>CP073643.1:10642500-12089166 GCA_018223645.1 Jasminum sambac
AGGAAAAACTTACTTGAGGTTCCCCAACCCAAACAAAATTGATTGATGACAGCCGGCGCCCAACTGCATGTTCATGTGCACTGGCGTGATACCAAGCAGTAAGGATTATACTTCTATCGTAATAATACTTAAAGGGCTCCAATTGTCAATCGGGACGCGATACACGAAGCGAACCGTATAAGCCGGCTTCTCGTTGCATACCGTAGTGTGCATGATACAAATTTGTCCTCGGCTGCCAAAAAATGAAAAATGTTAGGTAAAACTAAAAAAATATATTATAGGAACGACACTGCATGAAATGTGGCCTATTGCCACCAAAATTTTGAGATGACTTTGGTGTCGTTGCTATAGCTTCACCTATTGCAATGACATTAGGTTTTGTTGCAATCGAGAACCTACACTATAATGACGACACAGAAAGTCGTCATTAAAGGTTCTTATATTGCAACGACACTAACTTTTGTTGCAATGGAGAATCTATATTATAGTGACGACACAGAAAATTGTCGTTAAATGTTCCTATATTGCAACAACACTGATGATCGTCGTAATAGAATGTCTAGATTATTACGACAACAAAAAAAGTAGTTGACATAGATCTATTAGACAACAATAAATTGTTGCAAAATAGTTAATTGGGACATGGGAGAGTTTTACACTATAGAACGGCACCAAAAACCTTAACATGTTAATTCAAAACCATGAGAAATCCCACATCGATTGTTGCTTGGGACATGGGGGAGGTTTACAATTATAAAAAAAGGCACTAAAGGCATGGAATTCCTCATTGTAAGAACGACGAGCCTTAAATATATGCCATGCTCAATGCTTTGATGATGAAGTTTAAACTTTTTTATGGGAAAAAAAATAATTTTTAAAATAAAATCAATAAAATAATAATAATAATAATAATAATAATAATAATAATAAATGGGTATTTGGTCGGGCTAAGGAATTGACCTAAGTTAATATTCGCAGTGACTTGAACTATATATGCCATTGCGACAACAACATATCGTCCCAATAGAAATGTTATTGCAACGCCATGGTGTCGTTACAATAGACATGCTATTGCAATGACACTATATTGTCACAATAGATTGGACATCTATTGCGATGACTTTTTGTCATCATAGTCCACCTACAAGCACGAGCTCTTAGGTATGACACTTTGCAACAATAATGTTATCGGAATAGATCTGCTGCAACGACTTCAACCCATACAACGACGATTTTTATCACCGTTAATTGTTAGATTTCTTGTAGTGAGAATTTTGCAGGCAAAATATGTGCAAATCTCACCTGTAACTATTTCTTTTTAATTTAGGATTATTCTTTCATTTTCTTAATAAGATTTCTTAATAAGATTAGGGATTATTGTACTATATATAAAGAGAGGCATTCTGCATATTTTTTATTCATTCCACTATTCAATTCAATAGAATACAATTCTTCCGTAAACTCTTTGAGTCTTCGTTTTCCTTATTTTTGATTTATTATAAATAGACTAGACATACGTAATGTAGATCATTCTCAAAATTGGTTTGTGAGCGATCAAGACCCATCGATGATCTCAAAAAGTTTGAAAGTTCTCAAAAGGGTGATAACATCAAAGGACTCTATGATCAAGTCAAGAAATATCTCAACCACTATGGTTTTCTCCCTACTCTTGATGAACATAACGCCAACGATACTTTCGATGAGGAATTAGAGTCAGTAATCAAGACTTATCAACTCTTTTTCAAGCTTGAACCTACCGGAACTTTAGATTCTTATACGCTTTTATTAATGATGAAGCCTCCTAGTTGCATTTTCCATGGAAATCACACTAAAAGTAGAAGATCCTACTATTATTATTATTATTATTATTATTATTATTATTATTATTATTATTATTATTATTATTATTATTATTATTATTATTATTATTAGTTTGGTTTATTTTAGTTTGTTAGGGTAAGAGTTTTAGAATATTCCATAAGCACTTCTCATGTGATAAATAAAAACACAATCAATGTTAATTCTTCATTATTTGTTCTCATCTTTAGACTAAGATTTACCTTCCATTATCATTTAAAATCTTTAATTTTTAAATGCACTTGTTCTTTTATTTTGCCTCAAGCCTCGAAGCAATACTTATTCACCATTGGTGTTTTGTCCCCTATTGTAATTCTTGCTCTTGCAATAAACCCTACTAGTAAACTACTTCATAATATTGAGACTAATGACAATTAAATTTAGAATAAACAATTTTACCAACTGACAATAGAAGAAGTGTGTTCTAAATTATGAATGATGATCCGAGAATTGTGTTCTAAATTTCATTGACAATTAATCGCGGAAATTTAGCTAGGGATATCTTCCCCACGCCCCACCCCTGGGCCCCCAACCCCCCACACACAAAGGGGACAAAAAAAAAAAAAAATCAAATCGAACAGGATTCAATGTAGCTTTCTTCGTAAAATCCTAGAATTTGTGGAAACTAAATTATTCTCACGCCATAAGCTCTAGTACGGTAATACCATTGTTCTTGTTCCTTTTTCTTTTGTGCAAGTATTAATGCCGCTATTCTAGATTCAACGTTAGACCGAAGTTAATATACGAATAGAAAACTAAAGGTCTAAAGGATAATGCATGCGAATCATACAATGGCTTCAATAATTTATCTTTACACCCACAAAAAGACCATGTAAGTTCATCGTAAAACGAACACCCCTATGCATTGGCAAAGCCAACTAAGGCTCTATGAGGTCAATGGATCTCACTCAACTCTTTTTTCATTTTTTTAGCTCATCCATCCTCTTCTCTTAAACCTTCCGATTGCATGGTACTTTCTCTTCATTGTTCCTCACACTACCCTAGTGCCTACCCTTTTCCTTTATAATATTTATCTACTTTTTATCTTATGCATGTGGAGAGCGATATTTCAGGCAGATGAACAAATCAAGGTAAAGTGCCCATTAAATTTTGGTGGCAGCTTGAATGGTTGAAGAATCGAATTTGAATGTTACACAATAAACTGGTGGAGAAGGTGATAGAAAACGGGCGAAGCGGATGAGAAAATTTGTCTTCTCATCAATATTTTGGGTCTTCTATTGTTTATTAAATTGAACCCTTTTTCCATTTGGGTTTACATAATTAATAACCAAACTTATAATCCATGTATCTACTTACTTGATTGAGTAATTAACCCAATTAAAAACTTACTACACCTAATTATTTACTAACTAGTTTGGACGGTCAGAATAGAGAGACTTCAAACCCATAAAATTCAAGGTCTGTTCTATTCACATAAAATTTTATCAAATTAAATTTATTTTTTCCTCACTACTCAAATTTAACATTTCTAGTAGGTAAATTTTTTATATGACAAAGGGCCCCACCTAAAACAATTTTTGCCAATATGGGGAGTTATCATAAGTGATTCCCTAACTATTAATGTCTGGATCCACCACTGCCCGCATTGGACCAGATTCCTGGCTATGCGACTGCCCCTACGGTTCTACCATTCATCAACAAATTTATTATGCTCAGATCAGTATATAGGCCTCTCTTAAATAGGTCACAGTTCAAAAGCAAGGCCAAATTGCCTCCTCAAGAACTACACGACTTTTTCAACAACACACTATAATGGCAATCAAATCTTCCTTCCACTGCCTTTATGAGATCGCAATTAAAAAGGCTTTACAGATACTCATTTGGAAGAGAAGAAGAGAAAATATTTTAGGGTTCATGAATGGATGCTAGAAAGGAGAGTGGATTGCAAGATGAAATGCGAGAACATGCAAAGAATAAGCGCCAGTGACAAAGACACGGTTTCACCGGGGTAGCAAAAGGATTGCCCAAAAGCTGGTTGACAGCCCAAGTCCAATAAGGCCCAATTCTAAGGCGGAAAAAAACCGACAGTGTCACATAGGGAACTTTTGGCAATTGTTCAAGAGGTTTCGGTGGTCGTTATCAAAATGGCAATAATATATTATGTTATCAAAAATATTGAAAGGAGTTTAATAAGTGCTAGTTAACAGGAAAATGATCTCCTACCCACTGTGGGTAGGATATTCTACCCACAGTGGATACATGTTCTCCCCTGATTGGTGGGAGCTGGTGGGGCCACTCATCCCACTAATCAATGGGTGACACCTACCCATTGTGGGTAGGATATCATACCCACAGTGGGTGCGCTTATCGATTTCTCTTTAAAAAAAATAATAATAATAATAAATAAAAACAAAACTAGAGAGAGACACATAGAGAGGGAGCGAGAGAGAGAGAGAGAGAAATCGAGAAAGAGAGAGAGAGATTAAAAAGAAAATAGGGTAAAAAGAGAAAAAAAAAAAAAAGAAGAAGAAGAAAAAATGAAAAAAGATTTTGTAGAATCTTGTGATCGCGTGTGAGTTGAAGGTTAAACTGATATATGTACATCAATGCTAACAATTCTAGTAAATTAATTACGGTTGTCATGATATGAATAAAGTGCTAACATTGGATTTCTTCAATCATTCAAAAAAAAAAAGAAAACATTGAATTATGTTTCTTCAAAAATTCATTTTTCAATACAGCCTCCAATTTATGTATTGATAATTAGTGAACCATTGCATACGCATTTGCAGCCCTTTACTAGACAAAAAGCTTTTCTGCGTTTCATTCAATAATAATTTATGCTTTCTTGGTATATTTTATTGTGATACTTCTTGATGAAAATAGTAATATATACTAAGAGTAGTAAGTAATACAGTTAATTGTTGGTTATAAAACATTTTACATATCCCAGTACCTATGATCGTGTAATGGGCGGCAACACAATTAATCACGGAACTGTCAGTGTTACTTGTGACTAGTAAACTTGGGCATATTCGTCCCTACTTATTTGCTTACTATTAAAAGTTAAAGTCAAACATTAATACCAACCACACATTTTAAATCAGCAATCATTGTTATACACATATTTTGTGGGCCCACCACTAGTCATACAAATGTTAATTTTTAGCTAATTTTTAAGTAAAAATAAGCTTACACGAATTTTGTTTAAGTTTGTCATTAATATGTTTTATGCTGAATATTGTTACTAATGAGAGGCGGTCCTGTAATAAGGCGACTGCCTCAGGCCCGCCATTCCAGGGGCCCATTTTTATCTATTATACCTGAGTCTCAATTGTGTATTACGCTTTTTTTTATGAAGGACCCAATTTTGAATTCAACCCAATTTTAAGAATTCAACCCAAACATTAATACCAACCACACATTTTAAATCAGCAATCATTGTTATACACATATTTTGTGGGCCCACCACTAGTCATACAAATGTTAATTTTTAGCTAATTTTTAAGTAAAAATAAGCTTACACGAATTTTGTTTAAGTTTGTCATTAATATGTTTTATGCTGAATATTGTTACTAATGAGAGCGGTCACTGTAATAAAGCGTGCGCCAGGTATTCAGAAGCGTTTTTATCTATTATCAGTCTCGATTGTGTATTCTTTTTTATGAAGGACCCAATTTTGAATTCAACCCAAATTTTTAGGCCTAATTTTAAGAATAATAAGAGAACAATTGAAGTATTCAATCTAAATTTTTAGGCTCATTTTTTACTTTTTAGCAATGTGTATTCAAATATTTAGGCCAATTTTGAATTAGTAGAGACCACTTTCTAATTTACTTTAGAATAGTATTACTGTATTAGTATTGGATGGATTTGATCCATTGCATTTGTGAAATAATTGTTGAAATTTGTTTGGCAAAAGGATTTGTTTAATTCATTTGATGCCGATTTTTAATCATTTTTCTTAGTATTTATAGTAAAACAATTATATATTATGCCTCCTAAGTATCGTTCCGGAGCTCAAAAGAGAAAAAGGAAAGCAAAGGAAGCCGCTCTAATACAAAGTTACGAAGTCAAGTTGGAGACCTTGACAAGTACTTCTTCAATTTTAAGAATCGAAAAGTGGGTGAAGAGAATGTGGAAAATATAGTTAATGAGTCAGCCGATGTGAATATGAATGTGACAATTGAAAATGTCGAAAGTAATCAAAATAAATTGGGAGGGAAAGATGAAGAGGAAGGAAAAGATGAGTTACATTTGATGCTCTTTCTGAGCTTTTTATCTTAATACCGTGCATTGGATTAAAAAAAAATTTCGCCCCCGAACCCCCAAAAACCCCCCGATTCTATAATTCAGGGGCCCTTTTTCAAAACTTCGACTCAGCCCTCACGAATCACAGGACTGCCCCCCTGTTACTAAGTACATCATGTTACTTATGTTTGCTGCTTCTATTAGGTTTGGCAACTCAACCTGTTAACGCAAATCATTACTAATAAAGTGATGTGATACTAGAGTCTTGTACATGCAGACGTCTTAATTGTCACAGACTTATGTATGAAATATATGAAACACGTTAAAGCGTAATGTACCAAAGCACCTAAGTCTCAATTTTAAACATGCATGATATGTAATTATGCATCAAGGGCAATCAACTAGCATGCAAACATCGAATAATATGATTGATCATTATGAGTTCAAAAATTTTGCAATATAATACAGGCTTGTAAAGAAATTATGGTTTAACGGAGTTAATTAGGAATTTAATTAATTCTAAGTATTCATTGAACCAACCTAAAACTTGCATTAATAATCCAGTTCTTGGCATCATTATTAAAGCTCTCACTGAACCAATCCTAGTACCTTGATAATTAATTGTCCAACTAAAATAGGGTTTTTTACATTAATACCAAAGTTTATGTTTAATTATTCAAAAATCAGGTAAAAACAATTTAATTAGTCACTGCACACAAACATATAGGGAAAATTATGAAAATTGTTATGAATAATAATTGAAGAATAATTATTAGGTGTTATGAATAATTGAGAATAATGTGGTGGTTATGAATTATGAGGAATAATTTGGTGGAGGAATAATTTGGTAAAAGATGTAATTATTATATGTGAATGACTATTATACCCTTGATGAAATTATGTAATTACGATTGTGCCATTCGAAGTTTTCCTATAAATAGGGCTTCAGTTATTAATGAAATTCATTTATGAGAATTCCTTAGAATTCATTCTCTCTAAATTCTCTCTATTGTTTCTATACTTTTATAACAGGTGTTATCAGCACGAGTCTCTAACCCTTTGAGTAATATGAAAGAAGTATGCTCTACAGATTGCATTTTATAGATGATCTTCTCAGATCGAAACTGGATTATTACAAGAAAATTATGGCCAATATTTCTTTGACGCTCCATGATTATAAACCTGATTAAGACTATGCTTAACGCCATTTTCCTTCTTCCTTACACTACCCTAATCACCACTTCTTGATAATTCCCTCAACCACAAATTAATCTACCTAATTACGGCGGCAAACGGTGGTAGCAATTTGGAGAGCATACATGAGGAGGAAACTAACCCTTTGGCTATCGTGCCCGATAATAATCCTCCCATTGATTTGCCACGTCCCGTCCAACCCGTGCCAGGTAATCAAATGGAAGTGTCGGTGCAGAGTGTGAAAAAAGGAAGAGAATCAGAAAAGGACGAAGGTATATATATTCCATTATAATATAATAATTATATATTATTTTATAATATAATAATATATTAAACTATAACATTCGTTTTATCGAGATATAAGGAGCATACATTATCAAAATTAAATTTTCTCGACTCCATTATACTCGATTTAACGAGAGCTTCGATTTGACACTAATATTGATAAGGTAAACTTTCAAAATTTACAAATCAGTACACCAATTTTTTAAAAAGTTACAAAATAGTCCTTGAACATTTTGATATTGATAAATTGAAGTAGAAATGAGATAATTTTCAATCGTAAAACATTGATAAAATATTTTTGACAATTTTACCTTTACGAATTGGAATGGACAATTTTACCCTTAGGGTAAGACCGACCTAATTTTGACGACAGTGAAAAATGGATAGAATATTCATGAAGAAATTCTAAAACCATTGATTATATAAAGTGGCTTGAAATCCATTTGAGTTAAAAGATCGAAATATTAATATAACTCCCGAAGAGTTCAATTACATAATGTACTTATTCTAGAAGGATAAGTGTGCTCTTGTAGAAGTAATGAGTATTTGTTCTAGAAGAACAAATTTGCTCCGTAAGCAGTTCAATATTTAATTCTCGCACTTTATTTCTTTGCAATTTAATTCTTTGCAATACCTCCTACTTGATGATGGGTTCAACCGTCACTAAACGGAAGGTTTTATATATTTCTGCACTTTATATGCTAAGTGATGGGTAATACCTTCTATTAAGCAGATCCTACTCCTGAAGAAGTAGTTAAATATTATGCAATTTAATTCTTGCTATTTAAATTCCGTAAATTTATATTTATTGCAATAATTCCCATAAGGTAGGTTCGACCACCTATTGGAAGAAATTTAATTTCTGCAATTTAAATTTACGCACTTTAGATTTCGCATATATTTCCAATGTGGTGGGTAATACCACACGATTGGTGTGCATATTTTCAATGTGGTGGGTTATACTACACGATTGGTTATAACGAATTCTACTCCAGAAGAAGTAGTTGATCAAATATTCTAATCATACTCTCGAAGAAGTAGACGATGAGAATAAAATTACTTCTTCATATATACCGAATATGAATGGAGAAAATTGAGCAAGTGGTACTTGAAGTTACCATTGGATAAATAGACGAAAATAAAATGCTGAATAGATCCCATGTTGATAAATCAAAGAAAATATATCGCATGGAAAGTTTATATGAAGTAATCTCATCGATGATATGAGATTGTATTAATATGAGAATAAAATGCTCTTGAAGAAGCAAAATCACTAGATATCTGTATTTGAATAAAGCCAATATGATATTATTATTATTACTCCGGAAGAAGTACAAAGCGATCGAAGTGGAACACATTGAGAATATCAAAGATGACAATAAAGACTCAAAATATAGAAATACTAAAAGAAAATATATATTGAATCCATAAATGAGGGATGCGTCTCGGAGTATAAATACTCAGTAACTCTGCCACCATCAACATTAGGATTCATAATGAAATATTTAAAGGATCAATTTCTTTTTAAGCTTGACACGATGATACGTGGACCAAGCGGACTGGGTTTCCACAGATTCTTGAACATATGCATGAAATTTGATGAGTAGTTCATCAACAGTACTAGCAGAAATAAGTATTTTTCTCGCTGTATGAGAGATAAACTTATTATTTACACCCTGATCTAGAAACCTATTGGTTTGACATGAAATTATTAATATTCAACAAACCTATTGGTTTGACATGAAAGTTCCACTGTACCAACGAGGCTATATTGAATATTTCCTCCAGTGTGTTGTAGCCGCCTGGAAGGACAATGAAAGTATCACTATTATTCATCATATACATCATGCAGTTGTGGATGTATTGCGCTTGTAACCCCAACCCTGCTGGACCCATGGTAGAACTGGCTCCAATTCGAGTATTAGATCCAATTAGATGGAAAGGTATTACGCTCGAAACTCTTATTCCCCATGATTGTGCGGCAATTATAAGTCTAGCTAAAAGTTTGTTGTTGGTTCCTCCGTATAGTATATTGATTTCTTGTCTCACTAACTCTTTTACAAGTCGGTTTGCCATATCCACATATTGGATATGGCCTACCAGTTTAGATCTACCAAGAATACATACGGTTTTAATATGGCGAGGTAAAAGCTGACTTGTATGAGATGATTCTAAAATCTCCATATCCATCTCTACTCCTATCTCTCTTTTTGCACTATACTTTTAATGTATGAACATGAGAGATATATGAATCCCTCTATTTAAAGAAAAATTTTCAAACCAATAATTGAGTGCACTATTTACTTTTTGACAAATATGAAAGAGAAAAAATGCAAAAAAAAAAAAAATTTAAGTGAAAATGACATATATCTGTCGGTGATTGAAAAATAATATATATATATATATATACATATATATATCTTAAAATCGAAAAACAATATTTACAATTACAAGAAAAACATTGATATTCGTTATTACACCGAACTTCCTTATATTAATATGAGAAAATTATTATGCTAAAATTTTCTACTAAATTTACAAACAGGATCTTCTAAAGTAAGTTTTTCAAGACTGTAACGCGTTTGTTGATCTTTGAATTTGGCCCATAAGGCCATTAGCTCACCTTGTACGTGTCCACTAGGATGTGTCTCAAGAGCCTGTTGAATATCATTCAAAGGCTCCTTACTCAATCCATCCTCAATGAATGCTATTTTATCTTCTCGATTTCTGGACAAGTACCCCACAGATTTACATCGAGTGTCACATGTCCACCGAGCACAATTGTAGCATCCTCCTAATCTTTTTGCTCTCCGTTTCTTTGAAAAACTACTTTTACCCATACCAGGCATGTATTTAGAAGGAATTGAAACCTCACCAGATAATCGAACCTTTGCTTCAATCAAGCATCGGATATCTTGTGGGATACCCTTATTCATTAGCATCCTTAATCTTTCCAGTCTACATCGATAAATCCTTTTTAGGATTTTGATCGGTAGTGATGGATAGTATTTTCGAAGATTTGAGAGCATATGATCCATTATAATGTATAGACCCTTGTTAGGATGAATTTTGCAATAATTTTGATGATTTATTTATAGAATAATACGACGCGTATGAAATAAGACTCCGATTTTAAATAAATAATATGAAGCGTAAGAGCTAAGACTCCGTAGTTGAACAGTAGCAAGATGTGATACGTATGAGCTGTAAATCCGTGTTTGAACAGTAGTAGACAATAATGTCACCAAAAGATGATGGAATATGTCGGTGAATTATTTCTATGATAAATCATGTTGAGCACTATACAGATACTAGTGAAATCAATATAAGAATTTACTGAACTAGAAGTTCAATAATACTCGTTTGCAAAACCGGATTGACCATCCTGGTTTAAATAATTATTGAAATCAATATTTCAAGTGAAGAATTAAAGGAATTCTTCAATGATTGTTCTCGATAAATGATGAAATCATTACTAGCCAATATTGGGAATAAATCCCAAATATATCTGGAATAAAGGATGAGAAGTATGGGCCCACTCATCCTCCATGTGGACTACTAGATATTATGATATGGATCCACTAGATAGTCACATGTGTATATGATTCGTAATTTGAAATTTATTTAAATATTTGCTCACGGTATGAGCATGATTTTCAGATTTAATGATAAAGTTAGTAAATGTATATCCCAATACTTGAATAAATCCTCAAGGATTTGAGTATGCATACAAGTGGGATATTATATGGCAAATTATTTAAAGTCCTCAAATAAATTGCCGATATCGAGAATAGAATGCAAACGGTCTAAATTCCCATATTAAGGCTGAATGATGAGAACATATATGATTAAAATCATACCAACTGTATGAGTTTTGGTGTTCTAAATTTTCTCAAAGATGAGGGAGTATTAAAGGTTGAAAATAATATGTGAAATGCATCATGTTATATCCTCGAAATTGAAATACGAACTTGAAGTTCAAAGATGCATGAAAGGTTATGAACAATCACATATATCAGCTACGATGCTTTGATAAGTTAGCACGCTAGAAGCGTTGATATTTCCCCAATCATATATATCAAAGCAAATTATAAAAGATGGTCTTAATAACAGAGGCATATGCTCTTGAAGAGTATATAGACATAACTATATTGTGTAGTCCTACAAGAGGATTGATAATGAGATATCTCGATAAGTTATGTCGATATGGGAAAAGAAATGAAATTGAAAAGTGTCGACACGATATGAAAATGTAGCGCTACATATGATCAATGATAATGAAAATATTGAGATATATTGAAGATGATAAATGGTGAATGTGAAATCCTTAACTTATGAGATGATGAGATGATGATGACTATTGCTCAAGTTTAAAGATAAGCATGGTGGTCATTATATGTTGCATGCTCATGAAAGTTAAATTACTGATCGTGTGTGTAGTACCGAAAAGGAAATTAAAGGATCGGATGAGCTAAACCCGTGTTTATGAGTACCCTAAAGGGTGAGCTAAGCCCCTGGGAATGAAATAACCTATTAAGTGAGTATTAAATGTTAAATGATATATTTTAAGTGTTAGTTAGTTATGAAGGTTTACTTATATGTTTACATGTTTTTACGATGAATTTATATGCTTTAAATTGTGTGTTTGGAGACATGTGTTCATGGTGAATGTTTTGTAGTTATGTATGAAAATTGATGCACTCTAAATGAGCGAAGAGTATAAAACCAATGTATATGATACTCATACAAATGTATGAAAGATTTTGAAATGCTTGCAGCATACTTGTATAAAATACGTGTTGCACTCTTTTTCCCTTAGCTGAGGTTTTATCCCATTGGGTTTTCCTAGTAAGGTTTTTAATGAGGCAACTTTAAAGGCGTATTCACATGAATAATGTACTCTTTTTCCTTCATTAGGTTTTTCCCACTGGGTTTTTCCTAATAAGGTTTTAACGAGGCATATTCATGGTATATTGAGAACGATAGGAGAAATTGATACAGTGTATCTATTGGATCAAGTTATAATGGAGCTAATGCTTTAGATCCAAACGATGATAATATTGAAATCATTTACCAGAAGTAAAGATATCAGTTCTCAAGATATGAAATCAAACGGAGCAGCTGTACTCTTTTTCCTTCGATCAAGTTTTTTCCCACTTGGGTTTTCTTGACAAGGTTTTAACGAGGCAAAGCACGTGAATACTCATATGCTGCTGATAGACATCAGGGGGAGTAATGTTTTGATGAAGCAGTATATAACCACTCCAAGCTATCCTGCAATCGGTTTGGAAGTTTTTTCCCACTAGGTTTTTCTCCAAACAGGTCCAGAAGACATTTGTATTAATAGTCATTCAAGGGGGAGTGTTATGAATAATAATTGAAGAATAATTATTAGGTGTTATGAATAATTGAGAATAATGTGGTGGTTATGAATTATGAGGAATAATTTGGTGGAGAAATAATTTGGTGGAGGAATAATTTGGTAAAAGATGTAATTATTATATGTGAATGACTATTATACCCTTGATGAAATTATGTAATTACGATTGTGCCATTTGAAGTTTTCCTATAAATAGGGCTTCAGTTATTAATGAAATTCATTCATGAGAATTCCTTAGAATTCATTCTCTCTAAATTCTCTCTATTGTTTCTATACTTTTATAACAAAAATCCATTTTTTTTTCGGTCAGTTGCAAGCATATATTTTTGTAAGAAAGAAAAATAAATAAATTGAAGACTAGCGTAGCTTGTAAGATGCTTTAACATAAAAGTTGGGTCTTGGGTTCAATTCTTCACCTGCCCATGTCAAAGATTCTAATTCAATTTTTTTTTTCATTCATTCCTTTTTCATTTTCTCATAATTCCTTTATATTTTTTTTCCATTTTAAACCTTTCTTTTTTTTCCACACCTTATATAATTTGGATTTTATGTTTTTAATTCATTTTTCCTTTTCCCACAATTATTTCTATAATTTTTTTTATTTTAAACATTTATTTTTTCCACTTATATAATTTTAAACATTTATTTTTATTTCTTTCTGTTTTTTTCTTTTTCCTATGTGTAACTGACATTGAGATTTTTCATTTAATTTTTTAATTTTTTATATGATTTTTTACAGGATTTTTAAAATTTTTTTAATTCTCTTCCATTTTCTCTTTACAATTTTGCAAATTTACACTTTAATTTAATTATGCACATTACACATTATGTGTAACGAGTGTGTAACACATTACAAATCATTACACATTAAATATTATATATACTGCATTATACATTCTCTACAATTGTTTGTAATTCATTCTCTATAATTAGTTTCAGCCTAAAAGGAACATTATATACGTTACAGATACAGTGTAATGCAGTAATGAATAAAAACATTAATTATAAAGAATTTATAATTTATTGCATATTAATTAGTTACACATAATATGTAATTTATTATTCTATAATCTATTACACATTACAAAAAAATTACAAAGAGGATGTAATTATTCATATTACTTCATTCTTTCACACCTCAAACTTAGGGTAGAAGTTTTAATATTTAGTTTCTTTAACATTTACTTTTTTAAATTTCTTATCTCTTTTTTCACACAAGATGTGAAGGGCATTACACATGTCTTACACATAGAGTGCAATGAACTAATGAATAAAAAGATTAATTACACAAAATATTTAATTCATTGGTTCGTATTCTATTATACATTACAAACGCATTACACAAAATGTGTAATTATTCATTATTTTCTGAAATATAATGCGAAATTTCACATCTAATTTTCTTAAAATTTACTTTTTTACACTTATTGTATCTCTTTTACACATCTAATTTACTAAATAAATTAGACTAAAAAATATAAAAACAATGCAAATAAGGTAATCGTTTGAAAAGATAAAAAAAGAGTGTCTGAGAGAAGCGCTTATATGTATATATTATTAATAAATTATCACCACAATCACATATCATCACTTCAAAATCATTCAAGAGAAGACCCAAAACAAAAAAAAAATGTAGAAGAACAAGGTAATAGGATTAATTTCGACTTCTCTTCAACTAGAACCACATGTTTTTTCTTCTACTTCTTTTTTCATTAAAAAAAAAATAAATCAAAGTTCATATATTTCAGTTAGATATGTTTAATCCTCCTAATACAATAAAATTTGCATCTAATTCCAGGAGCTTGTGGAATATAAAAACACATTAATTACTCCTTTTTTTCTTGTCGTGAGTTGAGTGGAACTCCGTCATCATTGCGAGATAAAGTAACAATAATAAATTCTTTGAAAACCAACAAAAACAATATTTGGTAGACTTTTCCTC
Organism: Jasminum sambac; assembly: GCA_018223645.1. Taxonomy (NCBI): domain Eukaryota; kingdom Viridiplantae; phylum Streptophyta; class Magnoliopsida; order Lamiales; family Oleaceae; genus Jasminum; species Jasminum sambac. The sequence continues at coordinate 10,657,371 of CP073643.1, forward strand.
CCTCGGTCTGAGGTTTCCTTCTTTTACCGTTGTTTACAGAATAATTTAATCCCTTCTCCATTTCATAAATCAGTGGGTACATTGGGGATGAATTCATCAATTGCAACCAAGAAGTCTGTTAGGATTGTTGTGGAACTAGAGATAAACTTGCAATTGAAGTAGAAATAAGATAAACGAGAAACACGAGATTTTTATGTGGAAAACCCCCAAATTAATTCGGGGTAAAAACCACGGACAAACTATAGAAGGATTTCACTATAGCAAAAGGATTACAATAACTTCTCTCTAATATAAGGAGAGCACAATTGACGATAACCTCTTTCTTATAATAAGAGAAAATACTCTCTCATTGATAAAGGAAAGAACATGAAATGTTAGGAGAAATCTCACAACTTATTTTCTCTCTAGCTCTCCAAACCTTTCTCTCTTTATCTCCCAATTGCGAAATTACAAAGGATTTGTAACTCAACACATGGGATTACAAAGGACTTGTAATCTAACCTTGGATTACAAACATGAAACAATTCATGCATATATATATATATATATATAGGAAATCATTGGCAGTGGAGCATGGCGCTTCTTGAAAATCTCCAGAAATTTGGCAAAATGTTTGTCCAGTTTACTCTTCTGTAGTCTCTGGAGGATAGGGAATCGGGGAACGTAAGCCTTGATTGGATGTGGCCTCGTTTCTTCATTTTTGTCCACCCTTGGTCCTTTGTCCGATGACTCGACTGTTTCTTGTTGTTCTTCTTTCTCATTCTCAACTGTATCTGGGATAGCTCCTTCCGTTTTTATTACTTCTATCTCAGGCAATTTAAGTCCACTTCTAGTGGTGATGGCATTGACTTGATTTGGGTTGGTCACCGTATCACTTGGCAAAGTACCTAGGAGGCGTGCTGCCACTACAGTTGCTAAGTGCCCAACTTGAGTTTCCAAATTCTTGATTGCAGCATTTTGGTTTTGGAGAGTGTGTTCGGTCTTTTGCATGAAGTTGTTGTTTGCTTCCATGTATTTGGCCAAGACTTCTTCCAATGAGCTTTTCCTTTCCTGCGGCTGATTAAATCCAGATGGCCTCATTTCTGCATTATTGTCCTTCCAAGAGAAGTTCGGGTGTTGTCTCCATCTCGGATTATACGTTTGAGCCGACCGCCCATATGGTGGCCTTAGATTATTTCCAGCGAAAAGTCCCTGTTGATCAATCGGTAAGTTTGAATGGGCCACAGGGCACTCTATAGTCGCATGGTTAGCACAGCAAATATCACAAATAGCACTCGACTGGGCCATGTTAGCTGTAGGCAAAGTCATATTATCCAATTCCCTAGAAAGAGCGGCCACTTGCACTGCGAGTGATGTCACGGCATCCACTTCATGAATTCCAACATGCTTTGGCAGCGAGCGATCTGAATACCACTGATAACTGTTTGCAGCCATCTTCTCGAAAATAGAGGATGCTTCGTCATAGGTCTTATCTATGAGTGAGCCTCCTGCGGCCGAGTCTGCATGCTTCTTGTTCTCATCACTTAACCCGTTATAAAAGGTCTGCACGATGAGCCAGTCGGGTATGCCATGATTTGGGCAGTGTCTCAGCAAGTCATTGAATCTTTCCCATGCTTCAAATATAGATTCTCCATGGTGCTAGGAAAATGAGGTTATTTCACGCTTTATTTTTAACATCCTACCTGGAGGGAAGAATTTGTCAAAGAATTTCTGGCACAAATTAGCCCAACTAGTAACTGAATTGGTGGGTAGAGTATAAAACCATGTTTTCGCCTTTCCAGCCAAAGAAAATGAGAATAACTTCGTTTTAATAGCCTTTTGAGGCATTCCGTTAATTTTGAACATATCGCAGATTTCTAAAAACCTCCTTACGTGCTCATGGGGATCCTCGTGCTGCAGCCCATGAAATTGTACCGTTTGTTGGACAAACTGAATGGTTCCCTGCTTAATTTCGTAGTTATTAGTAGGAATCGCAAGAAGAAACAAGCAAGTGAGATTATTCCCCACCGTCGGTGTGACATATTCCCTCAGCGGACGAGCTGGGTTAGCTACATGCCGTTCTTCTTATTCAGCCATCTCCTGTTCTTGTTTCTTTCTCTTAGCTTCTCTTGCTTCTTTGGATATACGCCGAAATGTGCGCTCTATCTCAAGATCAAAAGGCACGAACTCAAATAATGTGTTCGATCTCGTATTTAGCATGCAAATCTGCAATACAAAATAAGTAAAATTTAGATGACTAATAAAAATAAAATCAAATTAAAGCAATAATTGACTAGTATTGATATCAATTACGAAGTCCCCGGCAACGGCGCCAAAAACTTGTTCGCTTAAAAATATGAGTGCAAAATGCGAACCGCAAGTGTACGGTGCCAAACAAGTAGTAAAGTGGATTTGAGTTCACGTATCGATCCCACAGGGACTTGTTTTGAGTACCAAAATTTGTCAATTTATCACTTTATTTGATAGATCAAATTAATGGGTGTAATAATGCTCAATTTAAACAGAATGCTAGGAGAATAATGCTCTACTAAATCTGTTATGCAAGAATTAAAAGAATTGTAGATTAAATCAAGTATTTAAAGACTTGGGACTCATTACTTCACCCAATCAATCTCCTCAATCCCACATTCATGGATCCAAAGTAATTAACTCGTGCTAACGGTCGCATTTCCTAAATTATATAACTATCTCTCTCGATGATAATTAAATCTATTCAATAGGGCCAATTCACTTATCTCTAAGCAAATTCGTTATCAACCTTCATGAACGCATTCACACAAGAAATTCTAATCTGTTTCCTTGAGATTCCATCTACGTGACCGTACTAACCACAAGTTTATCTCTAAATCTTGTCAAAATTAGTGTTCTATGTTATCTAAATCTAATTTACGTTCTCCTCTCTCGAATCAAATATAAACCAATAGATAAATTCACCAATTGATTAGAAAGGAAAATAAAATAACCCAACAACATAGAATTAACACACAATCAATTACTAGAAATTCGGATCCATTCACATAGAATTAAAGTTCACAATTGGGATCCATAAATCGTCCCAAGTAATAAGGGTTCAGCTACTCATGGAATTAAAATGAAAAGTAAAGACAAGAAATAAAACGAAATACATAACCGGGTTTGAGAGAAATAAAATTGAAGCCTTCAATCTCTTGAATTCCTCAATTTCTTCTCCAAACTTGTGTTGTAGCTTCAATTCCCTCTAATGATCTCCTCTCATTTTCTCTGAAAAATCCTCTTAAATAGAGTGTTTTTCCTCCTCAAAGTCGTGAATAAGGCCCAAGTATAATGGGTTTCCAAGTCCAAGTCAAATTAGGCATTCGCGCGTAAAATAGGACAGTCTGGCAGTGTTGACTATTTTGGCCATAACTTCCTCTTCAGATATCCGATTGAGGTGATTCAAAATCCTGTGGAAATGACACAAAATTTTCTATAATTAATACATAAATAGCCTTTCCCAAATTCCACTTTTATCGAGGTCAAAATTCGCCCTCAATCTTTAGCATAATTTCGTTCTCGTCCCCGGGACTTGGAAACTTTCCTTATCTTCATATTTCTTCCATTCTTTTGGCCATCTCCACTCCAATATTGCCCCACTTCCTTCCATATCTAATTTTTCTCCTAAAATAATAATAAATTGTAAAACTTAGGCACAAAATAAATAGAAAACACAATTAATTGGAGTTCAACGACCTTAAATAAGCACGTAAAACGCTCTTATCAGCGGTTTCAAGCCTCAATATTGGACTTTTCCACTTTTTTTTAAATAAGTGACTTTACCACCTTTCATTCTCCCACTTAAAGTCATTTTTGTAATAATCCTTCTCCCATTTCTACACTTGCCATGTCTATGCTGCTTACGTTTCTGCTAAGCCAATAGAAGATCGACACCACATAAACTTGTCGTTGTTAACTGGCTTTGTCAATATATCCGCTAGGTTATCTTTGGTATGGATTTTCTGAATATCTACACTTCTTTCTTCCACCTTCACACGAACAAAGTGATATTGAACTCGTATGTGCTTTGTCCTTCAGTGAAATGCTGGATTCTTTGCCAGTTGCAAAGTGCTCTAATTATCACAAAATAGAGTAATTTTCTTTTGTTTGTGTCCAAGCTCCTCTAATAACATTTGCAACCATATTGCCTCTTTGCTGGCTTGTGTAGCTACTACGTATTCTACCTCTATCGTTGACGTAACCACAATAGACTGCAGTTTCGAAACCCAACTCACTGCTCCTCCAGCAAGAGTAAACACATAACCTGTGGTGGATTTGCTTTTATCAAGATCACATGCATAATCCGAATCAACATAGCCTTTGATAATAAAGTCTAATCCTCCATAACATAATGTAGCATCTGAGGTACCCTTGATATATCTCAGGATCCTCTTCACAGTGTTCCAATGATCTCTCCCAGGATTTGCCATGTATCGACTAACCGCTCCCACTTTTGTGCAATGTTTGGTCTTGTACAAACCATAGCGAACATTAAACTACCCACTGTGGATGCATACGGCACTCGAGACATCTCCATCCTCTCTGCTTCACTGCTAGGGCACATACTTGAGGATAACTTGAAATTAATAAGAACGGGGTAAAGATTGGCTTACAATCTTGTATATTGAAGTGTCGCAAGATTTTTTTCAAGTAATTCTTCTGAGAAAGCCAAATCTTCCTACTATTTATGTTTCGGTAAATTTGCATCCCAAGAATCTTGTTTGCTGGTCCCAAGTCCTTCATTTCAAACTCCCTAGCCAACTGAGCCTTCAATTCTGTAATACGATCATTGTTGGGGCCTGCTACCAACATGTCGTCAACATGCTACAATAGAATAATGAAATCACCATCACCAAATCTCTTTGTATAGACACAAAGATCTGCATTCAATCTATTGTATCCAAGGCTCGTAATGAAGGAATCAAATCTCTTGTACCAACATCTTGGTGCCTGTTTGACACCGTATAGAGATTTGTTCAACCTACAAACCAAGTTCTCTTTTCCTTTTTCTTCAAAACCATCTAGTTGGAGCATATAAATTTCTTCTTCAAGTTTTCCATAAAGAAATGCAGTTTTAACATCCAACTGCTCTAAGTACAAGTCAAATGTAGCACACATCTCCAGGACCACACGAACTGTCGTCAATCGAACAACAGGAGAAAATATTTCATTGAAATCAACACCTTCTTTCTGAGCAAATCCTTTAACCACCAATCTAGCATGATACCGCTCCATTCGATCATTGTCATCTCGTTTGATCTTATAGACCCATTTGGTTCATTCGGCTTTCCTTCCATGTGGTAGTGGAACAAGATCCCAAGTTTTATTTTTATGAAGAGCTACATTTCTTTTTGCATTGCTGTTATCCACAGAGAAGCATCTTGACTCTTTATAGCCTCAACAAAATTCGATGGCTCCCCATCCTCTGTTAGTAGACAGTACGCGACATTACCCTCTATAATATAATTTGAGTGCCAAGTTGGTTCTCTCTTCTCCCGAGTTGACTGTCTAACTTGTGAAGTTGCAAACTCAGCTTGCTATTGTTCTTCGTGCTCTGGTGCTGCTTCAGAAGAATCTAGAATTTTTGATTTTTGTTGAGCTTCAATTTGAACAACAGTAGTCTCTAGTTTGTTCTCAGAGGTGCTATCATTGCTTTGTACCTTATCTTCTGCAAATACAACGTCTCTACTGATTATTACCTTGTGGCCAGTGGGATCCCACAGGTGATACTTCTTAACACCATCAGCATACCCTAAGAAAATGCATCTTCTAGATTTTGAATCCAATTTCGACATTTCTTGGCCGTTGTACATAGTATATACAGGACTTCCAAATGTATGTAAGCGAGAATAATCAGCTGGCTTACCCATTCACATCTCCATCGGAGTCTTTAGATCAATTGCGGTTGATGGTGACCAATTGATCACATAACAGGTGGTCTTGAGTGATTCAGCCGAAAATGATTTGGCCAACCCTGCAGTTCCCAACATCGCTCTTGTCCTTTCTAACAAGGTTCTGTTCATCCACTCTGCTACTCCATTTTGTTGTGGAGTGTGTGCCACTGTGAATTGTCTTTTGATACCTTCTTGTTTGCAGAAGCTATCAAATTTATCGCCAGTATATTCTCCTCCATTATCTGTCCTCAAACATTTGATCTTTTTCTCAGATTCAAGTTCAACTCGCGCTTTGAAGATTTTAAAAACTTCAAACACATCTAATTTCTTTCTAATTGGATACACCCAACATCTCCTGGAGTAATCATCAATGATACAAAGAATCCGACACATCCTAGGGACATAACCGGTGCTTCCCAAACATCAGAGTGAACCAATTCAAGGATAGCTTTGCTTCTACTAGCCGAACTTTAGTATGTGCTGCTTACTAGTAACACAATGCTCACAAAATGGTAAAGATACCTTTGTGAGCCCTGGAAGAAGCTTTCTTTCTGAGAGAATCTTCAAACCTCATTCAGACATGTGCCCAAGTTTACGGTGCCATATCATCGTCACGTCTTCTCCCGAATTCACCGTCGCAGGTGACGCTTCTCATTCTTGTTGTGTTTCGCCTTTAAGCATGTACAGATTCGCTGCTATCTTTTCTGCTTTCATCACCACAAGCGCGCATTTAACAATTTTCATAATCCCATCTCGAACATGGGTACTACACCCAATACTATCTAATTGTCTCAATGACAATAGATTTTTCTTCAAGCCTTTCACATGCCGTACCTCCTGGATGGTGCGAACTGTATCATCATACATCATCAATTTGATAGTACCAATACCAGCAATCTCCACGGCATGATCGTCTCCCATAAACACAGATCCTCCTGAGATAGGTTCATATTGGTGGAACCATTCTCTCCTAGGGGTTATATGCCATGTAGCTCTTGAATCCATAAGCCACACGTCGGTGAACCTTCTTCTGCCTTCAACAACTGTTGTTGCTTCGCTGTATAATATTTCGCTTTCATCCGAAGTACTTGCTACACAACCTTGAGCTTTTGATGTCTTAGGACCTTTTCCTTTGGCTTTTTCACTCTTCTTGAGATACCAACACTCCTTCTTGTAGTGCCATTTCCTGCCACAATGATGACACATAACATTTTTCTTACTTCTTGACTTTGATCTACTCTGATTTTGACTCCCACTGGGGCCACATTTCGTTGATCTACCTCTCGCCATCGTTAAAGCTTCAGCCTGTTGTGCGTTTCCTAGTCTATCTTCTTTACTTTTGCACCAACTTTTTTCTTCAAGAACCGCAGCTGCAATATCATCAAACACTAGTATCTCTAAATTGCTCGTTAAGTTGATGATGAGTTGATTATACGAATCAGGTAGACTCTGAAGTAGAATTTCAGCACGTTCACCCGTCTCTATATTATGCCCCATTGTTGAAAGTTGTGAAAATAGAGTATTAAGGGTGTTGATGTGGTCTGTCACCGAACTTGACTCCATAAGGGTGTTGATGTGGTCTGTCACCGAAGTTGACTCATCATCCAAAGGGTTTATAACCTTCTTTTCAAAAAGATCTTGTTGTGTAATGATTTGGCCTCGTATAACCTTGTGAGAGTATCCCAAATCTCTTTTGCCATCTTTTTCTCTGCTACACTTAACAATACTCCGTCGGCTAGTGCTAGATGTAGATTAGCAATAGCATTGCCATCCATCTCACTCTATTTATCATCATCAGTGGGCTTATCGAGCCTTTCTGCAATTGCTGCCAATCAGTTATCTTTTCTCAATACTGCTTTTATTCTCATTTTCCACAATGAGAAATTATTCCCATTGAACTTCTCTATTTCGTACTTCGTCGCCATCTTTATAAATATCTCCTTTCTACTAACTGGATCAGATTGTAACACGACAACCTGGCTACGAACCTGGCGCTTTGATACCACTTGTTAGGATTGTTGTGGAACTGGAGATAAATTTGCAACTGAAGTAGAAATGAGATAAACAAGAAACACGAGATTTTTACGTGGAAAACCCCCAAATGAATTCGGAGTAAAAACCATGGGCAAACTGTGGAAGGATTTCACTATAATAAAAGGATTACAATAACTTCTCTCTAATATAAGGAGAGCACAATTGACGATAACGCCTCTCTTATAATAGGAGAAAATACTCTCTCTTTGATAAAGGAAAGAACACGAAATGTTAGGAGAAATCTCACAACTTATTTTCTCTCTAACTCTCCAAACCTCTCTCTCTTTGTCTCCTGATTGTGAAATTACAAAGGATTTGTAACTCAACACATGGGATTACAAAGGACTTGTAATCTACGCTGGGATTACAAACATGAAACAATTCATGCATATATATATATATATATATCGAAATCATTGGCGGTGGAGCATGGCGGTTTCAAGCCTCAATATTTGACTTTTCCACTTTTTTTTTAAATAAGTGACTTTACCACCTTTCAAGGTCAAATACACGACTCTTTAAAGCGATTCCTCAAATTGCTTCATTTCCTCATCTTTCAATTCAACTGTGTAGATAGCTTCTTTGCCTTAGTGAAGGATTTTAGATTGTTCTTCACTTGATGCTAGATCAATCTGATAATGTCATTCCATTTGCAGAAATCGAATGCTTGATGGGGCTGAGAAATTGAGTGTAAGACGGAGAGTAAGCTACGGAATCACAAGTGAATTGGATGAACATAATAAATAAACTAGCCGGGGTGATGGGGGCTAAACTTCATATACCTAAATTTACCAATTATTTTGAAATCACCGGATTTTTGAAAAATGGAAGCTAAAAACATTACATTGCGTAATTTCCTCGCTAAAATACACCCATTAGACCAAGTTTAGTTGTTTTAACTCAATTAAGTACAACGATATTCTATTGGCCCAATTAAATTATTCTTATTTGAAGAAATTATGCAATTTCATGGTTTAGGTTTCACTTATTCAAAAATCCAGTTTTTTCTAGTATGTACAAATTTCTAGTAATCTTGCACCCAAAATTTCAAATATAAGGTACGTGCGATCACATGGATATTGCACCATTTGATTGCACAGTTGAAATCTAGAGTTTGGCCCAAGTTTCAGCAACAATGTAAATCCGTGCGATCGCATTGCTTAGTTAGAAAAGCCTAGATTTCAACCATGCGATCACATGGTGCAAACCCTATGTGATAGCATGGTGTAGTTAGAAATTGTGTGTAATAAATTACAAAATGTGTGTAATAGTGTGTAATATTACAAAAATATTGGATTTTTGCTATTAGTTTGTATAACTTTGTGTAATGTTTTCAGTGTTTTGAGTATAGAATTTGCGTCCGGTGTTCGTTTAAAACTGATGATGTGCTTCTCTCGCTTCTCAACGAGCCTATTTCAACTACCTGCTTTGCTAGTGCTAATATCATTTTTTTGGCAAATTGCCTTCCATTTCTAAATTATTGGCAGTTTTTGAAAAAAAAAATTCCACTCAATCTCACAACATTTGTACCACGTGAGCACATGGCATAAAACTGGGCGATTACGAATTTTGTGTCTTGCGATCGTATGAATTATACCATGCGATCACATGGTACAATTGCAAAATTTGATTCCTTAGAATATTTTGAGAAACCTTTTTTTTGAATTTCATTTTTAGAATCTTTATATTTCTGCACAAAAACCATTTTTATTTTGAGGAAGCCTAATTTAGTTTTCTCGATAACTAATAATTTGGTCAAATTAAATCACTTTGATCAAATTGAAATCCAATTTAATTATCCGGTTCAATAAATGTTTGGCTCTAACTGAATCCAATTTTTAAATGAGCCAAGAAGCCCAAACTTGAATTTGTCCAAATTAATCCCAGCCTAATTCAACCCCAAATTAAGAAATACGATTTCAAAATTTGACCCAGTCGAAAATGGAAAACCCTGCAACATTTTGAACTATGTTGGAGGGCCCGATAGGGCGTGACTAATACAACCTGATTGCGCTACAGCACAACTACTGCTTCACACTATGTCATAGCAACAGCTATTGACCATGTCATAGCAGCGGCTGTTGACCCGGTGCACAAATTTTATTTTATTTTTCTTTCAAAATGTTCGTCATTTCATGTTTCGAGAAATTAGTTTTGATTCAAAAAGGATTATGATAATCATATCTTTCACGTTATTAAAAGGCTCAAAGTTGATCTTAAAAATGGAAAAAAGAGCACTTTGGCAATATGTTTGAGCAGCTCAAAGTGCCTGACGATAATTCCTTGATGCAAGAACTCAATTATGATCATTCCAAGTCCATGGAGAACCTTTGTGCTCTTCACTTTACCTTAATAATTAATTGTCCAGTTAAATCATACCGATTAGACCCCATGTCTAGTTATTTTAACTCGATTAAGCACAACGATATTCTCTTGGCCCAATTAATTAAATTATTTTTATTTGAGGGAGTTATGCAATTCCATAGTTTAGGTTTTATAATCTTGCACTTGGAATTACAAATTTCAGGTACGCGCAATTGCACGGTGTAAAAACTGTTGGAATATGGAGACAAATGTGGGCAAATTGTCAAAAAGAAAGGTGCAAAGAAGTCAAAAAGGGTGGCTCAAGAAACAAAGTGTGCAGGCTTTGTGCAGGCTTTGTGCAGGCTTTCTTAATGTCATTCGCATGCAAAATATCAGCTGCAATGTTTGACAATTGTGTGCAAGATTAGGTACAAGATTTTTCTTCCACATTTGCGCCTCAACTTTCCCTATAAATTGAGGCACATTTGCAGCTTCATATACACCACAACACCACCAAAAACACAATAGCCATTGTGTTGAGAGAAAGAGAGAGCTTCAGTGTAGAAGCTATACACGAGAGATAAAAGTGAGTGGAGTGATAAAGCCTTTGCGTAGGCAGAGAAAATACAGTGTGGTATTTTTGTACCCCTTCTTTTGAGATAGTGAAATATATTGGTGTGGGTCTGTGGACGTAGGCAGTTTGGCCGAACCACGTTAAATCTCGGTGTTCCATATTTGTGCTTATTTTAGTGTCCATTATTTTCTCAATCGCATATTATTTTTGTGTCCCACTGATCTTGGGCGGAATTAGTAGCGTCTTAGTTCCCCAACAATTGGTATCAGAGCTTTGTTTGTGATATCTCTTGAAATTCTTAGTATGCTCTGTGGTTGCAGCATAGACTGATCTTCCATATCAGAAACGATTTCTCGAAAAATCACATTTTGTTCGAGTGGGAGTAATGGCGACAGACGAGAGAATTTCCAAAATTGATAAGTTTGATGGCAAAAATTTTATATATTGGAAAATGCAAATGGAGGACTATTTGTATCAGAAAGACCTATATAAGCCATTGAAAGAAAAGTCAGAAGGCGAGAAAGACGACAAATGGAAGGTGCTTGATCGAAAAGCTCTCGGTGCAATTAGATTGACCCTACAAAAGTCGGTTGCTTTCAATATTAAAAATGAGAAGACAACGGCGTCTCTCATGGCAGCTCTATCCAGCATGTATGAACAGCCGTCTGCAGCAAACAAAGTTCATTTGATCAAGAAATTGCTCAATATGAAAATGATAGAAAGCGGGAGATTTGGAGAACATTTCAACGAATTCAACGAGGTAGTAGACCAATTGACCATGGTGGAAATCACTTTTAGTGATGAAGTTCGAGCCCTATTAATTCTTGGGCAGTTGCTTGAGAGTTGGAATGGCACAGTCACAGCCATCAGCAGCTCGACCGGCAAGTCGAAATTGAAGTTTGATGACGTTGTAAGCATGATCTTGACTGAGGAGATTTGGAGACAGTCAGATTCGGCTTCAACTTCTGGGGCCGCTTTCAATGTAGATAGTAGAGGCAGAAGTTCAAACAGAGAGCATGGGAGTAGACGGAGCAAGTCAAGGAATGGTAGACCGAGATCCAAAAATCACAGAAATTCCAACAAGTCAAAGTCTGTTGAATGTTGGAATTGCGGTCAGGTTGGGCACTACAAAAATCAGTGTAGGGCAGCTCCAAAGGAAATGGAGAACAAGACCGAGGTCAATGTCGTGACCAAGAAAACGCGTGATGCTTTGATATGTTCCATGGAGGAGAAGGCCGACTATTGGGTAATAGACTCTGGAGAATCGTTCCATGCCACCGCAAATCGACACTTTTTTGCAAATTATGTGTCGGGAAACTTCGGAGAAGTATATCTCGAAGACGATCATCCTTGCAACGTGGTGGGCATAGGAGAAGTACAGATCAATGTCAATGGATCTGTATGGAAATTGAAGGACGTGAGACATATTCCAGAATTTAGGAAAAATTTGATCTCCGTCAAATAATTATCGAGAGAAGGATGTGACACAAGCTTCTCTGGTGATAATTGGAAAATCACCAAGGGGGCTATGATAATCGCACGTGGCAAGGATAGTGGCACCCTATACACGACGGCGAATGCGTGTATGACAATCGTAGTTGCTGATAGCAAGGACGCGAACCTGTGGCACCAAAGACTTGGGCATATGAGCCAGAAAAGTGCTCAAGTACATGCATGCAAAAGGGAAACTACCAGGGCTTCAATCTATTGATTTAGACTTTTTTGAAAGTTGTATTTTCGGGAAGCAGAAACAGGTGAGTTTCAATACCAGTGGCAGAACTCTAAAGAAAGAGAAGCTTGAACTTTTCCACACAGATGTGTGGGGTCCAACAACAGTTTCATCGATTGGCGGAAAGTCATACTTCGTGACTTTCATTGATGACCACTTGAGAAAGGTGTGGGTTTACTTCTTGAGACACAAATCCGATGTGTTCGAGGCATTCAAGAAATGGAAGGCTATGGTGGAAAATGAAACTGGTTTGCGAGTAAAGAAGTTGAGATCTGACAATGGTGGAGAGTACGAAGATTTGGCGTTCAAGAAATTTTGTTACCAAATTGGAAACAAATTGGAGAGAACGTTGCCAGGAACACCGCAACAAAATGGAGTTGCAGAACGCATGAATCGAACGTTGACAGAAAGAGCTAGAAGCATGAGAATACATGCAGGCCTGCCAAAACAGTTTTTGGCGGAAGCTATCAATACGACGGCATACCTTGTTAATCGTGGACCGTCGGTACCATTGGAGTACAGGATACGAGAAGAAGTTTGGAGCGGGAAAGAAGTGAAACTTTCTCATTTGAAAGTATTCGGTTGTGTCGCGTATGTGCACATTAGTGATAATGCCAGGAGTAAGTTAGACTCCAAATCACTAAAGTGTACTTTCGTTGGATATGGTGGAGACGAGTTCGGGTACCACTTTTGGGATGACCAGAACAAAAAGCTCATCAGAAGCCGGGATGTCATATTCAATGAAAAGGTAATGTACAGGGACAGAAATGCAGTTCAGTCCAATGACACAACAAACGACGATCCAACATATGTTCCGGACGATACTGCGAAAGGCAGTATGTCGAAGCAAACAGATAAGAGTTTGCAGATAGAGGAGCCTATTTCGGAGGCTGATTCACCACAGTCTCCAATCCCTACACCCATTGTTAGGAGGTCAAGTCGACCTCATGTTTCGAATAGGAAGTACATGAATTATATGTTGCTCACTGACGCCGGTGAACCTGAATGCTATGACGAGGCATCTCAGGTGGGAGATTCTGGTAAGTGGGAGCTTCCAATGAAAGACGAGATAAAATCTCTTATCTCCAACCAGACGTGGGAACTAGCTGAGTTGCCCAGAGGGAAGAAAGCTCTCAACAATAAATGGGTGTACAGAATCAAAGAAGAACATGATGGTTCGGAGAGATACAAGGCGAGATTGGTAGTCAAAGGTTTCCAGTAGAAAGAAGGAATTGACTATACAGAGATTTTTTCGCCAGTTGTGAAGCTGACAACAATTCGGTCAATGTTGAGCATTGTTGCAGTGGAGGGCTTGCACTTGGAGTAGTTAGATGTGAAAACTACTTTCCTCCATGGTGATTTAGAGGAGGAAATATATATGCAGCAACCCGAAGGCTTCTCGGTGAAAGGAAAAGAGGAGTTGGTGTGCAAATTAAAGAAGAGCCTATACGGCTTAAAGCAAGCGCCTAGACAGTGCTACAAGAAGTTTGACGGATTTATGCAGAAAAATGGCTACATGAAGTGTAATGTTGACCATTGTTGCTACTTCAAGATATTCGAGTCCAGCTATATCATTTTGCTACTTTATGTCGATGACATGTTAGTAGCCGGTTCAGACATGGACGAAATCAAGAAGTTGAAGAAGCAACTATTCGTGGAATTTGAAATGAAAGACTTGGGCAAAGCAAAGCAAATTCTAGGAATGAAAATTTGCAGAGATAAGCAAAAAGGTGTTTTGCAATTGTCGCAGGCCAAGTATATTGATCAAATCCTGCAAAGATTCAACATGAGCAGTGCAAAGCCAGTCAGCACGCCATTAGGTAATCATTTCCGTCTATCCAACGACCAGTCTCCTAAGACAAAGGAGGAAAGAAACTTCATGGCTAAAATTCCATATGCCTCAGCCATTGGAAGTTTGATGTATGTCATGGTTTGTACCAGACCAGATATTGCTCATGCAGTGGGAGTTGTGAGCAGATATATGGCAAATCCTGGAAAACAGCATTGAGATGCAGTAAAGTGGATATTGAGATATCTACGGGGAACTACTAATAAATGCTTATGCTTTCGACGAGGCGAGGTGACACTACGAGGTTTCGTAGATGTAGATTTTGCTGGCGAGGTAGATCGCAAGAGAAGTACTACAGGTTATGTCTTCACAGTTGGTGCTACTGCAGTTAGTTGGATTTCGCAGATACAGAAGATTGTTGCGTTATCAACTATAGAAGCAGAGTATGTTGCAGTAACCGAGGCTAGCAAAGAGATGATATGGTTATAAGGTTTGTTGGCAGAATTGGGTTTCAACCAGGAGAAGAATGTCTTGCACAGTGATAGTCAGAGTGCGATACATCTGGCAAGGAATTCGGCATTTCATTCGAGGACCAAACATATTGGACTCCGTTATCATTTCATCAGATCACTTTTGGAAGATAGAGTGTTGAAACTTGAAAAGATTCAAGGTGCTAAGAACCCATCCGACATGATGACAAAGACAGTAACCAAGGATAAACTGGAGCTGTGCTCAGCTTTAGTTGGCCTTCTGCAATGAAGACAGAAGAGATGACCCACACCACGTTCACAGGAGGTACAAGGACATGAGACGTCTCAGGGTAGAGATCCATTTGTCTCCAAGTGGGAGATTGTTGGAATATGGAGACAAATGTGGGTAAATTGTCAAAAAGAAATGTGCAAAGAAGTCAAAAAGGGTGGCTCGAGAAACAAAGTGTGCAGGCTTTGTGCAGGCTTTCTTAATGTCATTCGCATGCGAAATATCAGCTGCAATGTTTGACAATTGTGTGCAAGATTAGGTACAAGATTTTTCTTCCACATTTGCCCTCAACTTTCCCTATAAATTGAGGCACATTTTGCAGCTTCACATACACCACAACACCACCAAAAACACAATAGCCATTGTGTTGAGAGAAAGAGAGAGCTTCAGTGTAGAAGCTATACACGAGAGATAAAAGTGAGTGGGGTGATAAAGCCTTTGTATAGGCAGAGAAAATACAGTGTGGTATTTTTGTCCTCCTCCTTTTGAGATAGTGAAATATATTGGTGTGGGTCCGTGGACGTAGGCAGTTTGGCCGAACCACGTTAAATCTCGGTGTTCCATATTTGTGCTTATTTTAGTGTCCATTATTTTCTCAGTCGCATATTATTTTTGTGTCCCACTGATCTTGGGCGGAATTAGTAGCCTCCTAGTTCCCCAACAAAAACGCTATGTGATTACATTGTTTTGTAAGAAGAGCCCAAATTTCAACCATGTGATCATATGGTGCAGACGTGTGTGATTCTGTGGCGTAGTTAGAAATTGTGTGTGATAAATTACAAGGAGTTTGTACTCAATTACAAAGAGTGTAACAAATTACAAAATATGTGTAATAATGTGCAATATTACAAAAAATTTGGATTTCTACCATTAGTTTGTACAACTTCGGGTACTGTTCTCAGTGTTTTGAGTATAGAACTTGCATATAGTATCCGTTTGGGACAGATAATATATTTTTTCGCATTTCTCAAAGAACCTATTTCGATCACTTGCTTTCCTGGTGCTAATATCGTTTTTTCGTCAATTATCTCCCATTTCTAAATTATCTGCAATTTTTGAAAAAAAAATATTCCATGCAATCGCACAATATTTGTGCCATGCGATCACATGGCACAAAACAGAGCGATTTCAAATTTTGTATCATGTGATCATTTAGATTATACCATGTGATCATATGGTGCAATCGCGAAAACCGGATTTTTGAGAATATTGTGGAAAAAATTTATTTTTGAATTTTTTATTTTGTATTTTGAACCTTTGTATTTGTATAAAAAAAACCCTTTTTATTTTGATGAAGTCCAATTTAATTGTCTCAATGACTAATAATTTGGTCAAATTAAATCACTTTGATCAGATTAAAATCCAATTTAATTATCCAGTGCAATAAATACTTCCACCTATATGAATTTAATTTTAAAATGAGCCAGGAAGCCCAAACTATTAATTCTCCAAATGAATCCCAACCCAATTATATTCATGCCCAAATTAAAAAATACGATTTCAAAATTTGACCCAGCTCGAAAATGGAAAACCCTGCGACATTTCAAATTGAGTTGGCGGGCCCGATAGGGCTGCATTAATGCAGTCGGATTACGCTACAGCGTAGCTACTGCTTCGCGCTGTGTCATGGCCCGGCTATTGATCTGGTGCACAAATCTTTTTATTCAAAATGTTCGTGGTGTTCATGTTTTGAGAAATTAGTTTTGATTCAAAAAGTATTATGATAATCATGTCTTTCACGTTATTAAAGCGCTCAAAGCGGTTGGGGATAATACCTTGAAGCAATAACTCAAGTATGATCATTCCAAGTCTGTGGAAGACCATTGTGCTGTTCACTTAGCATATGCCCAACTCAATGCATTGCAGGTAAAAGAGGAGATTTATTGAGGGAAAAGTATGGCATAAAGTGGTTGCAAGCAGGGGATAGAAATACATGATATTTTGACAGTGTTGTTAAAAAGAAGTGGCTTTAGAACCATATTCATTTCTGGGAATACGAACGATAACTGACAACAAAAAATAAAGAACATGGAACGCGCAAATTTGATTTACGTGGGAAACCTAAGATCAGAGTGAAAACCCATGAGCAGAGGGTAGAGAAAACTTCATTACATTAGAGATGGTTACAAGAGTAGGTAATTTGTGACTCTTACTATGATTAATACAATGAAAACAAATGAATTCTTACGAAAACTCTTAAAATAAATTAAAAAGAACTTTAGAATCCACCAAGAATATAACTAAAACTCAAGATATTTTATGAATAACTCAAAGATGTGTTAAAAAGGCCTATGATGGTCCATTCATACAACTTGGCACCAATAGGTCAGAATCCTACTTGAATATGGAAATTAAATTCTACTCAAAATAAATCACCATATGCATAGGCACCGGATGTAAATTAAACAAAAAATGAAATGACAAAAACAACACTAAAATAATGAATCGCCAATTTTGGTGGCTAAACGTGCTCGGATGTCCAAAATGGACATATTATGGCCCCGAAAACTAAGACGCCAAACTGTAAAGTGCGATTTTTCCTTTTCGGTGTAACTCTTCTTAATTCCACTCGTCCATTTGTCCAACATCACCATTGCTCCTAAGAATCTGCACTCGAGAGTGAAATTTCAATCTACCATTAATGCTAAAAGGGAGGCAAAAGTTAATATGTCTATTGTTTGGTCTTAAATGGGGGTTATTATTAGGTAATGGCCCTTTCGAGTTGTAGCCTTGTAGGTCCTGCAAAAGTGCAAAGAGGAGTTTTTAAGTCGTTATTACAGGACTTGTAGAAACATATCGACGAATGTTCTGCAAAGGCTAAATTATATATAGTACATAGTAAAAACTTTACCTGCTTCAAAAGTCCACGATCGAGGGGGTAGGGTGGGGTGGGGTGAGGGATCAAGACAAGTTTGTAAAATGGTCCATATTTTCGTGAAAAGGGGTAGCGTTACGGTGTCACCATAAGGAGTGACTTTATCAAAGCTTGGCAAAGAAAGGAATTTGAAGCACTTAAAGAGAAGGATTTTAATGAATGCATTTTATATAGTTGTCATGACTAGTCTCATTCAAAGCTACCATACAAAAGAGTAGTAAGAAATTAAATAAAAAGGGTTTTTAGATTTCAACACCCATTGCTCCTCTGAATCTGCACTAATAACCACTAGCATTGGGAGTCATCTTTCAGCTTACTAGAAATGCAAAAAGAGATACCAAAGTGAATATGTCGATTGTTTGGTCTTTAAAGGTTATTAGGTAATGACCTGTGTACAAAGAAATATTGAACGAATGAGAAACATTACGTACGAAGCATTTCATGTTCAGCGCTTTAGTGATGCCACAACTTAGTCCACATCCGATTCTTCCTTTGTAATCCTATCACACTATGGATTGGATGAGACAAGATGAAGCGACGCAGAACTTTGTAAATATGTTATTAATAGATAAAAGTATTAAATTTTATATTGAATTTATTATTCACTAATGAATTTATGTGTCATGTCACCGGTGGATAATGTAATAGGGATTAGGTGCTTGTTATGTCATTTAGGGTAGTAATATCCACATCGTGCTTTTTTATAGATGATGCACTAAATCTCTTAAATCTTTGTGTATTATTTTAAATGTATTTTTTTTATTTTTGAATTTGCAATGCTAAAGTTGACATTTATGAATTAATACGTTTGATCCTAATTATAGTTCTCCTTCTAAATATTTTACATTAATGTACTTTGAATTTGAGAACAAAATTTTTTTAAACTTTTGTCGATGTTATTTTCCTTAACTTATTCTTAAAAAAAAAAAAACTGTTTTTGTGGTATTTTAATAAATTTTCAAGATTAATTCTTTTAAGACCCAAACCATTTTAATTTTTTAGTCTAGTTCGAGCATATTGCACTTGATTTAATTTCAATTGATTAAGGGTATGTTAATTTCGTAGACCAAATTGATAAGTTAGTTGAAAGTTCAAAAGTTAGTTGATAGTTGATAGTTGAAAACCCAACTAATTGAAATAGAAGTGTTGAATAAAACTAGATGAAAGCGAGCTTTAAAATAAAAAAGACACAAAATGATATTTTAAAATAATAATTTAGAAGTATAGTTTTACAAAAAGATAAAGGTTAAAAGTGGAATAAAAAATGAAAAGCTAATGGATCTTATTTAAAAAAACTGATAAATAAAGTTTTTGAGATAAGCTCTTGACTTCTCAAATAAAATCGTTAGCTAAACAAAGTTTATTTGAATAGAATGGGCTTATAAACTCTCCAAATAAGCTATTTTGTTGGGCTTGTCAGACATGTATTAAACAGTGCAGGTATAGTATCAATAACTCAAAAAATTAATCGATACGATTAAGATTTTTTCTCTAAAAGAAGTAATAAAAAAAACTGAAGTGATATTTTAGAAGTATAACTGGAATTTTGAAGAAGAAATAAAACAAAAAAAAAGAAAGATTAAAATTTCTAATGCTTAATTAGTTCTCGAAATATTAAAATATTTTTTTAAAATACCAATGTTATCGCTTCGGTACTAATGCCCACATGTGGCCGTGTTAAAATGCCTACATATGGGGGCATATCGGGAATACGTGGAGATTTTAACATGCTCACATGTGGGCATTAGAGTACTAGGCTGAACTTTATACATTTGATCTTAGGGATTTTGAATGTGTTTTTATTTTTCGTACAATAAATTTCGCTAAAATATATCATTCTTATTTAATACAATGTGATTAGTGTGATTTTTAACTCAAAAAAATATAAATAAATAAAATAACTAATAAAAAAAGAAAAATGATATTTTTCAAGGACGGGACGATTTGATTGATATTAGGCCTTGTTTGATTGGGGGTTTAGTTGTTCCGCGCGGTATTCCGTATAAAAATGTGTGGTTAATATTATTTTGGGAAATGTGTGTGTTGTTGAAAATGAGTATGAGGTATACAGAATTGCGTGCGAATTTGGTTAACACCAAATAGAACAAGGCCTTAATTAGATTGTCAAAATATTTATGATTTAATTAGATTTACTTTTACAAAGTACGGATATTAATATTAATTAACTTTTACTTTAAAAAAATCAAATAAAGATAATTAATTATGAGCCACCTAATTGAAGCAGAAAAATATACGCAAATTTTCAAGTGCACCATAGTTATGGTGCTCCCGAGTATTTTTACGGGTCCGTCCGACCTCCGATTTTAATTTGGGGACCGAATTTGGATTCAGCACGATCAGATGGAACTACAGCAAAAAAAAATCTTTTTGGACACTGTGAAGACCGGTAGTAACCGGTCATAGTTTTGGCCATAATTTTGGCCAAATTATGGCCAAAACTTTGCTCGATTGCTACCGGTCTTCACGGTGTCCAAATTTTTTTTTTTTTGCTGGAGCTCCGCCTCATCGTGTTGAATCCAAATCCGGTCCCGGAATTAAAATTGGAGGTCGGACAGACCCATAAAAGCACCCGAGAGCACCATAACTATGGTGCACCCGGGTACACCCGATCAGCCCTGTAAAAACATAATCAGACTCAACTGGACGATGCGTGAGAGCACCACTACACGAAATATTACTTTAAAAAGTAAAAAATTCGGTTGTGAAAAGTAATTTTTGAGTTGTTTGATCGTAGAATGATTGTTGGAAGGCAACTTTTGGTTATTGAGAGATAATTTTTCGATGGTGCTTAAGATTGTGTTATTGATTAAAAAAATATATGAAATGTAAAAACTAGAATTTCTTACAAATAGCCTATGACGGATTGTACTACAGTGATATAAGCTCTTAAAAGTTAAATTCATACGGGATTTTAAGTTGAGAGGTTCCACTTAAAATTTATATTGCTTATGTTTTACGGAGGTGCGATGGGAATTTTTCAAGACGAAGAAAAATGAAGGTAGGATTGTGTGTGCACATGTACAACATTTTCTTTTTTTTTTTTTTCCTTTTTTTGAAATATGGACATGTACAACTTGATTGGGAGGATTATGATGATTTTAGTCGATGAAATAATTAATTAATTAAACCACCAAAATAATCATCCTCTTTAAAAAAAAAAAAAACTACTGCCGTGCTGGGTTTTTTTTTTTTTTTTTTTGGTGAATATAGGCTACGTACTTCCCATGTTAGAAACTTGAAAGTTGGTTAATATGTTTTGTGAGATTCCGTATTCTAACATTTTAGGTGATCGCTTTTCGGGGGGAAAAAAAAACTAAAACTAAAACAAAAAAGAAAAAACAAAAAAACAAAAACCATTTTAGAGGACGAAATCCAACTCTTATTTTCTAGACGAGATACTAGTAGTATATCCGTGCGATGTACCAAAGCTAATATACAAGCAAAATACATTATACATCAAAGTAATAAAATTCTGCTTTTACTTTTTAAAATTATTATTGTCATTATTTTTTTTTTGGTCCGTTGGGTTTGGTTTAGCGGTAAGGCATTTCCTTACTGATTTGTCTTAAATTTGAAACACCACACCACACCCCTATAATTCCCCAATTTGTAACCAAGAAAATTTTTTTATGTTTTTCAGTTATGCATGCAAATAAAACTATGATTTTTTAGGTGATTTAAAAAGATTGAGATATCCGTAATGCATAAAAATACAAATAATTAAAGCTCAATGACATTTCCGTTAATTTACCTTTTATTTTATTTTATTTTTAGATTAGACGCATTTCAATATGTCTTTATTATGTTACTTTCAACAATCCTAATTAATTATCCCGATGTTGCTGGATACCAGCTCTGTCTGATTTCTAAGTTTCACGATTAAATGACAAAATAAAATTTCTTTCTTTCTTCTCCCATTTTTTTATTTATTTTTTTTTATCTTGAAAAAAAATAATTATAAACTTAGACCCAGACAATATATATGTGCAAAGATCGACTCATATTTTCTCAGTATTACGACTTCCTTTTGTACATGTTGTTTCATGTTATTTTCAAAAAACATTGTGGTACAGGTTTTTCCTCCTATAGTTTGATTTTTAAAGATTTGGTTATTAATTTGAGCTATTGTCATCAAAAAATAATTCCTAACATAAATAAATATTGTAAATTAATTAATTATTCCTTTCTCTTATAGATAATTGTTAATGATATTAACCCAGATTATAATACTTAAATGATCTTGGTGTCTATACTTATTCATTATGATTGCGTTGCACATTATTTTGAAATTATTTTAAATACTTCGAGTTAAAAACCCCAACTTTCATTATACTATTTGAAAGGATCCTCAAGTGCTATTTAATTTTGAAATAGTCTCTCGAATACCACTACAATTTTAATTAAAATGTACCCTCATATGCCACTTTCTTTAAGACCATTAGAATAGTTAACGAAAGTGGGGATGTAGTGCATACCGCATAGTGGATAATTTTTGAAGAAATACAATTGTACGTCACCAAAATATTTCTAACATAGAATAGATTATAATTATAAAAAAAATAAAAAAATAATAGCTTGTTGAAGAAAAATAAAAATGTTGCTGACAACAACATTAAAAAAAAAAAGAAAAGAAAGGAAAAGAAAAAGGTTCAGCCTCGAGACAAATAAGCAATTTATGATTTTTCCCTTTTTCCTTTTTATCATTTTTGTTATTTCCAATTTTCTCGAAAAATATTAGAAGGAAAAAAAAAAAAAAATCCTAGATTTTCTTAATATCTTGATGGTGCAACTTTTTATTTTATTTTATTTTAAGTCTTTTTTTTATTTGTTGGTCTTGTCATCAACAGCACATATTTTTTACCAAGTGATTGTTTATTTTATTGTTTAATTTATGCCACATCAAAACAATTTAGGTTATGTGGCAATTTTATATTTGTAACAATTGTCTGCCTGTGAACCATATTTTCACTTCTATTAACAAATTTAATAGTGTTAAAAAGGCACATGGGACAGTATAGTGGCACTCTAAATACTAGTTAAAGTATAGTGATATTTGAAGAACATTTTAACTAATACAGTGACAATTGAGCATTTTTAACTTTAAGTACCTCTATCCTGTCAAAAAGTACTTCTATCAAAACTAAAATAAGATATTACAAAGAGTCTTTCACAAAATTAAAAGATATATTGTGTTATTATTATGTTTGAAAATTTGGGGGATTCCGTCTTACCAATCAACAATGCATAAAAAGATCGATGGTTGAAAATCTTTTTATCAGCAATTTTTTCCTCAATTTTTCATCTTTAGTCCATTATATTCTTAATATAAAAGCAGATTTTTATGCACTAATGTTGAATACCTCTCAAATAGTTTCGATTTACGTCTATAACTTGAAAATCCTATAAAAGGGTAATTATTTTATTCAATGCATATAACATTTTTCTATAAACAATATAACACTCAACATATTTGTTAAAACTTTCTTTCCTATAAAAAATTCTAATATAATATATATAGCCGTGTTTTTATAGTTTTAGAACTTAATTGATGCATGCAATTCAACGTTTTCAATCAATTTTAATATACACGGTTCTTAGCAATGTTCATAAAATTGAGCCGGAAAAGGTAACGGGTCAATGGTTGAAAGGTCGAATTGGATCGAACTAGGGTTGAACCGGTTTTAATTACAAATTTAAAAATAAGTTCTAAAATTTTATAAAATTGTCAAGAACTAGTTATTTTGTTAATTATCCAATATATTTAGTTAAGAGATAATTATTTCATATTGATTAACGAAAAAAATCATAATTTCATATGAACTTATTAACAAATTTATCTATTTTTCTTTTTTTAAGATAAATATGTTAGCAATTGTTCCTTTAGGATGTAGACAATTTCAGGTGGATGTTTTAATTTTTTTAATTAAAGCTTATTAGCATAATCAGGGCTTACCGTTTATACTCGCTGAGCACTAAAGATCTATAGTTTTTTCTTAACATTTTCATCCACAATCTGATTTTTGTTTTTTTTTATGAAATAAGGACTTCAAAACTTTTTGTGCAAATTTCAGGGGTAAGAACTCTATGAGGCCCAAAATTATTAAATGAAGAACTCTATGAGGCCCAAAATTATTAAATGAAAAATTTTAGGATTACATCTTATATCCAAACTTTAGAAAAGATTTTAAATTTAAAATTTGAGGGGCATAAGATTTAAAATCACAAAGCTTATGATTTAAATCTTACAATCCAAATTTTACGGACTGGAATTTAATTTTAAAACTTTCATAGCTTCATCAGGAAAACTCCAAACCTTTTAAGGCAAAAAATTTAAAATTTCAAAAATTTAATGGCCTAAGACTAAAATCCTAAAACTTTAAGTATCAAGTTAAAATTGGATACTTCACTAGACTAATAATTCAAATTTCAAACTTAAGTACAAAATATTGAACAAGTGGCGCAGCGGTAAAGACGCTCACGTTCCGGGCACGTGATTCGGGTTCAAATCCTACCCACGCCCCGATTCCCCCGATCAAAAAAAAAAAAAAAAAGAGTACAAAATATTGAACAATCAAAGACTTGTAGGGCTATTTATGAAGTACTCCATAAATTTTTCGACTTTAGTGGTCAATTTATTTATTTATTTATTTATTTTTGAAAGCAGTGGTCAATTTATTAAAATTTCAAAATTAAAATTTGAGAGAGCTGAATTAGAAAATTTGAGAAAAAAAAAACTCCCCTCAAGTTCTCAACTTGAATAATTCTTAAACTAAGGGGTTAAAATTATAAATTCAATGATTTTCAACAATTATATTTTAGTCCATAATAACCATTAAAGACCTTAGTCCGTATTATCAAACTGAATCAAATTTAAAATAAATTTTGGTCTAACTAATCACATATTTCATGGGACTCGTGTGTACGATAAAAATATCCCGAACTCATTTAAAAAATTCAGATTCTATCTTAATTTTGAATTGAATCAAATTTGTTAGTAAATGACCTTAATTTTCAAAATTTGCACAAAAGATCCTTGAGTTGATTAATGTATTTTTATGAGTAGGAAGAGAGAGAATGAGTGGAGTTGGATGGTAGAGATTTAATGAGTGAAGAGATATATGGATATGATTTGTTTGACCAAATTTGAAATTTGAAAAAAATGTATTAAAATGCATTCTTTTTGTCATGCTAACATCCTCTAAATTCACGCACAGGTAGGGTGTCCAATCGGATCAAGCTAGGGTTCGGAAACCCTAGCCACAAGGTCCAAGATCTCCGACCAAAATCACGACAGGGTGGTGGCAGTACTGCAGCCTGCACGTCCCAGCTAAATTCCAAAACCAGCAGCGCCAATGCTGCTCATAGCGGTAGTGCGATGCGCCGCTTCATTTAAATGCAGCCATGGCGAATTCTCAGTCGATGGCCCAGTGCCAACAATCCAGAACCGACTTTCTGTTTTTTTTTTTTTTTTATTTTTTATTTTTTAAATGTCAAATAGAATAACTTCATGTATCAGCAGTGATTCCCAAGAACAAGAAAAGTTCCAAGAGATAATATTTAACTCAAAGTTTTGTTCGCCATAATTTTTCTTGAGAATTTCAGTAAGGGCATCGTACATCCGTAAGAATCTAGCTAGAAGAGGACTTGTTCAATTTTATACATATTGGGATATATGTCTTTAATTCCATCAAAATATATAATACTAAATCCATATTTGTATGATAAACTCTCAATAATCTAATATGATAGCGCTGATGTCTCTTTGCAAAAATAACTTTAATAGATATATTTAATCACAACAATATTTCAGTAAGATCAATAGATCATCATGTTATATTATCAAAATTTTATAACCATAAAAAATAAATACTACCTTCGTCCCAAAAATATAGTCTACTATTTCTTTTTCGTTCGTCCCAAAATATAGGCCACATTCTTTTTAAAGATGTAGTTAAAATATTATTCATCTTTTATACCCTCATTTAATATACATTGATATCATCAAAATAGAATAGTTGAAATAAAATATCTAATAAATGAGAGGATATATTAGGAAAATCATCTTGAATTGTACTTTTCCAATACCATTAATTGTATTTTTTTTAATCTGTGTAAAGATAAGAAAATGACTATAATTCTGGGAAGGAGGTATTACCCAGATCCATCGAAGGAATCATCAATTTTAGGCGGAAGTCTTAGCAACAATGACAGCAGATGTATATTAGCAAACACGAACACAAGAATGTAACTAGAAAACTATTGATGGGAGAAGGAAAACTATTTCTGATTCTGTGTATCAAAGAACATAACTAGAAAATTCTTCATATATCGCTTGATTAGGGCTTAATTAGGATTCGCACATAACCCTAATCAAGCCAATTAATATTGGCATCTATTTATTTGGTCCTCATTAATTTTGAGCAATTATATTTGCAGCACATTTTTTCTTTGGTGCACCACATAATAATTATTCCTAAGTTCTTAAAGTTACTTCTCATTGCAACATCTTTAAATATTTTGTTTAGTTCATTAATTATTAGTTTTAACCTTTCATTTATAATGAATTTGTTCATAATAATAATTTTTTACATACAAAAAATTCATCATTTGGATATCAAAAGACTTATTTACTTTTGAAAATTTTAAATAAGCAAATATTTTTTTGAAGGTTTAAATAAGTACATATTAGCAAATAAAAAAGTACAAATTTTGATATAAACTTCAAAGAACACTAACACAATAGTTGTATATAAAATGTTCTTTATGGACCAAAGATGTTAATTATCAAATGATTAATTATAAAAATATGACAACAAATGTTGAAGACCTAATTGTAGTAAGAGAAACATGTAAAAACCTTTTAGTGTAATTAAAATATTGTGTACCAAGCAAAATTTATAATGCTAATATAATTAGCCTTTAATTTTAGCCCTAGTAATTGAATAGCTGATGTAATCAAAATTAATATGTTGTTTATTATTTAATATTTGAAATGTAAACTTTCAAAAATTGTAAGACAATATTATAGTTATTTTATACCTCGTTTGTTAGCGTATTGATCATATGTAAGTATAATTCTATTATTATAGTTAAAAAAAAACTTATTAGTGATCGATTATAAGAAACATGACGCAATGGCGACCTATTTTCCTAATAATCTCGTGCCAGTAGATTAAGAGCATTAAAATAAATTTATATAATTGCTATTGGATTTTATATCGCTATTACTTTTTGCAAGCACAAGCCTATTGAGGTAATAACTAAATTGTCCCTATAGATCTTACTTGTATAAAAATTATTTCATTAGAGCTAGCATAAATTTTTGTTATCTTTTTACTCCGGGGAATAGACGAACACGTAATGAGCTAAACCAAACGTATATGAACATAATAAAGAAGTTGGTTACTTGGTATGCATAAACAAACCCTAGAGATGAATAATGTAGTTTTTCTCCCAAAAAATACATGTATGTGCTGTCAAAAGGACTTCAAAAAATCATAGCCCTTGATCACATCATCCTATTAGTGGTCCCTTCCACCATATATCAATTCCCTACGTTGATTATTCTCTCTCTCTCTCTCTCTCTCTCTCTCGCCTTTCTTTAAATGCTATGAAGAGGCTCCTTAAAGTTGCAGATGACTTGCTTTGTCCATTTATGTAGAGATTTAGATTAACATTACAGCATATCAAATAGACGTATTCCAAATAATTTGTTGATGTTATGGACATCAGTCACCAAAAGTTCATAACAACTCCCTTGATCTTCGATCCTAACATGGAAATGGAAGAATTTCCCTTTGATGCAATATGGCCTAGCTTTCATATCAATCCCTCTTCATCACCGCAATTACGCGTTCCCACCGGAAATCTAACACGCGAAGGGGACGAAGAACAAGAACCAGAACCAGAACAAGAACAAGAATCAGAAGCAGACGAAGAACTGAGTGCCATGAAGGAGATGATGTACAAGATTGCAGCCATGCAGCCAGTGGACATTGATCCAGCTACCGTTCGTAGGCCCAAAAGGCGAAACGTTCGAATTAGCGATGATCCACAAAGTGTGGCAGCTAGGCACCGCCGTGAGAGGATAAGCGAGAAAATCCGAATTCTTCAGAGGCTTGTGCCTGGAGGGACAAAGTTGGATACTGCATCTATGTTGGATGAAGCCATTAGGTATGTTAAGTTCTTGAAAAGGCAAATTCGTCAGCTCCAGCAAGGGGGAAATCAAGTGGCGTCGCAGTGTCCTGGGGTTTCTGCGGGCTCTTCCGTCGCCGCAGATTGGCCGACGGCCCACCAGACGAGCAAAAATCTCGGCGGTTTCGGGGTCTCTCCCTTGGCGGGATGTGGATATCTGTTTGGAGGTCATGAAGTAGATGATCATACCCATCCTCATCATTTGCATTAGGAATAATGAGGTAAAGAATAATTAATTAATTGGTGATCATTAATGAGCAATTAACGCGTTTCATAATAATTTGAAAAAATTAAGGGTTGTTATTGCTACTTAAGAGACTCCAATTTGTTCAAGTGGTTCTGCCTAAGTGCAGACTCAAGTGATTGCATTCTACTCTTTAATCGAGACATATATTGTGACTAGCTTCATCCATGCCATTCTTGCACTAGATGTAAACCCTTCTATATACTTATAAATTCTTTCGCCATCAACCAAGGTCATTCCTAAGTTGCAATCGTTATTAATTTGCAATCTACAATATTGTAAAGATGGTGAGTCCAAATCACTAGAATAAATTTTACATTTAACAATAAAAATTTTGGTTGTCTGATTGTAGAAAGCCTATCATGAAAGGTTTCAAGACACAATTTTTAGCTTTTAATCATGAATTTTTTCACTTGAATATTTTTAATTCTAAATCGATCTAAATTCAATGCAATTATAGTCAAAAATTTTTTTAATACAAATTAGGGATCATATGGGTGGGGTGTAGTATCTCGAACCGGAGAATCGGTAAGGAGGTACCTTACCACTATGCCAAACCCCTTGGACAATTATTGTCAATATTTTGTACTCTTTCTTTCACAACTATATATATAGAGATACACACGTCCACGGCAACCCATATGTTGAATATCACGTGATTTCATGAAGTCACACTACAGACAATTTTGCTTTTGATCACTAAATATATTTTCTTGAAATCTTTCTTGAAAGACTTAATTTCAACCTCCAAACAACTAATAAAAAGTGAATTTTCATAATTAAATTTTTTATTAATAAAGGTGAAATTTCTTGAGGTGTAATTGTTCTTTCAGTGGTCATAATGGTCAATATTTCATAACTAAGTCATGTTCTAACATAAGTATTACAAGTATATGTAACTCAATAAATCATCTTTAAAATCGCGTTAGCAACAAGAACTGATAGATAAGAAATCTCAAGTTCTACCTTAAAAAAAAAAAAACATAGAAATCTCCAAGTTTTCAAACTATAGTACTAGGCCTAAACTTTGTAACGCCTTACAAGTTACAATGGTGACGTTTGAAGCCATTAAAATAAGGATTTTGGGGGTAGAAATTTGATCCAAAAGAAAATGCAGTTAGGATATTGTTGACTAAAGGGCAGTGGAATAATCATAACGGTTAGCTTGAATTGCGTTCTTCCATATATAG
This sequence comes from Jasminum sambac, assembly GCA_018223645.1. Taxonomy (NCBI): domain Eukaryota; kingdom Viridiplantae; phylum Streptophyta; class Magnoliopsida; order Lamiales; family Oleaceae; genus Jasminum; species Jasminum sambac. Next base: position 10,686,990 of record CP073643.1, read on the forward strand.
AATAATTCTGGTTTTTGTCCAAAAGTTCTTCTGCCCAATACCTTCCCGATGCATATTAGTGCTGACGTCAGAAGCCATTGAATATAATTAATAAGCTATTTCTCTCTCATCCCGCCTGTGTATATATAGATAGATACCACGCATGCATCTGTCAACGATTGCGTAATCGAACAGTCACCGATATCGAGCTAACACATGCGGTGGATACATTGTGTGCTTTGGCAAAATCTATGGGTTAATTTGAGTTTGACATTAGAGTTAACATCTTCTCCTTAATACCATCTCTAATGTTAATGTGAATTGGGAGGTAATGGGGGAAAAAGGAGTCAAACATGGTGGGAACGTGATCCACTAACCTTTTTTTTTTTTGGGAACTCTTTCTTCTTGCGAGGAACCTAAACTCTCAAATCTTAGTCTAAGGGATTTGGTTTAGTTCAAAGCACAATCTTACAGTTTGGTTCTAGATTCGAGATACCATACTCCATTCCTATGATCCTCATTTTATACTAAAAAAAAAAAATCTGAAATGAATCAAATCTCTTGAGATTCACACCAAAACTCCAAAAAAGCTAACCTTTTTAATTGATTCATCAGCTATTCCACTTTTTAGTGTCACTATGTGTCGGTTCGAACTCATCATTTCTTCATCGAATCAAACATCACACATCTTTACAAAATTATAATCCAAAAATAATTTTCACTCACTATTTAAATAATCAATTTATTTCTAATAAAATAAAAAATTATTCGAATACACATAATTTTTCTAGTCACAATTTCTATTAGCTTGACCCCTCTAAAAAAGTTTTCTCGGCATTGAAATATTGTACATCACCGACTGTAAATATCTGGGTCCGCCACTGTTGGGAGAAGATGTGGAGTGGAGATATAGAGAGAAAATAATTATTTTAATTGAAAAGAATAGAAAGAAATGTATGGAAAAAAATTGAGGAAAAAAGGAAAAAGATGAGAAATGTAAAAATAAATTTAAAAATAATAGTAAAATAATAGTTGACAGAGTGTAGATAGATATGTATTTGTAGACATGATGCGAGAATTTAAGAAGAAAAAGCAAGTAAAGGTGCGAAAATTGATTAAAAAAGAAAATAGAAAAATATGGGACCCGCCTACAATTTTTTATGTGTATTTCGTCAGCGGACATCCCAAATGGGAATAAGCAGTGGCGATGGGTTCCTCTCTCTCTCTTTGTTTTTTTTTTTTTTTTTTTTTTTTGTGTGTTGGAAATGCTCTTGATAATGAGCAGTTTTACTTTCTATATGAGGAGAATGTCAACTCTAACATCAAACCAAAAGTGAGTGTGGCGAATTTCCTAATGCCTTAACATTTTGTCATGACACACTTATAATGTATTGAACATGTAAATTATTCAGTCTACTATACAATTGATGAGAGTTATCTGATCAATTAATTAAGTATTTACGTTAGGAAAATGGGAAGGAAGCGTGATAGTTAATAATATAAATAATGTTAAATGTATAATAAATTGGTATAACCTTTAATAGAAGGTTGGAAAAAGTATTATTTGTATCTCTTTGTATTGATGGAGTTCAACTCTCTATTAGAGATTATACCACTTTCTTATACTGTTTTATACTTCTATCACGCTTGAGTCGATCCCTCAATGGTCAGCATTTTCCAAATTAATTAGACTAATATATATATATATATATATATATATATATGTGTGTGTGTGTGTGTGTGAATTCAATAATATTGTAAATAGGATCATATCGATGACTATACATGCAAAAGATTTTACATTCATCATATATCTATAAATATATAAATGTTATTCCACCAGCAGGTAGAAAAACATATAATTCCCCTCCAAAAGTTAGACTTTTATTTTATTATTATTATTTTTGGATTGATGTATAAGGAAAGAAAAAGTATCATATATATAAAACATAAGAATCTCAATTAAAACAATTTGGTATGTAATACATTATCTATAATAATAAATATATTATAGTCGATATACAATAGTAGTAATATATTATATTAGAAATATATCACTCTAATTTATTATTGTGTGTATATATATACACTATAATAGTCTAAAGGAATAATGATAATAGTTTGTATAGTAATAATAATTTAATATTGCTATAGTTGAAAATTATATTGTTTAGAGTAATCAAAATAATATTACATTTATCACATTTCAAAAGTGTAATTTAAGTGTTGTTGGTTGAAAGATTACATGTGATTTTTATAAATTTATGTGAAATAATAACAACGATGTTTAAAGTAAAAAATATTTTTAATATTAGATCAAAAAAATTATTCTTCAAGTCATATTCATATTTTATATTTATTTTCCAAAGTAACATATACATAGAAATTTCATGTTACTGAAATTAGTAAAAGGAACATATTGCATTAATGGAGAGAAAAGCAAAAAAAATATTCAATTTAATAAAAATATATTAAAATAAATTTTACTTTTTAGGAAATTTTGAATTATGAAAATAGTTATTTCATGTTTGATTTAGTATAAATCTTTTTGTTAAAACATTTGGGTTTTAATTTAGTATAAGTCTTTTTGTTAAAATATTTGGATTTTTATATGGTACATATGGACCTTTTGGATGTTGATATTAGTGTATCAATGAAAATATATTGATATATATAAGTTGGGTTTAATAGTTATTTATTTGCCAATAAATTTATATATTAGCTTTTAGGATAATTAGAAGAGTTTTATTAAATATTTTTGGGAAAATGAAATAAATATAATTGATTGAAATCTCCTAATTGTAACTTAAAGAGAAATCAGTATGATATTTTCCTTATTTAGTTTTGAATTTGATTATTATTTTTATACATAGACGTAGAATCTAATTTAATTGCAAGAAAAATTTGGTGAAACTCATTTACCCTTTTAATAACATATTTATTAGTGACTTTGTTTATAGTAAAAATTGTAGATTAAAAATTAAAAAGTTGCATTCACAAAAAGCTACACTTTATTAAAAAAATTAAAAATAAAAATAATCATCGACAAATAATAATTACACACACATGACTATAAGACGGATCATATTTCGTTGAAAAAGTGAGCTTTTAAAAAGAAAAGATATTAAATTATTTACTATTTGAAAAAAGTTGGGAAATTTTTGTATTTTTATTTTAAATTGAATAAATAATTATTCAGTGGCAGTTTTTTTAAATAAAAGTCACATATTAAATAAAATAAAAAATCGTATATAGAAAAAATGAGACTTAATTAAAAAGTTTAAAATAAAAAGACTCACAAAAAATAATTGGGGATGCATCTCCATAATGTCAACCTATCCCCGTAAATCAAAATCTATTTTTTAGGAATCTATTAAGTACAATTAATAATGGTAGTTTAGTATTTTCTTAAACAAGAAATGATCTTATTCAATATTTTCATTTTTTGGGGATTGAAATTTTGATTTGCGACAAAGAAGGTCAACCTGAAAACTCAACAATGAATGTGGTGTTAAAAAGGTGCTTCAAAATTTAGAATAATTTTTGTGATTTATAATATTTATTTGGTTTAGATGCATGCCGTTATAATATTATTCTACCTATTCAAATGTACTTCCATTTAATGCGCGTTACATTATAACTATTTTAGTTTGATAATCATACAATATTGTTCAACTATATTTTTATATCTCATGTCAGATACATCATATATATTTTATCTTAATTGTCTAGCAATATTTGTTTATCATTTCAATTATATTTGCATCAAATGCATATTACTCAAAAATATATTTTCTTCTTCTATCTATAAAATATGCTTTTAGACTATTTTCATCTTGTATTAGCAGCATATACTGAATACTAGTTCAAAAAAAGTATGTTGGGCCATTTCTTCAAAAAGAGAAAAAAAAATGAGAAACGAAGTAGTTTGGGCCACATACACACTTGAGGATGGCATGACCTCATGGTAAAGCTTGGAACTCACTTTACCCAAGCTTGTGTCTACAATTGGAGCCAAACCTCCCTTGAGCCCGTTTGGCGTGTTGTTTTAATGGTTAAAAATTATATTTGATTGACACAAATATGTAATAGTAGAAAATTTAAATATGGTAAGCAATATATACAAACCATTGAAATATAGAATAGATATTGAAATGCATTTTTGGAAAAAAGACAAGATGGAGATTTGTATGGAGAAAAATTTCTTTGAGGATATAAAATAGTATAACCACAGGACAAAAATAGCTCAAAAAATGAAAATAGGTCCGATTCAAAAAAAAAAAAAGGAAAAGAAAAATAGGTGGGTTCTCCACACTTGTGGTACTACTATTTACTATCACAAGTATCTCGGCGTCCCAACACATACCACATCTACCATCCCAACCTCAACCTGTGCACCAAGGGTTATCGTCAAGCTCCTCTCACGAATAAGTCCCAATGAAACAAACTTCCACATTTGTAGATCAAATTCCTGCAGATTGGCATTTTGCGTCAGTCGTCAAAGTCTTTTGCCTCGATAACTTGTAGTTTTCTTTTCATTGCTTTCCTGCCTAAGATTGCATTCGGTGTGTGTCCCAAAATTATCTTCTATTCACATAATCCACATGAATAGGGAGATTTTCTATATTGGAGAAAATATCTTGATCCGCGATTACTATCAAGGTCCAAGATTTCTCAGAAAAAGGCATAAGGTGTATGAGATTGCATAGCAAGTGTTAGTTAGCATGGTCATACTTGTTTTACATTTTCTCTTGTGGGTGAATTGTCTTAACTCGAAAATTCAAGTCTGACATAGAATTTTATGGATAACAAAAATAATTACATATGAAAATGGGTTTATTACCTCACCTTCCAAGGGACTATAATAAATATATTATAGTCGATATACAATAGTAGTAATATATTATATTAGAAATATATCACTCTAATTTATTATTGTGTGTATATATATACACTATAATAGTCTAAAGGAATAATGATAATAGTTTGTATAGTAATAATAATTTAATATTGCTATAGTTGAAAATTATATTGTTTAGAGTAATCAAAATAATATTACATTTATCACATTTCAAAAGTGTAATTTAAGTGTTGTTGGTTGAAAGATTACATGTGATTTTTATAAATTTATGTGAAATAATAACAACGATGTTTAAAGTAAAAAATATTTTTAATATTAGATCAAAAAAATTATTCTTCAAGTCATATTCATATTTTATATTTATTTTCCAAAGTAACATATACATAGAAATTTCATGTTACTGAAATTAGTAAAAGGAACATATTGCATTAATGGAGAGAAAAGCAAAAAAATATTCAATTTAATAAAAATATATTAAAATAAATTTTACTTTTTAGGAAATTTTGAATTATGAAAATAGTTATTTCATGTTTGATTTAGTATAAATCTTTTTGTTAAAACATTTGGGTTTTAATTTAGTATAAGTCTTTTTGTTAAAATATTTGGATTTTTATATGGTACATATGGACCTTTTGGATGTTGATATTAGTGTATCAATGAAAATATATTGGATATATATAAGTTGGGTTTAATAGTTATTTATTTGCCAATAAATTTATATATTAGCTTTTGGGATAATTAGAAGAGTTTTTATTAAATATTTTTGGGAAAATGAAATAAATATAATTGATTGAAATACCCCGACTAATTGTAACTTAAAGAGAAATCTATATGATATTTTCCTTATTTAGTTTTGAATTTGATTATTATTTTTATACATAGAACGTAGAATCTAATTTAATTGCAAAGAAAAATTTGGTGAAACTCATTTACCCTTTTTAATAACATATTTATTAGTGACTTTGTTTATAGTAAAAATTGTAGATTAAAAATTAAAAAGTTGCATTCACAAAAAGCTACACTTTATTAAAAAAATTAAAAATAAAAATAATCATCGACAAATAATAATTACACACACATGACTATAAGACGGATCATATTTCGTTGAAAAAGTGAGCTTTTAAAAAGAAAAGATATTAAATTATTTACTATTTGAAAAAAGTTGGGAAATTTTTGTATTTTTAATTTTAAATTGAATAAATAATTATTCAGTGGCAGTTTTTTTAAATAAAAGTCACATATTAAATAAAATAAAAAATCGTATATAGAAAAAATGAGACTTAATTAAAAAGTTTAAAATAAAAAGACTCACAAAAAATAATTAGGGATGCATCTCCATAATGTCAACCTATCCCCGTAAATCAAAATCTATTTTTTAGGAATCTATTAAGTACAATTAATAATGGTAGTTTAGTATTTTCTTAAACAAGAAATGATCTTATTCAATATTTTTCATTTTTGGGGATTGAAATTTTGATTTGCGACAAAGAAGGTCAACCTGAAAACTCAACAATGAATGTGGTGTTAAAAAGGTGCTTCAAAATTTAGAATAATTTTTGTGATTTATAATATTTATTTGGTTTAGATGCATGCCGTTATAATATTATTCTACCTATTCAAATGTACTTCCATTTAATGCGCGTTACATTATAACTATTTTAGTTTGATAATCATACAATATTGTTCAACTATATTTTTATATCTCATGTCAGATACATCATATATATTTTATCTTAATTGTCTAGCAATATTTGTTTATCATTTCAATTATATTTGCATCAAATGCATATTACTCAAAAATATATTTTCTTCTTCTATCTATAAAATATGCTTTTTAGACTATTTTCATCTTGTGCAACGCATGGATACGAATACTAGTTCCAAAAAAGTATGTTGGGCCATTTCTTCAAAAAGAGAAAAAAAAAAATGAGAACGAAGTAGTTTGGGCCACATACACAACGAGGATGGCATGACCTCATGAGCCGCTTGGAACTCTGCTTTACCCAAGCTTGTGTCTACAATTGGAGCCAAACCTCCTTGAGCCCGTTTGGCCGTGTTGTTTTAATGGTTAAAAATTATATTTGGCTTGATTGACACAAATATGTAATAATAGAAAATTTAAATATAGTAAGCAATATATACAAACCATTGAAATATAGAATAGATATTGAAATGCATTTTTGAAAAAGACAAGATGGAGATTTGTATGGAGAAAAATTTCTTTGGGGATATAAAATAGTATAACAGGACAAAAATAGCTCAAAAATGAAAAAATAGGTCCGATTCAAAAAAAAAAAAAAGGAAAAGAAAAAATAGGTGGGTTCTCGACACTTGTGGTACTATTTACTATCACAAGTATCTCCAGTCCCAACACATACCACATCTACCATCCCAACCTCAACCTTGTGCACCAAGGGTTATCGTCAGCTCCTCTCACGAATAAGTCCCAATGAAACAAACTTCCACATTTGTAGATCAAATTCCTGTGATTGGCATTTTCGTCGATTAGTCAAAGTCTTTTGCCTCGATAACTTGTAGTTTTCTTTTCATTGCTACTCAGGCCTAAGATTGCATTGATTGTGTGTCCCAAAATTATCTTCTATTCATACCAATCCACATGAATAGGGAGATTTTCTATATTGGAGAAAATATCGATCCATGATTACTATCAAGGTCCAAGATTTCTGAAAAAAAGGCATAAGGTGTATGAGATTGCATAGCGATGAGTGTTAGTTAGCATGGTCATACTTGTTTTACATTTTTCTCTTGTGGGTGAATTGTCTTAACTCGAAAATTCAAGTCTGACATAGAATTTTATGGATAACAAAAATAATTACATATGAAAATGGGTTTATTACGTCACCTTCCAAGGGACTATAATAAATATATTATAGTCGATATACAATAGTAGTAATATATTATATTAGAAATATATCACTCTAATTTATTATTGTGTGTATATATATACCCTATAATAGTCTAAAGGAATAATGATAATAGTTTGTATAGTAATAATAATTTAATATTGCTATAGTTGAAAATTATATTGTTTAGAGTAATCAAAATAATATTACATTTATCACATTTCAAAAGTGTAATTTAAGTGTTGTTGGTTGAAAGATTACATGTGATTTTTATAAATTTATGTGAAATAATAACAACGATGTTTAAAGTAAAAAATATTTTTAATATTAGATCAAAAAAATTATTCTTCAAGTCATATTCATATTTTATATTTATTTTCCAAAGTAACATATACATAGAAATTTCATGTTACTGAAATTAGTAAAAGGAACATATTGCATTAATGGAGAGAAAAGCAAAAAAATATTCAATTTAATAAAAATATATTAAAATAAATTTTACTTTTTAGGAAATTTTGAATTATGAAAATAGTTATTTCATGTTTGATTTAGTATAAATCTTTTTGTTAAAACATTTGGGTTTAATTTAGTATATAAGTCTTTTGTTAAAATATTTGGATTTTTATATGGTACATATGGACCTTTTGGATGTTGATATTAGTGTATCAATGAAAATATATTGGATATATATAAGTTGGGTTTAATAGTTATTTATTTGCCAATAAATTTATATATTAGCTTTTGGGATAATTAGAAGAGTTTTTATTAAATATTTTTGGGAAAATGAAATAAATATAATTGATTGAAATACCGCCTAATTGTAACTTAAAGAGAAATCTGTATGATATTTTCCTTATTTAGTTTTGAATTTGATTATTATTTTTATACATAGAACGTAGAATCTAATTTAATTGCAAAGAAAAATTTGGTGAAACTCATTTACCCTTTTTAATAACATATTTATTAGTGACTTTGTTTATAGTAAAAATTGTAGATTAAAAATTAAAAAGTTGCATTCACAAAAAGCTACACTTTATTAAAAAAATTAAAAATAAAAATAATCATCGACAAATAATAATTACACACACATGACTATAAGACGGATCATATTTCGTTGAAAAAGTGAGCTTTTAAAAAGAAAAGATATTAAATTATTTACTATTTGAAAAAAGTTGGGAAATTTTTGTATTTTTAATTTTAAATTGAATAAATAATTATTCAGTGGCAGTTTTTTTAAATAAAAGTCACATATTAAATAAAATAAAAAATCGTATATAGAAAAAATGAGACTTAATTAAAAAGTTTAAAATAAAAAGACTCACAAAAAATAATTGGGGATGCATCTCCATAATGTCAACCTATCCCTAAATCAAAATCTATTTTTAGGAATCTATTAAGTACAATTAATAATGGTAGTTTAGTATTTTCTTAAACAAGAAAATGATCTTATTCAATATTTTCATTTTTGGGGATTGAAATTTTTGATTTGCGACAAAGAAAGGTCAACTTTGAAAACTCAACAATGAATGTGGTGTTAAAAGGTGCTTCAAAATTTAGAATAATTTTTGTGATTTATAATATTTATTTGGTTTAGATGCATGCCGTTATAATATTATTCTACCTATTCAAATGTACTTCCATTTAATCGCGCGTTACATTATAACTATTTTTAGTTTGATAATCATACAATATTGTTCAACTATATTTTTATATCTCATGTCAGATACATCATATATATTTTATCTTAATTGTCTAGCAATATTTGTTTATCATTTCAATTATATTTGCATCAAATGCATATTACTCAAAATATATTTTCTTCTTCTATCTATAAAATATGCTTTTTAGACTATTTTCATCTTGTGCAACGCATGGATCTGAATACTAGTTCCAAAAAAGTATGTTGGGCCATTTCTTCAAAAGAAAAAAAAATGAGAACAGTAGTTTGGGCCACATACACACTTGAGGATGGCATGACCTCTCATGAGCCGCTTGGAACTCTGCTTTACCCAAGCTTGTGTCTACAATTGAGCCAAACCTCCCTTGAAGGCCCGTTTGGCCGTATGTTGTTTTTAATGGTTAAAAATTATATTTGACAGTTGACACAAATATGTAATAGTAGAAAATTTAAATATGGTAAGCAATATATACAAACCATTGAAATATAGAATAGATATTGAAATGCATTTTTGGAAAAAGACAAGATGGAGATTTGTATGGAGAAAAAAATTTCAGGGATATAAAATAGTATAACACAGGACAAAAATAGCTCAAAAATGAAAAATAGGTCCGATTCAAAAAAAAAAAAAAAAAAGGAAAAGAAAAATAGGTGGGTTCTCCAGACTTGTGGTACTACTATTTCTATCACAAGTATCTCCAGTCTCCCAACACATACCACATCTACCATCCCAACCTCAACACTGCACCAAGGGTTATCGCCAAGCTCCTCTACGAATAAGTCCCAATGAAACAAACTTCCACATTTGTAGATCAAATTCTGCAGATTGGCATTTTTCGTCGGTCGTCAAAGTCTTTTGCCTCGATAACTTGTAGTTTTCTTTTCATTGCTCTGCTTTCAGCCTAAGATTGCATTGATTGTGTGTCCCAAATTATCTTCTATTCATACCAATCCACATGAATAGGAGATTTTCTATATTGGAGAAAATATCTTGTCGCGATTACTATCAAGGTCCAAGATTTCTCAGAAAAAAGGCATAAGGTGTATGAGATTGCATAGCAGTAGTGTTAGTTAGCATGGTCATACTTGTTTCTGTTTTCTCTTGTGGGTGAATTGTCTTAACTCGAAAATTCAAGTCTGACATAGAATTTTATGGATAACAAAAATAATTACATATGAAAATGGGTTTATTACGTCACCTTCCAAGGGACTATAATAAATATATTATAGTCGATATACAATAGTAGTAATATATTATATTAGAAATATATCACTCTAATTTATTATTGTGTGTATATATATACCCTATAATAGTCTAAAGGAATAATGATAATAGTTTGTATAGTAATAATAATTTAATATTGCTATAGTTGAAAATTATATTGTTTAGAGTAATCAAAATAATATTACATTTATCACATTTCAAAAGTGTAATTTAAGTGTTATTGGTTGAAAGATTACATGTGATTTTTATAAATTTATGTGAAATAATAACAACGATGTTTAAAGTAAAAAATATTTTTAATATTAGATCAAAAAAATTATTCTTCAAGTCATATTCATATTTTATATTTATTTTCCAAAGTAACATATACATAGAAATTTCATGTTACTGAAATTAGTAAAAGGAACATATTGCATTAATGGAGAGAAAAGCAAAAAAATATTCAATTTAATAAAAATATATTAAAATAAATTTTACTTTTTAGGAAATTTTGAATTATGAAAATAGTTATTTCATGTTTGATTTAGTATAAATCTTTTTGTTAAAACATTTGGGTTTTAATTTAGTATAAGTCTTTTTGTTAAAATATTTGTATTTTTATATGGTACATATGGACCTTTTGGATGTTGATATTAGTGTATCAATGAAAATATATTGGATATATATAAGTTGGGTTTAATAGTTATTTATTTGCCAATAAATTTATATATTAGCTTTTGGGATAATTAGAAGAGTTTTTATTAAATATTTTTGGGAAAATGAAATAAATATAATTGATTGAAATACCGCCTAATTGTAACTTAAAGAGAAATCTGTATGATATTTTCCTTATTTAGTTTTGAATTTGATTATTATTTTTATACATAGAACGTAGAATCTAATTTAATTGCAAAGAAAAATTTGGTGAAACTCATTTACCCTTTTTAATAACATATTTATTAGTGACTTTGTTTATAGTAAAAATTGTAGATTAAAAATTAAAAAGTTGCATTCACAAAAAGCTACACTTTATTAAAAAAATTAAAAATAAAAATAATCATCGACAAATAATAATTACACACACATGACTATAAGACGGATCATATTTCGTTGAAAAAGTGAGCTTTTAAAAAGAAAAGATATTAAATTATTTACTATTTGAAAAAAGTTGGGAAATTTTTGTATTTTTAATTTTAAATTGAATAAATAATTATTCAGTGGCAGTTTTTTTAAATAAAAGTCACATATTAAATAAAATAAAAAATCGTATATAGAAAAAATGAGACTTAATTAAAAAGTTTAAAATAAAAAGACTCACAAAAAATAATTGGGGATGCATCTCCATAATGTCAACCTATCTCAGAATCAAAATCCTATTTTTTAGGAATCTATTAAGTACAATTAATAATGGTAGTTTAGTATTTTCTTAAACAAGAAATGATCTTATTCAATATTTTCATTTTTTGGGGATTGAAATTTTGATTTGCGACAAAGAAGGTCAACCTGAAAACTCAACAATGAATGTGGTGTTAAAAAGGTGCTTCAAAATTTAGAATAATTTTTGTGATTTATAATATTTATTTGGTTTAGATGCATGGTGTTATAATATTATTCTACCTATTCAAATGTACTTCCATTTAATGCGCGTTACATTATAACTATTTTAGTTTGATAATCATACAATATTGTTCAACTATATTTTTATATCTCATGTCAGATACATCATATATATTTTATCTTAATTGTCTAGCAATATTTGTTTATCATTTCAATTATATTTGCATCAAATGCATATTACTCAAAAATATATTTTCTTCTTCTATCTATAAAATATGCTTTTTAGACTATTTTCATCTTGTGCAACGCATGGATACGAATACTAGTTCCAAAAAAGTATGTTGGGCCATTTCTTCAAAAAGAGAAAAAAAAAAATGAGAACGAAGTAGTTTGGGCCACATACACAACGAGGATGGCATGACCTCATGAGCCGCTTGGAACTCTGCTTTACCCAAGCTTGTGTCTACAATTGGAGCCAAACCTCCCTTCGAGCCCGTTTGGCCCGTGTTGTTTTAATGGTTAAAAAATTATATTTGACAGTTGACACAAATATGTAATAGTAGAAAATTTAAATATGGTAAGCAATATATACAAACCATTGAAATATAGAATAGATATTGAAATGCATTTTTGGAAAAAGACAAGATGGAGATTTGTATGGAGAAAAAATTTACTGGGGATATAAAATAGTATAACACAGGACAAAAATAGCTCAAAAATGAAAAATAGGTCCGATTCAAAAAAAAAAAAAAAAAGGAAAAGAAAAATAGGTGGGTTCTCCAGCACTTGTGGTACTACTATTTACTATCACAAGTATCTCCAGCGTCCCAACACATACCACATCTACCATCCCAACCTCAACCTGTGCACCAAGGGTTATCGTCAAGCTCCTCTACGAATAAGTCCCAATGAAACAAACTTCCACATTTGTAGATCAAATTCCTGCAGATTGGCATTTTGCGTCGGTCGTCCAAAGTCTTTTGCCTCGATAACTTGTAGTTTTCTTTTCATTGCTCTGCTCCGGCCTAAGATTGCATTCGGTGTGTGTCCCAAAATTATCTTCTATTCATACCAATCCACATGAATAGGGAGATTTTCTATATTGGAGAAAATATGCTGATCCGCGATTACTATCAAGGTCCAAGATTTCTCACAAAAAAGGCATAAGGTGTATGAGATTGCATAGCAGTAGTGTTAGTTAGCATGGTCATACTTGTTTCTGTTTTCTCTTGTGGGTGAATTGTCTTAACTCGAAAATTCAAGTCTGACATAGAATTTTATGGATAACAAAAATAATTACATATGAAAATGGGTTTATTACCTCACCTTCCAAGGGACTTACAAGAATAATGAGAGGAAAGCTTAAACTATACCATTGATATACCATTGATACTCGACTACTCGTTCATTATTTTTGACAATTATTTATGTTTCCTTAGTCTTTTGGTGTGATGCCATAGTGAAAAAATCAAGAACTCTTTCCTCAAAAAGCTAGCAACAATTTACAATCGGGAAGAAGCTAAACAATAAAAATACTCAATATTTTAGAAAATCTAATGGGGTAAGTTGGAAACTAAACATCATTTTAAGCGCACATTTATTATAAGACACGTGAATATTTCAATTTAAAATTGAACTTAATCGTGTGAAATTCGAATGTACATGTAAGTACAAAGTACTCTAATTATGCGAAAAAGTATTGTGGTCATTTGACACCTATAAATAGCTTATACAATGAAGGAGTTTTTCAAGAATGTGGAATTTAAAATATATTATTAAGTGGTGTAGAGAATTCACATATTGAAATTGAAGTGAAAAGTTATTTCCTCCTCAAATCTTGTTTTTTTGAATTCTAGCACGGGCATCCGACTAATTGGTATCAGAGCTTGCGTTGTAATCGGAAAACCAATGTCCAACGCCTTGGTTCCTTTCCAAGTTCCTCGTCTCACCAAGGAAAATTATAGCACATAACCATTCGCATGAATGCTCCACATGGATCGCAAGATGATGATTTATAGGGGGTATACATAGCGAGAAAATGAAGTTGCTTTACAACGTGGACAAAGAGATGAATTAGCCGACACAAGAATATGGATTAGAAGGCCCTCATTTTAATTCATCAAGCAATTGAAGAAAGCACGTTTGAGAAGATCTATGATGCAATCACCACAAAACAGGAATGAGATACTGGGAGAATACATACAAAGGGGCTAATCAAGTCAAGAAAGCGAGGTTTCGGACATTGAGAGGTGAATAGGAAGCCTTGCATATGAAAGAATTTGAGTTAGTCATAATTATGTTACAAGAATTCTAAAAGTTGTAAATGAAATGAAGAGGTATGGTGAAACAATGGGAGATATTACGATTGTTGAAAAAAAATTCTTCGTTCCTTGGACGAAAAATTTAATTTCGTTGTTGTAGCAACTGAAAAGTTGCAAGATTTGAGTCCAATGACGGTTGACCAACTTGTAGATTTGTTACAAGCCCATGACGAGAAGCTTTTGAAGAAAAGTAAAGACATAATGGAGCAATTGGTACAAACAAAACTACATTTGAAGGGGAAAGAAGACAACCAAAGAAGGAGCCAAAGCGGTAGAGATGGAGGATGTTATAAACTCATAATTGTCATAAATTTGTCTATTTTGCATGGGAATGCGAAACAATGTGGAAGAAAATGTAAACTAAACCAAGACGAAAACAAAAATGGCGAACCTACCTTGCTTAATTATGGCATGCTGGCCGAAGAACATGAAAGAAACGCTTGATATCTTGGCAGCGGTACGCGTAATAATATGTTCGGTAGTTGATCGATGTTTGTTATACTTGACAAACCAGTTAGTTGAAATATTACTGAAAATTTTTTGCTATCTAACAAATATGAATAAACTGATTCAGATGCAATTGGAACCATGTTTTGTAGCCTAGATGCGTCTAGCAAAACTTCACTGTTTTATCTCCAGACAGATTTGTAAGTTTGTATTTGTCAGATTAATCAGTTAACATTAAATAACGTTAGATGCGTCTAGATAAAGCGGCAAAAACTGTAAAAACATTCACAACGCCAAATTTAACGTGGAAAACTCCTCAGGATGAAAAACCACGTGCTCGTCACCTATGAGCAAAACCAATCCACTAACTTTGAAATATTTAAATCTCTACAATGAAGCTAAAAGCTTATTTACGTATAAATAAAATAACATATAAGAATAAATAAACACTCCCTATTTAATCCTTAGCATATGGTGTGAGCTAGCCTCCCTCCACTCTCAGCAACTTCTTGTAATCGCAATCCCTCAACAGATCCGCACGTCCCATGTTGATCTCTAAGCACTGTTGTCTCTTCTATTTAATGGTTGGATTCCTCCCGGAGATTGGAAGGGTTGTTCTATAAAGAACAGGTGTACATGAACTAATCGTTGAAAACTTCAATCAAGCTAATGGTGTCATGTACAGGAGAAGCATGAAGATCACGTTTTTCTTCCTTGGATAATGGCCTAATTTTTTCCTATAAAAACTTGTGTTCTTCACTTTCACATAAAAATAGGAGATTTGACTTTTAATACAATCCTCTAGTTTTTCACGTGTGTGGCTTGCTTAAATGAATTGTGCATTTAATGATGTCACGTGACATGTTGGAGAAGAAGTCAACATTCCATAAACCAAGTTAATATGGAATATAATTCTTACCATAGTATAAGATACATTGAACTTGGATAAACTTGGAGCCAAAACAAAGTCCTCTTGGACGTGTGTTTCCATATGGAGTCCTTTTGGGACCACAACTTCAAGTCACAATAAATCACATGGTAAAATAATTCCATTAAAAGTCTTATAACATTCTACATGCGATAAAAAGTCCAATTTAGTATGATAAAAATTTATTAAATAAAATCTAATCAAATAATAATTTATCATGCGAGAAACATAGAAATAACAACATATTAGCTTAAAAATAAGCTAACAATCTCCCCTTTGTCTTTTCTATTTTTCCACAACCAAGTCATCAAAAAATATAGCATTAAAGTTCATAGAAACAACGTTCTCTGCCACTAAGTGTGTTATTCTCCCCCTTAATTTAAGCACAAAAATAGATAAATGAATTAAGAGAAATAGCACATAACCAAATCAACGAATTAACACCAAATCTCATACGTAAAAACGATTTGCTTACTACTCTCCCAAAAGGGGATGAAAGAGAGATGACATACCCTACTACTTCCCCTTTTGGTAAAATAGGGAAGTTAAAACTGGTGTATACTGCTGTCAGCAACAATTTATGAAAAATTGAAAAATTTCCCGAATTTTAAGAGCGAGATGCATCTAGTACCGGTAGACTCATCTGGGTACCGTCGGCTTCCACAGCAACAGATGCATCTGGGCAGTGAACGATCCACCACGCATATACAAATCAATTACGATGTGTTTGTGTGAATTAAACAATCATTGGTCAATCATACATCAACATCAAATACCTTATAGTTGCCCTGGCTTGTTGGCTTTTCACTGTAGCGCACTAGAAGACCGATCAAAATCTATAAAAGTGGAAATTCTGAAGTCCGGCTTGCCGACTTTTTCAATAAAATGTCATTGTTTTTAGGAGATGGGAATAGCTACGCTGAATCCCCATAACTCACCTTTAAAAAAAAATTTAAGCTCAATTTCCTTTTTTTTTTTGAGAAAATGGGTATGGACTTCGTCTGGATTGACAACCTTCTTTTCTACTGACCCTGCCCTTGGACAATCGAATCGCGTACAATGCTAAAAGTAAGATTTTGAACGTAGGTCTGCACTCAAATATAGAGCCTCAATCAGAAACAAAACCTCATAGCATCGATGGTAGTGACTTATTTCAAGGATTGTCTGACTAAAGTGTAGTCAGATTAGTCTGGACGCATATTGACTATACACCAGATGCGTCTGCTCAGTGTTAACTCCCGGCACTCAGATCCATCCTGCGGTGGCCAAACGATGTACAATCAGTAATAGCCACAAGATTGAGAATCTACCTATATGCATACATTAAATGAGAAAAAATGGATAAAAGAAATTGCAAAACAAAAACAAATCGTTTTGTTGTTTTTCTCCATTTTTTTGAAAAATGCAATTAAAACACACAAAAAGAAAATGTTAAGTACAAATAAAAAGGATCTTATCTTTTGAAAGAAGTGTGATCAACAGGGTAAACAAGCTCAATAGGTACAAACTTATTTTCATAAGCTTTCAAATCATATTTCCTAATCCATACTTGTTTCCCTCTCAATTTGGTTTGTTTGTCGACTCTTTCTATTTGAAGGCTCTCTTTGCATGCTGATAAGTATTTTAAATGTGTTTAGTTTAGAGTTTTGTTCGTGTTTAATGTGTTCTATTGTGTTTGATTGTGTTTACTTTTAATTATTTTCATGTAGAAAATCAACATGGATCGAGTGCAGTGCAATAAAGGAAGAAAAGATGGCGAATTTACGCGAAATCGAAGAGTTTCGGATCAATATGTGGAAAGGAACCAAAGTTGGAGGACTAAAATTGCAAATAAGGAAGAATTTTACATGGTACAAAGTGTTGCGCCCGCAAAAATATCATGTGCGCCTGCAATAATGGAGAAAATATCGGACAAAACCCTCTGTAGGCCGCAGAATAAATCTGCGGCCGCACAAAATGGACCTACGGCCGCAGTGAAAATTGAGGACGTGTTTTGACCCTGATAAAAGTGGAATTTGGACGTGACTATTTGAGGCAAAGTTGTAGATATTTTTGCCTAGTTTCCACAGAATTTTGAATCACCTCAATCGGACATCTGGAGAAAAGGTTATTATAAAAACACTGAACGCTGCCAGGCTGTCAAATTCTACGCGCACGAGGACTTCTATTATGACTAGGATTTGGAGACCAGCTTGACTCTCCCCCATATGCACAAAATTCATATCTGCAATACTATATAAAGGAGGTCATTCTTCACAAAAAGAGGGGAGCTTTTGGAGAGCTATTAGAAGGATTAATTGAAGGCAAAAACACACCGCAATCGAGGGATTCACATGGTTTTTGGAGGAGATTCAAGACGGAGTTGACACTTGGTGCAAGATCTACTCTTCACTCTCGATTTCTCTTCTAGATCCGGTGATGAACTCTTTTATTTTCGTTATTTATTCACTTTTTAGTATGAACAACTAGATCCATTTGTTGGGATGAACGATGTAATTTAGATCTATGATTTGATTTTAACTCTCAATTTCTTGTACTTTTATTTTATGTGTTGATTTTGCTACTATGTTTAATGCATGATTTACATGGCCACTAAATCAATGATTTGTGAATTTTAACAAACCGAGAGGTAAGTTAAATATTTAGACCACGTAGTAAAATCCGGTAATTTACATAATAGCTAGAGATAGACTTTTATAATTGTTGAGATCCCATGTGACAGGTGGACATTTATGAATTCCTAAGCACGTTAATGCATTTAATTGAGGATCATTCTAACTAAGCATAGAGATATGGTAGTGGACTTAATTAAATAGGATTAATTTGAACTCGAGAGAGGTAAATTAAATCAATTTCGTGAATTCGATCTAACACTACTTGAGATTTGGAATTGAGAGGAGAAATCAAATAGGAAATATAAAGATAAATCGGGAGTCCCAACTTCACTCTCCATTAATTCAACAAACTTTTATAATTTTTGCAATTTACTTCCCAGTATTTTCTTATTTTTTGCTAAAAACTAATCTTTAATCTTTATATCTTTATTTGCTTTTGTTAAGATTAGTTTAAATCGATATGGAGTAAATTAGTCATCGTGGGATCGATAATCCGGACTCTAAAAAATTCACTTTACTACTTTTGTGCCAATATCGTACACTTGCGATTATTTTCACAACAAGTTTTTGGCGCCGTTGCCGGGGACTATTTTTATTTAGTATCGGTTTATACTAATCATTTTTTTTAAATTTCAGTTTTATTTTAATTTTAGTTTTAGTTTAATTTTAATTGCGGTTATAAAAGAATTTTGATACTTTTTTTTCATTTAAATTTTTGCAGAAATTTGTGCTCAGCACAAAACCCGCTCACAAGGAGGCATTTTAGAGGGATTTGACTCAGAGATTGAACGAACATTCAGAACCCGACGCAAATTAGTCATGGAACGAAGAGCTGATGACGAAGAAAGGCTTAGGGTAGAGGCAGAAGCAGCAGCACGGAGAGCAGCTTTGATTAATAGGGAGTATTTAGAACACGAGAAGGATGGGGATGAGTACGATGACGAGGGTGGAAATTTTTCCATGGCTCAATTTCTGACCCCACCTGCAGCTCCAACGCGATCTAGTATTGTATACCCGCCTTTTGGGAGGAATGATTTCCAGCTGAGAGCCGATATCATCAACTTGTTTAGTAATAGCCATCAATTCTACGGGCTAGCGCACGAAGATCCTAATGCTCATCTCGCCAAATTTTTGAGGACGTGCCAGAACTTCAAATTTGATGGAATTGATGATGACTGTCTAAGGCTCCGCCTTTTCCCCTATACTTTGCGAGATAGTGCTATGGAATGACTAGAATCCGAACCAGATGCCAGCATAACAACATGGGAAGACTTGGCTAGAAAATTCAGCAACAGATATTTTTCTCCGGGCAAACTAGCTAAAATGAAGCTAGATATCTCCACATTCCAACAATATGATGGAGAAAGCTTCCATGAGACTTGGGATAGGTACAAGGGCATGTTAAGAAAATGCCATCATCATGGATTTGAAAAAGGAGCACAAGTTCAATATTTCTATTTGGGTTTAGCGCCGCAGTTCAAGTCTATTGTGGACGCCTTATCAAACGGGTCAATCACAAACAAGAGGGTGAATGAGGCTTGGGAACTACTTGAATTAATTGCAAAAACACATACCATGTTCCCATCTGATAGAGTGATTATGAAGAAGAAACCCGAGACATATGGTAATGATTCACAAGCATCCACCAATGCGCAAATTGCTGCTTTAACCAAACAAGTGGAGCTGCTAGTAAAGGCACAAACTCAAGGAGCGCACTCTATTCAGTCTAGTCCGGTATGTGGACATTGTGGGGCGAAACATCACATCTCCGAATGCATGCTATTGGGAGCTCAAAGTGAGCAAGTGAATTATGTGGGGGACAACAATAGGCAGCAATTCAACCCCTATTCTCAGACCTACAATCTGGGGTGGAAATTTCACCCAAATCTCAGATATGGGGGGAGCTCTAATAACTATCCTCCGCCTGACAACAAGCTAAGTTTGGGGGATATGTTCCAACAATACATGCAAAAGACAGACAAAGTATTGGAACGCATTGAAGTGAATGCTAAGAACCAACAGGCCTCCATAAAAATCTTAGAGGTGCAAATTGGGCATATGGCATTACAATTAGCAGACAGACCTCGTGAAACACTCCCGAGTAATACTGAAACAAATCCAAGAGAACATGCCAATGCCATCTACACTGTGAGAGACGAGCCTAAAGTCCAGCCTATTGAAGAAGAAACATATGTCCCACCAAAGGCTTATGTACCCCCAATTCCTTTCCCTCAAAGGTTGAGAGCTCTTGCTAAACAAGCCGAGGTGCAAGCAATAACAACACGAAGTAGGGTACAGTTGCCTAAAATTCACGTTAAGAGGCCGGGAAAAGAGCCCCAAAGTTCAGTAATCGAGGAACAAAAGAAGGACAAAGAGGAAACTGACCCATCAGTTGAAGTCAGTTCTCAGAGGGAAGTTGAGGAAGTTGAGAAGAAAGCTCCAGATTCAGTAAAAGCCTACGTGCCACCCATTCCATTTCCACAGAGGCTACAAAAGAGCAAGCTAGACACGCAGTTCGCTAAATTTTTGGAAATCTTCAAAAAGCTGCACATCAACATCCCATTCGCAGATGCTCTCGCTCAAATGGCACTCTACTTGAAGTTCATGAAAGAGATGCTTTCAAAGAAAAGAAAGCTGGAAGAATTTGAAATGGTGGCATTGACAGACGAGTGCAGCGCGATTCTGCAGAATAAACTGCCACCTAAACTAAAAGATCCAGAGAGTTTTTCTATCCCTTGCAATATTGGTGCTTTAAATTTTGATAGATCTTTATGTGATTTAGGTGCCAGCGTAAACTTGATGCCACTGTCTATTTACAGGAAACTTGGATTGGGCAAGCCGAGAACGACGACAGTGACATTGCAACTCGCAGATCGAACAATCAAACGTCCGTATGGCATAATAGAGGACGTTCTGGTCAAGGTGGGAAAATTTATTTTCCCGATAGATTTCATGATCATGGACATAGAAGAGGACATCAGAATGCCTCTCATTCTTGGACGTCCATTCTTAGCCACTGCACGGGCATTAATTGATGTGGAAAAAGGAGAGCTAATTTTGAGGGTCGATGAGCAGAAAGTCACATTAAACATCATTCAAAATGAACGTGAAACTGTCCAAAAAGAAAATTGTTTTGAGCTCCGGACAGTACAAAAAGAGGATGTTATGTCAGATAAGCCTGATACGAAAGCTCAAAACAGCTTGCCTGAACCTTGGATGCCAAAATGGAAGAGGAAAAAGCTTGAAAAGAACCAGGTTGAAAAGAATCGGGAAGACTACTTCAATCAATTCAATGCTTCCCAAATCCGCTTCAAACCTCCATGACCATAGTCACTGAAAGTCGAGCTCTAGACTATAAATAAAGCGCTTATTGGGAGGCAACCCAATGTTTCTTTCCTTTTCTCTAGTTCTTATCTCTCTGTGTGCTTTGTGTGCTTGACTTTATTTTTCTTATCTTTTTCTTTGTGTGCCTGCATGTTTATTTTTAATTAATCTAATTGCTTTTTATGAGATGTGTGTTTTGCAGAACTAATATCCAAGCTCGTTACACAAGGCCCCCTAAGACCACAACTAAACCGCTGGGATGTTCAATAACTTTTCTCTTCTTTTATCTTTGCTTTTACATTGAGGACAATGTTGGTTTTAAGTTTGGGGGTGTGAGTCGTTTTTAATTTTTGCATGCGTGTTTGGTTGAGTCGTAATATTTGTGTCGTTTTTTATAAAAATAAAATAAATTTATGTGTGTTTGTTTAGTGTTGTATCGCCGATGATTGTTTCTCTTGGGCATAGTTGCATAGGATGACAGTTGGACTGTTAGCCATCACTTGATCCTTTTAAAAATTCTTTTTGTCACTTATTGGTGCACGATTATTTTTATTTTGAGCACATGGTCATTGCGTGACTTGGATTTATGTTTGGGTGTAATCTTGATGCGGTGTTCCCTATTATTACATGTAATAACTTGTTTAAATCCTTAGAAGTAGGTAATTCTACCCAAACCGAGGTTTAGGACCAAAACTAGCTAAAAAGCTAAGTTTGGGGGTGGTAAGACTAGTGACTCTATGATGGGAGAACTGCAGTTTGGTATTTTGAAATCTTTTCTTTGAGTTGAAGGATTTTTGTTGGCGAGTCTACACCGGCGCTGACCAATACTATCAATCTCCTAACTCTCAAACAAAAACAAAAACAAAAAAAAACAAAAAAAAAAACAAAAACAAAAACAACTAAAAAGACCATCATTGCATTTATCTCGTATATGCTCCATTCTCTTGCCTCATTGATTCGAGTGATTAAGTCTGAGGGGTATTTTACCTGGTGCCTTGAGTGACGAGCTCGGGAGTCACCGACCTAAAACTCGCTACAAGGGTCCTTGAGAAAGCATGATTGTTGGGACATTGCATTTCATTGGCATCGAACAAAAAAAAGAAGAAAAGAAAAAAAATAAAGAAAAAGAGAAAAAAAACGAAAAAAAATGGGAAATAAAGATTGATAGGGGTTTGAAGTGTCGGGAGAAGACTCAAAGGCTAAAGGTTTGGAAACTTAGAGTTGAGATGGATAGATGGATGACAGTAGTTCTTTTAACATCTTGTCACTTTTACTTACATCTTGTGTGGAAAAATGCAATGAAATATTTTTAGAACACCACATTGATTAAATACCCCAGGGATTGGAGAGAAAAGCATAAGGAGTGAATCCTACGAGTGGGGTGAGATCAAACTTACCACAAGGGAATGCGGGCATGATTGTGCATTGTGTACTCATCGATCAGATCTTCACATGGATTTGAGTCGAGCAATGATTCACACACACACACCGAATGTCGTGTACATGATAAGTGAATAGTTTTGTGGTTGTTTATTTGGTCCAGCTGGAGTTCTATTAGTATTTTATAGACCTGAGGCGAAGAGTGCAATGCTTGACGTGTTTTGAGTATTTTCTATGTTTTGTGGTTGGTGGTTAGCGCGTGATTGTTGTCTATGTTTTGTTTTAGTTTCTTGTTCGAGGGCGAACAAGAGTTAAGTTTGATAAGTATTTTAAATGTGTTTATTTTAGAGTTTTGTTCGTGTTTAATGTGTTCTATTGTGTTTGATTGTGCTTAATTTTAATTGTTTTCATGTAGAAAATCAACATGGATCGAGTGCAGTGCAATAAAGGAAGAAAAGATGGCGAATTTACGCGAAATCGAAGAGTTTTGGATCAATATGTGGAAAGGAACCAAAGTTGGAGGACTAAAATTGCAAATAAGGAAGAATTTTACATGGTACAAAGTGTTGCGCCCGCAATAATGGAGAAAAGATCGGACAAAACCCTCTGTAGGCCGCAGAATAAATCTGCGACCGCACAAAATGGACCTGCGGCCGCAGTGAAAATTGAGGATGCGTTTTGACCTCGATAAAAGTGGAATTTGGACGTGACTATTTGAGGAAGAGTTGTAGATATTTTTGCCTAGTTTCCAGAGAATTTTGAATCACCTCAATCGGACATCTAGAGAAAAGGTTATGATCAAAACACTAAAGGCTGCCAGGCAGTCAAATTCTACGCGCGCGAGGACTTCTATTATGACTAGGATTTGGAGACCAGCTTGACTCTCCCCCATATGCACAAAATTCAGATCTGCAATACTATATAAAGGAGGTCATTCTTCACAAAAAGAGGGGAGCTTTTGGAGAGCTATTAGAAGGATTAATTGAAGGCAAAAACACACCGCAATCGAGGGATTCACATGGTTTTTGGAGGAGATTCAAGACGGAGTTAACACTTGGTGCAAGATCTACTCTTCACTCTTGATTTCTCTTCTAGATCCAGTGATGAACTCTTTTATTTTCGTTATTTATTCACTTTTTAGTATGAACAACTAGATCCATTTGTTGGGATGAACGATGTAATTTAGATCTATGATTTGATTTTAACTCTCAATTTCTTGTGCTTTTATTTTATGTGTTGATTTTACCACTATGTTTAATGCATGATTTACTTGGCCACTAAATCAATGATTTGTGAATTTTAACAAACCGAGAGGTAAGTTAAATATTTAGACCACGTACTAAAATCCGGCAATTTACATAATAGCTAGAGATAGACTTTTATAATTGTTGAGATCCCATGTGACAGGTGGACATTTATGAATTCCTAAGCACGTTAATGCATTTAATTGAGGATCATTCTAACTACGCATAGAGATATGGTAGTGGATTTAATTAAATAGGATTAATTTGAACTCGAGAGAGGTAAATTAAATCAATTTCGTGAATTCGATCTAACACTACTTGAGATTTGGAATTGAGAGGAGAAATCAAATAGGAAATCTAAAGATAAATCCGGAGTCTCAACTTCACTCTCCATTAATTCAACAAACGTTTATAATTTTTGCAATTTACTTCCCAGTATTTTCTTATTTTTTGCTAAAAACCAATCTTTAATCTTTATATCTTTATTTTCTTTTGTTAAGATTAGTTTAAACCGATATGGAATAAATTAGTCCTCGTGGGATCGTAATCCGGACTCTCTAAAAAAGTTCACTTTACTACTTTTGTGCCGATATCGTACACTTGCGATTATTTTCACAACACATGCTCTTAATCAATTTGGGACAGTTAGATTTCTTATGTCCACTAATCCCACAATGAAAACACTTAGGCACAAATATACATTGACCACCATTCCCATTTTTACCTTTACCTTTACCTTTACCATTTTAATAGATTTTGCATTATCACAAGTTATACATGACTTAAAAGTGGGTGTAAATATATGAGAATCATGCATATCATGATAGGATCTAGGCATGCTCAACGAATGTGCAATTCTAAATTTCTCATGACTAAATTTACCGTGATGAATGCGTGTATGAGGAGAATAAGAGTACTTACATGGAGCTTCACTCTCATACGAGTTTGACTGAAGTTCTTCTTCCCAATAGGACCTCTTGGTTTCTGAGAATTGATAGATCGTCCTCGCTTCTGATTCTTGACCCTGATCTGCGCAGATGTATCTACTATGGTTTTGGTAGTGCCAGATATATCTAGAGTAGGTTCCTGCAAATGAGTCCTAGAAACGGTTCTGTTAGGTAACACATGTGTATGATAGACAACTCCAATGTTATTTGCAGTAGCATGAGTCACTTTGATAATTCCTTCTGCTTGAATTTGTTTAGGCTTAGACACTGTCGGATCTGTTCCTTCACGTGACATGTTGGACAAGAAGTCAACATTCCATAAACCATCTAATTCTACAAGGACTAAAATAATCACTATTAGTGGTAGGATAATTATAAATAAGATAGTAAAATAATATCAAATAAAATCTTATCTTATCGTGTACCAAGTTAATGTGGAATATAATTCTTACCATAGTATAATGTACATTGAACTTGGACAAACTTGGAGCCAAAGCAAAGTCCTCTTGGACGTGCATTTCCATATGGAGTCCTTTTGGGACCATAACTCCAAGTCACAATAAATCAAATGGTAAAATAATTCTATTGCAAGTCTTATAACATTCTACATGTGATAAAAAGTCCAATTTAGCATGACAAAAATTTATTAAATAACAATTTAGCATGCAAGAAACATAGAAATAATAGCATATTAAATAAGCTAACAATTACCTTTGCTGATGCTACGAAAATTCTGGTTTGTGGGAAATGTACTATTTTGGTTCTCCTAAAAAATGGGAAGCATGAATTCATTTCCAGAGCATTTTGAGTTTGGGATGACTTTGGAAAAGAGGCTATAACATTTTCGTTGATGAACGTAATCCAGTTACAAATCATCACGAAAATTTAATTGTAAAAGTGCCCATTAATGCCGACTAGTCGACAATCTACCTATTTTATCACGGATTTGTAAATTCATTTTGAGGAACTGCGTTCCCAAGGATTTGATCCACTATACCAAAACAAGGAAATATTCACGCAAGGGATTTTGAAGGAGTCACGATTTTTAACCATGACTCAATTTTTCACTGATTGTCATGGTTATAAGTTGATGAGGAGTCACGGTTTTTAACCGTGAAAATACGTGAGAAGCATGGTTCGGTTAAAAACCATGACCCCAAATGAATTATTAAAAAAAAAGAAAGGATAAAGGGGCTTAATTACGTGAAGCTAGGTCATGCATGCCATCTTCTCCACATCGGGACCCCAAACAACTCTCAACTCTCACGTTTTCTCCACACTGGGAACCACCTCTGACCGGTGACGAAGGACGCTGAATTGGGCAAAGCTGCCATCTTCTCCACTACTACTCAATTAGGTGAAGCTTGGTTATTTGACATACGAGAGCAAACGGGAAAAGCATGAGTAATCTTCCTTTTTTGTACCAAATATATTTTCTCGTTTTTCTTTGTTTAAATTGGGGATAATTGATGTTTTTGATAGTTCTCAATAGTTGAACGGATTTGCTGGCTAAATGGACGGTGGAAAATAGCTTCAACCTTGAGTTTTTTATTTTCACACTTTGAGTTTGAGAGTTTAGTTTTTCAATCTTGAGTTCTATCTTGTTCATTTTTATTTGGATTGTTGCAGTGTAATTGTGGAAATATGAGACTAATTACTAGTTAGGTTTAATTTAGTTTTAAGTTAGGCTTGAGTTTATACATATAGAGTTTTCTTGTGTAAGTGTATGTGCAAAGAAGGTGTTTGATGAAATTCCTTAATGAAGTTGGTGAAATTGGAAAAAAATGAACTGTTGGTAACTTAGGCAGATTCTGTGCTTGATTTCAAATGTGCATAACTGATTTTGTTGGTTGAATTTTAGGGTGATTAAAATTTGAAAATGTCCTTTTATGAGTTAGATATCATTTAAAATTGGTTTCACGCTATTAGCATACTCGTAGAGTTTTTTATCATACTTTTTGTGAGCTTGGTCAAGGTATATCCGAGAACAGTTTTCTTGACCGTAGATGCATGTTTTGGTTATTGAAATGTGATCCTTATGAGTTGATTTTTGACTATGATGAACTTATATGAGTTTTCTACCTTCTACAGAAATTTCATGATTTTATTCCATCATTTCCTATGTCAAATAAATTTTGGAAAGTCCTCTGCCCAAACTATAAATATTTTTAGCTTATGTGTCTAAAGTTGAAGATGTGTTGTGATCCCTATAACTTGAGTTTGGATGTAGATGTACCTTTGCCTTTGGATCAAAAGCTCTGAGGGAAGAAAAGAACGTAGCTTGCTCTAGTTTATGAGGGCCACTACTTCGCTTCTTTTTCTTATTTTAGTCATTGAGTTGTAGCGTTTAGGTTGTGTTCGTTTTATTTGTTTCTACCTAAAACCTAACTATCAAACTCAAACTTCAACAATCTAAGTGCACACTGAAATTGAGGCCCTTTGCGTTCGAAATGTTTTTGAAGCTTTTATACATGTTTTTGACATTTTTATTAAATATATTAAATGATAATTAAATAGACAATGTTTCTCTACCAACTCCTCCATTAATTCTTTCAAATTCCTAATGGAATATTTATTTTTCCAGCTACTTGCCCAAGTTTTTCTTTTCTTTTTTTTTTTTTGGTTTCTATTTTTGGTTTTAAATAATGATTCCTTTATTGACAAAGAATTTAATGGGAGGGCACTACACCACACATGTTTGATATATTGTGTTACGATAGTGCTTAAATAGTTGTCATTGTTCCTCCAAAAATGGATTTTCGAGTTGAAATAATGTAAATTTCTAGTTTTGTTTAGTGCACTGTAATGCCCCGCTCAAAGTCGACCCGACATAATGTATATGTGTATGATGTGTTCATGAAATGTTTGGGAATGTATGAGATATGTCGGGAGTCGAAACGGCCGTGTCGAAATGATGAAAACGGGAAAATTTCAGCAGAACTGCAGTTACGGCCGTAAATGTAAGGCTTACGGTCGTAAATGTTAGGTTACGGCCGTAAGGGTCGAATGTTACGGCCGTAAATGGTGAACAGTGGAAAATGTCCAAAAGTTTCAGAGAGCAAATTACGGTCGTATGATCTGAAGATACGGCCGTATGGTTGGAGTTACGGCCGTAAGGATATGGGGTTACGGCCGTAAGTAAGGGGTTACGGCCGTAAATGTGGAAGTTACGGCTGTAATTTTAAGTCGGCAGAAGTGTTATTTTAGAAGATTCTAGCCATTTCTTGACATTTACACACCCAAACTCGGTTCCAATGCTCCCAAAACACTTCCAAGACCCTCATGAACATATGTGATCATCTCCAACTCCATATATGAGCTATGTAATGTTTGTGTAATCTATGATTACAAGAAGAAGGAAGAAAGAGGAAGGAAGAGGAAGAAGAGGAGGAAGCTTTGGGATGTCAATGCTTGATGATCTTGCAAGTACATGGTGAGTAATGGATGTATCTTTGACGTAGTATGCATTTATGAAGTATATCTATGTTTATGTATGCCTATGATGATAATTTGATGAGTATCAAGCCTACAAGCATGCTAGGGTTCCCTTGGTTTGTGTTATGCCTATGTGATGATTAGGTGATGATAATGGAATGATGTGGACATGCTTTTGTGACTTATATGACCTTTATGTCAAGTCCTATGGGCTAAGGATCTATGTACATGAAAGGAAACTAGTTATGTTAATGAACATGTAGTGAGACAAGAAAGTAGAGTTTATGTGTTTCATGTGATGTCAATGCATGTTATATGATGTTCAAGAAATGGAATGCGTATGATATGATTTAGTGTAGCGCCCCAAGAGTAAAAGAACCCTTGGGGACTAGCTTATGAATGTATGAATGCCATTTATGTATATGTATGATTATGTGATATGTAACGACAAGACGAAGTTCATGAGAAAGTACGTTACGTAATGCCTAAGAACGTTATGAGTACGATTATCAGGTAAAGCATGAATGATGTATGACACGAGCATGTATGTAGAATGTAGTTGCCTATCATGTGTTTACAATGCGCTTGATGATGATGTGGCGGCCTAACGGGTAAAAGAACCCTTAGGTGACGGCCCGGCGGCCTAACGGGTAAAAGAACCCTTGGGTGACGGCCTATAATGTTATGGGCGGTCTAGGAGTAAAAGAACTCTTTAGACGACGGTCCCGGCGCCCCAAAGCGTAAAAGAACCTTTGGGGGACGGCCTATGATATGACGATGATGACGTATTCACATGATTCGCAACTAGGGCCCAAAGAAAGAAAAGAATGTCACGTGCATTTCACGCACTGCATTGCATTCATTATTCACTGGGTCATTATGACTCACTATGTGTTTACGCTTTTTTTTTTTTTTGGTTTCTATTTTTGATTTTAAATAATGATTCCTTTATTGACAAAGAATTTAATGGGAGGTCACTACACCACACATGTTTGATATATTGTGTTATGATAGTGCTTAAATAGTTGTCATTGTTCCTCCAAAAATGGATTTTCGAGTTGAAATAATGTAAATTTCTAGTTTTGTTTACATGCACCTTTCATGCTTTGGTTCTATTTGGAACCTCCTCTTTTATGCACATGAATACACATGGCTATAAGATGAACATGCCTATCCTCAATATTATGATCTCTCAATGATGTTTGCATGTGATTCCTGGGTAATAGTAAATATATATGACATTTTTGTTGATCATTGGGTGGATATGAAGCTAAATTTGGGTGTAAAATGCAAATCATTGGAGAAAGGATAGTTTCTCCAATGAATTCTTTCTCCAATGAAATAGTTATTCTTAGCTTTCAAGGGGAGCAATGGAGTGGAAATGGGCTGGAGTGGAAGTGGGCCCTGTAACATAATTACAAATTTGGAAAAATTTTAATTAAAATAAGCTAAAATGTACTGGAGACTATTTTAGATGCTAAAGGAACAGATGATGAAGGCATTACTCCAAGTTGTACCAATCTTTATTTACATGCCCGTAAGATGAAATCTGGAGAATATCACCCGAATGCTGTTGAAACAGCGGTGAGTAGAAACTATTATAATATATGTAAGTAAACAATAAATGTTATATGTATGATGACATAATTATGGTAAATATTTGACAGGCTAAAATTGTTGAGATACAAATGACTCAAGGGGGAGATTCAACTGAAACAGATGCCGACACTGATCCATTGAGTCAAGTATTTGGGAAGGACAATCATGGCATGGCCGAACCCGTGGAATGGGAAGCAAAGTCTCTAGAACTAAGTACAAGACCATTCAACCTGCAGTGTCTCGAATTGAAAGATTGGAGATTCAAATGAAGGACCAATCTTCCAAAATGGATGCCATCCTCAATCTTTTACAAGAAAGCCGAGCCAATCCCGTTGTGAACATTCCATCGCCGGGCGTAGGTCAGAGTTATACGAGGCAAGGCTCTTCAACGCGTCCAATGACTGATGGCATCTCTCCTATGGGGGCACACAAGGGTTACCATTATATGAGAGATT
Source organism: Jasminum sambac (assembly GCA_018223645.1). Taxonomy (NCBI): domain Eukaryota; kingdom Viridiplantae; phylum Streptophyta; class Magnoliopsida; order Lamiales; family Oleaceae; genus Jasminum; species Jasminum sambac. Next base: position 10,717,828 of record CP073643.1, read on the forward strand.
TGAAGAATGAAAAGAGCATTGCAATGGTTAAAATTGAAGCAGTCGAGCCAGGTACTATTGTTCACTCTCGTCCACTGCAGTGTCCTGAAGCAAAAGTTACAATATTGTCGATTTATCCGGGGATGGAAAATGAGCTAGTTTATCTTGGTCGACAAAGTTGTGCGACTACATTGGGAGATTTCGGTAATGGATCATTTATTGCGTGGCCTCTATATTTGTTAGAGGAGATATTGTAATTATCTCCCAATTGGGTCATGATTGTTACTACACACAATGTTGTTCATTTAAGCTTTTGAATCAACATGAAACATCTCTCTTTTGACATAATGTGGCTGAATGCTTGATTTAACAATGGTAGAGTTATGCAATATTGGGTTTTTGGTGATTGTATGAAATTTTTGGTGAGACTTGTATAGAATATTTGCTGGGATTGTTATATACAACAAGGTTACACCAGGTTTTGAACACCTGCAAATAAAAGAAAACAAGCAGTAGGAAGTATACTGGAAATGAGGGTCACAGTTTATATCCATGACCCATTTTGATTTTATTCAACGTGGGTCACGGTTATTAACCGTGGCCCATTAAACGTGGGTCACGGTTATTAACCATGACCCATTAAACGTGGGTCACGGTTAATAACGTGACGCCCGTTTAATGGGTCACGGTTAATAATCGTGACTATTAACGGAGTCACGGCTCATATACCACAGTTTATGGCTCGAAAAAGGACCGTGACCCTACCTTATTGTCAAGGTTATTAACCGTGACCATGGGCGGCGTCATACAACATATGGTCATGGTTAAAAACCGTGACCCACGGTCCGAGTCACGGTTTTTAACTGTGCCAATCAGTGAGATCTGGTGTAGTATATCCCTAGACTTTTACCTCTCTAGCCTCTTATGGCTTCTTTTGCCTCTCACGAAACAATTTCCACACAAGCTTTGAAATTAGTGTGCAAGCACGGCCTGCGTACATGAATGTCGTAGAAAAATTGGCCACATAGTGCACGCCAAATTTTGCGTGTTTGCCATTTGTGTTTTGAACTCAAGGTTGAAACGGTTCAACATTAAACTTGAAGAATGTAACAGAAACTATTGGTGATTAGCCTTGCAACTTCTCTAATGGCTATAAGAGCAATTAGGAGAAGGTTACAACAGAAGAGTAGTGGCTTGAATTAATTTGCTAAGGCTCGTCTACACCTATATGACCAACAATCCTCCCAAGTCCCACTACACACAGTAAATGCGAAATTCTCATATTCCACATCTATCTACCATTCTGTCTTTGAGTTCTTCCTTGGTTCGAATCTTGGAGATATTTTTTCAAGCATTCAATTAGGTCGGGCTGCAACACCGCAATTTGGTCGTTGTATCGTGGGAGGCGAACATCGGTGATTTGGTGGTGGAACTGCAAGAAATTGACCTTTAGAAGCGACCAGTCACCCCTATACCTTCATGCCTGTAGACTTTTAGGATCGATATAACAGTGTGTCATCGCAAAAGGTCTATAGGCACGAAACTATTGAAGTGACTGGTCGCCCTTAAAACACTTATTTCCGGTAGTGTGGGGGTGAATTTCTTTAAGGATATTGCATTGGACGCAAGCCTCGACCATCGTTTTTGGTTTTGTATTCTAGCTCATTTTGCTTTGTAATTTATAAATTAGTCGATGTGATTCTGAATCTATTGGCTAGCCTATTTTCCCTACAACTTCAACCCTTATTTGAGCATTTAAATTAAAATTTCTTATTTTGACTAAAACAATTTTTAACTCTGAAGTTTAAAAATTTTCGATCCATTATATAGTGAAGTTAGAAGATCCGTATCAAACAATTGTTGATCACTCAAGTATGTCTCAATCATATTGATGATTACAAGCCTTCTCTATTTCAAGGATTTCATAACAACCACTGGATATTCAATGCTGGATTTTAAAGATTTAAAATTCATGTCAATTCATCTTCAGATTTTTTTTTTAATCCTGGTGCATACTTTGACATTAAAAAAATGTGACAATTATTATTCCCAATAAAAACCATTCTAGATTCAAAGGCCTATATTCATAATGGCATTACATATGTCATTTTACAAATTAGGCAGAACGTTCCTTGAAATTACAGCAAGATCATCAAGAAATTTCGTACCATTTGTGATGGAGATGTTGGGGTGTTATGCTCGCCTTGTACCTCTCCTGCTTCCATACTCACACACGGCTTTTCATTGTCTTCATCGGTTTCCATGACTTCTGAAACACCACAAATTCAAATAGCAATAGTTATTTATAATGCACAAGTACTTATTACTTGGTGAAAGGTAAATGCAATACAAAGCATACGTAAAGGCTAATATTGCGAGTTGTGTTAGTAATGAGAACATGAATGAGAGTAGGTGTATGTCTCTGACTTGATGTTGAGCTTGACTGAAGTTGTTGTATATCCAAAAGCATGTCACTACTTGTAGTAGCAATAATATTCTGGTCAGTGGTAAAAGTTGAATCTGAAATACCATGGTTGGTGAGTTTGAGTAAAGCACACCACCCGTCAATATAAACCAATTGATCACATGATAGATTAGGAATTTCACGTTTCTGAATAGCTTTCATAATGCCTTGAGTTTCTCCCAAAAGGCGAGTTGCTGCTCTTATACTTTTCTCCCGTTCTTCTACGGTGCTATTATTGCATTTCTTGAGTATAACATGAGGCAGATTGCTGAGGCACACAGCAAATACATCTACTATGATAACATAAAACTTTTCAAACAATTGAGCATATGTAAAGCTCTCACCAGCATAGTCTGACAACAAAGTATTGGCTATCTTGTACATAGAATTTGCAATTATGACATTATCAGACCAGTTAATTTAGGTGATCGCCTTGACATTCCCATTTATTGTACTCGTGAATCCTTTCAAAATTTCTTCACTCTTGTATGCAAGTGTTTCAAGAGTTTTTTTGGAGGTTTTAGATACCCTCGAAGTTTTCTAGAGATCCAAATCTAACCACTTGTACTTCAAATATGCATCAACCCATGTAGAATCTGTAGCAATCGTGCTGCTTGCCATTTTTTTGTCAATATCAAGAGTTTTCTACACAAGATGCACGTACTTAAAACCTTCAACAATGCTTCTTAATAATCCATTCCTCTTCTTGTTCTGAATGTTTGGAAGAGCAACGATGATGCTTGTCAAGTTTGAAAGGGGTAGACTCCAACCATTTAGGGGTTTCTTTGTGGACTAATATTGGAGACAATTCATTGTTTTCAAATGCTAACAAACCTTGAAAGCTGGTGGAATTTTTATCTATAAGCTCCATAAGCCATCTAGGCTGATTCATTGCACATTTTCTTACGAATGAATTAATAGAAGTGTAAATGAACATCAGGTATCCATGATGTACTGTCTCACTTTCTAGAAGTAGGATAAAATTTTGAAGCTCTTTATGATGACTAAACATGTCTTCTAGTTGGTTGGGTTGGGTAGATTCCTCAGATTCCCTTAAAAGTTTCTTCTTCAATATCACAAAGTATCTCCGAATTCCCATTCTCCAGATACGTAAGAAGAGTAGAATTGCCAATGTGACAATTGTAGTTGGTATTATCCCAGAAATTGGTCCCATGATCATTATGTAGAGAATTCCACAAATCGAGATCGGCACAAGGAATTTATTTGCGATCACACAAACTCTCTAGCTTGCTATGAGAATGTTGAGAAGTAGATTTCTCATGTCACAAATAATTTTTCGATGCTTCCGCCCTCGAACTTGGAATGGTAGAGGTCTCTTTTTCCACTCTACCAGTCTCACGATCCTGTAATTTTTTATTTCTAAGGAAATGCCGGAGATTGTACATTTCCTAACATTCCTTACAGCTTGGAGTAAAGTTACAAATGATCGTCCGAGAAACACAATGATGGATAGAGCAAGGCCACCATATTGAGCCCGAAGAACATAATGTATTGACCATTTATAATCAGAAGCAATTGATTGGGTATTGTTACTGAGCCTTAAATCATTAGAAATAATATAAATACATAAGCAAATGGCAAATAAGACGCCCGTGGCGTCAAATTGTGCAATTACAAACTGAGGGTCACCAGTTTCTGCCATATCCCAGTATTTTTTTATGTGCAACTCTAACTTGTCAATGTTCATTACTTCATTGCTATGTAGTCCCTCGGTTGAGATTTTTTCTATAGTTTGTTATACTTATGTTATAGATACCTTTTACTTGCAAACACTGTTAAAGCAGATCAACAAAATGTAATGAACGTATAAACAATCATAAAGATAGACACCAGGTGGAATGTTCGGCATTCTTTTACAATCGTCCTTGTCAATATTGAATGATAACGTTCACAGTAAGTGTAAGAATAAAGATGCCCAATGTTGCCAAGTTATGTAACATAACTTTACCACACATGGATCCCACAGAAGGCATGAAATGAGCTGTTGAAACAGACAAGAAAGCAATGCTAGTACCTTTAGCAGCTTGATCTCAGGTACCAGGCATCGAGGTGGATAGATCCATCGACTACTTTACTGCGACTGCTAGTACTATCAAGGAAACAGCGTTAAGAGAAGTATATCTGTATTAGAACCATAATTTTCTATTCCGCACAGAGTAAAATATATACCATAAGTGTAACCACGCCTATTAGAGATGCTACAGCAACATATACGCTTATCCATGGCATTGGTGCATTAGAGTCAACCATTTTGTTCAATTGTTCAGTGCTTCTCCGATAATTGGTTTGCTACTCTTGTGTGAATTTAAGATTTAGAGTGACGGAAATTTCTTTGTTCTTTCAATGAAATTTTCAATTGGACTTACATTTTTCAATGCCTTGCTATATCCATTAAAGTTTAAACAATACCTTGCCATAAAGCCACTTTTATTGACCATAAATTGGTTTCTTCATTGCCAAGGTTAATTAAATTAAAAAAAAAAAGAGGAAAAGTCAAGAAAATGGCTGAGTCGCCATGTTATATCTATATATATGCATGATTTGGGCCATGTTTGTAATCCATCCTTGAGGTACAAATCCCATGTAATCCCAAACTTAATTGGGAGATAAAGAGAGAGATGTTGAGAGGCTAGAGAGAAAATTGTGAGGTTTCTCCTAGTACTTGTGTTCTTTCCTTTATCAAAGAGAGTGTTTTCTCTTATTACAAGAGAGGGATTATTATCAATTGTGCTCTTCTTATATTAGAGAGAAGTTGTCATAATCCTTTTGCCATAGTTAAATCCTTCTACTGTTTGCCGGTGATTTTTACAGTGAATTAATTTGGGGGTTTTCCACATAAAATCTCGTGTTTCTCATTTATCTTATTTTTACTTCAGTTGCAATTGTATCTCTAGTCCTACAACAATCCTAATAAATGGTATCTGAGCGCCAGGTTTGTAGCCGATTGTTGTGCTATAGTTAGATCCAGTTAGTGGAAAGGAGATATCTATAAAGATGGTGACGAAATAAAAAATAGAGAAGTTCAATGGGAATAATTTCTCCTTGTGGAAAATGAGAATAAAAGCAATATTGAGAAAAGATAACTGCTTGCCCGCAATTGGAGAAAGGCCGGAAAAGATCACTGATGACAATAGATGGAGTGAAATGGATGGCAATGCTATTGCTAATCTATATCTAGCACTTGCTGACGGAGTATTTTCAAGTGTGGCGGAGAAAAAGACGGCAAAAGGGATTCGAGCTACTCTCATACAATTGTATGAGGCCAAATCAGTACACAACAAGATCTTCTTGAAGAGAAAGTTATACACCCTTCTGATGATGGAATCAACTTCGGTGACATACCACATCAACACCCTGAATACTCTATTCTCACAGCTTACAATAATGGGGCATAATATAGAGACGGGTGAACGTGCTGAAATTTTACTTCAGGGTCTACCTAATTCGTATGATCAGCTCATCATCTACTTAACCAGCAATTTGGAGATACTAGTCTTTGATTATCTTGCAGCTGCGGTTCTTGAAGAAGAAAATCAGCGCAAAAGTAAAGAAGATAGACCAGGGAACTCACAACAGGCTGAAGCTTTAGTGATGGCGAGAGGTAGATCAATAGAATGTTGCCCCAGTGGGAATGAAAATCAGAGTAGATCAAAGTCAAGAAGTAAGAAAAATGTCAAATGTCATCACTATGGCAGGAAAGGGCACTACAAGAAGGAGTGTTGACATCTCAAAAAGAGTGAAGAAGCCAAAGGGAAAGGTCCTGAGACATCAAAAACTCAGGATTGTGTAGCAAATACTTTGGATGAGGGCAAAATATTATATAACGAAGCAACAATAGTTGTTTAAGGCAGAAGATAGTTCATTAATGTGTAGCTTTGGATTCAGGAGCTACATGACATATGACCCCTAGGAGAGAATGGTTCCACCATTGTGTTTATGGGAGACGATCATGCCTTGGAGATTGCTGGTATTGGTACTATCAAATTGATGATGTATTATGGTACAGTTCGCACCATCTAGGAGGTACGACATGTGAAAGGCCTGAAGAAAAATCTGTTGTCATTGGACAGTTAGATAGTATTGGGTGCAGTACTCATGTTTGAGATGCGATCATGAAGATCATTAAAGGCGCTCTTGTGGTGATGAAAGCAAAAAAGATAACAGCAAATCTGTACATGCTTAAAGGCGAAACATAACAAGAAGGAGAAGTGTCAGCTGCCACTGTGAATTTAGGAGAAGACGTGACGATGATGTGGCACCGAAAGCTTGGCCACATGTCTGAACGAGGTTTGAAGATTCTCTGAAAAAGAAAGCTTCTTCCAGGGCTCAAATTTTGTGAGTATTGTGTTACTAGTAAACAGCACAAATTGAAGTTCAGCAGTTCAACTGCTAGAAGTGAAGCTATACTTGAACTGGTGCATTTTGACGTTTGGCAAGCATCGATTATGTCCTTAGGAAGTGCCTGATACTTTGCATCATTTATTGATGATTACTCCAGGAGATGTTGGGCATATCCAATTAAAAAGAAGTCAGATGTGTTTGAAGTTTTCAAAATCTTCAAAGCACGAGTTGAACTTAAATCTGAGAAAAAGATCAAGTGTTTAAGGATAGATAATGGAGGAGAATATACTGGCGATGAATTTGATAGCTTCTGCAAACAAGAAGGTATCAAAAGATAATTTACGGTGGCACACACTCCACAACAAAATAGAATAGTAGAGCGGATAAACAAAGCCTTGTTAGAAAGGACAAGAGCGATGTTGAGAACTACAGGGTTGGCCAAATCATATTGGGCTAAAGCAGTCAAGACCGTCTGTTGTGTGATCAATCGGTCACCATCAATCGCAATTGATCTAAAGACTCTAATGGAGATGTGGATGGGTAAGCTAGCTAATTATTCTTGCTTAAATACATTTGGAAATCCTGTATATGTTATGTACAACACCCACGAAACATCGAAACTGGATCCAAAATCTAGAAGATGCATTTTCTTAGGGTACGCTGATGGTGTTAATACATTTGGAAATCCTGTATATGTTATGTACAACACCCACGAAACATCGAAACTGGATCTAAAATCTAGAAGATGCATTTTCTTAGGGTATGCTGATGGTGTTAAGGGTATCGCCTATGAGATCTTACTGCCCACAAGGTAATAATCAACATCGATGTTGTATTTGCAGAAGATAAGGTAGAAATTGACAATATAATAGCACTTCTGAGAAGAAACCAGAGACTACTGTTGTTCAAGTTGAAGATCAACAAGAACAAGAAGTTCTAGATTCTTCTGAAGCAGCTAGAGCATGAAGAACAAAAGCAAGCTGAGTTTGCTTCACAACTTAGATGGCCAACTCGGGAGAGAAAAGAACCAGCTTGGCACACAGATTATATTATGGAGGGTAATGTCGCATACTATCTAATAACAGAGGATGGGGAGCCATTGGCTTTCGTTGAGGCTATAAAGAGTTAAGATACGTCTCTGTGGATGACAGCAATGCAAGAAGAAATGGAAGCTCTTCATAAAAATAAAACTTGGCATCTTGTTCCACTATCACATGGAAGGAAAGCCATTTGAAACAAATGGGTCTATAAGATCAAACGAGATAGCAATGACTAAGTGGAGCGGTATCGTGCTAGATTGGTGTTAAAGGTTTTGCTCAGAAAGTAGGTGTTGATTTCAATGAAACATTTTCTCCTGTTGTCCGATTGACGACAATTCGAGTGGTCCTGGCGATGTGTGCTACATTTGATTTGTACTTAGAGCAATTGGATGTTAAAACCGCATTTCTTCATGGAGAACTTGGAGATGAAATTTGTATGCTCCAACCAAATTGTTTTGAAGAAAAAAGAAAGGAGAACTTAGTTTGTAGGTTGAACAAATCTTTGTACGGTCTCAAACAAGAGCCAAGATGTTGGTATAAGAGATTTGATTCCTTTATCATGAGCCTTGGATACAATAGATTGAGTTCAGATCTTTGTGCCCATAACAAGAGATTTGGTGATGGTGATTTCATTATTCTACTGTGTATGTTGATGACATGTTAGTAGCAGGCCCAACAAAGATCGTATTATAGAATTGAAGGCTCAATTGGCTGGGGAGTTTGAAATGAAGCACTTGTGACCAGCAAACAAGATTCTAGGGATACAAATTTAATGAGACAGAAATAGTCGAAAAATTTGGCTTTCTCAGAAGAGTTATTTCAAGAAAATCTTGTGACGCTTCAATATGCAAGAATGGAAGCCAATCTCTACCGCTCTTCCTATTAATTTCAAGTTATCCTCAAGTGTGTGCCCTAGCAGTGAAGCGGAGAGGATGGAGATGTCTCGAGTGCCGTATGCATCAGCAGTGGGTACTTTAATGTTCGCCATGGTTTGTACAAGACCAGACATTGCACAAGCAGTGGGAGTAGTTAGTCGATACATGGCGAATCCTGGGAGAAAGGATTGTAATACTGTGAAGAGGATCCTGAGATATATCAAGGGTACCTCAGATACTGCATTATGTCATGGAGGATCAGACTTTATTGTTAGAGGCTATGTTGATTCAGATTATTCAGGTGATCTTGATAAATGCAAATCCACCACAGGTTATGTGTTTACTCTTGCTGGATGAGCAGTGAGCTGGGTTTTGAAACTACAGTCTATCGTGGCCATGTCAACGACGGAGGCAGAATACGTGGCAGCTATACATGTCAGCAAAGAGGTAATATGGTTGCAAATGTTATTGGAAGAGCTCAGACACAAACAAGAGAAGATTGCTCTATTTTGTGATAGTCAGAGCACTTTGCATTAGGCAAAGAATCCAACATTTCACTCAAGGACAAAGCACATACAAGTTCAATATCACTTTGTTCAGGAGAAGGTGGAAGAACGAAGTATGGACATTCAAAAAATACATACCAAAGACAACCTAGCAGATATATTGGCAAAGCCGGTTAACAATGACAAGTTTACGTGGTGTCGATCCTCTATTGGCCTAGTAGAAATGTGAGCAGCACATGAAGATGGCAAACGTAGAAAGGATAACAAGATTACTACAAAAGTGACTTTAAATAGGAGAATGTAGGTGGTGAAGCCACTTTTATTGACCATAAATTGGTTTCTTCGCTGCCAAGGTTAATTAAATTAAAAAAAGTCAAAGAAAATGGTTGAACCGCCATAGCCAACCGCCATGTTATATCTATATATATGCATGATTTGCGCCATGTTTGTAATCCATCCTTGAGGTACAAATCCCATGTAATCCCAAGCTTCATTGGGAGATAAAGAGAGAGATGTTGAGAGGCAAGAGAGATTTGTGAGGTTTCTCCTAGTACTTGTATTCTTTCCTTTATCAAAGAGAGTGTTTTCTCTTATTATAAGAGAGAGATTATTATCAATTGTGCTCTCATTATATTAGAGACAAGTTGTTGTAATCCTTTTACTATAGTGAAATCCTTTTACAATTTACCCGTGGTTTTTACCTTGAATTAGTGTGGAGGTTTTCCACGTAAATCTCGTGTTTCTCATTTATCTCATTTTTACTTCAATCGCAAGTGCACGATATCGCCAAATCAAGTAGTCAAGTGGACCTTTTTGGGTCTGGATTATCATTCCCGTGAGGACTAATTCATTTAATATCGGTTTAAACCAATCTTAACAAAAACAAGTAGAAAAATAAAGGTAGAAGTTTGGTGTTTTTAGCAAAAATTATAAATAAATTGCAAAACTATAAAAAGTTGATGAAATCAATAGCGAGTGAAAGTTAGGAATCTCGATTTGTCTTTAGATTTCCTATTTGATTTCTCCTCTCAATTTCAAATCTCAAGTTGCGTTAGATCGAATTCATGAAATTGATTTAATTTACCTATCTCAAGTTCAAATTAATCCTATTTAATTAAGTCAACTACCATATCATTATGTATAGTCTGAGTAAGCCTTAATTAAATGCATTAACGATCATAGGAATTCATATATATATCTATCTGTCACGTGGGATCTCAACAATCATAAGAGTCTATCTCTAGCTCTTATGAATTGCCGGAGTTTACTACGTGGTCTTAATGTCTAACCTGCCTCTCAGTTGATTAGAATTTACAAATCAATGATTTAGTGATCAAGTAAATCATGTATTAAATGTAGTAGTAAAATCAACACGTATAATAAAAGCCCAAGAAATTGAGAGTTAAAATCAAATTATCAACCTACATTACATCGTTCATCCCTACTAATAGAATTAGTTGTTCATGCTAAATAATAAAGAAATAAAATAAATAAAAGAGTTCATCACCGGATTTATGAGGAGAAAGAAAAATGAAGAGTAGATCTTACACCAAGCCTCGACTCCGTCTTGAATCTCCTCCCAAAACCATGAAAATCTCGAAAAGATGATGTTTTTGTGCTTTCCAAAATCCTCTCTGGAAGCTCCCCAATTATGTCTCGTAAACACCTATTTATAGCTCCCATTAGGTCTTCAAAAGATGCCCAAAGTCGTGATCACAAATAAGGTATAATCCATTTAGGAAATAAATTCTGGAAATTCGCGCAAGGTTCTGAAGACAAAAAGTTGCGGCCGCAACTTTTTTTCCTGCGGCCGCACTTTTATTTCTATACCCTGCAGAGTGTTCGTCGGGTCATTTCTTCAATTGTGCGGGCGCACATTGTCTTTTTGCGGGCGCAACTTGTCATACCATAAATAATTCTCCCTTATTTACAATTTCTGGTCCTCCAACTTTGGTTCCTTTCATATGTTGATCCAAAACTTCATCAATATTTGCGCAAATTCTGCGTTCTTTCGTACTTGTAATGCACTTGATCCGCGTTTGGTTTTTTCACCTAAAATCAATTCAAATTAGGTACAATTAAGCATGATATGACACATTAAACATGATTAAGAGTATAAAATAAACACCGTTGAAATACTCATCAAACACCCCCAAACTTAACTCTTGTTCGCCCTCGAACAAGAAACTAAAACAAAATATAGAAAACAATCACGAAGTAAACACTAACCCCACACAAGACTTAGAATATGTCAAGTAGTTTGCTATTCGCCTCAGGTCAATAAAATACTTTTAGAATTCCAGTTGGAGCTATTAAACAATCACAAAACTATTCACTTATCATGTACACGACATTCTCTGTGTGTGTGCTAGTCATTGCTCAACTTAAATCCATGCCAAGATCTAATCAACGACTCCTCAATAAAAAACCATGTCCGTATCCCCATGTGGTAAGATTTTTCTTTCCTCACCCCGCTTGTAGGGTTCACTCCTTATGCTTTTCTCTCAGACCCCGGGGTATTAGTTCAATGAGGTGTTCTACAAATATTTCACTACATTTTTCACACTCGATGCTAAGTCAAAGTGACAAGATATTACAGGAACTACCGTTATCCATCTATCCATCTCTACCCCAAGTTTCCAAACCTCTAGTGTTTGAGTCTTTTCCCGACTCTTCAAACCCCTATCAATCTTTATTTCCTGATTTTTTTCTTTTCTTTTTCTTTTATGTTTTTTTATATGCAGATGAAATGTAATACCCCAACAATAATGCTTTCTCACTGACCCATGTAGCGAGCTTTAGGTCGATAACTCCCGAGCTCGTCACTCAAGGCATTAGGTAAAATACTCCTCAGACTGAATCACTCAAGTCAATGAGGCAAGAGAATAGGGCACATATGAAATGAATGCAATAATGTCTTCTTTTTTTGTTTTTTCATGGGAGAGTAATAGCATTGGTCAGTGTCGATATAGACTCGCCAACTAAAAATCCTTCAACTCAGGGCAAAGACATCAAAACATCAAACTGTATTTCCCCCAACATACAGTCACTCATCTTACCACCCCCAAACTTAGCCCTTTTAGCTAGTTTGGTCCTATAGTTTATCCCATCATCAATGTAAGTCAAACAATGACCATGTGCTCATATGAAGTTAACCGTGTACCCATAAGTGACAGAAAATTTTAAAAGATCACGGTAATGTTTAAAAGCCCAACTGTCATCCTATGCACTTATGTCCAAAAGAACCAATCATTGGCAATACACTACGTGACAAACACACATAAATTTCTTTTAAAAAAAAACGACACAAATATTACGACTCATAATTAAACACACATGCAAAAATAAAAATCATACCCCAAAACTTAAAACCAACGTTGTCCTCAATGTAAAAACCAAGATAAAAGAAGAGAAAAGTTACTAAACGTCCCAGCGGATTTAGTTGTGGTATAAGGGAGCGTTGGGTCCTTGTGTCATGAGTTTGAGCCTTACGACCAATTCTGCAAAACACACACATCATGAGAAGCAATCATTTTATTAAAAATAAACATGCACTCACACTAAGAAAAAGATAAGAAAAATAAAGCTAAGCACGCAAAGCACACATAGAGAGAAATAAATAAAAGGAAAGAAACATTGGGTTGCCTTCCAATAAGCGCTTTATTTATAGTCTAGAGCTTGACTTTTGGTGTCAATAGTCATGGAGGTTTGAAACGGACTTGGGAAGCCCTTAATTGATTGACAATGTCTTCCCTAATCTTTTCCACCTTTTTCTTCTTCCATTTAGGCATCCACAGTTCATGCACATTACATTGATCTTTCTTGTCTGGCCTCTCTAGCTCAATGTCCTCTTTTTTTGCTGTCTTGAGCTCAAAATAACTTTCTCCTTGGATTGTTTTACTATCTTGTTGAAGGATTTTGAATGTCGCCTTGTCTTCATCAGCCCGCAAAATTAGCTCTCCTTTTTCCACATCAATTGGAGCTCGTGCAGTGGCTAAGAATGGCTGTCCAAGAATAAGTGGTGCTCTGATATCCTCTTCAATGTCCATTATCATGAAATCTGCCGGGAAAATAAAATTTTCCACTCTTACCAGGACATCCTCAATTATACCATATGGACGTTTGATTGTTCGATCAGCTCGCTGTAATGTCACTGTCGTCTGCTTTGGCTCGCCTAATCCAAGTTTCCTGTAAACAGACAGTGGCATTAAATTTATACTGACACCTAAATCACATAAAGATCTATCAAAATTTGTATTACCAATATTAAAAGCGATAGAAAAACTCCCTGGATCCTTTCATTTTGGTGGCAGCTTATTCTGGAAGATTGCACTGCATTTTTCTTTCAATGCCACTGTTTCGAATTCTTTCAATTTTATTTTCTTTGAAAGCATCTCTTTCATGAATTTGAAATATAGTGGCATTTGAGCTAGAGCATCTGCAAATGGAATGTTGATGTGCAGCTTCTTAAAAATCTCCAAAAATTTGGCAAATTGTTTGTCAAGTTTGCTCTTTTGTAGCCTCTGTGGAAATGGAATGGGTGGCACGTAGGCTTTAATTGGATCTGGAGCCTTCTTCTCAACTTTGTCAGTTCTCTCCTTAGCACTTTCTGTAACCAATGGTTCAGTTTCATCTCTATCCTACTTTAGTTCCTCAATTACTGACCCTTGGGGCTCCTTCACCGGCCTCTTAACGTGAATTTCAGGTAACTGTACCCCACTTCTCGTTGTTATTGCCTGTACCTCTGCTTGTTTAGCTAGTGCTCTTAGCCTCTGAGGGAATGGGATCGGAGGTACATAGGCCTTTGGTGGCACATATGGTATAGTTTCTTCTGCAGCAGGCCAAACTTCAGGCTCCTCTCTCACAATAGAGATGGCATTAGCTTGCTCTGTGGGATTCTTATCAGTGTTACTCGGAAATGCTCCACGAGGTCTTTCTGCCAGTTGTAATGGCATTTGCCCAATTTGCACCTCTAAATTTTTTATGGAAGCCTGTTGATTCTTAGCGTTCACTTCAATTCTTTCCAATACATTATCTATCTTATGCATGTACTGTTGGAACATATCCCCCAAACTTGGCTTGTTTTCAGGTGGAGGGTAGTTATTAGAGCTCTCCCCATATCTCAAGTTTGGGTGGAATTTCCACCCCGAATTATATGTTTGTGAGTAATGGTTGAACTGCTGCCTATTGTTGTACCCCACAGAGTTCACTTGCTCACTTTGAGCTCCTAGTAGCATGCATTCAGAGATGTGACGTTTCGCCCCACAATGCCCGCACACCGGACTTGACTGAATAAAATGGACACCTTTAGTTTGCGCTCTCACTAGCAATTCCACTTGTTTTGTTAAAGCAGCAATTTGAGCATTGGTGGATGCTAGTGAATCACTCTCATGCGTCACAGGTCCCTTTTTTAAGACCACTCAATCAGATAGGAACATGGTTTATGTCTTGGCAATTAACTCCAATAAGTCCCATGCTTGATTCACTCGTTTGTTGGTGATGGATCCATTGAATGATGAGTCCACAATGGACTTGAACTGTGGAGATAATCCAGAATAGAAGTACTGCACCTAAGTTCCTTTGTCAATCCCATGATTAGGGCATTTTCTCAGCACGCTTTTGAATCTATCCCAAGCTTCATGGAAAGTTTCACCATCGAATTGTTGGAAATTTGAAATATCCAACTTTATTTTTGCAACCTTAGTAGGTGAAAAGTACTTATCACAAACCTTCCGGGCCAGGTCTTCCCAAGTCGTGATACTGGCATCAGGCTGCGAGTCTAGCCATTCCAAGGCACTGTCTCTTAGTGTATATGGGAAAAGTCTAAGCCTGACAGCATCTTCATTGACTCCATCAAATTTAAAATTTTGGCACATTCTTAAAAATCTTGCCAGATGAGTGTGTGGGTTCTCATGGGTGTCGCCGTAGAATTGAAGGCTATTGCTAAACAAGTTGATAAGATCGGCTCTCAGTTGGAATTCATTCCTCTCGAACGGAGGGTATACGATGCTGGATCGGGATGGGGCTGCTGGTGGAGCCAAGAATTGTGCCATAGGTAAATTTCCACCATCGTCTTCATCGCCTCCCTCTGCATCTTCATGCTCCTCCTCTCGCCTATTAATCAAAACCAATCTTCTTCTCGCTTCTTGATGCTGGTGGAGTCAAGTGGACCTTTTTGAGTCCGGATTATCATTCCCACGAGGACTAATTCATTCAATATCGGTTTAAACCAATCTTAACAAAAACAAGTAGAAAAATAAAGGTAGAAGTTTGGTGTTTTTAGCAAAAATTATAAATAAATTGCAAAATTATAAAAAGCTGATGAAATCAATAGCGAGTGAAAGTTGGGAATCCCGATTTATCTTTAGATTCCCTATTTGATTTCTCCTGTCAATTTCAAATCTCAAGTTGCGTTAGATCGAATTCATGAACTTGATTTAATTTACCTCTCTCAAGTTCAAATTAATCTTATTTAATTAAGTCAACTACTATATCCTTATGCATAGTCTGAGTAAGCCTTAATTAAATGCATTAACGATCATAAGAATTCATATATATATCCATCTGTCACGTGGGATCTCAACAATCATAAGAGTCTATCTCTAGCTCTTATGAATTGCCGGAGTTTACTACGTGGTCTAAATGTCTAACCTGCCTCTCGGTTGATTAGAATTTACAAATCAATGATTTAGTAATCAAGTAAATCATGTATTAAACGTAGTAGTAAAATCAACACGTATAATAAAAGCCCAAGAAATTGAGAGTTAAAATAAAATTATCAACCTACATTACATCGTTAATCCCAACTAATAGAATTAGTTGTTCATGCTAAATAATAAAGAAATAAAATAAATAAAGGAGTTCATCACCGGATTTACGAGGAGAAACAAAAATGAAGAGTAGATCTTGCACCAAGCCTCAACTCAGTCTTGAATCTCATCCCAAAACCATGAAAATCTCGAAAAGATGATGTTTTTGTGCTTTCCAAAATCCTCTCTGGAAGCTCCCCAATTATGTCTCGTAAACACCTATTTATAGCTCCCATTAGGTCTTCAAAAGATGCCCAAAGTCGTGCACACAAATAAGGTATAATCCATTTAGGAAACAAATTCCGGAAATTCGCAAATTACTGAAGACAAAAAGTTGCGGCCGCAGTTTTTTTTCCTGCGGCCGCAACTTATTTTCCCTCGGCCGCAATTTCACTTTTGCGGCCGCACTTTTATTTCTACGGCCTACAGAGTGTTCGTCGGGTTGTTTCTTCAATTGGCCGGACGTACATTGTCTTTTTGCGGGCGCAACTTGTCATACCATAAATAATTATCCCTTATTTGCAATTTCTGGTCCTCCAACTTTGGTTCCTTTCATATGTTGATCCAAAACTTCATCAAAATTTGCGCAAATTCTTCGCTCTTTCGTACTTGTAATGCACTTGATCCGCGTTGATTTGGTTTTTTCACCTAATAGCAGTTCAAATTAGGTACAATTAAGCATGATATGACACATTGAACATGATTAAGAGTATAAAATAAACAATGTTAAAATACTCATCAAATTACAATTGTATCTCTAGTTCTACAACAATCCTAATAATAAGCCATGTCAAACATTTGAACCATTGAATTAGCAAAAAAATAGTATACAGAAAATTATATATGTTGCCATTACATCATCACTGATATCATGCATGTTTAATACATTATTCTCATTTCTCAATATTATCACAATTTTAAATATCTAACTGACTAGCTAGTGAAAACACCCTAGTGAAAACACCACATGAATAAATTAATGACTGAGGTTAAGAGTAATAACTTATTATGGGAGGCCACGCGGACCTTGAATGTTTAGGAAGGTGGAGAAGTTAAATCAATTTACTTTAAACATTTAGAAATTTAGCACTATATTGTATTACACCTTACGACAATATATGCGTGTTTTATTGGCTATTCTGTTTTTATTTAGGCAGATACATAGATTAGATCATCTAAATATTCATAAAATGTGTTAATCAAAGTTTTCAAACAACATTTTATATATTGTGTTTATTTAAATTTATGACATTAAAATAGATAGAAGAAACTCCCATAATGATAGATAAAAAATCAGTAAATATATGAAATTAAATTCTAAATTAAAAAAAGGAAATAATTGAAATTCGAAATTATGAAAGCTTCTAGAACTTGCTATAAAGAAAAAAAGTCATGGAACTTAATTGACTCTATTTAGATAATTTGAATTTTTATTATTTTATTTTCATAAGAAAGTAAACTCGGACTGAAAATAATTATCTAGGATGCAAATTGAACTAAATTATAAAATTATACACATGATTTCAGGATTTAAATGAAATACTTTGGGAAAAAATGGTAACAATAAAAAGTGTAAACTAAAACTTTTACCTTTAAGCTTCGAGGCGATTTCATGACCGTATATTTAAGTTTGCTCTCCCCTCGGCTTTTAAATAATTCCATTATTTATTCCATAATAATTGTCAAAAGAAAGAAAAGAAGTTGGAACTCTTAAAATTAGTTAATATATTTAAACAAAAAAAAAAAACTCAATAGTTTTGACGGGAAACTTTCTTTGTAAACTTGGAGTAGACTTTATTACTTTTAATTTATAGATTATATAATATATAATATCTATATCTATATTCTATATCTATATATATATAAAACCAGGTCACTTTCCCGCCCATTTCACCAATTTTCAGAATAAAAAAATTAATATTTTAATCTTTAATCATTTTTAATGTAGCTTGACGCGCCTTTCCTTAACTTGATTATCCCAAATCTGCAAATTTGTCCATCTATATCCGCAAATCTCTCACTTTCTCGATAATTCCATTCGTGAGCAAATCTTCCAACCAATCTCCACCGAATCTTCTTAATCTTTCATCCTAATCTCACCACAAATCTTCTTCAATCTAATCTCCTCTCTCAAATATACCTCTGCTCGTACAATTGCTTCTGGTCCCGGGAATATGATTTCTTCCATTTTCTATTCTGATTCTTCTTCTTGTGAAGATGATGGGTCCGGTTTCGGTACGCTTTACTCCGTGATTTTGCTGTTTTCTCGTCGGCATTTGTTTACACCGATCGAGGTTTCGATGCGGTAAGATAATCAACTTTATTCGTTAATTATCTACACTTAATTTAGCGAAGATTTTCTTACCTGCCTGTGTCTATAAACAACCTTTATGCCTGCCTGATATAGGGGGTGCTAAGGTTGATGTCAAAAGATTACCAGAATGTCCAGCTCCTCCACGCTTTGGTCAGAAATTAACTGAGTCTCAAAGGGTAATATGCTTGCTGCAGATCATAGGCTACTCAAATGTGTTTTCTGTTTCTCTCTATGTGAATGTGTTCAAATGTTTTTCAGGCTCGAGCAACTCAAGTATCTGCATTGACTGTGGATTCATATACACTATGAGCAGGCAAGCGTTCTTTTCTCCCCTCTTGTGCAATCTAATCTAAGGCAATAAATGGCTATCGACAGTAGAAAATCGTATCTAATTACAAGAGTCACGAGTTAGCTAAGTTGTGATAAAATTCTTATTTGTTTGAATTAATATGACGATGCAGCCGGAAGATTACGCTTGCCCATAACGTAGAGCGATGAAGAAGAGGTTTGAACGATATGACATTTAACACGGAGAAGGCTATTTGCGGGCAGATTGCTTCCCATGGAATCATCAATATAATGGGCTTTTAGTTGGTATTGGTGGATTGAGCATTGTTCGTTTATGGGGGCTTCAGTGATAACTATGCATTGGGCAACTAATATAATTCGTTTTTTGTTAACTATATAAAATTTGAATCGTGCATGACATCAGCAAATTGATAGAATGGAGATCCCAGTGCAAATTAATCATCATTGTTGTTGAATTAGTATTTCAAAAGTAAGTAGCAAATATTTTCCTAATTATTATTTGATGGGCATGTCTATTTTCTTCATATGTTGTGGCTTTGGGGCTTTGGTTTGTAGCTACTTTTCTTCTAATTTGCATCATTCAATGTGAGTGTCCAGAAGCATTTCATTACTGCTTCCCTTCTATGTTGTTTATGTAACATACGTCAAATGAACATGCCTTGCTAATTGTGTTGGTTATGTACTATTTTTTCTAGCCTGGTCATATATATATATATATATATATCCTATATGAGTGGGTTAATAAATTACATTGCCATATTTATTTATTTTCTTTTGATCAAGTTAATTTTTTAGAAATATTTCTTTCACCGATTGCTTTTTAGATCTTCCTAGACTATCGTCAACCTTTTTGAAGTCTAACAAATCGATATTAGAGATTCATTTCTGGTTTCTTCCTTCTGCTTCCCTTCTATTTCCATCCTCATAACTTTCTTAGTGTGGGATTGTGCATTACACTCCCTATGATTTCTCACCAACAGGTCTTGGGGCACTTGGAAGAACAGCTCGAAATATACGATATAGGCATATATGTAGGCTGTTTCAAATTTATAGGATAACCGGCATATCTTGTGCAGAAGCTGGCTCTCAAGGGAAAAAGGGGGGGAAATGTGTTAAAATAAATTTGTATTTCGCTAACAATTAGTTTTTTAAGTTGAATAGGGTTGGACTGGTGAAATGTATTTATATATATATAGATAATGAATAGTTTTTTGTTTGTGATTTTGATCTTACACAGATTTTAAATTATATCTTAGGCATAGCTCTCCTCGTGCAATGCACGGGTGAATATGCTTGACAAAAAATATATTTATTTATTTATTCATTCATTCATGCGCCTAGAGAAAATAATCAACATATTGCTGATCATATTTTTCATGTGAAAGGTTAGACAATATGAGAAATAAATTTACAATATTGGAAAAATGAAAATACAATAAAAATGCAATGATCAATTTTTTAAAAGAATCAGGATGCATATTATCTGGATTGTTATCTCGTGTAATGTACGGGTGTAAATGCTAGATTACACAGGGACAAGAAGCTCAAATGGTTATATAATTCTAATCAACTAACGATTACATAGGTATGACATAAAAAACCAAAATGGTTAGATTAGTAAATGAAGTGAAGAAAAACGAAGGAAACCCATTGGTTTGCTTCCAAAATCGTAATTGCGTAATACATTTTTTTAAAAATTTTTAGGATGTTGAAAGACTTGGGAAGTCTATACAACTCTATTGAAATTATTAGATATAGTTTGGTTGTAGTAGGTGTATATATATGATTCCTTAATTTTTACAAAACTGGATGTTGTTTATATATTTTATTTATGTTTTGGTTGTGCCGTGGAGAATAATGGATTTTATTCGTCTTAGAGTGCTATTGACACTAAAAATATTTAGGCAAAAGCTAAAATTATACAAAGTTGCTTAGTTTTTTTTTTTTTTTTTTTTTTGTAATAGGTTTTAACAAGTGAGAGATTTTAAGGAATGTGGACGAAAGTTTGGCGAAAATTTAAAAAATTCTTTTTCACTTTTTTTATTACACACGTTCTAAATTATGTCTTGGACATATATCTTCCCGTGCAACGCACGGGTGAAAACACTAGTATAATAATAAAATAAAATGCAGGAAAGCCGAGTTTTTCTATTTAAATAAAAAATATTTATTTGTTTGTTTATGAAATAAACTATAGGCAGAAATGTGTGTTCGTAGGGTGTATCTTTACTCAAAATACTTTAATATATTGATACAAATTAATTAATTAACCGTCACATTAAAGAACAAAAGCTGCTATATATATTGACAAGTGAAAAATATAAGGGAAAATTTCAATAAAAAAATTTTCTTTATCCTCAATATTTATATATTGAAAATATGCATGCATGTATATATCAATATTTTACTCTAAAATGTAATTCTAAGATGCTTTTTAGTTTATTTAGTGTCCAGTTGAGGTCTAAATTATTTTTCTTTATATAGTTACATAGGTCGCTTCGCGAGCTTTCTTTGATGTCTCCCAGTGGAATGGACTTTCAAAACCCTTTCGAAAGCCGGGTTTCTTGCAAAAATTTGACTTTTTAGATGTTTGCTAGGTATTTTTTTCTAGACTTCTCACATACAGTTTATCGTGTAAAGTCTGTTAGTATTTTTTGATATCTAACTTAATTCCATAGGTAGCCAATATGGGTTTCTATGCAATCATCCCAAAGTGCTCTTAGAGATAATGTGCCTTGCAAGTCTAAATTCCTAAAGTGCACTTGCGAGTTGGGATGGGAATTTGCCTATTCCAATAGCACCTAGGCCTTACGCCTTTAATTTAAAGATTTTTATATTCAATCTCAGTTTTCCAATTTCAACCTATTTATGCATTAAAGATCCCTCCTGGAGTTTTGACTTTAATTCAATTTAGTCTCTCTTATAGTATTTTCAAAATAAAAATTCATATTTTGACCAAAATAATTTTTAATTAATTCTAGATTTTAAAAATTTCCGAGTCCTCATAGTTTAGTTAATTGGAACATTCTTATCGAACAATTGTTGAGGCCCAAACTACGTATTATTTTGAGTAACATAAAGTGCACCCAAAGCCATTTTAAATGGCTCTGCCGCCAGGGGTGGTCCTGGGTCTAAAGCTGCTTAGGGCTCCTAAAATATAAGGGTCCCAAATTTTAAGTTTCTAATAGTAAAAATACTAAAAGAAGTAATCTCTTGACATTTTATATTATAATTATTGTAACTTTGAAAATTTTATTTAGTAACTTTTTCTAACAATTGAAATTATTATATATAGTTTTTACCAAAAAATGTTTATCAAGTGTCTCCTATAAAATTTCGCTTGAGGGCCTCCAAATCTCAGGATCGGCTTGTCTGTCGCATGCCTCTCTTATAAGATCGTACAAACATTCTCATCTATAAGCATTACATAAGAACCAGTGAAGTACCTTGAATGCTGGATTTTCAGATTTAAAATTCATGTGACGTGTCATTTATCTTTAAGACCACCTAGTATGGTGTAAGATTATATTTACACCCAAAAGGTGTGTATTCCATAAAATAGAGGCCTAGTTTTGGTATAATTTGAGGCCTACCACCTAACTAAATAACTAATTAACACTATGTATTCTAGTGATGCTCGACACTTTATTCATCAATATACTATCAATAAATTACAAACATCATGTGAATGCAGGTTTCCATGGTAAGACAATATGACTCAGAAATTACAATATTTCTGTGGCATGCTCCAATAAAAACACAATAAAGATCATCAGAGAAAAATACTAAAATAAACAGTGGAGACGTTAGGTTGTTATGCTTAGATGTCCTCTTTTTCCTCTTCCAACTCTTCTACTTCCATGATCACATGAGAGTCTAGATTGTCGTCATGAGTTCCCAATGCTCCTGAAACACCACAAATAAACAATAGCTAGTTATAATGCACTCTAAACTACTTATTACTAAGTGAAACGTATGAATTCATAATGGGAAAGAATAAGAGTAAGCGTATTCTTCAGACCAGATGTCGAGCTTGAATCAAGTTCCGGTATGTCCAAATGCACCTCACTACTTGAAGCAGCAACATCATTCAGACAAGTGCTAGAAGTCGAATTCGAAATGGCATTGTTGGCGGGTTTGAGTAAAGCACGCCACTCGTCAATATAAACCAATTGATCACATGATAGATTAGGAATTTCAAGCTTCTGAATAGCATTCATAATGCCTTGAGTTTCTCCCAAAAGTTGAGTTGCTTCTCTTATACTTTTCTCCCGTTCTTCTATGGCGCTATTGCTGCATTTCTCCAGTATAACATGAGGCAGATTGCTGAGGCATGCAGCAAATACGTCTCTTATGATAACAGTCAACTTCTCCAACAATTGACCATCTCCATCGCTCTCATCGGCATAGTCCAAAAGTAAAGCGTTGGTTATCTTGTACATAGAATTTGCAATTATGACAGTATCAGGCAAGTTCATTGGGCTGATCTCCATCAAATTCGCAGTCATTGTACTCGTAAATCCGTTCACAATTTCTTTACTTTTGGATGCAAGTCTTTCAAGAGTTTTTCTCACGGTTGCTTTTTCCCTTGCAAATTTCTGGAGATCCATGTCTAACCATTTGCGCCTGAATTCTACATCAAACCACGCAGAATCTGCAGCAATTGTGTTGCTCGCCATTTTTTTTATCAACATCAAGAGTTTTCTCCACAAGACGCACATACTTAAAACCTTCGACAACACTTCTTAATAATCCGTTTCTCTTCTGGCTTTGAAAGTTTGGAAGAGCAATGATGATGCTTGCTAATGTTGAAAGCGGCAGACTCTAGCAATTAGGAATTTCTTTGTGGATTAATATCGGTGACACTTCTTCACTTTCAAATGCCAATACACCTTCAAAGCTAGTGGAATTCTGATCCATCAGCTCCATAAACCATTTGGGCTGATTCTTTGCACCCTTCCTTATTGATGAATCAATAGAAGTGTTAATGAACATTAGGTATCCAGCATGTATTGTCTCACTTTCTAGAAGTAGGATGAAATTTTTGAGCTCTTGATCATGATTAAGCTTGTCTTCTGATTCGTTGGGTTCGATAGAGTCCTGAGATCCACTTGAAATTTTATTCTTCAACTTCATCAAGTATCTGCATATTCTCGTTCTCAAGATACATAAGAAGAGAAAAACTGTGAGCGTGATCATTATAGTTTGCATTGGCAAGGCAACTTGTCTCGTCAACAATATGTAGAGAAATCCACAAATAGAGATTGGCACAAACAATTTATTTACGATCACAGTAACAATTTGAGCTCCGATGAGAATATTGAGAAGTAGATTTCTGGTGTCACAAATAATTTTTCTAAGCTTCTGGCCTCGAACTTGCAATGGTGGGGGTCTCTTTTTCCACTCTACAAATCTTCTGATCCTGTACCTATTTATTTCCGAGGAAATACCTGATACAGTACATTTCCTAATATTCCTTAGAGTTTGAAATAAAGTTACAGATAATCTTCCTAGAGACACGATGACACAAAGAGCCATGCCTAAATATTGAGTCCAATAAACATAATATACAGACCATTTATAATAAGAAGAAGCAATTCGTCGGTCATCGTCCAAATCCATACCGGGCATTAGATAATTAGAAATAATATAACTCGAGAGGCAAACGCCAGATAAAGCAGCGGTGGCCTCAGATCGCACAATTGCAAACTGAGGGTTACTGTTTCTGCCATAACCCAATACTTTTTTATGCGTAACTTTAACTTGTCAAAGTCCATTACTTAATTCCCACATAGTTCCTCCGTTGAGATTTTTTTGTGCAGTTCGTTGTACTTATGTCCCAAACATCTTTTACTGGTAAACACTGTTAAAGCAAAAAAACATAAGATAATGAATGTATAAACAATCATAAAGATCACCAAGTCCAAGTGTACTACTTGCATATCTTTTCCATTAATCATCCCTGTCAACACTTGGAGGATAACGTTCACGGTGAGCGTAATTACAAGGATACCCAATGCTGTTAAGTTAAGTAACATATCTTTACCATTCATGGATCCCAGAGAAGGCATGAAATGAGCGATTGAAACACAAAAGAAAGTGGTGCTACTAAATTTAGCATACTGATCTTCGAAACGTGGCATGGCCGTGGTTAGATCCATTGACAAATTCACAGCAACTGCTAACACAGTCAAGGAACCATGATGTGGACCGAATTGCGTTCGCATACCTGGACGCGTGCGATAAGCGAAAGTGCCCATAACTTTTGCATACGATGTCCGTTTTGGGTCCATGACCCCAATCCGTGCAAGAAGGATTTATTTTCGCGTTTCGGGAGTGTTTAAGGGGTCAAAATTGCAATTTTATATTTTACTAGTCCGTTTTATGTTTTTTTTTTTTTAATAAGGCCCAGCCCAGTGTGGGTCTGTTGGCCCAGTAGGGTTTCAATTTTTGTTTATTTAAGAACTCAGCGTGTAGGGTGTCATTTTGATTGCGTTTGAATAAAGAACAACGCTTGTTTTCGGTTCTTATTGTGCAATCCGGGTTTTATTATCAAGGGTTGTAGGTGCGCCTACATCAAAGGAGCATTGAGAGAGGTGTATTTGCATGGGAACCATAATTTTCTATGAGTAATAGAGTAAAATATATCAGCTATAAGGACAACCACACATATTAGAGACGCTGCTGCGGCTGCGTACATGCCTATCTATGGAATTGGTGCGTTTGAGTCAATGATCATTTTTTTCAATTGTTCAGTGCTCTCCCGATAAGTGCGTTAGAGTGTGATTGATACATATTGAGTAGTAGTGGAGAAAGAAATGGTGTAGGTAGGCAAATATTGGAGAATTATTTGGATCCCACCATTGGGATTGTGGCTTTCTGGCTTTCTATATATATATGATGGTATATCGGTATTATCTGATCAAAATATTAAACGTCAATGAATTAATTAATGTGTTAGTCGTGTATATAGATTATTTTGAATGGACAAGGCAATTTTGAAGATAGAAGATCTTGATTCATGTGCCAATATATACAGTTAAGCTTGTTGTAAGAAGGAAAAAAAAAGATGTGTCATTAAAATGTAAAAAAAGAAAAATTGTATATTGTTATGAATAATAATTGAAGAATAATTATTAGGTGTTATGAATAATTGAGAATAATGTGGTGGTTATGAATTATGAGGAATAATTTGGTGGAGGAATAATTTGGTGGAGGAATAATTTGGTAAAAGATGTAATTATTATATGTGAATGACTATTATACCCTTGATGAAATTATGTAATTACGATTGTCTTTATTCAAGCTTTCCTATAAATAGCGCTTATTAATGAAATTCATTCCTGAGAATTCCTTAGAATTCATTCTCTCTAAATTCTCTCTATTGTTTCTATATTTTTATAACACGTTATCAAGACGAGCCTCTAACCCTTTGAGTAATATGAAAGAAGTATGCTCTATTGCATCTTATAGATGATCTTCAGATCGTAAAGCTGGATTATTACGAATGAATTAATTCATCCTCATCAATCCTAAATAACTCTCTCTTTGCAAATACATCATTCAAACTTCCCTTTGTTCATATTCCTCTCCCACAATTCCTCATTCTACACAACCTCGCTTGAGATCAAATCCCAAAATTGGAAGAATGGAGTCCAAAGAATTTTCCGATCACGTAAATGCATTGCAAGTAAATCTCATCCATGGAATAATTAGAGAAAGGGAAAAAGGTAAATCATATGATTTTATAATATAATAATATATTAAACTATAACATTCGCTTTATCGAGATATAAGGAGCATACATTATCAAAATCAAATTTTCTCGACTCCATTATACTCAATTTAACGAGAGCTTGATTTGACACCAATATTGACAGGTAATAACTCGCTTGAAATATGTTATTATCAAACTTTCAAAATTTACAAATCAAGACACTAACTTTTGAAAAAGTTACAAAATAGTCTTTGAATATTTTGATATTGATAAATTGAAGTAGAAATGAGATAATTTTCCAATCGTAAAACATTGATAAAATATTTTTGACAATTTTACCTTTATGAATTGAATGGACAATTTTACCCTTAGGGTAAAACCGACCTAATTTTGACGACAGTGAAAAATGGATAGAATATTCATGAAGAAATTCTAAATCCATTAATTACGACCTGAAGTCCATTTGAGTTAATAGATCAAAATATTAATGTAACTCTCGAAGAGTTCAATTACATAATATACTTATTCTAGAAGGATAAGTGTGCTCTTGTAGAAGTAATGAGTATTTGTTCTAGAAGAACAAATTTGCTCCGTGAGAAGCGCTCAATATTTAATTCTCGCACTTTATTTAATGCAATTTAATTCTCGCAATACCTCCTACTTGATGATGGGTTCAACCGTCACTAAACGGAAGGTTTTATATATTTCTGCACTTTATATGCTAAGTGATGGGTAATACCTTCTACTAAGCAGATCCTACTCCTGAAGAAGTAGTTAAACATTATGCAATTTAATTCTCGCAATTTAAATTCCGTAAATTTATATTTATTGCAATAATTCCTATAAGGTAGGTTCGACCACCTATTGGAGGAAATTTAATTTCTGCAATTTAAATTTATGCACTTTATAGTTTGAGTATATTTCCAATGTGGTGGGTAATACCACACGATTGGTGTGCATATTTCCAATGTGGTGGGTTATACTACACGATTGGTTATAATCTAATCCTACTCCTGTAAAGTAGTTGATCAAATATTCTAATCATACTCAAGTAGTAGACGATGAGAATAAAATTACTTCCCCATATATATACCGAATATTAATGGAGAAAATTGAGTAAGTGGTACTTGAAGTCACCATTGGATAAATAGATGAAAATAAAATGCTCAATAGATCCCATGTTGATAAATCAAAGAAAATATATCGCATGGAGAAATTATATGAAGTAATCTCATCGATGATATGAGATTGTATTAATATGAGAATAAAATGCTCTTGAAGAAGCATAATCACTAGATTGTATTTGAATAAAGCCAATATGATATTATTATTACTCCGTAAGAAGTACAAAACAAATAAGTGGAACATATTGAGAATATCAAAAGATGGCATTAAACACTGAAAATATAGAAATGCAAAAGAAAATACATACTTGAATCCATAAATGAGGGATGCGTCTCGAGAGTATAAATACTCCGTAACTCGCCACCATCAACATTAGGATTCATAATGAAATATTTAAAGGATCCGAATTTCTTTTTCGCTGACACCAAGTGGTCCAGTGACCGACTGACCTGGGCTTCCACAGATTCTTGAACATATGCATGAAATTTGATGAGTAGTTCATCAACAATAAGTATTTTTCTCATTGTATGAGAGATAAACTTATTATTTACACCCTAATCTAGAAACGCTTAGTAAGCCATCAAATAAATTATTAATATTCAACAAACCTATTGGTTTGACATGAAAATTCCACTGTACAACGAGGCTATATTGAATATTTCCTCCAAAGGTGTTGTAGCCGCTGGAAGGACAATGAAAGCATCACTATTATTCATCATATACATCATGCGGTTGTGGATGGATTGCGCTTGTAGCCCCAACCCCGCTGGACCCATGGTAGAACTGCTCCAATTGAGTATTAGATCCAACTAGATGAAAAGGTATTACACTCAAACTCTTATTCCCCATGATGGTGCAGCCATTATAAGTCTAGCTAAAAGTTTGCTATTGGTTCCTCCATATAGTATATTGATTTCTTGTCTCCCTAACTCTTTATTTAGTCGGTTTGTCATATCCACATATTGGATATGACCTACCGCTTTAGATCCACCAAGAATACATACGGTTTTAATCAGAGGTAAAGGCCGACTTGTATGAGATGATTCTAAAATCTCCATATCCATCTCTACTCCTATCTCTCTTTTTACACTATACTTTTAATGTATGAACATGAGAGATATATGAATCCTCTATTTAAAGATAAATTTTCAAACCAATAATTGATTGTACTATTTACTTTTTGACAAATATGAAAGAGAAAATGGCGTAAAAATTTTAGTGAAATGACATATACCGCTTATGATTGAAAATAATATATATATATATATATATATACATATATATATATATATATCTTAAAATCGAAAAATAATATTTACAATTACAAGAAAAACATTGATCTTCGTTATTACATCGAGCTTCCTTATATTAATATGAGAAAATTATTATACTAAAATTTTCTACTAAATTTACAAATAGGATCTTCTAAAGTAAGTTTTTCAAGATCAGAACGCTGCTTGTTGATCTTTGAATTTGGCCCATAAGGTCATTAGCTCACCTTATACGTGTCCACTAGGATGTGTCTCAAGAGCCTGTTGAATATCATCCAAAGGCTCCTTACTCAATCCATCCTTAATGAATGCTATTTTATCTTCTCGATTTCTCGGACAAGTACCCTACGCATTTACATCGAGTGTCACATGTCCACCGAGCACATTTGTAGCATCCTCCTAATCTTTTTTGCTCTCCGCTTCTTTGAAAAACTACTTTTACCCATACCAGGCATGTATTTAGAAGGAATTGAAACCTCACCATAATCGAACCTTTGCTTCAATCAAGCATCGGATATCTTGTGGGATACCCTTATTCATTAGCATCCTTAATCTTTCCAAATTACATCGATAAATCATTTTTAGGATTTTGATCGATAGTGATGGATAGTATTTTCAAGATTTGAGAGCATATGATCCATTACAATGTATAGACCCTTGTTAGGATGAATTTTGCAATAATTTTGATGATTTATTTATAGAATAATACGACGTATGAAATAAGACTCGATTTTAAATAAATAATATGAAGCGTAAGAGCTACGATTTCGAATTAAATAATAGCCGGATGTGATGCGTATGAAAGTCAGAACTCTGTTTGAATAGTGGTAGACAATAATGTCACTAAAAGATGATGGAATATGTCGGTGAATTGTTTCTATGATAAATCATATTGAGCAATATACAGATACTAGTGAAATCGATATAAGAATTTACTGAACTAGAAGTTCAATAATACTCGTTTGCAAAATTGGATTGACCATCCCGGTTTAAATAATTATTGAAATCGATATTTCAAGTGAAGAATTAAAGGAATTCTTCAATGAT
This sequence comes from Jasminum sambac, assembly GCA_018223645.1. Lineage (NCBI taxonomy): Eukaryota > Viridiplantae > Streptophyta > Magnoliopsida > Lamiales > Oleaceae > Jasminum > Jasminum sambac. The sequence continues at coordinate 10,747,646 of CP073643.1, forward strand.
TGTTCTCGATAAATGATGAAATCATTACTAGCCAATATTGGGAATAAATCCCAAATATATCTGGAATAAAGGATGAGAAGTATGCGCCCACTCATCCTCCATGTGGACTACTAGATATTATGATATGGATCCACTAGATAGTCACATGTGTATATGATTCGTAATTTGAAATTTACGAAATATTTGCTCACGGTATGAGCATGATTTCCAGATTTAATGATAAAGCTAGTAAATATAAATGTATATCCCAATACTTGAATAAATCCCTGAAGGATTGAGTATGCGCATACAAGTGGGATATTATATGGCAAATTATTTAAAGTCCTCAAATAAATTGCCGATATCGAGAATAGAATGCAAACGGTCTAAATTCCCATATTAAGGCTGAATGATGAGAACATATATGATTAAAATCATACCAACTGTATGAGTTTTGGTGTTCTAAATTTTCTCAGCATGAGGGGGAGTATTAAAGGTTGAAAATAATATGTGAAATGCATCATGTTATATCCTCGAAATTGAAATACGAACTTGAAGTTTAAAGATGCATGAAAGGCTATGAACAATCACATATATCAGCTACGATGCTTTGATAAGTTAGCATGCCAGAAGCGTTGATATTTCCCCAATCATCTATATCAAAGCAAATTATAAAAGATGGTCTTAATAACGGAGGCATATACTCTTGAAGAGTATATAGACATAACTATATTGTGTAATCCTACAAGAGGATTGATAATGAGATATCTCGATAAGTTATGTCGATATGGGGAAAGAAATGAAATTGAAAAGTGTCGACACGATATGAAAATGTAGCGCTACATATGATCAATGATAATGAAAATATTGAGATATATTGAAGATGATAAATGATGAATGTGAAATCCTTAACTTATGAGATGATGAGATGATGATGACTATTGCTCAAGTTTAAAGATAAGCATGGTGGTCATTATATGTTGCATGCTCATGAAAGTTAAATTACCGATCGTGTGTGTAAATTTAAAAGGAAATTAAAGGATCGGATGAGCTAAACCCGTGTTTATGAGTACCCTAAAGGGTGAGCTAAGCCCCTGGGAATGAAATAACCTATTAAGTGAGTATTAAATATTAAATGATATATTTTAAGTGTTAGTTAGTTATGAAGGTTTACTTATATGTTTACATGTTTTTACGATGAATTTATATGCTTTAAATTGTGTGTTTGGAGACATGTGTTCATGGTGAATGTTTTGTAGTTGTGTAAGAAAATTGATGCACTCTAAATGAGCGAAGAGTATAAAACCAATGTATATGATACTCATACAAATGTATGAAAGATTTTGAAATGCTTGCAGCATACTTGTATAAAATACGTGTTGCACTCTTTTTCCCTTAGCTGAGGTTTTATCCCATTGGGTTTTCCTAGTAAGGTTTTTAATGAGGCAACTTTAAAGGCGTATTCACATGAATAATGTACTTTTTTCCTTCATTAGGTTTTTCCCACGGGTTTTTTCCTAATAAGGTTTTAACGAGCATATTCATGGTATATTGAGAACGATAGGAGAAATTGATACTGATGTATCTATTGGATCAAGTTATAATGGAGCTAATGCTTTAGATCCAAACGATGATGATATTGAAATCATTTACGAGAAGTAAAGATATCAGTTCTCAAGATATGAAATCAAATGGAGCAGCTGTACTCTTTTTCCTTCGATCAAGTTTTTCCCACTGGGTTTTCTTGACAAGGTTTTAACGAGGCAAAGACGTGAATACTCATATGTCATGATAGACATCGGGGAGCAATGTTTTTGATGAAGCGATATAACCACTCCAAGCTATCCCCGCAATCGGTTTGGAAGTTTTTTTTTCCCACCGGGTTTTCTCCAAAATGCGGTAAGACATTTGTATTAATAGTCGTTCAAGGGGGAGTGTTATGAATAATAATTGAAGAATAATTATTAGGTGTTATGAATAATTGAGAATAATGTGGTGGTTATGAATTATGAGGAATAATTTGGTGGAGGAATAATTTGGTGGAGGAATAATTTGGTAAAAGATGTAATTATTATATGTGAATGACTATTATACCCTTGATGAAATTATATAATTACGATTGTGCTATTCGAAGTTTTCCTATAAATAGGGCTTCAGTTATTAATGAAATTCATTCCTGAGAATTCCTTAGAATTCATTCTCTCTAAATTCTCTCTATTGTTTCTATATTTTTATAACATATATATCTAGCATAGAATCGTGAAAAACAATTGTTTTTTGAAACCACATGGAACAAGCTTTATGAATCAATGCAAGCAACGAAAAGAAAGTGTGGTGGAAGGTGAGGAGAAATTTCACATATTGTTTACTCAACCCAAGAGCTTTTTTGGGACACATTATTTCAAAAAATCACTTTTTTTATATAATTATTTTTTATTGCCCAAATTTTCTCTATTTTTTAAATTTACATATTCAAAAATCATTTTCTCAAAATTATCTACAACATTCTATAAATTGTCACAACTTTTTGAATGTCATCTAGTATTGACGAGAAAGGATAACAAATAACCAATATTACAATTACGGCATGTTTGGTATTGATTATTAGAAAACAATTGATCTTAAATGTGTTGTTGAGAACTAAAGAAAATGTATTAACAATACATAAAAAAATATCAAATCAATGTCTTATTTTAAAAAAAAAATTTAATCATAAATGAATGTTTCATCGGTTGAAATTGATGAGAAAGCGAAAATCATTTTAATTTAATTAATTTGTATCAAGCAAGCTGCAAATAAAATATTTAATTTTGTAAGAGTATCTTATTTACTGTTTTACGTGACAATATCGCCTAAAACATGGATATTAGAATGGAGATTGATCTATGTATGATTTTTTTTAGTCAACAATACATATATAGCAAATGCAAAAAATAGTATGACCAAAACATTTCTTTTTACGATAAATAGGAAATAAGTTCTCATCAACTTAACTCTTAAAAATAGTTTTCTCATCAATTTACGTGACAATGTAGTTGTTTTGATGAAATTGGAGAATAAGGAAGATGGGAAACTGGATAACTGGTAAATAAATGAAATAGGCTATTGACTTGAGCAATCTGGCCAAAGAGTATGTTATAAAGCTGAAAAAGGAACCCCCCCTCCCCCCCCAAAACACCAAAACCCAAAAAAAAAAAAAAAGTGTCGACATTTTTAATAGTTCGTCCAAACATTTATATTTTGGATTTAAGAATATTTGAAAATATTTGTGATAGATCGACAATACTTCATATCAATTATCTAACTATCGATCTTCTATATATATATATATATATATAAAAGTACACACACAAATTTGTGGCACTATAAGTGCCTTGGATGTATATATTAGTATGTGATGCATTAAACAGTGTCATAAAAATAAATTTTTAGCAAATGTTGAAAATCATAATTAAATTGATAAAGGAGTGGTACGTACTTTCTAGCTAAACGGGAATACTTTACAGCTCAAAAAGGGTCGACACTTGATCAGGAAAGTTAATTATATCCATTTTCTAGAAAAATACAATTTTTGAGATAAAAATAACTTTGTGAGGAAAATACTGAGAATCATGCAATGTAGTGTGACTTCAAGGGCCAAAAGAAGAATTTGAATGACGAAAAATGCTTATAAGGTTGACTTGAAAAACCACAGATTATCAACAAGACCCACCAAAGAATATCCTAATGGTGTGTTTGATGGATAAAGGTGAAAAAGAAAATATTTTCCATGTAACTTGGAAAACCAAAACCACATACCTAAAAGAAAATGTTTTTCATAGAATTTGCCAAAAAATGCTTAAAGTGGTTGTATCATAAAAGAAATCATTTCCTTTTCCAAGTTGCAATCAAATAACCACTTTGGAAAATAATTTCCAAGATTCTATATTTTCCAATGAAAATTATGGCAATCAAACACACCATTTTTTTTATATATTGATACAATTTAAATGAATTTCGAATTTAGTTATGAAATGCAAGATTCATTCCAACTATTATAATGTGATTGTTAAAAAGGTAAATTGATTTATTCACTTGGTTGTAATCCATTGTTGAAATTTTGTAATAGTTGATTTACTTGAGCAGAGGTAAAAAATAAAAGATAAGAAATTTAAAAATGGGAAAAGAGAGTCAGCCAAGCAAGGCCTTAACAACGGACATAAATGAACAATACATTGGAATTGCTTCTTTTATATAACTAATATTACCCCGTGTGATGCACGGTGAAATTACAATCTATTTCAAATAAAATTAAACTATAAGAAATAGATAGTTTAAATATATTAAGAAGTGAAGTAAATTGTCAATCAAATATAAAAATAAAATTACAGATAGGTTTTTTGATATTTCTTTTAAAGCACAGACGCCTGTAAAATCACCCCATATGACATGAAGGTCGTGACTCTAACAGGGTAATAGCATGGATGCCTTTACGTCAACTAAACAAGGTAACCCAACAACAAATCGAACGTATCGCTTTCACTCCATAGAAAATGTGTATACAAAGTAAATTTCTGAGTCCACGTTCTTCTTGAGTTCTCAAAAGAAACCATCCATACAAAATTGAATAATCCAATCAAACCCCTATAATCCATTCCTCAAGGTGACATACCATTGTCCATTACTACACAACTTTAGCAAAATAATAATAATAACAGTACAGTGCCTGAACGAGTTGATAGCTTAACAAGGTTTCAACAGTACAAACAAGTAACAATATGGGCAACTTCATGGGTGCATTACAACGTTGTAACTACTCCAACAATTCGTCCTCTAGTAATGTCATGGGGTGAATAGAGTAGTTGTCATGGGAGACAAATATATCATCAAACATCGCATCTCCAACCCTACTAGGTATGAACGACATGTATGGTCGGTAATCCTCGTCGAGCAGTGTAGTTCTTAAAACAAAGCGCAAAACAAGCACATCAACAATTAGTACAACAAATGATGTAGACAGTGAACAAAGTTTTGTTTCCTTACTCTAAACACCAAAATTTCCAAGCGTGAACAACGAACTACCAATTACATGTTGTTCAAGAAAATCAAGCAAGTGAACTGGACAAGTAAAACACAATTGGTGCGTACCGTGCATTACTCCGTTGGCACGTAGTCACATTATGACTTGCTTGGTGACATCTGATGCATTTTCTGTTACTTTGACTCATTGCCTTTTCCTTCGACGACTTAAGACGCTTCTAATCCATTAGCATGCACAGACACTGGGTCTTGAATAGTTGGACCTTTCTGAACATGTGTGCTATCTTCTTACACTAATGAAAGTTAAGTTAAATTACGCATACAATGTGGCAACGAAAGAAAGGTTTCAGAAATGACCATTGGCAAAAAGAAACAATCCATATAAATATTTAGCATGTGCTCAATACCATTGTCAAAATCAAAATAGCTATATTTGGAAATATTACCACTCTCTATTGTTACATTTGCTACTGTAATCCTGGCCACCATCTCTCTCGCTTGTCTTCTAATTTCACTAACCCCTTGCATCACAAAATTCCTAACATCTAGCAACATGGACACCTCATTTGCCAGATCAATGAAGTCTGTAATCATCTTGGCATGCATACAAATCGATGACTCCCTAACTAATGACTCGGTAGTGGGGTTGAAAATGGGGACTAATTTTGCCTGCTTCGCCCACCTATTAAAGATGTAGTGATCCGATACGGTCCTCACGCCTTTCCTACATAGAAAACACAATATGTACCGACACAAGTATCCACTAAACTTAAACATCCAGCAACTACATGTCACAATGGTATCAGGCCCAGTATTCCAAGTAACGTGGCGTGGACGATCAAAAGGTGCATCAAACCGTGATAGCTTATACACTTTCGCATCTCATGTGGAAGAGACTTTCACGTAGTCGTAGGATGAATACTGTACTAGTTCTTCCAGGAAGAGCAAAAAAATTGCCTTTGCGTACACATTCCTCACTCGGGTCTCGACGTGCTGATTCGTCAACATCACAGGCATTTCCGATGTGTCAATGTGGTCTGCTTGTACCTCTAGATGCCTTTGATGCCGCAACGCACTTTTGTACCTTAAAATGACGTCTGAAAAGGAATTCTTCCAAATCACGCAAGTCTTCAAGAATCAGTGATGAGACTCAACACGCTGACTGCTAGACATCCCTGCGGCAAACACGCGTTTCACATAAACTGGTACCCACTGCTCCCAAATGCTATACATACTGCGTAACCACTCATTCTCCCCCTCCCCCCCACAAGGCGGTTGTGCTAATCAAATCACCCCATTTCTTCTCAAATTCTTCGGGTGTGTGAAATCTATAGACAACAGTGGAGAGAACATCTTTGTAATCGTTGTAAACCGTTGGACCCAATTTCTCCGAGAACTTGTTTGTTATGTGCCATCGACATAGTCAGTGCACAGAGGGGGGAAACACCTGTAGTATAAAAATATTTAGCATAGAAATAAACAATGTGCTCATTAATGATGAAAAAATGCCTTCTATAATTGAATAGTGCGCACTAAAATGTGGTCACAAATAGAAGAAAACGTAGTACCTTTGCAATTGCCCCCACCAATTGCCTGGTCCTGGTCAGTAATGATAACTTTCGGTGGGACTCCAGCAGGCATTGCTTCTAGGAACTGCGAGAATAACCAGATAAACGACTCTGTCTTCTCATCACTGAGCAATCCACATCCAAACAAAACCGTCTGTCTATGATGATTGACGCCTACGAAAGGCGCCAGAACCATGTTGTATGTGTTGGTGTTGTATGTCGTGTCAAAAACAACAACATCGCCAAAGTATGCATACGCACTACTTGACATAGAATCTGCCCAAAAGCATCGATTGAAGACCCCTTCCTCTATCTCGATAGTGTAATAGTAGTTCTCATCTGTCTCTCTCTCACACTCAAAAAATGAAAGAAGTGTCTCAGCATCATGTCCCAACTTCTTTTGGCACTTATCCCTCTCGCATTCCTAATATCTCGCTCCAAATGCCCAATGGAAGAGGGATCATGACCCTTCCATCCCTAAAACCCTATATTGCTGACATGTATGAATGTTTGCCTGCGATAACTGATCGAGAAGGCTCTTTTGGTTGGCATTACTCTCGATCGAAGAAAGAAATCGGACCTTCCTTGGGCTACTTAGTGGATGTGTGTGCTCAGCCGTGAACTGTGAAATTATCCTCGAATCTCCAGTCTTTGCCTTCTTCATAGTCAAACTAGCTAAACAAGAGCATCTAGTACGTCCCTGTTGCCTTTTCCGGGACTGCGGCTTCTCATACTTCTCCTTCTCTTGCTACCTTAGGTTAGTCTTACCTTGTCTGGAGAAAGTAAAAGTTCTCGATTGATGTCCTGTACCGTCATTTGTCTTTCTATTAGTGTGCCTACGGTGTTGAAACCAACTTGCCTTGCATAATTAATGTAGAACACAAGTGCGTGATCCGAGCAGTTAAATGTCTTCCCAACAAATGGGATATCATCGGGACGAACTTAGGGAATGTATTTGACACCTTCCTTTGGCAACTCTGGCTCTGTAGAAATCAAACAAACTAGATCAATTGATGATAGATACGATTTTTATCAAATCTATCAAGTGATAACGATCAACGGAAAAAATAATAACTAAAGAAATATATAATAACTAAAATTGCTTTCGAATGTTTGAGTGCTAGAAAAATTGCATAGATGAGGTTTCTCCTGGCCTAAGACAACGGTGCCATTCTGGCATCTCTAGAACAAGTTTACTGTCGGTTTCGCCGATTCCTGCCTATCACGTGCTGCCTTTGGAACCCATTGTTGTTATTTTTCTAGATAAAACTATCATAGGGGTGTTTAGAGGGGTAGGGTTGGAGCCAAGGGCTCGTCTCTCACCAAAGTCTGCATCCCCAATGCACCTTCCCTCCAACGAGCATCCCAAGACCGACATGACAATCTTTATTCGCCCACCAACGATCCGCTAACGCCTATGAATGTTTGAGTGCTAGGAAAATTGCGTAGATGGGGTTTTCCGCCTAAGACAATGCCGCTTCTGGCATCTCTAGCACTATTAACCTGACGGTTTCGCCGAATCATAGTGACTACTGTGATTTCCAAACCAAATTGTTTTCCTTGACAGCATACATCGAATATATTCAGTTCCGTAAAGATGGATGCACTAACATAACAACATTTACAGTGATTTCCTTTTGCATTCAATACTCAATTTTGGCGAAAAATGAAAAATGGGCAAAACTTCAACACTAAACACTTGGCAAAACCTCACCTCGAACCCCATCTTCTTCCTCTTCCTCAGACGAGGCTTCGACAATTGAAGTGTCATTGGAAAGCTCAACATTCTCACACATTGGGTGACTTGTTGGATTTTCAAGCATTTCGGGGCCGATGAGGGGAGATAATATGCAAATAATTGGGGAATTTGAGCATGAGACCCTCGAGCAACAAGCTCTTGTTGGTGGCGGTGGTGGGTGGCGGCGGTGGCGGAGTGGTCGTAGTGCGGCAACGCTGCCGCGTTTGAATGGAGGAAACGGGTCTGCAAGTGAGTGGAAAGGGGAAATTGCAGTGTTGGTCCTCGACGTTTTTGCACTAATTGCACCGGATCCTGACATGGCGACGTGGCAGCTCCACATCGACTGCCACGTCATGCGCTATTGCGTTATCAATGCACTAGAGCTTGTACTAGATCGTTTCTGTATAACCTTATTTAATTTGCATCACTATTAATAAACATGTATCGTCATCATTAAAAGTCGGGGTATATTTGCACTAGCGCTTGTACTAGATCGTTTATTATAACCTTATTTAATTTGCATCACTATTAATAAACATGTATCGTCATCATTAAAAGTCGGGCATATTTGAAAAACATAACTCGAATTTACTTTTCCAACAATATTAATTATAATTTTCTTAATCTGTGTTAAAGTCAAAATGAGCCTATTATTTTGGGATAGAGGAAGTACTAAAGCTATTAATAGAAGATAAATGAAAAATTATATATTATATATACCTAGAAAGTTCATGGATCCCACAAAAGGCATGAAATGAGCTGTTGAAACACACAAGAAAGCACTACTAGTACCTTTAGCAGCTTGATCTTTGGTACCAGGCATTGAGGTGGATAGATCCATTGACAACTTCACTACGACTGCCAATACGGTGAAGGAAACCGTGTTTAGAGAAGTATATCTGCATGGGAACCATAATTTTCTATTGCATACAAAGTAAAATATATCAACCATAAGTGCAACTACGTGTATTTGACATGCTACAGCAGCATATATGCCAATCCATGGCATTGTGGTGCGTTAGAGTCAGCCATTTTGTTCAGTTGTTCAGTGGCCCGATAACTGGTTTGCTGTTCTTGTTTGAATTTAAGATTTAGAATGAGGGAATTTTTTTTGTTCTTTCAATGAAACTTTAGCTTGAACTTACATTTTTCAACGCCTTGCTGTATCCATTAAAGTTTGAACAAAACCTTGCCATAAGCCATGTCAAGCATTTGAACCATTCAATTAGAAAAAACTAGTATACAGAAAATTATATATGTTGTCATTACATCATCACTGATATCATGCATATTTAATACATTATTCTCATTTCTCAATATTATCACAATTTGAAATATCTAACTGACTAGCTAGTGAAAACATCACATGAATAAATTAATGACTGAGGTTGAGAGTAATAGCTTATTATAGGAGGACACTCCAACCTTGAATGTTTATGAAGGTGGAGAAGTTAAATCAATTTACTTTAAACATTTAGAAATTTAGCTCTATATTATATTACACCTTACGACAATATATATATATATATATGCGTTTTTATCGGCTATTATGTTTTTATATTATTTAGGCAGATACATAGATTAGATAATCTAAATATTCATAAAATGTGTTAATCAAAGTTTTCAAACAACATTTTATATATTGTGTTTATTTAAATTTATGACATTAAAATAGATAGAAGAAACTCCCATAATGATAGATAAAAAATCAGTAAATAAATGAAAATAATTTCTAAATTACAAAAATGAAATAATTGAAATTCGAAATTATAAAAACTTCTAGAACTTGCTATAAAGAAAAAAGTCATGGAACTTAATTGACTCTATTTAGATAATTTGAATTTTTAGTATTTTATTTTCATAAGAAATTAAACTCGGATTGAAAATAATTATCTAGGATGCCAATTGAATTAAATAAAAAAATTATACACATGATTTCAGGATTTTAAATGAAATACTCTGGGAAAAAAATCGGAATAGTAAAAAGTGTAAAGAAAAACTTTTACCTTTAAACTTTGAGGCGATTTCATGACCCTATATTTAAGTTTTCTCTCCCTTCGGCTTTTAAATAATTCCATTATTCCATACTAATCCATATATATATATATATATATATTTATTTTATTTAGAAATGGAGGGAAATTTCAGCCTATTTTTTAATAAGATTAATTAGTTTTTCCACCTATAATAAAGTCCATTTTTGTCTTTTGATTTTTTCCTTTTTTAATAATTAATCTTCAACAATCAATTAACTAATCATTATCTATATGAAATCTCATCCTCACCAAAATTAGATTTTTTGCCAGATCTCCACTGATTTTAACCTATCTTCTATATGTTTTTTGTCTTTTGATTTTTCCTTTTTTATTAATTCATAATCAATCCTAACAAAAAAATTAATAAATTATTATTTATATCAAATGCTAAATATTCAATCTAAATTTCATTTCCTTGCATAAGTATTGATAATTGTTATTTTATTATATCTTTTTAATCTGAATCTAAAGATTTATATTTATATATAGAATAAGAGAATTTTTATAAATAATTAACTACGAGACAAAAATTAATTCTTAAGAAAATAAAATTAATAATTTCATTAATATTTGATTATTGTGTGATACAAAAACAGCGTTCATTAAATTTTTAGAAAAAATTAAAAGAAAAGTATAACATTAAAGTTTAAAAATTTGATTCGATCCACCAATTAATTTTTTCAATAATTAATTATTTTTATCAATGTTTAGAAAACCGAATCGGTCAGCATATTGGAGAAGGCAACGGTTCAAGGGTCAAACGGTTGAATCGGGTCGAACCGCGGTCGAATCGTTTTTAACTAAAAAAATTAAAAAATAAAATAAAACCAATAAAATTAAAAAAAAAAAACCGGTTGACTCATTACCAGGTCACTTCTAATATCTGATTTTTAGCTATACCCGGACCGATTTTGGACCGGTTCATGATTGGACCAGCCGGTCCGATCCAATTTTCTAAACATTGATTTTTATAAATAATTGGCTAAGAAATTGAAATTAATCTAAATTAGCAATTTAGCTAAGATTTAATTTTTGTGTGATAAAAAATTAACAGTCATTAAAATTTTACATAAAAATTAAAAGGAACTTGTAACATGATTAGATCGGTCCCTTTACTTAATTTTAGAAATGATTAATTATTTTCAAAAATAAAATTAGCTAAAAAATGAAAATTAATTAAAATTAGCAAGTTTTTACAATTTCATTTTGATGTAATAAAAAATTACAATTCATCAAATTTATGCACAAAAACTAAAAGAAACATGTAATATTAATTTTTTTAATTATTCATTCAGTTGTAACATTAATCCAATATTTTGAATTTATTGAATTTATATCTATATTTTTTAAATTGAAGATATCCTTTGGTAGAAATAATTAATGAAAAATGGGTTTTAAAATTGCATTTCAATAGTTATATCTTTTAAACAGATTTTAGATTAGTTTGGATGGTTTTGTTATTGGATTTGATTAGTAATCAATCAGCTTTGAGAACGGGTTTTATTATTACATTTCAACATTTTTTATCGAATTTGAGTTATACTTCTTATCAATTTTCATGGTTTTTGTTATTTGGATTTGATTAGAAGAACTCATAGTCTTCATTTCTAGAGTATTTCTTTTTGATTGATTAAGCTTTTTTTGAAAAGCAAACACAAGTTAAGCATTTTATTAGGTTATGTTTCTTCTTGATATTGAATATGTAGCTCTTGATCAATATTAAAATTCCACCATAAACTACAATGAAGATTGTCAATAAGGACATTTTACTGATTAATGTACCAACAAGATATCGAAAAATATCATTTTTCAAAACAATGAACAACGATCACATGACTGTCGTTAACAACATTTTTAAAATTATTAAGGTAAATCCATAGATTCATAGAACTTTCTTCATACTCTTAAATTTATTTTCCTTGGATCATTTAGTTTTTATGCCAATATGTTCATTGTGAAAATTCATTATACTTCTTTTGTATGGTTGATTAATATTTTTAGTTTACATAATAATTGGTTAAAATTGCAAATGTCCAATAAAATTTATAATTTTTTATAAAGTTGATTAATTTACAATGTAATTATTACTACTTGGAAGTATAGAATAAATTAAAATATGAATTGACCCAATTTCATGGATTGTTTGCTGTAAATTGTTGAAATAATTATTGTTTCTCTACATTGATAAATTTCTTTCTCTCTATTTTTTATTATTTTTTGAGACGGCACAATTTTTTAAATATTAAAGGTAAATTGGTGGATTGATCGTACTTTTTCGCACTATTAATTTTTCTTGTCTTGGATCGTTTATTTTTTGTACTCATATGGAAAATACTTTTCAACAGTGCAATGGAGTTTCAATCAAAAGAGCATTGGATTCACTTATTATAAAGAAACAATTGTAGTTTGTTCGCACTATAAAAGTTATATATATATATGATCAATTTTTTAAGTCATTAATACAGATCAACACAATACTTTAAATTATTAAGGTAAATCCTTGAATTTATCGTACTTTTTTCACACTATTAATTTTTTTCTTTGGATCATTTAGTTTTTATGATAATATGTTCATTATGAAAATTAATTATACTTCTATGCTTCTTTTGTATGGTTAATTATATTTTTAGTTCACATAATTCGTTACAATTGAAAACTCCAATATACTTTATAAATTTTTCCAGTAAATTAATTTGTAATGCATAACTATTATTGTTTACAAGTATAAAATAAATTAAAATATGAATCAACCCAATTCGATGGAATGCTTCAGGTAAGATGTTGCAACAATTATTCTTTCTTCAAAGTGATAACTTATTTCTCTCGCTTTTTTTCTCATTCATTTCTTATGCCATTAAGTTGAGACAACACAATTTTTAAAATAGCAAGGATAAATTTATGGATCGGTCGTACTTTCTTCACATGATTAAATTTTTCTCTTGGATCATTTATTTTTTATACCCACATGGAAAATTTGTTTTCAATAGTGAAAGAGTTCCAATTGAAAAGAGTGTTGGACTCACACTATTAAAGCTTTTTCTTCTTTTATTTTTTACTTGATGAACTTTTTAAACTATTAATAGGAGTCGATATAATATTTTGAATTGTTAAGGTAAGTTGGTGGATTGATCGTACTTTCCTCACACTATTAACATTTTTTTCGATCATTTGGTTTTTGTGCTAATGTGTTCATTGTGAATTATACTTCTTTTAGGGTTGATTAATATTTTTAGTTCACTTAATTCGTTGCAACTTTAAAATTAAGTCCATATACTTTATAATTTTTTCCAATAGATTAATTTGTAATGCGACTATTATTGTTTACAAGTATAAAATAAATTAAAATATTAATCGACCCAATTCGATGGATTGTTTTTGGCAACATTGAAACAATTATTTCTTTCTTCACATGGGTAAATTGTTTTCCCTTTTTTTAAATTAATTTTCATACCATTACGATGAGATAACATGATTTTTTAAATACTAAAGGTAAATATGTGGACCGATCGTGCTTTCTTCGCACTGTTAAATTTTTTTCTTGGATCATTTATTTTTGTGTGTACACGGAAAATACTTTTCAGCAATGGAAGATAGTTCCAATCAAAAGAGTCTCGAACTCACTTTGTATGAAGAAACAATTATCGTTTCTTCGCAATAATAAATTTTTTTCGTTTTTTTGTATTCTCAATTTTTTAAATCATTAGTACGAGAAATTGTTAAGATAAATATGTGGATTGATCGTACTTTCTTCACAATATTAATTTTTTTGCCTTAGATCATTTAGTTTTTATGCCAATATGTTTATTGTGAAAATTAATTCTACATTTTTTGTATGGTTGATTAAAATTTTTAATTCACATAATTCGTCACAATTGCAAAAGTCCAATAAACTTTTTAATTGTTTTGCAGTAGATTAATTTGTAATGCAATTATTACTATTTACAAGTATAAAATAAATTGAAATATGAATTGACCCACTTTGATGGATTCTTTGCGATAAATTGTTAAAATAATTATTATTTCTTCGTACTGATAATTTTTTTGTATCATTAATTTTTTATACCTTTGTGGTTGAATCGCCACAATTTTCTAAATTGTAAAGGTGAATTCGTTGACTGATTGTACTTTCTTCTCACTTTTGTTTCCGTGGAACGTTTATTTTTTGTGCCAAAATGTTCACATGTTAAGTTAGTAAATTAGTGCCTCATTGATTCAATTGACACCTCAATCATGAATCAATGTTATTAGTTACGCAACATTGAAGTAGAAAAGTTAAGAGTATGAATTGTATTCTTATTCTAATTGTGTCATCATAAATTGTTGAATGAATATATATGAAAAAAAGGAGAGATTTAAAACTAAAAGTACATATTTATTGAGTTAAACTATCAAAGATTAGATGTAAAATTGTAATTATCTTATGATTACTTACACCATCATCTTTGTAATGGATCGATTTGGAATGAGATAAATTACATTATATTTTATTATTTTTATTTTTCTATTTCATATAGAGTTACTATAATTTTAAAGTATGAATCAAACTATAATAAGATAGAGAAATAAGCTTTTAGGTGATTATTAGTTGTTCTTATATTATAATTCTTATGATAATACAATATTCAATCAATATAAATGGAAAAAAATAGAAGTTGAAAAACTTATCCCTGCACAATACACGGGTGAAACAGTTAGGGTTTGAATAGGAAGGGTATGCTAAAGTCTCGAGGGTGACGCATGGGAAATGTTTAAAGTTTGTGATATATGATGACGATGGTCATCCAACTAACATGACCACAAATATCGTCTATAAAGAAAGGGTTTAAACTTATAGTTTCATACTTATTAATCGCATCAGATACGTTGTTCACTTTATTTGCTTTCTTACACAAATCCTTTATGTCATTCATGATTTGATATGCAAAAGTGAAGGATTGTATTTATATATTATTGTGTTTGTGCTCTTATATTTATCTAGGTATAATGTTTCCTTCACAAATTTGGTGGAGTTATACAAATTGATTATATGTACCATTTATACATTAGGAGATCCCGTACCCACGCCCGAAAAAATTCGTGTGGGTCTCATCGCCTCCGCCATCAGAGGACAATTATGTATTATTATTCATTAAACATAATGTTGATACTAAAAATAATATTTTTTAAAAAAATTTTGGGTGACGTAGGCCCTCAAGCCACGTGGCGTGGATACCGTCCCGACGTGGGGAACAAAGCATTTGCGGATGCATTAGTGGCACTGTGTTTCAAAAAGGTAACTCAACGTACTTAGTGGTCGAAAATTACACTTTTAGTGAGTTTTATTGATCATATCTTAAATATAATGTTATTTCTAATATTTTCATAGGTTTTTCTATGCTAAAGCGCCAATGTTTGTGTAAAAGTGATGTCAAAGATATTCCACTCATTTGAAAATTTTTTATTATTTTAGTACAATTCAATTGTATAATAACACAAATTTTTATATTTTATGTGACAATTATGGATGTAACTTATATTTGAGTACATTCACCATTTTTGTCAACATACGAAGATATTTCTATTTTTTGTCTTATGAGTTGTTGTTACTATTATTAATGATGTTATGTTTGGATTGCTTTAATTGTTGATGTCTTTAAGAGTATTGTAAATTAAATTTATATTTTTGGTGAGTTTTCCCCCAATTATTTGCAGGATGAATTGGTACAAAATGAGAGAAATTCTGTCAAAATTTTCCAAGAATTATTTCATTAGTTCTATTAATGAAGTTTCTTGTTGTGACTCATTATTTATTTTTTCGAGATCTTATGTTACTACGACTAACACCTATTAATACTATTATTAGCTAAAAAATTATGCTCCTATGCAACGCACCGGTGAAATAGGTAGTTATTATTATCAAAAGAAAGAAAAGAAGTTGGAACTCTTAAATTAGTTAATATATTTAAACGAAAACAAAGCGCAATAGTTTTGACAGGAAACTTTGTGTGTACACTTGGAGTAGACTTTATTATTTTTAATTTATAGATTATATAATATATAATAATAAAATAAAATGCAGGAAACCGAGTTTTTCTATTTAAATAAAAATTTATTTATTTATTTATGAAATAAACTATAGCCAGAAATGTGTGTTCGTAGGGTGTATCTTGACTTAAATACTAATATATCGATACAAATTAATTAATGAACCGTCACATTAAAGAACAAAAGCTACTATATATATACAAGTGAAAAATATAAGGGAAAATTTCAATACAAAAAATTTCTTTATCCTCACTATTTATTTATTGAAAATATGCATGCATGTATCCATCAATATTTTACTATAAAATGTAATTCTAAGATGCTATTTAGTTTATTTAGTGTCCAGTTGAAGTCTAAATTATTTTTCTTTATATAGTTACATAGGTTGCTTCGCTAGCTTTCTTGGATGTCTCCCAATCGAATGGACTTTCAAAACCCCTTTGAAACCCGGTTTTCTTGCGAAAACCGGCCGAATTTTTAGGTGTTTGCTAGGTATTTTTTTTCTAGACTTCTCACGTATAGTTTATCGTGTAAAGTCTATGAGTGTTTTCTGATATCTAACTTAATTCCATAGGTAGCCAATATGGGTTTCTATGCAATCATCCCAAAGTGCTCTTAGAGATAATGTGCCTTGCAAGTCTAAATTCCTGAAGTGCACTTGCGAGTTGGGATGGAAATTTGCCTATTCCAATAACACCTAGGCCTTACGCCTTTAATTTAAAGATTTTTAGATTCAATCTCAGTTTTCCAATTTCAACCTATTTATGCGTTAAAGATCCCTCCTGGAGTTTTGACTTTAATTCAATTTAGTCTCTCTTATAGTATTTTTAAATTAATTAAAAATTCATATTTTGACCAAAATAATTTTTAATTAATTCTAGATTTAAATTAAACAATTTCCTAGTCGTCATAGTTTAGTTAATTGGAACATTCTTATCGAAGAATTGTTGATCACTTAAGAATGACCCAATCTTTGAGGTCCAAACTACGTATTATTTTGAGTAACATAAAGCGCACCCAAAGCCATTTGAAATGGCTCTGCCGCATGCATCTCTTATAAGATCATACAAGCCTTCGCTCCTATAAGCATTATATAAGAACCAGTGAAGTGCCTTGAATGCTGGATTTTCAGATTTAAAATTCAAGTGACATGTCATTTATCTTCAAGACCATCTAGTATGGTATAAGATTTACACCCAGAAGGTGTGTATTCCATAAAATAGAGGCCTAGTTTGGGTATAATTTGAGGCATACGACCTAACTAAATAACTAATTAACACTCAGGAATCTAATGATGCTAGACACTTTATTCATCAATATACTGTCAACAAAGTACAAACATCATGTGAATGCTGGTTTCCATGGTAGGACAATATGACTCAAAAATTACAATGCTTCTGTTGCATACTCCAATAAAAACACAATAAAGATCGTCACAGAACAAATACTAAAATAAACCGTGGAGATGTTAGATGCTTAGATGTCCTCTTTTTCCTCTTCCAACTCTTCTACTTCCATGGTCACATGAGACTCTGCGTTGTCTTCATGAGTTCCCAATGCTTCTGAAACACCACAAATAAACAATAGCTAGTTAGAATGCACACCAAAGTACTTATTACTAAGTGAAACGTACGTATGCATTCGTAATGGGAAAGAATAACAGTAAGTGTATTCATCAGACTAGATGTCGAGTTTGAATCAAGTTCCGGTATATCCAAATGCACCTCACTACTTGAAGCAACAGCATCATTCTGACGAGTGGCTAGAAGTCGAATTGAAATGGCATTGTTGGTGCGCTTGAGTAAAGCACGCCACTCGTCAATATAAACCAATTGATCACGTGATAGATTAGGAATTTCAAGCTTCTGAATAGCATTCATAATGCCTTTAGTTTCTCCCAAAAGTTGAGTTGCTTCTCTTACACTTTTCTCCCATTCTTCTATGGCGCTACTGCTGCATTTCTCCAGTATAACACGAGGCAGATTGCTGAGGCATGCAGCAAATACGTCTCTTATGATAACAGTCAACTTCTCCAACAATTGACCATCTCCATAGCTCTCATCGGCATAGTCCAACAGTAAAGTGTTGGTTATCTTGTACATAGAATTTGCAATTATGACACTATCAGGTAAGTTAATTGGGCTTATCTCCATCAGATCCCCAGTCATTGTACTTGTAAATCCATTCACAATTTCTTTACTTTTCGATGCAAGTCTTTCAAGAGCTTTTCTCCAGGTTTTTGATTCCTTTGCAAATTTCTTGAGATCCATGTCTAACCATTTGTGTCTGAATTCTACATCAAACCACATAGCATCTGCAATGATTGTGTTGCTTTCCATTTTTTTATCAACATCAAGAGTTTTCTCCACAAGACGCACATACTTAAAACCTTCAACAACACTTCTTAATAATTCGTTCCTCTTCTCATTTTGAACGTTTGGAAGAGCAATGATGACGCTTGTTAAGGTTGAAAGTGTCAGACTCCAGCAATTAGGAATTTCGTCGTGGATTAATATCGGTGACACTTCATCACTTTCAAATGCTAATACACCTTCAAAGTTGGTGGAATTCTGACCTATTAACTCTATGAGCCATTTGGGTTGATTCTTCACACCCCTCCTTATTGATGAATTGATAGAACTGTTAATGAACAGCAGGTGTCCGACATGTATTGTCTCACTTTCTAGAAGTAGGATGAAATTTCTGAGCTCTTCATCATGATTAAGTATGTCTTCTAATACATTGGGTTCGACAGAGTCCTGAGATCGCCTTGAAAGTTTCTTCTTCAACATCACGAAGCATCTACGTATTATTGTTCTCCGGACACATGAGAGAAAAAATGTGAGTGTGATAATTATAACAACTCTAAACCCGATGGGAACTCCTACCATTATCAAGAAGAGAGATCCAAAAAATGAGTTTAGGGCAAGCAACTTATTTATGACGACAGTAACAATCTGAGCTCCAATGAGAATGTTGAGAAGTAGATTTCTGATGCCGTAAATAATTTTTCTAAGCTTTTGGCCTCGAACTTGCAATGGTGGGGGTCTATTTTTCCACTCTACAAATCTTTTGACCCTGTACTTCTTTATTTCCAAGGAAATACCTGATACAGTCCATTTCCTTATAGTCCTTACAAGTTGGAGTGAAGTTACAGATAATCTTCCTAGGGACATGATGACACCAAGAGCCATGCCTACATATTGAGTCCAATAAATATAATGTATAGACCATTTATAATCAGAAGCAGTTGGTCGGAAATTGCAAGAATCGTAACGGAACGCTGGACTATGAGTAATAGTAATCGATGGGCAATCGCAAGAATGGTAACACGAAGCTGGACTAGAAAGAGCAAAACTCAAGAAGCAAATGCTTAATAAAGCAGCATAGCCCTCTGATCGCACAATTACAAACTGAGGGTCACCCGTTTCTGCCATAACCCAATACTTTTTTATGCGTAACTTTAATTTGTCAAAGTCCATTATTTCACTGCCATGCTGTTCCTCATTTGAGATTTTTTGGTGCAATTCCTTGTACTTATGTTCCAAATCCCTTTTACCAGTAAACACTGTTAAAGCTGAAAAGCATAATATAATGAATGTATAAACAATCATAAAGATCACGAAGTATACTACTTCCGTACGTATTCTACCATAAATCGTCCCTGTCGACACTTGGAGGATAACATTCACGATAAGTGTAATTACAAGGATACCCAATGCTGTTAAGTTAGGTAACATATCTTTACCACTCATGGATCCAAGAGAAGGCATGAAATGAGCGATTGAAACACAAAAGAAAGTGGTGCTACTCCATTTAGCATCTTGATCTTGGAAACCTTGCATGGGAGTGGTGAGATCCATTGACAACTTCACAGCCACTGCTAACACAGTCAAAGAAGCAGCATTGAGAGAGGCATATTTGCATGGGAACCATACTTTTTATGCCTAACAAAGTAAAATATATCAGCTATAAGGGCAAGCACGCATATTAGAGATGCTGCCGCTGCGTACATGCCTATCCATGGTATTGGTGCTTTAGAGTCAATCATTTTGTTCAATTGTTCGGTGCTCTTCCGATAAGTGATGTGCTGCCCTTGTTTAAATTTGGCATTGCCAGTGAGGGAAACTTCTTTCTTCTTTCTGTGGAACTTACATTTTCTACGCCTTTGATGAATACATCAAAGAAAAATCATTGGTGGTTGTTGGTAATCTTCTCAAAGATTCAAAGTAAATTATTGGTGGTTGTTGGCGTCCACTTTTGAAACCTAAAAATCATATTCTACTAGTTTTCACACCTGCGCGTTGCACGGTAGTAAAATTGTGTCAATTTAATAAAAAATAAAATATTTTACATATGATTTACAATTATTTTTAATTAATGGATTGTTTATATTGAAAATGTATTGTACATATCTTATAATTGAGTGCAAATTAATCAAAAATACGTCAACTATTGTGCTATATCAAAAATTTACTTTCAATCCCAATTACATTTGAATAAAATGATTAATTATTTTACAAACACATTTATACGTAGAACTAATAAAATTGAAATACAATACCATGTAAAAAAATACACACTCTACATGTAATTACAAAATATCTAGAACAATTAAAAATAACAATAATAGCAACAACAACAGCAGCAGCAACAACAATAACAACAACAGCAGCGATAATAATAATAATAATAATAATAATAATAATAATAATAACAATACTTGTATCACAAAAATAAAATTACATATTTTCTTTGAAAGAAAAACATATTTTAATTGATTTTATCCATTTTCGATAGATGTTATCTTATCATGATTTCCACCAATGGCAAAAATTTTATCTTCTTACATAGAATAAATAATACATTAGAAAAAGATGTATTAAATGAATTAAATTATTTCACAAATAAAAATAGTCACAAATGAACACAATGTACAACTGAAAATTAATTATTTTGAAAACTATGTGAAGGCAATGTTAAATTATTGAATTTAAAAATAAATGTAATTCAAAATAACCACATAAAGTACATTAACGATAACGATGTTCAAAAAACAAAGAAGAAATGAGTCTTGCTTTTTCATGGATTGAGTAATTAGGCTGTAGTCTACCTTCCATCCTTGGACATATTAGACAACATATATAACATTGAAAATATATTAAATATAGAGTAAGAAAAAAAAAGAAAGTTTATATATTGAACTGCTTACTTAATTTTCTCAAAATATTCGCACTTCTAGTATATAAATGTTAGTTCTGATTTAAATCATAATACCATCTACTACTATTAATTATTACAAACTTGCAAATAGGTAATGCGTAATGTATTACATTTAAAAATTTTCCATAAATGAGAAACTAATAATTGAAAAATAAATGTGATAAATGATTTGTATCTACCATTTAAATGCTGAATTTTATAAATGAATAATATAATCAGAATTGACCGATTCAAAATTGTTTGATAATATTTATTAAATCGAAAAGCATGGAGTTATGTTAGAAGACATTCCATTTTAGCATCATTGAAAACAAATTAAAATTATACAAAAATTACATAATATATATAGTGAAACCATCTCTTAAATGCTAATTTAAAAAGAATAGAGGATTAATGGCATATTTTTTCGTCCCGAAGACATAATTTCACATAAATCAAAAACTCTATGTTATTAAAAATATTTATTTTTCCAAATATATACATTATGAGTGTACTTTTTATAATTTTTTAAGATCTTTAGTCAATATAATAAATTTTATTATTTGAAAGATTTTAAAATAGATTTAATAATTCTTGAGGAGAAATGCCTGGACCAGGATTTTGTTGAAGATGATAGTATACCTAATTTGAGCGTCCTATTCAAAAGCTATGTTTTCATCACAAATCTACCACTGTTTATATACAGTCAATTATCGCTAGTATCAAATGCACCCTAAGGCAAGTATCCATTCACATATGTGAATTTTGTTAATCTTTAAGTTTATATAAATGCATGTTTCTTTATTTTTATTAAGTTTCATCTTCTACAGTTTAGTAGTTCATCTTTAATCATTTTCACTAATTGTTTTATCTATTACCTATTTACCTTTAACCATTAATCTTTTGTTTGCTTATTTGCATAATTCTATCATGAAACAATTACCTAATTCTGATCAAAATATGAAAATAATGTATTTTCAGTTTGATCTTTTTATGTAGTTATCATTTTTTTAAATGATAAGTACTAATATAAAATCTTTTTAGTTTCATAAATAAAATTTAACAACCATGACCCATGTTATCGAGTGGCATTTGAATTGATCTCGCGTCCCTTAGGTCAATGGTTCAGCTCCCCCTCCCTATATCTTCTAATTCCAAATAAAATAAAATAAACATAAACATAACTATCAAACAATATGTATATAGATAAACAAAATTTCTCAATTATTTTCAATTGAAATCATTTGTTATCTATCTTTTAACTACTCTCAATAGAAAAATAATTTTAAATAAGTAGATAATTATAACAATTTCACAATATACCAATTATTATATATATAAATTTCAAAAATTTACCTTTGTTAAAAATAAATTATAATTCTGCTTCAAAAAAAAAAAGATTTTAAACAAATTTTTTCACAATTAATTAAAAAACCATTTCATTGGCAAAAATCATTTTTTCCCATTAAACCACAAATAACAAAGGATCTGTAATAATTTTAAATAAATGATTCATACAATAATTTTTTTTTAATTAATACCGTAATAGTTTGGACACATCAAAAAATATAAAAGTACTTTAATTAAGTTGATAAATTTATAAATTTTCATTAATAGCAACATTGTTAATTGTTTTAAATATCATTAGTGAGGAAATTTATATATTAAGAGCAACATTTTTAATTTATTTTATTTAAATGGCGTAATCGTCATTAGTATAATTTCTTTTTTAAATAAGTTGTTGGCTTTACATGTATAACAATATAAATGATGATATTGCCCCTATTATATTGATGCTTTTAATAAAATTATAAAATGTTAAAAGTGTGTGCCTACATATTTAATTGAATAAATGTAGTACTATAACAATGTTTAGTAATCTTATAATTTTTCTTTGAAATATTCAATAACCTTATAATTAATTAAGTTGTATGAGATATTATTAAATTACTTTTATTGGTTAATCCACATTTCATTGAAATAATTTAAGCATTATAATAATTTAGATTTAAATTAATTTGTTAGAACTATTTACGTAATATAATAATATCAACCATGTAATGACTAATATAGATTAGTTGAATATCATAATTATTTTCTATTGATCAAAATCATGTATAACTACTTTAAATAAATTATAGCAAGCAATTTTAAAAATAAGTATTACAGCAATGTAATGTATAAATTCTAACTAATTGAGCATAATGACAAATTATTGATAAAACTTAAATAACAAAACAATCAAGCCAAACAAAAATAGTAATGGCGTGGCAGACATTTCAATTTTGACCATGTTCTTGAATGTGTTGATCTGCTAAATTGGAACAATTACCTAGAAAATAAAATTAAAATGAGACCCTATCAAAATAAAATAAAATGAGATTCATTTTGTTCACTCTCCCAAAAGAAGGGTGAACATTATCCTCTTTTACGAAGGTCAATTTGGAGGGTTAAAAATTTAAATAAATAATTTTTTTTTCATATTGTTTTACTCATTGAGGGATTTAATATGAATACAATATTGATATATAATTCTTACTATTTTAAAAATTACTTATTTAGCTATAAAATAGTAATTTTCAAGCTAAAAGTAAGTAACTTTTAAAATAATAAAAAATATATATTAAAAATTACTATTTTAAAGCTCTCGATGAATAGAATAATGTGGAACATAAAATTTTCAAAATTTCAATTCTTTAATATTGAAATTCACCCTCCAAAAGGAGGGTAATGTTAACCCTCATTTTTAGGAGTGTGAACAAAATTATTTTCAATTAAACATGCTTTCACGTGAAAAAATAATTGTAACCAATTTGGTGATAAGAAAAACTGCCAACATATGTACACGTGGCAATATTTGAATGGTCTAGTAAAATATAATAGATTTTTTGTCCATTAACTGTTTTTCAATTGTAGTTTTATTAAAACCTAAAAATATATAATATATAGATTACAAATGAAAGTTAAACATCAATATCAACCACACATCTCATATCATTACTCATTATTAATCATACATTTCGTGGCCCCCACCACTACCTGCCAAAAAAAATTATTTTTAACTAGTTTTTAGACAAAAAAATCCTACAAGAACACACGCATCTGTGGTTCCCACTACTTTATCGGTGATATGGTCCCTCTGCTTTAATGTTAATATAATATCTCTATGGTCAGTGACAACAACACATTTAGGCCATCTCCAATGCAAAGGTGAATTGGGGATGACGTGGAGTAGAGAGAGATAGAAAGAAAATGGTTATTTTAATTGTAGATGAATAGAAAAAGGTATAGAAAAAAAGAGAGGAAAAAATGAAAAGGAGGAGAGAGGTAGAAATAAATTAATAAATAATAATAAAATAACGGTAGAAAAATTTTAGATGGCCGTCTAAAAATAGACGGGAGACGAGAATCTATACAGAAAAAGTAGAGAAAAAGTGGAATAATTTAGATAAAAGTAATTTAAACAATTTAAAATTAAAAAACCGTGGGCCCCTCTTTTTCCTTCTTCCTAGCTCTCTCTAGTCTCTCTCTACTCTCTCTCCATGGCAATTAACATTACCATTGGAGATGGTCTTACGATGACTGTGATGGACGCAAAAAAGCAACGGCTGTTTCGAGGATATGTAGGAAGTGTTCAATTCTAGTCTACTCAAATAAGGTTTTGTTCTATCCACCATAAAGTTAATGTTAGTAAAAATTACTCGAATTGCTTGTAAATTGTATGGTTGAAAAATGAGATATGGTATATTAAAAAACATAAAATAATAAGTCACACATAATTGGAGAGAGGGGAGCTTCTCATGTTCACCTGCAACTGCAAATTCCGGATAAAAAGAAAGAGCATAGAAACTTCTCATACCGACATACAGTACTCAAGACTCAAAAGGCTTATTCACTTACATTTTCTAATATTAGACTTGTATAAATTTCATTTTTTTTTTTTTTTTTTTTGTGTTTTTAACTAACGACTTGTATGAAGTTTTGATGTCATGTTGATTGAACCTCGTCTCTTATTGATCTCCATTGAGAGGTAGGAATTAGGAAACCTATTAGAAAAATCGTATATATGATAATGTAGAGACCTCTCTAAATTAAGAAGGTTTAATTTTGGCTTGATCTCCCCTTCCTATGCCCATATTTTGAAACAGATTAGGCCTTGTTCTTGGGTGGATAATTTTTATCCGGCACCGTATGACTACATACACATTTTCAACCATACACATCTCTCAATACAATATTAACTATATATTTTACACTAAATACCGTGCGGATAAAAATTATCCTCCAAAGAACAAGCTGGCCATGTCTTTTATGGATCTTTGCATTTGGTCTAGTCAATAAGGAAATTTGTAAATTCAGAATTTAAAAATATTGCCTTTAAAATAAATAAAATAAGCTCGAGGATAAATTTGGAAAAAGTGTAAAAGTTTTGCTCTAGTTAATTATAAATTTCAATACTTCAAAGATTAGAAAATAATAAAATAAGTTTTGGGTTAAACATTTTAAAATGGGAATAATAACTAAAACGAGACAAATGGGAAAACAAGGTTAAATAATTATTAAAAAAAACTATTATAATCAAAAGGATAATTTAATTTCGCACTCGTATAAACATTTAGGGTGTGTTTGATTCATTTTTTTCAAGGAAAAAATCATTTTCTAACTTTTTTTTATTGGTTGGCTGTTTGATTGCCATTTTTCCCCAAAAATGTTTTCCAACTTTTCTTGAAATCTGCACTTTTTCTTATTTTGGAGGAAAATATTTTCGTTGGGAAGAGATATTTTTATTTTTTGGGAAAAGTTTGCATCTTTTTTTTTGGACAATTTGCTTTAATCATGAAGATAAAGAAAATGATCAAATTTCATTAAAAAACCACGAAAACAAGGAAAACAATATTATTTTCCAACTTTCAAATTAATCAAATCAAACACCTACAACTACTACCTTCCCTGGAAAATCTTTTCCCGAAATTCATTTGCTCGAAAAAATA
This sequence comes from Jasminum sambac, assembly GCA_018223645.1. NCBI lineage: Eukaryota > Viridiplantae > Streptophyta > Magnoliopsida > Lamiales > Oleaceae > Jasminum > Jasminum sambac. Next base: position 10,774,203 of record CP073643.1, read on the forward strand.
TTTTCTTTCAAATAATTTTTCGGCTTTGCAATCAAACACACTTTAGAGGAAAGTCGTCTTTTAAGACAACCAATTAACATAAAATCTTGGATCCAGGACAAAAAGCTTTCAACTTGACCAAATTAACAAGAGACCGACTCCGATTCAGTCAAAATCCATGTGAGGGACGAAGGCAAAACTTGGGGTCAACGGGGTCATTCTTCTGGTAGAAGAATTGACGAATTGAACTCGGTCAAAATCCATGTGAGAGACGAAGGCAAAACTTGGGGTCAACGGGGTCATTCTTCTGGTAGAAGAATTGACGAATTGAACAATCTTGTGGAAGTTAGAATCAATTAGAGCAGCAACAATGTTTATGTTAAATTTAGAGAGCCATATAAATTAAAAAGTTAATATTAAGTGTCACATCAATATATTAATTTTAATATATATTTGAAATCTACAATGAATATGTTAAACTTAGTTGTTAAATAAGATGTGGCCCCATCTATCTATATATAAATAAACCAATGATATTTTCCCGCTCAAATTTATATTTTTTGCAATTAAATAATTTATTTTTTATTCTCATCTACCACTCTTCCTTATTTTTTAAAATCTCTCACTTAAATCTGTGTCAATTCTAAAATCTTTCAACTAAATCTCTATCAATCTTAAAATTTCTCATCTAAATCCGCATCAATGTTAAAATCTTTTACCTTAATCTCTATCAATCTTTATAGTATATAAATAAATTTAATATTCAATTCTACTTATTTCTTTTTTTAAAAAAATAAATAAATTCTACTTAGCCTTCATTATTATTGTTGGTATGCAAAAATAGAAATATTAAATTAATCAACAAATTATAATAAATATCAATAATAACAATTATTGTGGTTGGGGAATGAATATTATTTTCGGTAGATAAAACTTCTATTACGATAACAAAAATACTAGACAAAGATATTGCGATGATGAATGTAATTGCAGAAGACGTTGTCGCCATAGGGTTTCCAATCTATTGCAATGATATTTGTCATCACAATATCATCAACTGCTATAACGACAAATGTTGTTGTAATAGATGGAAAACCCTATTGCCACGATAGAATTTAATCGTAGTAAATGTAAGGCACAAGCCTATTACAACGATACGTTGTAATGGCATTATTGGTACATTGCAACTAGAAAAATTATCAAAATAATTTTATATTTGATATATCTTCCCGTATAATGCATGTGGAATATAGCGAGAAAATATATGGAAAACTCGATCACAAATTTTTGAAAATGTTTTGCATTTTTTCCATAGGGTCTAAATTATGTTTTAAATATATGTCTTCCCGTGCAACGTACATGCGTAAAAGTTCTAGTTTCATTAAACTAAAAAAGTGAGTAGTAAAAAAAATAATGAAAAATAATTTGCCTAGAGATAATAATCACATGTAGAAAAAAAATTACATGTTAATTGACACATGAACATATTAAGTTTAATTAGTGTTTAACATCTACAATGGGCATGTTAAATGTCATCATTATATGTCACGTGTCAATATTTTATTAGATAAAAAAGTCAACAACAAATTAAAAGTAGCAATAAAGAAAGAATTTTTATTGGATATAATATGCCACGTCACATGTTAAAATTCTAGCTAAATTTAACAAAGATTTTAACGTGTGACCTAAAAAATTCTTTTAATATGTACATTAACACATCCATTGTAAACATAAATTTACCATATAGCTAACTAATAACCCTTGACATATGAATTAACACATCTATTGTGGATGCTCTAACATGTGAGCTAAAAAAATTCTTTTAGCATACATGTTAATATATCCATTGTAAACAAAAAATCTAACATTTATCTAATTTATGCCACTGATATGTGGCTTAACTTATTTATTGTGGATGCTCTCTTGAAGCGGTAAAAGGTGTGGAATTGAGTCAATTTGCATGGGCGTGTATCTAGAATCACTACAACACGATTTTGACTTCAAAACTTAGGTTTTTGAAATCAAAACCCAAAGAGCTCTTGGGTTAAGACCGGAAAATAATTTCCATTATTAGAAATGCTCATTTGTCACACAACGCCTAAGGCATGTTAGAACCAAAATTTTTACATATTTTTATCCATTCTTTTTAAGTTTGAATTTGGTCAAACTTGTTACATCCACATATCCGTGAGATCTATATATTTTACGCAAATTTCGACCATTCAAGTCTTATTCTTTTTCCTATTTCACATAAAAATTTCAATCCTAACACAAGCTTGTCATGACTTTAGTAATGATGGTAGAAACACCTTCGATCTAGGACTTAAACCTTTGAGACCGAAGTTCTAACGACTTCAGGGATATTAGTCGGCATATATCGTTGGATATGATTACATAAGGATCCCCATTGCTCGTAGAGAACCCGCGAACTCCTCACTAACTATCGACTTAGGCTGCAAGTACTGACTTGTCAGCACCCGCTTGATTCGTTTGGTCCAATGGTCCCTATCAATATACACCCCCACCCCCCCCCCCCAAACCCAGATATCAAAGAAGATAGATTCATTATGCACTTTCCACTTTTTCTCACTGGAAACCACCAGAGAGGGAAAGATATACGATCTACGATCCCTAGTGCCATATGTGGGAAATTATTCGATTTTCGCCTCCGGCTGCCATGTTTGTGCCTTTAAATAGAAACGAAGTCTGACAAAGGGAAAAGCGTGTTGTACCTTGAACTTAAATGAAGTATATTTGGTAGTCCATGAAAGATTGAGGATACCTCTTCATCTCCCACTTTCTCCTGACTTTTCATGTTTCGACGGTAGCTGTCCTACCGTATTGAATGGCAAATTTGAAAGGGAAAAAATGGTGATAGGTGTCTTTTTAATTCTCACCTAAGGTAGAGCGCCACCTGCATCACCTCTACAAATAAGCGTGGCCTTCTCCCACGCGTGCATATGGATGTTCGAGCTATTGATCATTGGCCGTCAAGCATATCGCTAGTAGATATGCGAAACGATTTAACTTGGCACGATCATAATGTTTATTCTGGACCACTCATGGAGTGCTCGAGAATAAGGGGCTGTGATGGTAGAAACACCCTCGTTCGAGGACTAACCTTTGAGACCCAAGGTATCACGATCGACATTCTTCAGGGATATTAGTCTACCCACATCAATCGATATGATAGGATAAGGATACTCATCATTCGCAATCAAGGTGCGTACTCCTCACTAGCTATCAACTTAGGCTGTGAGTCACGCGTAAACACCGGCTTGATTCGATTGGTCCAAGCATCCCTATATAAATATACCCCATACCTTGAAATCAAAGAAGATAGATTCATTCTGTACTTTCTGCTTTCCTCACTAGAAACTGCTAGAGATGGACAGATTTGTGATCTACGTTCAAGTTAAGAAATTTTGCCTTGGATTTTTGAAATGACTAAAAGGTTTTGAAGCTTTTGCCTTCGTCTTGATGATATTTGACTGATTTGTGACAGATAAAATAATTTATCAAATATTAGGAAGAAAATCATAAAATAATTACATCAATACTAAAATGTCATGCTTGTTATAATATATTAAGCATGGCACCCGAGGTTATTATTTTATTATATTTTATTGGTGTGAATGACTAGTATACCCTTGATGAAATTATGTAATTACGATTGTGCCATTCGAAGTTTTCCTATAAATAGGGCTTCAGTTATTAATGAAATTCATTCCTGAGAATTCCTGTGAATTCATTCTCTCTAAATTCTCTCTATTATTTCTATACTTTTATAACACGTTATCAGCAAGAGTCTCTAGCCAGTTGAGTAATATGAAAGGGAGTATGCTCTACAGTTGCATCTATTGATGAACCTCTATATCAGAAATCTTAATATTAGTCAAATTAATTGTCTCTAAAACTATGCTCACAGAACAATTCTCTGGATCAAGATTCTCTCCTCTCAAAATCATCTTCATCCGAGAGATCTCCATTATTCTTCTTCCTCTTCTCTCACTATCTCCGTTCTCTTTCTTCAGCACGCAACATTCATAACCTTTCTCTCATCTCTGCTGTTTAATTATAGTTTAATAATATTATATTTTGGCTTAATGATGATTATTGCATTATGGGCATTATTTATAATGTTAATAAAGGATTAATGGTTTGATTATTGTGGATGTCAATAATCACATTAGAAGATCCGGCTGAAAAATAATGAAGGATGTAGAAATGATGGATACATTATCAAAATCAAATTTTCTCGACTCCATTATACTCGATTTAACGAGATCTTCGATTTGACACTAATATTGATAAGATAATAACTCATTTTGAAATATATCAAAATTTCAAAATTTATAAATTAGTATTCCAACTTTGAAAAATTAAAAGATGGTCATTGAACTTGTGAATATTTACGTATTAATCCTTATACTATTAAAATTTTATGAAGAGATATGTGCAGCGCCACGCACCTGCCGCCGGCAACTGGTAGCGGTTGGTAGCAGACGAGTATGTGTTAATGTTTTATAAAGAAATATGTGTGGCGCCACGCACTTTTTGCCAGAGGCATCGCCATAAACGTAGCGGTTGGCGTGACCAATAGTTTGACCTACGACTGTTTACTTTGACGATAATTATATTTTGAAGAAATAGTTAGAACAAATTTACTGCTATAGATATTTAAGTCTCGCACTTTATTTATTGCAATTTAAATACTGCAATACCTCCTACCTGATGATGGGTTCAACCATCACTAAACGGAAGATTTTATATATTTATACACTTTATATGCTAAGTGAAGGGTAATACCTTCTACTAAGCAGACCCTACTCTTGAAGAAGTAGTTAAATGTTATGCAATTTAATTCTCGCGATTTAAATTCCGTAAATTTATATTTATTGCAATAATACCCATAAGGTAGGTTCGACCACCTATTGGAGGAAATTTAATTTCTGCAATTTAAATTTACGCACTTTAAATTTCGCATATATTTCCAATGTGGTGAGTTATATCACACGATTGGTATGCATATTTTCAATGTGGTGGATTATACCACACGTTTGGAATACTTATTACAAATGTGGTTAGATTAAACCCCACGATTGGTAAGGATAACTGATTTATATATTTTTGATAAGAATATCATATTGATATTAATAAAGGGATTTGAGCAAGTACACCAGAATTTACCGTTGTATGTATTGATGAAATGAAATTGCTCAAAGAATCCCATTGTGATAAAAGAGAAAGAAAATATACCGTGGTGAAAAATCTCATTATGAGATTAGTATATTGTGATATGATGAGAAATACTCTTAAAGAAGCATTTGATAAAGAAATATTCACTCTCTACGTCTATTGAATATTAATGGAGAAAAATTGAGTAAGTGGTACCTGAAGTTACCATTGGATAAATAGATGAAAGTAAAATGCTCAATAGATCCCATGTTGATAAATCAAAAAAATATATCGCATGGAGAGATTATATGAAGTAATCTCATCGATGATATGAGATTGTATTAATATGAGAATAAAATGCTCTTGAAGAAGCATAATAACTAGATTTCTGTATTTGAATAAAGCCAATATGATATTATTATTATTACTCCAGAAGAAGTACAAAACAGTCGAAGTGGAACATATTGAGAATATCAAAGATGGCAATAAACACTCGAAAATATAGAAATGCGAAAAGAAAATATATTGAACCCATAAATGAGGGATGCGTTTCGAGAGTATAAATCCTCCGTAACTCTGCCACCCCCAACATCAGGGTTCATAATGAGATATTTAAAGGATCCGAATTTCTTTTTCGCTTGACACCAAAGTGGTTCATGGCCAAGCGGATCTCAGGCTTCCACAGATTCTTGAACATATGCATGAAATTTGATGAGTAGTTCATCAACAGTACTAGTAGAAATAAGTATTTTTCTCGCTGAATGAGAGATAAACTTATTATTTACACCCTGATCTAGAAACGCTAGTAAGCCATCAAAGAAACAATTGATATTCAACAAACCTATTGGTTTGGTATGAAAGTTCCACTGTGCCCATGATGTTATATTGAATATTTCCTCTAGTGTGTTGTAGCTGCCTGGAAGAACAATGAAAGCATCACTATTGTTCATCATATGCATCATGCAGTTGTGGATGGATTGCGCTTGTAGCACCAACCCTGTTGGACCCATGGTAGAACTGGCTCCAATTCGAGTATTGGATCCAACTAGATGGAAAGGTATTACACTCGAAACTCTTATTCCCTATGATAGTGCGGCCATTATAAGTCTAGTTAAAAGTTTGTTGTTGGTTTCTCCATATAGTATATTGATTTTTGTCTCCCTAACTCTTTTACGAGTTGGTTTGCCATATCCACATATTGGATATGGCCTACCAGTTTAGATCCACCAAGAATACATACGGTTTTAATCTGGTGAGGTAAAAGCTGACTTGTATGAGATGATTCTAAAATCTCCATATCCATCTCTACTCCTATCTATCTTTTTGGCACTATACTTTCAACGTATGAACATGAGAGATACGAATCCCTCTATTTAAAGAAAAATTTTCAAATCAATAATTGATTGCACTATTTACTTTTTGATAAATATGAAAGAGAAAAAGGAAGAAAAATTTTAATGAAATGACATATACCTGTCGGTGATTGAAAAATAATATATATATACATATATATATCTTAAAAATTGAAAAACAATATTTACAATTACAAGAAAAATATTGATCTTCGTTATTAAACCGCGCTTCCTTATATTAATACGAGAAAATTATTATACTAAGTTTTTCTACTAAATTTACAAACAGGATCTTCTAAAGTAAGTTTTTCAAGATTATAATGTGATTGTTCATCTTTGAATTTAGCCCATAAGGCTATAAGCTCACCTTGCACGTATCCACTAGGATGTGTCTCAAGAGCCTGTTGAATATCATCATAAGGCTCCTTACTCAATCCATCCTTAATGAATGCTATTTTATCTTCTCGGTTTCTGGACAAGTACCCCACAGATTTACATCAAGTGTCACATGTCCACCGAGCACACTTATAGCATCCTCCTAATCTTTTTGCTCTCCGTTTCTTTGAAAAGCTACTTTTACCCATACCAGGCATGTATTTAGAAGGAATCGAAACCTCACAAGATAATCGAACTTTTGCTTCAATCAAACATCGAACATCTCCTGGGATGCCCTTATTCATTAGCATCCTCAACCTCTCGAGTCTACCTCGATAAATTCTTTTTAGAATTTTGATCGGTAATGATGGATACTATTTTCGAAGATTTGAGAGCATATGATCCATTATAATGTATAGACCTTTGTTAGGATGAATTTTGCAATAATTTTGATGATCTATTTTTAGAATAATACGACGCGTATCAGATACGACTCCGCGTTAAAATAGTAACATGAAGCGTATGAGGTACGACGCTGTAAAGCCTAAGAGTTAAGACTCCGCAGTTGAACAGTAGCCAGATGTGATGCATATGAACTGTAAATCCGTGTTTGTACAGTAGTAGACAATAATGTCAGCAAAAGATGATGGAATATGTCGGTGAATTGTTTCTATGATAAATCATGTTGAGCACTATACAGATACTAGTGAAATCGATATAAGAATTTACTGAACTAAAAGTTCAATAATACTCGTTTGCAGAACCCGATTGACCATCCCGGTTCAATTGATGTAAAGAATTATTAAAATCAATATTTCAAGTGAAGAATTAAAAGAATTCTTTAATAATCGTTCTCGATAAATGATGAAATAATTACTAGCCAATATTGGGAATAAATCCCAAATATATCTGGAATATATAAAGGATGAGAAATGTGGGCCCACTCATCCTCCATGTGGACTACTAGATATTATGATATGGATCCACTAGATAGTCACATGTGTATATGATTCGTAATTTGAAATTTACGAAATATTTGCTCACGGTATGAGCATGATTTCCAGATTTAATGATAAAGCTAGTAAATGTATATCCCAATACTTGAATAAATCCCTGAAGGATTGAGTATGCGCATACAAGTGGGATATTATGTGGCAAATTATTTAAAGTCCTCCAATAAATTACCAATATCGAGAATAGAATGCAAACTATATAAATTCTCATATTAGAGCTGAATGATGAGAACATATATGAGTTTTAGTGTTCTAAATTTTCTTAGCATGAGGGGGAGTATTAAAGGCTGAAAATGATATGTGAAATAGATCATACAATATCTTCACAATTAAAATATGAACTTGAAGTTCAAAGATGCATAAAAGATGCTATGAACAATCACATATATCAGTTAAGATGCTTTGATAAGTTAGCACGCCAGAAGTGTTGATATTATGAGATTTCCCCAATCATATATATCAAAGCAAATTATAAAAGATGGTATTAATAACGGAGGCATATGCTCTTGAAGAGTATATAGACATAACTATATTGTGTAATCCTACAAGAGGATTGATAATGAGATATCTCGATAAGTTATGTCGATATGGGGAAAGAAATAAAATTAAAAGTGTCGACACATTATGAAAAGATAGCGCTACATACTATCAATGATAGTGAGGATATTGAAATCCATTGGAAAATACCGATGCTAAAATATATGCCCTTATGATTGATGTATTCATGTACGGGCTTAATGAGAAATGAGAATGAAACTCTTGAAGAGGTTTCAAATGTATTATTGTATCAGTACATGCAACGGCTCAAAATATCTACATTGATATTGTTGAGAAATTCATATGCTGTACTCTTTTCCTTGGTTGATGTTTTTGTCCCAAAAAGGGTTTTTCTCAAACAAGATTTTTAATGAGGCAGCCCAATCTCAACTAATATGAAATCTCCAGAAGAGATTTAGGTATATATCTCGATATAGTGAGAAAATGAGATCGAAGCTGTTGATTGCATATAAGCACTGAATATAACATGATATTATATAATATCTAAATTTCATTCACGTGGAAATGAATGAAGCATATCAACTAATGTATATGATACTTATATAAATCCATGAAAGATTTTGAAATGCTTGAAGCATACTTGTATAAAATACGCGTTGCACTCTTTTTCCCTTGACTGAGGTTTTATCCCATTGGGTTTTCCTAGCAATGTTGTTAATGAGGCAACATTAAATTCGTATTCACATTAATAATGTACTCTTTTTCCTTCATTAGGATTTTTCCCACTGGGTTTTTTCTAATAAGGTTTTAACGAGGCATATTCATGGTATATTGAGGACGATAAGAGAAATCAACACAGTGTATCTATTGGATCAAGTTATAATAGAGAAAATGATTTAGATCCAAATAATAATGATATTGAAATACTTTACCAGAAGTAAGGATATCCGTCCTCAAGATATGAAATCAGATAGAGTAGCTGTACTATTTTTCCTTCGATCAAGTTTTTTCCCACTGGGTTTTCCTGACAAGGTTTTAATGAAGTAGCACGTGAATACTCCTATACCGCTGATAGACATCAGGAGGAGCAATATTTTGGCGAAGCAATATCAGTTTGGAAGTTTTTTTTTTCCATTGGGTTTTTCTCCAAACAGATCTAGAAGACATTTGTATTAATAGTCATTCAAGGGGGAGTGTTATAATATATTAAGCATGGCACCCGAGGTTTTTATTTTATTATATTTTATTGGTATGAATGACTATTATACCCTTGATGAAATTATGTAATTACGATTGTGCCATTCGAAGTTTTCCTATAAATAGGGCTTCAGTTATTAATGAAATTCATTCATGAGAATTCCTATGAATTCATTCTCTCTAAATTCTCTCTATTATTTCTATACTTTTATAACAATGCTAAATTTATATTGGGTTATTTTTGCAAAAAGATCCCAAAGTATCAATTTAATTTGTAACAATTAAAGAATCATTTTTTTGTGCCACTACAAGTCCCCAATCTTTAATTTTGTTTCACTACAACCCCCCACTAACGGATTCCATCAAATTCAGCAGTTAAATCTGTCATTTTGTGTATTAAAGTTTGGGGTCCTGACTTGAAATACTCTTTTATGCACTAAAATTTTGGGGTCCTGATTTGAAACTCCCTTTTATTTTACAATTTGAACTTTAAAAAATGTTCAATTTAGTCCCAAATCTTTTTAAACTTTATAATTTTAACTTTAATTTTTTACAATTTAGTCCAAAATTTTTAATTTGACAATTTCGACATTATTGTTGGAAAATTGGGGGAAATTGTCCATAAATTTTACAGCTACTGGGAAATTGGTATGAAATAACAAAAGGTAATGTCATATTAATTTCACCAAATTGAACAATTTGAAATTATTTTTATTTGGCCTATAATTAATTTTATCGAATTTATTTGATACCGATTAAATAAATTTCATCGATAATTTGCTGCATAATAGAATTTGATCGCATTAGTATCATAATTTTTTAAAAAAATATTTAGAATCAAACAAATACACATTTTAATATTAACCAATAATTAATAATAAATTTAATCTATAAAGTTTTGGCAGGAGCATATCGCTATAAAAAATACCCGAATGTAGAACAGATAAAGTTTAAAAAGAATAAAAAATGAACAAAAACCAAATCCCCACACCAAACCCCTCGCCTAACCTAACCCAACAGCATCTACCCCATCAGAGACAATCTAGAGTGCTTCCCCCAGGGTTTTTGGCCTACCGAAGAAGTCGCCGGCAGATGACAATCTATTGGTTGTACCATTAGCTAGTAAAACTAGGCTACCAGCTAATTGCTGATCATCAAATAAGGAGGAAAGCTCCCTATTTGCTGGTATAACCAGCAATTTCAGGCCCAGGGGCTTTCCTCTAGTTGCGGGGTGGCGAAGTGATAGTCATGTTTAGAATTTTTTTTAATTATTTGGCATTTTATTTTATTATTTCTTTACATTCAGTATAGTTTTTACAATGATATATTTCTAGTAAGATTTTATGAAGAACAAATAATTACGCTTATTATTAATATTTAGTTAAAATCAAAATATGCACGTCTCTAATGCTAAGAAATTATTTGGGAAATTGTGATATTAATGCGATCAAATTCTATTATGCTGAAAATTTTCGATAAAAATTATTTAATCGATGCCAAATAAATTCAATAAAATTAAGTATAGACCAAATAAAATAAGTATCAAATTAATTAATTCCTTGAAATTAATATGATGCTACCTCTTGTTATTTCATACCAATTTCGTAGCAGCTGTAAAATTTATGGACAATCTCCGCCAATTTGCTAAAAATAATGTTGAAATTGTGAACATTAAAAATTCGGGACTAAATTGTAAAAAATTAAAGTTAAAATTATAAAGTTTACAAAGATTTGGAACTAGATTGCATATTGCTAAAAGTTCAAATTGTTAAATAAAAGGGGGTTTCAAATCAGGACCCCAAAGTTTTAGTGCATAAAAGAGTGTTTAAAGTTAGGACCCCAAACTTTAGTATACAAAAGGACAAATTTAACGGCTGAATTTGATTGAATCCATTAGTGGGGGGTTGTAGTGAAACAAAATTAAAGATTGGGGACTTCTTGTGGTACCAAAAAAAGAATGGGGTTAGAATTGTTACAAAATCAATACTTTGGGGTCCTTTTGTGAAAATAACCCATTTATATTTGCAAGACTAGCGACATTATTAAAAGAAGAAAAAACATTATTTTGCAAGGACCGAAAATACCCCTCTTTCTAGGCACCTACCCCAACCTTGACCCCTCCAAAGTTCTCAAGCCATTGCAGTAGTGATCGTCCAACCTCGACATTGCAGGAGTCAAAACAATTATTCGCCATAATTAACTCAAATTGTTTTGCAATTTGAGATTGTCGTCATCACGAATCTTTGCTATCACCGACCAAGCTGATTTTCATTGTGGATCATCTTTTCCACACCATCCTAGCATTCATAGATGTTATTTAGTGGGAGAAAGCTTTTTCCACTTCTCGTTTACTTTTTCAAATCTAGTTTCACATTTTTAGATCCAGAGAAAACTTTCTTTAGATCTGGTTTCTCTTCATAGCCATTTTAAGTGAAGGATCTTGTTTGGTAGAAGGAAGCTTCTTTCTGATCTAGTGTCATCATATATCGTTTCACTCATAAGTTTTCTTTATTATTATTATTATTATTATTATTATTATTATTATTATTATTATTATTATTATTATTATTATTATTATTATTATTATCGACTGAAAAAGCTTCTAGAATTTGACTGGACAATGAAGGGGTGAACAGCGAACAATTTTGGCCAGAATAGATGAATGTTGAACAGTGCACCGGCATATATTGCCGGAGTGTTGACGGAAATGATGAACAATGTTTAGATAGGGTGTGGGTAAATGTTAAGGTGGAAAATGAACAGTGAATTATGTAGCCTGAGTTTCACCGAAGAAGATGACCGGAGTTTCACCAGAGATGACAATCGAATGGGTAGAAGGAAGTGTAGTAGGAGAGAGAAAATGCATTGGACGAGGGCATTTTAGTCATATTAATTTTCTATTTCTATTTTTGCGACTCGAAACTTTTACTGACTTTATCTCAAGAAACTTTTGTTGACTTTCATGTCTGGATTTGTTTTGGTACCCACAATGGATACATAGCTACGTCACGTGGCGCCCTGTGGTGGCGCCATGTCCTTCCAAACAATTTTTTTAAAAAAATTTTTTTAGCATACATGTTAAGTGAGATAAATAATACATAACTGCCCCCTGATGGTGGGAGGCCACACAAGCCCCTACGAATTTTTTCTCCGACTATGGGTACCATAAGATACTCACAGTGGGTACCAAATCAAATCTGCTTTCATGTAATTAAAACCTTAATTATTGTTATTGATACTATTATCCCATAACTTATTTGGTCAAGAGACTTAATAATACATAAGAAATTTCTTCGATTTGAATTTTTCACAATTTCTCTCTATCTCTCTTCCCCCCTCACCCAACCACACACACAATCACCTCCAAAGTGCGCATTTTGTCTTGCGAGGGGTCTTAATATGGACACCGTAATATATTATGTGGTCCAATTATCCCTATTTTTTATTTACTTTTTTCGTAAGGGCAATTTGCACAAATAGTCCAAAAAAGTAATGCAATTGGCGAGTTTAATACGAAATAAAAAAATATCGCTCAATTGGTCCAAAAAAATTGGAGGTGTGAATTTAGTCTAAATGGAGGGAATCCACCCAATCTTTCCATTAATTTCTCCAAATTTTTCCATTTTCTCTTTTTCTGAAGGGGTATTATAGTCATTTCACTAAGGTGAGTTGGACAAAGAATCCTAACTTTCAGGGGTTATTACAATCGAATCCGAAGGTTTGAAACACGTATAAGTTAGTCCAAAATTATAGTAAAATTATATAATTTGATCATTTATTTTTTTATATTTATTTGGTCAACAATTAACTCTATCGAATTAATTTAATGCTAATTCAATAGTTTTTATGGAAAATATTCAATATGGTAGTATTTGTTCGTATTAGTATCTTAATTTTCTAAATTTTTCTTTGGCATTAGGGACTCCCACATACTGATTTTAACCAACAATTAATAATAAATGTAAATGTTGTAGCTATATAAAATTTTGTTGCGAATATATCACGATAAAAAATATACCGAATGTAGATAAATATTAAAAAAATAAATAAAAAAAGAATTCAATAAACCTGTATAGGAATATATCATTGTAAAAAAATAAATAATGTAAATAAATTTTTAAAAAAATCAAAACCCCCTAACCACCCCAAACCCACCACACCACACTCCACCCCATCCTCACTAAGAACCACCAATACTGGTGGCGCAAGTGGTGGTGGTTTTCGAAACCACCAGAATTTCTAGTGGCTTTCGAAAACCACCAACTAGAATTTCTGGTGGCTGTTTCGAAACACCACTAGCATGGTGGTTTTTGAAAACCACCACAACCAGTGCCACCACTAGCGCTAATGGTTCTTGGGTTAGGTGGGGGTGGGTGGTGGCCTTGGGGGTGGTTAGGGCTTTTGAATTTTTTTTTATTATTTCTTTACATTATGCATATTTTTTACAATGATATATTCATATCAAGAATTTGCATAGATATAATAATTATATTTATTATTATCTATAGGTCAAAATTAAAATGTGTGCTTCTTTGCTTAAGAATTTTAAAAAAAATTACGATATTAGTGCAAACAAATGCTACGGTATTGAATATTTTCGATAAAAATTATTGAACTGGCATCAAATTAATTATGTACCAAAAAAATATAAAATAAAGATAAAAATGATTTAATTTTACTAGAATTCTAGACCAACTTATACGTGTTTCAAACCTTTGGATTTGATTGTAATTATCCCCAAAAGTTAGGATTCTTTGTGCAATTTACCTTAGCGAAATTACTATAATACCCATCTAGAAAAAGACAAATAACAAAATTTGGAGAAATTAAAGGAAAGACTGGATGGATTCCATCCATTTGGACTAAATTTGCAACTTCAATTTTTTTGGAACCAATTGAGCTACATGTTTTTAATTCGTATTGAACACGCCAATTGCACTATTTTTTTGAACTATTTGCGCTAATTTCTTTTTTGAAAAGATATAATTAAGCTTTTAAATTTAATCATTACTGGCCTATTATTCGATTAGTCATGACCTATATATGTATGTCTACATTTATATTTATTAAAAATGTATTTCTAAGATGCTTTTTAGTTTATTTAGTATTTTTTTTATTTGTAGTTTACGTTTCTCGTAAATCTTGCCGTGAGCTTAGAAATACTATAAGAATCACTAAAAATAGGTACCGTTAGCACATTCTCGATTTTCCTACGCATTTCTAAAAGTTATCTTGACATTCATACCTTTTGACTATCGCGCATAATCACATTCAATATTTTTCTGGTATCTAGCTTAAGTCTAAATTAAAGTAGGTGTTAGTGGAAGACAATTATTAGTGGTATTAATAATGGAATAGAGACAAATTAATCACATCAAATTGAAGGATTTTCCAGAGACATTGGGCCAGAAATCACGTAGGATTAGGAGCCAATAACTCCATTAGCAAATTAATTAACACAATTAGTGTTAATTAATTGTGCAACAACTCCTCCAATCTTTTCCTATAAATAGCTCACCTTTGCATTGGAAATATACACCAACACAACACCAATCTCAACACCAACCGTGAGAAAAGAAAGAGATCTTGTGTAGAGAGAGAGCTTCAGTGTAGAAGTTATACACAAGAGATAAAAGTGAGTAGAGTGATAAAGCCTTTGTGTAGGCAGAGAAAATACAGTGTGGTATTTTCGTACTCCTCCTTTTGAGATAGTGAAAAATATTGGTGTGGGTCCGTGGACGTAGGCAGTTTGGCCGAACCACATTAAATCTCGGTGTTCCATACTTGTGCTTATTTTAGTGTCCATTATTTTCTCAGTCGCATATTATTTTTGTGTCCCACTGATCTTGGGCGGAATTAGTAGTGTCCTAGTTCCCCAACAACTGTATCAGAGCTTTGTTCATGATATCTCTTGAAATTCTTAGTATGCTTTGTGGTTGCAGGGTAGACTGATCTTCCACATCAGAAACGATTTCTCAAAAAATCACATTTTGTTCTAGTGGGAGTAATGGCGATAGACGAGAGAATTTCCAAAATTGATAAATTTGATGGCAAAAATTTTGGATATTGGAAAATGCAAATGGAGGACTATTTGTATCAGAAGGACCTATATAAGCCGTTGAAAGAAAAGCCAGAAGGCGAGAAAGACGACGAGTGGGAGGTGCTTGATCGAAAAGCTCTCGGCGCAATTAGATTGACCCTATCAAAGTCGGTCGCTTTCAACATTAAAAATGAGAAGACAACGGCGTCTCTCATGACAACTCTATCCAGCATGTATGAACAGCCGTCTGCAGCAAACAAAGTTCATTTGATCAAGAAATTGTTCAATATGAAAATAACAGAAAACGGGAGATTTGGAGAACAATTGACCACGGTGGAAATCACTTTTAGTGATGAAGTTCGAGCCCTATTAATTCTTGGGCAGTTGCCTGAGAGTTGGAATGGCACAATCACAGCCATCAGCAGCTCGGCCGGCAAGTCGAAATTGAAGTTCGATGACGTTGTAAGTATGATCTTGAGGAGATCGAGGACAATCAGATCGACTTCAACTTTCGGGCCGCTTTCAACATAGATAGCAGAGGAAGAAATTCAAATAGAGAGCATGGGCGTGGACGGAGCAAGTCGAGGAATGGTAGACCGAGATCCAAAAATCACAGAAATTCCAACAAGTCAAAGTCTGTTGAATGTTGGAATTGCGGTCAGGTTGGGCACTACAAAAATCGGTGTAGGGCGGCTCCAAAGGAAGCGGAGAACAAGATCGAGGTCAATGTCGTGATCAAGAAAGCGGCGTGATGCGTTGATATGTTTCATGGAGAAGAAGGCCGACTATTGGGTAATAGACTCTGGAGCATCGTTCCATGCCACCGCAAATCGACACTTTTTTGCAAATTATGTGTCGGGAAACTTCGAAGAAGTATATCTAGGAGACGATCATCCTTCCAGTGGTGGGCATAGGAAAATGCGGATCAATGTCAATGGATGCGTATGGAAATTGAAGGGCGTGAGACATATTCCAGAATTGAGGAAAATTTTGATCTCCGTCAAACAATTGTTGAGAGAAGGATGTGACACAAGCTTCTCTGGTGATAATTGGAAAATCACCAAGGGGGCCATGATAATCGCACGTGGCAAGGATAGTGGCACCCTATACACGACGGCGAATGCGTGTATGACAATTGCAGTTGCTGATAGCAAGGATGCGAACCTGTGGCACCAAAGACTTGGGCATATGAGCCAGAAAGGGCTCAAGTACATGCATGCAAAAGGGAAACTACCAGGGCTTCAGTCTATTGGCATAGACTTTTACGAAAGTTGCATTTTCGGGAAGCAGAAACGGGTGAGTTTCAATACAAGTGGCAGAACTCTAAAGAAAGAGAAGCTTGAACTTGTCCACACAGATGTGTGGGGTCCAACAGCAGTTTCATCGATTGGCGGAAAGTCATACTTCATGACTTTCATTGATGACCACTCGAGAAAGGTGTGGGTTTACTTCTTGAGATACAAATCCGATGTGTTCAAGGCGTTCAAGAAGTGGAAGGCCATGGTGGAAAATGAAACTGGTTTGCGAGTAAAGAAGTTGAGATTTGACAATGGTGGAGAGTATGAAGACATGGCGTTCAAGAAATTTTGTTACCAAAATGGCATCAAACTAGAGAGAACGTTGCCAGGAACACCGCAACAGAATGGAGTTGCAGAACGCATGAATCGAACGTTGACAAAAAGAGCCAGAAGCATGAGAATACATGCAGGCATGCCAAAAGCGTTTTAGGCGGAAGCGTCAATCTGGCATACCTAGTTAATCGTGGACCGTCGGTACCATTGGAGTACAGGATAGCGAAAGAAGTTTGGAGCGGGAAAGAAGTGAAACTTTCTCATTTGAAAGTATTCGGTTGTGTCGCATATGTGCACATTAGTGATAATGCCAGGAGTAAGTTAGACTCCAAATCACTAAAGTGTACTTTCGTTGGATATGGTGCAGACGAATTCGGGTACCGTTTTTGGGATGACCAGAACAAAAAGCTCATCAAAAGCCGGGATGTCATATTCAATGAAAAGGTGATGTACAAGGACAGAAATGCAGTTCAGTCCAATGACACAACAAACGACGATCCAACATATGTTCCGGACGATACTGCGGAAGGCACTATGTCGAAGCAAACAGATAAGAGTTTGCAGACAGATGAGCCCATCTCAGAGGCTGATTCACCAGAGTCTCCAGCTCCAACCCCTATTGTGAGGAGGTCAAGTCGACCTCATGTTCTGAATCGAAAGTGCATGAACTACATGTTGCTCACTGACGTCGGTGAACCTGAATGCTATGACGAGGCATGTTAGGTGGGAGATTCTGTTAAGTGGGAGCTTGCAATGAAAGATGAGATAAAGTCTCATCTCCAACCAGACGTGGGAACTAGCTGAGTTGCCCAAAGGGAAGAAAGCTCTCAACAATAAATGGGTGTACAGAATCAAAGAAGAACATGATGGTTTGAAAAGATACAAGGCGAGATTGATAGTCAAAGGTTTCCAACAGAAAGAAGGAATTGACTATCTGAGAGATATTTTCGCCGATTGTGAAAGTCGACAACAATTCGATCGATGTTGAGCATTGTTGCGTGGAGGGCTACACTTACGCGATTAGATGTGAAAACTGCTTTCCTTCATGGTGACTTAGAGGAGAAAATCTATATGTAGCAACCGGAAGGCTTCTCAGTGAAAGGAAAGGAGAAGCTGGTATGCAAATTGAAGAAGAGCCTATACGGCTTAAAGCAAGCGCCTAGACAGTGGTACAAGAAGTTTGACGGATTTATACAGAAAAATGGCTACATGAAGTGTAATGCTAACCATTATTGCTACTTCAGGCGGTTCGAGTCCAGCTATATCATTTTTCTACTTTATGTCAATGACATGTTAGTAGCAGGCTCGAACATGGACGAGAGCAAGAAGTTGAAGAAGCAACTATCGGCGGAATTCGAAATGAAGGACTTGGGTGAAGCAAAGCAAATTCTAGGGATGAGAATTTGTAGAGACAAGCAAAAAGGTGCTTTGCAGTTGTCGCAGGCCAAGTATATTGATCAAATCCTATAAAGGTTCAACATGAGCAGTGCAAAGCCAGTCAGCACGCCATTAGCGAATCATTTTCGTCTATCCAATGACCAGTCTCCTAAGACAGAGGAAGAAAGAAACTTCATGGCTAAAATTCCATATTCCTCAACCATTGGAAGTTTGATGTATGTCATGGTTTGTACCAGACCAGATATTGCTCATGCTGTGGGAGTTGTGAGCATATATATGGCAAATCCTGGAAAGCAGCATTGGGATGCAGTAAAGTGGATATTGAGATATCTATGGGGAACTACTGATAAATGATTATACTTTAGACGAGGCGAGGTAACACTACGAGGTTTCGTAGATGCAGATTTTGCTGGCGAGGTAGATCGCAGGAGAAGCACTACAGGTTATGTCTTCACAGTTGGTGCTACTGCAGTTAGTTGGATTTCGCAGATACAGAAGATTGTTGCGTTATCAACTATAGAAGCAGAGTGTGTCGCAGTAACCGAGACTAGCAAAGAGATGATATGGTTATAAGGTTTGTTGGCAGAATTGGGTTTCAACCAGGATAAGAATGTCTGGCACAGTGATAGTCAGAGTGCGATACATCTGGCAAAGAATTCGACATTTCATTCGAGGACCAAACATATTAGACTCCGTTATCATTTCATCATATCACTTTTTGAAGATGGAGTGTTGAAGCTTGAAAAGATTCAAGGTACTAAGAACCCAACCGACATGATGACGAAGACAGTAACCAAGGAGAAACTGAAGCTATGCTCAGCTTCAGTTGGTCTTCTGCAATGAAGACAGAGGTGGTGATCCACATCATATTTTTCACGAAGTTACAAAATGAGATGTCCTAAGGTGAAGCCAGATTGTGAAGACAGATTGAAATCAGTCTTCAAGTGGGAGATTGTTAGTGGAAGACAATTATTAGTGGTATCAATAATGGAATAGAGACAAATTAATCACATCAAATTGAAGGATTTGGCAGAGACATTGGGCCAGAAATCACGTAGGATTAGGTGCCAATAACTCCATTAGCAAATTAATTAACACAATTAGTGTTAATTAATTGTGCAACAACTCCTCCAATCTTTTCCTATAAATAGCTCACCTTTGTATTGGAAATATACACCAACACAACACCAATCTCAACACCAACTGTGAGAAAAGAGAGAGATCTTGTGTAGAGAGAGCTTCAGTATAGAAGTTATACACGAGAGATAAAGTGAGTAGAGTGATAAAGCCTTTGTGTAGGCAGAGAAAATACAGTGTGGTATTTTTGTACTCCTCCTTTTGAGATAGTGAAAAATATTGGTGTGGGTCCGTGGACGTAGGCAGTTTGGCCGAACCACGTTAAATCTCGGTGTTCCATACTTGTGCTTATTTTAGTGTCCATTATTTTCTCAATCGCATATTATTTTTGTGTCCCACTGATCTTGGGCGGAATTAGTATCGTCCTAGTTCTCCAACAAGGGATATATAAATGTCTACGCAATTTCCTTCAAATGGTCTGCGACATCGCATGCCTAATCTCCAAAGTACATCCCTTAAGGAAATTTGGCTGATTGCAGCAAAGGTCCCTAGACCATATGCCTCTCTAATGCGCTTGATCCTGAACATCAACCTTTCAATTTTAAACTATTTAGTCGTTAAAGATACTTTGACTTTCATTAAATATTTCAATTCAATCCATTTTGGGTAATTAAATTAAAAATTTATATTTTGGAAAAAAAAATTCATTCTGAATTTTAAAAATTTTTTGGCGTTACAATTGTTAACAGGTTTGTTCAAGTACCATCGGTGGCACCTTAGTTATGGTGCCACCGACTGGCATTTTGGGGCCCGATTCGATGTCCGATTTTAAATCCGGGATCAGATTTGGAATCAGCACGGCGAGGGGGAGCTCCAACAATTTTAAAAATTTTCCGGCGAGATCGTGGTGGCCCATGGTGGCCGGTCAAAGTTTTGGTCAAATTTTGGCCAAATTTTGGGCCAAAAATTGACTAAAACTTTGACCAGCCACCACGGGCCGCCACGATCTCGCCGGAAAATTTTCAAAATTGCTGGAGCTCCCCCTCGCCGTGCTCCTTACCAAACAATTGTGATCACTTAAGAATATCCCAATGTTTGATGGAAAAATTGTGTTATATTATCTTCACTTAAAAAAAATTTAATAAAAAAAAGAAAATAAAAGAAAGAAAGAAAGAATAAAATTCGAGCCATTTAATTTGAAATTGCTTTGGTGGCTCTCTTGTAAGATCATATAGATGAAGCCGAATATACGATCTCTACAGGGGCCAAAACCAACTCTATATAATGGGCCCCATAGTCATGGTTTGTACATAGAAAAATTGAAATTTTGATATACCGACAATCAAAACTTCGACAATAAACATCAATATGCTAACAATGCCTCAACTAAAATAATTATTAATAGAAAAATCAATATATATAAATAAGATAATAATGTAACAACTAGAAATTAACCTGCGAGTAAGGCCACAACCAAAAAAATTATTCATATAGAATTACTAATATCAAATTAGCAATTAGCAATTAGCTTATAGAATCTCAATAGTGGAAAAAATTGCGTGCAAAATTGCCGGTAGTATTATACTCCAAAGTTTAGTATCTAATTAAAAGAAAGTACGACATACCAAGTTTGAAATTTATAAAAATATTGTCTTAAGAACTAAATCTATTACTCCCTCCGCCCCAAATATATAATGCAGTTTTCCTTTTTGAATAGTTCCAAATAAATATCCTATTTCTATATCAAAAAATCTAATTTATTTATTTTACTAGTCTGTCCATACTTAATATTTAATTAATTATAATTATAATTATAATTTTTGAATTTTTCTTATTAAATAAGGGTAAGTTAAGAATGGGGGTTATAAAATGTGTATTTCAAATTTAATTATTTATCTTTGTTAAAAGATAAAATAAAATAAAATAAAATAAATGAAAAGTTAATAATAATTTAATAATAAGACAACTAACAATATAAAATATTAAAAAGGGGGCCGAACATGTGACAATGCTCACATTCCTGGCGGAAGACTTGTATTCGAACCCTATATATATATATATATATATATATATATATATATATACCGACACCATACAAAAAATTCTTGGGGGCTCCAACACCCCCTACCATCATGGGACAATTATGTATGTATTATTTATTTGACCTAATGTAGATACTTAAAAAAAATTCAAAAATTTTTTTGGGTCACATGGCGTGGGTTGGGTACCCGCATGGGTATCCGAACAAAACCGATATATATATATATATATATATATATATATATATATTTGTAATTTGTGAAATTGTGACCATACAAATTTTCCTCTTTTAATGTCACCATATTACTTTTCCCCCTCTCAATATATAATGGTTTTCTAGATTACCTTTTGCCTGAAAGTATAGAGTTGATAGTGTTAGGTTAATGGTGATATGCGTGACTTTTATATGCTTTTAACCCCCGTTTTGTCCCCAATTTTAGATTGAATAGAGCTCAAATCGCTCTTTTGTGTGAATTTTTGCTATTTCGAACGGGTATTGCTTTTCTTCTCTTTGTTTGTGGTGTGTAGGTATTTTAGGGGCTAAAAGTTGATGAACCACCGCAGATGACGAGATCCAAGATACAAGAGCTTGGGGCAGAAGAAATAGAGCTAAAAGTCGCATTTCGCATCCAATAAAATGGGCTAAATCAGTCATGCACGGCCCTGGCAGTTCACACGGCCTGGTAATCACAAGCTACGGCCGTGTGGCGGATTTTCTGCACTTTGCGTATTTTAGGGTTTCCTAGTCATTTGGAGCTCATATAAAAGGCCCCCAAGGCCAATATGTGACGGGAGGCTTATTTTATGATAGTTTTACCTGGTTTTATGATTCTCTTCTCTTCCTACATCAAAAATATCAAGTTTTAGATTAGATTACAAGCTGCTCCTCGGATTATTGTTCAAGTATTGAAGATTTCTACTTCTCCATCATCTCAAGGTACCTTGGATTGATCTTTACAATTAGTATTTCTTACTTTATTTGTTTAAATTCATCCAATTAGGTTTTTATTTATTTCTACATGAGTTATTGTGGATTCGTTTATTTAATTGCATCAACTACTACTATGGAAGAGTAATTCCTTTTGGGGATTAGGTTCATCTACCCTAATTGCAATGAACACATGATTAGAATTGGTTGTTAGTGTGGTTAATTAATCTAGGTTTCTATGCTAGAATTCTTATTGATTGATGTCTGTATAGCGCTCATCCGGTTTCAATTCATCGTAATATACAGTCAAATCGAGAGGTTGATTTCTCCTTGTGGACCCCTAAGTAGACATGACTAATCTTTGATCACGAGTGACCTAGATAATCATGGAGACCTTCTAAAGCTTTGGAAAAAGTTAGAAACCAATTTCTCAACTCTAAATTTATCCTGTCACACCTACATTTATCTTTAGGAAAAATGTTCATTGCCAATTGAGTAGATGACACCCTAACCCCGCTTTTAACGTTAAAATTTATACCACTTCATTCGTTTACATTATTTAATTGTTTCGATATTTTAGTTAAGAGTAGTTTTATTCATTCCACTATCAAAAACTCCATCGATTCAAATTTAATTAAGCGGTGAAAGAGGAATAGACTACTTTAACCTCCTCGTGAGACGACGGTGAGTACAACGACAGTATACTTCTGGATTTACACTATATCAAGTTTTTGCCGCCGTTTCTTGGGAGGCGTGATTTGATATTTAATCTTTGCCATAAGTTAGACTGAATCATAAAAAAAGGAGAAAAAATACAAAAAACCAAAAAATTTTTATTTTATTTTTATTTATTCACGTTTTACTTTGTTCTCATTGTTGTTGGGCGTCGATTTTTATTCTTGTTGAAGCGGACTAACGTTTGTTTCCGAATAGCCATATTTGTGCATGCACAGAGGTCCCAACCTCACGACTTAGTACCGATCAAGACCTTGACATCACCTTGCGTGAGCTAAGAAGGCAAATTCGAAAAACGAGCTCACTTCACAATGGCCGACAACAACAATGATGCTACCAAGCCTCTTAAGGACTATGCCTCTCCAACGCACAAGGGTTGCAATCTAGCATAGCACCCGATGTCGCCATAATAACTTTGAGCTTAAACCATCCCTTCTTTCTATGGGCCAACAACATCAATTTGGCGGACTTCCAAGCGAGGACCCAAACCTTCATATTCAGGTATTCCTTGAATATTGTGATACTTTAAAAATCAATGGGGCAACTACTGATGCAATTAGCCTTCGACTCTTCCCATTTTCATTGAGAGACAAAGCAAGAGCTTGGCTCCATTCACTTGGCTCTATCACTACTTGGGCTCAACTTTCACAAGCCTTTTTATCCAAATATTTCCCACCTTCTAAAACAGTTCCCAACTTAGACACCAAATTACAACCTTTGCTCAAAGGAGGGGAGTCCTTATATGAAGCCTGGGAAAGGTTTAAGGAGTTACTTCGCCTTTGCCCACA
The DNA here is from genome assembly GCA_018223645.1 of Jasminum sambac. Lineage (NCBI taxonomy): Eukaryota > Viridiplantae > Streptophyta > Magnoliopsida > Lamiales > Oleaceae > Jasminum > Jasminum sambac. The sequence continues at coordinate 10,798,372 of CP073643.1, forward strand.
CCACGGGTTAGAGAAGTGGTTGATCGTGCACACTTTCTACAATGGGCTGACTCTGACTCTAGAAATTCCATAGATGCACAAGGGAGGGCTTTGATGAATAAAGGTATTGGCACGAGGCTTTCGAGCTTATCGAGAACATGGTTCTCAACCACTACCGATCGCGGCCCAGCGTAAACACACCCAAGAAGGGAGGTAAACGACGTTGAGGTATTATTCTTTTAGCTAATAAAGTTGATGTATTAGCACAAAAATTGATCAATTTCATACTCTCCTTCTCATGTTACTCCTAATGCTTCCTTGTTTTGTGAGCTTTGTGGTGTGCAGGGTCATCTAACCAACGAATGTCAGCTAGCTTTGCCTGTCACTCCAAATGCATCGATGGAACAAGTTAATGCATTCCAGGGGATAAATCCTCGACCCCAAGGTAACCCCTACTCCACCACTTACAATCCGGGATGGAGGAATCACCCAAACTTCTCTTGGAAGAACCCTGGTGCTCTTCCACCATCTTACAATCCTCCGGGTTTCCAACCTAGACCTAACCAACAACAACCGCCACCGCAAAAGTCTAACTTGGAGAGTCTGATGGAAAATTTTATTGCCACACAATCTAAGACAAATGAAACCGTCCATAACTCCATCCAACAACTAAATGCAAAAATTGACTCCCTAGCCACCCATAACAAAATGCTAGAAAATCAGTTGGCCCAACTAGCTAGCTCATCCGCTAGAGAATCCGCAGTACTTTTACCAAGCCAACCTCTAAACCCTAGGAGACCAATGCAACGCTATCACATTAAGCGGAAGCTAAGAGCTGTACGAGCCTAAGAGGAGTAATGAGAAGGTAAAGAATAAAGTAAATGAGGAGGAGAGTGAATCAAGGACCACCGATACGAGGAATTGAAGGTGTGAAGGAAAAGCATGAGGGAGAGCCTAGTGAGTAAGGAAGAAAAAGGAAAAGGCTTGAACGACAACATCACTCCCACCACCTACAAGCCGAGACTACCCTATCCACAAAGATTTGCTAAGACCAAGCTAGATCGGCAATTTGGTAAGTTCCTTGAAATCTTGAAAAAACTCCATGTCAATATCCCTTTTTACGATCTAATGACGCAAATGCCGTCTTTATGCAAAATTTTAAAAGACATTCCTACTAAGAAACGGAATCTTGATGAGGTGGAGACCGTTGCTCTCAGAAGAGTGCAAGTGCTCTCATTCAAAATAAGTCTCCTCCCAAACTCACAGACTCGAAGTTTTTCGACCTGCACCATAGGCCAAATGACAATTGAAAAAGCCTTGTGTGACCTAGGTGCCGATGTTAGCGTTATGCCCTCTCTGTCACCCAAAAGCTCAACATGGGGAATTGAAAAACACCCATATGACACTCCAAATGGTGACCGGATTCACTTAAGTACCACTGAAGGAATTCTCGAGGATGTGCTGTTAGAGTAGGGAAATTCTTCATCCACTGTGGACTTCGTAGTCTTAGAAATGGATGAAGATTCTCAAATACCCATCATACTAGGAGACCATTCTTAACCATGAGCGATCATAGATGTTAAGAAACGGTAACTAAGTCTAAGTGTAGGGGAGGATAAGGTCGAGTTTATGCTAACCAATGTTTTAAAAATCCTATGCTCGAAAATTCTTGTTTCTTGATTGATGCATTAGAAGGTATATCCAGGAACATTTCCGGGGACCTCACTTACGCTTGTGCTTGAGAAGTAGGCGAAGAGAGAACCCTTCGCAGTACTCTCGAGGGACAGTTTGACCGTAAGGCCAATGATCTTGACTCTTGGCCATGAGGTACAAAAAGCTTGACTTGAAACCCTACCCCCTTCCTTGAAATATGCATTTCTAGCGCGGTGGGTTATGTCCTGTAATTGTCAATGCTATGCTTGATGATGAGCAACTCTCCAAGTTGCTCCATATTTTGAAAAAGCACCAAAAAGCTATTGGATACAACATTGATGATCTCCAGGGCATAAGTCCCGATTTTTGTATGCATCGCATCTCTTTAGAGGATGGACATAAGCCTTCAATTGAGAATCAACGTCGTTTGAATCCCAATATGAAGGAAGTAGTACGAAAGGAGATCATGAAACTACTTGACGCAGGGATTATCTATCCTATCTCGATAGTAGTGGGTGAGCTCCTGTGCAAGTAGTTCCAAAAAAGGGCGGAACAAGCTGTCATCAACTCTAACAATGAGTTGATTCCAGGCAGTGGTGACCAGATTGGCGTATGTATTGATTATCGAACTCAATAACGCCACCCGCAAGGACCACTTCCACTACCTTTATTGACCAAATGTTAGAGAGACTAGCCAATCACTCATACTTTGCTATTTGGATGGATATTAGGGATTTTTCCAAATCCCCATCCACCCAGAGGATCAAGAAAACGACGTTCACATGTCCCTATGGCACCTTTGCATACCATAGAATGTCATTCTGATCAGTAATGCTCGCCACATTCGAGAGATGCATGATGGCCATCTTTTACTCGAGTTTATTGAAAATATTATGGAAGTTTTATGGACGATTTTAGTATACATGGATCCTCTTTCAATGAGTGTTTGGCTAACCTCTCTAAAGTCCTTACAAGATGTGAAAAGGTCAATCTTGTGCTTAATCGAAAAGTGCAATTTCATGGTACAAGAGGGGTAGTTTTGGGTCATATTGTGTCTTCCAAGGGAATTGAGGTTGACAAAGCAAAAGTGGAAGTCATTGAGTGGTGCCACCCCCAACAAATGTTAAGGGTGTTAGAAGCTTCCTTGGTCATGCGGGATTTTATCGCCGCTTTATCAAGGATTTTTCTAAAAATCGCCAAACCTCTCACTCAATTGCTTGTCAAAGATTCCCCATTTTTGTTTCATCGATGATTGCCATGTAGCATTTTTGCGTGCTTAAGGAAGCACACTAATCTCGCTCCTATCATCCAATCACCGAATGGGAGCTCCCTTTGAACTAATGTGCGACGCTAGCGACTTCAGCCGCGTTGGTGCCTTTGTCGAAGAAGAACAAGACTCTCCATGTTATCTACTCGCCAAAGAAGACTCTTGATGAAGCTCAAGTTAATTATGCTACTACGGAAAAAGAGCTATCGTCAGTAATTATACGCACTAGAAAAGTTTGGTCCTACTTGATCGGGTCAAAGGTCATAGTGCACACCACCATGCACTTTGAAATACCTATTGGCCAAGAAGGATGCGTGAGGCTCATCCGTTGGATCCTTCTTCTTCAAGAGTTCGACATGGAAATCAAGGATAAAAAGGGTGCAGAGAATCTGGGTGGCGACCATTTATCTAGGATCAAGGTTGAGTCTCGGGGAGAGCAAGATTGGGATCTCACGATGAATGACTCATTCCATGAGAAATTGTTCGTGATAAGCAAAGAGCCATGGTTCGCAGACCTCGCTAACTATCATGCCGTGGGGTAATGCCCCAGGATCTCGACTATCATCGGCGCTAAAATTCATCCATGACACGAAAAAGTTATTTTTGGGATGAACCTTTTCTTTTCAAAAGGTGTCCCAACGGAAACTTCCAGAAGGTGTATCTAGGAAAAAGAGGTAGAGAGTATCTTAACTCATTGCCACTCTCTCCTTGCGGTGGCACGCTGGGGACAACGAAACGGTAGCAAAAGTCCTCCAATGTGGATTCTATTGGCCACGCTCTTTAAAGACACAAGGAAGTTTGTAACTTCTTGCGATTCATGCCAAAGAAGTGGTAACATATCCAGAGACATGAGATGCCTCTCACCAATATCTTGAGATCGAAATTTTTGACTGCCGGGTATAGACTTTATGGGGCCGCTCCCATCCTCCAATGGCAATCGCTATATCCTTGTCGCGGTGGACTATGTGTCTAAATGGGTGGAAGCCGTGGGCTTCACCAACCAATGACTCAAAGTGGTTCTCAAACTTTTCAAGAAGATCATTTTCCCAAGATTTGGAGTACCAAGAGTGGTGATAAGTGATGGAGGATCTCATTTCTCCAACCTGAGTTTGGATGCCCTCTTGAGGAAGTATGGAGTTACACACAAGCAGTTTAGCTTATCACCCTCAGACAGTCAGGTGGAAGTTTCGAATAGAGAGATCAAGTCAATTTTAGAGAAGGTCGTCTCCAAATCCCGGAAAGATTGGGCCCTTAAGCTGGATGACACGCTGGGCATATCGAATCGGCATTCAAAACTCCAATAGGCACCACCCCGTATAGGCTTATCTATGGAAAAACTGCCCGCCACCTAATGTAGAACTGAACATAAAGCCTTTTGGGCTGTCAAGCGGTAACATGGATTATGATCTTTGCAGGAGAGAAACGGCTCTTACAACTACAACTACATGAGCTAGAAGAGCTTGGACTAGAAGCCTATGAGAGTGCCCAGGCTATATAAAGGAACGCACTGCTAGCGGTGGCATGACAAGCGCATTCTCCAGAGAGTTTCGTGAAGGCGATTTGGTGCTCCTCTTCAATTCTCGCTTGAAACTCTTCAGGAAAATTGAAATCTAGGTGGTCAGGTCCATTCCAAGTAGTTAAGGTCTTTCCTATGGGGTCGTGGGAAGTCCGTGAGAGCGGAGGTACTTTCAAGGTAAATGGGCTAAAGGCTCAAGCTCTCTTGGGCGTAGAACATACACGTCTCGAGATCGTTTCTTTTATGTGATATCCTCGGGAGGAATTCTAATCATTGGATGTACTACAGTCGTGCAAGGGACGTTAAACCAGCCCGCTGAGGCAACCCGTGTTTTTCTATTTATTTTCCGTAGTTTTCCTTCCGCTTTCTTCCCTTTATTCTATTATTTTCGATGATAAATAATACTTGATCGAGATCGTAAGGTATTTTGCGGTAGTTGAGCGGTTAACAATCCACTCACAGCACTCGTGACGACTTATAAAAAAAAATTCCATCAGCGTGACCCGCTGCCAAGCTTCACGGGCCATGCGGATGGACATGGCGACCATGCGACATTGCATCGCCCACGCTAAGCAAAAGTGCCACAAGAATGAAAAAGTGGCCAGATCACTGCACCACCCTGTGTCACATTGCACGGGGCATGCGAAAAAAAAAAATTCTTTAGACTTGGAAACCCTCTCTTCCTCTCACTCTCTCACCCGCTCTCTCTCTCTCACCCGCTCTCTCTCGCTCACCCGATCTCTCTCTACTCACCCGCCAACCACCGCCACCGCCCACCACCATGCGCCACGCCCCCTCATGACCTTGCGACGCCACCACGTCCCCACCACCCACCTCTCTTTCTTTTGCTTTTCCTTTATAAAAAAAAACAAAAACAAAAACAAAAAAACAAACAACAAAGAGGATTTTTCTTGCTTTCTTTACTCCAACTTCTATATTGTGCTTATTATTTCTTACTAATTTCTTCTTTCTTGTTTGTTCTTTCCAGGGACATCCCACCATCACAATGGCCAGTCACCTCTACAGCGGGCTCAAAACCGCAGACTCCACCAGTACCCCCAAACCCATCGCTTTTCATGATGATGATTTTCACGAGATGACATTTACGAATGCTAATCAATACAGATTTCGCCACTTGAGCACGCACGTGCCATTAAGCCCACTAGGTTTCTAGATGCTGGGGCAATAACTACATTGGGTATTCATGATGATTTGATGTGCTTGTTTGATCGGGTAAGGTGGAAACAAATGATGACAACAGCTCATTTCACCTACAAGTGTCTCACCTTGAGTTCCTTAGTCTTTAATTAAAACACCATTAAAGTTCCACCGGCAAAGAGACAAGCGTGTCATTTAGATTGTTTAACAAAGAATTTGCTTTTACCTTAGATCAATTGATTGCATTCTTTGGCTTGCCCCCGGTGGTCGGTTGGGCGTCTGGTCACGACCACATATAATGCCTTAGGTCTTTTATGGCGGTCTCTAATCGGACTTCAAGAGTTTAAACCCCAATCCGCTAAGGGTTCTAAGATCCACAACCCCGCCTTCGATACCTACAACGACTTATGGGATTTACCATTTTTGGTAGGAACGAGAGCACCTGGCATCGATCTGGAATTAGCCATGTTAGGGACCATGCTTTTACCAACCTTTCGCCTTTGTGCACCCATAGCTTCATCGCCCGCCATTTCACTCAGAGGGAAATCAGGCAAGCTGAAAGCCCGATTGTCATCGGCGGTCTCATCACTACTATTGCCTTTGGCCTTAGGATTCGACCTAGCAGAACTTGAACCAGTTGGCCCGCTCCTTACCTTTGATATGACCAAGATCCTAGAGATGGGTTGCTTTACGGCTTTGATGGCGGCGGTACCTTCAGGTGGTTAATGACCACCCGATTCTTTCTACCCTTTCCAAAGCGCACCAACATCCTCAATGAAAACAACCGGTACTACACGACTTGACGATGACCACCACCGCACCTAGTAAGCCTGGCCTGGCCTGGCCTGCCCATACCGGACCGTCCTCTCCCACCCCCACCTCCTACTTTTGATTTGTAGCTTCCAAACCTCACTTGACTCTTTCGCCGCTTAGTTTCACTGGCCTCCGCCATGATGTGCATGACATGCGCTCCACCCAGACCAAATGAACACTCGCCTCGACCATGTGGATCACCAGTATATTCGATGTACGATTGGCATGTCCACCAAGGTCACATCTACCCTACTAGCCTACCCTATCCCTAAGCTCGTTTTACGCGTCCTCGCATTGAGGACACCGCTACGTTCAAGCTTGGGGAGGTGGTTCATCTGAGATGTACATAGGGTAGTTATAGGGTAGTTCTAGTTTAGGGCCATTTTAGGCGATTTGGAGTATCTTTAGAAGTAGGAAATCAACCTTGTCTTGTTGTTAGTTCTCTCTAATTGACCTTATCTTGCTCTTATTTCTCCTTCCTTTGATTTTCGCGTTGTGTTTCTTGCTCTTATTTTTCCTTCGGTGTCCTTTAACTTCTTCAAAGAAAAAAAAATTCAGACCAACGCATGGCCCTCGTGCCATTCTGCATAAATGGCCGTGCCAAACATGCCAACATACTACACCTCATCCTTGCATTGCATTCATCCTAGCATCCTCTTTTAGACCCCATGGAACAATTTACCAATGATTTGAAAACGTTTTGGGTCTTGTGCTTGATATATAAATTTGTGAACGGGAGAAATTTTCCATTATGCCAAGGAGTTCTTGTTTGTGCACGCACTAGTTAAGTCTAATGTGCATCATTTTGAATCTTAAGCAATGGTAGGCATAACCCTAGGAATTTTGAGCCTTTGTGGCCGACATCATGTTACCAGTCCTTCACTTCCTTTCGAGTGTATTCTCTACTTATTGTTACCCTCTAGAACTTGCTTGCTTCTTTGTCGAGGCTACATTGATGCATATGCATTCGTGAACATGATAGAGGCATTCATTTGAAACGACCATATAGCCAAATAGCCAAATAGCCACCCATCCATAATTAAAGTATTTGATAGCCCCATTGAGCCTATAAGCTTGTTTCTTTGTCTTACCCGCACATAATAACCCCATATCCTTTGCTACCCCCTTTGGCCTAGAAGCAAATTGCCAGAGGCATACATGAGTCATGATCGAATATGTGGATAGTTAAGAGTTCTTCCCCTTTTTGAATTGTTTGAGCTCTCTCTCTTTCCCTCCATCGTACTCTTTATTTATTTCTACCAAAAACAAAAAAAAACAAAACAAAAAAAAACAAACAAAAAAAGGGAAAACAAAAAAAAGGAGAAAAAAGAAAAAGGGCAAGAATGCATGGCTTCTCATTGAGGGAAGAGAGAAGTTTTTGTTGTAATGAGAAGGGAAAACTCTTTACTTTGATGCATTGAGTTTGTTTTCACTCTGAGTTACGTGGACTTTGATTTGGTTTGTTGATTTATGCTTCACCAGTTCTCTTCTTTGAGCACCACATATCCCATAAATTTCCACACCTATTACCTTAGCCCCCATTACAACCCGGAAAAGACCTCTCTTGATTCATGATGCATTTGTAATCGCAAGATGGTGAGATTGAGAACTCTTAAGCCTATGGTAGGGAGCGATAATAGATCGAACCTGAGCGAACAATACCTATACCAAACACATGAGAGATCGAAAAAATGATAACTTTTGGTGAGGGTCTATTTCGTTGCTCCCGATTCAACGCATGCATCATTGAACACTAAACTTTTGATGTGCACGTGAGTTCTTCTTTGTGTGGTGGAGATTTGATGCGCTAACATTCTCCTATTAGTCACAGATCAACTTGTTGACTTTGGAACCTATTTTTAAATATGTTCTTGTGGGTAGTGAGAAATGTTTGTGATGTCAAGCGTATCGGATGTTTCTTTGTTTCAACGATGTCCCTACAAGCCCGCTCGATTGACTCTTGCTCCCTTGAGGTCCTTAGCTCGATAGTCGGATTTCTTGAGACCAATTTTCATTTATGCTTTCGATAAGTTTGCTTGAGGACAAGCAAAGTTCTAAACTTGGGAATTTGATATGCGTGACTTTTATATGCTTTTAACTTGGTTTTGTCCCCAATTTTAGATTGAATAGAGCTCGTCTGCATGCTTTTGTGTGAATTTTTGCTATTTCGAGCGGGTATTGCTTTTTCTTCTCTTTGTTTATGGTGTGTAGGTATTTTAGAGGCTAAAAGTTGATGAACCACATGATGAGGAGATCCAAGATACAAGAGCTTGGGACGAAGAAAATAGAGCGAAAAGTCGATTTGACCAGGAAAAATGGGGAAATCAGTCCTTGCGGCCCCTGTGCAGTTCACGGCCGAACTGTGCAAGGGCTCTGGTAATCACAACGGCCCATGACCATGACTTTTTCTGCACTTGTCGTATTTTAGGTTTCCTAGTCATTGGAGCCCATATAAAGGACCCCCAAGGCCAATATGTGACGGGAGGCTTATTTTATGATAGTTTTACCTAGTTTTATGATTCTCTTCTCTTCCTACATCAAAAATATCAAGTTTTAGATTAGATTACAAGGCTGCTGGATTATTGTTCAAGTATTGAAGATTTCTACTTCTCCATCATCTCAAGGTACCTTAGATTGATCTTTACAATTGGTATTTCTTCTTACTTTATTTGTTTAAATTCATCCAATTAGGTTTTTATTTATTTCTACATGAGTTATTGTGGATTAGTTTATTTAATTGCATCAACTACTACTATGGAAGAGTAATTCCTTTTTGGGGATTAGGGTTCATCTACCCTAATTGCAATGAACACATGATTAGAATTGGTTGTTAGTGTGGTTAATTAATCTAGGGTTTCTATGCTAGAATTCTTATTGATTGATGTCGGTATAGCGCTCATCCGGTTTCAATTCATCGTAATACAACTAGTCAAGCACCGAGAGGTTGATTTCTCCTTGTGGACCCTAGCGTAGACATGACTAATCTTTGATCACGAGAGTGACCTAGATAATCATGGAGACCTTCTAAGCTTTGGAAAAAGTTAGAAACCAATTTCTCAACTCTAAATTTATCTCATTACACCTACATTTATCTTTAGGGAAAAAATGTTCATTGCCAATTAGAGTAGATGACAATTCTAACCCCCGCTTTTAACATTAAAATTTATACCACTTCATTCGTTTACATTATTTAATTGTTTCGATATTTTAGTTAAGAGTAGTTTTATTCATTCCACTATCAAAAACTCCATCGATTCAGCTAATTAACTGGTGAAAGAGGAATAGACTACTTTAACCTCCCTGTGAGACGACCCGTGAGTACAACGACACCGTATACTTGCGGATTTACACTATATCAAATGGTTAATGACTAACGGGTGATTTGCTTAGTTTTAGTTTTACTTTCAGTTGGGTTAATGTCTCAATGTGGTTGGGTTTGGGAATTATAATTCTTGTGAGCTTGTAAACACCAAACTCCCTATTGCCTAGCCGGTTTTCTTAGGAATGAAGTATGTGAAGACGGAAATTCGTAACAAATTCGATTATGGCTTTCTTGCTAATTGTATGATATTGTGCATCAAATGCGGAATTTTATGTTGCAAGAAATCGGCAAGACCCGTTTGTAAATGGAACTTACATACGGTTATGAACATTACATTTATCGCACTTAACCCTTCGTGAAGTTCATTTTTGGGTATGCTCTTGACTCTCAAAGTGGCTCTCGTTTGTTAGAATAATCTCTCTTTCCGTCCAATTTCGTAAATTCAACTTCCAAACCATGACAAGTTGTTTAAAAAGTGTGCATGACATTAGAAAAGAACTTATTCTTTAGGATTAGCTCCGATGATATGGGCTTTTTGAAAAAGCTTTCAATCAGGAAGTTTCCAGACTTAGTAGTAAAGAACACACTCGATACAAGTACAAATCTATGTCTATTATTGTCTTTGAAGAATTTATCCCAAACAAAAGATCTAAAATTTCTTCAAATAGATATAGCTTAACGATTAATTTAATTTCAACAGAGAAGAAACACAATAGCATCTAAAAATACTATTAGCATAACAAAAAAATGATTTAGTGTTTAACGGAAGGCTCGTACAAGTGAAGAAAAGGGGCTCAAGGTATCATATGCATCAAATAATCAAGAAGATAGCACTTATAATAATGATGAGATTTCAATGATTAATTTCTTCAGGTGCAAATCTTCTTCCTTGGTTAGATTCATCATCAATCTTGAAACTAATTTTGTAGCCAATGTTCAGTACTCATGGAACAGTCGATCGTTCTCTGTTATTTGTAAAGAAAAACCTTTGAAACAAGATATCTTATAGAAGAGCATTACCGTGATAACTGATAACATAACCAAGGCTCAATAAATATCGAGATGTTAGGATGTGGCATTATGCTAACTCTTTTGCCTCTCTGAATTCTTCTGCTTCCCTGTTTGCATGAGACTCTGCATAGTCCGGGAATGTTATGTTAAGAGCGCTGGGAAACGCTGGGAGAAAAAATGTGAGAGAGATGTGGGCGCGGGCCCCCCGGCCCCACCACATTCAGGGGGGCTGCAAGTGGGCTGTGAGACGCTGGGAGAAATGCTGGGAGAATAACGCTAGGAATATAACATTTTCGCTGCATAGTCTTCATGAGTTTCCAAGGCTTCCAAAACAGCACAATTAAGCAATAGTTACTTCTAATTCACAGTAAAGTACTTATTAATTCAATACAAAGCATATATAAAGCTAATGAATTTTATTTTATTTTATTTTATTTTTATTTTTTGTTCAACCAACCTGCTGTAGCATTCGAATGAAGTTCTTGTGCATCCAAATGCACCTCACTACTTGAAGCAGCATTAACATTCTGATGAGGGCTAGAAGTTGAACCCGGAATGCCATTGTTGGTGCGCTTTGAGGGACGATGCCACTCGTCAATATAAACTAACTAATCGTGTGATATATTAGGAATTTCACGCTGTTGAAGAGCTTTCATAAGGCCTTGAGTTTCTCCCAAAAGGAGAGTTGCGTCCCTTGCACTTTCCTCCCGTCCTTCTATGGCACAATCGCTGCATTTCTCGAGTATAACATGAGGTAGATAGCTTAGGCATGCAGCCAATATGTCGGCAATGATAACAAACAACTGGTCAAACAATTGAGAATCTGTACAGGCTGTTTGAGAGCTCTCATCAGCAGGGGCCAAGAGCAGCAAAGTGTTGGTTATCTTGTACATAGAATTTGCAATTATGACAGTATCAGGCAAGTTTGTCGGGTGGATCTCTATTGCATCACCATTTATTTTACTCATGAATGCCTTCAAAATTTCTTCACTCTTATATACAAATCTTTCAAGAGTTTCTTTGGAGGTTTTTGATACCCAAGCAAGTTTGTGGAGATCCATGTCTAGCCACTTACGTTTGAATTCTAAAACAACCCATATGGAATCTACGGCAATTCTACTAATGGCCAATCTTTTATGACCATCAAGAGTTTCCTCCACAAGATGTACATACTTAAAACCTTCAACAACGCTTTTTGAACTCGGTTCCTCCTGTCATGTTGAATATTTGGAAGAGCCATCATGATGCTTGTTAATTAAGGTTGCAATTGTTATACTCCAGCAATTAGGAGGTTGGTTGTGCATTAACATTGGTAACACTTGATCACTTTCAAATTCTAATACACCTTGAAAGCTGTTGTAGTTCTGAACTATAAGCTCGATAAGGTTTTTCGCCTGATTCTTTGCACCCTCCGTTATGGATGAATTAATAGAAGTGTTAATGAGCTTCAGGTATCCAGCATGTACTGTCTCACTTTTGAGAAGTAGAACAAAATTTCTGAGGTCTTGCTCATGATTAAGCATGTCTTCTGATTCATTGGGTTCCCTTAAAAGTTTTCTCTTCAATATCCCCAAGCATCGAATGATTCTCGTTCTCAAGATACATAAAAAGAGAAGAATTGTCAATCGGATGATTGTCATCGATATTGTCAAAGAAATTGGACCAATGATCAATATGTAGAGAAATCCACAAATTGAGATGGGCAAAAGTAATTTGTTTCCGATGACAATAACTATCTGACTTCCTATAAAAATGTTGAGAAGCAGATTTCTCTTCTCATAAATAATTTTTCTAAGCTTATGCCCTCGAAATTGAGATGGTGGGGGTGTCTTTTCCCACTCTATAAGTCTTTTTATGCTATAATTCTTTATTTCAGACAAAATACCATATGCAGTACATTTCCTTTTATTCCTTATTATGTGGAGTAAAGCTATTAAAATCTTCCCAAAGACATAATCACGCATAGAGCTAGCCCTACGTATTGGGTAAAATAAACACAACATATTGACCATTTATAATCCGAAGCGTGTTCTGGCTGATTTGGATTAGCAAACCTAAGTCCAGCAGTCGAAAAACTAATGATGCAAATCATGAATAAAACACCAGTGGCCTCAGATCGTGCCATTACAAACTGAGGGTTACCGGTTTCTGCCATAACCCAATACCTTTTTATATACATTTGACTTTAATGTGTCAAAGTCCATTAGATTGTCCACGTGTGATTCCTCAGACGCGATTCTTTTCTGCACTTTGTTATACTTGCATTCCAAATACCTTTTACTCGTAAACATTGTTAAAGCACAAGAACACAGTATAATGAACATATAAACAATCATAAAGACGTGCACCAGTTGTAACAATTTGAACTCCTTTGTAATCACTTGTGTGAACACTTGGATGATCACGTTAACACAAAGTGTCACTTCAAGGATACCCAATGCAATCAAGTTGAGTAATATATCTCGGTCCGTCATAGCTCCTAGAGAAGGCATGAAATGAGTGGCTGAAGCACACAAGAAACCCGTGCTGCTACCTTTAGCCAATTGATCATAGATACCTATCATTGGGGTTGTTAGATCTATTGACAACTTCACCGCAACTGCTAACACGGTCAAAGAAGCAGCATTAAGAGAAGTATAGCTACATGGGAACCACAATTTTCTATGGCGAATGGAGTGACATATATCTGCCATAAGTGCAACAACGCATGCTAGAAATGCTACAGCAGCGTATACGCCTATCCATGGCATTGGTGCGTTCGAATCAACCATTTTGTTCGAGTGTTCACTTCTCTTCCAATCAATGGCTCTCTACAAGGTCATCGTTCCACATATTCGAGTTGTAAGTAAAACACTAAAACTTGCCGCAAAGTAGCGAAACTCAGCAAAAATATATCTAATTAACATAAAAGATTTGAACCAGTCATTCATTGTCACCATCGCATTTATTTAGTTAGTCTCAATATTTTTATGGCTTGGAATGTCAAACTAATCACGTCAACAAATTAGTAATTGAGATTATTTTTATAAAGATAAAAAGATTCAATTAATATTATGAACAAAGCAAAATTTAAATTTTTTTTAATATACTCTTTAATTTACTAACATTTCACTTAAATAATTTTAATTTGTTAACAGCAATACATGTTGATTAAAAAAATAAAATAAAATAAAATAACAATACACATTAAATAAAGATATACATACATACATACATAGATATGGTAGTTTATTTCCTATTTAGAACTAACTTATAAAAAGGTAGCTTATTTAGATTTAGAATTATCTAGTAAATCTCCTAGATCAGTTACTCTTATAGATAATAGTAAATATAAGTGTAATATCGATAAAGATCAAAAACACAGTTGAACTTCTCCCGTTCAGCTGTTAATACTTTAACAAATTTTATTATAAATTTAAGTATAGCTTTAGAAGAACAATTTATTAATATTATAGCTTTAGTCAATAAACAACAGTCGCTTATAAAGAATTTAGAAATAAAAATAGATTATTTACAAGAACAAAATAAAACCTTATTAGAAAAGCCTTCATCTCAATCTAAACTAGAAAAAATAGAAATAGATAATCTAGTAAATAAATTAGCCTTTTTTCCAAAAAACGATAGAAAGTCAAAAACAAGAAGTTGGTACAAGTATTTCTACAGTGGATCCCAAAAACCTTACGAATCAAATAGAATTATTATCGTTAAAAGCATCTAGAAAAGAAAAAATTTCTAGATAGTTTAGTAAGTCAAAGACTCCCTTTAGATTCGTACAATATCTACAAGAATGAATTTTACATGAACTTCTAGAACTATTAATGAAGAAAATAGATTCTCAGTTAACAAGTGACCTTTCAACCTACTTCAAAAAGTATTAAGTAAAAAGGAAGAACATGATACTAAAATAGAAGAACTCATATATCCGGACCAAGATTTTGAAAACTTTCAGACTAAAGGATTAGAAATATTAAAACCAGAAACTCTATATGATAAAGGTATTTTTGAAAATTCTACTCAGTTTTACAAAAATAGCCAAGAATTAACTATTCAATGTATAAAAGATCAAACTAAAATTTTAAATATTATGGATAAAACTAGTGAAAGAAAATTAATAGAAAAGAAATTTAAAGTTAATACATATAGGATTAATTGCCATAGGAGTAAAAGGATTAATGAGAAAATCTTTAGGAACTAAAGTTTTAATAACTATATTAGATAATAAAATTTCAGATATAGACAAAGCTATGATAGCAAGTACAGAAGTAGATATGAATAAAAATAGAGGTTTATTTTATTGCAGTCCAGATATTTTAACTACTATTGAAGATTTTGTAAGATATATAAAAATAGGAATTAAAACTAAAGGATACGAAGAGGTAATAGCAAGTGATAATTTACTTATATCCTTAGGAATTTTAGGAAGATGTTCAAATAATTCAGAAACTAATTGCAGAGTTTATACAGACAAAGTAGTAGAATTAATAAGTAGTAAAGGTGTAAAAATGGTAAAACCAGTAGAATATTCTGTAGAAGATTTGGCAGGACTAGATTGGGAAATTAGTGATTCCATACAAAATAAGAATCCTACTATAGCACCTAAAGAAGCTTTAACATATAGAAATAAAAAAAGGTGGTGTTAGTTTAAGATTTACCAATTATACTATAATACCTAATCAAGAAATATAAGAGGAAGTAAATAGTGATTTAATTAATATAGAAATTGGAAAAGATAGAATTATATATCCAAAAGAATTAGGCTTAATATTAACTAAAAAAGAACTCCTAGAATTAGAAGATAAATTGTTTTTAGAAAAACAATTAGAGGAAGAAGAGTATTTATATTATGACGATATATGAAATATATGTATAGGTAAAGAAATAGTAGAAAATAGAGAGACTAATTCAGAAGCAATAGAAATAAGTTATATTAGAGACCTAGTAGATGCACAAGAAGAATCTAAAAATAGAGTTTGGGCGGCATATGATAAAAACCCTTTTGAAAGAGTAAGACCTGTAGAAGCATTTGGTTATGGTAGTTTTCCCCCTAGAGGAGCTTATATCGAATATAATGAGTTACCTAGATGATATACATACGTACCTAGAGGAACTGCTAGACCCTTGGAACAACCCATAAAATTCCAAACTGAAGGTAAAGGACAAATTCTTAATTTAACTGCCAAGGACCCACAATTATGGCCTAGTGTAATAGAAGTGTGGAAGAGTCTAATAGTATGGCACTATTATAGAAATTGTATGAACATGAGTGCGAAAGAAATGTATAGGTATTAAGAGACCTTTTTAGGTGAAACAGTTAGAGCCACGTGGGAATCGTTTAAATTAGAATGTTTAGATCAGTACAATCATTTAATTTCTCTAGGGCCCAACCCTTATAATTTTGTAAGTAAAATACAAAGTTTGTGTACAGGATCAAACCCAAATTCAGGACAAATGAACATCCAAAGAAGAGCTATGCGAGAATTAGAGCAGTTATCTTTAATAAATTGGAAAGATGGTAACGAAATAAAAAGATTTTTAAATAATTTTACTAATTTATTATGTACGTCAGGAAATGCTCTTAATCAAGAATTAGGTAATAAATTATTCCATAAACTTCCAGATAAACTAGGAGAAGAAATTACTAATAAATGGTTAGACTCACCTCAAATCAAAGAGAATCCTAATTATAAATGGCCAATAGGACATAGAGTACAACATATAATAAAGTGTCTTGAAGATAAGTGTCTAGAAATACAAATACAACACCAATTTAAACATGCAGATTATAAATTTTGTAAAGATATTTATACTTCTCAAGCTTACGAAGGAAAGAACACAAAAAACCTAGGAAAAAGCAAGATACAAAAAGACCCTACAAAAGACAACCTAGAAAAAATTATTATTTGAGAAAATCTAACAAAAGAAAACCTTATTTAAATGAACAAAAACATGTTAGAAAATTTAAGCCAGAAAGAACGTATAAAAATAAGTTAAATTGTTGTATATGTAATAGTGACGACCATTTAGCCAGAACTTGTCCAAAAAGATTAAATACCAATGATAAAAGAGTACATTAATTAACTGTGTTAATGAAGATGTAATTTTAGTAGATGAAAATATTTTAGATACTGAATTAATATACAGTATAATTTCTATTGAAGATTTTTCATAAATTAAAAATGATAGTAGCGATGAATCAGAACCTAAAATAATTTCAATTTTTTTAAATATAGACCCCTTTATGGAATTAATGAACCAACAAGTCGAATGTTCTCACGAATGGCAACGTAAATACAGAAATGATAGTAAGCCTTGTTATTTATGTCAAAATTTTCCTCATGAAAAAGTTAGAGCAAAATGCTTAACTTGTTATAAAGAAGCTTCTCTTTTTTGTTTAGAATCAAAAAATTAATTCCAAGAGAAAATAAAGAAGAAAATTTAACAACATAAATAGAGAAACAAGACTTAAAAATAATCAGAAGAAGGATAGAAAATTTAGAAGATCAAATAAAATTAATAAGACACCAATTAGATATCATAAATGATAGAGATAAAGGTGAAAAGAACATAGAAGAATATAAGGAAGAAATTAGTGAAGTTATTTTAGCTCAAGTTATTTGCAATTCCCCAGAATTAAAAACATTAAAAGTAGCCTATAAATTAAAATTAAGTAAAACATTTACATTAGAATGCTTAGCATTAATAGATTCAGGAAGCACGAATTGTACAGCAGATAAAACTCTAATACCTAAAGAATATATAGTAGAAGCAGAAGAACCAAGAGTAAGTCAACAAATGGACAGAAAACAATATAGATATACAGAACTACTAAAACCAAACTGTAAGATAAGATTTGATACAAACTGTGGATATAGTAAAGACTACACGTTACCTCATAATAGTACATGGGTAAGAGATATATGTACTCTAATTACAGATATAATTTTAGGATTAAGCATTCTCTTTAAAGATGATGGTAGTATTACCCTTACCAAAGACTACATACATTTACATAAACACACTTTAACTGCACCTTGCCTAATTCCCCGTCACGCTGAGAAACATGGTGGACATATATATATATATATATATATATATATATATATATATGAAAGCTAATATTTCAGCTTACAATTTAAAAAGAAAATGACTTATTTTTGTTAGATGGACCAAAATGGAATACAAACTCATCTTTATGAGACTGGGAGTATATGAAACTATCGTATTCCTTCTAGAAGTAATTTTATTTTTTTCCCCCATTATATCCACCGGTGAAATCGATCCACGTCCATCATAATTCATAACCACACAGGTGTAAGCAATTCGACCACTGGAGTCAATTTCAGTTACTTGACTTTGGCCAAGTCAGAAGTCTTCTAGTTCTATTCAATATGTGGTGCACAAGTCAAGCTATGACAGCTGTTCGGAGATTGATCGCCCACTTTTTTCGGACATTTCATGTTTCGACAAAAGTTGTCCTACCGCGTTGAATAGCGGATTTGAAAGGGCAAAATTGGTGGCAAGGTGTCTCTTTTTTTTTTACTTTTCACCTAAGGTAGAGCTCCACTTGCATCACCTCTGCGAATAGGTGTGGCCTTCTCCCATACGAGCATCTCGATGTCCGAGCTATAGATCGTTGGCTGTACAAAATTTGGGGATTATGAACTGGTTGAAGCACGCTTTAGTGAGAGAAAGTTTCACTCTCTGTATTCTCATTTTGTGGTTTCAGTGTTTAAAGAAAAGGTGAATTACAGATATATACAAGAAAGAACATTAAAGGAATCGGTAAAGCTAAACTATTCTAAGTGCTCTAACTACAATTAGCAACTAATAGGATCCCTAATTAACTGGATAGCTCGGCTTGATATTGTTGACCGTGGACCACAACTATTTTTACATCCTCCCCTCAAGTGGGAAGGGATTGATGAATATCAACCATTCCCAACTTGGACAAGAGAGTATGAAATTGCGGAGAAGCAAGGAGCTTGGTAAAGAAGTCTGCGTGTTGGAGCTTGGAAGATACATGCTGTGGGAGAATGAGTCCAGCCTTGTAGTGGTCTCGAATGACATGGCAGTCAATGGCAAGATGTTTGCTATATTCGTGGAAGACGGGGTTCGCGACAATGTAAAGGGCCGCACGATTGTCACACCATAAAGGAATGGGCAGAGGTGGTGATATGTCGAGTGAGTGTAGTAGGTAGTTAATCCATTTTAACTCACAACCAGTGGTGGCAAGGCTCCGGGACTCGACCTTAGCGGAAGATCTCGAAACGGTGGATTGTTTCTTGGACTTCCAAGAGATCAAAAAGGGGCCCAAGTAAACACAGTAGCCAGTGACAGATTTGCGTGTATTGGGGCAACTAGCCCAGTCGGCATCACAGTAAGCTTCGACCTTGAGGGAATTACATGAGGGATAAAACAAACTAGTAGAGAGATAGCCTTTTAGGTATCTGACTAAGTGGAGGACGGCAGCCCAATTTTCAGGTCCCGGCTTGTTAACAAACTGGCTCAACTGTTGGACAGCAAAGGTGACATCCGATCTGGTGAGATTGAGATAGAGCAAGCGTCCAACTAGTTGTCGATATTTGTCGGGATCTAGAAGAGGGGTGGTTGGATCTTTAGAGAGTTTCAGGCCTTTCGGAAGTGGAGTCAAAGTAGGTTTGCAACCCGTTAAATGCGCATCTTGAATAATATCCAAAATATACTTGCACTGATTCAGGCTAATGCCCCCATTTCCTATGGCTATTTTCACCCCCAAAAAATATTTGGCTAAGCCAAGGTCTTTAATTGTGAAAAGATCATCAAGGTATCGTTTGACAGCTGCCATACTTTGTTCATCATCACCAGTGAGTAAAACATCATCTACATAAACAAGCAGTACAAGAAAAGACCTGGATGTTTGCTTGGTGAAAAGACAATGATCATGAGGACATTGGGTAAAACCAAAAGACTTAAGTTTGGAGCAGAAATCATTCCATTGGCGAGATGCCTGCTGAAGGCCATAGAGACTTCTGCATAATTGACAAACCTGATTACCAGTGGCCTTAGTGTAGCCGAGAGGAGATGACATATAGACTTCTTCATTGAGAAACCCATGTAGAAAAGTGTTGTTGATGTCCAATTGGTGTAAACACCAGTTTTTGGCTGCTGCCATAGCAATAACAACTCTTACAGTGACTGATTTTGCTACAGGAGAAAAGCTCTCTGTGTAATCTACTCCTTCCTTTTGGTGATAACCTTTTGCCACCAAGCGTGCCTTGTATCTGTCAATGCTTCCATCTGGTTTTCGTTTTATTTTATAGACCTATTTGGAGCCTATGGCTGACTTACTAGCAGGTAAGGGAGTAATGTCCCAAGTGTAGTTCTATTCCAAGGCCTTAAGCTCTTCCTCCATAGCTTTAACCCAATTATTGTCCTTTCTAGCTTGAGCATAAGAAGTTGGTTCCTGCACATTAGATACATTTTCCAAAAAACCAATATATGTGTGGTGTAAATATGGAGCAATGAAATATGGAAATGTGGGAGGGGTGTATATAGAATTGGTAGGCAGTTTAAGTGAAGTGTTTGCCATGGAAGCATGCTCAGAGGCGGAAAGGGTGGTCACAAAATCTAGACACCAGTGGGGTTTTTGTCTTTCCCTGGTACTCCTTCTTACCATCCAAACTTCAGGGGCTGGTGTAGAACTGGGAACTTCAGATTCTGCTAAATTCTGGTCAGTTGGATGTCTATCACTCTCTATTGTATGAGAAGTGTCCTGGTCACTTTCTCTTTCCCTGGTCTCAATATTGAGATCCATGCCGTTGTCAACTATCATTTTGTTGGTAGGAAGAGTATTTTTGGTTTGATAATCTGTAGGATCGTGGAAGGATATTGGTAAAGGTGTAGGTTCTTGACTATTGTTGTGAGTATGAAAAGGAAAGATGGTTTCGTGAAAAATGACATCTCTAGAAGTGAGTATTTGGTGGGAGTCGAGGTTGTATAGTTTGAATCCTTTTTGTCCTACTGTATATCCAATAAAGATGCATTTGGAAGATCAGGATTCAAACTTATTTTGAAGGGCTTAGTGTTTGCAACATAACATAGGCAACCAAATGGTTTAAGCATGGTGTAGTCTGGTGGTGTTATGAAGGACTTCATATGGAGTTTTCCTCTTTAAAAGGGCTGTGGGCATTCTGTTTAGAATATAAGTGGCCATCAAAATAGAGTGAGACCAAAACTTGGAGGGTAAATGGGCGTGAAACATAACGGCTCGTGCAATTTGTAAGAGATGACGATGTTTTCTCTCAACTACCCCGTTCTGTTAAGAGGTGTACACACACGACCTTTGGTGTAAAATACCATTCTTAGCAAACATAGATTGGCATTCATGATTAAGGAACTCAGTTCCATTAACACTCCTCACAGTTTGATCAACTTTCCAAATTGCACTTGCACCATGGTAACAAACTCCTTCAATAATCTGGAGACCTGGCCCTACTAAAATCTTTGACTATGGTAAGAATGTAAGGAGTACCAGTAAGATTGGGTTTGTTATACGGTCCCCATAGGTCAACATGTATTAGTTGGAACGTCTTAGTGGTGCTTATTTCTCTAGTAGGAAAGGGTTTTCTATGTTGTTTGGCTTTGTAACAAATATCACAACACCTCAAGAAATCAATGTTTGTATCATCAAATCCAGGGAACAAGTATTTCAAATTCCTGAGAACAGTCACAGAAACGTGTCCAAGCTTGATGTGCCATTCTAGCACATCTTTATTACAAGTATCTAATTGAGTGCGTAATGAATTACAATTCAAAGGTAAAGTGTCAATAGAATTGGAAGAAAAGGCATGTAAATGCTTATTCAGATGAGGAGCTATCTTTAGGCTTGTTTTGGTGATGAGATAAAGTTGTCCCAGCATTTTCCCAACGGCTAAGACTTCGTTAGTCAACTGGTCCTGCATAACGCAATGCGTAGGATAAAAGGTATATTTCAGATTAGATGTTTGGGCTAATTTTCCAACTGACAATAGGTTAAACTTTCTGGAACATAAAGTGTATCTGTCAGAAAGATTCTGTCATTTAGTTTAACTATGCCTATATGAGTGACATTCTTGATAGTTTTATTTGGGAGAAATATGGATGTTGGTTTGGTTATGGGTTTTGGTGAGATTAGAAAAGATTTGTCCACACACATATGGCCACTGGCTCCAGTATCTAAAATCCAGGTGCCGGTTTCTAAATGATCAATGATAGAAAGTGCATATTGGGTGTTTAGAGCAGTGGTTATACCTAAATAATCTCCAAAGTGTGCAAAACTAGCATTGTGACTTCCTTGCATTTGAGTTTTCATGATTTTCATCACCTCCTACATTTGTTTATACATTGCCCCAATGTCCATATTCTGGTTCTTATAAGATTTCTCCTCGTATGCTCTATTTTCCTCAAACTACAGAGGACTCTCTGCCATATTTACCATCTGCCTATCCTCATTCACAGCTCCTCTTTTCTCCTTCATATTTTTGTACCAATCAGGTACCCATGTATCTTGAAGGCTTCTCATATGTGTGTCCTGTAGTTTGACAATTCTTGCAGCATAAAAGAGACTTGTCTTCTTTGTTATAGCTTCCTCGACCTCCTCTCCCTCCATTTCCTCTCCCATATCTCCCTTTTCCTCTGTCATTGGTTTGCCCTCTTGTCATCATTGCCATGTTCTCATTCCTTTCAGGAAAGGCTAATTGTACTGGCCTCTACTTTTCAACTCTCAGAACAAGGGAATATGCCTTGCTATCATCTGGTAAGGGCTCCATAACCAATATTTGATTTCTAATGTGTTCAAAGCTATCATTAAGCCCCATTAAGAATTGCATTAGTTTGTGTTCTTTCTCCTTCTCTGAAATCTCTTTCCCAATAGTACAAGTACACCTAGGTATAGGTGAGACGGTGGCCAACTCATCCCATAATTTCTTCAGTTTCGTGTAATACACTGCTACTGATAGATCTCCTTGTGCAAAGCTACAAATCTCCCTCTCTAGTTCGTAAATCAATGGTCCATTACTTTGTCCAAATCTATTTTTTAGCTCAGTCCACAACTCATAAGCCGAATTGGCGTAGAGGAAAGCATCTACAATTTCTCTGGACATTGAATTCAAAAGCCAAGACACAATCATGCAGTTGACTTGTTTCCACTGGTCAAAATCGGGTGAATCTTCCTCTGGCATTTTTGCTTTACCAGTTATGAACCCTAGCTTTGCTTTCGCACCTAATGGCAATTAACACAGATCTACTCCAAGTTAAATTATTCAAACCTGTTAATGGAGCTGATACTAAAGTCATTCCAGGATGATCAGATGATTGCAAAAATTAGTAGATCTTCTCCATAATCATGTCTTCCTCCATTCCTGACTCCACAAGTACGAACTCCAGTTATTTGAGTTGTGCGATCCGCTTCTCTAGCATTTGTATTTGTAAATTCTTCTTCATTGTTATTCTCGGATTCCGTCGATTACTCGGATCGATGCTTTGATACCATGTACAAAATTTGGGGATTATGAACTGGTTGAAGCACGATTTAGTGAGAGAAAGTTTCACTCTCTGTATTTCTCATTTCATGGTTTCAGTGTTTAAAGAAAATGTGAATTACAGATATATACAAGAAAGAATATTAAAGGAATCGGTAAAGCTAAACCATTCTAACTGCTCTAACTACAATTCGCAACTAATAGGATTCCTAATTAACTGATAGCTCTGGCTTGACATTGTTGACCGTGGATCACAACTATTTTTACATTGGCCATTGAGCATATCGCCAGAAGATATGCAGGACGATACATTGTTGACCGTTGACCACAACTATTTTTACATTGGCCATTGAGCGTATCGCCAGAAGTTATGCAGGATGATTGAACTTGGCATAATCATAATGTTTATTCTCGACCACTCGTGGAGTGCTCGAGAATGGGAGGTTGTGATGGTAGAATCGCCCTCGTTCGGTGACTTAACCTTTGAGACCAAACTTGTGACGATTGACATTCTTCAGGGATATTAGTCAACCTACATCGATTGATACGATAGGATAAAGAAGTTCATCATTCCCAACGAAGGTGCAAACTCCTCATTAACTATTGACTTAGGCTGCGAGTGACGCGTAAGCACCGGCTTGATTCATTTGGTCCAGGCATCCCTATAAATATACCCCGGAAATCAAAGAAGATAGATACCTCGTGCACTTTCCACTTTCTCTCACTAGAAACCGTTAGAGAGGGGTAGATATGTGATCTACCTTCAAGTGAAGAAATTTTGGCTTTGGTATTTGAAATGAAGAAAAGGTTTTGAAGCTTTTGACTTTGTCTTGATGATCTTTGACTGAATTGTGATAGATAAAATAATTTATAAAATATTAGCAAGAAAATCATAAAATAATTACATAAATATTGGAATGACATGCAAAATTTATATTTGTAAGACTAGAAACATTATTTAAAAAAGAAAAAAAATTATTGTGCATGGACCGAAATACCCCTCTCTCTAGGCACCCACCCCAACTTTGACCCCTCCAAAGTTCTACGGCCATTGCAGTAGTGATTGTCCAACTGATAAGTTATATTTTTAATGTTTTAATTCTCGCATTTTGATAATGTTTTTATATATTTTTCTGGTTATTATTTACTTTTTGTGTTAGGAGTTACAAAGAGGCACTTCTACAATACTTCTACAACATTTCTCCTTGTATTGGCATTTCCGGATGATAAATTGGCTCGTGAAATCAATGGCTAGTGGGAATATTTTGGAGTGGAAATAATGATGGAGACAAGTGCTAGTGGAGACAAAAGAGAAAAAGAAAAGAAAAACATCATCATGGCACATCATTAGGACATAATCATCACACCTCTTTTTCTTCTTTTGAATTGCATTTTGGAGAATAAAACGTGGATGTTATATATGAAAGGAAAGTTACGTAGAAGAGAGGGAGAGGAAGCAGAGTGAATTTGCGATGAATATATAGCATATGCAGAGAGAGTTGGAGGAGCACATGCAAGAATTTCAACACAAGAAAATTGAGAGATAAATACGAGTGAAGAGAGAGTTGAACACATACACAATTGAGGAGGACAGAAGGGAGAAAACACCGAGGCCAAATATTTGTTTCTACCCTTAAAAATCAAGTTATGTATCTCTTTATTTTCTCTATTGAAACTCTTGTATTTAAATTTATGTGTAGCTAATTTTCTATACTTGGGACGAACAATGAATCCTCTTTGTGAACTCTAGTATTTTGTTATTGGATTTAATATTACATGATTGATTTGTCGTTAATTTTATGTTGTTAAGCTTATAAATTTATCTTTTGATCAATTGATAAATTATAAATTGGTTTGTGTTGGATTTGAGAAATGAAAACATAAATTAGAATAAACAACATAGAACACTAATTTAGACGAGATTTAGAGATAAACTTGTGGTTAGTGCGATCTTAGGTGAAGTTTCGACGTAACCTATTTGAATTTATTGTTTGAATGCATTCTAGAGGGTTGATAACGAATTTATTTAGAGATAAATAAATTGGCCTAATAGAATAGATTTATTTATTATCGAGAGATATAAATAATTGATTTAGTAAATTCGATCGTTAATGGCAATAAAATCACTATTGAATCCAATAACGTACTAGAGGGATCAAAGTCGGTGAAATTGTAAGTCCCAAGTCTCATAATTCCCATCTTTGTTTATTTATATTTCGCAATATTAATTCTTGTTAGTTAGATATTATTTAGTTTTTATATTTAATTTGTAAGAACTTATTTTCATTGAAAAAACAAAGCAACTTTCAAATTGTCTTTTCAAATAGAGTATAAAATTGATAATTTTGGTAGTTAAATCAAGTCCTTGTGGGATCGATATTTGGACTCAAAAATCCATTTTACTACTTGTTCGACCCGTACACTTGCGGCATTTATTTGACACATTTCACAACGAACAAGTTTTTGGCGCCGTTGCCGGGGATTAGATTTAATATCAATTCCAATCAATTTTTTACTTTAATTTGAATTTTTATTTATTTATTTATTTTGTTTCTCACTTTTATTTTATTTAGTTTTATCTAATTTTGTATGCGTAGTAAGAAGTTTAGTCCATTAATTCCATTTGACCCTAAATCGAACGCATTTTTAGGTATAGATTACGTGCTATACACTTGGAGCGAAAAATGGTGAAGAAGCAGGATCGAATGATTGTTGCGAGCGCCCTTTGAGGGATTATATTATTCCCACAATTGGGGATAATTTCACTTGCTTAGTTCCTCCTGCGATTCCATAAATAATTTTGAAATCAAACCTGGAACTATTCAGTTAGTTCAACAAACTGCTCAATTCCATGGCCTACCCGATGAAGACCCACACGAACACATCGAAAATTTTAGAAATTTGTGGCATGTTCAAAATTAACTGAGTGCCGCCAGATGTGATAAAAATGAAACTTTTTTCATTTTCATTGACAGGAAAAGCAAAAACATGGTTTTACGCTTTACCCGCCAACTCCGTCACCGATTAGGATAATTTATGCCAAAAATTTTTAGAAAAATTTTTTCCACCTTAGAATGCTTAAAATTGATGAAATTTCATCTTTTAGCCAACGACCAGGAGAATCTATTTCTGAAGGATGGGAACGTTTCAACGATCTTTTGAGACATTGCCCAAATCATGGGATACCGGAATGGCTTATTGTCCAGACGTTCTATAATGGGTTGGGAAACAAGAAGCACGCTGATTCAAATAGAGGATCACTAATGGACAAAACTTTCAACGAAGCATCACACTGGAGAAAATGGTCGCAAAGCGACCATCAATGGTATTCGGTCGAGCATCGCCTAAACATGCTGGAGTTCATGGAATAGACGCTATCACTGCACTCTCTGCTCAAGTTGCAGCCCTATCAAAGAAAATTGAAGGATTGACTGTTCCAACGGTTAATATGGTTCAATCATCTGGAGGGTGTGAAATTTGTTGCGCAAATCATGCCACTACCGAGTGTCCTGTCACGCATTCAAATGGGCCCACTGAAGCAATGTTTGTTGGAAGCAATCAAAGGCCACAATTTGGGCCTTATGCTCCCACCTACAATCCAGGCTGGCGACAGCATCCAAACTTTTCATGGAAAGATAATCCAGCACCGGTGAGACCACCTGGATTCCACCAGCCACAGGAAAAGAAAACCTCGCTCGAAGATGTATTCGCAAAGTACATGGAGGTTAACAGTAGTTTTATGCAGAAAACCGAACACACTCTCCAAAATCAAAACGCTGCGATAAAAAATTTGGAGACTCAAATGGGACAAATCGCATCGGCAGTTGCAGGACGAGCACCTGGTAAATTACCAAGTGATACTGAGACAAACCCTAGACAAGTCAATGCCATTACAACAAGAAGTGGTTTACAACTTCCGGAGAGAGAAGTAAAGAGAAAGGAGAACAATGAGATCAAAGATACTGATGAAAGAAAGGAAGAGACGAAGGAAACAAGTGTTGGTGAAACATCCTCTGAAAAATCCCAATTCGAAAAGGAGGAAAATGAGATTCCAAAACCTGTGAAAGCATACGTACCTCCTATCCCATTTCCTCAAAGGCTACAAAAGAACAAATTGGATAAACAATTCGGGAAATTTCTTGAAATCTTCAAGAAATTACACATCAACATCCCTTTTGCAGATGCTTTAGCACAGATGCCCAGCTACGCAAAATTCATGAAGGAAATTCTTTCTAACAAAAGAAAGCTGGAAGAACATGAGACAATGATGCTCACTGAGGAGTGTAGTGCCATTCTCCAAAAGAAACTACCTCCTAAACTGAAAGATCCAGGGAGTTTCAACATTCCCTGCACCATTGGGTCATTCTACTCTGGATTTGCCTTATGTGACCTTGGCGCAAGTATCAATCTCATGCCCCTATCTGTTTATAGGAAGCTTGGATTGGGAGAATGTAGGCCTACCACCGTGACTCTACAATTGGCGGATCGATCTATCACATATCCTAGAGGAATTATCGAGGATGTGTTAGTCAAGGTCGATAAATTCATTTACCCGGTGGATTTCATCATTTTAGATATGGAGGAGGATAAGGAAATTCCGTTGATTTTTGGAAGGCCATTTCTGCGAACTGGAAGAGCTTTAATTGATGTCTACGAAGGCACACTGACACTGAGGGTGGATAAAGAGGAAGTAACTTTTAATGTCTTGAAAGCATTAAAACATCCTTCCTCCTCTTCCACAGATGCTTGTTTTCAAATCGATGTCGTTGATCAAGTAGTGAGAGAAACTTTTGACGAAAATCTACCGGCAGAACCTCTGGAGGCCTGCCTTGTCAGATCGGAGAGTACTGACACTGAGAATGAAGTCCGAGCTGAGATGGCTCATAACTTGGAAGCATCACCCACCATGATTCTGAGGAGAAATTGGATTCTGAACCTTTGGGTGAAGCCTCGAAAAATTCTTGCCATCTATTGACTCTCCCCCAACTCTTGAATTGAAATACCTTCCCACTCATCTCAGATATGCATATTTGGGAGCTTATTTAACTTTACCTGTGATTATCTCTAATCACTTGACGGAGTTAGACGAGGAAAAACTGCTTCGAGTCTTGAGAGAACACAAAACAGCACTGGCATGGACAATTGCTGACATAAAAGGGATTAGTCCCTCTATATGTATGCATAAAATCATGCTGGAGGAAAATTCGAAAACTTCCATTGAGAATCAACGCAGACTGAATCCCACGTTGAAAGAAGTTGTTCGAGCCGAGATAGTTAAACTTCTGGATGCAGGCATTATTTACCCTATCTCAGACAGTGAGTGGGTCAGTCCGATCCATGTGGTGCCTAAAAAGGGAGGGATAACTGTGATAAAGAATGACAATGATGAGATAATTCCCACTACACCAGTCACTGGATGGAGAGTATGCATTGACTATCGAAAGCTCAACAACGCAACCAGAAGGACCACTTCCCTTTGCCCTTTATAGACCAAATGTTGGAGCAGTTAGCGTGGTACTCTCACTCTTGCTTTTGGATGGGTACTCGGGATACAATCAAATTCCCATCGCACCTTTCTCGATCAAGAGAAGACAACTTTTACCCGCCCCTATGGGACATTTGCTTCTGAGGAGAATGCCGTTTGGCCTATGCAATGCACCGCCACCTTTCAACGATGCATGATGGCGATCTTCTCGAGATATGGTGGAGCGGTTTATAGAGGTTTTCATGGATGACTTCTGCATTTTGGGTCATCTTTCGATGAGTGTCTCCATCATTTGAGTTTAGTGTTAAAACGATGTGAAGAAACAAACCTCGTACTCAATTGGGAGAAATGTCATTTCATGGTGATGAAGGGATTGTCTTGGGCCATCGTGTATCGAGGTAGGGATTGAAGTTGATAGAGCTAAGGTGCAAGTCATTGAGAAACTACCCCACCCACATCCATCAAGGGCATTCATAGCTTTCTTGGCCATGCAGATTTCTGAGACGGTTCATCAAGGATTTTTCCGCCATTTCAAGCCATTGTGCAAAATTTGTTGGAGAAGGATGTGCCGTTCCATTTTTCGGAGGAATGTCGTAGTGCCTTTAACACTCTAAAGGACAAACTAATTTATGTAATCATTGCACGGATTGGAACTTGCCTTTTGAAATCATGTGCGATGCTAGTGATTATCTTTGTGGGGGCAGCTTTGGGGCAAAGGAAGGACAAAGTTTTGAGTGATCTACTATGCTAGCAACACTCTCAATACACCTCAAGTTAACTATGCTACCACCGAAAAAGAACTACTTGCGCTTGTTTATGCTTTTGACAAATTCCGAGCATATCTCATTGGGTCGAAAGTGGTGGTTTACAGATCATTGACTTTAAAGTACTTGTTTGGAAAGAAGGATGCCAAGCCGAGGCTCATTCGATGGGTATTGCTTTTACAAGAGTTCGACATTGAAATTCGGTGATAGGAAGGAACAGAAAATCAAGTGGCGGATCATTTGTCAAGACTTCAGGTGTGGAGCCCACAGACGGTGACATCAATGAGAATTTTCGCGAGCAATTGTTTCTAGTTGACAAAGCTCCTTGGTTTGCCGATTACGTCAACTACTTAGTTGGCGTAATTCCACATGAATTTTCCTATCAACGGAAGAAGCAGTTTTCCATGACCTTCGTTACTTCTCTTTGGGAGGAGCCATTTCGCATGCAGACGAGGACTGATCAAATCATCGTAAGATGTGTGCCTGATGATGAAATGAGAAGAATTCTAGAACGTGTGCATTCATCACCTTATGGTGGCCATCTGGGACCCACCAAACAAATGCTAAAGTGCTACAGGCGGATTCTCTTGGCCCACTTTATTCAAAGACGCGTTTTCATTTGTCAAAGCGTGGCCAAGACCGTTGCCAACATACATGTAACATTTCTGCACGACAAGAGATGCCACTGAACAACATTTTGGTGGTTGAAATCTTTGATATTTGGGGAATTGATTTCATGGGACCATTCCCATCGTCCTACAACAATCAGTATATCTTGGTAGCAGTTGATTATGTGTCAAAATGGGTTGAAGCACGTGCTTCACCGACGAACGATGCTAAGGTGGTGGTAGAATTTGTTAGAAAGAACATCTTCACAAGGTTTGGAGCACCTCGTGCTATCATTAGTGATGGTGGTACTCACTTCAACAACAAACTTTTTCAAATGCATTACGGCCAAATATGGAGTTCATCATCGAATGGCCACACCTTATCATCCACAAACAAGCGGACAAGTTGAGATATCAAATCGATAGTTGAAAAGAATTCTGGAAACCACTGTTAACTCATCTCGCACTGATTGGTCAAAGAAATTGGATGATGCACTTTGGGCATGCCGCACTGCGTTCAAAACACCTATTGGTATGTCTCCTTTTCAATTAGTGTTTGGAAAGTCATGTCACTTGCCTGTTGAATTGGAACACAAGGCATATTGGGCGGTAAAACAATTGAACATGGACATGAAAGCTGCAGGAGAGAAGAGATGTCTGACTCTCAATGAATTGGATGAATTTCGGTTAGGTGCTTATGAAACTTCGACAATCTACAAAGAGCGTACTAAGAAATGGCATGATCGGCACATTCAACGAGAATTTAGGTAGGGGATCAAGTTTTACTCTATAATTCTCGTTTGAAGCTATTCCCAGGAAAACTCCGGTCAAGGTGGTCAGGGCCCTTCACTATTTCATACGTGACTCCATATGGTGCTATCGAGCTCTCTCACCCTACCAAAGGGACCTTCAAAGTCAATGGTCAACGACTAAAGCACTACTTTGAAACCGATTTCTCGAAAGAAAAATCGATTTTGAACTGCAGTGATTCTTTCAACAGGCTCGTGACTATAAATAAAGCGCTTTTTGGGAGGCAACCCAAACTTCGTTCATTTGATGTGTGTTGTGTGTGCATTACATTATTTTATGTTCGTTTATTTTGTTTTATTTGAGTGTGTTTATATTTAATTAAGTTTAGTGTTTTTCTTAAATTATGTTTTATCTCCATATTTCTATTTTCATTTTTATTTTTTTCTTTTATTCTATTACTTTTATTTGATTTTTCGTAATGCAGTTCTATTGATACATATGTGAGATATTTCAGGTGGTACAATACTAATGATTTAGGCGTGCTATGGACAAGTAGCCGTTGTAAAAAAAAAAAAAAAAAAAAAAAAAAAAAAAGAAGAGAGAGAAAGCGGCAGTGGGCGGACGCTGCGTTTCTCGATAACTCGACCGACCTCCTTTTTCCTCGGATACCACGGATACCTCGGCCACTTGTCGGGTTAGTGGTTGCCACAGTAGTCGTTCCGATCTCTAAAGTCAGACGAGGTACACCATTTCTACACACCACACTCAGATCTCACTTGCTTTTCTCTCTCGGTATTTCCTCAATCACCTGTTAGGTAACACTCTTCTTCTCTCCGATCCTCTAGTCGGTTATGGACGCATGCTTGTATATATATCTTCTTCTTGTGATTGTTGAGTGTGTGATTCAAATTTTTATCCTTTTCTTCTTTTATTTCATCAATTTCTCCCACTAAACATGGATTCTGCCTTTGTGAAAATTCGAAAATACTACTCATCTTTTCCTTTGAATGATTTGAAACGAATCTACCGTCTTCGACTCGAGCGGTTGAGATTGTTAATGTATTATGGGATGCCTGAGGATATCCGTTGGTTAATTGAAGCCAAGGTTCGAATAGGGGGAGAAATTCCAGCCATCTATACCAAACATTTATCGAGTTTAGGCAAAAGCGAGTTTTCAAAGAAAGCAGCGAGCAAAAAGGATGAATGTCTGCTATAAGTGTGCTAGATGGACATGTGATACAAAGTTGTCGTTCACTTGGATTTATGTCTAAAAATCGAGAAGATAAGATCGCTTTCATTAGGGATGGCCTGAGTAAGGAGTCGTTGGATGATATCCTACAGACTCTTGAGATGCATCCTTGTGGAGCTGTGCAACATGAACTTCTTGGTTTATGGACTCAATTCAACAAAGAACGTGACCACTACAGTCTTGGGAATCGACTTTAAAGACCACATTTGCAGTTTTTAAGAAAACTGGATGGGAAGCATATCCCCAACTCATAGAAGGTGTTGCAGCCGTTTCTGGACGTAAAACCAGAGGAAGATGTGAGCCACAATCACAACTACTTGTTTATATTGTTGTTTGTGATTTTCTTTTCTATTTGTTTCAGTTTTAGCTTTTTGGGTGAACTCGAGTGATTATGGAAGCCATTCCCCACACAGAAGAACCTTCATATGTACAATTAAAAACCATTGGCCTCTTTGGTGGCTCGACTATGGGGTGAGATCGAGAATACCTTCTTTGCGGCGATCGATGTAAGCGTAAACCGGGGAACTTCAAGCCAATATCGTCTATGGAGGAGGACTGTGCGGTTTGTTAGGTGTCTTTATTCACGGCTGCTCAGTCTGAGGATCTCGAGTGATTGGAGTTACTCTCGAGCCCTTATCACGGTATACAGATTCACGGTGGAGTGCTGAGGTAAACGTTCGATCCTTTATGAGCGTCTGTCACTCATCATCTCATATTCCGATGTATTCATTGCACTTAGGAGGTTTTGACACATTGGAACAAATTTTTAACATTATCTCTTGGTACCGGTTTAACTTGCACAATAAACCTATTGGCACGCTAAATGTGGATCATTTCTTGATGGTTTATTAGCGTTTACGGATTTTGCTCTTTATAAAGCAACTAATTTCTCCCATTTCAAGAAACATGATTTTAGTTGCCTCATCCATTGAGGAATTGTTGGATAAATTTCATGCTTATGCACCACAACTTGATCCGTCACACCCTCCAATCAATTGGAACCGAATCTCCCACAAGTAGCGGGATCCGAATGAGCTCGATTTAGAGTTGCGATTATAATTGTGGAATTTGAGCCTTTGATTTTTGCAAAGATCTTTGTGTGATTCTGTTTAGTTTTGTTTTCGAGATTTGCGTATGACACCCAACTTGAGTCGTCCTCAGGTGTTATCTCTCCTTTTTATTAAACATTGAGGACAATGTCCATTTCGATTTGGGGGGTGGGATTTTTGTGTTGTTATGCAATTAGTTGAAATTTGTGTGGAATTTGATTATACATTCTGAGATGGCGAGTAAGGAGTGGTAGACTCTTGAGACGCATCTTATTGTTATTTGTTCTATACATTTTTAACTGTTTTTGTGTTCTTATGCTTTAATAAAAACAGTTGCTGATTGCATGGCTTCTCGCTTAGTCAAGTCATTTGTATTTTTGAATGGTAGAATTGGTCGTAATTCTAAAGTATAGGGGTTACTAGTTTGAGTTTACCTTTTGATTTGTTGTGCGTGTTTGGTGTGTTTATTATTTATAAGTTGCTTGCTATATGTCTAGTATTGCGTGCATGTGTGGTCATTTTCATTTTTCTCAAATTTAAAGTGTATTTAACTCACGAAATATACTGCTCAAGTTCTTTTCATGCTTGCTCGTCCATTGGATGTCATGACTCCGTGTTTTTGGATTTAGAAGTTGGTTGGTTGGAATAAGAAGTGTGCTTGAATTCTTCCCACCACCCTTCATTTTCGCAACACTTTGCCATTGTGAGATAAGTGGTGAATTTATTGATGGAGGATGAGTTAGTATTGAGATGATTCCGTGCATGATAACTTTTGTGGAGTGTATTTGATCAACAAGTAGAAACAAGGTAATGACCGTTTACTAGAAATGCAATCCATGTCGTGTAAAAAAAAAAAAAAAAAAAAAAACAAAAAAAAAAAAACAAAAATGCATTCATTTCATTGTGCTACCACTCTCTTGCCTCATTGACTCGGGTGAATAAGTTCTTAGGGGTATTTCAAAACCTGGTGCCTTGAGTGACGAGCTCGGGAGTCGCCGACCTAAAGCCCGCTACATGGGTCAGTGAGAAAGCATTATTGTTTGGGGCATTGCATTGCACGTTTACATTTTAACAATGTAAAAAAAAAAAAGAGTGAGCATTGTTGACTTGGAATTCTAGTTGGTTTGAATTACTTTGGAGTAACTTGTTTGTTGAAGCACTCAAAAATGGGGAGAGTCATCACATTACTACACTATTGATTCCACCAGTAAAATTCACTTCAGCATAAGAGTTGAAAAAGAAAAGAGTGATTGAGAGCAACCTTTGGGATGATCATCTGGCATTGAGAGAAAAGAAGATTAGATGTGACCACGAGAGGGTAAGGATATATTTAACCATTGAAGGTCGGGTTGCTAACCGCTCAATTTTTGAATCTAAAAGGCAATGAGAAGTGAAGATTACCAAGGGACGAGCTAAATATTTTTGTAGTATGAACAGTGAGTTGATTACATATTTTTGTATTTGTGTATGTTAAGTTGTTTAGAATATTATTATATTTGATGGTATGCTTATTTATTTTTTCTTGCTTGCTGGTGTGTATTTTGAGTCTTTGTTGTTTGAGGACGAACAACAGTTTAAGTGTGGGGGTATTTGATAAGTTATATTTTTAATGTTTTAATTCTCGCCTTTTGATAATGTTTTTATTATGTTTTTATATATTTTTCTGGTTATTATTTACTTTTTGTGTTAGGAGTTACAAAGAGGCACTTCGACAATACTTCTACAACATTTCTCCTTGTATTGGCATTTCCGGATGATAAATTGGCTCGTGAAATCAATGGCTAGTGGGAATATTTTGGAGTGGAAATAATGATGGAGACAAGTGCTAGTGGAGACAAAAGAGAAAAAGAAAAGAAAAACATCATCATGGCACATCATTAGGACATAATCATCACACCTCTTTTTCTTCTTTTGACTTGCATTTTGGAGAATAAAACGTGGATGTTATATATGAAATGAAAGTTACGTAGAAGAGAGGGAGAGGAAGCAGAGTGAATTTGCGATGAATATATAGCATATGCAGAGAGAGTTGGAGGGAGCACATGCAAGAATTTCAACACAAGAAAATTGAGAGATAAATACGAGTGAAGAGAGAGTTGAACACATACACAATTGAGGAGGACAGGAAGGGAGAAAACACCGGAGGCCAAATATTTGTTTCTACCCTTAAAAATCTGGTTATGTATCTCTTTATTTTCTCTATTGAAACTCTTGTATTTAAATTTATGTGTAGCTAATTTTCTATACTTGGGACGAACAATGAATCCTCTTTGTGAACTCTAGTATTTTGTTATTGGATTTAATATTACATGATTGATTTGTCGTTAATTTTATGTTGTTAAGCTTATAAATTTATCTTTTTGATCAATTGATAAATTATAAATTGGTTTGTGTTGGATTTGAGAAATGAAAACATAAATTAGAATAAACAACATAGAACACTAATTTAGACGAGATTTAGAGATAAACTTGTGGTTAGTGCGATCTTAGGTGAAGTTTCGACATAACCTATTTGAATTTATTGTTTGAATGCATTCTAGAGGGTTGATAACGAATTTATTTAGAGATAAATAAATTGGCCTAATAGAATAGATTTATTTATTATCGAGAGATATAAATAATTGATTTAGTAAATTCGATCGTTAATGACAATAAAATCACTATTGAATCCAATAACGTACTAGAGGGATCAAAGTCGGTGAAATTGTAAGTCCCAAGTCTCATAATTCCCATCTTTGTTTATTTATATTTCGCAATATTAATTCTTGTTAGTTAGATATTATTTAGTTTTTATATTTAATTTGTAAGAACTTATTTTCATTGAAAAAACAAAGCAACTTTCGAATTATCTTTTCAAATAGAATATAAAATTGATAATTTTGGTAGTTAAATCAAGTCCTTGTGGGATCGATATTTGGACTCAAAAATCCATTTTACTACTTGTTCGACCCGTACACTTGCGGCATTTATTTGACACATTTCACAACGAACACCAACCTCTACATTGCAGAAGTCAAGACAATTATGCGCCATAATTAACTCAAATTGTTTTGCAATTTGAGATTGTCATCGTCACAAGTCTTTGCTATCATTGGCCAAGCTGATCTTTGTTTCGGATCTTCTTTTCGACACCGTCCAAGCATTCACATATATTATTTGATCGAAGAAAGCATTTTCCACATCTGGTTCACTTTTTTCAAATTCGGTTTCCCTTTTTCAGATCAAGAGAAAGCTTTTTTTAGATCTGGTTTCTCCTCTTCGTAGCCTTTTCTCATTGAAAGATCTAGTTTGGTAGAAGGAAGATTCTTTCTGATATAGTATCATCATATCTCGTTTTATTCCTTAGTATTATTTGTTTATTTATTTATTTATTATTATTATTATTTGCCACTGAAAAAAAACTTCTAGAATTTGGCTCGACAGTGAAGGGGTGAATAGCAAACAATTTTGGCCGAAAAAGATGAACGTTGAACAGAGCTGTCGGAGTTTTGACGGAGATGATGAACAGTGTTGAGATAGGGTGTGGGTAAATCTTCAGGTGGAAAAATGAATAGTGAATTATGTAGCCTAAGTTTCACCAAAGAAGATGATCGGATTTTCACTAGAGATGACAACCGGAAAGGGTAGAAGGAAATGTAGTAGGAGAGAGAAAATGCGTTGGATGAGGGCATTTTAGTCACATTTATTTTTTATTGCTATTCTTGCTAATTGAAACTTTTGCTGACTTTCATGTAATTAAAACATTAATTATTGTTATTGATGCTGCTACCCCATAATTTATTTGGTTAAGGGGCTTAATAATACGTGAGAAATTTCCTGGATTTGAATTTTTCGCAATTTCTCTCTCTCTTCCTCACTCACCCAACCATACAAGAAATCACCTCCAAAGTGCGTATTTTATCTTGCAAGGGGTCGTTATATATGGACACCCTAATATATTATTTGGTCCAATTATCCCTTTTTTTTTTTTTGATAGCGAATTATCCCTATTATGTATTTACTTTTTTTTTGAGACTGATGTATTTACTTTTTTTGAAAAGATATAGCTTTTAAATTTAATCATTACTCGCCTATTATTCGATTAGTCAGTGCCTATATGTGTATGTCTACATTTATTTTTATTAAAAATGTATTTCTAAGATGCTTTTTATTTTATTTAGTATATTTTTTTTATTTGTTTTGTTTACGTGTCTCGTAAATCTTGTCATGAGCTTCGAAATAGTATAAGAATCACTAGAAATAGGTACCGTTGGCACATTCTCAATTTTCCAACGCATTTCTAAAAGTTTATCTTGGCTTTCATACCTTTTAATTATCGCGCATAATCTCTTTCAATATTTTTTGGTATCTAGATTAATAAATCTAAAGTAGGATATATAATTGCCTACGCAATTGCCTTGAAATGGTCTGCGACATAGCATGACATGCGAGTCTAATCTTAAAAGTGCGTCTCTCTTTCTTCCAAAAAAAAAAAAAGGTCTCCTAAGGAAATTTGGCTGATTGCGGCAAAGGTCCCTCGACCATATGCCTCTAATGCTTTTGATCCTGAACGTCAACTTTTCAATTTTAATCTATTTAGTCATTAAAGATACTTTGACTTTAATTAAATATTTCAATTCAATCCATTATTGGGTAATTAAATTAAAATTTTATATTTTAAAACAAATCATTTTTCATTCTGAATTTTAAAAATTTTTGGGCATTACAATTGTTAAAAGATCCTTACCAAACAGTTTTGATCTAATATCCCAATGTTTGATGGAAAAACTGTGTTATATTATCTTAGAGGTCGGGGGAATATCATTCATTACAATAAAATTTTTCGGAAAAAAAGAAAATTTAGATGCAAAACATAATTGATTCAGTCATTTTTAAAAAAATTGAAAGAAAATTTAAAATATAATTTTAAAAAAATAAAAAAAATTAAACCACCATTTTCAATTTTTTTGGGCTACAATTGTAGCCTACTGCATCCATATATTGCCTCCATCCTTATTACATGCGCTCGAAAATGCAATTTCTTAATCAATATGATTGCAAATTACATCTTTCGTGCAACGCATAGGTGCAAATACTATTAAAAATAAAAGATAAAGATCTTTGTCGAACATTTGTTGATCCTTAACAACGAACCCAATCTTTGAGGTCCAAACTATGTATTATTTTGAGATCTCACCCTCACACTGCGCTTTCTTCCCCAGTACTTAAGAGTCTCTCTTGACTTCTAACCATTTACGCCTAGGAGCACCTCCATTGCAAATGTCAATTGGAGATTCTATGTGGAAGAGAGATGGTGACACAAAATAAATAAATAAATAAAAGTAATAAAAATTGTGGGCCCCACATTTTCTTCTATTTGTTCACTTTCCTCACTTTGCACCACTTTTCTCCACTTTTTCTTCATAAATTCTCGTGCTGCTTATATATTCCTGCATCCAACTTCACATCGTCTACTGTTATTTTTGAATTGTTTCTACGTCTCTCCACTTTTCCCACTTTCTCTCTTTTTTTTCTACATTTTTTTCTCTTTCTTTCCAATTAAAATAATCATCTTGACTCTATCTCTCTCCTCCACATTATCTCCCCAATTTGCATTAGCAATGGAGATGCTCTTAAGAGCATCAGTCACAGTAGCTTGTGAAAGAGTTATGATAACTTGCTAGCATTGCTTACATCCTAGTACGAATTTGGCAGGGAGTTCAATAAAATTACTCGAGAAATTTCTTACCATTGTGATTCAAACTTTTCGCACCAATGCAAAAATCAACTGAAATAGACACTAAAATATTTTTTTAGCAAGCAAATTTTACTATCAAGTGAATTTTTCTCCAGAATAAACAGGGCACCTAATTACTCATTTGTCGCTATCGGAGTAATCTCTCTTTCCATCGCATTGTGCAAAATTTGATGACTCTTTGATGACTCTCAGGCCCGTCAAAACTCTAAAACAAAGATGTGTATGCCATAAAACAGAGGCCTAGTTTTGGTATAATTTGAGGCATACTACCTGACAAATTAAAACTAAGACAATCTAATAAATTACAAACATCAAGCGAATGCAGGTTTCAATGGCAACACAATATGACTTAGAAATCAAAATGGTTTTGTGGCACACTCCAATAAAAACACAATAAAGATCATCACAGATAAAAACTAAAATAAACACTGGAGATGCTGGCTTGTTATGCTTACATGTTCTCTTTTTCCTCTCCCAACTCTTCTACTTCCACAATCACACGAGAGTCTCCATTGTCTTCATGAGTTTCCAATACTTCTGAAACAATACAAATAAACAATAGCTATTTATACTGCAAACTAAACTACTTATTACTATGTGAAAGGTATGTGTTCATAATGCAAACAAGAATAACAGTAAGTGTATATTCAGACCTGATGTTGAGCTTGAATCAAGTTCCTTTATATCCAAATGCACCTCACTACTTGAAGCAACAACATCATTCTGACGAGTGCTAGAAGTCGAATTCGAAATGGCATTGTTGGCTGGTTTGAGTAAAGCACGCCACTCGTCAATATAAACCAATTGATCACATGATAGATTAGGAATTTCAAGCTTCTGAATAGCATTCATAATGCCTTGAGTTTCTCCCAAAAGTTGAGTTGCTTCTCTTATACTTTTCTCCCGTTCTTCTATGGCGCTATTGCTGCATTTCTCCAGTATAACACGAGGCAGATTGCTGAGGCATGCAGCAAATATGTCTCTTATGATAACAGTCAACTTCTCCAACAATTGACCATCTCCATAGCTCTCGTCGGCATAGTCCAATAGTAAAGTGTCGGTTATCTTGTACATAGAATTTGCAATTATGGCACTATCAGGTAAGTTAATTGGGCTGATCTCCATCAAATTCGCAGTCATTGTACTCGTAAATCCGTTCACAATTTCTTTACTTTTGGATGCAAGTCTTTCAAGAGTTTTTCTCACGGTTTCTGATTCCCTTGCAAATTTCTTGAGATCCATGTCTAACCATTTGTGCCTGAATTCTACATCAAACCACACAGAATCTGCAGTAATTGTGTTGCTCGCCATTTTTTTATCAACATCAAGAGTTTTCTCCACAAGACGCGCATACTTAAAACCTTCAACAGCACTTCTTAATAATGCATTCTTCTTCTCGCGTTGAACATTTGGAAGAGCAATGATGATGCTTGTTAAGGTCGAAAGCGGCAGAGTCCAACAGTTAGGAATTTCTTTGTGGATTAATATCGGTGAGACTTCATCACTTTCAAACGCTAATACACCTTCAAAACTGGTGGAATTCTGATCCATCAGCTCCATAAGCCATTTGGGCTGATTCTTCGCACCTCTCCTTATTGATGAATTAACAGAAGTGTTAATGAACATCAGGTATCCAGGATGTATTGTCTCACCTTCTAGAAGTAGGATGAAATTTTGAAGCTCTTGATCATGATTTAGTATGTCTCCTGATTCATTGAGTTCGACAGAGTCCTGAGATCCCCTTGAAAGTTTCTTCTTAAACATCACCAAGTATCCATATATTCTCATTCTCAAGATACATACGACAGAAACTGTAAGTGTGATAATTACGGTTACCATTGACCACGAAGCATGACTCATGTACAATATGTAGAGAAATCCACAAAATGAGATTTGCACAAGCAATTTATTTATGATCACAGTAACAATGTGAGCTCCAATGAGAATGTTGAGAAGTAGATTTCTGATGTCACAAATAATTTTTCTAAGCTTTTGGCCTCGAACTTGCAACGGTGGGGGTCTCTTTTTCCACTCTACAAATCTTCTGATCCTGTACTTCTTTATTTCCAAGGAAATACCTGATACAGTACATATCCTAATATTCCTTACAGTTTGGAGTAAAGCTACAGATAATCTTCCTAGAGATACAATGACACAAAGAATGATGCCTATATATTGAGTCCAATAAACATAAAATATCGACCATTTATAATCAGAAGAAGCAATTGATGGGTCATAGTCAAAGCTAAAACCGGGCTTATGATCATGAGAAATAATAAAACTCGAGAAGCAAATACCAAATAAAACAGCGGAGGCCTCAGATCGTGCAATTACAAACTGAGGGTTGCCCGTTTCTGCCATAACCCAATACTTCTTTACTCGTGACTTTAACTTGTCAAAGTCCATTATTTCATTGCCATGTAGTTTGTTGCTTGAGAGTTTTTTCTGCAATTCATTGTACTTATGTTCCAAATCCCTTTTAGTAGTAAACACTGTTAAAGCCGAAAAACATAATATAATGAACGCATAAACAATCATAAAGATCACCAAGTATACTACTTGGATACCTATTCTTTCATTAATCATCTGTGTCAACACTTGGAGGATAACATTCACGATAAGTGTAATTACAAGGATACC
This sequence comes from Jasminum sambac, assembly GCA_018223645.1. Classification (NCBI taxonomy): domain Eukaryota; kingdom Viridiplantae; phylum Streptophyta; class Magnoliopsida; order Lamiales; family Oleaceae; genus Jasminum; species Jasminum sambac. The sequence continues at coordinate 10,839,870 of CP073643.1, forward strand.
CAATGCTGTTAAGTTAAGTAACATATCTTTACCACTCATGGATCCTAGAGAAGGCATGAAATGAGCAATTGAAACACAAAAGAAAGTGGTGCTACTCAATTTAGCATATTGATCTTCGAAACGTGGCATGGCAGTGTTTATATCCATTGATAACTTCACAGCGACTGCTAACACGGTCAAGGTAGCAGTATTGAGAGAAGTGTATTTGCATGGGAACCATAATTTTCTATGACTAACAGAGTAAAATATATCAGCTACAAGGGCAAGCACGAATATCAGAGATGCTGCCGCTGCGTACATGCCTATCCATGGCATTGGTGCGTTAGAGTCAATCATTTTGTTCAATTGTTCAGTGCTCTTCCGATAAGTTGTGTGCTGCCCTTGTTTAAACTTAACATTGCGAGTGAGGGAAACTTCTTTCTTCTTTCTGCGAAACTTACATTTTTCTACGCCTTTGACGCACCCCCTCAAAAATTCAAAGCAAATTATGTGTTTCCCACTACTTTATCGGTGATATGGTCCCACTGCTTTATTGGTAATATGTATCTATATTTGTCACTTTTATAACGACAGTGATGGACACACGTACTTGGAAAGAGGGGGACACACATTATATTCACTTATATTTTCTAATATTAGACTAGCATAAATTTCATTTTTATAAATTTCATTAGATGGTGATGGAAACAAAAAATCAACGGCGATTTCGAGGATATTCAAGAAGTGTTCAATTCAAGTCCACTCAAATAACTCTCATAACTCATTCAAATAATAATAATAATAATACTAATAATAATAATAATAATAATGAAGAATGTTCAAGAACGCTTGAGCATGTTCAAGAACACTTGAGCGTTCCTTAATTAAGGAATGCACGAGCCATTTGGAGGGTCCGTTTGATCTCCATTTTAAAATTTGAGACCAAATCTAAAATCTATACGGCGAGTGAGAGCTCCACCAATTTTGAAAATTTTTCGGCGACATCGTACGTGCAGGTGGTGGCGGATCAAACTTTTGGAAATATTTTTGCCCAAAAATATTGTCAAACTTTCACCGGCCACAACGGGTCCGTACGGTATCGTTGGAAAATTTTCAAAATTGTTAGAGCTCCCCCTCGTCATGTAGATTCTAGATCTGGTCTTGGATTTCAAAATAGAGGTCGAACAGACCCCAAAATGGCCCGAGGCCACATACTTGGAGAGAGGGGAACACCTTTGATCTCTGTTTAGAAATATTATATATATGGTAATGTAGAAACCGCTTTAAATTAAGAGGGTTTCGGCCTGATCTCCCCTTCCCATGTGCATATTTTGAAATACATTGAGTCTTTGATGGATCTTTGGTCTAGTCAATAAGGAAATTCGTAAATTCAGAATTTAAAAATATTTCATTTAAAATAAATAAAATAAGCTTGAGGATAAATTTTGAAAAAGTGTCAAAGTTTTGGGCTAGTTAATTATATTTCAATACTTCAAAGATCAGAAAATAATAAAATAAGTTTTGGGTTGAACATTTTTAAATGGGAATAACAACTAAAACGAGACAAATGGGAAAACAAGGTTAAATAATTATTTAAAAAACATCGATGATAATCAAAAAGATAATTTAATTTTAGCACTCATATAAACATTTAGAGGAAAGTCGCCTTTTTAAGACAGCCAGTTAGTGTAAAATCTGGGATTAAGGACTAAAAGATTTCAACTGGACCAAATTAAGGGTATGTTTGATTGGGTATTAAATTGATGTGTGCGGTATTTCTTGTAAAAATATGTGGTTGATATTATTTTGGGAGATGTGTGTGTGGTTGAAAATGAATATGAGATTATACGGAATTGCGTGCGTGTAAATTTATTGTAGAAAGAACAAGCCCTAAAAATAGACCGACTCTGGTTCAATCAAAATCCATTTGAGGGACAAAGGCAAAGACTAGGGGCCAACGGTTAGAATCAATTCAAACATCAAAAATGGTTATGTGAAATTTAGAGAGCCGCATAGGTTAAAAAATAAATATTGTGTGCTACATCAATATATTAATTTTAGTAGGTATTTGAAATCTACAATGAATATGTTAAACTTAGCTATTAAATAACATGTGTCACCATCTCTATATTAATAAACCAATGACATTTTCCAGCTCAAATTAATATCTTTTAGAATTAAATAACTTATTTTTAATTTTCATTTCCCACCCTTCCTTTTCTATGTCAATCCTAAAATCTCTTAACTAAATCTCTATCAATGTTAAAATTCTCAACTAAATCTCTATTAATCTTAAAATCTCTCAACTAAATCTCTATCAATGTTTACAATATATAAATAAATTTAATATTCAATTCTACTTATTTCTTTTTTTTTTTAAATAAATTTTATTTGTCTTCATTATTATTATTGTAAGTATATAAAAATAGAAGTATTAAATTAATCAATAAATTATACGAAATATCATAATAACAATTATTGTGGCAGGGGCATGAATATTATTTCCAGTAGATAAAACCTCTATTACGGTAACAAAAATACTAGATAAAGATATTTCGATGAAGGATGTAGTTGCAGAAGATGTCATCATCATAGAGTTTTCAATCTATTGCAACAGCATTTGTTGTCACAATATGATCAACTACTGGGACGACAAAGTTGTTGCAATAATGATAGATCACATGTTAAAATGATCGTTATAGCAAGTAAAGAGCATCCACAATGAATATGTAAAATTTAGCTGGCCAAATAGATAAAAAAAATTACATGTTAATTGACACGTGAACATATTAAATTTAATTAGTGTTTGACATCTACAATGGACATGTTAAATGTCGTCATTATAAGCCATGTGTCAATATTTTATTAGATAAAAAGTCAACAACAAAAGTAGCAATAAAGAAAGAATTTTTATTGGATATAATGTGTCACGTCACATGTTAAAGTTCTAACTAAATTTAACAAAGATTTTAACATGTGATCTAAAAAATTCTTTTAACATGTACATTAACACATCCATTGTAAACACAAAATTTACCATATAGCTAACAATGACCCTTGACATATGAATTAAACATATCCATTGTAAACAAAAATAAAAAATAAAAAAAATTAACATATATGTAACTTATGCCACTAATATGTGGCTTAACTTATCCATTGTAGATGTTCTTGAAGTGGTAAAAAGGTGTGGAATTGAGTCAGTTTGCATGGGCGTGTATCTACAATCACTACAACACGATTTTGACTTCAAAATGTAGGTTTTCGAAATCAAACCCCAAACAACTCTTGGGTTAAGACAAGAAAATAATTTCTATTATTAGAAATGCTCATTGGTCACCCAACCCTAAAGCATACTAGAACCAAAATTTTTACAAATTTTTATTTATCTTTATCAATTCTTTTTAAGTTTGAATTTGGTCAAACTAATAATATCCTCATATCTCGTGAGACGTATACATATTAAAAACAATCTCCACCATTCAACTCCCATTTTCTCCTATTTTACCTAAAAATTCCAATCCTAACATGGGCTTGTCATGACTTTAGTCGTGATGGTAGAAACACCCTCAATCCAGCACTTAACCTTTGAGACGCAATTTCTGACAACTTTAGGGATATTAGTCAACCTATATTGATTGATATCACATAAGGATCCCCATCACTCCTAGAGAACCTATGAACTCCTCACTACCTCACTAACTATCGACTTAGGCTGCAAGTACTGACGTGTCAGCACCGGCTTGATTCTTTTGGTCCAGTCATCCCTATAAATAGAACCCCCACCCCTAAATCAAATAGATTCATTATGCACTTTCCACTTTTTCTCTCTAGAAACCACTAGAGAGGGAAACAAATCCGATCTACGATCCCTAGCATCGTCTGTGGAAATTATTCGATTTCCACCTCCGACTGCCGTGTTTGTGCCTTTAAATATAAATGAAGCCTGACAAAGGGAGAAGTGTGCGGTACCTTGAAGTGTTGTAGCGTGAACTCCAATAAAGTTTATTTGGTAGTCCATGAAAGATTGAGGAAACCTCTTGATCGCCCACTTTCTCTCGACTTTTCATGTTTCGACGATAGTTGTCCTACCGCATTGAATGGCGGATTTGAAAGCGCAAAAATGGCGGTAAGGTGTCTTTTTACTTTTCACCTAAGATAGAGCACCACTTGCATCACCTCTGCAAATAGGTGTGGCCTTCTCCCACGAGCACATATGGATGTCCAAGCTATCGATACGTGGCCATCGAGCGTATCGCTAGAAGATATGTAGGATGATTGAACTTGGCACAATCATAATATTTATTCTCGACCCCTCGTGGAGTTCTCGAGAATAGGGGGTTGTACTAGTAGAAGTGCCCTCGTTCGGGGACTTGACCTTTGAGACCCAAGTTGTGACGATCGACATTCTTTAGCGATATTAGTCAACCAGCATCGATCGATATGATAGGATAAGATGCTCATCATTCCCAACGAAGGTGCAAACTCCTCACTAACTATCGACTTAGGCTGCAAGTGACGCAGAAGCACCGGCTTGATTCATTTGGTCCAAGCATCCCTATAAATATATACAACCCCCCCCCCCCCCCCCCCCCGGCGAAAATCGAAGAAGATAGATTAATTATGTACTTTCCACTTTCTCTCACTACAAATCCCTAGCAACGGACAGATCTGTGATATACCTTCAAGTTAAGGAATTTTGGCTTTGGTTTTCGAAATGAAGAAAGGGTTTTGAAGCTTTTGCCTTTGTCTTGATGATCTTTGATGATGAGTATATCTTTACTATTCCCATATATTTTTATATTCTCTTTTATTTCCATTTTTTTTGTATTTTATAATTAATATTTATTTTTATTTTGTTGTATTAGGTTAAAAAAAAGGAAAAAAGATAATATAACATGGCTTAATGGGCTTATGGGCTTCAAACCCATTACTCTAGTTATCAATTATTTAAGCAACGCAATGACGGCTAGTGGAAAAATAGGGGAGAATTGCGGCTACAATTTTGGAGAAAAACCCGAGAGCACAAGATGGGCTGAATCGGAAAAAAGGCGAGGATGGCTCGAGAATTGTGAGAGAAAAAGGAAGCAATTGCGATATTTCTCGTGTGACTTCTTCAATGGCGGGTTCTATCTTTTCTAGTACCTTTTACTTGATAATGATATTCTAAATTTCTTAGACCAATGGTTAGGATGAAACCCTATTTGACCATGTGATTCTCTATTGACTATTTAATTCCTTTTATGCGCGATTGACGTTTACGTTCGTTCTTCATTGATTAATTAAATTTAATTTCTTTCATACGTGGACCATTGCTGATATTAAAGGTATAAATCCTACTGATTGCATGCATCGCATTCATCTTGAAGAAAATGCTAGACCAACTAGAGAGATGCAACGTAGATTAAATCCCAACATGAAAGATGTTGAGAGAAATGAAGTGCTTAAATTGTTAGATGCTGGGATTATTTATCCTATTCCTGATGGTAGTTTGGCGAGTTCAGTGCATGCAGTTCCAAAGAAGTCAGGTATAACTGTAGTTGCTAATGCTAACAATGAATTGATTCCAACCAGAATAACTACAGGATGGCGTGTGTGCATTGATTACCGAAAATTGAATCTTGTAACTAGAAAAGATCACTGTCCTCTCCCATTTATTGATCAAATGCTTGATAGGCTAGCATGGCATGATTTTTATTGCTTTCTAGATGGCTATTCAGGATATAATCAAATTGTCATTGCTCCCGAGGATCAAGAGAAAACCACTTTCACTTGTCCTTTTGGAACTTTTGCACATAGGAGAATGCCATTTGGTTTATGTAATGCACCTGCTACTTTTCAAAGATGCATGTTTACTATTTTCTCTGATATGGTCGAGAGATTTATTGAAGTGTTTATGGACAATTTTTCTGTTAATGGAGATTCTTTTGATGAATGTTTACACCATCTAGCTCTAGTTTTGCTGAGATGTATTGAAAAGAACTTGGTTCTAAATTGGGAAAAATGTCACTTCATGGTGAAATAAGGTATTGTTCTTGGTCACATAATCTCTAGCAAGGGTATTGACGTTGACAAAGCAAATGTTGATCTTATTTCCAATCTTCCACCTCTAAAATCTCTAAAAGAAGTAAAATCTTTCCTTGGACATGCGGGTTTTTATAGGAGATTCATTAAAGATTTCAGAAAAATTTCTAGACCCTTATGCAGTTCACTTGTTAAAGATGTTCATTTTGTCTGTGATGACTCTTGTTTAGAAGCTTTTGAAAAGTTGAAAAGTTTGTTGACTACTTTACCCATTATTCAACCTCTTGATTGGAAATTGCCATTTGAACTCATGTGTGATGCATCTGATTATGTTGTAGGACCAGTTTTAAGACAGAGAATAGATCGTTTACCTCATATAATTTATTATGCTAGCAGACCACTGAATGATGCACAGTTAAACTATTCTACCACTGAAAAAGAGATGCTAGCAATTGTTTTTGCACTCGATAAATTTTGATCTTATCTTATCGGGAGTAAAGTAATTGTTTTCTCTGATCATTCTGCATTTAAATACTTGTTAACTAAAAAGGATGCAAAACCTCGGTTGATTAGGTGGATGTTGTTATTATAAGAATTTGACATAGAGTTTAAGGATTGCAAGGGATGCGAAAATGTTATTGCTGATCATTTGTCCCGCATTATTCTTGAATCTACTGAGAATAATTTGCATGTAAATGAGTTCTTTCCTGATGAGCAGCTTATGAGTATTGATGTTGTGCCTTGGTATGCTGACATCGTCAATTATCTAGCGAGAGGCAAAATGCCAAAGCATTGGAGCAAACAAGATAAAAACAAATTTTTAGTTGAAGTGAAAAATTTGTTTTGGGATGATCCTTATTTATTTAAGTACTGTGCTGATCAGATTATAAGGAGATGAGTCCCAGAAAGTGAAATTCAAAGTGCGATATCTTTTTGTTATGATTAGGCTTGTAGAGGCCATTTTAGTGCTAAAAAGACTACAACAAAGATTTTACAATATGGTTTTTATTGGCCTACTCTTTTTCATGATACTTATTCATATTGTTCTGCATGTGATAGATGCCAATGTAGGGGAAGCATTTGAAGGAGAAACATGATGCCTCTAAATCCCATTCTTGTTGCTGAGCTATTTGACGTGTGGGGTATCCATTTTATAGGACCTTTTCCACCCTCATTTGGCTATCTATATATATTAGTTGGAGTTAATCATGTGTCAAAATGGGTCGAGGCAACGCCATATAGGGCCAATGATCACAAGGTTGTGGTGGCATTCTTGAAAAATAAAATTTTCTCTCGCTTTGGTACTCCACGGGCTATAATTAGTGATGGAGGGTCTCACTTCTGCAATAGGTCATTTAACTCTCTCTTGGCAAAGTATTCGATCACACACAAGGTTGCTACGCTGGCTAAGTGGAAATTTCAAACATGGAGATTACGCATATTTGGAGAAGACAGTTCGAACGGATATAAGAGATTGGTCATTAAGACTCACAGATGCACTATGGGCATACAGAATGGCTTTCAAAATACCAATTGGAATGTCTCCTTATAGGCTCGTGCATGGGAAAGCCTATCATCTGCCAGTGGAGTCGGAACATCGTGCATATTGGGCTATTAAGAAGTTTAATTTTGATATGCAAAGTGTTGGGTCAAATAGAAAGTTGCAGTTGGCAAACTCGAGGAACTTAGGAATGATGCCTGCGAGAATGCAAAGATCTACAAGAGCCGTGTGAAGGTTTTTCACGACAAACACATTCTGAGAAAATCTTTTGAATCAGGTCAGAAAAGTACTTTTATACAATTCTCGGTTGCATCTCTTTCCAGCTAAGTTACATTCTAAGTGGTCTGGTCCATTCATTGTTCATACTGTCTATCCTTATGGGTTCATTGGAGTTCAAAACCCCAAAAAATGGAGATAGTTTCAAAGTGAATGGTCAAAGATTGAAACCATATTTGGAGTTCCAACCTCGAGATGGGGAGGAAGAAGTAAAGTTGAGTGGACTAGTCCACCCAACTCGATTCTAATTTTCTCTATTTTCTATTTTTATTTTTATTTTATTTTATTTCATTTTATGTTTTTTTATTTTACCCCTCATTTCTTTAAATAAGTAATTTCGTCTTTACTTTTTAGGATCGTATGGAACCTGCCATCGTGAAACTGACCATTCAGGTGCCCTCCTTCCAACTATTTGTCCTTATTTTTCTCTTTCTTTATATCTCTCTAGTTGCAAACATTGCGAACAATGTTTAGGATAGGTTTGGGGGTGTGTGAATTGCGTTTTTGAGTGTTTGTTATTGTGTGCTTTTCATTATTTGTTATATTTCAGCTACATATGCATTTATTTTAAAAACCAAAAAAATTATAAAATCAAAAATTTAAAAAAAATAATTAAAAAATAACAAAATTTTGTGTGCTTGTGTGTTTGTTTTGGTTGAATAGCATTTCTGGCTGATGACATAACTATTGGAAATTGTTGTGATATATGACTTGAATGCAATGATGCAACATGTTAACCGGATGATTTTGGTTATCTTAGCTTTGTGGGTTGAAATACCAAAAAGATTTTTGGAATTGTGTCGGTTGGTTATATTTATGACTTGTTATTAGGTATGAGCCTAGACTTAATCACATCATTTGAACCGTACGTAAAGTGAGGATAGTTTGGGAGCGGTTGAGCCGTGAGAATGGCTAGATGGGAGTGCTTTTATTCTGTGCATACATGTTGAAATTGTGTGAAGTGTTCTTGGCCTGAAGGTATAACCTAAGGAATGACCAATGCTAGCAATCTAATCCCCATACATTAATATTACTCACTGAGCTAAATATCTTATACCTCTCTTCGTAGCCTTTTTGACTCGACTAATTAAGTCCAAAGGGGTATCTTAAAACCCGTTGCCCTAAGGTCATCTGGCCTGGGGGTCATCGACCTAAAGCTCGCTACATGTGTTATCTAGAAAGCTTAAGGGAGAGAGGTCTTGTACATAAGATACAAGAGAAAAAGAAAGTAAAAAAAAAAATCAATCAAAAAAATAAAAAAAATTCATTTGGGGGATTAGCTAGTCAGTTTGAGTTCCTAGTAGAAATGTGAAGGTTGGGGCACTTGAGAATGAAGTAAAAAAAAAAAAAAAGCGGGAAAATAATTGTAAACTTTGAAGGCCACGATCATTGATTCGACCCAACCGAACTTGAGTGGGAAAGGATGAGCTTATTGAGCGTAACCTATAGTTATCAGCTTGGGAATGAGTGAAAATATTAACAATGGGTGTGCGAATCCCACGAGAGAGTAAGGAAAAGAATTGACTATCATGGGCCGGAATGAAACCAGCCTATACATGTGATGGAAATTGATTGGTATTTTGATTCAAAAAGTTGGCATGGTTAGAATCAAAGGTTGATATGTGGGTAATATTGCATTCTTTTCATCGATCATGGGGATTTTCAAATATGAGGTCGATAAGGCAATCTATTTGACTATTGTTTAAGTGTTATTATCATTGTAGATACTTGATGTTTGCGGATTGTTTTTAGATTGTCTTGCTCGCGGACTAGCAAAATTTAGGTTTGGGGGAATTTGATGAGTATATTTTTACTATATATTTTCATATTCTCTTTTATTTTATTAGTCCATTTCTTTGTATGTTATAATTAATATTTATTTTTATTTTGTTTGATTAGGTTAAAAAAAAAGGAAAAAAGATAATACAACATGGCTTAATGGGCTTCAAACCCATTACTCTAATCATCAATTATTTAAGTAAGGCAATGGCGGCTAGTGGAAAACTAGAGGAGAATTGCGGCTGCAATTTTGGAGAAAAAGCCGAGAGCATGAGGCGGCTGGAATCGGAAAAAAGGCGAGGACGGCTCGAGAATTGAGAGAGAAAAAGGAAGTAATTGCGATATTTCTTGTGTGACTTCTTCAATGGCGGGTTCTATCTTTTCTAGTACCTTTTACTTGATAATGTTATTCTGTATTTCTTAGACCAAGGGTTAGAATGAAACCTTATTTGACCATATGATTCTCTATTGACTATTTAATTCCTTTTATGTGCGATTGGCGTTTACGTTCGTTCTTCATTGATTAATTAAATTTAGGCCTTGTTCTATCCAGGATAATTTTATCCCCCATTCCTTCGCTTTCCTTTTTTCAATCACATGCACACTTTTCAATACAATATTAACCACCCATTTTACACGGAATACCGCGCGGATAACTTTTATCCCCAATCAAACAACCCCTTAATTTCTTTCATCACTTTTATCATGTATTAGTGATTGTTAGACAATAGTTTAATTAATCCATGCTTGGTGCTTGAAGTAAATAATGATTATCTTTGAGTTATCGTGAGATTATAATTTAATTGGATACTTGGAATGCTTGGAACATATAATGTTTAGATTCTTTGTTTTCTTTAATCCTATTACTACGATAAGTGCTTTGCTAATCTGTTGAAAGAGGTGAAGAGGAACAACATAAGATTTTATTGATTGGACTTCGTTGATAAATTTATGGGTAGACAATAGATTGAGTTCGATTTGTCACTCGAACTTGTCAATTGAATGGTGATTTGCTTGGTTGAATAGTGGAGGATTCCGAAACCTTGGTCATTTTAGTCATTTTGATATTTGCCTTAATTGTTTATCTTAATTTCTCTACTAGTATTTTTAATTAATTGAAATATAAAAAAAAATCAAATATTTTCATTAATTTAGTATACGAGTTAATTTGTACTAAATTATACTTTTTAAATTCGCAGTCCCTGCGGATTCGACCTCGTTGTTCATTAAATCTAAATTTCAATAGATTCGTGCGCTTGCGAGTTATTTAAAATTTGACAACATTTGACTTATTTGTGATAGATAAAATAATTAATGAAATATTAGCAAGAAAATCATAAAATAATTGCATAAATACTAGAATGTCATGCTAAATTTATATTTGCAAAGACTAGCAATATTATTTAAAAAAAAGAAAAAATAAAAAAATACTGTGCATGGACCGAAATATCCCTGCCTCGAGGCACCCACCCCAACCTTGACCCCTCCAAAGTTCTGCAGCCATTGCAGTACTGATCGTCCAACCTCTACATTGCAGAAGTCAAAACAATTATTCGCCATAATTTACTCAAATTGTTTTGCAATATGAGATTGTCATCGTCACTCATCTTTGCTATCACCGGCCAAGCTGATTTTCATTTTGGATCTTCTTTTCGACACCATCCAAGCATTCACAGATATTATTTGGCCGGAGAAAGCTTTTTCGACATCTGGTTCACTTTTTTCAAAATCCGGTTTCCCTTTTTCAAATTTGGTTTCTCCTCTTCATAGCCTTTTTTCATTGAAATATCTAGTTTGGTAGAAGGAAGCTTCTTTCTGATCTAGTGTCATCATATCTTGTTTTACTCCTAAGTTTTATTTATTTATTTATTATTATTATTATTTGCGACTGAAAGTTGAACAACAAAAAATTTTGGCCGGAAAAGATGAACGTCGAACAGTATCGCCAGAGTTTTGACGGAGATGATGAACAGTGTTGAGATAGGATGTGGGTAAATCTTAAGGTGGAAAAATGAATAGTGAATTATGTGACCTAAGTTTCGCCAAAGAAAATGACCGGAGTTTCACCAGAGATGACAACTGGAAATGGTAGAAGGAAATGTAGTAGGAGAGAGACAATGGTTTGGATGAGGGAATTTTAGTCACATTTATTTTTTATTGCTATTCTTGCTAATTGAAACTTTTGCTGACTTTCATCTAATTAAAACCTTAATTGTTGTTATTGACGCTGCTACCCATAATTTATTTGGTTAATGGGCTTAATAATACATAAGAAATTTCTTGGATTTGAATTTTTCGCAATTTCTCAATCTCTCTCTCTTCCTCGCTCACCCAACCACACAAGCAATCGCCGCCAAAGTGCGTATTTTGTCTCGGAAGGGGTCGTTATATGGACACCTAATATATTATTCGGTCCAATTATCCCTATTATGTATTTACTTTTTTCGAAAAGATGTAACTAAGCTTTTAAATTTAATCATTAATTACTAGCCTATTATTCGATCAGTCGTTACCTATACATGTATGTCTACATTTATATTTATTAAAAATGTATTTCTAAGATGCTTTTTAGTTTATTTGGTATTTTTTTTTAATTTTTTTTTTTACGTGTCTCGTTAATCTTGTCGTGAGCTTAGAAATAGTATAAGAATCACTAAAAATAGGTACCGTTAGCACATTCTCAATTTTCCAACGCATTTCTAAAAGTTTATCTTGGCTTTCATCCCTTTCAATATAACTGCCTGTGCAATTGCCTTAAAATGGTCTGCGACATCGCATGACATGCGAATCTAATCTTAACAATACGTCCCTTAAGGAAATTTGGCCGATTGCCGCAAAGGTCCTTATGCCTCTTATGCTTTTGATCCTGAACGTCAACTTTTCAATTTTAATCTATTTAGTCATACAAGATTCTTTGACTTTAATTAAATATTTCAATTCAATCCATTATTGGGTAATTAAATTAAAAATTTATATTTTGCAAAAAAAATCTTTTTTCATTCTGAGTTTTATAAATTTTTGGGCGTTACAATTGTTAAAAGATCCTTACCAAACAATTGTGATCAAATATCCCAATGCTTGATGGAAAAACTGTGTTATATTATCTTAGAGGTTAGGGGAATATCATTCATTACAATAAAATTTTTCGGAAAAAAAGAAAATTTAGAGGAAAAACATAATTGATTTAGTCATTTTCAAAAAAAAAAAAAAATTGAAAGAAAATTTAAAACATAATGTAAAAAAAATATAAAAATTAAAAATTAAAACACCATTTTAAATTTTTTTGGGTTACAGTTGTAGCGTACTGCATCCATACATTGTCTCCATCCTTATTATAGGCGCTCCAAACTGCAAATTCTTAATCAATATGATTGCAAATTACATCTTCCGTGCAATGCACATGTGCAAATACTAGTAAAAATAAGAGAGAAAGATCCTTGTCGAACATTTGTTGATCACTTAAAAATGACCCAATCTTTGAGGTCCAAACTATGTATTATTTTGAGATCTCACCCTTAAACTATGCTTTCTTCTCCAGTACTCAGAGTCACTCTTGACTTCTAACCATTTACGCAGAGCATCTCCATTGCAAATGTCAATTAGAGATTCTATGTGGAAGAGAGATGGTGACACAAAAAAATAAAAATAATAAATATTGTGGGCCCGCATTTGCTTCTATTTTGCTCACTTTCCCACTTTTCCCCACTTCTCTCCACTTTTTCTTTATAAATTCTCGTCCCACTTCTATATTTCTGCACCCAACTTCATATCATCCACTATTATTTTTGAATTTGTTTCTACATCTCTCTGCTTTGTCCACTTTCTCTTTTTTTTCTATACTTCTTTCTCTTTCTTTCCAATTAAAATAATGATCTTCACTCTATCGCTCTCCTCCACATCATCTCCCCAATTCGCATTAGCAATGGAGATGATCTTAAGAGCATCAGTCACAGTAGGTTGTGAAAGAGTGATGATAGCTTGCTAGCTTTGCTTACATCCTAGTACGAATTTGGCAAGGAGTTCAATAAAATTACTCAAGAAATTTCTCAATAAAATTACTCAAGAAATTTCTTACCCTTGTGATTCAAACTTTTCACACCAATGCTAAAATCAATCGAAATCGACACTAAAATATTTTTCTAGCAAGCAAACTTTACTATCAAGTCAATTTTTTCCAGAATAAACGGGGTACATAATAACTCATTTGTCGCTGTTGGAGTAATCTCTCTTTCCACCGCATTGTGCAAAATTTGATGATTCTCAAACCCATCAAACTCTGAAACAAAGATGTGTATGCCATAAAACCGAAGCCTAGTTTTGGTATAATTTGAGGCATACGACTTGACAAATTAACACCAAGACAATCTAATAAATTACAAACATCAAGTGAATGCAGGTTTCCATGGCAACAGTATATGACTTAGAAATCAAAATGGTTTTCTGGCACACACCAATAAAAACACAATAAGGATCATCACAAAAAAAAAAAAAAAAACTAAAATAAACATCGGAGATGTTAGCTTGTTATGCTTAGATGTTCTCTTTTTCCTCTCCCAACTCTTCTACTTCCATGATCACACGAGAGTCTCTATTCTCATGTCTAGCCATTTGTACCTAAATTTTACATCAAACCACACAGAATCTGCAGCAATTGTGTTGCTCGCCATTTTTTTTTTTTTTTTATCAACATCAAGATTTTTCTGCACAAGACGCACATACTTAAAACCTTCAACAAGACTTCTTAATAATCCGTTCTTCTTCTCGTCTTGAACATTTGGAAGAGCAATGATGGTGCTTGTTAAGGTTGAAAGCGGCAGACTCCACAATTAGGAATTTCTTTGTGGATTAATATCGGTTACACTTCATCACTTTCAAATGCTAATACATCTTCAAAGTTGGTTGACTTCTGATCTATCAACTCCATAAGCCATTTGGGCTGATCTGTCACAGCCCTTCTTATTGATGAATTAATAGAAGTGCTAATGAACATCAGGTATCCAGCATGTATTGTCTCACTTTCTAGAAGTACGATGAACTTGTGGAGCTCTTGATCATGATTAAGTATATCCTTTTATTCATTGGGTTCGACAGAGTCCTAAGATCCTCTTGAAAGCTTCTTCTTCAACATCACTAAGTATCTACGTATTCTCATTCTCAAAATACCTAAGAAGAGAAAAACTGTGAATATGGTAATTATAGTTAGTGGTAACCCAAAAACTTGTCTGCTGAAAAATATGTAGAGAGATCCACAAATAGAGATTGGCACAAGCAATATATTTATGATCATAGTAGCAATCTGAGCTTCGATGAGAATGTTGAGAAGTAGATTTCTGATGTCACATATAATTTTTCTATGTTTTTCGCCTTGAATTTGAAATGGTGGCGGTCTCTTTTTCCACTCTACAAATCTTCTAATCATGTACTTCTTTATTTCCAAGGAAATACCGGATACAGTACATTTCCTAATATTCCTTACAGTTTGGAGTAAAGTTATAGATAATCTTCCTAGAGACACGATGACACAAAGAGGAATGCCTACAGATTGAGTCCAAAAAATATAATATACGAACCATTTATAATCAGAATCAAAGTACCCGTCATCACTGGTCTTTAAATAATGAAAGGACACTAAATCAGCAACGATCATTGAACCATTAGACAATATAACTCAAGAGGCAAATGCCAAAAAAAGCACCAGTGCCCTCAGATCGCACAATTA
This sequence comes from Jasminum sambac, assembly GCA_018223645.1. Taxonomy (NCBI): domain Eukaryota; kingdom Viridiplantae; phylum Streptophyta; class Magnoliopsida; order Lamiales; family Oleaceae; genus Jasminum; species Jasminum sambac. The sequence continues at coordinate 10,855,148 of CP073643.1, forward strand.
CAAACTGAGGGTCACCCGTTTTTTCCAGAACCCAATACTTATTTATGCGTAGCTTTAACTCCTCAAAGTCCATTATTTCATAGCCATGTAGTTCCTTGGTCGAGATCTTTTTGTGTAATTCATCGTACTTATGTTCCAAATACATTTTACTGGTAAACACTGCGAAAGCAGAAAAACATGATACAATGAATGTATAAACAATCATAAAGACAATCACCAAGTGAAATCATTGCATATCTTCTATAATCATCGCTATCAACACTTGGAGGATAACGTTCACAAGAAGTGTAATAATAAGGGCACCCAATGCTGTTAAGTAACATATCTTTGCCACTCATGGATCCCAAAGAAGGCATGAAATGACTGATTGAAATACAAAAGAAAGCGGTGCTACTCCATTTAGCATATTGATCTTGGAAAAGAAAGCGTGTTTAGATCCCTTGACAACTGCACAGCGACTCTGCTAACACGCTCAAGGAAGCAGCATTGAGAGAAGTGTATTTGCATGGGAACCATAATTTTCTATGACTAACGGAGTAAGATATATCAGCTATAAGGGCAACCACACGTATTAGAGATGCTGCCGCTGCGTACGTGCCTATCCGTGGCATTGGTGCGTTAGTGTCAATCATTTTGTTTAATTGTTCAGTGCTCTTTCGATAGGTGGTGTGCTGCCTTTGTTTAAATTTAACATTGGGAGTGAGGGAAATTTCTTTCTTCTCGGCGTACATCCAATTATCAAACCTTGTCGAGAATCATCAAAGCAAATTATGCCTTTCCAACCACTTTATCAGTAATACGGTCCCACTGCTTTATTGGTAATATGATATCTATATGGTTAGTGAAAGCATCACATTTATAACGATAGTGATGGACAAAAAAAATCAACGACTGTTTCGAGGATATGAAGGAAGTGTTCAATTCTAGTCCACTCAAAACTCTCATAACTCATTCAAATAATAATAATAATAATAACAATAATAATAATAATAGTAGCTCTCATAAGTACACTCAGAAATATCATATATATGGTAATGTAGTAACTTCTTTGACTTAAGAATGTTTTGGCCTGATATCACCTTCCCATGTGCATATTTTGAAATACATTAGGTGTGTTTGAGTGGCATTTTTTCAAGGAAAGTACTCTTTTCCATCCATTTTTTTATTTTTGGCCGTTTAATTGATTTTTTTCCCAAGGAATTGATTTTCGAGCTTTTTTCGAAATCCGTTCTTTTCCTTATTTTGAAGGAAAACGTTTTCACTCGGAGGAGGAAGTTTTTGGTTTTCCGAAAAAGCTTGCCACTTTTTTTTTTTTTTTTTAGAATGAACAATTTGCTTTAACCGTAAAAACAAGGAAAATGATGAAATTTCATGGAAAAAAACATATAAACAAGAAAAATAGCACTATTTTTCAACTTACAAATTAGTGCAATCAAACACCTAAAACTATCATTTTTCCTAAAAAATCTTTTCCGGGAATTCATTTACCTGGAAATCGTTTTCTTTCCAACCAAATTCTAGCTTTACAATCGAACACACGGCAAGTCTTCTATGGATCTTTGCGTTTGGTCTAGTCAATAAGGAAATTCGTAAATTCAGAATTTAAAAATGTTGCCTTTAGAATAAATAAAATAAGCTTGAGGACAAATTTGGAAAAGTGTCAAAGTTTTGGGGCTCGTTAACTATATTTCGATACTTCAAAGATTAGAAAGTAATAAAATCCGTTTTGGGTTAAACATTTTTAAATAGGAATAATAACAACTAAAACGAGACAAATGGGAAAACAAGGTTAAATAATTATTTTTGTTAAAAAAATCTATGATAATCAAAAGGATAATTTAATTTTGGCACTAATATAAACTAGTACTACACCCATGCGATACACAGGAACAATTAAATTTATATACAATAAATAGTCGATGTAACATTACAAATATATTGAATATAAATATTCAATTGCATAATTGATGTAATTTATGCATAGGGGATTACATAATTGTAAATAATTATTGAAATCTATAATATTGTATATTATTGTTAATGAAAAAACGCGAAGTAAATTCATAATTGTAAATTAAAAAAATTCACGTTCATCGAATAATTAAGAAATTTATTAAAACGTATAACTTTAAATCTAATTATTGTGCATCGCATTGTACAACAGTGCTCGTGGAGATTAATTAATTGTAAATGAATCATTGGGAATGAATATGTAAAAATTATTTGATTATTGAAACTTGTCTTTCTCGTTGGTACATATGAAATTTATATTGAACATCTTTTTTCTTTCTGAAATGGATGTGATGCATTCTAAATTTTATAATTTTATACGTTCTCTTAGTGATTAGTTATAATTGCTAATTAATTTTAGCTCTATTATATAAGAAGTATTATATTTAATTTTACGTAACTTAAATTTGTAGTAATACCAACAATTTTCTACATTTACATAATTCATTTGAGTTCTTTTCATTTACGTAAATTGTATTTTAATTTTAGAACGAAAACCTTTTTATTTTTAATTTTATATACTTAGAAAAGGAAAAACGGGTGCAATGCAAAATCTGGTTAGTGAGTATATCACATCAGCCGTATTAAAAACGAAAAACATCAATTAACTTTTTTTTAATTAGGAACCGTGTGTCAATTTGGCACTGCCAATAAGGCATCCTCCAAACGTAGCACTTCAATTATAATAACATAAAGAGTAATAAATTACTATTTACTTAAAAAATGGATAAATTATTAAATATAAATCCATTTATAATTTTAACTACTCACTATTTGATTTTAAAAAGTAAAAAATACTCACTATTTTTTAATAGTCTTAATAGTCCAATTCATGTGACCAAGGAAAACTATCAAAACTTACAATTTTAACACGATGAAAATAGATAAATAATATTTATTATTTAATATTTTGTATTAGAACTTTAAAAAATAAAGTTATATTTAAACTCTTTCCAAAACCAATTTTTTCTCATTAAATGTTTTCTTTAAATATTGGTTTATTTTTAATTATATTTTTAATTACCACTAATTAATGTTGGATTATTTCCAAACTAATTTTATAATTTTTTAAAAATATTTAATGTGTGCCACGTTGGCATCTTTGCGAACGTGGCACTCCAGTTTTTTTAATATTGAGACATTTAGAGGAAAGTCATCTTGTAAGACAACCAATTAACGTAAAATCTGTGATCAGAGACTAAAAGCTTTCAACTGGACCAAATTAAAAATAGACGACTCTGGTTCAATCAAAATCCATGTGAGGGACAAAGGCAAACACTAGGGGTCAACGGGGTCATTCTCCTTGGACAAGAATTGACGAATTGAACAAATCGCGAACAAGTTAGAATCAATTAACCACACATTTACAATTTAAGCGGCAAAAATGTGTGAAATTGAGTCAATTTGTGTGGGGGTGTATCTACAACACGATTTTGACTTCAAAACTTAGGTTTTCGAAATCAAAAGCCAACACAGCTCTTGGAAAATAATTTCTATTATTGGAAAATAATGTCTACCATTGGGAATGCTCATTTGTCACCATGTTAGAACCAAAATTTTTACACATTTTTGTCCATTTTTATCAATTTCTTCTAAATTTAAATTTTGGCAAATCAATCACATCCACATATCCGTTAGACCTACATATACTATAAAAATCTCCACCATTTAACTCTCATTCTCTTTCCTATTTCACATAAAAATTCATAAAAATTTCAATCCTAAAACGAGCTTATCGTGACTTTAGTTGTTATGGCAGAAACACCCTTGATCCAGGACTTAAACATTTGAGACCCAAGTTTTAACGACTTCCTGGATATTAGTCAACCTATATCGATTGATATGATAACATAAGGATCCCCATTGCTCCTGGCAAACCTACGAAGTATCGACTTAGGCTGAAAGCACTGAAGTGTCAACACCAGCTTGATTCGTTTGATCCAGTCATCCCTAAAAATAATACCCCTCCCCCTCCTCGAAATCAAAGAAGATAGAATAAGGGTATGATCTTTAGAGATTAAAGTTGGTGGGATAAAATTTGTTGTACGATGTGTGGTTGAAAATTGAAGATTTAGTATTAAAAAATATAAAATAATTATCAAATCAATGAATGAATTGTTGAAAAAGATGAGCATTTCCAAAAAAAAAAAAAGAAAAAAAGAAGAAAAAAGAAAAAGATGAGAGTGAAAAGGTAGATTTAATTTGGTGAAATTTAAGTTCTGTAGAACAAGCCATCATTACGCACTTTCTACTTTCTCTCACTAAAAACCGCTAGAGAGGGAAAGATATGCGATCTACGATCCCTTGCGCCGTCTGTGGGAAATTATTCGATTTCCGCCTCCGACTGCCATGTTTGTGCCTTTAAATAGAAACAAAGTCTGACAAAGGCTTGAACTCCATTGGAGTATATTTGGAAGTCCATGAAAGATTGAGAAAACTTCTTGATCTCCTACTTTCTCTCAGCTTTTCATGTTTTGACGACAACTGTCCTACCACATTGAATGGCAGATTTGAAAGGGCAAAAATGGCGGCAAGATGTCTTTTTACTTTTCACATAAGGTAGAAACGCCCTCGATCGAGGACTTGATCTTTGTGACCAAAGTTGTGACGACCGACATTCTTTATGGATATTAGTCAACCTACATCGATCGATATGATAGGATAAGGATGTTCATAATTCCCAATGAAGGTGCGAACTCCTCACTAACTATTGACTTAGGCTGCGAGCGACGCGTTAGGACCAGCTTGATTCATTTGGTCCAGGCGTCCATATAAATATACCCCCACCCTAAAATCAAAGAAGATAGATTCATTCTATATTTTCCAATCTCTCTTACTAGAAACAAGTAGAGAGGGGATCTGTGATCTACGATCAAGTTAAGAAATTTTGCCTTGCATTTTCAAAATGAAGAAAAGGTTTTGAAGCTTTTGCCTTCATATTGGATGATCTTTGACTGATTTGTGACAGATAAAATAATTTATTAAATATTAGCAAGAAAATCATAAAATAATTGCACAAATACTAAAATATCATGTTAAATTTATATTTGCAAAGACTAGCAACATTATTAAAAATAATAAAAAAAATTATTTTGCATGGACCGAAATACCCCTGTCTCTAAGCACCCACCCCAACCTTGAGTACCCCTCCAAAGTTCTGCAACCATTGCAGTAGTGATCCTCCAACCTCCACACTGCAGAAGTAGAAACAATTATTCGCCATAATTAACTCAAATTGTTTTGCAATTTGAGATTGTCATCGTCACGAATCTTTCCTATGACCGGCCAAGCTAATTTTCATTTTGGATCTTTTGTTCGACACCATCCAAGCATTCACAAATCTTATTTGACCACAGAAAGCTTTTTCCACATCGAGTTCACTTTTTTCAGATCTGGTTTCACTTTGTTTTTCTTTTCTTTTTTTTTTAATAGATCCAAAAAAAGGTTTCTCTAGATCTGGTTTCTCCTCGAAGCCTTTTTTTCAGTGAAAGATATGGTTTGGTAGAAGGAAGCTTCTTTCAGATCTAGTGTCATCATATCTCATTTACTCATAAGTTTTCATTATTATTATTATTATTATTATTATTATTATTATTATTATTATTATTATTATTATTATTATTTAACGACTGAAAAATGCTTCTTGAATTTGGCTGGACAGTGAAGGGGCGAATAGTAAACAAATTTGGGGGAAAAAGATGAACATTGAACAGTGTTTTCGAGCTATGTTGCCGGAGTTTTGACGAAGATGATTAAAGTGTTGAGATAGGGCTTGGGTAAACCCACTAGTACAGAAAAGAGAAAGGGTGGCGTTTGTTTTGGACAATGGGTGGCGGTTCTTTAATCGCCACCCAAAATGGCGATACCCAAAGTGTTAGAAAGGGTGGCGGTTCAAAAAATGCCACCCAAAGTATTTAATTAATTTATTTTTTTTAAAAGAAAACATTGGGTGGCGGTTGTTAAGCAAAGAACCGCCACCCCTTCTAATTTTTTTTTGTTAAAATATACACTTTTGGTGGCAGTTCTAGTGTTAAGAACCTCCACCAAAAACCTATTTTAAAAATAAAAAAAAAAAGAAAATACAAAAACGTTCACAGATTGCAACAAATCCAGAAGATCCGATTGAAATTTCAAAAATACAGATTATATTGCAAGAATATACAATTGTAGATCTGTAAAAAGCTTCAATAATAGTTCAACAGCATAAACTTGCAGATCTATACAATTTCAAGATATAAACTAAATCAAAAGACACATATCTATACAACTTCAAAAAATTCCTACAGACAATAATAAATACAAATCGAAAAAGGGAAAAAAACTTATTAACTTGTTGAAAGGCAAGAATGAAACTAGATCTGTTTAGCTAAATCTTGTTCTAAAGTTCTTGACCCACTTTTGACATAAATCTCTCGAAATTCTTGAGCTCAGCATTGAGAACAAGTGGAGTAATCATCGTGCTCAACCTTCCCTTTCGCTGGCTTTTGGCGCTTCAACAACTCACCATGACTTCACCTCCGTTCTGCACCTCCACCATGAATTTAGAGTGAGCATTTGTAGAGAGAAAAAGAAAGGAAGCTTGAGCAACAAACATGAATTAAGAGTCTGTTAAAGTTGAGAGAGAGAGAGAGACGCCAATAATTGAAAGGGAAAGAGAAAGTTGTACCTGTGGTTGAGTATAATTGTATGTAAAGCAGGTGGAGTACAGAAGCTTTAAAGTTTTTTTTTTTTTTTGGAATAATTATGAACGGGTGGCGGTTTCTTCAAAACCGCCACCACAACTCATATTTCATTAAAAGAGAGTTTTTTTGTTTAGTTTAGGGTGGCTGTTGTGTTTACAACCGCCACCCGAATTTTTTATTATTATTATTTTTTTTGTAAATTTCATGGTTTAGAGTGGCGGTTGTGTTTACAACCGCCACCCGAAATGTTATAAATTTGTTTTTTAATTTTTAGGTTTAGGGTGGCGGTTGTGTGTATAACCGCCACCCGATATGCACCATAGGGTGGCGGATTTCACTACAACCGCCACCCTTTCTTCAATACAAGAGCTAGTGGTGGCGTTTTCATTAAAAACGTCATCAAATGTGCGTCTCCTAAAATCAATTGTGTACTAGTGACCTTAAAGTGGAGGAATGAACAGTGAATTATGTAGCTTAGGTTTCGTGGAAGAAGATGACCGGAGTTTCGCCGGAGATGATAACCGGAAGAGGTAGATGGAAATGTAGTAGAAGAGAGAAAATGCATTGGATGATCGGGCATTTTAGTAATATTCATTTTTTCTCGCTATTCTTGCTAATTGAAACTTTTTGTTGACTTTCATGCAATTTAAACCTTAATTATTGTTATTGATGCTATTGTCCCATAATAATTTATTTGGTTAAGGGGTTTAATAACGCATAAGAAATTTCTTGGATTTGAATTTTTCACAATCTCTCTCTCTCTCTCTCTCTCTCTCTCTCTCTCTCTCTCTCTCTCTCTCTCTCTCTCTCTCTCTCTCTCAGAATCACCTCCAAAGTGTGTATGTTGTCTTGCAAGGGTTCCCTTTACATGTACACCCCTAATATATTATTTGGTCCAATTATCCCTATTTTGTATTTACATTTTTTGAAAAGATATAATTAAGCTTTTAAATTTATTCACTACTAGCCTATTATTCGATTACCCATTACGTATATATGTATGTCTACATTTATACTTGTTAAAAATGAATTTCTAAGATGCTTTTTAGTCTATTTAGTGCCTTCTTCCTTTTTTTTTTTTTTTTTAGTTTACGTGTGTCGTAAATCTTGTTGTACGAATCACTAAAAATCACTAAAAATAAATATTAATTATAAATATTAATTATAAGAATCACTAAAAATAGGTACCGTTAGCACGTCGTCAATTTTCCTACGCATTTGTAAAAGTTTACCGTGACTTTCATACCTTTTAATTAATTAATTATCGCGCATAATCACTTTCAATATTTTTCTCGTCACTTAAGGAAATTTGGCTGCTTGCAGCAAAGGTCCCTCGACCGTATGCCTCTAATGCGTTTGATCCTGAACATCAACCTTTCAATTTTAATCTATTTAGAAATTAAAGATACTTTGACTTTCATTAAATATTTCAATTCAATCCATTATTATTGGGTAATTAAATTAAAATTTTATATTTTGAAAAAAACAGTTGTTCAATTTGAATTTTAAAAATTTTTGGGCGTTACAATTGTTAAAAGATCCTTACCAAACAAATGTGATCACTTAAGAATATCCCAATGTTTGATGGAAAAACTGTGTTATATTATCTTCACCAAAAAAAAAAAAAAATCTATATCTATATATATCTATAGAAAGGCAGGGAAATTCCAGCATATTTCTTAATTAGATTAATTAGTTTTCCCACCTAAAATAAAGTCCTTTTTTATCTTTTTATTTTTTAATAATTAATAATTAACCTCCAATAATCAATTAACTAATTATTATCTATATTAAATCTTATCCTCACCAAAATTAGATTTTTTCAAATCTCCACTGATTTGAACTTATCTTCTATATGTTTTTTGTCTATTAATTTTTCCTTTTGATTAATCAACCCTGACAAAAAAATAAATAAATCATTATTATTATTTATATTAAATTTTAAATATTAAATCTAAATTTTTTTCCTGCATAAGTATTGATAATTATTATTTTATTATATCTTTTTAATCTGAATCTAAAGATTTATATTTATTTATATATAGAATAAGAGACTTTTTATAAATAATTGACTACGAAACGAAAATTAATTCTTAAGAAAATAAAATTAATTAAAATTAATAATTTCACTAATATTTTATTATTGTGGGAGACGAAATTAGTATTCATTAAGTTTTACACTATATTAAAAGAAAAGTATAACTTTAAAATTTAAAAATTTGATTCGATCCACAAATTAATCTTTTAAATAATTAATTATTTTTTTACCAATGTTTAGAAAACCGAACCGGTCAGCAAATTGGAAAAGACAATAGTTAAAGGGTCAAATGGTTGAACCGGCGTCGAATCGTTTTTAATTAAAAAATTAAAAAAAAAATTAAAATCAATTAAAAAAAACTGGTTGAACGGTTACTGGGTCATCAGTTAAACCGATTGAACTGGTTGGTTGACCAATTTTGATCGATTTTCGAATAGTCCAGTTTTCAGCCATAATTGGAACGAATTTTGGACCGATTCATGATTGAACCGGCCGGTCCAATCAAATTTTCTAAACATTAATTTTTATAAATAATTAGTTAAGAAATGAAAATTAATCTAAATAAGCAATTTGGCTAAGATGTAATTTTTGCATGATACAAAATTAAAAGTCATTAAAATGTTTCACAAAAATTAAAATAAACTTGTAACATGATTACATCGGTCCGTTTACATAATTTTAGAAATAATTAATTATTTTCAAAAATAAAATTAGCTAAAAAATTAAAATTAATTAAAATTAGTAAGTTTTTACAATTTCTTTTTTGTGTGATAAAAAATTACAACTCATCAAATTTATACGCAAAAACTAAAAGAAACATGTAACATTAATTTTTTTTAACTAACTATTCAGTTGTAACATTACCCCAATATTTTTAATTAATTGAATCTATACCTATATCTTTTAAATTGCAGATATCATTTAGTGAAAATAATTAACGGAAATGGGTTTTAATATTGCATTTCAACAGTTATATCTTTTAAATGGATTTTAGATTAGTTTGGATGATTTTGTTATTGGATTTAATTAGTAGTCAATCAGTTTTGAGAAAGCGTTTTATTATTGCATTTCAACAGTTTATATCAAATTTGAGTTATAGTTCTCATTAATTTTTATGGTTTTTGTTATTTGGATTTGATTAAAAGAACTGATAATTTTTATTTCTCGAATATTTCTTTTTGATGTACTAAGTTTTTTCTCGAAAGCAAACATAAGTTAAGCATTTTGTTAAGCTATATTTCTTTTTGATATTAAATATGTAGCTCTTGACTAATATCAAAATTTCACTATAAACTACGATGAAGATTGTCAATAAGGACATTTTACTTGATTAACGATCAAAACAATGAACAACAATCACCGATTACATGAGTATCGTTAACGGTATTTTTAAAATTGTTAAGGTAAATCCGTAAATTTATAGAACTTTCTTCATACTCTTAAATTTATTTTCCTTCGATCATTTAGTTTTTATACCAATATGTTCATTGTGAAAATTGATTATACTTTTTTTATACGGTTGATTAATATTTTTAGTTTACATAATTAGTTACAATTGTAAGAGTCCAATAAACTCTATAATTTTTTATGAATTTGATTAATTTGCAATGCAACTATTACTATTCAGAAGTATAAAATAAATTAAAATATGAATTGACCGAATTATGTGGATTGTTTACGGTAAATTGTTGAAATAATTATTCTTTCTCTACACTGATAAATTGCTTTCTCTTTTTTTTCATTAATTGTTTTATGCCATTGGGTTGAGATGACACAATTTTTTAAATATTAAACGTAAATTTGTGGATTGATCATACTTTTTTCGCACTATTAATTTTTCTTATTTTGGATCGTTTATTTTTTATACACATATGAAAAATACTTTTCAATAGTGGAACATAGTTTCAATCAAAAGAGTATTAGACTCACTTATTATAAAAAAATAATTATAATTTCTTCGCACTAGAAAAGTTATATATATATATATATATATATATATATGATCAATTTTTTAAGTCATTAATACAAATCGACACAATATTTTAAATTATTAAGGTAAATCCATGGATTTACCATACTTTTTTCACATTATTAATTTTTTTCCTTCGATCATTTAGTTTTTATAACAATATATTCATTGTGAAAATTAATTATATTTCTATGCTTCTTTTATATGGTTGATTATATTTTTAGTTCATATAATTCATTACAATTGGAAAATCTAATGTACTTTATAATTTTTTCCAGTAAATTTGTAATACAACTATTGTTGTTCAAAAGTATAAAATAAATTAAAATATGAATCAACCTAATTCGATGAAGTGCTTCCAATAAGTTGTTACAACAACAATTATTTCTTTAAAGTGATAACTCATTTTCTTTCTCTCTTCTTTTTCTCATTTATTTCTTATACCATTAGGTTGAGATGACACGATTTTTAAAATAATAAGGATAAATTTATGGATTGATCGCATTTTCTTCACACGATTAAATTTTTCTCTTGGATCATTTATTTTTTGTGCCCACATGAAAAATGTTTTTCAATAGTGACAGAGTTCCAATCCAAAGAGTGTTGGACTCGTAGTATTAAAGTTTTTTCTTTTTTAAAAAAAATTAATATAATCAGTTTTTTAAACCATTAATAGGAGTCGATACAATATTTTGAGTTGTTAGGGCAAGTCGGTGGATTGATCGTACTTTCCTTACACTATTAATTTTTTTCCTTGGATAGTTTGGTTTTTATGCTAATATGTTCATTGTGAATTATACTTCTTTTGTATGGTTGATTAATATTTTTAATTCACGTAATTCATTGCAATTGTAAAAGTCCAATATACTTATAATTTTTTCTAATAGATTAATTTGTAATATAACTATTACTTTTTACTAGTATAAAATAAATTAAAATATTAATCGACCCAATTCGATGGATTATTTTTGACAACTTTGAAACAAGTATTTCTTTCTTCACAGTGGTAAATTATTTTCTCTCTTTCTTTAATTAATTTTATACCATTAGGATGAGACACTATGATTTTTTAAATATTAAAGGTAAATTTATGGATAGATCATACTTTCTTCGTACCTATAAAATTTTTTCTTGGATCATTTACTTTTTGTACCTATATGGAAAATACAGTGACAGAAAGATAGTTCTAATAAAAAAAGTGCCGAACTCACTTCTTGTGAAGAAACAATTATAATTTCTTCGCAATAATAATTTTTTTTTCGTATTATCAATTTTTTAAACCATTAGCGCGAGTCGACATAATATTTCAAACTATTAAGATAAATTCGTAGATTGATCGTACTTTCTTTACAATATTAATTTTTTTGCTTTAGATCATTTAGTTTTTATGCCAATATGTTTATTGTGAAATTAATTATACTTTTTTGTATGGTTGATTATGATTTTTAATTCACATAATTCATCACAATTGCAAAAGTCTAATAATTTTTTAATTTTTTTTACAGTAGATTAATTTATGATGCAATTATTAATATTTACAAATATAAAATAAATTAAAATCTGAATTGACCCACTTCGATCGATTATTTGCGATAAATTGTTAAAATAATTATTATTTCTTCCTACTCATAATTTTTTTGTATCATTAATCTTTTATACTTTTGATTAAGTTGACAAAATTTTTTAAATTGCAAGGATGAATTCGTTGATTAATTGTACTTTATTCGCACTTTTTTTTCCATGGAACATTTATTTTTGTATCAGAACATTCACATGTTAACTTAGTAAATTAATGCTTTATTGGTCCAATGGACACATCTATCATGAATCAATATTATTAGTTATGCAAAATTGAAGTAGAAAAATTAAGAATATGAATGGTGTTCTTATTCTAATTGTATCATAATGAATTGTTGAATGAATATATATGGCAAAAAATAGCAAATAAGAGGTTTAAAACTAAAAGTACATATTTATTGAGTTAAATTATCAAAGATTAGATTTAAAATTGTAATTATGTAATGAGTACTAACACCATCATCTTTGCAATGGATCGAGTTAGAATGAGATAAATTATATTATATTTTATTATTTTTATTTTTCTAATTCATATAGAGTTATTACAATTTTAAAGTATGAATCAAACCATAATAAGGTAGAGAAACTGGCTTTTAGGTGGTTATTTGTTGTTCTTATATTCTAATTCTTATGATAATACAATATTCAATCAATATATATGGAAAAAAATAGATGTTGAAAAATTTGCACCTTGCACAACACAAGGGTGAAACAATTGGGGTTTGAATAGAAAATGTATGTTGCAGTCTTGAGACTGACGCATAGGAATGGTTGAAAGTTTGTGATATATGATGATGATGGCCGTCCAACTACCATGACCACAAATGTAATCTATAAAGAAGTGTTTAAACTTATAATTTCATACTTATTAATTGCATCAGGTACGTTGTTCACTTTATTTATTTTTTTCCACAAATCATTTATATCATTCATGGTTTAATATGTGAAGTGAAGGATTGTATTTATATATTATTGTGTTTGTGCTCTTATATTTATTTAAGTATAATGTTTCCGTCACAAATTTGGTGGAGTTATATAAATTGATTATATGTACCATTTACGCATTAGGAGATCCCGTACCCATCTCGAAAAAAATTCGTGCAGACGCCATCGACCCCCCACAATGAGGGGCAGTTATGTCTTATTCATCTAACCTAACGTAGATACTAAAAAAATATTAAAAAATTGGTAACATAGGGCCCTCACGCCATGTGGCGTGCGTACTGTCCCGACATGGGGAACAGAACGTTGGCGTATGCATTAGTAACATTGTGTTTCAAAAAGACAACTCAATGTACTTAGTAATAAAAAATTATACTTTTAGTGAGTTTTATTGATTTTGTTTGAAATATGATGTTATTTCCAATATTTTTATAGGTTTCTTATGCTAAAACGCCAATGTTTGTGTAAAAGTGATGTTAGAGATATTCTACTCATCTAAAATTTATTTATTATTTTAGTACAATTCAATTATATAATAACACAAAATTTTATATTCTATGTGATAATTACGAATGTGGCTTATATATGAGTACATTTACCATTTACGTCAAAACACGACGATGATTCTATTTTTTTTCTGTCTTGTGTGTTATTGTTAACTATTATTGATGGTGTTATATTTGGATTGCTTTAATTGTTGATGTCTTTAAGAGTATTGTAAATTAAATTTGTGTTTTTTGATGAGTTTTCCCCCAATTATTTACAGGATGAATTGGTACAAAATAGACGGAAACTCTGTCGAAATTTTCTAAGAATTAGTTCATTAGTTATATTAATTAAGTTTATTGTTGCGATTTATTATTTATTTTATTTTTTCAAGATCTTATGCTAATACGATTAGCACCTATTAAAATTGTTATTAGCTAAAAAATTATGCCCTCGTGCCACGCACGGGTGAAACAGTTAGTTAATAAAGAAAATAAAATAAAAGAAAGAAAGAAAGAAGAAAATTCGAGCCATTTAATTTGAAATTGCTTTGGTGGCTCTCTTTTGAGATCATATAGACAAAGCCGAATATACGATATACGATCTCTACAAGGGCAAAAACGAACTCTATATAATGGGGCCCATAATTATTATTTTTTTTAATGGTATATTGCAAGTTAAATATATTATATCAGAATATATCATTAGGGTGTGTTTGATAAGAAAAGATGGAAAACAAAATATTTTCTATCTTAGGTGGAAAATATTTTCTCTAGGGAGAGGTGAGACTTATTTTCTATGGAAAATAGGCTAAAATATGCTTTAAGTAATTGTACATGAAAAATAATTTCCACGGAAAGTTTTACAATCAAATAGTGGTGTCAAGATGGGTGGGCCGGTCGGACCCGGACCGGCCCATTCGCTATTAGCCCGGCCTGTGGGCCGGCCCGTGACCGGGATGGGCCGGCCCGCGGGCCGTTCAAACCGCTGGCCCGTGAACTTAGAAAATGAAAAAAAAAAATTAACAAATGGCAGAGAGCCATTTGTTAATAAAAAAAAATATAAATAATGATTGGCTCTCTGCCATCATTTGCAGTTAATTAAAGGAGAGCCTTTTGGCTCTCCTTTGATGTGACATGGGCCTGCACATGCAGGCCATGTCATATCAAATGAGAGCCAAAAGGCTCTCCTTTTGACCAAAATTTCAAAAAAAATCCGACTTTTTCAGCTTTTTTAGCTTTTTCTTTTTTTTTTCAATCACTTGTCATTTCATAAATGCATTTAAAATTGAAAAAATGGGATAAAATGTCTTCACGTGAATTTTTTGTAACGTTGCAAATTTTTTCTATAAAATACGTAAATGGCTTATTATTTCTTCACTTCAGTTTTAAGCCTTGAAATCTTGAATACACCAATTCCAGATTCTCAGTATTGTAGCTTTCTAGCATTCTAAATTCTTCAACTCTTAGTATTCAAAATTTCTCTTTGAGCTCCAATTATTTATATTTCACACTTCTTAATATCAAAAAATTCTTAAGTTTCAGTATGGATTCACAAGAATTTTCATCTGCAAATCCTAATACACACTATAGTAGTTCTCCAATAAATTTAGATGATGAGAATGATCAACAAGAAGCTGGGTCATCTCAAACTCGAAGACCACTGAAAAAAAAGCAAACATCAGATGTTTGGGAAATTTTTACAATAGATGCAAAGAATAAAAAGGCAGTGTGCGGAATCTGCAACAAACCTTATGCATGGGTTCAAGGCATGGGCACTGGGACATTACGTAGACACAAAGAAAAACATCTCAATTCAACGGGGCACATAGATTCTAAATAAGCTCAAATTACTTCTTTTACTAATGCTAGTGGTTCGATTACATTCTCTAATTTTGTTTATTCAGAAAAAATGAGAATGGGAATGTCGGAATATTTAGCAAAGAAGAGAGCAAACCATTCACATTTGCGTAAGATTGCTTTTACGAGGATTTCATGAAAATTGTGTTTAACCATCTTACCGAGTGTAAGTAGAAATCTTGCTGCAGGCTGATTGCATGAAAACATTTCATTCAAAAGTGAAAAATAAAACTTGAATTGAAAAATTTCAAAGGAAATATGTGTTTTACATCTGATTGTTGGAGTGGACGAAATAACGACGGTTATGCATGTGTCACTGCACATTATATTGATGACAATTGGATACTTCACAAGAAAATTATTGCATCTCGTCTACTTGAGTATCCACATAATGGAATAAATATTTGTGATTATTTGTTACAAGTTTTTAATGAGTTTAATGTGATCGATAAAATATTTAGTATTAGTTTTGATAATGCTACTGCAAATATTGTATGCATTGACCTTTTAAAAAGAGCTATTAATCCTATATTTAATTCTAAATTATTCCATATGCGGTGTGTTTGTCATATATATAATTTAATTGTACAAGATGGTTTAAAATTTATAGCACCACAATTAGATAAAATTAGACGTGCACTTTCTTATATTACTTGCTCAAATTCTAGACAACAAGAATTTGCTAGCATTTGTAAAAATTTTGGTTTGAAAAGGAGAAAATTTATTGACGATATTCCAAATAGATGGAATTCAACTTTTCTAATGCTTAAATCTTGTGTTGGATATACTTGTGCTGTTAATGCGTTTGTTAATTCAAAACAAAATCAATTTCGTATGGACGATTTCGATTGGGAAATTGCTTTTAAAATTATGAGTTTTTTGAAACCTTTTTATAAAGCAACCAAAGCTAGTTCTGCAGTTTATACCGCAACAAGTCATCTTGTGATTACACAATTAGTAGAAATTGCTAATCAATTTGCCAATTGTAGAGACGATCCATTTTTCGTTGATATTATTCAAGCAATGGAGGAAAAATTTAAGAAATATTATGAACACATGCCACTAATTTTTCCGGTTGCAGCTATAATGGATCCTCGCATAAAATTATTTGGTGTTCAATGTGCTTTAGAACAACTTTTTGAATCTTTAGCTTTTAGCATTTGTGTTGACAATGAAGAATTAGAATCCTTTGTTAACGAAATGTATGGTTATTATTTTACAAAATATGGTAATGTCAAAAATTCTCAATCTTCCATGGGTTCTATTGCAGCTTCGAAAGGTAATAAATCATTTTTGTTATCCTTAATAGCTAAAAAAAACGCAATGTGAGTTATAGTTCATCTACGAGTTCAAATACGAGTACAATACCGAATGAATTGGACAGATATTATCAATTTGATCATTGTAGCATGCTCAATGAAGATGATGTAGAGAAATTAGATGTCTTGCAATGGTGGAAATTAAATGAGCGATCGTACCCCGTGTTATCGAAAATGGCACGAGATTTACTAACAGTACCAGTATCAACAGTGGCATCCGAGTCGGCTTTTAGTGCGTAATAGAGTGCTCACTAAAGAAGATCAAGACTTGGAAAAGATATTTTGGAAGCTCTCATATGTTTGAAAGATTGGATCTGCTACTAAAAGAGGGTGCAAAATATAGTCACTGATTTATATAGTCAAGACTTCAAAAATCTTATAATGGAAGAATCTGATACTTAGATAGTTAAATTTAAATGTAAAAATTAAAGCAATTTATATTTTAAAACAACTAAATAATAGTTGGATAGGTGTCAACCTAGTTGGGATTTACTTCAACTATAAAATTGCAGATGATTGATAATTTAACATGTGCTAACCTAGTTGGGATATGTTTAATTATAGTGATGCAATTTTTATAAATAGTTGTTTACTTGTTTATGAATTTCTATTGTTAATTTTCAAATTTCGAAGCTCAATATAAATTTTTATCAAGTAATCTTTAAATTTCATATTATAATGTTTATTGAATTATTGTTATAAATTTAAATTTTTATCTTTCTTCTTGAGTTGTTCTCATTAAAATATATTAATATAACATAATTATTTATTACTTTAAATACTTTACTAATATTTATTAGTTAAGTTTGTTATAAATATAATTTCTTTCTTTCTTTCTTTCTTTGTATACTTATAATTAAATTTAACATAAACCCCCTTAAATGGTTAACCCCAAACCCCAAATGAAAAAATGTTAAAAAAATATAAATTTGATTTAAATGGGTCAAATTTGATTCAAATGGGTCAAATTCGAATAACCCACACGGGTTGGCCCACTCGTCGACCCACATGGGTCAACCCACGAGTCGACCCACACGAATAAACCCACGGGTTGGCCCACATGGGCCGACCCATATGGGTCGCCCGGGCGGGCCGGGTTGTGGCCCCAAAAATGCGGGCCGGTTCAACCCGGCCCGCAAGCCCGCATGAGCGGGTCATCCAGCCACACGGGCCGTTCATGGGTCGATTGAAAGCGGGCCGGCCCGGCCCGGCCCACCCGGATTTACACCACTACAATCAAACAACTAACATGGAAAATAATTTTTAAGATTCCATATTTTTCATGGAAAATCATGGTAATCAAACGCACCATTAAATCGATTGAAGTACAATCCATTCCAATATTCATTTGGGGCTCACGGAGAACGAATCTAGGGGAGCATCCCAGGGCTTGATAACCACCATATGACAATAAAGTAACAGAGACAAACGGAACAAACAAACCACCATATAAGGGTGTACAAACCACAAACACCACATTGGGTGTAATACAATATTATTATAATATTTATAGGATTCGAACCTTGGACCTCCTGCTAGTCAGGAGAGATTCTGACCATCAGACTACTCCTGATGGTTGACTTTGTACATATAAAAATTGAAAATTTGATATACCGACAATCAAAAGTTAAACAATAACCATCAATATGCTAACAACGCCACAACTAAAAAAATTATTATTCATATAAAAATCAATATGAATATATACGAGAACAATATAACAATTAGAAATTAACCTGCTAGTAAGGCCACAACCAAAAAAATTATTCATATAGAATTACTAATATCAAATTAGCGATTAGCAAGTAGCTTACAGAAGTCTCTCAAGAGTGTGTCAAGATCAAGTCCAAGAAGAAGAAAGCAAGAAAGCTGGAGTTAGCTAGAGTTAGTTAGTTGGTGAGATTAGTCACTTCTGTTATGGTTCTGTTAGTCCAGTTGTCAAGTTAGCTTAGCAGTTAGGCAGTCAAACTTATATATATGTATACCTACTGTAAACTCTGATTAATTATTGAAAATACACTACTTCATTTTTCCTCTCTCTAGTTCTTCCACTTCACTTTCCAAAATTAATATGGTATCAGAGCTACGAGAGTTAGATCTCTCAATCTTCATCTTCATCCTCGCTACTCAGCTGGGAATCTCTTAAATCACAGCTTTTCTTCTTCGCCTAATCATCATCTACATCAATTTCGTCAAATTCACCTTCAAACTTCATCACAGACAGATCCGATCTAAGCTCATCATTGCTGCAATGGCACCAAATGCAGAGATCCGTTCAGCTGAAGATCCTACTTCACCTTTCTTTCTTCATTACTCGGAAAGCCATGGATATGTGGTTGTAACACCACAACTAACTGCAAATAACTACGCCACATGGAGTCGATCATTCTGGCTGGCTGTATCCATCAGAAATAAGGAAGGATTCCTAGATAAGACTATACCTAAACCGACATCTGATAGTCCTGATTATCTCCCATGGATTAGGTGTAATAACCTGCTTGTTGCGTGGCTGTTAGGCTCAATTTCACAACCTATAGCCTCGACAATATTCTATCTGAACAATGCTGCCGAGATTTGGGAGAAATTGAAGCGGCTCGCAAACTGGATGACTCGAAGATATGCAATCTGCAATATCAGTTGAGCAATACTACGCAAGGTAACAGATCTGTTGATTCTTATTTCACTGAACTCACTGGAATTTGGGAGGAATTGAGAGTGTTCAGACCTTTGCCTCATTGTAAATGTGGAAGGTGCAATTCTGATTGCTTTAAAGAATTTGTTACTGCTAATCAGAAGGATCTGGTTTTTAAGTTTCTAAATGGCCTAAATGAAACCTACCAGGGGCTTAGGTCACAGATAGTCATGATGAAACCCTTTCCTAGTCTAGATGAGGTTTATAATCTTGCTTTGAGAGAGGAAACTCAACGAAATTATCTCCAACAGCAGCAGAGTTTTGTGGATTTATCATCAGCAATGGCTGTTAAGAAGGGAAAATCAGATGTTATCTGTTCACATTGTGGGAAGAAAGGTCACAGCAGGGATAAATGCTATAGGATAATTGGTTTCCCAGCTGATTTCAAGTTTACCAAAGGTAAAAGTGCTTCGGCCAATTCAGTCATTGATGAATCCAGAGAAGATTTAGCTCAAGCACAGGTTGCATCACAACATACATTCAATCATGCTTCTCTGCCCCAAGTATCATTCAACCAGCACCAGGTTCAGAAATTGCTAGCTTTCCTCAGTGCACCAACACCTACAGACCCAACTGAAAGCAGCTCATCCAAAGGTCCTGGCCAATCAACCACAAATCCTCATGTTATAGCCAACATGATAGGTATAATCCCTCACCCCTCTGTTTTGTCTACATGCCTAGCCTCATCACACTTAACCCATAACTCTTGGATCCTTGACACTGGTGCTACTGATCACATCACATGTTCAATCACCAACTTCACCTCATATAAAGCTCTCACACAGTCATATGTACTTTTACCTAATGGAATCAGGGCATCAGCCTCTCATATAGGTACTATCATACTAAGTAACAACCTTACTCTGCACAATGTGCTACTTGTTCCCTCTTTCAACTTTAATTTGATTTCTGTAAGTAAACTTACATCTTCTGGTGAACTAGCCCTGATATTCTCCTCAAATCATTGCTTTATACAGGCCCTTTCATCATGGATGACGATTGGGCTTGCTAGGGCATTCAATGGACTCTTCTACCTTCAAGATGCTTCTCCCACCAAGATTGCTACTGCTGCAACTGTGTATGTCCCTGATTACAATACTTGGCATCACAGATTAGGTCATATTACTTTGAATAAATTTCCTTTTCTTTCCCATCTTTCTTCCACTGATGTATGTGTCACTTGTCCTAAAGCAAAGCAAAAACGTGTGCCATTTCCTTTACATATACAGAATTCTACTTCTATGTTTCAACTTGTACATATGGATGTATGGGGTCCTTATTCTCAAGCAGATTTATATGGTCACCAATATTTCTTGACCATTGTGGATGACTTTACCAGGTGTACTTGGGTCTATCTTATGTCTCACAAATCTATGGTGTCACAACTAATACCCCAATTTTGCAGCCTTATATCCACTCAATTTCACACCAAGATTCAGACTATAAGAACAGATAATGGAAAAGAATTCTTGCTATCCAATTTTTATTCAGACAATGGGATTATTCACCAATGTTCTTGTCCCTACACGCCCCAACAAAATGGGGTAGTAGAAAGAAAACACCAGCATTTACTTAACATTGCCAGAGCCCTTTTATTTCATGCTCACTTACCATTGAAGTTTTGGGGAGATGCTGTCCTTACAGCAGCCTACCTCATCAACAGAACACCAACCCCAATTCTACAGAATCAAACCCCGTATGAAGTCCTATTCCATAAGAAACCCACTTATGAATTCTTGAGATCATTTGGTTGCTTATGCTTTGCTGCCAACATACTTCCTCACAAAAGAAAATTTGACCCCAGAGCTACTGCTTGTATATTTCTGGGATACCCTATGGGTGTTAAGGGTTATAAGGTATATGATCTACAAAGTCACTCCACCTTTATATCAAGGGACGTTGTTTTTCAGGAAACCATCTTTCCATATGCTCCCCATTCCTCTGTTTCTACAGATACTTTTTTGCCTATCACCAACATACCACTTCCTGCCTACAATATACCTGATGTCACCAATACCACGACTTCAGACAGTGCACCTGAACCTCTTGATATCGGCATTTCTAATGAAACTCTTACCTCATCACCTTCACCCATACCAAGGGGCAATCCTCCCACTCTCCCAGATATTTCACATTCATCTACACCTGCTGTGCGAAGAAGTACTAGAACAAGAAACCCACCTTCCCACCTCCGAGATTTCCACACAAATTTGCCTCTGTCCCATGCTAATTCCATTACTTCTCATCCTCTTCACACTGTTATCAACTACTCTCAATTGTCACCTTCATATCATCAATATGTACTCAACATTTCCTCACACCACCCTGAGCCATCTACTTACCAAGAAGTCAAGTAAATCCTGGCAGATCGGAGGCAAGCTATGCAATCAGAACTTGATGCATTGGCTGCTAATCACACTTGGGAGGTTGTTCCTCTCCCCCCACATCAGACCACTGTTGGTTGCAAGTGGGTATACAAAGTTAAGTACCAAGCAGATGGTGAAATAGAAAGGTACAAGGCTAGATTGGTAGCCAAAGGGTACACTCAGAAAGAAGGCCTAGATTATACAGAAACTTTCAGTCCAGTCGCAAAGCATGCTACTGTCAGAATTTTCCTCGCCTTAGCCGCTAGATTTGAGTGGCATTTATCACAAATGGATGTCAACAATGCTTTTCTAAATGGGGATTTGACAGAGGACATATATATGGACTTTCCCCCTGGTTATCAGATTCAGGGGGAGCTCAATGATGAATCTGTTAACCTTCCCAAGGAACCTGAACCAGGAAGACTTGTTTGCAAGTTAAGGAAATCGTTGTATGGATTAAAGCAAGCATCAAGGCAATGGAACATCAAATTCACTAACTGTATCTTAAAGGAAGGTTTCAGGCAATCAAAGGCTGATACTTGCTTGTTTACCAAAGGCAAAGGAAGAAATTTTTTAGCCATTTTATTGTATGTGGATGACGTCATTGTTGCTGGAGCAGAAAAGGCTCACATGCAGGAATTGAAGGAGAGACTGCATACACATTTTAAGATGAAGGATCTGGGGAACTTAAGATACTTCTTGGGATTAGAAGTAGCCAGATCAAACGCTGGAATCTCTCTCTCCCAGAGAAAGTTCACTCTTGAATTGTTGGAAGAATATGGCCACCTTGGAGCTAAAGGTTGCAAAACTCCCATGGAGATGAACCATAGACTTTCAGAGCACACAAAGGATGAACAACTAAAGAATCCCACTTTCTACAGGAAACTGGTTGGTAAGTTGCTGTATTTAAACATTACTAGACCAGACATCAGTTATTCGGTGGGAATTTTGGCTCAGTTCATGGATAAACCTACTAAAGGGCACTTACAGGCTGCCTATAAAGTACTCAAATACTTGAAGAATGCACCTGGGCAAGGAATATTTTTGGCCTAAGTCACACTCCAAATTGATAGTTTGATAAAGGATGTTGATTGGGCAAGTTGTCCAGACAACAGGCAGTCCATCACTGGTTTCCGTATATTTTTGGGGAGCTCACTGGTTAGCTGGAAATCAAAGAAACAAGGAACACCATCCAGAAGCTCAGCAGAGGCAGAGTACAGGGCTATGGCCATGACTGCAGCCGAAGTTATTTGGGTAAGAAAAGTCATGAGAGATTTGGGAATAAAGTTTAAGAGGCCTATAGAAATGCACTGTGACAATGATGCCGCCATACACATTTCCAAGAATCCAGTTTTTCATGAGAGAACCAAACACTTGGAAGTTGACTGTCATTACATAAGGGATAAAGTTGTGAAGGGGATTATACAGCTCAAACATATCAACACTAAAGAACAGCCGGCAGATATATTCACTAAAGCCTTAGGGACGAAACAACATCTAAAGCTTCTTAGCAAGATGAGCATAAATAACATCTATGCACATCTTGAGGGGGAGTGTCAAGATCAAGTCCGAGAAGAAGAAAGCAAGAAAGCTGGAGTTAGCTAGAGTTAGTTAGTTGGTGAGATTAGTCACTTCTGTTATGGTTCTGTTAGTCCAGTTGTCAAGTTAGCTTAGCAGTTAGGCAGTCAAACTTATATATATGTATACCTACTGTAAACTCTGATTAATTATTGAAAATACACTACTTCATTTTTCCTCTCTCTAGTTCTTCCACTTCACTTTCCAAAATTAATAGAGTGGAAAAAATTGAGTGCAAAATTGTTAGTCGTAGACTCCGAAAGTTTAATATCTATTAAAAGACAGTACGACACACCAAGTTTGAAATTTATAAAAATCTTGTCTTAAGAACTAAATCTATTGCCCCCTCCGTCCCAAATATAAAATGCACTTTTCCTTTTTAAGTAGTTCCAAATAAATATCATGTGTCTATATCAAAAAATCTAATTTGTATTATTTTACTAGTCTGCCCCTACTTAATATTTAATTAATTATAATTATAATTTTTGAATTTCTCTTATTAAATAACGGTAAGTTAAGAACTGGGGTTATAAAATGTGTATTTCGAATTTAATTATTTATCTTGGTTAAAAAATAAAATAAAAGAACAGAAAAGAAAAGAAAAGAAAAGCTAATCGCATAACTTAATAATAAGACAACTAAGGGCTTGTTCTATTGACAATGTAGAATATTTACTCTAATGACGTGTTAGATTTGTGGTTGAAAATTGGAAAAAATGTATTAAAAAATATGAAGTAATTGTATGAGTGGTTGAAAATTATAAAAGAGTAAAAGTTAGTGAAAGTTAGTAGAAATTTATTATGTATAGAACAAGCCTTAACAATACAAAATATTAAAAAGGGGGTCGAACATGTGACGATGCTCATATTCCAAGCAAAAGAGCTGTGTTCGAACCCTTATATATATATATATATATATATATATATATATTTGTAATTCGTGAAATTGTGACCATACAAATTTTCATCTTTTAATGTGAGCCTTTTTATTTCCCTCTCTCAATAATGGTTTTCTGGAGTAGCTTTTGCCTGAGAGTATATATTTGATAGTGTTAGGTTATTGGTTATTGGTTACTGACTAACGGGCTATTTGCTTAGTTTTAGCCTTAGTTTTAGTGTGTTTTTTTTTGGGAAAGAGATTAGTTTTAGTTTTAGTTGGGTTAATGGCTCAATGTGGTTGGGTTTGGGAATTATAGTTCTTGTGACTTTGTAACATGCATCCAGCTCCCTATTGCCCGGCCAATTTTCTTGGGAATGAAGTATTCCCTCCGTCTCACTAAGATAGACTTGTATTCTATTTTCGTTTGTCCCAAATTATAATCCACTTTCTTCATTGAGAATATGACCTATTTTCTAGTTGATTAAAGTACCCCTATTTAATATTATTGGAATACTAAAAATCAACTAATTATTCCGTCTCCCAAAGATATTAGCAATGCTCACACTACTTTTTTATCAATTAATGTAAGAGTAAAATAGGAACAATAGAGAAATATTTTATAATTCCAATAATATTTAAGATGTTTCCCTAATATGTGTGAAAAATGATGGGTGTCTATCTTAATGGGATGGAGGAAGTATGTGAAGATAGAAATTCGTAACAATTTCGACTCCGGCTTTCTTGCTAATTGTATGATATTGTGCATCAGATGAGAAATTTTATGTTGCAAGAAATCGTCAAGTCCCGTTTTAGTGTGCACTTTTGTACTACGACTTTTTGTTGTTATAAATGGAACGCATATATGGTTATGAACTTTACATTTATTGCACTTAACCCTATGCGTAGTTCATTTTTGGATACGCTCTCGACTCTGAAAGTGGCTCTCGTTTGTCAGAATAATCTCTCTTTCCGTCGAATTTCGTAAATTCAACTCTCAAACCATGACAAGTTGTTTAAAAAGTGTTTGTGACATTAGAAAAGAACTAATTCTTTAGGATCAGCTCCGGTAATATGGGCTTTTTGAAAAATCTTTCAATCAGGAAGTTTCCCACTCGACACAAGTAGAAATCTATGTCTATTATTGTCTTTAAAGATTTATCCCAAAACATAAGATCTAAAATTTCTTGAAATAGAAATAGCTTAACTATTAATTTAATTTCAACAGGGAAGAAACACAATAGCATCTAAAAATAATGATGAGATTTCAATGATTAATTTCTTCCGGTGCAAATCTTCTTCCTTGGTTAGATTCATCATCAATCTTGAAACTAATTTTGTAGCCAATCTTCAGTACTCATGGAACAGTCGACCGTTCTCTGTTATTTGCAAAGAAAAACATTTGAAACAAGATATCTTATATATAGAAGAGCATTATCGTGATAACTGATAACACAACCAAGGCTCAATAAATATCGAGATGTTAGGACGTGGCGTTATGCTAATTCTTTTGCCTCTATGAATTCTTCTGCTTCCCTGTTTGCATGAGACTCTGCATAGTCTTCATGAGTTTCCAAGGCTTCTAAAACAGCACAATTAAGCAATAGTTACTTCTAATTCACAGTAAAGTACTTATTAATTCAATACAAAGCATATACAAAGCTAATGAATTTTATTTTATTTTTATTTTCATTTTTTATTTTTTGTTCAACCAACCTGCTGTAGCATTCGAATGAAGTTCTTGTACATCCAAATGCACCTCACTACTGGAAGCAGCATTAACATTCTGTTGAGGGCTAGAAGTTGAAACCGGAATTTCATTGTTGGTGCGCTTCAGGAACGCACGCCACTCGTCAATATAAACTAACTGATCGCGTGATATATTAGGAATTTCACGCTTTTGAAGAGCTTTCATAAGGCCTTGAGTTTCTCCCAAAAGGAGAGTTGCGTCCCTTGCACTTTCCTCCCGTTCTTCTATGGCACAATCGCTGCATTTCTTGAGTATAACATGAGGTAGATTGCTGAGGCATGCAGCCAATATGTCGGCAATGATAGCAAACAACTTGTCAAACAATTGAGAATCTGTACGCGCTGTTTGAGATCTCTCATCAGCAGGGGCCAAGAGCAGCAAAGTGTTGGTTATCTTGTACATAGAATTTGCAAGTATGACACTCTCAGGCAAGTTTATTGGGTGGATCTCTATTGCATCGCCATTTATTTTACTCATGAATGCCTTCAAAATTTCTTCACTCTTATATGCAAATCTTTCAAGAGTTTCTTTGGAGGTTTTTGATACCCAAGCAAGTTTCTGGAGATCCATGTCTAGCCACTTATGTTTGAATTCTAAAACAACCCATACGGAATCTGCAGCAATTCTACTAATGGCCAATCTTTTATCACCATCAAGAGTTTTCTCCACAAGACGTACATATTTAAAACCTTCAATAATGCTTTTTTGCACTCGGTTCCTCCTTTCATGTTGAATATTTGGAAGAGCCATCATGATGCTTGTTAAGGTTGCAATTGTTAGACTCCAGCAATTAGGAGATTGGTTGTGCATTAACATTGGTGACACTTGATCACTTTCACATTCTAATACACCTGAAAGCTATTGTAGTTCTGAACTATAAGCTCGATAAGGTTTTTCGGCTGATTCTTTGCACCCTCCATTATGGATGAATTAATAGAAGTGTTAATGAGCTTTAGGTATCCAACATGTAATGTCTCACTTTCAAGAAGTAGGACAAAATTTCCAAGGTCTTGCTCACGATTAAGCATGTCTTCTGATTCATTGGGTTCCCTTAAAAGTTTTCTCTTCAGTATCACCAAGCATCGAATGATTCCCGTTATCAAGAGACATACAAAGAGAAGAATTGTCAACGGGATGATTGTCAATGATATTGTCTGAGAAATTGGACCTTTGATCAATAGGTAGACCAAGCCACCAATTGAGATGGGCAAAAACAATTTGTTTCCTATCACAATAACTATTTGACTTCCGATAAAAATGTTAAGAAGTAGATTTCTCTTCTCATAAATAATTTTTCTAAGCCTATGGCCTCGAAATTGAGATGGTGGGGGTCTCTTTTTCCACTCTATAAGTCTTTGTATGCTATAATTCTTTATTTCAAACGAAATACCATATATAGTACATTTCCTTTTATTCCTTATAGTGTGGAGTAAAGCTACTAAAACTCTTCCAAAAGACATAATCGTGCATAGAGCTAGCCCTACATATTGGGTAAAATAAACACAAAATACTGACCATTTATAATCCGAAGCGCGTTCTGGTTGATTTGGATTAGCAAACCTAAATCCAACAGGCAAAAAACTATTGATGCAAATCATGAATAAAACACCAGTGGCCTCAGATCGTGCCATTACAAACTGAGGGTCACCGGTTTCTGCCATAACCCAATACCTTTTTACATTTGACTTTAACTTCTCAAAGTCCATTAGATTGTCTACGTGTGATTCCTCAGTCGAGATTCTTTTCTGCAATTTGTTATACTTGCGTTCCAAATACCTTTTACTCGTAAACACTGTTAAAGCACAAGAACACAATATAATGAACGTATAAACAATCATAAAGACGTTCACCAGTTGTAACACTTTGAACTCCTTTGTAATCACTTGTGTGAACACTTGGATGATCACGTTAACAGAAAGTGTCACTTGAAGGATACCCAATGCAATCAAGTTGAGTAATATATCTCGATCCGTCATAGATCCTAGAGAAGGCATGAAATGAGTCATTGAAGCACACAAGAAACCGGTGCTGCTACCTTTAGCCAATTGGTCATAGATACCTGTCATCGGCGTTGTTAGATCCATTGACAACTTCACCGCAACTGCTAACACGGTCAAAGAAGCAGCATTAAGAGAAGTATATCTACATGGGAACCACAATTTTCTATGGCGAATGGAGTGACATATATCTGCCATAAGTGCAACAACGCATGCGAGAGATGCTACAGCGGCGTATATGCCTATCCATGGCATTGGTGCGTTCGAATCAACCATTTTGTTCTAGTGTTCACTCCTCTTCCGATCATTGGCTCTCTACAAGGTCATCGTTCCACATATTCAAGTGGTAAATAAAACACTAAAACTTGCCGCAAAGTAGCAAAACTCAACAAAATTATATCCAATTACAAAACCTTGCAATGAGTCACATAAAAGATTTGAACCACTCATTCATTGTCACCATCACATTTACTTAGTTACTTTCAATATTTTTATGGCTTGGAATGTCAAACTAATCACGTCAACAAATTAATAATTGAGATTATTTTTATAAAGATAAAAAAAATTCAATTAATATTATGAACAAAGCAAAATTTAAGATTTTTTTAATATACTTTTAATTTACTAACATTTCACTTAAATAATTTTATTTTGTTAATAGCAATACATATTGATGTAAAAAGAAAAGAAAAGAAAATAATAATGCAGATTAAATAATGAATATATATATATATATATATATATAGTGTGTGTGTGTGTGTGTATATATGAAAGCTAATATGTCAGCTGCAAACTCATCTTTACAGGACAGGGATTATATGAAACTATCATATTCCTTCTAGAAGTAATTTTATTTTATTTTTCCCATTATATCCACCGGTGAGATCGATCCGCGTCCATCATAATTCATAACCACCCAGATGGAAGCCATTCGACCACTGGAGTCAATTAGTTACTTGACTTTAGCCAAGTCAGAAGTCTTCTAGTTTTATTCAATATGTGGTGCACAAGTTCAGCGATGACATTTATTTAATTTTGTTATTTCAAAATTGAACTCGTCTTCCTATAAGATTAAATTTTTTACATTTAAACTTTTATTTATTATTTTTAATATCGGTAATGTTCCCCTATCGATACGTGGATCGAAACATGCTCATAAAGATTTATTTGAATTAATAAAATAAAAGTTTAATAAAAATATATTTGTACATTATTAAACTTTGATCTTATTCAAATAGGCCATTGTGCTTTCCTATCCATGTATGGGCAGAGGAACATTAACCTTTTTTTTCTTATATTCTACATAGAAAACATTAACTTTAGAGGTTGAAGACGTCTAGTTATAACCAATTGAAAACCTTTGTATTTACGTGGATTAATTGAAACACGTCTTAGTATCAAATTTGTAAATCAAGATTTTTTTTTTTTTCGATAACGTTGAAACTAATTTTTATTTTTATTCTCTTAGAATGGAGAAATATTTTACCATCCCAAATAATTAACTTTGATTTGGAAATAAAAAGATGTCCTAATTTGCATGATTTCACTACTAAAAAACTGTTGATTACCGGTGGAATATTTCCGACGGATAGATATTCGTCAGAAATTTCCGTCGAAAAATTAAAATTTATTGGAAATCTCCGACGGAAAGTGAAAACCATTGAAACTCTCCGACGGACAATGATGATGTCGGTAATTACCGACGGAGTACAATTCCGTCGGTAATCACCGACGACGAAAATAAACCGTCGGAAACTTCCAACATAAAATTGAAATTCCGTCGGAGATGTCCGACAGCTGATGTTGTGCGTCGGAAATTTAAGACGGGAGAACTCCTTGTCGGATATTTCCGACTGCAAGACTAACCGTCGGAAAATACCGACGGATTCGATGATGTTGTCGACAATTTCTGACGACACAAGATCTGCCGTCGGTAATTTCCGACGGCCTAATCTGTACTGTCAGTAATTTTCGACGGCCTAAGCTTTGCTGTCAGTAATATTTTACGGCCTTGATTTGTCATCGAAAATTTCTAAGAACTTTCTTACTACTATCTATAATTTCAATGCCATTTCTAGCTGTTGTAAAATTTATTATTATTATTTTATCAGAATATGCACTAATTTTGCAGGAGTATATGATTGGAATTATTTTGCTCTAAAAATAAAAATTTCTCAGATTTATTTTTCACTATATTCATAAAATAAGTATATGATTGAAATTATTTTCGGTATAAAATACTTTTCTCATTTAATTGAAAGGAGAAAATTTTACATAATCATGCAATAATAATAATGTACAAGTATAAACTTTAATTAGAGGAATAACTTTCACTTATTTATTAATTTTAAAATAAAAGTCTATGATTCTATGGCTTAAATTATATTTGTTTGTTCCTGATCCCAAAAAGGAAAAAATTGGCTTGAATCATTGAAATGGAAAAAATAATTATTTACTCTATATTATTAATATTAAATTAAATTAAACATGAATCATATTTGAACTAAACAAAATAAAATCCAGTAAATAATTCAATAACTTTTTAATTTATTTTAATTTCACTAATGCAAACCATTCATTTTTTTAAAATTTTAAAAGTAAATTGTTAATTTTACTTTAAATACAATAATAATTTTATATGCAAAAAGACTCTAATTTATTTATTCATATTTCACAATGTTAAAATTTAAAATAATAGAATGTTGATAAGATAGAATATAAATATCATAGATAATACAATTTTTAATGAAATAATATTCTAATATATAGATAATTTTTTTCGAGAGGTAAAGTTCATGACATCCGGCTCTTATTTTTGTAATTTTTTTTATTATTTTAGTAATAAAATTGTATCTCGACATGGATTTTCGAACCAAGATATATACTTCCTAATATATATATATATATATATATATATGTATATGCACACACACAATGTTTTATTTTTTTTAGTAAATTATATTTATTCAAAAAAATATATACAATGCTTTAGTAAAAATTAATGAATGAATTTTTAAATTAGAAAACTACAAGTAAACAAGAAAGAATATTTAATGAAATAGTATTTTAATATAAACAATGTTTTAATAAAAATAAGTTATCTTTAAAATTAGAAAGCTACAAAGGAGATATAACAAATATAGTATAAATGATTGGCCTAGCGGTTGTAATGTCATTCCTTGTCCGTCAGGTCACGAGTTTGAACCATAGCACGGTCATATTATGATGCAATTTAAATGCAATTTGATTTGATTGGAACATGTATGTGGTGGTGGTTCAAATAGGTTGAACCGAATTGGTTGGGCACATGGGTCCGTAGATGCTGGAAAAAAATTAAATTTTATTTTATTTTTCAAAATTTTTAATTTTTTTCAAATATTGCATTGTCCGTTGGAAATTATCGACATGGCAATCACCGACGAGCTTTCCGACGGCTTCTTATTCGTCAGTAATTGCTTTTTCGGGCGAATTTCAGGCTATTACTGACGAATTTGGTCGTCGGTAATAGGAATGGTTTTAGTAGTTTCTGTTTGCCAATTAAAATAAATCTAAAAACTTCTACTCAATTAATAATCGTAAAATCGTTAGGACGCGATTCTCATTATTTGCTATCAAACCACAACAAAGAGTGAAAAGGGAAAGTTTTTCACTTCGTTTCACATATGCTACCACTTTATGGTGAGTTATCATTGTATTCCTTTGAAGTGTCGATCTATGACTGAAACAAGAAATTAAATAAAATGCTATTATTAAGTAAATTGCAAATTTTTAGTCTCAGTTTTTACACTTATTTGCAATCTTGGCCCAAACTTTCTTTTCAGGATAAAATTACAATAGTATTACTCTCTATATAATTCAAATGTATAATAGTAAACTTTTCACTAAGATGGAGATGTTAGTGTGCTATGCTTAGATGTGCACTTCTGCATCCACGCTCACACCAGACTCTGCATGGTCTTCATGAGTTTCCAATGCTTCTAAAACACCACAATTAAGCAATAGTTAAAGCACTTACTAATTTATTTTACTTGGTGAATTGTAAATTCAATACAAAGCATAGCTAGTGATGTGAGACGTGTTCGAACCTATTGGAGAATTTGAATGAATATCCGAACGAGCCTACTACTTGGAGCATCAACAGTGTTTTGATTGATGCTAGAAGTTGAATCCAAAATACCCCGGTTGGTGCGTCCCCGTCTGAGTAAAGCACGCCAATCGTCAATGTACACCAATTGATCACATGATAGATTAGGAATTTCAAGCTACTTAAGATTATTTAGAATTCCTTGAGTTTCTCCCAAAAGTTGAGTTGCGTCATTTATGCTTTTCTCGCGTTCTTCTATGGTGCTATTGCTGCATTTGTCCAGTATCACATGAGGTAGATTGCTTAGGCATGCTGCCAATATATCAGCAATGATAGCAGACAACTTGTCAAACAATTGAGCATTTGTTTGAGACCTCGCATCGGCAGGGACCAAGAGCAGCAAAGTTTTAGTTATCTTGTACATAGAATTAGCAATGATGACACTATTGGGCAAGTTAATTAGGTCGATGTCATGAGTCTGTTCATTAATTGTACTTGTGACTCTGTTCAATACTTCTTCACTTTTGGATGCAAGTCTTTCAAGAGCTTCTTTGGAGGTTTCTGATGGCATTGTAAATTTCTGGAGATCCACGTCTAACCACTTGCGTCTAAATTCTACTAGGACCCATGCAGAATCTGCAGGTGTGTTGCTGAATGCAAATTTTTTATGAACATCAAGAGTTTTCTCCACAAAACGCACATACCTAACACCTCGGACAACGCTTTTTAACACTTTGTTCTTTCAATCATGTTGAAAGTTTGGAAGAGCCATCACCATTCTTGTTAAGGTTGCAATCGGCAAGCTCCAACAATTAGGTGGTTCATTTTAGATTAATCTTGGTGACTCTTGATCACTTTCAAATTCCAATACACCTTCAAAGCTAGCAGAGTTGTGGCCCATAAGCTCAATAAGACATCTGGCCTGACTCTTCGCAGCTCTTGCTATGGATGAATTAATACGAGTGTTAATAGATGTCAGGTAGTCAGTAGCTACCGTCTCACTTTCTAGAAGTAGAACGAAATTTCCTACATCTTCCTCATCATTAAGCATGTCTTCTCGTACATTGATTTTCCTTAGAAGCACCAGTAAGTAATGCATAATTTCTATTCCGACTACAACCATGGTTGGGGAATGCATGAGCAGTGAGTAGATCAATCCAAAAATTGAGATTGGTGCAAGTAATTTGTTCGAAACCACAATAACTATCAGACTTCCTATAAAAATGTTGAGAATTAGATTTCTCATGTCATAAATAATTTTTCGAAACTTGTGGCCTCGAACTTGCAATGGTGGGGGTCTCTTTTTCCACTCTACCAATCTTCTAATCCCGGAATTCTTTATTTCTAAGGAAATACGAGATACAGTATAATTTCTAATATTCCTTAGAGTTTGGGGTAAAGTCACTAATAATTAACCTTAATAGAGAGATGACCAAGCAAAGAACAATGACTGCAATTTGAGTCCAAAGAACAAAAAGTACTGACCATTTATAATCGGAAGCACTTGTTGGGTGATGTTTAATATCGGAAATAACTCTATTAGAGATATAACTAACGATGCAAATCATAAATAAAACATCGATGGTTTCAGAACGTGCCAATACGAATTGAGGATCATCCGTTTCTGCCATAATCCAATACATTCTTATACGTGACTTTAACCAGCCAAAGTCCATTAGATCGTCTCTTTGTGGTTCCTCGGCCCTGATTGTATTGTGCATTTCATTATACTTACGTTCCAAGTACCTTTTACTTGTAACCACTTTTAAAGCACAAGAACACAATATAATGAATGCATAAACAATCATGACTAAAATCACCAATTGTACCAGTTTGAACTCTTTTGTAATCGTGTTTGTGAACACTTGGATGATCACGTTAACTGTAAATGTCACTATAAGGATGCCGAAAGCTGTCAAGTTAAGTAATATATCTTTACCACTCATGGATCCCAAAGAAGGCATGAAATGACCGATAGAAATACACAAGAAAACAGTGCTAGTATGTTTAGCGTATTGATCATGGATACCTGACATCGGGGTGGTTAGATCCATTGACAACTTCACTGCCACTGCTAATACGGTCAAGGAAGCTGCATTGAGAGAAGTGTATCTGCAAGGGATCCATATTTTCCCATGGTGGATAGAGTGAAGTACATCAGCCACAAGCGCAATATCCCATATCAAAGATGCTACAACAGCGTATAAACCTATCCATGGCATTGGTGCACTAGAGTCGACCATTTTCTTCAGTTGTTCAGTTCTCTTCGTCTCAATGGATCTCTCTGTTACTTTGAATTTAAGATTAGGAAGTGCGCGAAATTTCTTTCTTCTTTCATGAAACTTACATTTTCGTTTATTGTTTCAGTGAAATTTACATTTTTCAACACGTGAACTCGTTGCGTGATGTATCCATCACAAAATATATATCCAATTATCTCAAGCGAAATTTATTTCTTCTGTCACGAAACTCACATTTTTGTTTCTTCTTTCAGTGAAATTTACATTTTGCTACGCGTGAACGCGTTGATGTATCCATCACAAAATATATATATCCAATTGTGTTAGAGAAATCAAAATGATTGACCTGTTGTCTTCTTTGATGCAAATAAAAGAGTGAAGCTGTTTTGAGGAAAAAGTTATTTTTCCCTACTATAAAGTCCATCGGAAAAAGTAAGAATTCCAGTGTAAAATCTTTCTTTCAGTTGAAACATCGGAAAAATGGTTGACAAATTGAACAACCCTTGTAGGGTGCTTGGTTTTTCTTTTTTTATTTTTTTTTAAATAAAATAAAATAACAATATAGATCCCATAAAGGCATATAAGAAAGCTAATATTTTCACTACAACTAAAAAAAAAAAAAAAGACTTATCTTTGTGAGACGGATCAAAATAAAATACAAGTGTATCTTTGTGAGATGGGCAGTGTATGACACTATCATATTTAATAATTCTAGATTTATTTGCGAAAATGGATTATTTTAGCTGAGCTAATGGACCCACCAACAAATTACAACTAATAGCTCTTTGACACTTACAAAAAACAATTGTGCTATATCAAGTTTACAAGTAAGTAGAAGGCACTTGAAGGAACATATGCTAATTAATTTAAAATGTCCATCAAGTATTTTCACTCATAATGGTCTCGAAAGGCCAATACGTTAACTTGTACCCCACCATAATCACCCAGGCGGAAGCAATTCGACCACTGGAGTCAATCTTAGTTACTTGACTTGAGCCCAGTCCGAAGTCTTCTAGTTCTATTCAGTATCTGGTGCACATGTTAAGCAATGATATGTATTTTTGTTATTTTAAAATTGAACGTTTTCTTTTTAATATTAATTTTTTTACGTTTAATTTTTAATTCATTATTTTTAATATTCGACAATGAAAACATTAATTTTAGAGGTTGAAGACGTCTAATTATAACCAATTGAAAACCTTTGTATATACGTAACGTTTAATAATTGAAACACTTCTTAATATCGAATTTATAAATCAAGAAATGATATATTTTTTACTAATTTTATTTTTATTCCTATAGAAGTGGTGAAATATTTTACTATCCCAAATAATTAACTTTTTGTCAGAAATAAAAAGATGTCCTAATTTGCATGATCTCTTTGCAATTAAAATAAATCTAAAATTTCTACTTGTTGTGAAAAGAGAGGAAACAAAGAAGAGATAAAGAATTTACCTCAGACTAGTGTGTTATTATGAGGGTCAATGGTCTCTATTTATAGATACATTGCTAGGGTTTTAGAGGTAGGACCGTCATTCATTATATATTAATCTATTTACAAAACACTCCCCCTTGAATTACTAACTATACATGAGTTGTCTCGTTAAAAGCCTTAATTTGCTAAAAAAACCCAATGGGAAAAAAGTGCAAACTTAGGGAGGAAAAAAAAAGTACAGTGGATAGCAAATCTTTAGAGTAATGAAATGTTGCCTCGTTAAAACCTTGCCAGGAAAACCCAGTGAAATAAAACCTGGTCGAAGGAAAAAGAGTACAACTACTCTCCCTGATGCCAATCATTGAAGATCTTTGAGCCTGCGCATTCCAATCTTGTGTATCAGTTTCTTGAATGTTGATGTTGGCAATGCTTTTGTGAATAAATCCTCAACATTGTCACTTGAATGGATTTTTTGAATATCAATATTACCACTTTTCTGAAGCTCATGTGCATAGAAAAACTTTGGCGATATGTGCTTTGTCCTATCGCCTTTGATGTAGCCACTCTTGAGTTGTGCAATACAAGCTTCATTATCTTCATACAATACTGTTGAACATTCCTTTGTTGAAATCATTCTGCATGATGCCTGAATATGATGTGTCATATTCCTTGACCATTCACATTCACGATTGGCTTCATGAATTGCAATAATTTCTGAGTGATTTGAAGATGTGGCGGTCAAGGTTTGCTTCACAGATCTCCATGATATAGCTGTTCCTCCATGAGTAAAGATGTATCTTGTTTGTGACTTAGCTTTATGTGGATCAGATAGGTAACCTGTATTTGCATAACCAACTAAAGAAGAACCCATATTTTGTGAATAAAGTAATCCCAATTCTATAGTACCTCTAAGATAACAAAAGATATGCTTGACACCATTCCAATGTCTTTGAGTTGGTGGAGAGCTATATCTCGCCAGGAGATTTATAGAACGGGCTATCTCAGGTTGAGTGCAATTTGCAAAATAACTTAGTGCTCCAATTGTACTAAGAGATGGTACTTTTGGACCAAGAATCTTTTACTACACCAATTCTCGCGAATTGTCGCGGTTAAAAACCGTGACGCCGACTGTTGGTCACGGTTGTTGACCGTGACAATATTGGGCGTAACCCGGCCAGGGTCACGGTTTAAAACCGTGACCCAAAAGGGCAGCAGCAATAAAAAAAAAATTAATAATAGAGAAAGAAAGATGCTACAGCTGAACGTATTTAACATACAAAAAGGAAACATTAAAGCTAGCACAAGCTAACAAAAAATTTAATCCATTAGTATACAACGATTAAAGATTCTCTATTAAATCAAATAAAAAACTATTTGTAAGCTCCACGGTTTCATTAAAATGCTTAAACTGATATGAAATGAATTATTGAATATAAGTGAGAAACAGAAGCAGTATTGATTCATTGAGAGACCTCTTCCTTCTTCTCTCCTCCAAAGTACCTACAAATATACACGATACATTGGTCACATGCTATGCTTATGCCTCAAGAAAATATAAAAGTAAAGAACGACCAAACTACATGAGGAATGGAAAGGAAGAGACGCGGAAAACATGCAAAAACTATGTATCAAACAATACTGATATTCATCGTTGGTGTAGATAATTACTGCTTATAAATAGCATTACTACTTATCACACCACACCAAAGATTACTTA
Organism: Jasminum sambac; assembly: GCA_018223645.1. NCBI lineage: Eukaryota > Viridiplantae > Streptophyta > Magnoliopsida > Lamiales > Oleaceae > Jasminum > Jasminum sambac. The sequence continues at coordinate 10,892,766 of CP073643.1, forward strand.
CCCTTGACCCCTAGCCCAATGGGAGAGTTGATAAAGTTGCACCGACTCATTTGAAGCATGGGGGGCAAGAAGAAGATAATTATGGGGCCGTACCATCCACGCAAACCTGATGAACAATCCCGAATATATACACATTGCTGCACCACCAAAACACAAATGCGAACAAGAATATTCACTATTTATAGTTTACTCAAGCACCAAACTCTTCAAAAGTCAATATTTCACCATTCTTTAATTAGCAATAACATTGAGCAATATAAGGGAAAAAAGCAAGCAAGCAACTAACTTTTAAGTGGAGTTGCAAATGATGGCCACTAACCAAAGAATTAACCCTGAAAAAAATTATAGAAAACATCATGGAGGTTCTAACAGAGTACAAGAATTTATTAAACCATTTGCATCTATTCAATTAAGTTCGGAGGGATCTTGATTCTTTCCTTAAACAATTAAGTTATTCCAAAGGAATAAAATTTTTTGTTTTGTTCCTCTTCAATGCCAATAAGGGTGAAACGAATCCACTAAAAAATTAGAGAACTTCATCAAACCAAGTTTGCTTCAAGAATGCAATTCAAACATACTCTGTGAAGCTCTCTCGAAAAGAGTAGCGGCATCACTAGGTTGTCCATCTGTGAGTCAGAACATAAAGAGACACATTAAGCTAATTCCAAGGCATAAATATACAAACATGTATTATATGGAATATGCCAGAAAGCTTTTCAGCTTTATGGAATGTTTGACAGAATCAAATGAAGAAGGCAAAAGGGAATAGACAAAGAAAGAAGGAGATTGAGAGAGGAAAAAAGGGGGAGAGAATAATAATTTAGAGAGACAAACAAGAGGAGTATCCAGTTACACAATGGTATCTACAACATGATCTTCTGCATGATACACAAAACTTCATCATCTCTTTTAGCTGGATGAGGAATCAAGATATAACTGGATTGCGGTAACAAACAAACATAACTAATTGTAAATGCACCATGACAAATATAGCAGCAAAATTGGATGAAATCTAATTTTGTGGCATATTTAATCATTAGCATTTGATGAAATCTAAACCAAGTTTTCACAACTAACATAAATTTAATCATTGAGGAAATATACCCATGTCACACAAAGAAGAAAGCCTCACGCATCGAACATACTAATGCATACAGCTCAAGGAACAAGGTTCAATCGGCTGCTCATCACAATGACAAGCTTGAAGTCAACAGTAAAGCTCAATATATCACATATAGCTACAAGATTTTAAGATATAAAACTCACGGCTCGGAAATTATAGCTCTGAAATTATCGGCTGCTCACGGCTTTAACTCAATATATCACATATAGCTCTGAAATTATGGAGAAAATTGGGGAAAATATTCAAAAAAGGTTCACAAACTATGGAGAAAAATCAGAGACATCGATTATTACCTTCAACCGACGATGAGTACCCGGTCCTTCTCGCTGATGCTACGGGTGGAAGGCCGGAGCTTGTGGCGGACGAAATCTAGGTACAAACGACGATGGAAGTCGCGATTTTAAGAAGGTCGAACACTGAGAAACCACGATTTCCGTCGAGGTTTGAGAAGGGGTTAGGGATTTCCGTCGAGGTTTGAGAATAGATTAGGGCTAGCTTATGTCCATTCTTGACTTCTGTTCTGTTCGTGTTTTGGGGCTCGATTTTAAGATCTGATGAACCCTTTTTTTTTTTTGAATGGGGTGTCACGGTTATAAACCGTGACCCCTGGGTCACGGGAAATAACCGTGACTCCTATTAAAATACGCGTGACAATCAGTGCGTTTAGGGGTCACGGTTTTTAACCGTGACTCCTTCAGAATGTTTAGTGTGACAATTTCGTTATTTTGGTGTAGTGTTTTTCCCATCTTCAAGTAGCCGAAATGGATCATTTCTATGTCAAGTGATCGAACGACCATTGGAGATATCAATGGATGTGCTTTATCCATATAACAACTTTTTAAAACCTTTTCTGAATATATAGATTGGTGAGCAAATAGTCTTTCTGGGAGATGTTCAATTTGCAAACCAAGGCAAAATTTGGCCTTTCCTAAATCCTTCATTTCAAATTTAGTTTTTAAATATTCAGTAGTTTTATCAAGCTCTTCAGGAATTCCTATAAGATTCAAGTCATTTATATAAGCTGCTGCTAATGCAAATCCAATATCATTTTTCTTTATGAAAACACATGGACAAATACCATTATTTTGATATCCTTCTTTCAACAAATATTCACTGAGATTATTATACCACATACGTCCACATTGTTTTAATCCATAAAGTGAATTATGTAATTTGATCGAGAACATATTTTTAGAGAATTGATCACTTGGTCCAGACGAGCGCCGGTCCTGAGAATTTTGACACCCGAGACAAATTCAACCAATTTTTACCATTTTTCTCCCAAACTTTTTGAATTTTCAACTTAAAAATTTAAATTGGCACCTTCATTTCTCTTACTTTCATTAAATATTTTTCAATGCCTGAGGCGCCGGCCTGCTTCGCCTTGAAGCAGGACCCGCTCTGGTCCAGAGATTTTAAACCCTTCGGGGATTTTCATATAGATATTACTATCTAGTGAACCATATAGATAGACAGTCACTACATCCATAAGCCTCATTTCCAGCTTTTGTGAGACAACCAAACCGATCAAATATCTAAATGTAATGGCATCCATTACAGGAGAATATGGCTCCTCATAATCAATTCCAAGTCTCTGTGAAAAGCCTTGTGCTACGAGTCTAGCCTTGTATATCATAATCTCATTATTCTCATTTCTTTTCCTTACAAACACCCACTTGTTTCCAACAAGAATGACATCTTTAGGTGTTCGGACTACGGGTCCAAAAACTTTTTGTTTTTCTAGAGAATTCAATTCCACCTGTATGGCTTCTTTCCATTTTGTTCAATCATTTCTTTGTTGACAATCTAAACAGACGCTGGTTCGAGATCCTCATTATCAAGAGCTACATTATAGGGGAAAACATTATCCATCACAATATTGGTCCTTTCATATATTTTGTAGGATGACAAATAGTTACTGGAGATTTCTTCATTTTGTGGCATTTCAGAAACCAAATCTTCATTATTTAATTTATCAACCATGTCACCTTCCTCTTTAATTTGTGATTGATTGGTCTCTTGTACTCTTCTCTTTCGAGGTACGGAGTCTTCAACACCAAGTGGTTGACCACGCTTCTGGCGTACTTTTAACTCACTTGCTATGGTAGACTATGCTATAGGGACATCAATTCTTGCTGGAATATTTTTTTCGGGTACATGTGACTTTGTTACCTTTTTTGAATCAACTAATACATCGGGCAATTGATTTGCAACTCTTTGCAAATGAATTATTTTTTCAACTCTTGGTCACATTCTAGTGCCCTGAGAGACTTCAGTCGCATGCTAGAATTGGTAAACCACTCTTATGCACTGAGGGGGTATAGCCGTGTACAAGGGTGTATGTATGTATATGGGGTCTTCGGGACCCACTTTCCTGCACTAAGGGCCTTTGAGCCGTGTACGAAGATGTTCCACTGTCTACTCGCATATGACTAAATATAGGTTACAGCTTTGGCAAATGAATTTATTGGGTACCTTTTTGGTGAAAATTTCCTTATGTGTTACGGGTTGGTGAAGATGATGCTTACGATCATGATATGTTTTCTTTTACGAGTAAATTTGTGGCAAGTATGTTTTATGTTAAGTTTTCAAGGCTTATGAAATAAATTGGCTTTAATGAAAGATTTATAAATGTCTCTGTTACGAATTTCCACTGACTGGGATACTCACGTTTTCCCATTTCTTTTTCCATTATAGGAATTAGTGAGATTTTGGCAGTGTGAAAGAGGCCTACATCGTGCCTTGATGAGCTTCAAAAGTAGGTGTTCATATGCTTTATTTTGTTAAGCTTTCTAGTTTATTCGTTTGAGACATATATGGATATGGATGTATGTAGAGTTAAGTTTTGGGAGATGAGATGTTTTTACTGAAAGGTTTGGTGACCTACACATATTTTGGTTGTAATATTGAAGTGAGTCAATCATGATTTGCAGTAAGTTTATTGTATTTGGCATGTTGGTATTATGGGGAATATAGAGTGAATTGCATAATGTTGTTGGAAGATTGTCGCGACGTTACAGGTTGGAAATGTCAATATTTTACGGAAAATCCTGTCAAAATGTTCGATAAAAGCTATTGAGGACTAAACTTTACGAAATGATTTTTAAGAGGTAAGAAAAGTCAAGATGCCTTAGTGGTGGGCCCGCATCTAGCTGACACATGCCATCGGCACATGCCTCGTCTTATGCCTAATAGGATGGTTTGGACTTGTCGTAACAGCTATAGCTGAAGCGAGAGTGCAACTTGATAAAGAAGATAAGCAACTGAAAAAGGCAATATCCAGCATTGCTGCTGTTAAAGATGCTGGTACTTATGCCTTTAGTCACACTTCAGAAACCCATTTCTTAAGTAATCTGTATGCAACATGTTGGAGGGCTAGGATGAAAACACGTGCCCATATTTGTGCAACCACATGAAGGCATATAAAAGGCATACCACTATTCTCTCATGTGATGACCATTCAGATCTAGTTCTCTCCTTTCTCTATCGCAAAAGTAGTACTCACTCTTTAGGGTTTTCAGTGTTCTTAATTTCTCTCTAGATCTAGGGTGATTCTTGAGTGTTATTAAGAACAAGAGGGTCTCTGTGTGTAATTCTATATCTTCGATTGTGTTTTCCCAGTTTGCTGTGGAGTTATAAGAAGGAATCAGTGCTCTGTAATAGTTCTTACGTGTAATCTCCTACCAGTGTACTTCGACAGATTCTTAGTGAAGTTTGAAGCGCATTCCACTCCAGTGGATGCTCAACGATGGATGTAGGGATTAATACCCGAACCATTGGGGCCTCGGCCGAAGCAATTCTCTCTGTGCTTCTTCTCTTTTATTACCTTTTGGTTTCAATTTATTATTCTAGTTACTGATCTTTATATTCGAACAGTTGGTCAGGTACATCCAACTCGAATTATTATCTTCTCTCTCCCCTCCCCACACTTTCTCTCTCCCCCTTCCCCAAGTAATAAATCAATGCATTTTTATTATTATTTGGTGGTTTCTTCAGCATCCTAATTTTCAAACGAAAGCACTGGAAGACAAGATTTTTTAGTTTGAGGAATTTGTGTTGGAATTTATTTCTAATAATTATTTTGTGGGCAACATATTAATATTAATTATATCAATTATTCATTTTTTTTAATAGGCTAAATTAAGTGATCTAATTAAAGGAAGCCTATAGACTACAGAGTTGGATGTAGGCCAAATAATTAGAGACTAATGAGGGCCTAGTTGAGTCTTTATGGGAGACTCCAATTAGTCATTATATATAGACACCTCTGGTCGTGGTCCCCAACACATCAAATCACAATAGTGTCCTTCTCCCCATTAGGAAGAAAGACATCAAGTCCTATAAACAGGAATAAGGTAGATTTGGTTGAGGAAGGCCATAGTACCACCAATTGCTCGTTTGTGCATTCGTTTGATACCAGATTTCCGCATCAAGTTCAACTATTGCTATAATAGATCCAGGTACGGTCCACAATTATTAATCTCAATAATTTGACATGATATTGATCTTAGGAGATTTAATTACATTTGCATAATTAAATATTAAAAAATATTCTAACAAGTGGTATCAGAGCTACCATTGTTGTCGGATTATTAGGTGTTAAATTTGATAATTAAAGTTTTTTCCCTTCGTGATTCATGCGTACAAGTAAATACATCCACGTTGTGCATTTATGCTTTCGCCTTGGTAAATATGCAACCCGCATTGAACTAGGTGCCAAATTGCCAATTCTTGTATGTATGTATGTATCACGTTTCCTTGGGGTATTGACTTCTGGATATAATGGCTTGAAATTTTTTTTTATTTCTGCCCATATATGCAATATATACATACATAGTGCACGCATATTCCGTTCAATCAGATTTGTATCTTGTATGTATATATACAACACCATCTGCAATTCTTGAATCATGTTTTGGGTTTCTGGGTTTGTTGTGTATATGTATCCGTGTATGTACGCATTCTTCTACTGGGTTTCTCGAATCAATATGCGTATGTAAAACGAAAGGGAACCAGGGATCTGTATTGAATTTTTGCTATTTCTCTATATACATCATTTAGGCGATTGTATAGATAAACATCACAGGAAAATCCTTGCAATCTCAAATTTCTACATATGGAATTGGAACTCCGGTTTAATTCTCGAATCTGATCTTAATCGTGTGATTGTTTAAGATTTTGTTTCTCGAAATTTGTATGCTTGAATTTGTGTGTTATGGACTAGGCAGAAAAGGTTTTCTTTCGAGAAGTAGATCGCAGCGACCTTCGCTGGAAATTCGATGAGACCAAGGACCATGTTTGCAATTTTAGTATAATAGCATTAATTGCGTGTCAAGTCCCGAACGGTTCATTGTGCATATAAGTAAGACCTGCCCTTTTCTTTCTTGAAAATTCAGTACCTGGGACTTCAAATTTGTTAGCTAGAGCCCTTCAAGTTCTAATTGTTGCATTTTAGTCCTCGAAATTTCAGATTTTGGATTTTTTTAAATTATTAAAGTTTTTGTTAATTAATTTTGGGCCCTAAAATCTAGAAATTTAATTCCTACCTCCTAAAGTTGAAAAAAAAAAAAATTTAGAAATTTGACTCTGAAATTTTTGAATACTTGGGTTATTCGATCAAGTTCGTCTTTCATTAAATCGATATAATCATGTTCATCCTTTATTTCTAATAAATTGATTGAAGCAAAATGTTGACAAAGTAATCTCTACTGTGTAAATCGATTTAATTGGGAATAAAAGTGTTTGTACAGCGTTTATTCATGCGAATTGTGCTCGTCCCAAAGGAAGACGCAGTTAGGTCGATAACGATGGTCCCTGTAATGGTGAATATGTGACGATTGTAATATTATTTTTCATGTGAATAATAATCGATCCAAAGAATGGATATTATTTGACAGAATTAATTGTCAGTATTTGATCATTACATTGAGAGTACCGGTTACAATTAATTTCTCTGCCCAAAGACTAGGAATTGATGTTGTGTTAGGTATCTCATTATGGGTTCCCCATTAATTTATTATTCTGTCTTACTTTATTTTTGAGACATGTTTGATAATACTTGTGTTCATGTCTGGTTCTCAATTCAGTTGCTATTGCCACAGCTACAAATGTTTCTGCTCAAGTAAACAATATCCCAATGTTACGTGGGACGAACTTTACAATTTGGAAAGACACCGTGGAGATTGTCCTCAGTTGTATGGATCTTGATCATGCACTTCTGTCAGAACGACCCACTTCTATTGCGAAAAATGCTAATCAAGCTAAAATTGAGAGGTGGGGTCGCTCCAATCAAATGTGCCTCATGATCATGAAGCGCTCCATTCCGGAGGCATTTAGGGGCTCTATAACTGATAGGGATAGTGCCAAGAAGTTCCTTGAGGCAATTGACCAATATTTTGCTAAGAATGAAAAGGTAGAGGCAACTAGCTTTTTCGCTAAGCGCATCTCCATGAGGCATAAAGGAAAAGGGAACATAAGGGAGTACATTTTGGAAATGTCTAATCTTGCATCAAAACTAAAGTCACTAAAGATGGAATTATCTGAGGAATTGATTGTGCACTTGGTTTTGATCTCCCTACATGCAAACTTTGGTCAATTTAAAGTGAGTTATAACACTCAGAAGGACAAATGGATTTTTAGTGAGCTCATTTCTCATTGTGTGCAAGAGGAGGAGAGACAGCAGCGAGAAAGGATTGAAAGTGCTCATTTGGCCACTAACTCTCAAAGCAAGAAAAATAATAAGAAGAGAGCTAAGGACACTGTAGAGGAATCTTCTCAGAAGAAACAGAAGACAAAGAATGACGAAATTTCCTGTTATTTTTGCAAGAAACCGTGGCACATGAAGAAGGGTTGTCCCAAGTACGCCAGTTGGCGTGTAAAGAAGGGTATGCCTCTTACTCTAGTTTGTTCTGAAGTTAATTTAGCTTCTGTACCGAAGGACACTTGGTGTGTAGATTCTGGTGCTACTACTCACATAAGTATGTCCATGCAGGGCTGCCTGTGGAGCCGGTCGCCAAATGATGATGAAAGATTTATCTTTATGGGCAATGGCACTAAAGTTGCAATGGAAGCTATAGGAACTTTTAGATTACAATTAAAGAATGAATTTTATTTGGATTTGTTTGAGACTTTTGTTGTGTCAGCTATAAGACGGAATTTAATTTCTATTTCTTGTTTGGACAAATCAGGTTATTCTTGTTCATTTGGAAATAATAAAGCCAGTCTCTTTCTAAATTCATTGTTGATTGGTATCGGTTCTTTGATTGATAATTTATATATGCTTGATATTGCAAGTTCCTATAATGTGATACTGCAAACAAGTTTAAGAGGTACAAAATGAAAATTAAGTGAGAATTTTGCCTCCTTATGGCACAAGCGTTTGGGCCATATATCTAAACAGAGAATTCAGATGCTTGTGACGGATGGAATTTTTGAGCCCCTAGATTTAACAGATTTTCAAGTCTGTATTGAGTGCATCAAGGGGCAACGAACAAACGAAAGAAAATTAGGTGCCGAAAGAGCTAAAGATGTATTAGAACCAATTCGCACTGACATTTGTGGGCCATTCCCTATGGCTTCTTGGAATAGACAACAATATTTTATTACGTTCATAGACGACTTTTCTAGATACGGTTACCTATATTTGATACATGAGAAATCCCAATCTTCGAACGTTTTCAAGTCTTGCAAAGCTGAAGTTGAACTTCAACTTGGAAAGAAAATCAAAGCTATCAAATCTGATCGTGGTGGGGAATATTATGGTAGATATGATGGATCAAGAGAACAACGTCCAGGACCTTTTGCACTTTTCTTCGAAGAGTGTGGAATCGTTCCACAATATACAATGTTGGGGAAACCGAGCATGAATGGGGTTGCGGAACGACGAAACTGGACTCTAAATGACATGGTAAGGAGCATGATTAGCAATTCATCTTTACCAGAGTCACTTTGGGGAGAAGCTATAAAGACTGCAGTGTACATACTAAATCGGGTACCTAGTAAAGCAGTTCCCAAAACCCCATATGAACTCTGGACGGCCAAGCAACCTAGTATTAAGCACTTGCACATTTGGGGTTGTTCAGCTAAAGCACGGCCTTATAAGCCGTATGAGGGAAAATTGGACTCAAGAACTGTGAGCTGCTATTTTGTAGGGTACGCCGAACGCTTTCCGGGCTATAAGTTTTACAATCCCACATCAAGATCCTTCTTCGAAACGCGAAATGCTAGATTTCTTGAGGATGTTGAGTTTTGGGGGGGAGAGAATATAAGGAATGTTGTCTTTGAAGAAGAGAATGTTATTGGCAGCGATCAGGTATCCGTACCAATTGTTGTTCAAGAAACAATTCCAGACAGTGGTGTTCAGATACCAATTTCTGACACTGTTCTAGATCAAGACAATAATTATACTCTTCTTGAAGCACCACATACAGACCCAGTTCAAACTCAACAATCTGAAGATGTGCCATTAAGAAGATCCAATAGAGAGAGAAGAAATGCAATTTCGGATGATCACATTGTATTTCTTCAAGAAAATGAGGATGGCATTGGAGAACTTGACCCAGTCAACCTTCGAAAACCCATGGAAAGTTCTAACTCTCAAAATTGGAATGATGCCATGAATGATGAGATGAAATCAATGAAAGACAATGATGTTTGGGATCTTGTCGAATTGCCTGAAGGAGCGAAGCCCATTGGTTGTAAATGAATATTTAAAACCAAAAGGGATTCAAAAGGCAATGTTGAGAGATATAAAGCCCGTCTTGTTGCCAAAGGTTACACTCAAAAGGAAGGCATAGATTATAAAGAGACTTTCTCCCCAGTATCCTCAAAAGACTCTTTTAGGATTATTATGGCACTAGTGTCTCATTTTGATTTGGAGCTGCATCAGATGGATGTTAAGATTGCGTTTCTCAATGGAAACATTGAAGAAACAATTTATATGGTACAACCATAAAACTTTGTAGCAGGAGATCCGAAGTCTACAGTCTGTAAACTAAAGAAATCCATCTATGGTCTCAAACAAGCTTACCGTCAATGGTATTACAAGTTCCATCAAGCCATTACCTCTCTTGGGTTTGAGGCAAATGTCGTTGATGATTGTATTTATCATAAGTTCAGTGGGAGTAAATATATTTTCCTAGTTTTGTATGTCGATGATTTTCTACTCGCTAGCAGTGATACAGATTTACTTCATGAAACCAAGAAATTTCTGATGAAGAAATTCGAAATGAAAGATCTTGGTGATGCCTCTTTTGTATTAGGAATCCAAATACTTAGAGATCGTTCTCAAGGTATCCTGAGACTGTCACAAAAGAGCTATATCGATAAGGTTTTGAGTAGATTCAGCATGAAAGATTGCAAGCTAGGAAATACGCCCGTGGCCAAAGGAGACAAGTTTAGTCTCAAACAATGCCCCGACAATGATCTCGAAAGGAAAGAGATGCAAAGGATTCCCTATGCTTCAGCAGTGGGGAGTTTGATGTATGCTCAAGTTTGTATTCATCCTGACTTGGCATTTATAGTAGGGATCATCGGGAGATACTTGAGTAACCCCGGCATGCAGCACTGGGTGGCAGTCAAACGCGTGCACGTGATGCGTTACTTGAAGAGAACAAAGGATTACACGCTAACATATCAGAGATCAGACAGTTTAGAGGTCATTGGGTACTCTGACTCTGATTTTGCGCGATGCCAAGATAGCAGGCGCTCCACATCAGGTTATATTTTCACGTTGGCTGGAGGAGCTATATCATGGAGATTTGCCAAACAGACTCTAGTAGCTTCATCAACCATGGTTGCGGAGTTTATAGCTTGTTACGAAGCGTCAAATCATGGTATTTGGCGGCGAAATTTTGTCACTGGTTTACGTGTGGTAGATGGCATTGAGCGGCCATTAAAGATTTACTGTGACAATAACTCGGCTGTACTTTATTCAAACAACAACAGGAGCTCGACGAAGTCGAAGTTTATTGACATTAAAGATTTGGTTGTCAAGAAAGAGTTCAAGATAAATAGATTTCTATAGAACATATAGGGACAGATTCGATGCTAGCAGACCCATTAACCAAGGGATTGACCCCTAAAGTGTTTCACGAGCACACTGCTCGCATGGGTGTTTTTTTTAAGGATACCTTGGTTTAGTGAGAGTCATTTTGTATAGATGCATTTACTATATGTTCAATAATTAATTTTCTGCAGAATAAAGTTGATGGTTCATTTTCATTTCTGAACTCGTTGATCTTGTTAGGAAATAAAGTTAGACCAGTTAGAAATAGACATGTATAAGATTGCATTGCATGTAATTTCCATGGTACTTATCCACATTAGGTCTATTGCATCGAGTAAATTAGCATGGTGATTATTGTGGCTTAATCACAGTGATATTGTGATGAAAGCTGCAGTAGTTCCATCACTGATCTATGAGATGAACCAGATTATTTGAAGAGTAGTCTCAGATGAATAACATACAGTTGCGCGCTTAAGGATTTTGTTGATATAATTACTCAAATATAATATGCAGCCCAAGTGGGAGATTGTTGGAATTTATTTCTAATAATTATTTTGTGGGCAACATATTAATATTAATTATATTAGTTATTCATTTTTTTAATAGGCTAAATTAAGTTATCGAATTAAAGGAAGCCTATAAACTACAGAGTTGGATGTGAGCCAAATAAGTAGAGACCAATCAAGGTTTAGTTGAGTCTTTATAGGAGATTCCAATTAGTCCATATATATAGACACCTCTGGTTGTGGTCCCCAACACACCAAATCACAATAGTCTCATTCTCCCCATTAGGAAGAAAGATATCTAAGTCCCATAAACAGGAATGAGGTAGATTTGGTTGAGGAAGACCATAGTACCACCAATTGCTCGTTCGTGCATTCGTGGGAGGCATTTTTTCCTCTTTCAGGAGGCTTTGTCAATTTATTTTCATGATTGTATTAAACAAATTCGGTAGATTTCAAATAAAGTAAGGCTCCTTTCAGAGCATAATTTAAGCGTATTTATTTTTAGCATGATTGTGTGAGTTGTATACGTGGATTTACATCAAATTTTGTACCAATTTCTATTTGAATTTTGTTAAAGCATGTATCCCGTCGATCTCATTACTACATTATCACTGGTGAATATTGTTAAAGCAAACAAATAGTGGAATACAGTCATGCAAAATACAACAAACTCATCTCTCTCTCTCTCTATACATGAATAATACCATTGTGAATATTGTTAAGTTTGTTTTATAGTTATGATTTGTGTTTTGTCAATAGATTTTGGTGTTTGTTTATTATGCAATTATTTATTCATATTTCTATATTTATTATTTAACAGAAATATGCGCGGATACAAATCTTAATCTTCCTTTGCCTCTATAGTATAATCTACGTATGTTATTATTCATAATACCAAGAATAAGAATTATATGTTTTTCTCATTAATGGCTGGCATTGGTATTATGATTTTTTTTAATTAAAGCACTACATTCATAAATTGGTTCAAAGACGGTCTAACAATTGATCGATATTAATTTTTATGTTAAAAATTAAAAGTATTATTATATGTCATAAAAATTACAAAACTTTGGTTTATTTTCCAATTGTATCAACAAATATGCACAGAAGAACTTAATAAGAATTGTTTTATTAAATAATTTAATCTTTTTTATTTAATGTTTTCAATAATAAAAAAATTAATTAATTTTTAAAAAACATTTAAATAAAAAGAAAACAAAAAAGGGACAAGGTCTCGTCCCTATCCTGTCGATCGCATTTGCAGGGAATTAATCTCCACAGCCCCATTTGGAGTGTCGTGGGGCTACGAGTTGAAATTTTTTTTGTTAATCATTAATGCTAATTATTAATTTTTATGTTTTTTTTCTAATATACACTTTGATGGAAGAAACTGTTTTGTATTTATAAGACCATATCATTATAATGTATATGATTTATAAAATACAATTGGAATGAAGTATAACCAATATGCACACAAAGATTATAAACATCCCCCCACCCCAAAAAAAATTGTCGTGGTTAGAGTACTCAACCTCAAGTTGAGAGCAAATATGCAAATAATTGTCTTGTCTCTCATAATCAACGAGTAGACTCGCCATCAACGCTCCCCCATAATTCTGTAAAAGGATTGAACTCAAGATTCATCAATCCTTTGACTTCTCTAAAAGTACAATGATGTCGTAGATAAATATTGTTTACCATAATTATTTAGACTCCCGTTAGCGCTTAGCAATTAGAAAATATTGAGAAGAGTACATCTTTTCCAATTGACGTGACGCAAAACTGCATCTTCTCGCTCTTAATGCTGTCAAACAATTTTAGCAACCCTCAATTTCAGTCTCTCTACTAAAGAGACTACAACAATTGATTTTACCGTTTAAATATCAATTGTCACAACTATAATGGAAACGGCACCACTTATATTATAATCATACAAGGCAATACACATAAATTGAACATGATCTAAATCAAATAATGGAAGATATTATATCAAATCGGATTAATGCCTTGTTGCACGTGGAAGCGTACGCTTTCTTTTGATATAATGATCACTACTAGAATGTTGGCTTTCAGCAACTGTCGCATCCGTTGTAAAATGGGATTTTTCCGTGGTAAATAAAAAATAGCTACGGATAGCATCCGTTGCAATTGCCATTGCTGAAAGTGGCATAGCAAACCTAATTTGGTTGCAAATTTGCGACGGCCAGTCCCAATTGCAAATTTGCAATGGCATTATGCTTTTCGTGGCTAATTTGTAACGGCATTGTGCTTTCCGTAGCTAAGTTTGGCTACTACTAAAAACACTACCTAACCACACACTGTAACCCACCCCACCTAACCAACCCAACACCATTCATTTTATAAATCCTCATGATTTGTGTAAGTTGAGGATTCAAACCTAAAACCTCATGGTTACGAAGAGACGACCCAACCACCAGGCCAACCTCAATTTTTGTTTATTTTTGGCATTTATAATATACTTGTTATACTACTCTGCAGTTTACTAATTTTGAAATTAATTTATTTTTTAAAAAAATTGTATAATTAAAATTTTATTTAATTACTTCTTAATTCTTGTTTCCTTGTTGCCTCTATAATATATTTGTTATATATTTGTTTAAAATTCACAAAAATTAACATTCGACATTACAGAAATTAAAATAAATTGAAAAGTTGGTGAATTATTTAATGAACTTTTTTTTTAGTTCAAATATGATTCAATTTTAGTTTAATTTAATATTAATGACTAAATGTGAATAATTATTTTTTGTTTAACCATTTCAATGACTCGAGATTTTTTTTTAATTATTGGGAACAAAAAAATGTATTTTAAATCATAGAATCATGTTGACCTTTATGTCAAAATTAATAAATAACTGAGAGTTGTTCCTACAACGATTATTAGCTTTATTTATTACTAGTGTTTTCACCCGCGCGCTGCACGGGGAGATGTATCCCAGTTTGCACCCCTGAGTTGCACGGTAGATTTAATTGCAGGAAGTAAATGACCGATAAAGATCTATTCTATTCTTTATGGTTCTTCACCCGAGTTTCGAAAATTCTTGAATAACGCCGATCATCATAAGTAGATAATTTCAATAAATTAAGATTTGAGATTAGTATCCAATGAACTCAATCTAGAAGAAATGTCATCAGCAATCCCAAATTGTGAGTGCAATGATATTAAATACTTTCGCTTTACTTGTAAGATTAGTATAAGGATAAAAAGTGAAGAAACTAACTTTCAATATTGATAATTTAATTCAAATATAATAAGAGAAAAAATCCATCCTCTTTTAATTTTTATCAGAATTTCCCCTATATTTCGTACAAATCTATCATCTTCTAATTTGAGTCAAAATTTTCTTTTTTTAAAGAAATAAACGCATGATAAAATTCGAGTTTTCCTCTTTTGTTTTTTTAAGTTGGTATGAAACCCCCTTTTTGATTAGGGCCGAATTTAAAAAATAAAAATCATATTTAATATTTATTTCTAAATTTAATTTTTCTTTTTTTGAAAAAATGAAAAAAATGGTTATTTGATAATTTTCATAATTATTTATTTAAAGTGCAAAAGAAAAAGCTAGAGACAGAAATATCTACCAAAATGAAGGTCAGATAACCAAACTGGTCTATCGGCCAACTCCAGTTCCCCAGTTCACTGACCTATTCAAATTTTATAACTATAATATAATATTTTAATAAAATTATTCATGAGTAGCAACAATAGAATAACGATAAAGAAATAACATTATAAGCTATTATTTTAAAATGCACAATATGAGAAAAGCCAGCGTCATATTAATATGAATTCCTTTCAGTCAGCAACTTTCTCTTTCTCACATTGACTTGTCAAGTAACACGACAAGTAGATACTCTTGATCACGTAGATAGGCTATATGATAATAACTTAAGTTAGGAATTGACTCACAAGCCAAATATTGCCATAAAGTTTTACTCTTCAATACTTCTATGAAATCCGTTATTAGAACACTGCTATATAATTATCTCTAAACAAAGAATACGAATGGTTCTTCCACTGTAACACAGAGATAAGTGCAAATGAAGTGAACAAAATGATGCATACATGAACATGTTATTACATCATGGCAATTCAGCACAATCACTGGCCAGTAAAAGCAATTTGACATGTCCACATCAGATGAAAAAGCTAGAGAATTGTAATAATAATATATGACGAGGTTGTCCACTAAAAATATCTTTCACTATCACACGCCGACAATGCGACACAGATCAAGTTGGCAAAGCAACTCACATCCAAACATGGTGCAAGGTTTTAATTAGAACAAATTTATAGAAGAAATTTAAATATTTATAGTAGTACCTTGCATCCGTGAAGAAGATGAAGATGGGGATTTTGTTGCTCCCATGGAAAGAAGAAACATCTTCCTGCACCATGGTCAATCCCCCGATCGATTCCTCTATTGATATTGGACGGTTTTCAGAAACCAAACTCCATGTCTATACAACTAAAATCAAATACCAAAGACAAACAATAAAACAACCAATCAAATCTATATATTAATAAACCAACAAAGTTTTCCCGCTCAATTTTGTATTTTTCAGAATTAAAAAAATATTATTTTATTATTATTTCATTATTAATTGTTAATTGTTATTCTTAGTTGTTAATTAACAATAAAAGAAATCGAATGCGATCTTAATCTATCCAAATCTCTGCAAATCTCTCATATATATCTCACATGTGATTATTCTGAAATCTCTCATATGTGTCATTCAAAATTCCTTATTATTATTATCCTAACTCATTATCACTTTTATTTCTTCCATATATAATTCTAGATTTCCAATTCATTCATTATCTCCTACCTACCTCTCTTTTTAGGCGCCTCACACACAAAATCGCCTTTAACTATTTTTTTTAAAAAAAATTAATTATCACTTTTTTGCACCAATCTATCTATCTATAGATAATACTAGAGGTTTTTTCCTTTTTAAAATTTATTTTCTTAATATTTGTGCTCATTTGATTTTTAATTAAATTTTTAATTATTGTTATTCTCTCTCCGCTCCACATGTATTTCCATTATATTATTTTTTGTCTCATTCTAAAAAGATAATCCACTTTCCTCATCAAGGATGTTATTAATTTTTCATTTTTATAGATGTCCCTCATATATATATATATATATATATATATATATATATATATAAATGAGATCATTTTCCCGCTCAAAATTTCACTTTTCAGAATTAAATAATTCATTTTTTATTTTCATTTTCCCTTTGTCATTTCCTTTTTTATCATTTTGTTTGTTTCCTTTTTTTAGTATTTTTAGTATTATCATCACTATAAAAATAAATAAAATAGATCTATACAAATAATCCATTGATCTCCACGGATATTATTTCTATACTTTTTAATTTATTTTTTGAAAATCAATTATTACTGATAATCATCAATCCTCAATCTGCTCAATTTTTTAATTGATTTCAAATCTCATATCCTAATTTTCTTCAAATCTCTTAATTCACATTTAATTTATCGTTATCTCCTAATCAGTTCAGGTATTTTGCATCTTCTTTAATTGGTTCGGCTTTATTTTCATCTCCTACCCTATTTTGAATTGGTTTTTCTCTATAATTTTTTTCAAGTGAATGATGGATGGTTTTAACCTTTCATTACTTATTTAAATGTAAAAATATTATCTACTTCATCGAAAAAAATAACCGTATTTAAATTTTAAGATTGCCAATTGAAAAATAAAAACCAAGGCATTGCATGGTGATTTGGAGCGAATATATATCTAATGAAATTATTAATTCTGCAATATTAGTTGCTTAATTTTTTTTTTACTTTTGCTACGAGTGTTAATCTAATGGATTTATATAAAATATAAAAGGAAACTCAATCAAAAATTTTAAATAATCTTTTGTATTTTTTTTCTAACACGGGTTCTAAATCGTAACTTAGGCATATGTCTCCCCGTGCAACGCGCGGGTGAAAACACTAGTTATAAATAATACAAAAAAAAAAAATCTCTATAGAAACGTAGATCAAATTGTTTGAAGAAGCCAGAATAATCAAGACAAAAATTCAACTTGAAAAGTATAATTGTTATATACCTTTTGCGTACAGAATTGTATCTTATTGATATCCAATGAAATTGAACCCAGGAATACTCGAAAATCAGAGAGGCATAATAATCATCGTTTGGGGTGGGTATAGGATTGATATGCACTGATTTGGGGATCCGGAAGATATGCACAAAATCCATTTCAGAATCGTGTGTGTTGTGGACTGAAGATTGCAATTTGGGTTTATCGCTTAAAATAAGGGGAGAGAATTTGCGCAAACCAACCAAACGTAGAAGATTTGGTTGTGAAAGGAGATTTTTGCAAATCTTGAGATTAATTTGATGGAAGGAATGGGTTTGGGTTTGATTCAGCTAGTGCTTATCACATAGGAGGGGATTTTGGCGTGAATTCGGTCGAACACTCGAAAGAAGAATTGAAATTTCGGGATTGGGATGGACCAAATTAGATCCGTATCTATCCATCTTGTCCAACTGAAGATATAGCGCGTGATTTGCTAAATGAAGCCGTGAAATTCTGAATAAAGCCACCGGGTTTTTGTTAATTAAATTAACAATTAATTAAGAATTAACAACTAAAAATGAATAATGATTAAAATAATATTTAATTAATTCAGAAAATTGGTGAAATGAGCGAGAAAACCTTTGTGGTTTATTTATATATAGATATAGATTGGGTGACTCTATAAATTTTTTTTATCTTTTCAATAGAATGAGAAAGTATTTTATATTGAAAATAATTCCAATCATATACTTATTATATGAATACGATGAAAAATAAATTTTAAAAATTTTTACATATAGATTTTGGAAGCCAATACACTATATGGTTTCAC
Organism: Jasminum sambac; assembly: GCA_018223645.1. Classification (NCBI taxonomy): domain Eukaryota; kingdom Viridiplantae; phylum Streptophyta; class Magnoliopsida; order Lamiales; family Oleaceae; genus Jasminum; species Jasminum sambac. The sequence continues at coordinate 10,911,314 of CP073643.1, forward strand.
AAAGAAAATATGATAGCTTCTAATATTTTGTATAATTTGTTTAATAAACATTATATTAAACAGATGTTATTAAATATATTTTATTATCTCCAAGCAAACAATGATTTTTTCTTTAAATGTACTAAATAACATGCTTGGAAAACAAAAGTAAAATAAACCTTACCTTATACGTTGCCAATTCAATTAACTATATGTTTGGATTTTTTTTTTTAATTTAAATATAAAGGCTTGATGGAGCAAAAAGGAGAAAATGAAGTGAAATATGCTAAGGGAACTGGAGCCACAACTGATTTGCAACGAACATATTCGTAGGAAATTTGCTACGGACAAATCCGTTGCAAAATAGTAGATTTGCAACGGAAATATCTGTAGCAAATTTGCAATGGAAATATCCGTAGCAAATTTGAAATGGAATTCTATAATTCGTTGGATCAACATGATTGTTCCTATTCAAATATTCAATCTGCCAAAGAAGTCACTTTAGTTTATGCCCTCCACACTTCATTCATTTCGTTAGGTTAATCTATGCATTTTTATTTTTTTTTATTTTTTTGCAGATTCATAAAAATGCATTTGGGAAATGTCACAACTTTCACAAACACAAGGACTGAAAAAATGGAGCGTGCAGATTCCGAATTGAAAAAAATTACCAAAATGAAAACTTATCTAAATTGTTGGGTCGTTCGACTTCGTCAGCATAAATAGCATCTTTGGATTGTTGGTGGAATTTCTCCGATATGACGCCGTTTAAGTCTTCGACGAATTGAACACGAACAACCCAATGCAAACATGTAGAATTATTAAAACCATTGAAACTACAAAAAAAAATGGCTTCAAGGTATGCATAAATGCGCTTTCCTAAAGACGCTACTTACCCCACCATTTACCGTGATGCACTCAAGTTTGCAAATACGCAACCAAGATACACTGAAGCCTAATGTGGTCTGCGTAGTGCATTACCGAACACAACCCTTGGCCGAAAACCAAGCGCGCTAAATGTCTACACTGGAGTCCTATATTTTGTGTCCCCGGAATAACGAAGGATATATAGGAATATTTTGTGCAGAAAAACTGATCCAAGATTAGAGAATTTTAGTAGAGATTTTATGGTGAAAACGTAGGAAGAAAAAACTTGAAATAATTTATAGTATTTCATATTTTGGTATAACCATCGGAGGAGATCTAAATGGCCTATTTACACAAGAGTTATCACTCCTTTCTCAATATACAATTCCTCTAAACGTTACCCCTTTTACTCAGAGTTACATTTCTTTCTAAGGACCATTACAACTTTTGATCATAAATATCAAAAGTCACAATTTTCCGGTTGTTACATCTTTTCATAGTGTATGCTAAAAACCACGACATTAATCGCACCATTTCGTTGCCAATGTCAAAACGACATTATTTCAAAATTGTTCCAACATGTTGATCTATTGTAGGATTTAGTACTTTGTACTGTCCATATGAGCACTTACTCTAGTCTCTAGATATTCAAATTATCTAGAGAGCTGGATCTCCTTGCCCAGTGATTAGTTCTTCGGCATAATGCTGGTTCACACCATATAAATTGTTTCTTATACTCTATCTACCATTATTTGCTCAGTTGAAATTGTAATTCCTTTTTTATTGAGTTGGTCAAATATGATATTGTTAGTTAGGGTGTTGAATAGTTGGACCGGGTTGAGTTATCTTGTGGCCAAAGAAACCCCAAGCCCAATAGGATTATTTTAAACCTATAAATAACTCAATGTAACCTCATAATACACAATTAATAACAATTACATTATCTCTAAGTTCTCTCTAGAATTAGCTAGCACTAAATAGGAGAGAAATAATCCCACTACGAAGTTATTCCTGATTTGGGACGAGTTTTGACGTGTTGATCAACGTTGGAGGCCGTACGATTGGACAGTTGTGGAGACGAAAGAACAAGAGAGATCTACGCCGTGAAATCCATTTTATTGGTAATCTCTTAATCACAAATCTCATCTAAGAGACGAGAGGATCTGATGTTTGGAATTGATTGATTGATTTCCGCTGTGCATGTTTTATGAATCAATTCCTAACAGTGGTATCAGAGCCTCTTGTTGAGATTTGATTTAATGCTATGAAAAACAATTTAGTTTGATTTATTTGTGACGATGTAATTGCATTAAAATTAATTTTAGATTAGATATAATAATTAATCGTTAATTGCATAAACAAAGGGGAAAAACGAAAAAAAAAAAAGAGGGGGAAGGAGGTCTTCGTCACCACCGGAAGCCGGCGGCGGCAGCGGCGAAGGTCGTCGCAAAAGGCAGCGGCGACTTAACCGTTGCAGTCCCAGTTGTTCCACAGAGACGGATGAAAACGAGGGCTTGCTGCGCAATTTTTGAAATTGCACAGCAAGTCCCTTAAAATATTATAAGAACTGAACTTTTGAAACAAGTTTCAGAAACCTACAAGTTAGTCCCTACTTTCAGTTTATTGTGAAAAACAAGTCCTATGGCTGAAATTAAATTTTCTAAAATTCATGATAAATTGGATTTGTCAATTTTCTTGCAATTATTCAACTTTGAGCATTTATTTTCAATTTAAAATTATTGTTTGAGACAAAAGTTGAATTTTTTGAAAGTTATATTTTTAGTTTGTTTCTCCCTAGTATTTTTCGCAAATTTTCATTAAAGTATGACTTTAATGTAGATGATAAATAAAGTGCTATTTTGTCTAACCCGCCTCTAATAATATTTAATTAATTAGATTAATTAATTATTATTACGTATAATTAATTAGATTAATTATTTATTTTGCATGAAATTAATTAGATTAATTCGTAGAATTTTGTTATTCCGATTGTTTAAATTGTTTAAACAATACGTGTCGTCACAATAAATCTAGAAACTAAATTGTTTGTCAATATTGGATATTGTGGATGATTATGGACCAGACCAATGTGATTGGATGAATGTATGGTTTAAATTCTTATTGGTGTTGCGGGCCTACTGGCCTGTTAATAATTTGGGGCCTGCGTGCCATTTAATTTTTTGTTTAATTCCGGACATGCGAGTCCATATGACATGGCGCATGTGCCAACTAGTATTAGATACAAGTTGAAGAAGAAGATGGAGATCAATGGAGTTACCAATTGAGGACAAACCTTCGCCCCTCAGGATTTGACCAACCAGTTTTTCCTGGTGGCTCTGGAAAACTGGATAGAAACACGTCCATAATCATCCACCAGTTTAATTATGCTTTAAATGTATGCATGGTCGATGTATGATATTTTGCATAATGTTTGATGAGACCGATCCCCCTTAAAATGATATTAAATTCGCGATTAAACGTTAATCAATGCCTTCCAATGCTACGTTGAAGAAAATTGGATTCTCACAATCGCAGTAAGTTTGTTGAGCGACTCAAGACTACTCGATCATAGGGAATGTTTTCTTCGCTGTGAGACATGTTATGTCTCTAAACATTTGGTCGAATTTAACTAAAATTCATTTCTTGTTGAGTAACTCAAGGAAATTGAAATTTAGAGGCATGTCAAGTTAATACATAAGATGTATAGGATAATAAGTTATCCGCTTGATGATCCGGGAGTCACATGGGGATATGATTGATGAATACATCTACCTGAACGTCAGTTAGAGCTTGTTGAGTGACTCAAGGCTCTGATTGAACAATTGGAATCCTGGCCCACTAACAAATTTGAGATATCTGTTTTACCAATGTTGGGGATCATTGATTTAGTGGGAGCATAGTTAATATTATAAAAGTCCCTATTTTATTAACTTTAAGCATATAGCAATTACTCTATCTTTATTATTACAGTTAATTGAATCATGGCTGGTCACATGAGTTTGAGGGGCATACTTGATGCTAACAAACTTAATAGGTCGAACTTTAATGACTGGCACCGCAATCTGAGAATTGTTCTCAAACACGAGAAAATTGCATATGTTCTTGAAGAACAGTTACCGGAAGCCCCTGCAGCGGATGCAGCGGCGGAAGTAGTGGAGGCATATAATCAATATGTGGATGATGATAACACTACAACATGTGTGATGCTTGCAGCTATGTCTCCCGAGTTGCAGAAGCAACATGGGGATATGAATGCCCATACAATGACTGCTCATCTCAAGGAGGTGTATGATGAATAGTCTTGCACTGAAAGATATGAGATATCGAAAAAGCTTTTCAGGGCTGTGATGGTAGAAGGATCTTCAGTAAGTGCTCACGTACTGTAGATGATTGGCTACATTGAAAAATTGGAGCAATTGGGTTTTTCCATGAACCATGAGCTAAGTGTTGACTTAGTTCTACAGTCACTCCCGGATAGCTATTCACAATTTATCATGAATTTCAACATGAATAAAATTGAGGCGACACTCCCGGAACTGTTAAATATGTTGAAAACTGCTGAACCCAACATTTCCAAAACCAATGGACAAGTGTTGGCCATTGAATCCTCTAGAGGGACTAAGTGGAAGGCGAAAAGATCCTTTGTGAAAGGGTCAAAAAAGGGTAAAGTAAAGGAAAAAGTTTTCAAAACAGAAAAAACAAACAAGAACAAGTCTCAAGCTGATGCCGAGTGCTTTTATTGTAAAGGCAAAGGGCATTGGAAGAGGAACTGCAAGCTCTACCTTGCTAGCTTGAAGGGAAAGAAGTCTTCTGAAACTTTTGCTTCAGGTATACACTTCATTGAGTTGAATATGACTGCATCTTCAGTCTCTTGGGTATTAGATACCGGGTGTGGATCTCATATTTGTATAAATATGCATGGACTAAAGAACAGTAGACCATTGCGGAAGGGAGAAGTAAACCTACGCGTTGGAAATGGAGCAAGAGTTGCTACTTTAGCCGTAGGAAGTTACTTTTTATCGTTGCCTTCGGGCCTTATTTTAGAATTAAATGAATGTTATTATGTTCCCACTATTACCAAAAACATCATTTCTATTTCTTGTTTGGACATGAATGTTTTTATCGTTGATATTAAGAAAAACGTTGTTCTATTTATCGTGATAATGTGTTTTATGGTTATGGGAACCTGGATAATGGCATCTATATTCTAAACCTCGAACATTCTATAATGAGTATAGAAAATAAGAGGCAAAAAGTTGATAATAGTATCAACAACTCGTACCTGTGGCACTGCAGGCTCGGGCACATCAACGAAAAACGCATCAACAAGTTACATAAGGATGGATACTTTGGGGAAGGGGATTAGGAATCTTTTGAAAGAGGCGAATCGTGCCTTTTGGGTAAGACGGCCAAATTTCCCTTTAGTGGAAATGGAGAAAGAGCTGCAAAAAAATTGAAACTCGTACATACCGATGTATGTGGACCAATGACAACAGAAGCCAGTGGAAGTTTTCCTTCTTTATCACATTTACAGATGACCATACGAGATATGGATTTGTATACTTGATGAAGTTCAAGCGTGAAGCACTTGAAAAGTTTAAGGAATTCAAGCGAGAAGTGGAAAAACAAACTGGAAAGAGTATTCTAACACTGAGATCTGATCGAGGTAGAGAATACCTTAAGGGCGAGTTTATGAATTACCTCAAAGAGAATGGGATTCTCTCGCAGTGGACTCCACCTTATACACCACAACACAACGGTGTATCTGAGAGGAGAAACCGCACCCTATTGGATATGGTGCGCTCAATGATGAGTCAAACAAACCTTCCAGAGTCATTCTGGGGACATGCAATTAAAACTGCCTGTTACACACTAAATCGTGTCCCATCCAAATCGATTTATAAAACGCCGCACGAGTTATGGACTGGTAAGAGACCAAATCTTTCATACATGAAGGTATGGGGTTGTGAAGCTTATGTGAAGCGCACAAGCTCAAATAAATTGGATGTTAAGTCCGATAAATGCTACTTTGTGGGATATCCAGCAAAAACAGTTGGATATTATTTCTACAATCTCAATGACATGAAAGTCATTAGGTCAAGACACGCTGTTTTCTTGGAAAAAAAGTTTATTCGAAAAGAGAACAGTAGGACCAAAGTAGATCTTGAAGAGGTTCAAGAAACCATGGAACTCGATAACCGAATAGATGAAACGGTAGTTGAGACAGCATTGGATGAAGTTGAAACTACTGAAAAGGCGATAACAGCTCCCAAAGACATACCAGCTCCTCGTAAGTCTAGTAGGATGATACACCCTCCTCAGAGATTAGATCTCATGATTATTAATGAACCATTACTAATAGAGGAAGATGAGCCTACACTTATGAAGAAGCGAAGTCAAGCGTTGACTCGAGAAAATGGCAAGAAGCCATGGAATCCGAAATGAACTTCATGTATGAAAACAAGGTGTGGACATTGGTGGATCTGCCTAAAGGGATAAAACCAATAGGTTGTAAATGGGTTTACAAGAAAAAAGATCGACATGGATGGTAAAGTTCAAACTTATAAGGCAAGACTGGTGGCTAAAGGCTATAGTCAAAGACAAGGCGTTGACTTTGATGAGACCTTCTCGCATGTAGCCATGTCCAAATCAATTCGGATTCTGCTTGCGATAGCAGCATACCATGACTATGAGATTTGGCAAATGGATGTCAAAACCACGTTCCTAAATGGAAATCTCAGTGAGGATGTGTACATGACATGACCGAGGGGTTTTGAGTCAAGTGAGACACATAGGGTATGCAAACTGCAAAGATCCATACATGGCCTTAAGCAAGCGTCTCGGAGTTGGAATCTTTGCTTTGATGAGACAATCAAAAAGTTTGATTTCATTCAAAATGAGGATGAGCTGTGTGTATACCAAAAGGGTAGTGGGAATAAGATTGTTTTCTTGATCCTTTATGTGGATGATATACTAATATTAGGAAACTATATTCCAATGTTAAAATCAGAGAAATCCTGGTTGTCCACAAATTTCTCCATGAAGGATTTGGGAGAGGCAGCATACGTACTTGGGATTAAGATCTATAGAGATAGATCTAGAAGATTGCTTGGCCTATCCCAATCAATGTACATAGATAAAATCTTGAGAAGATTTAACATGCAAGAGTCGAAGAGAGGACTCTGTCCCATAGGGCATGGGATCAATCTCTCAAAAGATATGTGTCCACAGACACAAGTTGAGAGAGATCGCATGGATAAGATACCTTATGCATCGGCAATAGGATCCATCATCTATGCGATGCTATGTACGAGACCGGATGTCTCATATGCTCTGAGTGTCACGAGCAGGTTCCAAGCGAACCCTGGAGAAAAACATTGGATTGCGGTTAAGAACATCCTTAAGTACTTGAGAAGAACTAAGGACATGTTCTTGGTGTATGGAGGAAATGAACTAAGAGTTCAGGGATACACGGATGCTAGTTTCCAATCAGATAAAGACGACTGCAGATCCCAATCTGGTTACGTCTTTGCCCTCAATGCGGGTGTCGTAAGTTGGAAAAGTTCCAAGCAAGAAACTAACATATTGCACTAATTTGTGGAGTACTATTCCCACGGCCATATGTAGAGTGCATGGAGCAATGAACACAATCATTTTTTTTTAATCATTACACAAAATGAGGGAAAGTTAGAAGTTGAATAGACTTGGTGTATGTTTCGTAAACCAAATAAGATAGCATGTTTCGTAAACCAAATAACATAGCTTATAACTTATTTGAAGAACTTATAGGCTCTTTAAATTCAAATAAGCGTTGTTTGGTTGAAGAGCAACATTAATTTACTTCTAAATTTGCATTGTTATTATTAGTATTACGTAATCACCATTATCATCATTGCCATTATGCACAAATTATTGAACACTATGAGTTAAGAATAATTCTCATTGCTAATTTGCTATATCTATAAATAATAAATAAGTGAATTGCTTAAAATAATGTGCTAAATGTTTGAATAAATAATCATGTGTATTTTTTTTAAAAAAATTGAATATAATTTGTTAATAAATTAATCATTTGCTTAATTTATATGTTTAATTTGTATATTTTCCAAAACAAGTATATTTAACGAAACACTTAAATATAATAAGTTAATTCATGTGTTAATTTATTAGAAAATTATTTAGCATATTTAGGGTGGAAATTCATTTAACTATTTCTGTCAACTATCGTGTGCAGATAGGGAAAATTACGTTAATGGTCTCCAACATTTTATTCAATTTGTACTTTGGTCCCCCAAATCGTTTTTTTTTTTAATCACACAACCGCCAATTTTTCAAAAATTGGCTGCATTGGTCCATTAGAGATGCTCTAATATCCAGTCCCTGATATCTGGCTCACTCCACTCCATACGTCAAGTCTCAGAGACCCCGGCGTCAATGTCGTCAATCTTTGCGGGCACTATGCTGCAATAATCAATCTTAGTTAGCCGCTGTGCCTCGTTATTTCTTCTCCGCATGAGTCAACCATATTCGCAAGGAAGATTGCAGTCATGAGTTGTCTAGTCCATTTTCCATTCTTGATTCTTGGCTTCTTTTGGGTTTTCACGAATTCTCGTACTCTTCGGTACTCAAAGTTTCTTCTTTTTCCCTGCTATTGCACTTTTTAAGTTCTATTGAATGATTGAAATTATTTTATTGTGAAATTTGAATTGTAATTTGTGAAGTTGTGACCATACAAAATTCCCTCTTCTAATGTGAACTCTATTTTCGAAATAATGTTTCTCTATATTAGCTTTTGCATAAGAGTATCTATTTGATAGTTTGGCTTATTGGTCAATGATTAATGATTAATGTGATTGGGTTTGGGAATTAGAATTCTTGCGACTCCGTAAACATCCAACTCCCTATTGCTTAGCGGGTTTTCTTATGAATAAATGAAGTATATGAAGATGGGAATTCGTAGCAAATTCAATTGCGGCTTTCTTGTTGATTTATTACATTGTGCATCAAATGCCCCTTTTAGTATGTACTTTTGTACTATGACTTCTTTTTTGTTATAAATGGAACTCATACATTGTTATGAACTTTACATTTATCAAACTTAACCCTTCGTAAAGTCCATTCTTAGCTACGCTCTTAACCCTCAAAGTGGCTCATTTGTCAGAATAATCTCGCTCTTTCCATCGAATTTTGTAAATTTAACTTTGAAACCATGACAAGTTCTTTATTGCGTGTGTATGACATTAAAAAAAGAGCCTAATCTTTAGAATCAGCTCTGGTGACAGAGGCTCTTCGAAAAAACTTTCAATCAATAAGTTTCGACACTTAGTAGCAAAGAACACACAGGACACACACGACTTAGCTTTACAAATCTATGTCTATTATTGTGTTTAAAGAATTTATCCAAAAGCAAAAGATTGAAATTTTCTTGAAATAGAAATAGCTCAATGATTAATTTAATTTCAAAAAAGAAGAAACACAATATCGTCTAAAGATATTGTTAGCACCAAAAAAAAAGGAAATTGATTTAGTGTTTAAGGGAAGGCTCGTACAAATGGAGAAAAGGGGCACATTGTATCATATACAACAAACAATCAAAAAGATTGCACTTACAATAATGGTGAGATTCCAATGATCCCTTTCTTCTGGTGCAAATCTTAACTGCATTAGGACGCTGTCTTCCTAGGTTAAATTCATCAATCTTGAAACTAATTTTGTAGCCAATCTTAAGTACTCATGGAACAGTATGCCGTTTCTCCGTTATTCGTAAGAAAAACCTTTGAAACAAGACATCATATGGTCTATCAAGAATCCACATCAAAATTGTGAAACATAGAGAAGCATTATTGTGATAGCACAACAAAGACCCCATAAACATCGTCATATTAAAAATGGAAGAAAAAAAAGGGCGTGGCGTTGTGCTTAGACATTCTTTTTTGGCTCTCTGAATTCCTCTGCTTCCCTTCTCACACGAGACTCTACATACTCTTCATGAGTTTCCAAGGCTTCTAAAACAGCACAATTAAGCAATAGTTACTTGTAACTCACACTAAACTACTTATTAATTTTACTGGTGGAACATAAATTCAATACAAAGCAAATATAAAGCTAATGATGTGAGTTGTGTTCGACTAACCTAGTGTACCATTTGAATGAAGTTCTTGTATATCCAAATGAACGTCACTACTCGAAGCAACATTAACATTCTGATAAGTGCTAGAAGTAGAACCCGCAATGCCATTGTTAGTGCGCTTGAGGACAACAAGCCACTCGTCAATATAAACTAATTGATCAAGTGATATATTAGGAACGTCATGCTTTTGAAGAGCTTTCCATAGGCCTTGAGTTTCTCCCAAAAGGAGAGTTGCGCCCCCGCAATTTCCTCCCCGTTCTTCTATGGCACAACTATTGCATTTCTTGAGTATAACAAGATGTAAATTGCTGAGGCATGCAGCCAATATATCGGTAATGATAATAAACAACTTGTCTAACAACTGAGAATCTGTAGAGGTTGTTTGAGAATCTCTAGTGGCCAAGAGCAGCAAAGTGTTGGTTATCTTGTACATGGAATTTGCAATTATGACACTATCAGGAAGGTTTATTGGGCTAATCTCTGTTGCATCTCTTTTTTTTTTTTTTTTACTCTGAATGCCTTTAAAATTTCTTCACTCCTGTATGCAATTTTTTCAAGAGTGAGTTTGGAGGTATTTGATACCTGAGCAATTTTCTGGAGATCCATGTCTAGCCAATTACGTTTGAATTCTAAAATGACCCATACTGAATTTGCTGCAATTCTACTCATTGCCAATCTTTTATGACCATCAAGAGTTTTCTCCACAGGGCGTACATACTTAAAACCTTTGGCAATGCATTTTTGCACTCGATTCCTCCTGTCATGTTGAATATTTGGAAGAGCCATCATGATGCTTGTTAAGGTTGGAATTGTTAGACTCCAACAGTTAGGAATTTGATTGTGCAATATTACATTGGTGACACTTGATCACTTTCAAATTCTAATACACCTTGAAAGTTGTCGCAGTTCTGATGTATAAGCACGATTAGATATTTCGGCTGACTCTTTGTACCCCCCATTATGGATGAATTAATAGAAGTGTTAATGAACTCCAGGTATCCAACATGTACTGTCTCACTTTCGAGAAGTAAAACAAAATTTCCTAGTTCTTGCTCATAATTAAGCATGTATTCTGTTTCATTAGGTTCCCTTTAAACTTTTCTCTTCAATATAACCAGGCATCGACTGAGTGGTGTTAGTGTATGTGTATTTATGAGTATTTATGAATTTTGATGTGAAATAGGAGAGAGAATGAGTGGGATTGAGTGGTGGAGATTTATGTAGTACAGTGGGTCCCAGAAAATATGTGGATATAATTGGTTTGACTTTTGATGTGAATGTGTTAAAATGTGTAAAAATTTGTTAAAAATTGTAAAAGAACGGGCGGTGATTTTCGTTCTCAAGATGCATAAAAAGAGAAGGATTATCAACGGGATGATTGTCATTGATATGTTCAAAGAAATGGAACCCATGATCAATATGAAGAGAAACCCACAAATTGAGATTGGCATAAGCAATTTGTTTTCGATCACAATAGCAACTTGACTCCCTATAAAACCGTTGAGAAGGAGATTTCTCTTGTGATAAATAATTTTTCTAAGCTTATGGCCTCGAAATTGAGATAGTGGAGGTCTCCTTTTCTACTCTACTAGTCTTTAATTTTATCCTATAATTCTTTATTTCCGATGAAATACCATGTACGGTACAGTTCCTTTTATTCCGTATAGTGTGGAGTAAAGCTACTAAAACTCTTCCCAAAGACATGATCATAGATAGGGCCAGCCCTACATATTGTGTAAAATAAACATAATATACTGACCATTTATAATTAGCATGTTCTGGCTCATTTGGATTAGCAGACCTAAGTCCAGTAGTCAAAAAACTAATGATGCAAATCATGAATAAAACACCGGTGGCCTCAGATCGTGCCATTACAAACTGAGGGTTACCGGTTTCTGCCATGACCCAATACCTTGTTCCATGTGACTTTAGCCTGTGAAAGTCCATTAGACTATCTATGTGTGGTTCCTCAATGGAAATTCTTTTCTATAATTTGTTATACTTGCATTCCAAATACCTTTTACTTGCAAATGCTGTTAAAGCACAAGAACACAATATAATGAAGGTATAAATAATTATAAAGACATTCACCAGTTGTAATAATTTGAACTCCCTTGCAATCACGTGTGTGAACACCTGGAGGATCATGTTAACAGAAAGTTTCGGTTTAAGGATACCCAATGCAATCAAGTTGAGTAATATATCTCGATCTGTCATAGATCCAAGCGAAGGCATGAAATGAGTGGTTGACGCACACAAGAAACCCATGCTACTACCTTTAGCCAATTGATCATAGATACCTAGTATCGGGGTTGTTAGATCCATTGACAACTTCACTGCAACTGTTAACACGGTCAAGGAAGTAGTATTAAGAGAAGTATATCCAGGGACGGAGCCCATTCAGGCCCAGTGAGGTCCATTGACCTCACTGGGTTCTGCAGAGATCCATTAAGAAGGGAAAATTGACCTCACTCAAATTTGCAAGCCCAAAAAGTTTTGGCCCAAAAACAAAGCTCGGTCCAAGAACTAGAAAAGGAACCGGCTCAACTCAATCCCTAGTCCCTACACATACCCGGGTAACCCGGCATATCTCATCTCTCGGTTCCGTCTCTACTCTCTGTCTCTCTCCTCTCGGCGCTTTCTCTCTCGCTCTCAGGCGTCTATCGGTCTATGCTCAGCGGCAAGTCGGCGCAAATCGGCAACCAGCGGCTTTCACTCTAAGAAGTTGCGAGCCAACCAGAATCCGAGCAAGGCGACAACCGCCATGATTCAAGACCACTCTAGCATCTCGGTCTTTGGCTTTTCACTTCAATAATTCAATTCTTGAAATTGAAAATTAGAAGTGAGTTAATTAGTTTTCACTCTTCCCTTTTGGCCTTTTCCTCTTTCTAGATGTAAAATGTTTAATGATTATTGTTTCTAGTAGTATATAGAAAAAGCCTAATTTTTATGTGTAATTTAGTAATTAAAGTTAGGGTTAATGATTATTGATTAATTGAATTAATAATTATGTCATTGTTTGATTGTTTCATTGTTTGGAACTTTGTAGTTTGTAGATTGGCAATTTGCTAGCCAACCTTTAATATATAGCGAGGATAATATAAGGCTTTAGATCATTAGATGGGTCATGGGTGAATTATTAATTATGTAATTATAGAGTTAAGAATATTTCTAGTGGATTAATTATACTAATGCCAACCTCAATTGCAATGGTAAATGCACCAAGTGAAGCACTAAGCGAACCATTATATTGCCTATATGAATTGCCTGTCGGGATTTTAGTGTCAATGTGCCCACAGATGGTGTAGCAGGAGTCTCAGAAAAATGGAAGGAAGCCTATTCAAGTAATTTTCTTAATGGTTATGTTTGTAAAAATAAAAAAATAGATAGAATGTAGTGTCATAAATAAATTGTGTGGTGCCAATATAATTGGCGCCTTTTATTTTCTAGCACCCATTAGCATTGCACTCTTGGTGCTTGGATTGTTGCAAGCCTTAATTTTTAATTAGTTAATTAGTATTTAGCTAACTAGTTAACTGATAAACAACCCTAATTTATTTTGAATACTTAGTTAATTAGTTTGTAATGTTTATTGTTTAGCAATTAGCAGTGGTTTATTAATGTAAATTGTAATATATATTTCAGATTATGAAGAAAATCGATGGATACTTTAAAAGAAAAAAGAGTTGAAGAAAAATATTATTAGAGGTGAGCGAATAGAATTTCGGAAAGACGAAATAGAGTTGAAGAAAATGTTATTGAGGTGAGCACGAATAGAGATTCGGAAAGGCCAAATAGAGTTGAAGAAAATGTTGTTGAAGAGACTATGAATAGGGCTTCAGAAAGATCAAATAGAGTTGAAGAAAATAGTGTTGAGGAGAGTGTGAATAGAGAACCGGAAAGTGTATCTGCAATGAGGATGAGCACGAGCTCGAATATGGTTGAACAATTTGAGGCTGTACAACTTCCTTCTGATCCTGGACTTAGAATTCCAATTTGGAAGTATAGCGCTAAAATTAGAGATCAAGTTCGGAGAGCGTATTTGCAAAAAGGTCCCTGTCAACCTATGGATCACGCATTCCCATATCGGTATTATGGCCAAGCAACGGGTAGAAAATTCAACCCTTCTTGGTATGGTACATTTGGTAGTGATTGGTTAGAGTATAGCATATCGGAAGATCTTGCTTATTGTCTTTCATTATCTTTTCAAACCAAATAAAGGAAACAATCAGAGGGGCTGCTTTTGTCAATGAGGATTCACCAATTGGAAAAATATCGATAGGTTTAGAGTTCATGTTGGAAAGGTTGATGGTGAGCACAATCAAGCTCGACTAAAGTGTGAGGCATTAATGAATCAAGATCAGCATATTCAAACAATTTTGCAGAAACAATCAAAAACAATCGAAGGATGATTATCGCATTAGTCTTAGTGCCTCAATTGATTGTGTTCGACATTTGTTGCAACAAGGGTTAGCTTTTAGGTCGTGATGAATCGAGAGGGTTCTCTCAATCAAGGTAACTTCCTTGCACAAGCGGAAATTTTTGGCTAATCATAGCGATGTTATTAAAGGTGTAACGTTGGAAAATGCTCCTAAGAACAACAAATTGACATCACCTGACATTCAAAAGGATATAGTTAGTGCTTGTGCAAGCTGAGCAATAAATGTTATCATGAAAGATGTTGGTGAATCATTGTTTTTCTATTCTAGTTGATGAATCTCGTGGCGTCTCAATGAAGGAGCAAATATACATTTGTTACTGCGCTATGTAAATGATAGTGGACATGTAATTGGCGTTTTATAAAGTTGAACATGTTAAAGTAGTACTACGGCACTCTCACTCAAAGTGCTATTGATAAGATGTTTTCTAAACACAACTTGAGCATCTCTAGGACCGAGAGGACAAGGTTATGATGGGGCTAGTAATATGCAAGGAAAATTCAATGGTTTAAAAGCACTAATTTTAAATGAGAACCCATGTGCTTATTACATACATTGTTTTGCTCATCAACTTCAACTAGCTCTTGTAGTGTGGCAAAGAAGAGTATTCGATTCTTTGAATTTTTCGTGTTGTTACTAATGTGGTAAATGTTGTTGGAGGATCTTGTAAGCGTAGTGATCACCTTCTGAGAAAAAACAATCGGATTTTATTGTTGAAGCATTGGAAAGTGGTGCAATTGCAAGTGGAAGGGGCTTAATCAAGAAACTAGTCTTAGGCGTGCGAGGATACAGTTAGGGTTCACATTATAATTCCTTAATTAGCTTACTTTCTATGTTCTACTGCTATGGGTGATGTACTTGAAATGATTTATGAAGATCTTGATTCTTCTTGGATCAGAGATTGGAAGGCATTTAATTTGTTGCATTGGACACATTCTTTTGATTTTGTGTTCAACTTTACATATGATGAAAATTATATTGGGAATTTCAAATGAGTTGTCGCAGACATTCTGGTTGAAAGATCAAGATATTGTGAATGCAATGGATTTGGTGAGAGTTTGCAAGCAAGACTCCAAGTGTTGAGAGGCGATGGGTGGGATTCGTTTTGGAAGATGTTTGTAATTTCTGTCGAAGTATTACATCGATGTTGTTAAGATGGATGATATGTATATGCGTAGTGATATTCGTGGTCGTCCTCAGCGTAATCCACGAAGTTGACGAATTTGCATCACTATCGTGTGGATTTATTTTATCTTGTGATCGATTTGCAACTATTAGAGTTAAATGATCGTTTCTCGGAGGTAAGTACTGAGTTATTACTTTGCATAGCTTGTTTGTCTCCACGAGATGCATTTTCTTCTTTTGACAAGAAAGATTGATTCAACTTCTTTGAGTTTTATCCACAAGATTTTCACGCGACCAGATATGCTTATGCTTCAAGATCGACTTGATACTTATATTTTTGATATGCGCTCCAACGTTGCATTTAAAGAGTTGAATGGACTTAGTGATCTTTCAAAGTTAGTTGAGACAAGGAAAAATAAAATATTTCCTTTGGTTTTTAAGCTTTTGACTTTGGCATTGATTTTCTGATTGCCCTTTGCTTGGTGGAAAGAGTGTTTTCTGCGATGAATTTCGTCAAGGATGATTTGCGCAATCGAATGGGTGATGAATGGTTGAATGACAGCTTAATTGTTTATATAGAGAAAGAGATATTTTCAAGAATTGATAACGAAATCATTGTCAAACGGTTTCAAAATATGAAAACCCGTAGAGAACAATTGTAATGCACGATATTTGTACTTGTTTTTGTTATTAAAGTACATTTAATTTTATGTCTCTAATTATTTATGCCCTCACTGAATTGAAATCCTGGCTCCGCCCCTGAGTATATCTACATGGGAACCACAACTTTCTATGGCGGATGGAGTGAAATATATCTTCCATAAGTGCAACAACGCATGTTAGAGATGCTACAGCGACATATATGGCTATCCATGGCATTGGTTCGCCAGAGTCGACCATTTTCTTTAATTGATCAGCTCTCTACGTATCAACAGATCTCTCTGCTAATTTGAATTTAGGATTGGGAAGTGAGCGAAATTTCTTTCTTCTTTCATGGAACTTACAATTTTGTTTCTTCTTTTAGTGAAATTTTCCTTGTTCAACGCGTGAAGGTGTCCATCACATTTTTCAAACTAGCTATCCAAATAAGAAGGGACATATATGCTAATAAATCTAAATACTCTTGCTAATTGATATTAATCTCAAATTAAGACTAATATTTTCAAATATTTACACTCACAATGTTCTAAAAAGGCCAAAACATTATCCTGCACTCCATCATAACTGCCCACGTGGAAGCAATTCGAGCACTAGAGTACTCAATTCTAGTTACTTTATAGACTTGAGTCCAGTCAGAAGTCTGCCATTTCTCTTCAATATGTGGTGCACGTAGGCTTGTCACTCTGGCTGGCGAGCCGGCTCGGTTCACCTCGCCGACGGCTTGTTCGAGGCTCATGCCTTGTACACTCTACGAGCCGAGCCCAGCTCGGCTCATTCTTTAGGCGAGCCGCTTGGCTCGAGCTCGCCCGACTCGCGAGCTCGAGCCTAGCGGCTCCCCAAATTGGTGTTCGTGCTCGGCTCATGGCTTGCCCTTAGGCGAGCCCGAGCCGAGCTTGGCTCGGCGACCCGAGCTGGCTCGCGAGCCAAATTAACATGCCTAGGTACACGTTATGGATGATATTTATTTTTGTTAATTTAAAATTGAGCGTCTTCTTCCTTTTCTATAAGGTTAAATTTTTCTTATCTTTAATTTTTTTATTCATTTTTTTTTTATTTTCTACATAGAAAACGTTAATTTTAGAGTTAGAAGACGTCTAATTATAGCCAACCGAAAACCTTTGTATTTACGTCTAATAATTGAAACACTTCTTAATATTGAATTTTTAAATCAAAAATGATAACGAATTTTTATTTGTATTTTCGAAATAAACGAATTTTTATTTTTATTCTGTTAGAAGTAGTGAAATGTTTTGTTTCCCAGATAATTGACTTGTAGTTGGAAATAAAAAGACATGATAATTTGCATGATTTCTCTTTGCCAATTAAAATAAATCTTGAAATTTGTACTCAATTAATAAACGTAAAATCGTCAGGACGTGATTCGCAGTATTTACTATCAAACCTCAAAAAAGAGTGGAAAGGGAAAGTTTCACTTCATTCATGTATTCATACACTTATCAATTTATGATATTGTACTCCAAATAAAATAAAATGATACCACCAAGGCTCAATTGCAAAAACTAAAAAATAGAAAATTATTTGCTACAGGAAATGGTAGCGAGCTTCTTCTTCTTCTTCTTTTTTTTTTGTTTTGTAGAAAGGGTAAAAGTTGAATTGAATTTGTTTGGAAAATGTGTTTATAAAAAAATGGTGGTGCATTTAACCCCACCCTTTTAAATAATTAAAAAAAAACTCGATTTAGAAATAGGCAAAAACTAAAAAATTAAAAATGAAACTACATTGTGTGTGTGTATGTGTGTTTGTGCGCGTGCGTGTGTGATCTTGTCGGGAAAGAAAGAAAGAAAAAAAAAGAATTTGATCAAAGAAGCTTCAATTAACATAGTATTAGTAGCTTATGTCTGAGAAATTCTGATTAGCATAGCATTTGGAGTTTTTGTTTGAATCGGTTTTTGTGCAGTATCTAGGCTTAAAAATTCAAGCTCAAGATATAATTTTATTATAAAAAAATAATTACAAGCTTGAGAGGGGGCGTAAATTTTTTTTTTTTTACAACATCAACATATATAATTGACAACTGGTTTAAACCAGAGACAAAAAGATAAGTTTGTTAGAAGTGTTTGGAAATCAACCCGAATATGATTTCACATTTATCCAAAGAACTTACCTTCAAGTTGAGAAATATTAAAAATAGTACGAGAAATAAATATGTAAGGAAATAACAACACAAGATTTACGTGAAAAACTCCAAAACCAGCGAAAAGCCATGGGCGCATCATCAAAAGCTTTCTACTATATGACAAATCTTTACAATCATATAGACTCTTCACTCACCCAACCTCAATCCCAAGTATTATAAGAAAAATAACCTGAGCTTTACCACACCTAATTTTTTACTTTCTGTACAAACCACAGAGTTACAAGAAAACTCTCAAGATGCAAGGCTCACAATTTTTCCTTTGGATCTGGTCACCTCCAAGTATTATAGAGAAAAAATACATCAAGTCACACTCACCAATTGCTATTCTTTATACTTCACAAAACTAGAGTGCTAAACTGCTATTTTTCTATCAGCCTGAAAGAGTTACAAGAAAACTAACTAGGTGTGGGTGAACTCAATTTATTTTTCCTTGTAATAATTGGGGTTTGGGCGAGTGAAATTCTGTGTAATATTTATCATATAGTGAAAGCTTTGATAGTCCGAAATTTCTCTTATTTTTATTTTTCTGTTCGATTTATTTCTCTAAATAAAAGACCGTGTAGTGTAAAATTAGGGAATTTGAACTAATTCCTCAACGAGAAGTGCAGTGCAACAAGCACCAAATCAGAAGTCAGACGGAATATTACTTTGTTGCAGCTTGCTGCTTGCCATCTGGAATGGCAAACCGCACTATAGGCTTTGAAGATCGAATAAGAGGAACATCACATCTGTAATAACCTTTTCTCTCAAGTTGTATGATGTCTCCACTTTTCAAGTTGAGCATATTGTTTCATTTACGAGAGTCGGAATCTAAAAGATAAATAAATCAAATTAGAAGAAATTAATTACTAGAGAAGAATAATTACAACAAACATAATTAAAAATGGAACAAAAACACGCGTAAATCGCGAGAAGTCTGCAACTGCCATTTCTGAATTGGCTGCTCATCTCCCACATTTGCCAGCCGGCGACTATGGTCCCATAGAGGATTTTTGGCGGATAGAGGATTTCTGGCAAATCCAGCACGCGCAGCCTCGACAAGTGATAGATCCACCGCCTCACGTAATTGGAGGCTTGAACGGGGATTCAATATCACTATCCAAAAGTGATTATGCCACCCTCTCGACTTTGGGATTGCTTACGGGAACCCATGGCAACAAGTTCCGATGATTTATCAAGCCTTTTCAAGATCAAACACCAAGCAAAAGTGTGGATCATGTAGAACTTGATGAACAATTTTAGAATTTGAGTACTTGGAATAATTGGAATAAAATCTCAATACTTGATTGATGAATTCACTTTGCTTCAACATCTATATATATGGTCGATGAACTAATGCCTCAATAGTACACATCTTTTGGCTCAAAAGACACATTCAAAATGAAGAGACACGCCCAAAACCATGAAAAGTCGAGCATGCCTGTTGTTAAACCCTGCGGTCGCAAAGTGCAAATTCCTTGCGACCAGGAAGCTCAAAATAAATAAATTATTAAGTTGAAATCGTAATTCTTATCTTATTAAGTTGATCAAATGTGATGATACAATAATTTATTTAGCCTGTTCTTGACTTATTGGCATACTTTGGTCCTCCAGCTAGTTACTCCTAAATTCACTTCAGGAATAAAACGTGCGTTGATATATAGATTACAATTTTCCGATTGTTGATAGCTTTGGAAGCATCGTGTGGCTTCAAATTGTTAACTGAGATAAGATAATGATGAACATATGAACTTTGTTTTTTGTATAATGATTGTATCAAACTGACATCTTTGGACTACGATTTAATTGATTTTAATATGATTTCTGCGGTTGTCTCAGAGTTTGTTGAATAATCAACTCTTTAATTATCAAGAATATTGCACTTATAGTAATGATCAGACTTCAATGTTCAATTCTCCTCTCCATTCATTCTTGTCCAAATCCTAATTGCTTTGCCACGTGTACTTCCTATGCTGGATTCATCAAATCCAAGCATCTAAATAGCACACTCTCGTACCACTATGTTAAAAAGTTTACGTGGGAAAAAAAAAAAAAGAAAAAAGGATCTTCATAGGAAAAAAAAAAAGAAACAGAAGAATGAAATTACAATAATAACATCAAAACAATAGAGATGTTAGCGCGTTATGCTTATGTGTGCTCTTCTGCATCCGTGCTCACATGAGACTCTGCATGGTGTTCATGAGTTTCCAATGGTTTTAAAACTTTTAACTTTAGAAATAAAGTTATCACTTGCATTTTTGTTTCTTCTTTTAGTGAATTTTACATTTTTCAACGCGTGAATGTGACCATCACATTTTTCAAACTACCCGACGAAGAGGGAACCTATGCTAATTAATCTAAAATACTCTTATTATATTAAAGACTTGTTCAATACGCAATAATCTAGATTTAATTAAACAATATGTTAGATGTATGATTGAAATTTGAGAAAAATGTATTAAAAATATAAAGTAATTGCGTAAGGTCTTGAAAATAATAAGAGAAAAAAAGTTAGTGGAAGTTAGCTAGTCAAAATTTATTGTGTATACAACAAGGCGTAATTTATACTATCAACCCTCAACCTAGAGTGAAAAGGGAAGTTTCACATTTGTGTTTGATTGAGGGTGGAAATATAGTTGGAAAACGTTTTCCACGCAAATTTCTCCCACATCCAGTTTTTTCATCCAATCAAGCATGCATTCATATATATAGTAGAACTTCGATAAATTAATACTCAATTGATCAATAATTCACTAAAATAATTTTTTTGCCGGCCCTGACTTGGGGACAACGTACTAAATTAATAATTCACTAAATTTATAAGATAATAAAAATTTGAGAATTCATATAAACCAATGAATATATAAATTAATAACACCTAAATACAGATAATTAATTATTCAACAGTAATATTTCAGAGCACTCTTCCTTCCTTGAGAATGTATGCCTGCTGGCTTTTGCTAGGAAACTCTACACTTGCAGCACATGTCAACTCTACGAGGATCCAACTGGAAAAAATGAAAGAGATTTTCGACAGACGACCCAAAACCCCTTCCAGTACATTGAGCGCAAGAAAACAAGAGCTGATGGTCGGCGTCACGGCCACTCAAGTTAATAAGCACTCCGTCCGTCCCAATTATATGACCCACTTTTCTTTTTTGGGATGTCTCATTTATTTGGTCCACTTTCATATTCATTTACAACTATACCTCATAATTTGTTTTTTCAATATTACTTTTAATAAATACTACTAATTAAATGAGGATATTCTATAAAATTTGTTTATATAATTGCCATTTCTCATGCCATTCTTAATTCGTGTGAAATAATAAAGTAGACCATATAATTGGGACGGATGGAGTATTAATTTAATGGAAGGCTCATACATATACAAGTGAAAAAAAAAGGACTCAAGTTTGTTAATTAAGAGTAATATTTTTAGTTATGTCGTATTTTAGTATATTTTCTTTTAATTAATATAAATTAGTCCTTAGTGATCTCATGTACGTAAGAGAGTTGTATATTAATTGAACCATAGTTGATTCTCTTAAAAGTTTCTTTTATATCTTTCTTCTTCTTTCGTTTGCACTTGAATAATTCACGTGGTATTGGAGCCATTGAAATCATATCGAAATATCGAATAAACCCATAGAGTTTCAGCCGATTGGATCGTCTCGACTGGAATAAGAGCCATGACTAGAATTTTGATTTTGAGGGATGTTTGGCAAGTTGGACAGTTGAAATTCACAACTTATCTACATGCGGTCGATCAATTTTCAATTCCTTTAGGAAGTCTATCACTAATTTCACACATTCCCTCCTCCCGAAAACCCTAAAATAAAAAGTGAAAGAAAAAGGAAAAAATTAACTATAGAACTCAACTCCTAATTCTTTAGTCACTACCAAAGTCAAAGAACAATTAATCGTTCTGCATCTGCATTATGATTTATGTGTAAAGAAAAACCTCGAAATCAAGATATATGAAGAATCAAGTTCAAAATGGTGAAAAATAGAAAAACCTTAAGTGACAGTAGGTCTTCATGATAGAGAGGGGGGAAAAGGAACTTCTCACAGGGGAAAAAACGGGAAACAGAAAAAACAAATTACAATAGTAACATCCAAACGGTGAGCGTGTTATACCTAGATGTGCTCTTCTACATCCCTGCTCATACCAAACTCTACATTGTCTTCATGAGTTTCCAATGATTCTAAAATACCAAAATTAAAGTACTTATTACTTTATTTTACTTAGTGAATCGTAAAATCAATACACAGCACAGAGAAAGCTAGTGATGTAAGATATGTTCGATTCGAACCTGCTGTAGAACTTGAACGAATATTCAAACGAACCTCACTACTTGAAGCAGCAACAGTGTTTTGATCGACACTAGAAATTGAATCCAAAACTCCTTGATTGGTACGTTCAGGTAAAGCACGCCAGTTGTCAATGTAAACCAATTGATCACGTGATAGATTAGGAATTTCAAGCCGCTAAAGAGTATTCAGAATGCCTTCACTTTCTCCCAAAAGGTGAGTTTCTCACATTCTTCTAGATGCTATTGCTACATTTCTTTAGTATAGCATGAGGTAGATTGCTGAGGCATGCAACCAATATATCGGCAATGATAGCAGACAACTTCTCAATCAATTGAGCACCTGCAGAAGCTGTTTGAGAGCTCTCATCAGCATGGACCAAGAACAGCAAAGTTTTAGTTAATCTTGTACATAGAATTAGCAATTATGACACTATTAGGCAAGCTAATTGGGTTGATCTCCATCATATCTTCATTCATTGTGCTCATGAATTTGTTCAATATTTCTTCACTTTTGGATGCAAGTCTTTCAAGAGCTTCTCTAGAGGTTTCTGATTCCATTGCAACTTCCTGGAGATCCATATCTAACCACTTGCATCTCAATTCTACTAGGACCCATTCATAATCTGCAGCGATTGCGCGAATCGCCATTTTTTTCTGAACATCAAGAGTTTCCTCCACAAGACGCACACATTTAAAACTTCGACTACACTTTTTAACACACTATTCTTCCGGTCACGTTGAATGCCTGGAAGAGCCATCATGATGCTTGTCAAGGTTGAAATCGGTAGGCTTCAGCAATTAGGTGGTTCATTATGGATTAATATTTGTGACACTTGATCGCTTTCAAATTTTAACACACCTTGAAAGATGGTGGAGTTGTGATCAATGAGCTCCATAAGACATCTAGGGTGATTCTTCATACCCCTAGCTATGGATGAATTAATACGAGTGTTAATGAATGTCAGGTATTCAGCAAGCATCTTCTCACATTCTAGAAGTAGAACGAAATTTCCGAGTTCTTGCTCATCATCAAGTGTGTCTTTTGATGTATTGGGTTCCCTTAGAAGTATCCTCTTCAGTACCAATAAGTATCTACTAATTCTGAAGAAAGGGAAATACACAAGAGCTATTGGTGGGATAATCATCACGAATGTGGTCACTGACCTTGGACGCATGATCATTATACAAATAAAACCAAAAATTGAGATTGGTACAAGCAATTTGTTCACAACCACAATAACTATTTGACTTCCTATAAAAATGTCGAGTAGTAGATTTCGCATGTCATAAATCAATTTTCGAAGCTCTTGGCCTCGAACTTGAAATGGTGGGGGTCTTTTCTCCACTCTACCAATCTTTTGATCCCATAATTCTTTATTTCTAATGAAATACCAGATATAGCGTATTTCCTAATATTCCTTATACTTTGGAGTAAAGTTACTGATGATCTCCCCAAAGACATGATGACGCAAAGAGCAATGCTAACATATTGAGTCAAAAGAACATAATACACAGACCATTTATAATCAGAAGCACTTGCTGGCTTTTTTTTAATAGGCAGCATAAATTCATTTGAAATATAACTAAGGAAGCAAATCACAAATGAAACACTGGTAGTCTCAGAGCGTGCCATTATGAACTGAGGGTCACCAATTTCTGCCAAAACCCAATACTTCTTTACACGTGACCTCAACCTGTGAAAGTCCATTAGATGATCTCCTCGTGGTTCCTCAGTCAAGATTGTTCTATGCAGCTAATTATATTTAAGTTCTAAGTACCTTTTACTTGCAAACACTTTTAAAGCACTAGAACACAATATAATGAATGCATAAACAGTCAGAACAACAATCACCAGTTGTAACCTATTGAACTTTTTTGTAATCATGTCCGTTAACACTTGGATAATCACGTTAACCGTAAGAGTCACTATAAGGATACCGAGTGCTGTCAAGTTAAGTAACATATCTCTACATTTCATGGATCCCAAAGAACGCAGGAAATGAGCTGTTGAAATACACAAGAAAACTGCTAGTATATTTAGCCATTTGATTCTCGATGCTTGGCATCGGGGTAGTTAGATCCATTGACAACTTCACTGCAACTGCTAATACCATCAAGGAAGCACCATTGAGAGAAGTATATTTGCAAGGGAACCACATTTTTCTACTGCATTGAGAGAAGTATATTTGCAAGGGAACCATATTTTTCTATGACGGATAGAGTGAACTACATATTTTTCCATGGCATTGGTGCGCTATGATCGACCATTTTGTTCAATTGTTCAGCTCTCTTCTGATCACTGACTCTCTCTATTGGTTTGAATTTAAGATTGGGCCACTAGCGAAATTTCTTTCTTCTTGCAATAAAAGTTACATATTTCGATGCGTTGTATCCATCACAAAAATATATCCAATTATCAGACTTCGCCACGAAACATCCCAAAAGATTTAATATAGCGAACAAAGAAAATTACATATTTCCCAGTAATTCATTGGTAATTTGATTTCTAATATATTATTCTGATGATTGTTACCCCTTGGAATATCTAAATGATCAGTGACAACATTACAAGCATAAATTAATGAATGAGGCGGAAAGTAAGAACTAATTCTGATTAATAAAAGAGGACGTGCCAACAAAGATTAGTTTCCTGATCTTATCTAATAAGCCATCAAGTAGATGTATTTTCTTCTTTCCTTTGAATAAAGGAAGTCTCAAGAAATGTAGAAGAGCCATAGCTACTACCTGTTAAAAAAAAAGGGGGGGCCTTTTTGAAATCGAAAGTAAGAAAAATAGCCATTGAAGTTGTTGCTACAGATTTCGTTTTCTTCATATGATTGGATGCACACAATTTTATGATATTTGTGGTTTGATTTACAATTCGATAGGTTTAAAATAAATTATACCTATATTAAAAACTATAGAATATTTAAAAGTTTTCACAAATCTTTGAGGTTGCTTTTGTGTATTCATAATTATCATAGTTATATAGGTAACTTGTACATGACAATAGTTCAAATATTGTTTGACAGAGAATAATTTAATAATTTTATGTAGAAATCGATATTTAACAACCAAGTTGTTGGTTCAATCATCCGAAATAACAATTCCGGAAAGCAAGAATTCGAAAACTCAACGGTATTTTTCTCTTAAATTTCTTCAAAAACTACTTTAAAAATTAATTAATTTTTGGTTAGTATCTTCATTTTTAGTCTTATTTTGTATGTTTATCTTAGTTTTTAACTTTTACCCTAATTTCAAAATCCCAAAATTTCAACATTTTGAGTGAGAATTTCTATAGATCTAAATATTATCATTAATTAGACTCTCTAGGTACAATATTTGGACTTTTAGGTCCACTTTATTAGTTCCACAATTCGTGCACTTG
This sequence comes from Jasminum sambac, assembly GCA_018223645.1. Lineage (NCBI taxonomy): Eukaryota > Viridiplantae > Streptophyta > Magnoliopsida > Lamiales > Oleaceae > Jasminum > Jasminum sambac. The sequence continues at coordinate 10,937,355 of CP073643.1, forward strand.
TGGTTGGAGGTCAGAGCTGAACAGTACCATTCGGATTTAGCATTTATAAAAGTAAGAGTAATAAATATAATAGATATTTGAGTAAATATAGCATCAATTTATCCAATAGGACCATGTAGTATTTGCAGCTAACAAATGGCCATATATAAGCTCACTTATTCAGAATGTGTCACAAATATATATATCTACTAGCCAGCTTATTTTCTTCTCCTTGAGTTCTAGTTTAAAAGAAAAACGTTTTTCGCATTGTCGATCCATTCTATATTGTATAATATATAATATAATCAATTAATACACCAATTAGTTACAATCGTATTTGTCTTTAGAGGAACTATATATATGTTGCAAATATAGTGGAAAAGAATGGTTTTTTTTATTCAGAAACCCATATAAACTTTGATATCGATGTGTTAGTGAAGAACAGGAAAACTATCTTTTAAACTTGATTGAGTAAATTTATGCATATTATATTATCTAAAGATATTAGTTTTGATTCAGTGCCCATTTAGGTACTTTAACGTGCCCAAATCATGGCATGGCAACACTTATTTATTGTCGATGGCAAACAAAAATTTTGAAATAGAAAAAATAAATGATTTTTCAACAGAAATATTCTTACTTTTTCCGATGGAATGTGACCTCCAAAAAATATTGGAATTTCTAGCCGGCAGTGGATCATATTCCGGAAACACCTTTACTTTTTGATGTGGATCAACGAAGACATAATGGGAATAATATATTGATAAGGAAAATGATATTTTGCAACATACTAAAGAGTTAATCTTCGTCTTTAAAGTCAAATGATTTTGAATTCTCCAACTTTAATTTAAGTCTGGTGGGTCCTCTTATTAATCAGAATTAGTTATACACTCAACCTCAGTCATTAGTTTATTCGTGTCATGTTGTCATTAATCAAATAAATATTCCAAAAGTGTAACAAGCTTGAGAATAATATATTAAATATCATATAGCCAATGAAGTAGTGGTAACGCGTATAATTTGCTTTGTGTGTTTGATAATTGGATACATAATTTTGCTTAATAGAAACACCAAGGCGTTGAAAATTTTAAGTTTCACAGGAAGAACAAAGAAATTCCTCTCACTGCCCAATCTCCCAGATCGCCAGTGATCGGAAAGAGAGCTGAACAATTGAAGAAAATGGTTGACTCTAACGCACCGATGCTTTGGATAGGCGTATATGCCGCCGTAGCATCTCTAGCATGCGTTATTTCTCTTATGGCTGACATATTTCACTCATTCTACCATAGCAAATTATGGTTCCCATGTACATATACTTCTCTAAATGCTGCTTCTTTGACCGTATTAGCAGTCGCAGTGAAATTATCGATGGATCTAACCAGCCCCATGCCAGGTATCTATGATCAATCCGCTAAAGTTACTAGCACAGCTTTCTTGTGTGCGTCAACCACTCATTTCATGCCTTCTTTGGGATCCATGAGCGATAGAGATATATTACTCAACTTGACAGCATTGGGCATCCTTATAGTGACACTTTCTGTTAACGTGATCATCCAAGTGTTCACACGCATCATTACACAGGAGTTCAAACTATTACAACTGGTGAACGTCTTTATGACTCTTTATACATTCATTATTTTGTGTTCTTGTGCTTTAACAGTGTTTACAAGTAAAAGGTATTTGGAACGTCAGTACAACAAATTGCAGAAAGGAATCTCGACTGAGGAACCACAAGTAGACAATATAATGCACTTTGACACGTTAAAGTCATGTGTGAAAAGGTATTGGATCATGGCAGAAACCGGTAATCCTCAGTTTGTAATGGCACGATCTGAGGCCACCAGTGTTTTATTCATGATTTGCATCATCAGTTATTCAACTGCCGGACCTAGGTTTGCTAATCGACATCAACCAGCACACGCTTCGGATTATAAATGGTCCGTATATTATGTTTACTTTATACAATATGTAGGGTTGGCTCTATGTGTGGTTGTGTCTTTGGGAAGAGTTTTAGTAGCTTTACTCCACACTATACGAAATAGAAGGAAATGGACTATATCTGGTATTTCATTTGAAATAAACAATTACAGGATAAAAAGACTAGTGCAATGGAAAAAGAAACCCCTACCATCTCAAGTTCAGGGCCAGAAGCTTAGAAAAATTATTTACGACATGAGAAACCTATTTCTCAACATTTTCATAGGAAGTCAGATAGTTATTGTGATCGGAAACAAATTGCTTGTGCCAATCTCAATTTGCGGATTTTTCTACATATTGACCATTGGCACAATTTCTTTCACAATATCAATGATAATCCTCCCCTTGACGATTCTTCTCTTTTTATCTATCTTGAGAATGAGAATCATTCAATGCTTGGTGATACTGAAGAGAAAACTTTTAAGGGAACCCAATGAATCGGAAGACGTGCTTAATCATGAGCAAGAACTTGGAAATTTTGTTCTACTTCTAGAAAGTGAGATAGTACATGCTGGATACGTGAAGTTTATTCACACTGCGATTAACTCATCCATAATGAGGGGTGCAAAGAATCAGCCCAAAAATCTTATAGAGCTTATAGGCCAGCACTCCACCAACTTTCAAGGTGTATTAGAATTTGAAAGTGACCAAGTGTCACCAACGTTAATGCACAACCAACCTCCTAATTGCTGGAGTTTAATAATTTCAACCATAACAAGCATCATGATGGCTCTTCCAAATATTCAACATGACCGGAGGAACCGAATGCAAAAAAGCATTGTTGAAGGTTTTAAGTATGTACGTCTTGTGGAGAAAACTCTAGATGGTCATAAAAGATTGGCAATCAGCAGAATTGCTGCAGAATCTACATGGGTCGTTTTAGAATTAAGAAGCAAGTGGTTAGATGTGGATCTCCAAAAAAGTGCAAGGGAATCAAAATGCTTCAAAGAAACTCTTGAAAGACTTGCCTGTAAGAGCGAAGAAATTTTGAAGGCATTCATGAGTCAAATAAATGCAGATGCAATGGAAATCAAGCCAATAAACTTGCCTGATAGTGTCATAATTGCTAACTCTATGTACAAGATAACCAAAACTTTGTTGTTGGGCTATGCTGAAGAGAGCTACTCAGATGATCAATTGTTTGAGAAGTTGTCTGTTATAATTGCCGATATACTAGCAGCATGCCTCAGCAATGTACCCCTTGTTATACTAAAGAAATGCAGCAATAGTGCCATAGAAGAACGAGAGAAAAGTACAAGGGACGCAACTCGCCTTTTGGGAGAAACTCAAGGCCTTATGAAAGCTCTTCAAAAGTGTGAAATTCCTAATCTACCACGTGATAAATTAGTTTATGTTGACGAGTGGCATGCTTTGCTCAAATGCACCAACAATGGCATTTCAGATTCAACTTCTAGCACTACTTCAAGTGGTGAGTTGCATTTGGATATACAAGAACTTCACTCACGTCCTACAGCAGGTTTGAACACATCTCACGTCATTAGCTTTATATATGCTTTTTCGGACTTTTTTCCTAACGCCAAGTAAAATTAATAAACAAGTACGAATAAATAACTACTGGTTAATTGTGGTGTTTCAGAAGCCTGGGAAACTCATGAAGACAATGCAGAGTCTCGTGTGAGCGAGGAAGAACAAGAGTTCAGAGAGGAAAAAGAGAAGATCTAAACATAACACCCTAACATCTCCATTCTTTGGAGCTTATTATAATTTCTGTCTTCTTTTTCACTTTATTCCTATGATGATCTTTAATTTGTGTTTGTTGTGTTACCATGGAAACCTACTCATGTCACATAATGCTTGTCTATTTTTCACCATTTTGATCTTGATTCTTGATAGACCATATGATAGATATATAACTCACTACCAAAAATAGGACTTTGAGGGGGCTACCGTCGTCCTTATAACCTTGCGCCTATAGAATAATAACAGCGATATACTCATGCCTATAGAACAATAGCAACATCGCTCCTATTACTATACAGGTACGAGACTATAGGGACGATTGAGCTATCCCTAAAGGTCTGATTTTTTACATTGTGATGTCTTGACATGAAAGTTTTTCATCACACATAACGGAGAATGGTTGACTGTTCAATGGCTTGGGATTGGCTAAAGAATTAGAGGTTGAGTTTTATAGTTCTTGTGATTTAATACCTCCGTCCACAAAGATACGCCTGGTTTAACTTTCACATAGTTTAAGAAATTATAATTAATATTATTGAAAAATTAAATTTTAGATGTATTTTTTCAAATATACCCTTGCATTAAATAATGTCAACTAATAACAATGTATATTAAATAAGGATACAATTGGACAATGAAAGAAATTAAATGCAAACAAAATATAAAGTGGCCTATATTTTGGGACGGACAAACATGGAATACAAGCCTATCTTTATGGGACGGAGGTAGTATTACTTATGATTTGGGCAAAAACACTGATTTGGGAACAAGAGATGATGAATTCACACATTCTTGGATGATTGATGTTCAAAACGTTTAGCCATTTAAACTTGGGATCATAAAAAATTAGCATTATTCACAATAATAAAAAGCATAAAAATAACTACATTTTCAAACTAACGTCGTAGCTAATAAGCTCTTCAATCAGTTGGTTGTTGCTAGAAGATTTCCAATAATGCTCAAAACCGCGTCACAGATATGCTTCAAACCCTCTTTTCCCACACCAATTTGAGGTGGATAAACCAAACCGGGTGGCCTCTTAAATGCATTTTGATGAGGAACAGAGACGAGCAGAGAGAGGAACTTTGCAAGAGAAAAATGTAAAATGACTTGTTCAATTGACTCACACAACTGGGTTTGCAGAATAAATACAATCAGTTAACCAACAAGATTCTAACTAACTAACAATGATTAACAACTAATCACTCATATTTACAAAATAGGCCCCTAAACTTCTGTACTCTCTTCTTTGGTCCCTGGGCTATCCACAAGCTTTTCTCTACAGACATGCATTTGGATAATCAGCAGCAGCCATTACATGCATGTAAGCATAATCATCCAGCTCTGATCCCAAATCTTGAACTGAATTCTCCAGTGAATCACTTGCAAATGCATACTTTTCTGCACATTCCTCCATCACTTTCTTCATCACTGTTTTACTCATCGTTTTTAGAGGTTAGAAGGTAAGAATTTGTGGAAGTTGCATTTGAGATTCCAACTTTAACCATAATAACTGCCAATCCCTTATTGTCAGCTTTTTCGCTGGTGGAATCAAATTTGAGAGACGACACGCATAGATCATAGTATTTTGTGTTCTTGCAAATCTTTTGGATCAAATCTTGGGCGCCATGTATTGGAATTTGATGAAATGAAATGGAGAGGAAGAATAGGATGAAGAAACAAGAATATCCCATTGTAGAGATACTTTTGTGGGATTAATTTGATTCTTTGTTTAGAGACAATGTTGAGGTTTTGTCGGAGGTGTTGGGATATATGGCTTGATATGTGCTTTCTTGAACCAATTATGAACTATGAGGTCTAGTTTTTTATAATGATGAAAGTTGTGTATAATCTAACGGTATGTATTGTAACAGAGTTCGAACTTATACAGAGTTAAAACCTGTCTTTTATTTGAAAAATTTAGAGTATATTTGTCTCTCTCCTTTAAATTCGTAACTCACAAGACAATTATCAATAAATTTAAAGTCAACTACCTAAATTAACTCTATTCTACTTAATTTTGCCATAAGAGTCGAACATCCAAACATGGATCCTATATATTCCCAAATTCCCACTAGTCTTTTGACTTGATTTGACTGTTTCTGGTTGGATAAGAACAAACTTAATTTAAAAGTGTGACTGAAAATGTATATAAAGAACATAAATAACTAGTGAGGTCATTACAATTAGTTAAAACAAAAAAAATCATTTAATACCAAACACTACAAACTGAGATGGTTTTGTTGTTTTATTGTAAACGTGTGGAAGGGTCTCTCTGGCAAAAAAAGGTCTCCATTGATTAGGTCTATTTGGAAGCTGGGAAGCAACCAAAACAGTGTCACGGGTCACACCTTGATGAAACAAATCTTAAGTGCCATTTTGTGTTTGGATTATTTGTATGAACCCCACATTTTCTTGGCATATAATTTAAGGGGCAGACAGGAAATTATTGGATTCTTGAAACATTTTGGCAAGAAATATTTATTAATAATATTTGAACACACAACTCCACAATCTAATCCCTGTTCACATTTTATCTCTGGAGACTTGCATGTGCACATGTGAAGATCAAAGTGAATTCCAAATAACAAGTTGAACCTTATTCACTGGCATTTTTCTAGTGCCTTGTCCACTTTTATATCATAAAAACAAGGAATGCCTGTCTTGTTTGTCAAAATAGTAAAAACTTCTTCACTTTCATATTTTCTAGAAATGTACTTTAAAAAAAATGTTTTAACAAATTCTTTATATTTTTTTCCTTTTTAGTTTCACAGTAAAAATATGCTAAAAGCAAATTAAAAATCAAAACTGAAAATGATTACTTATGCTTAACAGCGAGTCAAACTTATAAGCTAGTTATTTCAATAAGATTTCTCTCTAAGTGTCGAATGTATCAAATTGTTCTTCTAACTGTTTCCAAAACAAAAATACATCACAAAATTGAACTGATCACTCAAACCTCTAATTACACTGTTAGTTTGCAGAACCAAGAAATGTACAGACATATTGTGACTCCCCGTTCTGGTACTTAATACTTTTGCCAGTTGATCCGATTTGACATTTCACTCAAAACCCGAAAATGCATCAAAAATGATGAATACAGGAAGCATTTCTTGTACTAACCCCTTTTTTTCTAATGAAACTAAGTGTGTGATCTTGGTGCATCTTTGGACCTGCATATACATTCAGGGTACGGATTCTGGTAGAAAGATTCCTCCACCCTGAATCGAGCTCGACCCTTGATCCCTGGTGGCACACCATCCCTTTTTCGGGGTGCACCTTGCCTGCGGATTTGGAAATAAGTTGTGAATAAATGACTTTTTGTAAGTCAAAATTGAAAATAAGAAGCTTATTTGAAGTCACAAAAGAGTTCATTCCAGAAGATGCTGAAGTAACTATTTTTCACTCGAGTAGCTAAAGCAGATATATCAATAACCTGTTTTTATGTAATTGCCTCACTAGATGAGAGAGAGAACTTTCTTTAAGCTCTCCGTTGTCCAATCTGTCAAATATTTTTACCAGACCTTTCCTGCACAATGTACATAATGTTAGTGAACATTAACAGACCAAAACCATTAACCGAGGAGAAAATGTAACAGCATCACAACTCTGTCTGAACAAAGAACATGCAGCAGATCTTCGTGCTAATTAAAAGAAAGTATAAAAAATCTCTGCACTACGAAGAATAATGAGCGGAAAAAAGAAAAATATTATGCTCCCCAAGTTCGTTGACTAGTTAGATAATTCTGAGGTATGAACAGAACCTGTCTGGAGTGATGGTTTTCCGATGCCCCAAGTATCGACGATGTCCCTCTACTGCTCTTGCCATATTTCCCGAATGCGATGGAACGAAAACATCACTTTCTACAGAGATGATGTAATCAAGTGCTGCAGTTTGAGATGCATGCTTGGCAAATGGACTCAATTCTTCTTCAGTTGCAAGCATTTCCTGTCATCAGTGAAACATCGCCGTAGTTCATATAACAACTAGGCATGGCAGTTTGGTTATTTCTCAGTTAAAAACAATGGAAACCCGCACAACTCGACCAACCTTGAAAACCACATTTGGAAAGAGAGAAGTAAGCTCTGAAAGATGAGCATTGCCACCATAAATTTCCCCAGCAGCAATATATATCAAGGTAGATGGTGGATAGCCAAGTGCTTGAAGAAAAACTCCGACCTCCTTTGGAGTTAGAGGGCAGAAACCACCAACTCTCTGTTCTGTGGAGTTAATATTCTTGATCTTCCAGTGATTAGTGTTCTCCCTAGTTAAATAAAGATAAAAAATAAAAAATAAAATGCAAGGAAAAGTGATTTTAAAATAGCTTTACCAAATAAGCACTAAGATATTTTCATTCACAGAGCATGTTTGGCCAAGCTTAAGAAGTTCACATGTAATGTATGTAAATAAGCAAATGACAAATATTTACAGATCTACATGCCGGTAAGTAATGAGGTGCAACAAGTCTTTCACCTCATTATTTTAAGCTCCTCTGATTCAGCTTCAGTAAGACCGTAAGTACATCCAGTAAAAGAGAGCATGTCCTTCTCGTATCTTAGATGAAGTGCAATGTATCTTTCAGCACGAGATCGCAACCGCTCCACTAGCTTCTGTGGTGTCACCGATATTTATGCTCAGAACCTAATGTAACATGAATCCCCGTAGGAGACCTCTTAAACAAATTTGTAGATATGAGAAATACATGAATTCAGTAATTCATTTCTATATGTTCAAGAGAGTTAATTACAAAATTACCATTCCGCTAATTCATTTCCGCATATAGATTCACAAAGCACTATGTTGGTTATATTATAACAAAAATTCATGGTGCAAGTTTGTGAAGTTGACATATGGTCAGAGAAGGGTGATGGTTCTGACCTGTCCCAATCTGTTTATAGAAGGAGAGAAGCGCAGAGCGTGATATAGAGCACGACATCTCAATCTTTGTATATCAAGAGGTAGATCATTATTTGCGAGTCGAGAATCGGATTTGGCAACATGGATTAACTGAAAATTAGAAACACAAATCTCTGTAAGCCAGCTATGCTAATAATTTTAGAAGTACGCTTATGCACTTTTTATCATTCAATCAAAAGTTTACACATTTTCAATCCCTTTACATCTAACCCGTTAAATGTAAGAAATTAGGAATAGTATTTAGTGTGGAAAAATGGATGAAATAAGAAATCAGGAATATATGCAAACAAGATAAGATGACAGCAGACCGATGATAAGTTAAAGCGGCCAGCTTAGGCAGTCAAGATCTTGCAAAAACCCAAGCTAATTCATGCAGGCATAATCGATGCAATCTCAATAAAATATATGGACGAGAGAAAAATGCAACAAAATTCGATGGCATCTTAGGTTAAAGAAACATTAAATTTCACTGCATCATCTCATAGATGTAGCTAAAAATCAAGATATTCAATTATATGCGCGCGCGTGTGTGAGATCAAAAATTACTTCACAACTAACTTTCACCAAGTCAAGTAAATTATGTTTTGCTGTAACTTACTGAAAATCGCTGAAATTTTTGAAAGGTTACTTACCACAGAGGTACTTGAGATTAAAGAGATTTTTTGGAGTCCTATTCTCCTCAAGAACATACACCAATTTTTCTTTTAAAACTTCTTAGCCCTTCGTTTTGTTTAGTCACCCTACGTGGGTGTTTGCAAACTCGTAAAAATCAATCTTTAGGAGTAAATAGAGAGAGAATGAGTAGAGTTGAATGGTGAAGATTTTTAGTACAAGTGAACCCTACGAAATATGCGGATGTTTATTTAACCAAATTCGAATTTAAAAGAGTATGAGGAAGTAAGAAGAAAAATATTTTTGCAAACACACACTACATGTCATAGCATTACTAATGATGCTAAGATACATCTGGCACAGTGTTTACACAAACTGGATACCCATTTGTAAGCGCACTGTATATTTTCATAAATTCCTTTTTATCCACACATTTCACATTTGCCGCCATAATACTAATCCTTTTGAATGGAAAACAATCGTAATACATGCATGCTTTGGAGTTCAAATACAAGGACATGATGGAAAAGGAAATTACTTGCCTGATGATCATTCCACAGTTGTCTCATTTCCTCATAGTAGCTCATCGAAGACCATGAAGTGAAGTGCTTCCTAGCTCGAGGAACATTTTCTAAGCCTTTCGGAATCTCCTTCACAATCCTCACATCTTGTTGTAAAGTTTTAATGAAATGAAGTTCATCGAATATATCAGAAAATGTACTGCATATGAGCATATTAGAATAGAGATACAATAAAATTGAAGTATTAATCTCAAACAAAATCGAAGTTAACGACATCTAAAAATAAGACAGAAATATTACATTTGAATATTTGATAATAAAAGAAATGGCACAACATGTGTCCTTGAAATTATGTTAAATGGAAGTACATGTGTAACATGCATGCATCTACATATACAGATGGGAGACAAGTATGGATGTGAGAGAAAAAGTAGCAAAAGCAATACAGCACAGCAACTGACCTTGTATCCTGCCAGAACGAACGCTTATCCAACTGCGGAATTACCAAAGTAGCATTCATTATACGTGCCACGGCCACCATATCAGCTATCTATTAAACAACGAGATGGTAAAATAAAACATCATTAAGAATATTGTTGTGCAATGAGTATTTAGCACTAAAACAATAATTCTGGCAGAAATATGAAAATCACAATTCTGAGAATTGTTTTCTGCAACAAAAATGGTTTTCTTGGGGGGATGTCTATTGAGAAGTAAAAAAAAAAAAAAAGTCACGGGTTAAATGCATGGTACAAACTAAGTTTTTGAATCATCTCCGAAATGCGGACTCCAAACAACCACTGATAGTGATCACATCATGTTCTTGTTTAGTATAGAATTTTCTTAAGTGAAAAATTATACTAAATCAGCACCATGACTCATTATTAAGGCATTCACAGAAAATCGACCCCAATAAGGTCTTCTTTTCTAGCTTCAGGATGAAGGACTTAAAGTTAGTTTCAACGAGGATTTTACTTGTCAAACCTTCAATCACGCAAAACCAAAAATCAAACGTGAATTCATCATTCCTTTGTCCACAAGCAAAATAACTCATAAAATTGCCTGCAGTTCATAACCATTTTCCCAAAAGTAGTTACTTAAGCTACTTGTTTGTGATCTGATTCACAAGAATCTTTACCCATTAAGTTCAGGGGTACAGATAAGTTACACGAAGTATCTATATTTTCAACTACAGAACAAAATAAGTAAATAAATAAATCAAATCAAATAAATAAATTCTAATTAAGGCACTTAATGGGAGGACCAGAAAGAAAAGAGATGCTGATGTATAACTAGTATGTAAATAAATAAAGGTGCTGCAATTAATCGGTGTTGACTTTGTTTTTTATACTTTCACCAATTTTCTGCTAGTTCTAGGACCAGAAATGCGGTTTTGCACTAGCAGACAAGCACCTTGAATATTAATGCACGACATTGCGTTGGCAAAGACCAACAAGGAGAAAGGTCACAGGTTAGCAAACCCAAATTTTTGAGGACTTTATCTAAGTGATCACCTGGTATGTGGTGGGGTACAAAGCTCATCTCAGACATTGTAGTTTAGTGAATTAGTTGAAATATAATGCGGAAATATTATTGAAACTATTGTATGAAATAAGGTTACAATCACTCGTTTATATAGGAGGACAAACCTATCTATCTAAACTAGGAAACTAAATAAACAAGGAAATTAAATAAATAAGGAATAAAATAAATCCTAAACAAATTAGAATTATATTCTAAATAAAACACTTTCTAACACTCCTCCTCAAGTTGATGCACTGATTGCACTCAACTTGGACGGTAAAGTATGGAATGTGGAATTGTAGAGTGGTAGGATAGCCGACTACTTGTGATCAGTTGTCAATTCTGATCGTACTCCATCTTCAAATGGTAGCCAATTCTGATTGCAACTCCAAGTAGCAAAAGGCTCCCCCTTTCTTCCAATTCCAAGTAGAGGACTTCAACGAGTTATGTCGCCGAAGTAGTGATAGAAGACTCCAACGAGTTATGTCGTCAGAGTAGTTGCAAAGGACTCCAACGAGTTATGTCGCTGGAGTAGTTGTAGAGGACTCCAACGAGTTATGTCGCTGGAGTAGTTGTAAAGAACTGATATGCAAGCTTCTTAATCCTTAGGGACCAAATCAGCACATATCCGAACTTCAAGGACTAATATGCAATTTTTGGAACTCATGATATACTTGCATAAATCTGAAATCTCTAGGGACTGATTCTGCAATTTACACAAATTCTTTTAAGGAAAAATCTGAATCTTCAACCTGTCTTTGTTGCTTCATGGCTTCAACCTTCAAACCGACAGTGCTTCAAGAGAAGTCACTGCTGCGCCTTCGTCGGAGGTCCGTCGGCAGTCATAGAGGGCTGCCAATGGTTGAAATCAAGAAGATCCTTCGCTGAATAGGTGTGAAAAGTCGCGAGCATTCATAGCCGCAATTCGCCAGAGAAATCTGATGGTCGGCGAGGCTTATCCGGAGCCAGTCGAGGTCGCCGGTGACTCGTCGGCGTCTGGGCTGGCTGTGATTGACGGCAGAGGGTCAGATTCCCCTGCTAGGGTTTTCAATTTGGGGGGTTTTTTCAGATTCCAATTTTTCCAGATTTGGATGTTGTAGATTTTGGGCTTGTCTTTGTCAATTGATATTCAGGTTATCAATTGACTGGAGAATTGTAGAGAAAATTGATTGGGTAGAGGGGCCGGCTTTTTCACCGGAAAATTTTAAGACGGGGCCGGACGAGCAGCCAATGGCCGCCCGCCGGAGAACCAAGATCTGAAAGCCTTACGCTCTGATACCAAGTTGAAATATAATGCGGAAATATTATTGAAACTGTTGTATGAAATAAGGTTACAATCACTCCTTTATATAGGAGGAGAAACCTATCTAAACTAGGAAACTAAATACAACAACAACAAACTAAGCCTTATTCCCTACAAATAGGGGTCGGCTGTATGGAACCATATGAGAACTACGTCGGATCGTAGGTATGAGTTTTGCTATACCACGCCTTCCTATCCAAAGCTAGTTGCCCATCTACCTGTTTAATAAGCATATCTGTACGAATGACTTGCATCCACGTTTGTAACGGTCTTCCTCTACCTTTCCTTACATTTCCTACCCTAATACTCTCACTCTTTCTCACGGGTGCATTCTCAGGTCTCCGCAATATGTGTCCAAACCATCTCAATCGGTTCTCCCTCATCTTATCCTCAATCGGGGCGACTCCTAAACTAGGAAACTAAATAAACAAGGAAATTAAATAAATAAGGAATAAAATTAATCCTAAACTAATTAGAATTATATTCTAAATAAAACACTTTCTAACAGAATTGTTAGCGTTTAAACAACCACACAATGGTCAAAGGTGACAAGAAGATTTAAGGAATTGACAGAAACAACTTACACCAGTGCGCATTTGATTTAATCCCCCATTACTCCTGACAGTCATATAGCGGTCCAAAACTTGGGCAGCTGAACATGTAAATTAGGTCTTGAGGAAATATGTTTAGCTGAGAGGCACACAAAAAAAAAGGATGGGGGAGAGAGAGTTGAAAACATCACCTTTATATTTATAGCTCGGCTTGGCACATGGGTGAAAATTATGACTAAAAGAAAATCCCCAAAGCCGATCATCTCCTACCTGCAAATCACAAACCAGAATTACACCATCAAAAAGATAAAACAGAATGGTCATTCACCGAATTAATAATTATTTGGTCATTCTTGATCTCAACAAGAATTTGCTATATTATTTTGGTTCACAGCTGAGAGAGGTTAGTGTCATGATATCTATCTCAAGTTATCTGGCTTGTCCACATTAAGGGTATGGACATTGAGTTTGTAATCGATAGAAGAGGTTTGGAGGCAAAAAAGAACAGTCATAGAAGAGGAGCAGAAAGAGAGCAGTGAAGGAAGAGAAAATATAAGTTTATTCTTCTTGATGGTGCATACACTTTCTTCAATAGATGTTGTGAAGCAGCCCGCTGACTAGGAAATAGAGAAATTACACAAAAATAGGAACAAGCAATTCAGTAAGCGGTAGCATGATTAACAACTGGACTATAGGACTAAGTCAATAACAGTAAAATATAATGAGCAAGACTGGGTCAACAGCACGCTTGTCATGTCAGTTGTTTCATTCCTATTATCCGTGGCTTTGAGGGTGATAAGTAGAACTCACATAAAGTTAAGTCCCTGGCAACTGAAACAAAGTCTTCCAAAAGGCATGAAATAAAACCTTATCCCTGTCACTGATAATAGATTTTGGTACCCCATGTAACTTGACAATATGATTAAGAAATGCCTTAGCTACATTGATGGCCGTAAATGGGTGTTTTAATGGGACAAGGTGCCCTTATTATAACAAGCAGTAATTTCTGTGCATCCTCGCAGAAAAAAGGAAGGCCGTCAATGAAATCCACGGAAATCCCAGTCCAATTTTTTTTTGGAATGCCCAAATCCCAATGCTTGGAAGAGTCCAATAGGTCATCGTATCTCAATTTTGCAATGGCAAACATCACGCTCCTGGATGAACATCTTTATTGCACTCTGTACCCTTGGCTAAAGAAACATCGATTGAACACAATTCAAAGTCTCTTGGAACCCAAAATGTCCCACAATTGGTGAAGAGTTATTACCTCCCAAAAATTGTTGGAGCTGGAATACAAGTTAGAAATTGTATCTTGATGTGACTGAAGTTGTTTATAGAAAGGACCCGAAAACTTCCTCCTTAAGAGTAGCCCACAAATCTGAATGTGACAACTATAGCCTGAAATACGAATTCAGCAATGCGGACTGCATCGGCCTTGTTATCGACACCTTATATTGTATCACACAATCATAGCCAAGAATTTGTGGTAACTAACACAACTGAGCAAGGGTTGTGATGCACTGCTTCGATAGATATTTAAGACTCCTTCAATTGGCCTGTACAATAAGCGTCGACTGAGAAGATAAGTACTCTACCTCTGGATTTCATCAATGAAGGCCAACATTTCCTTATCATAAGTTAGGCAATGTCAAGGCTCAATTGGTCAGTCTTGTGAGGGCAAACATTGTCGCACTATTCAGTATCGTATCATTGAAAAAAATAAAAAATACAAAATAAAAATAAAAAATAGAAAACCTTCTCATTCCTGTCTGCATGCTTCGCTGACAACATTGGCAATGAAAAAGAAATGATACTCGGTCAGATAATGCTTGAATAGATATTACATTAATCATTCTTTCTCTCAGGGCCTTCGAGTATTGTGGGTACCTCTAGGGGCGAACTGGTTCTGGTCAAGTTTCAATGGAATTTTGTAATCATGGCATCAGCTAGGAGGAAAGTTACATGCTCATTGAAGACTTGATAGACCTCATCAGAGAGCTGGCCCAAGGCTACTGGTCGATCCAAGATTTGTTCATCTAATATTGCATTGCTAATTGAGGTGGATAGCGAGATTTGTAGGTCATATCCTGTGCCTGATTAATTGCTGCAGTTCACTACCTTCCAGTGATTCTATTTGAATTCTTTGCAAACAGTGGAGTTGTTGCGCTCCGTTGTCACTGAAGGCCATTATATAACCTATGACAATCAATTTGGATAGGCCCAAAAGTTTCCAACCACTGTACCCCGAAAACCACTACGACAAGCAGCAACCGGTAAGACATAAAAGTAAAATCGGCTATTGTTGATAACCAAGTTGAGGCTTGTGCATGTCCCTATACAATTGAATTTTCTCACGATTGCCAACCATTACTTGAAAGGAGAGGTCATTCATGCTTTACAGTCAGCGCCAATTTTCAAACAAAGAGATTGGCCAATAAAATTCTGGGACTATCGCCACTGATGAGCACAGTGACTTCCCTCTTCTTTTACGTTTCCCGGCCATGCAAGGTTTTGGGGTGACTAGTTCCTCCCACAGCATGAAAAGAGATCTCGAGTACAGTTTCAACTGGGGCTGATTAATTCAAGTTGTGGAGGTCATCAGTTTCCGACAATTTTGGGCAGTGTTCGATTATAAAAAGTTGAAGGTGATCTCTAACATGTTGACCCATGATGCGATGGATAGGATTGCTTCTTGTTGCTTCCTAGTGGGTTTCAGGCCTGGTAACCAAGAAGAACTTTTGCTTGGTTGTTCTGGTTTCGTAGATAAGTTGCAGGACTTCAAAGTAAGTTAGCACTAGCACAGCCAACTTTCTTTGGTAAGGAATTCAGCTCTTCAATCAAACCCGCAACCCTGAAAGCATCCAATAGAGAATTTTGTTGGTTGTTTCATCTTGACACCCAAATGAGTGCCGTGGTGCCACGCAGCAATAAAACCGTTCTGGGAGGTTGTCAACCCCATGAAAGTGTCTTTCGAAAGCCTCTTGATGGGCAGCCACATGAAAGTTTGTTTGACACGAGTTAATACTTCAGATGGGTCCTCATAGTTGAGTGGCCCTAATCGTAGGTGAACCGCCTTTGTGAATGCTGCCCAAGTACGTGGAACTTCATTAACCTTTTGTGCCGTTGTAGGGCGATTCCCTCAAAATGAAATGACGCCAATTGAACCTCTTGATCCAAGGTGACATAATGAAATTCAAAAAGTACTCTGCTTTATAAATCCATCCAGTGGGGTCTTCCCCATTGAAAGTTGGGAAAATGAGTTTAAAGTGGTGATAGTCGTCACGGATGGTTTAAGTGTTTACAGTGACATGTCATGCAGGTTGACCTCCCTTTTTTAGAATACGGGAGGAGAGAGAAAAAGGGTGGATTAGTCACAGATATTTGATTCCATCTCTAATTTTGGAGAAGGCTTGGTAGGTGCAAAGGGGTTAAGTTCGGGAGCAGTGGTGGTTGAAGTTTATGAGGTTTGTAGGAACAGGTGTTCTACTAATACAGTTTGAAGAGAAGTAGAGCCTGGATATAAGCCGGATTCATGAAGACCTAAAATTTCGTGAACTTCATTGCAAAATGCAGTTTTGCTACATGTCTCCAACGCTGAAACAGGGCTCTGATACCAAATTATAGAAGACCTTTGGGAAAGAAAGAATACTGAGAGAAGAGGCACAGAAAAAGAATGGAGAAGGAAGAAGAAGTATAAGTTCATTCTTCTCAATGATGAATACAATTCCAGAAAGTCTCTTAAATAGACTTTATATAACAATAACAACCCACCAACCAGGGAATAGGGAAATTACATAAAAATAGAAACAAGTAAATCAGTAAACGGAAACGTGTTTAACATAGACCAAGTCAATAACAATCAAATATAATCAGCAACACTGAGTCCACAACACACTAGCCATGCCGGTCATATCAGAGAGATAAATCTCCGGCAACCTCCACTTAATAGTAGTCCCTTTTATGGTGTGTTTTACCCAAGAGGTAGTAATAATGGTATACGGTCAAATACCACCTCTTCTAGCTGTAATCAAGCATAAGGAGGGTGAGGTTGGCATTGCCATGTGCATCCGAACTAGCCATGGACTAGTGCAAAGCCAATCAGGTGGTATGTCATGGTATCGGCTCCAAGTTATGGAGTCTCACTTTCCAATCATAGGCTTTGAACTTTGAACTGTGATCTATAATCTTATTGACACCTTCTCCTTCACAGTTACCTTAAAAAGCTGACTGTTACTCAAGATATTGTAACAATTAGTTCTTCACAGTTAGTTTATGAGGCTGAGTTATATCCAAGAAATTGAAATAATTAGCTAAGTTCCAGTTAATTTAGTTACAGCAATAAACCAGGGACATTTCACTACCATGCTGTCATGTGACAGGCATTGATGCAGCAGATATCTGATCATCTTTTTAGTAATTAGCAATTTCTCCTTTTGATAAAACTACAAAGTTCATTCAATGATTCAAATGTCAACAGTTGATCCTCCCAATGCCTTTCTCCGATTGTAATATCAAAGATTCTACAGTGACAACCTCAAATAACCCAATTCAGCCTCATATATAGCTTCCAGATGCTTGAGAACTAAGATATGAAATATAGATTCTAAAGTGAAAGAACATTTTATCTGCGAATATACCAGTAGCAAGTTCACCGATTTCAGAGACTTGAATCAATATAATTCTCATATGGCTTTCTAGAAATCTATCAAGTACCTCCCCCAAGAAGATCTAAATTCATCGATCCCTTTATCTAGAAATTCAACAAAATTCCTCGCATGCCAATTAAATTTAACAATTCAAACTGACGCACAAAATTAGACCTACTGAGAAAATAAAAACTAAATCTTGAAGATTTCCAAACTAGATAGAAAATCACAATTCCCCAAGAGAATACAAATATAAAGCAAGAAGCAGTAACCAAACTTGCACAAAACCAAAGACTTTATATTTAGATAAGGAATCAAAAACGAGCATAAAAATATTACAAGCCATCTATCAGAAATGCAAAAGAAATAGCAGTTTAAAAAACCCAGCACAAAATAAGGGAAGAATGACGGACCTGTTGAGATTTGGATTTCTCCTCAAAGGAATGAAGAGGCTTTTCCTGTTCATCTTCCAAAATATCCTTGCTATACAATATAAAAGCAAAGACTGACAGAGCAAAGAGAATAATCACGTAGGCAGTGATTGAGAAAAATGAAGGTTTTTTATTCCAGGTTGATGGGTTTCTGAGATTGGAATTGCGTCGGTGGTAAACCATATTTGGTTCCAAATCTCTGATCTATATAACGTGATCTATATAATGTTGACTCTCGATTCGCATCTAGAGGACGGGCACATTGCTCATATTTTGGACCAGCTCAATCAGAGAGGAAGGAATGGCTGAATGGGATGGATATCCGATTCCAGTTTTCCAACTATTCGAAGTGTTCGGCCAAATTTCATTTTTCAAAAGTAATTAACTTTGCTATATTTTGGAATTTGGATGGAATTAACATTTTATGTTAGATATTGGCCGTTGGTGACATATACTAGCATATGCTTCACCATGGTGAAATTCGACCCTAAGTTTTTATTTTGAATTGCTTTGGAAAGGATAAGCTCCCTTACAATGAGTTGAACAAAAAATAGTTTAAGCAAAAGGGTGGCGCTGCCTACACTCCCAAATTTAATCCATACACCGACATGAAATATACACCTACTTTTAAAAAAAAAAATACTTTCATATCTACTTCTTACATCCACATTCTTGCCATAATTACCCTCCACCCCACCACCACACCGTATAGATCTACACCCACCATCCCTTTGAAAACTCCATTAGGGAAAGGAGATTCCAACCTCTTCCAACACAAAGGCAAACAACGAGAATCCATAGTAATGGACAATGATGAGTTAACTTTGTTTCTCTTGACAAAAGTAGAGCTTTCTCGAATGGTATATGCAAATGGTATAGCGAAGTCAACACTAATTTGTCGATGGTAAAGAAAGGGGATTAGCCAACAACCGACGCCCAAAAATGGGGCCCGGCCAGCAGAGGTCGAAACCCCAAAATGGGGATTGGTTGTGGCTGGCCAATCCCCATTATAGGCGTTCGGTCACGGATGGCCGACTCCCTATAATGGGGATCAGCCAGCAACAGCCGATCACCATATTGGGGTTTCGACAGTGGCTTAGCTAGTGTTGGCCGAACTCCTTAAAAAGGGTTCAGTCAAGGCCTTATCAGTCAATCCGATGGCTTTTTTTTTAGATTTAATTGAATTGTAGTTTGAAATATTATTTAATTAGTTGTGTATTATTTTATTTTTGTTTTGTTAGTTGTTTTAATTGTCAGTTAAATATTGTCATTATTTATTAGTGATTCAAATGTTATTTATTGATTAGTAATTTTTTATTTTGTACAGTGCGGCGATATATGTGGCGTAGTAACCGACCAACTGGCTCGGAGAGAAAACAACGTCAAGTCGAATGTGCTATTCAGAACGAAGCAGTACAAGATCATATAGTACACGATGATATTGGTCCGTCTCAAGCCTGCCTAGATGTCGATCCCGTTCTAGAAAAAGATGTGGTTGTTGATCAAGCCGAAACTCATACTGAAGATAATGAAACAGAGGCCGAAAGATGACGATGACATATTGACTGGGCCACATCCCTATGGTCCATCGAATCCTAGAGTTTTATGCTCTTTCAAGATGCATGTGGCCTCAAAAATATGGTTCAATACAGAAAAGGCAACGCTTAAATGTTATTTCCATATGGAGAAGCTACGAGAATGGACCTATGATTGCAATTTAAAGAGGTCATGGTTGAATATATTGAGGAATTCCAGTATTAATACTTTGGGAAACGTATCTTATGGAAAGACCAATGAGACCTTAATATGTGCCTTCGTGGAGAGAGGTTATCCTGAGACGAATATGTTTCATTTGACATTTGGAGAGATGACCATTACGCTTGACAACGCGTACTATCTTCTTGGCCTACCTTGCAGCGGTCGTTCTTTGGAACTCGATGCTAATAGGTCATCCGAGTCCAGTTGCCATATTGTGCAGAGATTATTGGGACTAGCGTTGGAAGAGGTTGAGGATGCACATGGCAATGTAAAGGGCCTTTCAGTGAAGTTGGAATGGCTATGTACTTAATTTAAAGGTAGCATTACTTCTGATGATCAGCATACAATAAGATATACAGTGAGGGCCTACTTGTTGTATCTTTTGGGCTACACTATATTTACTAATAAGGACAGTACTCAGGTCACAATGAAGCACCTACATTTTTTGGAGGACCTTCACAAAGTACGGAATTATGCTTGGGGAACTGCTTCCCTCGCTCATCTATAGACGCAGTTAGGACTAGCATCGAGAGCTGACGTGAATCAGATGTTGAGATACTCGACTCTATTGGAGGTAATACGTAGTTAAATGTTTGTTTTGCTTATAGCCAATTTTCTTTTATTTTCGTTGTGATTTGTATTATATAGAGCTTAACATTACTGTAGGCTTTGATATACCAACACTTCACCACACTAAGGCCTTAACATAATATGCAATACATCGACGAGGAACCACTTGCGATGATGTGGTTACTGAAGGCACATCCTGGGGCATCTCTAGACGCTGTCGTGGCGTGTAGAGAGACACTGGATTTGATGAAGCCATACAATGTGAGTGAATAAATTTTTAATATACTATTTATGCGTTATTGATAGATAAATCAAGTAGCGTGTCTCATTGTAATATTGTGCAGATATCATGGAGCCCCTATGCTGATTTTATAGAACATTTTCCTCTTGATATTGTCACATTCTACCACAGATGCATTACGGCCTTAGATGTTGTGGAGCCGTACCACCCTGGTTGTGTGCTTAAACAGTTCGGCTATATATAAATGGTACCTGAGGACCCTCTTGCTCTAGAAGCAGCTAGAAGAGGACGGACAGTTGAAAACTATAAGGTCTGGGGTACACTTGGGAGCATGTTTAGGATGTGGGACATTCATAGTTTGAATGAAAATCATCTTGGTAGAGAGGTGACTCTACCATGGGGTAGTGGACCCAATTACATGGATTGATATCTTCAAATTGGAAGAGTACCAAGGTCGTCGGAGACCAAAGAATAAGGATTCGAGAACTAGGGGTGGATTTTCAAAAGATCAATCTAGTAGACATATGCCACAATGATTTGTGTTGTTTGAGTTTTTTTCGTAATTTTCAGATCTGAATTGTGTAATGAACTTTGTTTCAACAAATCATAGTTAGCTTTAATTATTACGTTATTCACTAATTTCTTTTACCATTTAACTAATAATATAAGAAAACATATCGGATTGTCTGCATATTCAAATAATTTAACATTGGACTGTGAAATTCAAATGTCTAAGTTGTTTATATACATGAACACTACTCGTCGGAATCGATCATTTTAGTGCCGCCAATTCTGCTACTACTTCGTACTATATGGCCATACATTGTAAGCCGCTCAGTCTACACAGTAGCACATCCTGATGCGCATGGAAAACACCATTTGTACCACGTGTGGATAATGGGAGGTAGCGGATGTCCATCGCACAAGAAAATGAATGATTCATATTTAGTTGTAGACAAATGAATTAATCGATGCATAGCGTTAATATATGATTAAATATACCTGAATGAAATGATTTTGATTCGCGAATCCAATACTGGTACATCTGGGAAGATCGACGATACAGGTCTACAACGGCAAGTACATACAGCACATCTGCTCGAACAAAACGATGAGGGCAATATTGTATCGCAATGCAATCAGATAGCCCATCTCCGGCAAAGTCATCCAATATGAAAATGTAGCTAGCGTATCGAAATCTTGCAACGGCTCAAACTGGTTTTCAAACTAGTTTTCAAACCAACCGTACTCACCATACATGCTTTTGTATAACTCTTCAAATATCGTGAGCTCTTCTATTAGGTCCCGTTGTACCCGAGGCCACTGATTCTCATCAAGATAAACTAGGGCAGCGATCATGCAAAAATGACAGTGACCATCAGCCACTACATCCTCTATAGCTGTAATATTCTGGCGTCGGTGAGATGGTACCTGGTCAACATATACAATAGCAACATGTGTCCATGTATGACGACAAACAACCTATTAAAAGTCGGGAGATAAGATTTGACCATTTCATAGCCATTCACACTATATTCGCACTTGCAAACAATTAAAAAAAAAAAAAGGAAACAAAACAATGAAGTCCATTACCTTTTGTTTTTGCTTCCCCGTTGTAGTAAACAGGTCTGAACAACTATCGTAGATGGACTCAACATACTCAAAAGCACTGGGTTCGTGCTTTGTTGATTTGTCTTACTTCTATTTTGTTGTTTTCGGTCGACCACGACTGTTAGTGTTGACAGCAGGCTCAAGTATCACAGTGGTTGGTGGCTTTGCAAACTCAATCAATCTCTTCAACATGAATAACCTCTGGTTTCGTTCACATTTGAAAAATTACTATTCACATCTGCAAAAACTTGATTCCAACGAGCGTTAATATAGTTCGAAATAGTAATATCTGTCCCTAGTCTGGCTTCAAGTCCAACTTCCTCCAAAAACCAGCAATTGCATCCGAAGGGATTGGCCTACCATCACATACAACTTCAATAATTTCATGTGCACATGGCAAACCACATATTTTCCTAAGTACAAACTCACAATGCGAAAGATCGATCCCAACAGTATTCACAATATCAATCTCATGCAATATTTTATCTATAGCAGCAATTCAAACCATACTTTGAAGGCATTTAAACACAGCTGGTTTAATCGATGATGGACTATATTTATACTCTTCTCAAATGATTGTTTTATCTCAGTGTGGGATGTCTCAATCAAATTATGAATTCTAGTCCAACATGTCTCAAAAGGGATGGACTGAATATACCCAAAAAAATCCTAAGCGCACCCCATTTTCTTATTGGACTAAAATGCCATCAAGCCAAATACGCAAAATATCCTTTATATTTTTTAATTTAGAAAAAAACCCACCCCACCCACCCTACCCCACCCCATCCCACCCATCCTACCCCATCTCACATTCTTTTTTATACAGTATTTTTCCTTTTAAACGCAATCATTTCTTCACCCCAAGCACTCTACATTTCAACCTCACTCAAATTTGGAACTCTATATTTCACAATGGATTATGAAAATGGCATCTGCTTCACCAATCTCTGACCTTTATTGTCCCAAAAATTCTCATTTTGCTTCGTTTTTTGTGGCCACATTAAGGTTTTTTCATGAACTTGTTCACCCCTAGTTGGTTGAAAAAACAGTTACTTATTCATCAAATGTTACCTGAACAAGCAACTGCTTGTTCGGCCAACATTGGATAACAAGCAATTGCCCGTTCATCTAACGTTGGATGAACAACTAGTTGCTCGTTCATCCAACATTGGATGAAAAGTGTCAATTTAAGGCTTTGGTTTGTTAGCGTTGGCAATATATTTAAAATTTGGTGCCACGAGCTTACACTTTGTGCGCCTTACAGGATTCAAACAGGCAATCTACAGAGCCAAGTGTCGTGTTAAACTATGCTAACACCCGTAACATTTTGATTGATAATTGACACTAATTCAGGCCGTCAAATGTTATGTAGTTTAAATGGCAGGTGCAACAAGCAAAATAAAAAAAAAAATCAACGATCCAAAATACATTAAATAAACGACAAAGGACTTTGAACAAATGTAGAGCAATACAAGTAGTGCATCATTCGAAACAAAATATAGCATCATAACTCATTCGAAACAAAACATAGCATCATAACTCAATGACGCCTACGTCGTCCAGTTGGACCCGGCAGTGATTCGCCTCTGGACGAATGCTTCCCCGATAGGCGAGATGTATCGGATGACATTGGTGCTCATCCAACGTCATCCCCCACAATGCAAGATACGAAGAGAGAACATTCGGAATTTCAATGCCGAAAGTTTGTGTGCCATCGTCAAGCTTCTATCCATCTACCAACGACCGAAGAATATTATGTGCCGTCTCATTCTACCTCCATATCTAATATGTACCCGTGACAACTGCCCAAGGATGGAATCCAGAATGGTGTAGCGGGTTTTGAACCTATGGATGGGAAATACGCCAGTACATTGGCACGTAATTCGGCTCACACTCCCAGGGATCATCCGCTATGCGACCGCGGCGACGCTCTAACAACAAATGGCTGCCTGCGTCTGCGAATATACGACCAAGTGTGCCCCACAACACTTTATACTATAGTGCTGCTTGACCACGTCTTACCACCTCCGGTGTAAGAGGAGGGCTGCAGAATTGTCTGCACGTATCCAAACTATCGCAAGACACTATCCAGATGGTGCGGCTCTCCAATATCTCTGCATCCGATGTATTCTTGGTACCACACACTCTGTGTCGTGGGAAATATCACCGTGATCCACACACAGGTCCCACACAGCCTGCAATTGAGTAAAACGATACATGTTAAACAAATCGACGCTCAAGACTTAAACAGTGTGATCTATAATATTTCTGTACTCACATCAGTCGCCTGCATTGAATCTAACATCTCTCTGCACGACCAAATGCCTACCTCAACACATATAGCCTGTGCCCTCACGCCCCACATCATCGCAAGTGGTTGTCCAATAGCATAATTCTAATTGTATAGAGGTCTGTCTTGTGGAAAATATATGCCTAGGACAATGTGGCAGCATATTTAAAACAGATCACATAAAAAACATTCGAAATTTGTTAGTGTCAAAAAATGAATGAATGATGCATCACCTCAAGCAGTGCCAAGAAACTGCAGAGCTACTTCACACTGGATATGGACGCTAAGCCCAGCTGCCTAAATAGGAATGCAAGCATGGTAGCTCCCCATTCGTAGTCCTGCAAACCCTTTAGGTCTTCCAAGTAATACAAGAAGTCCAATGAGACGTGACCGCCAAACTTGTATGTGAATAACGTACATCCTAACATTTATAAAAGATATGCCCTCGCTGTATAGACACTCTCAGACGGAGTCATTTTATTGTTGGCCGTTTGGCCTATAAATTGAGCCCATAACCACTCCAGTTTCACACCAATTCCCCATTTCCTGCAAATTGCCGCTCTAGCCTCTTGGGCCGATACTCCCAACAACCGTCGTACCGTGGTGATAGAAGTCTCAGCATGGTGGCCTACAATCCTCTGCCATGGACTTCCGGTAATCGACAATCCTGTAATACAAAACACGTCATCCAAAGTGATCGTCGTCTTACCAAATAGCAAGTGGAACGTGTTTGTCTCAGGATGCTATCGCTCCACGAAGACAATAATCAAATTCTTATTGGGGGACTTGTATGCCACGCCACCAATCCCTAACAACCCGTTGAATATGAACAAGTCTAGCTAGTCACTACAAATGTCGGGGTCGTATGTCCAATCATTCAACTTCTTCGTGTGGCAATAATGCTTGATAACATACCTTTCCTCCCCGTCCCTTATTAAGGCCACCATATGTATCTTGATGCTATACAAGATTCTGGGGTTTTCGGGACCCCAGGGAAATGGATCTCGTTACATCTCATCATCATTATCAACCTGATCACCACCCTAGCCGCACATCTCCACCTAATCCTCATCATCAACATCGTCTTAATCTTGCATTCTTGCGTCGACGGCTATACGATCAGGATCCTATCGCTACGGCATATCCCACTGAGGCGAATCCACCGCAACCTATATCTCAAGCGTCACTTGATGGGCTTCTTGACCCTCTTTTCGTCGGTGTGAAGCAGTAGGTCGCCTACCCTCATACCAAATGATAGCTGTAAAATAACAAAAAGAATCATGTCATTAACATAATCAACAACAGTGTACGCTCAAAGAATAAAGAGGTTTATTTAATTAGAATTTTAATGGAATTTAATAGACTTTGTTTAAACAGTTGATTTTGATGAATTTATCTATCTTTAATAGATTTTTAAGAGAAGCTCCATAGATTCCCATGGATTTTAACGGACTTCTATCTATTAGACTTTTATGAACTTTCATGGATTTCTTTGTGCCCCAAAAGAATTGTATTTAAAAAGAAAAAAAAAGAATCTAACAATATAATATATCCCACGAAATTTTTTAAGAAAAACTCTATTAAAAATTCAACAATTACGATGGTAATGATCAAATGCCAACAGTTGCTAACATATTGGCAGTTGAATATCACAGGATTTGAAAGGACTTTTTAAAAATCCATCAAAATCTAAATACTTCAAGATTTTAAAAGACTTCTAAAAGTCTATATTGAATACACCTAAACTTTTAAAATCCATCAAAATCAATAAAAATCCTTTAAAATCTAAATTAACTACCTAAGTCAAGTAATAATGTATTTTTTTTTAAAAAAAAGCCCATGCACCCAACATCGGATGCACAACCCTAAGGTTTACGCCCGATGTTGGGCGCACTCCTAAGGCCCTATGTGCCCAACCAGGTGCTCCCGAACCACCCAACTGATCATGCAACCTTTTAGTTTTACGGCCATTTTTAAGCACCAATCTAACCAAAAAGCAATATTCGATATGCGAAAGCTTAATCTAACACTACATTTGAAAATTTCATCAACAAAAACACCAACAACAACAAAACTAAAACTTCGGGCTTGTTCTATGCACAACAATGAAGTGTAATGTAGATTTACTCGAATGACTTGTTAGATGTATGGTTGAAAATTGAGAAAAATATATTAAAAATATAAAGTAATTGTATAAGTGGTTGAAAATAATAAAAGAGAAAAAGTTAGTAGAAGTTAGTAAAAAATTATTGTGTAGAGAACAAGCCCCTGACCACAAATGAAAACAAACCAAAGAAATGTATGGAAAGTGGCAAATTTAACTCACCTTGTCTATCCATTTCTTGTTCTTCAATTGTCCAGTTGATTTTTGGCCAAATTTGTTGACGAATTTCGCTTGGTTTTGGATGAAAAAGAGCTTCTTCTTCTCTAGTTTGGGGGTGGAATTTTGTCTCCATCAAAATCTGAATTTTGGGGGTTTTACAGGGGTGAGGGTAGGTGGGTGGTTTTTTTTTTTTTTTAATGCTAAGGGTAAAATAGGTATGCAATTGGGATGTGCTTGGTAATGTTAATTTTTTGATTTTTTGGGTGGGGTGTACTTAGTACTCGGGTGTGCTAAGTAATCTTGGGGCACGTTTAGTCCCACCCGTCTCAAAATTACCCCAGCTCGAACCAAGATGCATTTTTAGTTTCTCATGTGCACTCTCTGCCGTTCACCAAAAGAAATGAAAACAATAAACGATCAATATTGAAAGTGAGGAATTAAGATTATTTTTATCAACATACCTATTTGTTGTGGTATTATCGAAATACATGAAGTGATTTGTCTAGCAAGGCAAAAATCTATATTTATAATGGTGAATCCATTGGTGCATCGACGGCGTCTCCGTAACTTAAATAATTAGCTTGGAATTTCCTAAGCAAGTCATAAAATGTTCCCTCCGATGGAGCTACTACTAATAGATTCCATAAAGATATAAAACAATCCCAAACTTCCTTAGTGCGAACTTCTTCTTGCAACTGCTATGTTCCTACTTATATGTCACCGACACAAAAAATTGCCGCGTCGACGGGAAAGGACTCTCAGTTGCATTCATTAATGCAATTTCTCGATTAGTGACAATAACTGTGGGAAAAAATGATTGGTTGAACAGTGATTTCAAGACAGACAATGCCCATATGTAGTTATCTTCACACTTGGACCGTATATAGGCACATGTAATAGAAAATGTCATGTCTGTGGACGTCATACCAACTATTTCCAATAATGTTAACCTATATCAATTAGTCTTGTATGTACAATACATCAACAAGACACTTGGAAAAGCGTACAACAAGTTAATGCTCATTCAGTGAGCAAAGAAGATTTCATTTATGTATCAGTTGTCTCGCACTGCCTAGAATTGAAGAAATATCCATGATTCTATAACTTAGTCATGAGGTATTGTAGTTGTGTTCGACCGCTAAGCTCAATTAGTCTATGCTTTTGACGTGCATTATGAATAGTCTTTAGTGTTGACATATTCTCAGGATACCTCTCTTTCAATGTGTGCAAAATATATTTTAGCAGACTGTTAGTTGTTGACATATCAATTACCAACTTCTTCTCATCAGGTGTTAACCAATTGGCAAAAGAATGACCCTCTAAATACTTCGCACATAGATGATTATGTACACCACTACCACATACAAGTCCAGTTAGTTTCTTTGCGCACTTACCCTTTTCATCTTTTTCTTTAGCTCTTCGATACTTATCACTTCATTCACATGAGAGCAAAAGTCGAGGCTGCCTACCACCTGCCCCATTGTCTGACATCTGCACTACTCTTACCACACCAAGAACTTTTCCAATGTTACATACCCAA
The DNA here is from genome assembly GCA_018223645.1 of Jasminum sambac. Lineage (NCBI taxonomy): Eukaryota > Viridiplantae > Streptophyta > Magnoliopsida > Lamiales > Oleaceae > Jasminum > Jasminum sambac. Next base: position 10,965,851 of record CP073643.1, read on the forward strand.
CAAATTAGGTCATCACATGAGTTAAAAATATTAGAAGTTGTAAAATTTGGTTTATAATCCATCACTATATTAATCGGATCAACAGTGCTGATATTAGGACCAATGATACTATCCTTTGTAAAATGTGTATCTGATCCTTAATATCAAATAGAACACAAATCGTAAGAATTAAAAGGTGATCTAAATATTTGGATATGCACTGAGAAATGGATATGCATTGGGAAAGGGATGCAATTGGATGCTCGGCCAAGACTGGTGGAGCATCAAGCCTTGGCCGAGAATCCAATTGGATGCTTGCCCAAAGGTGGCCGAGCATGCAACTCAACACTCGCCCACCCTTGGCTGAAATTCCACTAACACGATTCACCAATCCTGGTCAAAACATCTATTTTCAAATCTGCAAATCAGTGCCAAACAACATCCCAACAGCATTCAATTTCTTAACAAAAGTGACGAAAAATAACAATTAATGTAATATTGCTTACTACAATCACTTACATTATTGAAGAACATCGATTTTTCAAAGTTCATTGTGAGATTGAGATGAATTTCTGATGAACTTGTTGGGGAGCTTCCAGCTGCAGAAAGGGAGTGTGTGTATAAATCAAATCGAGCATAGATGTTAGCCTGTAGGGTTAAAAGGAAATGGCAGATTAGTAATTAGTGAAAATGGTATTTTTGTAATGCAAAAAAAGTTAGTATGTAGATTCAATTTTGGGGTGCATATAGCACCACCCTAACCAAAATTATGATTTGAAAATGATAGTGAGAATGACCAACACCGGATAAGTGTTATCTGCTAATATAACAATTTCTTTTCTTTTTAACCATTTATTTATATTATTATAATAATTGTTTTCTAAAGTACGATTTTTATCAAGTCAAGTTGCAAAATTTACTTTCCTCTATCGCACAAATTAAATACCATTTCACCCATTTTATATACATGTTAAGAAGAACATTTTTCCAAAATGTGTATTAAGGGGTGTCCAAATATATATATGAACTCTGTAATGGTAATGGAAAAGAGATACCAGATCCTTTGGAAGGAATTGTATTAATAATTTCAATGCGGTCAACCTTTCAATTTATTCTGACCTCATTTATATAAATATTTCATCAAAGAAGTTATTGCATATATGCCAAATTTGAGAAGTACTATATAGTAAAAAAAAAAAAACTATCCTAAAAAATTTTGGTACGCTAGTTTCCTGGAGTGGATTCAATTGTGATGTTAGTATTGGATTCACCCAAACTGCCAAAAAATTATATATATTATTTTTCATGCTTTCTCATAAGTTTTTTAAATTTTTAGCTACACAATATCAAGATATTGTGTTAATGTATTCCAAAACATTTGCCAACACAAGCTCTTATTTCCTATGCTTACATACTAAGACATCAAGTTGAAGTAATATTTGTTTTACAAATACTACTTCAACCACAAGCTATCAACGCATTTAAAAGGGTTAAAAGCTACATTAAAATGTAAATACAAATTCCACATCAATAATAAACTAATGTAACTTTGAGTTAAACCATAATCGCTCTTTGAAACATATCCATTATTTAGTAAACTCATGTCATCATAGAATAAAAATATCAATAATTTATCTAAAATTGTGAAATTTAACCACTCAAAAATGCACAAAGATACTTATTAGAATATTGCAATTCTATTTTAATAAAACTAAAATAAACATGGACAACAACATAAAGAATTGTAGGTCCTTTTATTATTATGATTAATGAATTTACAAATCTCATCATGGCATTGGAAGAATTTTTTATAACTTTGCAATATTTTTCTTGCTACAATAATAGTATTCTGTGCAAAGGAAAGAAAAGAAATAGGCCAAGAAAATGCCGAAGTCTCCTCTCATGGATTAGTAAATAAAACAAATATTTCCAAAGCATGGTGTGGGTTGTTTGATTGAGATCTCTAACCCACATGGGTTTCTTGTAGGAAGCTTCGACTTGGATGAATAATGTAATGCCCCGGTCGAATTGATCTCGAATATGTATATAATTTCGTATATGATTCCGCATACGATATGATATGATTATGCTTCGACATGATGAATACGTCTATGTTATGTTTACAATATGATTATCAGTATATAAGATGCCTCAGAATCCGTTATGGCCGTCGAATTCATGAGAAATGGTGAATTTCAACAAAGACAGAATGATGGCCTTAAATGTCTGGGTTACGGCCGTAAAAGTCAGGTTGCGGCCGTAAATGTAGATGATACGGCCATAAATGTCAAGGAGAAGAAAAGTGAAGAAATGATCCGAGGATTTCAAATGGCCGTCTGATGAATATGATATGGCCGTAAACGTGTAAAGGGAAGAAGTGAAGGAATTTTCAGCTAATTTTATATGACCGTATGATTCTGAGATACGTCATATGATGGATTTTACGGCCATAAATGATAAGAATACGACCGTAAGTTCAGAAAAAAGGAATTGGATGAGATTTATAGAGGCCAAGATACGGCCGTAAGTAAAATGTGATACAGCCGTAAAAGTTAAATTACGGCCGTAATTTTTAAGGATACGGCCATAATTTTAAGATTTCAGAATTGGTATTTCTAGACCTTCTTGCCATTTCTTGGGGATATCCAACCTGAACTTGGTTCTAACACTTCCAAAACCCTCCTAAGACCCCAAGAACATATGGAAACACCTCAAACTTCCTATATCATGTATGTAATTCATGTGTAATCTATGATTTCAAGAAGAAAGGAAGAAAGAGAAGAAGAGGAAAAGAAATGAAAGGAATGGAGGAAGAAGAGGATGCTCTCCAAGCTTGTCGGTGCTTCATATAAGGTGGGTAATAGATGTTTTACCTATATTATGAAGTAAATATGTGCTTATGATCGAGTTAATCAAGAAATGGATATGTTTATGATGGTTATGAAGCTTGAAAGCATGTTAGGATTCATTGGCCTTGTTCTATGGTTATGTTATGATATGAAAATGATGTGTATTTGTTTATGTGACCTATGTGATCCTCAATGCTCATTTCCATGAATTGTTTAGCTACAAGAATTTATGAAAGCATGGAAGTAAAGAAATCTAGCTATGTTCATGAATATGTAAAGGAACCAAGTGAAGTACGTTCCTAAATGAATTACGTGAATAACATTGGCACCAAGACAGGTTATATGCAATGCATGAGGTTCAATGTGAAGTCTTATGTGCCTCTATGTGATGAGTATATGATTGTAACGCATGTGTTAAGGTTATGACGTTGAGGTCTTGCCTTTTATATGAAGTGAACTGATGATGATAAGTTATGCATATACATGATATGTTCGAATGATGTGGCTTTATGGGACATTATAAGTGAAATGTCCAACGTATGAATGTGTAATGCCTTATGTAATGTCTTGTGTATACGAAAAGAATGTGATGCTCTTATGTTGTGATACGGACATGATTGTGAAGCTTTGTATATACAGTACGTATGAATGATGATGATCAAAGGAAAACAAGGCATAATGAGGTAAACATGTGCACGATCATGTCATGAAGCATATGTATGTAACGTTGCCTATCATGTGTTTACCGAATACGATAGTTGGCCCAATGGGGATCTAAACCCCAAATGTAATGAAAGGCTGGGCCAAGGTTGAAATGAAATAAGATAGCGCTAGTGTATTCACATGATTCGCAAAAAAAGAGACTGTGACATGGATTCCTTACATTGCATTGCATTTATTTCCCATTGAGTCTTTATGACTCATTATGTGTACACTTATGTCTTTGAAGGTACAAATCACGTGATGTGCTTGGGAGATGCCGAAGTCCTTCCAGGACGATATGTCGTTGTTGTGTACTCGGGAAAAAGGAATTGAACAACCCTACGCTCTATGTTATGTAAACCGAAACCCTTCGAGTTATGTCATATACGTATGAAAGTTTTAAAAGAAAGATACGAACTCAGGGTTGCATGTATGTTATATATGAGTAGCATTGCATCTAGTTCCAATTACGTTATGAAATGAAATGAAAAATGTGCACGGGGCCAAGAGGTTGCCACTATGTTAATGTTACGTGCACATAACGTATGTAATGGCGTTAAGATGACGTATATGTATATGGAACTAGTGAGGGCATTAAAAATAACCTCGCCCTACCGAAATGAATAGTGGTTAATGCCTAAAGTAGGGACATCATACATTACTACCTTTCTTTATTTGTAAAGAAGTAAAGAAAAGCATAAGAAATAACAAATAGAGTGCAAATGGGGTTTGGAAAGCATGTGGCATAGCTCTAGTGTACATGACTTAACTTCGTGGAGATCTATCTGGGATTATTCCTTTTTCCAACATACATGATCCAACTTAGGGATTAACTCGTGTTGTCTGCTAACAACGACAACAATAACAAACCAAACCTTATTCCCTACAAGTAGGGATGGAACTGTATTTGAAATTACGTTCAATTGCAAGTATGAATTTTTCGACAACACTCATTCCTATCCAAAGCTAGTTGTTTATCTATTTGCCTAACACATATATCCTTACGAATTACTTACATCCACATTATTAACGGGTTTCTTCTATCTTTCCTTGCATTACCTGCCCTTATACTCCCACTTTTCCTAATAGGTAAACTCTCAGGTCTTTGTAATATATGCTCAAACCATCTTAGTCGACTCTCTCTCATCTCATTCTCAATGGGGGATCTACTATGGATCTCATCGTTTGTAATTTACTCTTTCCTAGCCTTACTGCACATCTATCACAACATACGCATCTCTACTACATTTAATTTTCGTTCATCTATTTTATTAATTTTCCAATGCTCGCTACCATATAGTAAAGTTGGTCTTACAACTATTCTATAAAATTTTCCTTTCAATCTCAAAGGCATATTACGGTCATATAAAATTCCTAAGGCACACCTCCACTTCATCTATCCTGCACTAATCTTGTGATTTATATCATCCTTTATGTTATCATTGTTTTGAACCACTGATCTTAGATAACAGAAACAATCATTCTTTTGTACCACCTCACCACCTAGCTTAACTACAAGAGGATACACCCTACTCCTATCACTAAATAGACTCCATATATTCTGTTTTTGATTTACTTAACCTAAAACCACAAGCCTCTAAAGTCTATCTCCATAGTTCTAATTTATCATTTATACCTGCTCTAGTCTGGTCCACTAAACTATATCATTTGCAAATATCATGCACAAGGGTACTTCATTTTGAATATGTCTCGTAAGCTCATCCATGACCATAACAAACAAGAAAGGGCTCAGTGCGGAGCCCTGGTATAAACCCTATCGTAATTGAGAAGATATCTGTCATGCACCGCATGTCCTAAGATTTGTAACTACCGCCTCATACATGTGTTTGACTATGTTAATATATACAAGAGATACATTTTTCTTCATTAAAACCCACCATAGCACATCTCAAGGTGTCTTGTCATAGACTTTCCCGAGGTCGATAAAATCCATATTGGTGTGTTGTCATATTACACCAAAATTAATTTTATTTTACACCAAAATTTATTTTATTTTCCTTATTCGGTTTTATAACTATAAGTTAATGTAGAAGTGGAAAGTAAAGGGTCGAACTCATAATGAATGATACTTAATGTACTTGTTTTATCAATTAGAACATAAAAATGGGGTTTTATGTGAAGATTGAATAGAATTCGAAAATAAAATGGCAAATACAAACGATGAAATAAATCAATTGAAAGAAATATCTGGTTCTCGAGTTCGATTGTGTCAATAACTTTTATTAATTTTTTCCATGTAATGTGATATTATTCTTTCTTCAATCTATCAGCTCCAATTAATGAACATGATCTGCTCAACGAATTTTTTCTTAAGTGTATTAAATTAAAGCAAGTTCTTTAATTTAACATTTAGCTATTGGATAATCCTAGACAAGATCATAGGATTTAATGCAATGCTAAAATGAAATGACCAAGAAGAATGAGTTGAATTAGATGATTAATTGCGCAAGCTTCAATTAATTCGTCTAAATTGATTTTTCAATAAATATGCATGATATTTATTTGCTAGTTTGGATTAAAATCTAATGACAATTACGGATCAAGAGTTCTAATCCTAGCATTTAACTTGAATTTAAAGATTAAATTATTCAATTGGTCAAAATGAATACAATAATCATATAAACTCAAAAACTGGATTAAAAGTATAACAAACCAACAAATTGAAGTACAAGAATATATAGAATGTCACTAAACGAATGGAAAAGACAATAACATATTAGTGGAACACAACATCCCTTTCGAACTAGATAGGACGCCTACCTACTCATATTCGCAAGTCAAATAGTTTTTAGTTAGTTTTCGCCTTGTATCCCCATTGAAATATGAGATATTATATTTCTCTCACGCAAATAATATATAAAAATAGTAGAAACTTTATCCTTGATTAATTATAGTTAATTAGTTTACTTTTTACTTCCGCTGGAAAATGAAAAACTAAGAGCTTTCAAACTAGAACTTCGAAAAATGGGGAAGAAAATTTTATTGAACAAAAAAGCAGAAGAGAAGGCCATCTATTTCTCTCTACATTGATGTGTCTTTCCTCTTTATTTTTGCCTCCATTTATAGGCAAAAATTTACAAGAAAAAATAACAAAAAATTATATATACAACCCCTCCATCAGTCTATTATCTTGTGTCACCTTATAATGTTTCAATGGGATAACAAATTAGGTAAAGGTCTCATCAAAACCAAATTGGAACATTCTGGTTGAAATTGGATGAAATCTGCCTAGGTAACCCAAATCGGGCATAAGCTACATGGGTTGCGCTTGGACTCTTGCGGTGCTAATCGAGCATTGTCAGGGACGTTGCGACGCTGATCAAGGAGGCCTCGACTGTGATTGGGCATGACTTGAGTCATGCTCAGCGGTGACTTGAATCACCAAATTATTTGCAACCTCCCTTAACTTTCAACTTTTTGTTTATTTTGGTCCTCAAACTTTTTGAAAAGTAACACTTTAGTCACCAACATTTGGAAAGTTACGATCCCCAAACTTTTGGAATTCGATGCTTTTAGTCATTCTTTCAAACCACCATAATTCACCAAGAAACTCCGATTTGGGATCTGGCAAAAGTGTGGAAATCCTCTTTTAATGCCCTTTCGCTTTTAGTCAAGAAAATTGCTAAAACAACTTTTCACAAAGTTACATCGGTGGTCCTCCATCTTTGACCTGCTTACGTTTTAGCCCCTAGTTCTTTTTTTTTTGGCTCTCGTTTCATCCAGTTTGGTTCCTTTTGACTTTTTGTGGCCCTAATCACAATAATAAAAGAAAACACATAAAAACAAACTTTTAAAACCAATAAAAATACAAAAATACACAAAATAGAAGAATTATTTAAGTGTTTTTCTAACACTTATCACATATTTAAATCTTTCTTCCCAGCCCTATATTGCTCCATTAATTGTCTAAATAAATAAATTGCTTCTGTAGTTGATCGATCCGGCATGAACCCAAATTGGTTTCTGAAATAGGGACAACGCATCTCAACCCGCTCAATTACTCTCGCCCATAATTTCATAGTATAACTCATAAGTTTCATTCCTCTATAATTAGAGCAGTTTTGTATACCGCCCTTATTCTTATAATATATAACGGTATTAAAGTAGTTTTTCTCCATTCATCAGGCATTTTTCCCACTACGCCAAATCTTGTTAAAAAGTTTAGTTATCGATTTTATGCTTTTCTCCACATACACTTCCAAACCTCAATTGAGATATTATCTGGACCTACTTCCTTCTTGATTTTCATTCTTCTTAAAGGCTCTTGAACCCCACCTTCGCTAATCCTCCGCACAAACTCACAATTAGTCTTCTCTCACAGAACTGTAATGTCACCAAGGTTACTAGTTTTATCCCTATTAAAAAGCTTATCGAAATAGTCTTACCATCGTTGTTTAATCTCATCATCGCTTACTAACACCTTACCATCTATGTTCTTTATGCATCTTATACCATTTAAATCTCTAGTCTTCTTTTCCCTCATTTTCACAATTTTAAAGATTTCATTTTCTCCTTTTTTTGTATCCAATTTTTCTATGCAATTACTCGTGAACCTAGACCTAGCATCTCGTATGACTTCTTAACTTGTCTTTTAGTATCCTTATTCTTATCATACACTTGACTATCATTACATTTCTTAAACTCCCTATAGCTCTCCCTCTTCACCGTAACCGCTATTGTCACTTCCTCAATCCACAACCAACTTCTTTCCCTAGAGACGCCCTACCCTTTTGTCACCTTGATACAAGCTTCACCCATTGATATATTTTTTTTTATTGAGTAGCAATTATACTATTTTAGCAGCCCAATAAATTTGTAACATCCAATGCTCCATCTTCCACTATTACCTCCAACACATCAACTTTTGGGTCTATCAGTATAACATCCATTCACGGAAAAAATGGCACCACCAATGGTATATCTCACAATAGAGAAATACATTTACGTTGAAGACACTGTGGCATTTTTTGATTTGTCTCATGAATGATACCCTAACACGAAGGAAAAATTATTTAAATAAAGGTAAAAATGACATGGATTGAAATATTCAAAAGCTACTAAAATTTCACTTATTTCAAATGAAGCACAAGAATGAACAATGAATAATATGTTGGTTCAACCCCAGGTATGAAGTTGAAATGAGTTTGGTATTTGTAGAATAACTTCCTAAAATGAACACACTAGAATTTAAACCTCCAACTCATGGTGGAAGAAACAAAAATGTCATGTAAAGCCAATGTATATTATCACATTAATTTATATAAAGGAAAGATTAATTTAACCACATCAAATTGTAGTACCATTAAACTACAAACACATATAACATTTAAACAAAGCACATAAATTAAGAATTCAAATTTCGAACAAGGAAAGTATCACATATTGGGGAAAGATTTAAACCTGGTGTCACCGGAAAAGACAATTCCACCTAACTGCCATTGAAAGTGACGATAATATCGAGAGTTGATTAACAACAAAGTACAACACTGAAGTTCATAATTGGAAAAAATTAAAGATCATCCACTTGTATTCGTAGGATTATATTTATTTCATTAAACTTGAATCTTATACTTTGGGTGACTAAGATTTACAACTAGTCATAGTTAGGAACAACAAATTAGGTCTTGTTTTTTACACTATGTTGAGTGAAAATATAGATTCACTCAAACGACGTGCTGGATGTGTGGTTGAAAATTGAGGAAAATGTATTAAAAAAATATAAAGTAATTGTATGAGTGGTTGAAAATAATAAGAGAGAAAAAGTTAGTGGAAGTTAGTAAAAAATTATTATATAAAGAACAGGCCCTTAGATGTTTACCACCAGAAAATTAGATGTTCACCTTAGAGTCACTCAAGAAACCGTAAAAGCAAAATTAACCAAATATTATTTTCAATTTTACGTGAATTTACAAAAGAAACAAAGCAAAGACATCCCCATGTGCCATATCAAACTCCTTTTTCGAAATATTAATTGTTATCATCGAAATTCTCTTTGTAGTTTCATGACTGGTGAAATGTTTCTCGTCCTGTCGCATTTAATGAATTCATCCTTTAGTTGAGTTATGCAAGCAGTATTGTCCTCGTATACAATGATTGGATTGGTTGTGATAGAGGATAAACCACACTCTTTTCGAATATGTTGTATCATCGACTTCAACCATATGCATTCTTGGCTTGCTTCATATATTGCTATCAGTTCTGCGTGGTTTGAAGACGTGGCTATGAGTATCTGTTTGATCAACCGCTGGGATATTGCAATTCCTCCGTATGTAAATAGATAATCTATCTGAGATTTTGCTGCATGTGGGTTAGATGAATATCCCTCATCAGCATAACCAACTAATTCATATTTAGTTTTATTTGAGTAAAATAGGCCTATATCTAATGTTCCTTGAAGGTAGCGGAACATATGTTTGATTCCATTCCGGTGCCTTTGTGTAGGGACAGAGCTATATCTTGCCAATAGGTTTACTGCAAAGGCTATATCTGGTCTTGTATTATTAGCAAGAAATAATAGTGCACCTATTGTACTAAGATATGGTATTTTAGGACCAAGGATCTCTTCATTATCTTCTCGGGGTCTAAAAGGGTCCTTTTTCACATCAAGGGACCGAACACTCATTGGAGTACTTAGTGGGTGTGTCTTATCCATATAAAATTGCTTAAGGACCTTTTCTGTATAAGTAGACTAGTGTAAGAATATCACGTCTTTTAAATGTTCAATTTGTGAGCCAAGGCAAAACTTAGCTCTCCCAAGATCTTTCATCTCAAATTCTACTTTTAAATAATTAACCCTTTTTGGAACCTCTTCAGTTGTCTAGACAACGTTTAAATCATCTATATATACAACAATAATGAAAAATCCTGAAGCTGAGTTCTTTATAAAAATGCATGGGCGTACAGGATTCTTTTCGTACCCTTCTTTCAGAAGATATTCACTTAGACGATGATACCACATACGTTCGGATTGTTTCAATCCACATAATGATCTCTAAAGTTTTATTGAATAAATTTCATGGTCATTCAAATTATATACTTCAGGCAACTTCAGTCCTTTAGGGATTTTCATGTAGATATCATTGTCAATTATACAGTATAAGTAGGCAGTAACCACATCCATTAGTCTCATATTGAGCTTCTCATGTACAATTAAGCTGACAAGATATTGAAAAGTGATTGCATCCATTACAGGGGAGTATGTTTCTTCATAATCAATGCCAGGCTTTTGCGAAAATCCTTGCGCCACTAAAGTCGTGCTTTATATCTCACCACTTCATTTTTCTCATTTCATGTTCGCATGAATACCCATTTGTACCCTACTAGATTTATCCCTTTTGGAGTTCGCAATTAGAGGTCCGAAACGTTACATTTTTCTAATAAGTCTAGCTCTACTTGAATGGCATCCTTCCATTTCAACCAGTCATCTTTTCGCCGACATTCGTCAACAGATTTTAGTTCAACATCTTCAATTTCATTGATTATATCGAGTGCTATATTATATGCAAATGCATTATTGACAATTGTTCATTTTCTGTTCCATCTCTTCTTTGTGAAACCATAGTTTATAAAGATCTCTTCAATTTTATAATTTTCAGGTACCTCAACCTTCTCCGGAGGTTCTTGCGTGACTATATCTAATGATTCATTAAGACCTTCTGCCTCTTTAATGCAATTATTTTGAGTATTTGCTACCCTCCATTTTTGAGGATTTTTGTCTTTTAATCCAGTAGGTCTACCATGCTTCAGTTGTATTCTTGATTCATTTGCAATATTATTTTCAGTTTGTTTTGGAATATCAATTCGGATGGGAGCATTCTCAGCTGGAATATGTGACTTAGTTATTCCTTTGGCATCTGCAAAGGCTTCTGGTAATTGATTTGCTATTCTTTGTAAGTAAATTATCTTTTGAACTTCTTGTTCACATTGCCCATCGCGAGAGTCTAGGTTAGATAATGTTGTAGCATTCCATGTTACTTCCTTTTCCGACCTTTTACATGTCACTTCCTTTTCCAACTTTTTATCTCTCCCTCCAAAAGGTGGGAATACTGTTTCATCAAACTAACAGTCGGCAAAACGTGCATTAAAGATATTGCCTGTTTAGGGTTCAAGATATCTAATTATAGATGGAGATTCAAAACTAATATACATTCCCAACCTTCTTTGAGGCTCCATCTGAGTACATTGTGGAGCAGTGATGGGTACATATACTGCACAACCAAATATCCTCAAATGCGAAATATTAGGTTTATTACCAGAGACTAACTGTAGTGGGGAAAATTTATTGTTGGATGTTGGTCATAATTGTACAAATGCCGCTATATGTAAAATCTCATATCCCCATGCAGAAAGTGGAAGTTTTGTTCTCACAAGTAATGGCCTAGCAATTAGTTGGAGGCTTTTAATAAATGAATCAACTAGGCCATGTTGAGTATGAACTTAGGCAACTGGATGTTCAACTTTTATGCCAACTAACATACAATAATCCTTAAAAGCTTGTGATGTAAATTCACTAGCATTATCCAATCGGATTGTTTTGATTGGATAATCTAGGAAATGTGCTCGTAACCTTATAATTTGTGTGAGCAATCTTGCAAATCCCATGTTTCGAGTGGAAAACAAGCATACATGGGACCAACTTGTGGATGTGCTATTAAAACCATGAAAAATCTAAATAGTCCATATGAAGGGTGAATGGGTCCACATATATCACCTTGTATCCATTCCAGAAATGTTGGAGATTCATTTTCGACCTTAGCTAGTGATGGTCTCTGATCAATTTTCCTTGAGAACATGCGACACATGAAAATTCACTAGATTGATGAATCTTTTGATTTTTCAAAGGATGTCCGCTTGAATTTTTAATTATTCTCCTCATCATTGTCGAGCCAGGATGACCCAAACGGTCATGCAAAATATTGAAATCTTTTGGATTTTCAATCTTCCGGCTAGATGTAACATGTACTTCAATTGTATGCATAGTAGTATAGCACAAACCGAAAGAGTACGTAGGCATCTTTTACAACATGTATTTCCTTTTGAAAACCATGGTAGTTATGTATAGATTCCGTATTATTTTCTTTTGCTGTCTCAATATGGTACCCATTACTTTGTATGTCTTTAAAACTCAATGGATTTCTTTTTATTTAAGGGCGAACAAGGAGTTTTTGATAATAATTCTTATTCCCCCTTTTAATATGATATTTGCTCTTCCAGAGCCTTCAATAATTGCAGCCGAATCGGATACTGTGATTACATCATTCTTTATCATGTTCAAGCTTGAAAAGTACTTTTTGTTTCTTTAATATAGAGTATGTAGAAGCACTATTTGCTAAACAAATTTCTTCATCCATGGCCTTGGAGTCAGTCAAGGGGCGACCAATGTTCTTTCTCCTTCAAAAGAAATAATGAATTTTTGGATAGAATATTTTATTTATAAATAAAACAAGAACATAACATTTTACACACATACACGCCCACACATACACACATATTATAGATTACTATTTATTATACGGACACACATTATTATTTTTCATATAGACACATATAGAGACCACAACTATTATATAATATTTTTGAAGGAATGTCAATCCTCATTATGTTGTTCGTAAAAATCTGCAATTTCAAGATGTGTTAATCCTGATGGCTCCAAGAGTGTAGTGTTTTCTTTATATAAAAAGTTCATCTCAACATTATTTCCTTTCTCCCTTTTAGATGCTTGATATAAGTAAACAAAGTGTTTAGCAGTTCGACATATTTTTGCCCAGTGCCCTTTCATGCCACACCGATGGCACAAGTTATCTGGTTCCCTTGTTGAGTCCTTCACATTTCTTTTAGAGAGATTTCCCCTTCTTTCACCATAATTATTTATTTTCTTAAATTTTTGGGAATTGTCGTAACTACTTTTATGCCATAAAAAATTTTGTCCTAGACCATGGCCTCGACCTCTACCTTGGTTAATGCCAAAGTTGCATCCTCGCCCGTTGTATCATCGTCCATGGCTTGTAGATGCTATGTTGTTCACTTTAGGCAAAGGTAAAGATCCTGTTGGACGAGATTCATGATTTTTCATTAACAGCTCATTATTTTGTTCTGCTACTAATAAACAAGATATCAACTCTGAATATTTTTTAAAGCCTGGTTCCCTATATTGTTGTTGCAAGACAATATTTGAGGCATGAAAGGTGGAAAATGCTTTCTCTAACATATCGTTGTCCGTAATTGTTTCTCCGCATAATTTTAATGTAGAAGTGATTTTGAACATTGCGGAGTTATATTCATTCACTGATTTAAAATCTTGTATCCTTAAATGTAACCAATCGAAATTAGCCTTGGGGAGGATTACTGTTTTCTAGTGATCATATCTTTCTTTTAAATATTTCCAGAGTTCCAAAGGATCTTCAACTGTAAGAGATTCATTTTTAGTGCTTCACCGAGATGATGATGAAGAAAAATCATAGCATTGGCCTTATCATTTTCTGATGTCTCATTTTCTTCTTTAATTGTATCCCTGAGGCCTATTGCATTTTAATGCATTTTAGCATCAAGAATCCATGACAGATAATTCTTTTCAGTAATGTCGAGTGCCGTGAACTCTAATTTTGTGATATTTGATGCCATACTATTGAAATAACAATAAAAATAACGTTAGAACATCAATTAACTAGATAAAATTATTGCTTATATATCAACTAACTAGACAAGATTATTGCCATTATATGTTTGGTTATTATTAGATTTAAAAGAAAAGTAGGTTGATAGCATGTTTCTTTGCAATAATTAAAGCGTGTGTGAAAAAGTAAAAGTTGGGTGTATTAATAGTGATGTTGAAGAAGAAAGAAAAAATATTCTCTTATCTATCATTTTTTTAAGTATGATTGATTACTTATCAATCATGTGGTAAAACACCATATTAAATACCTTTTAGTAAAAAAAAAAAAGACGTAACATAAATTGTATAATTTAGATTTGCTTTCAATTAATTTAATTAATATAAACTACATGAATAGTTAAACCTTCACTAGGTGGCAGTGCCTCCTTTGAGTGTGGTAAATAGCAGTACCACCCAATTTGTAATGGTTGTACTCATCACGAAAATTGGTATTTCAATATTTGAATTGTAAAATAATTAAATTATTTGGTGGCTTAGCACACCACTTCATAAATAAATTCTTCTTCAATAAAAGAATCTCCTAAACATCCCATATGGCGGTAAAAATATTCATCTAATATAAAGAGTGTGTGCGTGCATTTTTCATTTGGTGGTTCATCCCACCACTTGAATTAAATTATAAGGATTTCTATGTTCTAATACATACCTTTATTCAGATTAAGGGTTATATTACCATCTGGTCGGGTATATATTCAGCGTAGTGTAGAGTAGTCGTGCTGATAACGTGTTATAAAAATAATGAATTTAAGAAAATAATATAAGAGCTTATGAGAAGATAGTGGAAATAAGATGAATATTTGAAAATGAGAATGAGAGATTTGTTATTAATGAGTGGGGGAATGAATCCCCAATATTTATAGAGTTACAAAATGGTGGTAAATATGTAAATTACAATATACATGATGATAAAATAGTCATTCATATAGTAGATATTATAGATAGGTATCCAAAGTAGGTATTAATATTTACAATAAATCAATTATTTTACTCTAAGGCATCTCGCTACCCTGTCATTGTCTATGAATTAAGATTGATCACAACTTGAGTAGCTCGAAGTTGGGTAGATACTTTTATTTTCCACCAATTATTCCCTTTATCCACTGGATTAAATATCTATAAATATATAAAAGTTCTTCCATCAGTGGGTGGAAAAACACATAGGTTCCCTCCAAAAGTCATATACATATATTTTTTTAATTTTTGGACTGATGTATAAGGAAGGAAAAGATACCATGTATACCTAAATACCATAGAGATTTCCGTGTGTTTTCAAAATGGTAAATAAAAATTAAATGTCAACTCCTTATATATACCACAATATATATAAAAGAATCTCAATTGAGAAAATTTTAAAAACTAAAAAGGGATCTCAAATAAGAAGAATCAATAAATGCATGGAATACGATGTCATATTGTCATATAAATATGATACATAAGAATTTATATAAGAATATTATGCCATATGAATTTTTTATATAATATAATATTACAAAATTTATATAATATATATTGCAGAGTTTTTTTTATATCGCCACACACATACACTCATATATACACACACACGACATACAAAAGAATCTCAATTAAGAACAATATAGTATATAATACATGATTTATAATAATAAATGTATTATAGCTGATGCATAATAGTAGTAATATATTATATTAGAAATATATCACAATAATCTATAACAGTATGTATATATATACACACTATAATAGTTGAAGGGACCAATGATGATAATAGATTGCAAAGTAATAATAATTAATTTTTTTGTTGTTGTTGAAAATTATATTATTTAGCGTAATAACGATAATATTACATTTATCAAATTTCACAAAGTTTAATTTAAGTGTTGTTGGTTGAAAGGTTACATGTGATTTATATAAATTTATGTGAAATAATAATAACAATGTTTAAAGTAAAAAAAACGATTTTAATAATAGATCAAGCAAATTATTCTTAAAGTCATATTCATATTTTATATTTATTTTCCAAAGTAATATATACATAGAAATTTCTTGTAGCTGAAATTGGTTGGAATATATGATTGATAAAAGCAACATGATGCATTAATAGAGAAAAACTAAAAAATAGTCGATTTAATAAAAATATATTAAAATAAATATTAGTTTTTGGGAAATTTTGAATTATGAAAATATTTATTTCATGTTTTAATTTAATATAAGTCCTTTTTTTTAAAACATTTGGATTTTAATTTAGTATGAGTTTTCTTATGTTTAATTTAGTATAATTCTTGTAGTGACCCAAACTTTTTATAAGAAAATATTGATTAATGCGTCGCTAAGCCATCACTCAAATTTAATTAAAAACCGCGTCTCCATCTATAGTTAAAATTAATGATATATTGATTTATAAGTTAAATTAAATTTTCCATCTTTTAGTAGAAAAAAATTCTTCTTGTGGATCAACTCAATAACCCCATGATAACTACAAACACCACATTCATGAGTCCTTCCCCTACGTGAGCTAACCATCTCAAAATCCTTGGAGCTTGAGGATTCTTTTAGCTAACCAACTCTTTTTCTTCCTCATATTAAAAGTAAGCAACTCACGTTCAATAATCACCACAGCCGCTCACCACGAAAGGGGGGGACTCACGAACACAGCCAGGTAAAAATTTCGGCCTATACATTCATGATCAACCCATCTCTTTTCCTTGCCCAAATTATCGGTTACAGAGAGAAAAAGGAAGGAACTAAAGCAAGCTATTGAAACAAAAATCCAAACCCGATTCGACAACTCGGCTCGAGAACTACATAGCCACCACCACCTTCTTCAATACCACCGCCAATCACCTCCACCACGCAGCCAACCACCATCGGCACCACACCACACCACACCACCATCAACATCTTCATGTACCCACACCCATGTCCACAACTCAGGCACACACATCACACAAGAATCCAGGAAGATACACATACATACTCTCGTACACACGTGCACACATATGGATGTATATATAGATGCATATATATGCATATAGGCACCCATAGATCAATACTTCGACCCCAATAAACAATGAAAAGAAAGTAGAAGGGAGAGGAGGTGCCGCCATAGCCATGGTCGAATTGAGCTTCGCTCAATATTTGTCCGGCTGCAAATCTCAACTCCAAAGCACGATAACCATACCCATAGCTTTGCCTCATTGTCTAGAACACAAATATGTAATTTCTTTGGCCAGAAACTTTCTACACTCGCCGAAAGTCACTAATTTCCGAGCACCATCTCCGACCAAAATCTCCACCAAACATGAAAATATTCGCACCCTCATGAAGAGCGAGTTGAGGGCCTCTGATTGTGATAATCTTGTGGTCAGATTTGCTCGACGGGTCGCCGATTCTTTTTCCTTTTTTTCCCAGCGTGTTCTCACATTTTTCCTCTGTATATGTGTGTTGAACGTGAATGGAGAAGGGAGGAAGAAAGCTTTAGAGGGTGTTAGGATATGTGTAAAGATAGATTTTTATGTGTTTTTATGTGATATAGGAGAGAGAATGAGTGGAGTTGAATGGTGGAGATTTGTGTAGTACAGGTAGGTCCCACGAGATATATGGATGTGAAATAGAAGAGAGAATAAATGGAATTGAAAAAAATATGTAAAAATATATAGAAGAATACGCGAATATTTTACTTAACAAGATTTGCCCTTCAAGTCCCCACTTTTCCATAAAACCTTATTAGTTGGTCCCCAAGTTGTAACTTCTTTTAGAACCAGTCCATACCCTTAGTTTCACCTTTATCAAAGTTAGTCCCTACATATTTTTTATATCTTACTTTTATAAATAATCCCGAAAGTCAAAATTTTCCATTAGCCAATTGCATCCCCTACTGTATTTTATTTTATCCAATATTAATTAGTTTCGTCGTCATTTTTATTACGTATTGTTTTACTTAATTCTATTTTAATGGTAAATTTATTTTATTTAGTTTAATTCTATTTACCCTTATTATGATAATTATTTTATATTAGGTAAATTCCATTTAACTTTGTAACGATGCTTGTTTTATTATGTTTAATGTAATTCCATTTAAATCTCAATATAAATCTTATTTTAATTTATTTTATCCAAAATTATTTAGTTTCATGGCAAATCCTATTATATTCTAATTTATTTTATTTTATTTTATTTTTGTTTCATTTCATTCTATTTATGTTTACTATAATGTTCAATTTCCTCTTTATTTAGCTCTATTTAGTTTTATTATAATGATTATCTAATTGTATTTAACTTAGTTCTATTTAAATTATAATGCTTATTTTATTTTATTCTAATTATTTTTCTTATTTTAAATGAGTAAAGTTAAAAATATTTTAAACATTAGCCAAATCCACTCATTTATTTTACAAGCCGAACATCTAGCCCTAATTTAATAATTTTCTTTAATTGTAGACGACGCACGGGATTTAGAGAGTTAAAAACCACCCCCAACCTACGCTCACACTCAAAAAATAAGGCAGGTCCCTAAACTAAAGCTTTATTTTTCTTGTCTGCGCACTTGTTATGAAAATCATTTGTGTAGTGTATATTGCCTATGTCATTTTATGAATAATGAATGAAATGGAGCTTTCGAGCTCAACAATGCTATGAAGCCTTCAGGCACATGAATGTCAAGAAGCCTACGGGTAGAAGAATGTTAAATGTTTACGTGCATATTTATTTTCCGTCCGGACGCAAGTAGTTCATAATATGCATGCTTGTACCTGCCATAATGTTAAAGTTTGAGTAACGTGCGTAGTAGACCTGCTGAGTAATTCATTACTCACGTTTTTCCTATTTTGACAAAACTTTACAGATTAGGGAGGCAGTGGGGGAGCAAACCACAGTGGCAATCGATTAAAGAAACTCTATAATTTCCACTTATTATTTTATTTTAGCGACATTTAGATTATTTCTTATAAACTCTAGTTGTGACTCTAATTTTGCAACTCCATTACATGCTAGGTTTTTTTTATTCAACATTATTTAGTTATTCATTTTTTTTTTTTTACTTTGTTCACCTAGAATTTTGTTTTTCAAATAACTATTGGTTGGAGATGTAAAAGAGATTGGAGAATTCAAGCCATTTTAAAAATATTTACTTTCCGCTTTATTTAAGTTCACCACATTGAGGAGCAAGTTTAGCGGTCTGAATCTAAGTAGATTTGGGGCGCTACAATTCTTCTTGTTAAAATATTGGGATTTTGATATGGTATATATTGGCCTTTTTTATTTTGATATTAGTGTATTAATGAAAACATATTAGATATATATACGTCGGGTTTAATAGTTACTTAATTGCCAGTAAATTTATGTATTAACTTTTGGCACAGTTAGAAGAGAGTTTGTATTAAATATTTTTAGGAATATGAAATAAACATAATTGATTGATCATGCAGCCTAATTCTAACTTAAGAGAACTTTGTATGATATTTTTATTAATTTTTTTTGAATTTGATAATTATTTTCATAGAGAGAACGTAGAATCTAATTTTATCTAAAATTTTGGTGAAAGTTATTTAGTCTTTTTAATAACATACTTATTAGTGACCTTTTTCTGTAATGAAAGTTGTAGATTAAAAATTAAAAAGTTTTTTTTACAATAAAAAAAATTAAAAAGTTGCATTAATAAAAAGTCATACTTGATTAAAAATGTGGCATGTAAAAAAGGAATGATATTAAATTATGTACTATCTGAAAATAAGGGAAATTTTTACTTTTTTTCATTTTAAATTAAATAATTAATTTTTTATTAATGAAATTTTTCTAAATAAAAGTGAGACTTGATTAAAAGGTTTAAAATAAAAAGACTCAGAGAAAATAATTGAAAATACAAAATACATCTCTACAATGTTAATATATCCCCATAAATCATACTCGTTTTTTAAGAGTCTATTAAGTACAATTTATAATGGTAGTTTAGTGTTTCTTTAAATTAGAAATGATTTTATTCAATATTTTAATTTTTACGGATTGAAAATTTTGATTTGCAATAACAAATGCCAACCAGAAAACTCAACAATGAATGTGGTATTCTTTTTTCGATTTATAAGATGTATTTGGTTTAGATGCATACCGTCACAATGTTATTCTACATATTCAAATTTACGTCCATTATTTAATGAGCGTCATGTTATAACTATTTTAGTTCGGTTATTATGTAATATTGTTCAACTATATTTTTATATCTAATGTGAGACATGACATAAATATTTTATATTAATTTTCCAGCAATATTTTTTACCATTTCATATATATTTGCATCTAATGTCTGTTACTCGAAAAGATTTTTTTTCTATCTATAAAATGTGCTCTTTAAACTATTTTAATCTCATGCCACGCACGGGTAAGAATGCTAGTAACAATATATGCATTTCATATATATGAAAAATAAATAAAGATTTCATGTATATACACTTCACTATACTAGCTGTTTCACATGTGCGTTGCACGGGGGCCCTAGTTTTTCATCTAATAATAGTATTCATAGTTGTTAGTCGTATTAACATAAGACCTTGAAAAAAAAATAAAATAACTAATAAGTCACAACAATAAACTTAATTAATATAACTAATAAAATAATTCTATAAAAATTTCGATAGAGTTTCCCCTGCATTTCGTATCAATCCATCCTGAAAATTTCACAACTATATATTTCACCTGTGCATTGCACGTGGAACAAAATTTTTAACTCCTAATAGTATTGATAGATATTAACAACATTAATATAGGACCTGAAAAAATAAAGTAGAGCTTGTGAATTTTTCTTTAAAATTCCTATACATTCTATTATATACAATTACAAATTCTTACAAATATGAATTATACACCCATGTGATGCACGAGACTGACAATAATTATATGAATTATAAATTTTTATTATGAATTATAATCAATATACACATACATAGATTATAGAAACTGACAATGTAGCAGTCACAGATAGACTCTAACACATACCCCGTTCTTGTCAGTTAGGAAACACTCGTCCTCATCCCCATGCCATCTCGATTTTATCAAGGTCGAGGATGATATAAAAATTGCAACAGGATGGGGACTCACATTCCCCATCCCCACCCTGGCTAGAAAATTCCCCTTTTTCCAAGCAATATTGTGATCGTTTAATTGGACTATTTTATTCGTAATTTGTGATATATATTAATGACATCTAATTTTTTTAATAAATACTTTATAAATATACTAAACACGTATATTAATATATTTGGTATATGCTCACCGATACCAACATATTTTTTAAAATTCATCAATTTAGAAGTTTAGTTTAAGTTATATAATTATTAATATGGTTGAGAAAGAATCCTACATAAATATTTAATATGGTTGATGATTCTTAATATTTATTCAGGAGATAGCTCCTACACAAATATTTAACACAGTAGAGAGTCAATTAAAAAATTCTAACTAAGTCACACGATTTCAATCATTGATTAAGTCGGCAACCAATTATTTATTAAATACATAATTTATGAAATAAGTAATTTATGTATTTATTTACTTGCCAACTTTTATAATCTTTATTGATTAAATGTATAATTTAGATATTTATTTACTTATAATAAAAATTAAACAATTAAATTTTTTAGCGTCCGTCAATTTCGCTAATATAACTCAATTAAGTAAGTATGATGTGCAAGTGTAATTGTAATAATATAGTCAAGAGTAAATAAAAAAATTATAATTATAATGGCTTACGGCAGTTGTGCAAAACAAACTTTTATTCTTATTTAATTTAGTGTATTTTATTATGCTTTAGTATGTTTAATTTTAATTCTGTTAGGCAAAAACCAACATGTAACAAGTACATCACGAAAAAGGATGAAAAGAGCATGAATTTGCTCAATTTTAAATAGTTTTTTATCAAAATTAAAAGGGATGGAAGATCGAGGGCTATAATTGCAAAAAGAGAAGAATTATGCATGGTATAAAAAGTTGCACCCTCAAAAATACTATGTGCGCCTGCAAAAATTGAAAAAATAACCCATCAAGCTCGCTGTAGGCCGTACAGTAAAAAGTTGCTATCTAAGTGTGGTCGCATAGTCAAAAATTGGGCCCGAAGGTCCCAAAGTTGCTGTCACAACTTTCTATCTTCAGCATCACGCGAACTTTCGAAATGCGTTTCCTAAATGGAGTCGGCCTTATTTTTGTACATGGTTTTGAGCATCTTTTGGTGACCTATTTACAACTATATAAGGGGGTTAAGAGTAGAAGAAGAGGAATCAAACTTATACATACGACAAGAGAAAAATTTGGAGCTTGGGAGAAGGATTTTCCGATCCGGCGAAGCGAAAAGTGAAATCAAAATCAAGATAAGTATACATCCTGTTATGGCTTTCTCTTCTCTTTCTTTTGTTTTCCTCTATAATATATTATGCAAGATCTATTATAGCATTGGGGTTAGATGAACCGTTTATTCAATTTTTGTTTATGGATTATTGATTTGAATCAACGACTTGTGTTAGAATTAAGTTTTCAATATGAATTTGCTTTCTTCATGTGTTGAATGCATACAACAACATGATTTTTATGGTTTCACTAGTGAATCGAGAGATCTTGATTAAACTAGACTTATATTGAAAGCCATGGAGTCCGATAGTAGATAGAGATATACCACTATGCTCCATATGATCATTCAAAGTTTTCACAAATTTTTAATGCATTCTTGTGTTTATATTTTCCATAGAGATACAGTAGATTGGGCATGAGAATAGACCGAATATCACTCGAGAGAAGTTATTTGACAAGTTAGGAATTTGATCTTTAAAACTAACCAAGTTGTCGAGTCATTAATCCGGAGCAATAATTGGGTGGAACGGGGATTCGAAACCCCCACGCTATCTTCTCACATTGATTTCTCAAAAGCTTTCCACAACTCGCTTTCCAAACTTATCCTCTTTGATTTTAGTTTATTTAATTACCTCTTTTAATTTAGTTTTAGTACAATAATTACCATCTCGTTATTTATTTCGGTTAAGATTGGAAAATATTAAACATGACATTCACAGTCCTCGTGGGTACGATACCTGGACTCTCTAAAGTCCACTCTATTACTTACACTATCCGTACACTTATGGCGTGGGATTTTATCACACCATTTCACACCAACATATTTGATGAAATCATTATGCTTAGTTGATGAATAGAGAGAATATATGTTTTCCTCTCAAATATGATTTTTCATCATACTTGACCAAATATTTTTTAGAAAGTATTTGTTTACTTTCTAAAAAATATTTGGTTCTGATTCTTATATTATGATTGGAAGAGTGGATAAATTAATCCCATTAAAAATATTCAAATGTATAAAATTATGGAAATGTTTGTTATTAACGTTTAATTTTTATTCAATAAATAAGAAAAGAAAAAGTTTAATAGTATACGATATTTAGTAATATTTTGCAACACAGGTTTTTTTTATTTTAAAAAAAAATTTTAATTACATTTTTATTTTTTTATGAAAATTGCAATTTATTGTAATAGTAGTTGTAATGCCCCGCTCCAAATCTTTCCGATATAACTGAACATAAGTGTACGATATGTTCAGAATATGTATATAAGTATTTGAGATGCCTCGGGATTAGAAACGGTCGTCGAAATCATAAGAAATGAAAATTTTCAGCAAAGGTCAAGTTACTGCCGTAAATGTACTGGTTACGGCCGTAAAAGTAATGTTACGGCCGTAAAAATATATGATACGGCCGTAAATGTCGAGAAGAGGATTGCCAAGATTTACAGAGAGTTTTATACGGCCATATAATGATGGGTTACGGCCGTATGGTTGATAGTACGGCCGTAAGGTTATGGGCGTAAGTCTAGAACAGAGGAAAGCTGATGAAATTACAGAAAGTGTAGTACGGCCGTAATGTATAACTGTATGGTTGTAAGTTATGGGTTACGGCCGTCAGTATAGTAGGTACGGCCGTAATTATATGTCGGCAGAAATTGTGTTTAGAACATTCTAAGTCGGTTGGAGGGAGTATAAATACCCAAATCTCATCCCTAAGCACTCATACGACCCTTAAGAACACCTCTAAACTCTCTATAAGCTCTAAGTCAAGAAATAAGTCCATATAATGATCTTGTAATGTCCATATTTCATGAATTAACCATAGAAAATGAAGAAAGGGAAGGAAACAAGAAAGAGGAAGAGAGAGGAAGGGATATCCATGAGTCTTAAGCTTGAATTCCTCTGTATGAGGTGACTAATAGGTGTATTTTCTGTTTATAGATTGCTATGGTATGTTTTACGTTGTTATGCTTGTGGTAATGTATGTTATACGTTGTAATGCTTGATGTGTGATATGTTTGGGCATGGTAATATGTTATGTGGAATGAACATGACTTGATGTGAAAGATTGAATGCCCACACATGACGAAGATATAATTATGTAAATGCAATAAGGCTACAGGGTTGAACCAAGTTCTAAGTAATGCAAATGAATGTGAATGAGATTATGTATGCCATTGTTATGTTTGACAACGTTGCAGAGCGAGAATATATATGTGGCGTGTTTAATGTATGGACGTGCAATGCCACATGGATGAATGGAACATGATGAAATGTGGTGTTTCATATGATAAATAAAAATGTGAATGTGAAGCCTTGATTATATGTGAAACGATAGTGTGAAAGGAAATAGAGGCTTCAAGAATTGAATATGTTACACGAGCATTGCACGAACATGTGTATATTGGTGTTGCCTATCATGTGATTGCTAAAGAAAGGAAAGAAAGGAAAGTACAGCCTAATTGGGGAGCTACGTGCTACACGGGGCAAAGTACTACGCTGAAAAGCGGGAGTACCTCTTGAACGCCGCATTGCCCCAAAAGCAATGTGAATGAAAAGACCTACGGGCAATAAGGCTAAAGAAATGATATTCGCGTCAAGGTGATCACATGATTAGCAACAGGGCCAAAGGAAGAAAGAAAGAAAGAAAAGAAAGAAGCATGACACGTGCATTACAGGCATTGGATTACATCTATTACTCACTGAGTCTTTGTGACTCACCGTATGTGTATGTGTTCTTGATAGGTTATTGACGTGGAGTTGGTGAAGAGTCCTTCAGAAGCCATGACGATGGTGTGCGATCGAAAAAAGGAATTCCAGCGATCCGGAATTCCACGCACAAGGGTTTGTATGTGATATAAATGTTGGTAACGTTGCCTCTCAAATCCGCTGCTATATTTAAAGTTTACGTACATATGATGTGTGGAAAGACGTAAGCGTGACAATTATGTATATAAAATAAGAGGGGGCGTCACAGTAGCGGTGTAACTGATGACAATAATGACAAAGACAATTTCTTGTTTTCAATTTACTTATGATATTTCATATATATTTGACTTAAAAAAATATATCATATATGGTTAACTGTAAAAATATATTTCATAATAAATGCGAAAAAAATATTTTTTTAATAAAATAAGTGTTAAAAAATATTTTGAATAATAACAGTATGTAAAGTGTTACATGCTAAAATATTTAGAGTGTAATTTATTAGTCACAAAAAGATAATTTTAATTTCTAAGTAATATTTTTATAATTTGTGTCTAACATAAAATTTATTTTGTTAAGACTAAATGAAATGCGATGAGTAAAATACAATTGCCTAAAGTATGGAGTATAAATTGTAATATACTACAAACATCGGGTGTATTTTATAAGTTTTCCTTAATTAAAAATACTTCTTTGGTTCTTGTGGATTGCCTTGATATAAGATATTATGAAGGAAAACTGTCTTCTTTTGAACTAATAATAATAATAATAATAATAATAATAATAATAACAATCATCATCATAATCTAAGCATTACAACAATTCAAACCTTATAATAATTGATATAGAATGTTATAATAATTAAGTACGATTAATCAAATCATGTGTAAGTAGTGGAATTATGCTATATAATCTAAGGTAAAAAATTTATTGATTAACTCAGATAATGCTAATTATATTCACACTACAAAATATATTGGGTACACCATATTTTAATCGTATGAAAGTATTTTGTTAACTTTATTTATAATAACAATTATGTCCTCAAACTTTTTGTTACATTTTTATACTCCATCCGTCCCATACATATTGACTCATTTGATTTTTTCCATAGATTAACAAATCCTAATTAATATTATTGGAAAAGTAAATTTTATATGAAATTTTCTAGCGTCCATCAATTTATGTAGTTAATACAACTAAATTAATTTTATATGAAATTTTCTAGAATCCATCAATTGGATATAGTAAAAAATTATTTCAATAGGATATGATCAAAATGATTTCATGACATATGATTTTGGGATTCATATTAATTGATATTTAAATAATAAAAGCTTACTACTATTATATCTTTATTACAGATTTATTATAGATTAAAAAAATAATAAAAGGGGATAGAATACCCCAGAAAAGCTCCAATTAATATATATATATATATATATATATAGAGAGAGAGAGAGAGAGAGAGAGAAATGTTGTTTCCATATAGGATTCGATTAAAGGCTGTAATTTTGATATAGAAGATCTAGGAATTGTTTATATCTTATCAATTAGGAAGAAAGAAAGAGAAATTCGAAGGAAAGGTAATTAAAAATAATAATAAAAAATATGATAAGTTTTAGGCGGGAAAACCAATTTTAGGAATTAAAAAAATAGAATGAAAATTCCCTACTTTTCTTTATATAATAATAATATAGATATAGATATAGATATATATGTAAACCTATAATCGAATTTTGTACTTAAAGTTGAGAGTGGATGCCTAGATCCTAATCACACAAGGATGTGGAAAAATTGATATGGGCATGAGGATAAAATTGAAAGATACTTCGTAAAAAATAAAATAGGAAACGACAACACCGGCCTTACTAGGTGAAATCATCAGTGGGAGACAGGGAACGAGAACACATGCTTTGTTGGGTAAAATCATCCACCAGAGGAGACAACAGCAAAGACGAGCAATTGTGTAATTCTGGAAATTTGAAGGCCGTGATACAGAAGGGTGGAAAAAAAACCCATTTGATGTTTTGATGAATTTTTGAAGAAATTTTATATAAAAATTTTGCACCTTATTCTTGGGAGAACAGACGTATATTATGTTTTGGCCGAGTAATGGTGAAAACCGTCGTACTAGCGGTGATGAAATGTGTGAGTTAACAGTTGTGTTTGCATTAGATTTTAGTTGATTTGTAGTTTTAGTGCAAATGACATACGTTACACACTATAAATACAAAAGTTCAAAAAAGTACAAGTTATTTTTCCAATTCCCAAATTTAACAACTATTTCATTTGCAATGCCCACAATATCCTCCTCCCCCCCCCCCCCCCTCCAAAAAACAAACTTCATCTTCTTTTTCCTACCCCTTTCACCTTCCATCTTATTATTTCCAGTCATCACTCACCACTGCCAGTTATCGTCATCGGTAATGGTACCCAGCGCTGGGGTCTTCTTCGATCATCTTTACCAACTTCAGTGTGACCATTGGATTATTCATCACATATTCTATATTCTAGAATATAGCTTATCTTCCATTATTATTTTATTATTACTTTTTAATCATTTCTATTTGTCTCTTTTTTTTCACTTTTCCCACAAATTTTTTCAAATTTCTCTGTTTTTCCACTCAATCAAAATAATATTTCTCTTTTTTCTTCTCTCAATTTCTCTCTCATATATTACTGCACCACAAAGCTCCCAATGGACAATCTTATTCAAGATGCTCTTAGTTCCAAATAAAAATGGTCTTCAACGGCGGGTTAGCTATGTGATGTTACATGGAAATCCTTTAGACATGTAGTTCATGGTGTGATCATAGGTTAACATAGTTGGTTTGAGTAATGGATGAGAAATGTCATATAAGATTCAATGGTGAGTGAGTTACATGCTGAAAGTCAATAACTAAGTAGTAATCAACTGAAAGTTCAACAATCGACTATGCATTTCACTCGTATTTTGTCAACCGATTTTTCACCTTGTTTTATCAAGTAATATTTTCGTCTTTTTTAGTTTATTGAATATTTCCATATTAAGTAGAATTACCTATCATCTTTCATGAAAACTAACAGATGTATACAATTTGGGTTTGAATCTGAAAAGGGAGAGAAAACTAGGGTTTGTGTGCAATTAATCTCATAGAAAAGGGAGAAGGGTTTCGAAGAAGAGAGTAGTTGAAATGACAGAGATAGTTATATATGTATTCCATCCAAGATGTTTCACGTGTAGGGCTGATCATCATCGAATCACAAAATGATAAGTAATGGAAGGATCCACGAATAAGGATATTGGGCTGGGTTTGTATCAGATCAATCATGTACCCAACACAACTAATGCCCAATCTAAAGCACATTCTTGGCAAAATAAGACAACATCTATATATTAATAAAATGATGACATTTTCCCATCAATTTCACTAATTTTCTGAATTAAAAAAATAGTATTTTAATTATTATTCATTTTTGGCTCTTAATGTCATTTCACGCACATGGTTGTTTAATCCTTCTCTGCAATTCCTAATTTTCAGGACTCAATCCATTCGCCTAATCAAATCCCTTATTTCATGGCTTGATGGCA
Source organism: Jasminum sambac (assembly GCA_018223645.1). Classification (NCBI taxonomy): domain Eukaryota; kingdom Viridiplantae; phylum Streptophyta; class Magnoliopsida; order Lamiales; family Oleaceae; genus Jasminum; species Jasminum sambac. The sequence goes on from CP073643.1 coordinate 10,994,665, forward strand.
TCCCAATTAGCCTTGAATTCCCTTATCCCTAAATTTCACCCGTATTTCATGGCTTGATGGAATCTCAATTAACACCAATTCTGTCCCAATTCTTTCTCAAGCGTTATCAAAGATATTCTTCATCCTGATTTTGCTCCATCCCAATCCCATATTTTCTTTTCACACATTCTCAAAGGATCGAATCCCACTTCTGTAGATGACTTGCTTTACTTTATGTCCTATGTACCAAATTCGTCTGACTAAATTTTGCTGGACGAGATCAAAAGTTCATTCCAAGACATGTATTTTGAATCTTTTGTTTTTCAATTCATTTCAGGCTTTGAAGAATTGTATGTATGTGAATGTACATCAAGAAAAACCGTATGATGATATCACTCTAAAGTTAACTGCTAAACTCTTCAAGGAGCAATTGTGAGGCTAAAAGGGATCAGCAGTTGTTTATATATATAGGTAAGAAGCACCCATCTCTTCAAATCAGATTTTAATGGATCTAGCATAGCTCATCTTTATTTCTGTCAATCTTCTTGATGTTATATCTCATTTTACAAGAAACAAACTGGTATATGGAACATCTTCCCGTTGGATTCAAATCTAATCGATCAACGATGTTTACCCGGATGTTTGGCAAACCTAAGCAAGAGACTACTTCTCTCTACACTCTTGACAAATTAAATGAGGTATAATTTTTCTTCTTTATCAGCTTATACAAATATTTTTGAATTTTAGATTCTTTTACGATATTGTTGATACAACCAACTTGGTTTTTCTTTTCCGAATTTGGGATAACAAAGTTCATTCCCAATTTTGAAGGAGAGCTTTTTGTTATATGTAGGTATTTACGAATAAGTATGATAATCTTCTACTGGCTTATGTTATCCAATGTTATGAAACTCATATGTAGTGGAAGAGAATGAATGAAGTATGTAGCTTTGTTTGCATTTTCTGATTTAGTTCAAGAATTTCCTTGCTTATGAAATGCAAAAATAAGTTCATTTCATGGCACAATAGAACAAAATAGGTGTTGTGTTTTAAAAAAAAAGTGTTGTGTTTTAAAAAGCATAAAGGCAACTAAGCGATAAGATCATGTTTTAAACAAAGGTTGATCTAATAACCAGAATTGAAGCTTCCTTTATTTCGGGCGGAATCGGGGGGCACATACATGCCAACCTGGACCTGTCTCCAAAAAAATTTGCGAGTTCCAAAATCCGTTCTCAGGTTTTAAATTATTTTGATATATGTCTCCCCGTGCAACGCACGGGAGAAAATACTAGTTCATATTAAAACTCTCGACATATAATGCAATCTAGAACCAAAAAAATTCACATTTTTTTGACTTTTTAGTTCCTACACGTATATTTCACACTCCAAAAACAGGGTTACCATGGCACTGATTTGAGTGGTGAACAAATTCACACTTTTTTTTTGGAGTTTTTGACCAAATAAAGGTCCATATTTGTTGTCGCGAATCTCAGGCCACATCACATCCAATGAAAAATACATACACAATCGAGGGTGTGAATTCAATTCACCAACTACAAGAAGGTTTTCTCTCATGTACACAAAATGAATGGATTGTTGTCTGTGCTTTCGTCCGTCTGTCTTATTGCCACTGTCTTCTTCAATTGTTCTTCCAAATCTTTACAGTTAGTTTCCACCATCAAGACGCAGTTTACGAGTTATGTGCTTGTTAGTCTATAGATTTTAACAAATTTTAACATATTTTTATACATTCTTTTCAACTCCACTTATTCTCTTTCCTATTTCACATTCACATATCTTGTGGGACTCACATATATTATACAATCTCTACCATAATAACTTACTCTCTAACACATGCTATATATGACATATTTTCATTGGATGGAACAATTAAAAAGATAAATTTTGAAGGAGGAAATCTGTGCTTGACCAAATATAATGTATTAGTCATGGATTGCAAGGAAGGCTAAGGCCTTGTTCTATACACAATAATTTTTTACTAACTTTCACTAATTTTTTCTCTCTCATCATTTTTAACCACATATCTAATACGCCGTTCGAGTAAATAAAATACATAGTGTATAGAACAACCCTTGAATTGTTGTTTGTCTATCAATCTCTCCGTTTTTTATTATTGCGTTCTTCCTCAAGTGTTTCTAAAATGAAATATATGTATATGTACGTGTGTGTGTGTGTGTGTGTATATATATATATATATATCTCCTTCCTAATTTTAAATAACACTAATGATCTACTGCCAATATATATGGGTAACTTAACATGTGGACCGATAATTAATATATATCCTTCCCCAAACCATAAGTGGTAGCTATGTGTCCTTCCCCAAACCACAAGGGGTGTCCAGTATTGGCGGCACGGCATTGAATCTTTTTGCGTTAGGGTGATAGGAATTGATTTTTAATGGTTTTTAGTGTAAAAGAAGATAGAGAATGAGTAGAGTTGAATGGTAGAGATAGTGGTGTCAAGATGAGTGGGCCCACTCGCTTGAGGCCCGCTGGCCGTGAACTGCCGTAACAGACGACTGCGGGTTGCTATGATCAACCCGCCGGGCCGTTCAGTGCACGCAGACCCTGATTAACCGTCGTGTTTTTAAAAAAATTAAAAAATTTAAATTTTTGGCAGGGAGCCAAACGGCTCCCTGCCACAAAGTTGCAGGCTGCAATTGCAGCCTGCAACTTTGACAAGGGGGCACGATGCGTGTCCCCCTTGTCACTTTTCAAATTTTTTTTTTAAAAATATTATGTGTTGTCAAATCAACACTAAAATTTTAAATTATAAAATTTTGATTTATTCGTAAAAATTGGTCTATAAAAAAGAGGCAAATGTGTAGTTAGTATATTGTGAAATTATCATTTTTCTTGGCTCAATACTTCAACTTTGCAAAGCTTCAACAGTTCAACTTATTATATTATTTGCCTTCGTTCTTCAACACTCAACAGCAATTGCAATCCAATTCGTAAAGTTACATTTTACAGTAATTTATATTATTTTCTCTTAATGTTATTCTATCTACACAAATCTGTTATGAATTCTCACAGATTTTCATCTGTAAATCCTAATACATGCGATGGGAACGGTAATCTAGAAGTCGGATCATCTCAAACACAAAGGCCGACGAAAAAAAGGCCAAATATCATATGTTTGGAAAGTTTTACTTTTTGCAATGGATCCAAAGAATAAAAAGGCAATTTGCAGAATTTGCAACAAGTCTTATGCATGGGTCGAAGGGAGTGGTACCGGCACATTACGTAGACACAAAGACAGGCACAACCACGATGACAAGTCTTAAGTGTCAATCTACTTTAATCAGTTTTGCTCCCATGACCACTAGTGGTCATGGTATATGACCACACTTGGCAAAAATTGGGGGAAAAAAATGTGGAGGTCACGTGAGCCCCCCGCCATCAGGGGGGTTGTTATGTATTATTCATCTTACTTAACATAGATTTCAAAAAAAAATTAAAAAAAATTAAAAAAAAATTTTTTTGGGCGACGTGGCGCTCCCACGGCGCGCCACGTCGCCGTGTGGGCACGCCCCCTGCCCACTCAGTGGTCAGGAGAGCACTAGCGCTACTTTAATAGTCATCCAATTAATAAATAATAATAATTATTATTATTTTTACTTTTTGTTATGAATCTTCAAACTTTCAAGTTTGATATAAATTTGTGTTAAACAATGTTTCAATTTCATATTTTAATATAATGTTTGTTATCGTAAATTTAAATTTTATCTTTCTTGTTGTTATTAGACATTAATATTAATGTAGTAGTTACTTTACTTATTTAATTGCTTACTAGTTAATTGTTAAAATTATAATTTTTATTTTTTTTATATGTTAACACTTAAAAGTTCAATTTGATAAACCTCAAATCCTCAACGCCCTATATATAAATAATACACAAACGAAACTCAAATGGGCCGAATTTGATTCGCATGGGCCTTATTTGATTCAATCCGGGAGCTCATATGGGTTGGCCCGCTCATCGACCCACACGGGTTGGCCCATGTGGGCCGACCCATATGGGTTAATGGGCGGGCGGGGCCGATATCATGAAATTGCGGGCCCCGCCGACCCGGCCCGCAAACCCACATGAGTGGGCCATTCAACCTAACGCAGCTCACTGCTCGAGCGGCGCCCGACCCTACCAATCTTGATCGACACCACTAGGTAGAGATTTGTGAATATGATGTGATATGTAGATATGATTAATTTAAAGTAAAAAAATTAATAAAAAATAGTAAAAAGTGATAAAAAGTTTAAAAATTGGTCGCCCACTTCAAGAACAGTTAAAATGAACAAAGCCTAGACGTTGTACTCAAAAAGTTCATAGAACCGAGTTCAAAATCTAGCGGGTGAAGCGTGACTTACTGGAGAAGCTTGCCTCCAAGAAGATACCTGGCCACACGCACAGTAATTTCAGTGTCATCATTTTCTCTCACTAATCCTCTATATAAATCTACCCCCGGATTGGTGTGCACAATTTTTCGCTTCACTTGGACTACGCGTTGTCTCTGAGTCGTCTCTGTCTTTCTCTCTCCCCTTCTTCGCCTCACCATTCAAGGCAAGTTTTTTATTTATGAATTATGATAGCTCTTCGAGTCTCTTTCATTTAATCTGCTATTCGATTAAATTTTGCAATGACCAATATATGGGTTGAGTTTTGATTCTGGTTTTGGATTTCACTTTCTAGCGTTACTCTGACGCTTCTCTGTGTTTTGAATGCTCCTGGGTATTTTCTATTTAATTTTATCCTAATTCCTACAGGCAAAATCTATTCGACCTAACATATCTTTTATTGCGTGAACATGATGATATACTGAGGTGCCTGAGGCTGTTTTAACTGTAATTTTCTTGCTGGGTTCTTAAGCTGTGCTTTCTTGATTTTTGTGATGGCCTCTGATCATTTGATTAAAGTTCAAATAGTTTACATCTAGTTGATAAATAGAGATCGATTGAACTCAATTATTTGTTTGGCTACGTCTGAAATGCCTTTGATGCTATACTCTCTTACGCTAGTTTTATGCTGCAAGGATTATTATTAGCAAGTCAGCAGTTAAATTTGCCTTCTTTTTTTTGTTCTCTCTCTCGCCCTCTCTCTTTCGCCCTCCCTCTCTCTCCCTCCCTCCCTCCCTCCCTCCCTCTCTCTCATGATGCTGTGAAAATAGCAGGCTTGGCATTGCACACCAGATGAGTTTTGATTCTTGCAAGAAACATCAGTGGCTTGTAGGAGGTGCTTTCTGCTTTATGATCCGAGGGAGGGTTTGGTGCTACCAAAAAGTGTTATTTCGGCATTGGACTTGAACGATAATTGAAAGTAGTTTTAGGGCAGAGGTTATTTTTTTGCTCGTGTTTGGTCTGCTTTCGTCCTTGTGGAGAATTGTTTGGTGTTTAGTGTACCATAAAGGGTGAAATTGGCTAAAGTTGTCAAACAGTTGGATTTTTCTGTCATTCTACGATGGCTAGGATATCACTTCCCCCGGGATTTCGGTTTCATCCGACTGATGTCGAGCTAGTTATGTATTATCTTAAGCGGAAAGTTATGGGGAAGAAGCTTCATTTTGAAGCTATCACAGAGGTCAACATTTATAATTTCTCTCCATGGGATCTCCCAGGTACTTCATTTCTGTCATTTTATTTGCTTCATCAGTTTCTTTAAGAGTTGTTGGTTTTATATATTCGCTCTCAATGCTATAATCAGTACCTTGTGATGTTCACTAGTTGCCCGCATGTTTCAAGAATACCAGCTTTATATTACCATTGCCCCATCTATCTGCATATGTGCTGTTTTGAACCATAAAAACTATAAATCTTGGTTTTATATGTTGTCTTGTGTTGGTCTGCTCTCGTTAGGCTTTAAATTCATTGTCTTGCAGATAAATCTTGCTTGAAGAGTAAGGATCTGGAGTGGTTCTTCTTCTGCGCAAGGGGAAAAAAATATGAAACTAGGGTTAGAGTGAAGCGCAGCACGGAAAATGGATTCTGGAAAATCACAGGGAGAGAAAAACCTGTTATTTACAATAATAACACTATTGGGATGAGGAAAACCTTGGTTTTTCACCTCGGTCATGCTCCTAATGGGCAAAGAACAGATTGGGTTATGCACGAGTTCAGAATCATAGACAAGCAGTTGGCCGAAGCAGGAGTTCAGGTATTTTATTTTTAATGTTCAAATAATATCTGGATGAGATGACATTATCATTTCTACCTCTCTTCTGCAAGATTATTTGGATCCTCTATAGATTGCTTGTGTATGACCATCTCTCAACAGTATGCTATAAGCGTATAGGATTTCAAAATTTAGATTAATGGCCTATTTCTGGTTTATATATGTTTCAAGGTTTTATCTAAAGTTGCTTATATAATTTGTACGTGCCAAAAAGGAACAAGGGCAGAAAAAGAAAGATTATGGTTTCTTGATTATACATTGCAGTCAATGTTTTCTAATCGAAAAAAGCAAGGGGGGAAAAAGAAAGAAAATAAAACCTCGATAGTCTGTAGAAGACCTTTGCTCATCTCATGTAATTCGTTTTTGAAAAATAGTGTGTCATATCTTTCAGGACACTTATGTGCTCTGTAAAGTCTTTGAGAAGACTGGTCCAGGCCCGCAAAATGGAGCACAGTATGGAGCACCATTTAATGAAGCTGATTGGGACAGTGATGATGATACATTCATGTGCTCTGAAAGTAAGAGTTTTTCTGGTCTAGCATGCAAAACAGTCCCTGGAAGTACATCTGGATTTTCTTCAATCGAAGCCGGTCCATCTTCAGTAGGACCTGCTAGTGATGTAGTTCTGAATGAACCAGATGATGATATTGTTCGTCTTCTGGTGCCATTTACAGATGAAAGAATGTTGCATATAAACGATAAAGAAAATCATGAGGTATGTGTATATATATATATAATATAATGGTCGATCTGTTTAATACCCTGCTCTTATTATCGTCTCTTACATTCATTTTCTTTTTGAAGAAGCACTATAAGCAGGATGTTGATCATGTGGAGAGCAATATATGTATACCAGGTTCCAATGGAAATGATATATACCACGGATTAGGCGACTTGGATAATTGGGTTCAGATGACTGAAGGTGGATTTGATAACACTGGCATGCAGGAAGATGGCCAGCTTATGAACCACGTGCTTCCACAAGATGATGGAGCATATCTAGAACTGAATGATCTTATAGCTCCACTGGATTTCTGTCCTGAAGTTAATGCAACTCAAGAAATATCCTTTGGGAACTTAGTTGGGCCTTATGGCCCTAGTAATATGGGTTATCTCAGCTTTAAAGGCGATTTTTCTGGTACAAATCAGTATGCTTCTGGTTCGAATCTCCATCATTTGCTTCCTGAAGGATCTAACAGACAAAAGGATTGTTTCAATGAACTTCAGATGGTGAGGCCTCACTGTAAAAACTAGTGCTTTTGTGGTCTTTATGTTTATGGATGCTTATTTTGTGATACTTAGCAAGAATTTACAATTTAAACATGATTGATGCAGGTGAACAACAATGGGGTTAGTGACAACCTGGGAAATAATTCTGCAAATGACTTGGATTTCACCTTTAACCAACCAACAGAAGGTGGGGATATCGTGAAATGCCAGAAAAGAGGTAGATTTGATGATATTTGATGCATTTCTGGTCGTTGGGGCAAACATGCACATTCTTTTTATTGTTTCTGTCTGTCGAGTTGAATAAGCGATAGCAAATGTGTGAAAAATTGAGGATATCCTGGTTAGAACCTAGCATGCCTTTCTGAAGTGGCATGTGCTGATGTTGAATTAGTACCTCAAGTCTAGTAGAGTTGTACATTTTTGGCAGTCATTTCATGATTCTGTGTCGATTCAAGCATCTTTGACGAGGTTTAATTAACCCCTTATGTAGAGTGGACTGGTGCTACAAGTACAAATATAGTCTTTCTCTATGATGCTGCTACTAAACTCATCCAATACCCATGTTTCATTTTGATGTCTTCTGTATGTCACATTCAAACCTTTTTTTACACTTTTTTCCACTTTTTTATCAATTCTTTCATTTGGTCAAACCAATCACATCCGTATATCTCGTGGGATCTACATGTATTACATAAATCTCCATCATTCAACTCCCCTCATTCTCTCTCTCCTTTTACATAAAAATTCATAAAAAATCATAAAAGTCCAATCCTATCACTCTCTCTTCAGCCATTATTCAAGTTCATCACAGCTTATCCAACATCAGCTCCAGAAAATCTCGTCTTTTCAATGCTTTACATGGTGACTTGAGCGTGCATGCTTTGTCAGTTATGTTGGTTGGGGCTATTTTCGAGTCATTGGAAGAACCTTAAGCAAGCAGGCCAAGTTTGGAATGAGAGGCGCAATTGTTCAGTTGTGGTTGTTGTACTTTATCGTCTAAGTTGATTAAAGATGAGAACAAATATTTGTGTTCTGTAGCTTTGAATTCAGTGACTTTTTACTCGTTCAATATTGGATTGAACTCTCTCTTGTACTAGTTTATTTAACTCCTCTTACAATAAAATTGCTTTGTTATTTGTGTCTAGAACATAATTGTCGTTGTGGACTAGATCGTTTCACATGGAATGTAGGACTTTGTTTTATTGCATATAGCACGGTTCATCTCTTGCGGGCACAAGTCACAGTGCTCAGTGTCTATGTTGCAGCTCATCACTGTATATGTGGATGGGCCTTTGTAGTTATTGCATGTTGATGGAGCCTCTGAAGTTCCCATCATTGATGTTGTAGCCACTGGCTAGAGAATATCATAAATTGTCAGTGTTTTGAAAAGTGATATAATGATTGCAAAGCACGCTTAGCCACGGGTGAAAATCGTTGAGGAAAAAAAAAAAGAAAAGGAAAAAAAAAAAAAGAAAAGAAAACACGAATTGCCCTCTCATTGCTTTTACATGGTTTACGCTTTTTGGAACCTTCATAAATTATGGCCATTGTAACATTACAATACTGAAAAAACAAAATGAAAAATAAAAAATAAAAAATTAGTAGTACGTAGTTGCAAATCAATTCAAATGTGGCCCATTAAAAGCACATGTTGCAAGCTTTACTGCATATGTAGCCCAAAATAACATAGGAAGGAGTGGGTACATATTGTAAGCTGTGCAGTAACTATAAGCAGAAGTGAACATTGATGTGAAGTATGCAAAAGCATTTCTTTTTTTAAAGATTTCTGTATAACACCGGTCGACAAATTATATCAAGCTTCCAAAGCAAAAGTTGGAGTTACAGATGTGTAGGTAATATACTGTCTCCGCAACAAATTACAGCAAGCTTCTGAGTTCTGAAGCAGAAGTTGGAGCTATCAGATGATATGTTATATAATATACTGTTTTTGCATGTACCAAGCTCGATTTTCTCTTGAATGCTGCAGCTTCTGGTATACTTCAAGTACACAATCTTGGAAGGTCATATACTTTTTTATTTTACTTGTGCTTCTTCCCACCGGCCAAAATACGTTGGATCTGAAGTCCTCTACTGAAGGCCTGGTTGAAGAGCAGCCTCGTCTGGAACTCTGACACAAACGGGAACCAAGCTAGAACCGCCACTGGTGTAAATATAATCAACCCCATAAGATACTCATAACCTCTTGCTAGGGCTTTAACAGACCCCCACATTCCTAAGCCTTTCACTAAAGGCCTGCAAGCTTGTGCTATCTGTATACAGGAAACCGAATTTTATACCACATAAAATTGGAGTATTTAAAGAGCGCACTGCGTTTTGCTATTTATTGTAAACTCTTGTTCGAGTGCCCATATGTGGTATGTTAAAATATCCACACACTGATACTGGAGTACGTAAGTGGGTGATATCAGCATGTGGGCTGCATTTTGGACCACTTGCAAATTGTCACATCAATGTGAGTATTTTAACATGCCTACACGTGGGAATTGGAACAAGAGGATGGTTGTTAAATATGGAACATTATTAAAGATGTAAAAAGGGACCTGCAAAAGAGCCCATCCAGTCGGCAAAAAGGCGAGTAAGCTGGCAAAGATATCTCCAGTCTTTAGGTTTAGGAATGTGAAGAGTACCACAAGGATCACTACGAAACCAATGAATAGGAATAGCTTGAGAAGTCTGAACATTAGCTGAAAATCTGCACTGAACTTCTTCCTTCCCATGGACACTATCTGCACAAGAAAGATGTACATATCAATTTGGAGGTTCTTGTGTAGATTTTAATTCAAGAAGATAAAGAGATTGATTCAAGGTTTGAGCACTGACCTTGGAGATTATCATCACGGCAACAATAACCAACCACGATAGGCCATAAACCTGTAATCAAGATAGCGCATTAGACAACAAACAAGATTTAACAGGTTCTTCTTTAGTACCATTGAGAAACATTTGTATGTTCTTACCATTAAGCTTTTGTCACCGTTTGCCACGTTCAAATGATAAACGATTCCATATTGGTAGAAAAAGAAGCGCAAGGAGAGGACAATTTCCCAGAAACGCCCTGTCAGACCTGTGTACTCGAGATGCTCTTGCTCTTCGATCCACCAAGATTCCCAACTCTTGTTTGCTGGAACACCAATTCCTCCACGGTTACTTATCCACTTAGTCCAATCCTCAAAATCATCCACTATCTTCTGCCACTCAAATCCGGAAGGATTGAAAAGAAATGGGGCAAACAACCACGAACCCACAAGAAACCACATTGACATAGTCACGAGAAAGAAAGTTGTAGACTCGGGAGCAGCGGATCCGTAAACTTGATAAGTTATGAGCAAAGTAAGAAGTTCAAGAGCTTTTGTGAAATGGCTCCTTGAGTACATTCTATAGTTCTCAGCGAACTTCTCGTGTCGCACGACGAAACCACGTCCAGTGGCTCTGTACTTGGCTCCACCATGCAAAATTGTTCGCCCAAAATAATGGAGCTTCGTCCCTAGAGAGAAAGTAAAGAACACTGCAGAAAGCTGAAGCTGCATAATTATTAGGTCACTAATTGCAGTTCTAAAGCCTCGCTCCAATCCAATTTCCATAATCATGGGAAGCGACATCAAAAGACCTAGTTGAACAAGTGATTGTGATGCCATCACTGCCTTCAGAGCACTGTCTCCCTTAGATCTTGCAAATTTTACTATGGCGGCCTCCATTCCACTTAGTGCAAGATACAGCTTTCCGTACAAGTATACATACACTATGAGCACCACAATCTGCATAGCACCCAACAAAGAACAAATTAAAGGTTCAGGTCATAAGTATCACTATATAGTACTACTAATGTTGATATGGAGATAAAATAATTACCATTGAGCTGACATAAAAACCAGTTGTTGTATAGTAACATGACAACATGCGGAAGAAGTCAAACCGATGGCCAAGTCTGTAGATGTCACGGCTGAGTGTTTGCTCTCCATTACCACAAGCAACTTTGGCTTCAAAAAGTGATATCTGGTTGAGGCCAACATCTCGTCCTTTTCCAACTTGGATATATTCATGGTGAGTAACATTTCCACGTCTCAGGGTTGAATTGAAACCTTCAAATATGCAACAGTATATCTCAGAAAGCAAGTAGATTAATATCAAAGTAATTAGACTGCAAAATGTGTGGTTCAAATTGATCTCTCACCCGCAAATATATCCTCACTAAGATTAATGCCCTTAGAAGCTTTGCTTATACCACCACGGGTAATGTGAAATATTCTATCAAACACATCTGGATGCCCGTAGTGAAAGCGCACTCTAAACAGAACAAATTAGAGAAAGAAATGATCAGGCTGTGAGACAACCAATACCAAATGGGTCTAAGATTATCAGATCACAAAATACCAAGATAAAGAAATGATAAAAATTGCTGAGCAGATTAACTAATCTCTGTCGTTTTGTGAGAACGGTAGCTGATGTGCAAAATGGAGTAGGAAGGGATAAGGTTGAAGCAATGTAAAAACATTTACAGAAGGTGTCATTAGTCCACTTGTAATACTATAAAAATGACATTGTGCTTTTTGCTAGAGTATCAATTTGGTCATCTCTGAAATTGACTCTTATATGATATTGAGATGTCCAATCGAAACAAAAACCAAAGAAGGATAATGCTACATTATTTAAAATTTTCACGAATTCATGAAAAGAGAGAAGTAAGAACATACTTAAGAGGTCTTGCAAGAACTCTTTGACCAAGGGTGACAAAACTCGTTTCTTGATTTGACATAAACCAAGCCAGCGATGAAACACTGTTGTAAAAATGTGACATCACATCAGTTACAGCTAAAAATGAATGTAACCATTAACCAAAAGCTCAGATAAAACATTCAACCTTCCCGTGAAGATATGTTCACGAACACCAAGAATAGTAGGCGGCCGAACCCCATGGTCCTCATTAAATTCCTCAAGTAAGTTTCGCATCTTAAGAGCTTCTTCAAGATAGTTGTCCTGCAAAATGAAAAAGGAAACCATGTTATTTTGGCTATATATATGTTAGTGTAATGACATCGAACTTTTTATGCCCTACCTGGTTCATATCAATGGTCTGAAGAGCTTCCCCGCGGGTGAAAATGATAGCGTGGTTTTGGTTTTCCGGCTTTCCTTCTCCTATCTTTGCTGACCCTGGTAACTTTATGCGGTAGATTTCCTTCAGGGAAAAGCAAAAAACAGTCAGCTCGAGATACATTTAAATCAACACTGGATTTTGTCTAGAATTAGCAATGAAAATTACCTGATCAAGATTATCAACAGCTTTTACCAACACTGAATAATAAACTTTTTTATTTTTTCCGCCTTCCCTTTCTTCAACTTCATCTATATACGCTACACGCAGAGATGGATTACTGCACCAAGGAAACACAAGACAAGAGAGAAAATCAGATTACGAAGTAATGAGGAATCGACTACCAGAGGATCTTTGCACTCTGTCAATAAGATGTAATACTTACTTCACCATCAAATTTAAAATGTCAGTTGCACGACGATCTCCACCCCGCTTTTGGTTCCCGTAGTTCTGGCACGTGGCTACGTATGTAAATTTCATATCAGCTACAGCTTCTAATTGAGCATACAAGGATCTCTGACTCTTCTTATCTTCCTCTGATGGTATTGAAACAGATTTGTATCCTTCGAGTATCTCTGTTCAGTAGAGGCAGAAATAGTCAAATCTAAATATTACTTTGAAAAGATAATTCAATAATTGCTGTTGCAGTGCAGAGAGTGCCAGAGATATTTTAGGATATACCCTGACGATACTATAGAAATAAACTTTTTATGTTATTCCTATGAAGATGTTTGACTGAGCATAGTATGAACATTAACTCTGCAGTTATCAATCTCTCAAGATCCAAGGGGTAATGCAAAGAAGCTTCTCTCTTGATGAAAATGGTGCAATAAGCATCTTTTTCGTTGATTTCAAAATGATCAAAAGACTAGAGATATGACAACACAGTGGCTTTATAATCTTACATATTTTTCATCTTACCAGTTTCTCTGGCCATATCCAGGAAAGCTTGAAGCTTCAAAGCCCTCCTATAATACATCATACCTCTGACTGAAAAACATATAAATATTGTTAGACTAACAATTTCGGGGGGCAAGAGAATGGGGAGAAAAAGGACACAAAATACCTGTTCTGCTAAGAGTCTGCCCTCTTAATGAAGCCCAGTGACGTATTTGAAGAATGTTCTCTTCATTTTCCCAAACCTCTTGTTCAGTGCAGTTTAGACGTTCCCTGAAGTTATTCCATTCATCTGAATCGAATATTGTTGTAATCAGCAAATGCAATATTCACATTAGAATAACATGAGATAAGGAAATATTATCATAAACAGAGGCCCAAATAAGAGTATTAGTTAAACCTGGATAAATTTTTTGGAGGTAATATATAATCGACACACCGTCTTCATTTTCCATTTCAAGGTCACTCTTTGAATAAACAGTCTCCTCACTGTAGTAGGGGGTCATGACACTGCCATGCCAATTGATATGGTTATAAAGATATTCACTAAATACGTACACGTGCATCAGACTATGAGCTATACCTGAATGAAAGCATTTTACGAACTCGAGGTGCACGTGGCATATCCATAAATAAAGAATTTGTGAAAAATGCTATCCTCCGGCGTGCTTCAAGGTTTGTTGGCACATCAATGGCAGATTCTTTTACAGTTAGAAGCATATAAAGACGTCGTATCTGTGAAAAAGATGCATGGAATCATTTGTCAGTTATTCACCAAAATAGATTTCCTGTATTTTGTGTCTTGTGTTTCAATATTTACTTCTAAATATCACAGTGTTGCATGTGTGCTTGCAATCATGTACCTGCTCTTCCCATTGTGCTGTATTTGGAGGAGGGAACACAATATTGACAAAAAGTTGTCTTCCAGAATCCTTATTACTATGACCAAGTTCGGCCAGCTCGCTGTATTTAATGAACACATTGAAATTTTACAAGAACCTTTAGAAACAGCACATATACTAGCCCAAATCTTAGAAGAAAATAATGGAAGAATTTATGAATACTTAATAAATACCAACCGGATCTCATTCACCATCATGTCACGAGTAACTACTTCAAGCATATCTTGTAGCAATAAAACAACTCTACCCTTCTTGGATGGATCAGCATCTTTCTGCAATGCAGAAACAATTTATATCTCAGAAAAATGAAAAATTATGTTAAAAACTTGCATATATTAATGTAATACTGAAACAACTTACCAATATCTCTACAAGCTCCACAAATTTTTTACAAAGATCGGGTAAGGGACCCATTCTGTAATTTGCAAGAAATGTGTTCTTTGATATGTTACTTTCAACATCTTTAATGATGATTCCAATTATCCTGTTACATAGAAGATGATATTAGAAATGTCATAACGATCCCTTTCAAATTTTACAAATGCTTCATCATAATGCAAGAAAAAGAACAAAAAAATAGTTAGTACTTAGTAAATACAATGTTTTGATAAGAGAAAGCATGAACAGATACTAGAATTAGCAGGGAAATCTCAAATGTGCGAAAGCAGACATGGTTGGTAGTAAGACATGGACTGTATGGGTGGAAAACTCAACGTTGCCTAAAATTGTAGATGCTTATCTAGCAAGATATGGATCGCTACAGAAGGGTAAAGGGAACTATATGAAATCGAAACTACTAGAGTTCCAACAAAACGAAAAGCCATAGATAATTCAGACAAAATGAATAGATTGAATAAATATGACTATACAGATGTATATATAGACAGATATGTGGACGTAGAACAACATACAAAAGAATGAAAATTTGTTTCTAGCATTTTCAGTGTTCAATAGAACACTCAAATACCATGAAAATTTTTACAGGCTAAGTACAGATTTCATTAGCTGGATAATTAAGGTATGTCAAAGAAAGTGTTTACAAAGCATGATAAATGAGTGACAAGGTGGTTTGTGAAAATGTGAACAGTAAAAAGTGGTTGAAATTGAGCAAGTGTTAACAAATATCCACTTCATAAAAGAACCTTTGGCAGACATACTCAGAACGGGATAGGAATAATGAATAACCTGTTCTCAGTTTCTCCAACAACCAAAACATTCAAAACATGTTTGAATGATTCATAGCATTCAATAACAGCACATTTCATATACTCATCAGCACATATACGCTTCCAAAGGTCAGCATCCTTTGATCGAAATTGAACTGCCATATCCAATGCGATAGGGATCTACAATGAAAGCTGTCAGAGAAGGAATACAGAAAGCATATGCTAAATGGCTCAATGAAATTGAAGGTACCTTGCTAGCGAGTAAAAACGGCGGCCACTGGATTAATTTAAGGCTTGAGTCTGAAGAATAAGGAACCAAGAGAAGATCCATCTCCCTGTAGTTATAGAAGGTCAAATTCAATTCCTAATGTATGACAGAATCTTGCATAAAAGTTCACAAGATAATTGTGACAAAAAATAAAAAATGAAGAGAGCTTAGGATCGTTTCCTGTCACTTATGAGATCTTCTTCACGGAAGCTACATATAATTTCATTCCATAACTGAGCAAATTTTGCAGCTTCGCTTCTCTTACTTGCTGAACCCTGTAAAAGTTGAAAATGATACATATTTTCAGATTGGGTAATGTAACCCATAATTTAGGCATGCTAAATCAATCATGTATGGAAGGATGAAGAACCTCATTCATGTGGTTCGACCAAAAAAACCCTCTCTTCCTCTTTTTGTCAGAAGGTACCAGAAAAGTGTTGAATGCACCAGGTAAAGACTGGAATCGTGACCTCAGCATGCTCAGAGTTCGTATCTATAGAAAAGGAATTGTTTATTAGTATCACTGAAATAAAAAGATTAGCGTAGCTAGACATAAAATATAACTAGTTCTTTTAGCATCAATAAATCCAATTTGATAAAGCAGTTTCTTTCAGGAGTGATCCCACTATGATACAAATTTCACACCATTTTAATGGAGAATAAGAGTGATGGAAACATCAAAATAAGAAATCCAGTGAGATTTTTCTCTATCAAGGCAATGAGTACAAGTAAATTGAAACAATAATAGCATATTAGCCATCAAGAAATGACTTTTTACAAATCAGATGTAATTTATTCAAAAGGAAAGGAAAAAGGGATAAGAGTGGAAGACTTGAAATCATGTCGCAAGGGAATACATTAACATCTGGTTTCACATGTGATAACATTGGATGTTTGTACCACATTTTTCCACAATAACCTTTAATGTAGCAATCAACAAAATTTACATTTCGAGAGACTCAGGGTTTATTCCTAAGCCAAAATACATCAGAAGAGAAAACAATGGGATCTTGGATTTGAATAAATATGAGATAAGAGACATGACAAGTCCACAAAATTTTATTGGATGTACAAGGAGAAACATGAATAAGAAGATTTTTACCTCGCCAAGACGGTCAAAGGCCCCAATAAAACCACCATATATGGTGGAGTATATGGCATACCAGATCTGAGGATCCATAAAGTAGACCTGCAGAACAAAACATCTTTGAGACAATTTTCATGGATTACAAACAACCATAATGAATTGGAAAATGAAAGAAAATTATTCTAATACTCTACATGGATAGAGTTCTTTGGATTTTCACTAAACCAAGAGACTGAGAATGTCAATACTATTCTATGTCAATGTCAAAACTATTCTATTTCTGTATGAATTGTTGAGGATAGTAATTAAATAATCTAAATTGAAACCAATCTATAAGCTTAAACTTTTAGATCAGATGGTTCCATAACTTTAACATGGTATCAGAGCAGGCAAAGGTCCTGAGTTCGAATCTTACCGCCGCCCATTTAAAATGAATTGTGCACGTGTTAGGTTTGTTTGGGAAAAATAAATCTCGCCTACAAGTGTAGGGGCGTGTTGAGGATAGTAATTAAATAATCTAAATTGGAACTGATTTATAAGCTTAAGTTTTTAGATCAGATAGTTCCATAACTTTAACATGAACATAGTTTGAAATGAAACAATTTAATGACAAGATATACCCACCAAGATAACTGGGGCCCAAAGCGCAAGAATAGCTCCATAGTTGTTCTTAGCTGCACTCATACAAGACTGATGTCAATTTGCTGCGAGTCAATAAACTATGTATGAATGAAAACAATACCAAATGCATACCATCTGGGAAGAACTCATGCCAAGAAAACGTGACATGACGGATTCTCATTATATCTTTAGTAGGCTTCACCATAGGTTTTATCTGAATCATCAAGACATTTAAGTTAGAACCACCCCAAGTATTATATAGTTTAGGAGGAATTGATCTTGTGACTTTAAAGGAGTGATCTACCTGGACAAAATAGCTGAATGCAAATTTCGAACATAAAAGCAGTACCCAAAAGATAGTGTACCTGATATCAGTTAACAGGAAACAGTTAACATGGATGTATAAAGAACCAGATTGAAAGAATATGCAATCTAAGGATGACATACTTGATTAATGCAACCTGACTTTCATGCATTCCTCTTCCCACATAGATCCTAGGCTGCAAAAGGCCAACAAAGCTGTCCCAGATTAATCCTCTCACTGGTGTAAGAAAATAAAAATGTAACGATGACAAAAGGGAAATATGAAAGCATGAGAGAGAGAATAAACATTCCAATTTTTAACTAAGGAGAGTACAGAATATATTAACTTTTATTACTTGATTGTCTGTAGAGTGAACAATAAGAACAACTGTAAAATCAACAATTTTCTAAAATTCATTACAAAAATTAAATCAAAAGTTCAAAGTAAAGTTGAACTTCTATTTTCTGTATACAATTTTAACAATATTCTTGATCAGTCTTGTTTTCTCCTCCAGCTATTTCTCTTATCTGTTCAAAGCCTAACTGGCCAATTCTGTTTAACCTGTTAAAATTAAAATATAATGGCTACCTACTTGATGTATAATTTAAATCTTGTCTCAACACCACCTCACATGTAGGTTGGGCTCAGTTCACATCAAAACTTCACATATGAACCTTTTCAGAAAATGGTAAGGGGAGACATGAACTCAAAAATATGCTTCATGCCATGTTCAACAATGTTTAAGTTGTTATAGGAGGCCTGGAATATCAAATAAATCCTGCCTCAGGCCCTCAACTATAAATCAAAACAAATTTTGGGAATTGCTCTGTCTAGTTAAGATTAAGTTGATAATTTAAGAATGAAACAATCTAATCTAAATCTCCAAATAGATGTCGGTGGTCAGTTGTATACGGGAGATGGATTACTTGCATAAGAATCGTAAAGAAAAGGAAACACTAAATAGATGTACCTGCGACCACCATAGGAAAAACCTCACAATAAGCCAATCCGAGTTCTCAATCCAACGCCGTAGCATTGGGAAAAGAAACAAAACTATTGCAAGTAGATTTGGCAGTAAGTATAGAGCCACAGCCATGAGATACAAAGGAGGCACTCCCTTAACTTTATGTAGGAAGGAAAGCATATCCTTGATGTTTCCAACGGGAAAAACTGAATTGTTCTGGTGCATATAGCACACAGGAAGGACAATGGTCCAAGCAAGGCTAACAATTATCTTGAGAACATTCCTCAATACGTCAGTCATCTTCCATCTGAGATACCTCGGGAAGTTTAGAATGAGGTCCAACATACCTAAATGAGAATTTCCAGGACAATTTATTTCTCGATCAAATAAAGAATCAAAGCTCAAGATTTAAATTAAATCCACATGTTTCACTGTCTGATCCACTAATACAGACATGTAGTATAAACCTAATTAACCACTATTGATCCTAGATGCTGTTATTGTAGCTATAGAAACTAGAATAACTTACTCTGAAGGAAGCGAAGAAAGGCAGCTGTGATAAAGATGCTAGACAAGTTGTACAAGAAATTCTTCTGGAAAATATCTAATATTGAAACATCACTCCATGCGATAATAATCATGGCCTACAATAGACAAATCCCATCATTAGCATAATCTCCTAAAGAAAGGAGCACAAGAAATCAATTATAATCTTTTATATGCTGGAACTAGATACCTGAAAAGCAAGTATGAAAAATGTCCAAAGACGATCAAAACTTCGAAAGTTATGCCAAAAGCTCCTGGTTTCAACAAAAAATGACTTCCCCATTGTTGCTGGTTTTTTAGGCGGAGCTTGCTTCCCCTGGACAGTAATTACATTTAGCCGACTAGCAAAATATTAATTCATATGAGAGAGAACCGCTGCAGACAGAACATATCTTACCTTTGCTAAATCTCGTGTCGATTTGAAAAAATCACCTGTATCGCTCATTGGCCAGCCCAGTGAAAAGCAATCTGAAGACCTACAAAAGATTTGGTAAAGCTTGAAAATCTTACTCTCAGGAAACTGAAAGCAAGCAAACCATCGTCCTTTATTTATTCTTTTAGAGAACTTAGAACTATGTTCTTGTAACTTCTCATACCAGAAGTACTCATTCAGGTCATCATAGTTACACCAGGCAGAGTGAGCGGCTTTCCCATTTTTGCTGTTCTTTGTTTCCTAACCAAAAAAATAAAAAATAAAAAAAAGAAAAAAGAAAATGAAGAGTAGATATTAAGCATCATTTTGTTATCTATCTATGAAACAGTGGGGTATGAATCCCGGCAACCATGTGATTCATCTGTAAAATAAATTACCTTATCAATCACTCGATAAATGGGTGTTATAACTTTTCTCAAGAAAGCTTCATCATCCCCACCATAAGAAGGTTTGATATTTTCTCCAGTGACAATGCTGACATTTCCAGCTAAGAGACCGTGGAGTTCATATGCCATCTGAACATGTAGAGGGTAAGAATGTGCATTAAAATACAGTTTTACTTATTAAAGTTGTAAGATGTACACAACCAATTCACTAATTCTAACAAATGTGTAAGCATGAAAAACATCTCACATTATGGAAAATGTAGCATAGGCACTCTGGCATGAAGCGGACATTAGCTGCTTCACCCCAGATAAGAAGATAAAGGCCCATGTAAAGTATCTTCCTCTGTTGCACATCCTGCTGGCTTTGAGGGAGCCTACAAGCAAGAAAATTATAGACATTCCATTTCGGGGTCTGAACATGGTAAAACTAAAATTTTTAGGCATGTTATCGAAGTCCTCTGCCAAAATAGAAAGAAGTCGCCAGATCATCTCACCTTAAGCTGTGTTTTCTTCCCAAGTATTTACACCATGTTTTGTAGTTCTTGAAAAGCTTGTTCATTAGTGCATCAACGGCCCTGTCGTCAAGCTGAATAAACCAAATAAATATTAGGTTTATTTCACCCAAGTTTGATATGTACATAGACCCAGATAGAGGTCAATTTAATAGCAAGATGGTTAAGCATATCAAATAAGTTTAGACATCAAGTATCAGAAAAATGTTACCATGAACAGTAGATCTGATAGGTTGAAAAATGTCAAGAAGGAAATAACTACACCAGCAACAATTGAAAGAAAGCGTGCATTTTAAAAAAGAGAGTCCAAACTGAAGGCAGATAATAAAGTACAAATAGTACCGATGACATTAGAACCATGGATTAGAGCATAATTAGATAGAGAATATACACCTTGTTTAGAGGTTCGGGCTTTGGAATGAGCCTTGTATGAATATTTGCAAGCAATAAAATCAAATGCTCCCTTTGGTTCCTGACATTATCTCTCTGTAAAATCAAAACAATTCGGTGACTAAAAGGTTTCTATGTTAAAATAAAATACAAACTAATATCTCAATATCTTATTCAGCAATACATGCCTGAAAACCAAACATGGCCCTTAGCCAATCAAGAAGGTCGAGTTCCCCTGCTTTCTGTCGTTGTTGTTCAAATGAGGTAGGCCAGCTTAAACCTCGTGTATTCCACAAAGCCGCTACAGCAGCTTTCACCTGCCAATTTAAGAGAATGCAATGTCTTAGTATTTTCCAAGTTGCTTTATCTTTCTCATCATATATGCATTCCAGTGGTGTAGTGCAAGTTTTGCACCTCTTCAAGCTGCATTATAGACTGTGATTGCCCAGCAGAATCTAGGGGAAGAATGTTATATGGAGCATAGATTTCCTTCTTTGTTTGGACATCATTTGCTGCAGCCATAATCTGCCCAACCAATATTTCGGATGAGTAAAGAACTTTCTGCCATCAATTTCTATATCATAGTATTTTAAGTGCTGCCGGTTGCCAAAACAAACCTCAGGAGCAATTTCTTCCTCGACTTTTTCAGTCTTGTTAACAGCACAAAGGACCTCAAACAGCACACCAGCTGCCTGGTAAGCTTTTCCAAGCTGAGCTCTGTTAGAAGAAAGTTGATCAAAGTAGAATAATGAGCCCAAAAATAAATATGTCCTCAACAAATTTACTGAAAAGGGACTCTGCAAAACCAATATGTTTCCATCACCTATCAGCTTGTTCCCCCTTGCTAAGTGCCACAACATATTTCTCATAGTATTGTTTGTAGAAGCTCTCAATTTCTCGAGCATCAGTCTTTTTTACCCGAGCAGGAAGACTGGTGTTATTATCCTGCATGAGAGTTATACAATAAGTTAATCTTTTGAAAATCTATGTGGCATTTAGTCCAAACTATAATTTCACGTAAGACGTTTTAGTATAATTTTCGTTTGATTACAGAAGTATCACATGAAGAGTTCACCGCACAAGAAGGCCAGGAAATCAATTGGTTTCATCCCAAAGGGTATTGACTAGACAATGAAAATAAGAGCTTGTTTGATACAATTTAAAACAAAAATCATTTTTTTTTCCACCATCCTTTTCAACCACTCATTGCATTGATTTGAGAACTTTTTTATATTTTTAATATATTTTCTTTACTTCTCAACCACAGCATTTAAAAATCATCTTTTCAATCACCCCTATAAGAACATTTTAAATAAAGAAGTAGAAATTGACAACTAAACGGAGCCAAATTCTCCAAAAGAACAGAATTAAAAGTAAATAAGAGTTCAGCTCTATTTAACATGTTTAAATCACGAGTACATTCATAATTCAACTGTCAGTAAATCTTAACCATCTATCAAGCACTAGTGTAAATAACTCTCACCGGTCACCACCAAATGCAATAGAGAGAAACCACAAAGAATTGTCACATAGTTTAGTAGCGTACACAAGAGACACACATATGTAAGATAAAATTGAGAAAATAAAAATTATAGAAAACCAAAGAGCTCTAGTTATTTTTTGATCCACGAAAAATGGTAATGAGATACGAGTGAAGCTTCAGAGGAATACTGCAAAAAATAAGCAAATAATAGCTCTGCAACTGAAATTAGTACCCATGAAATCACCTGAAAATACCCAAGCCTATTATATAAATGCAAGTACATACCCTTTCTAGTCTTTGAAGAAGACCAGTTTTGAACTGTCTAACACCACGGCCGCTGGAGCTTGGGTCCAGACGATGCGCCTTCTCCAGCGCATAGAATCGACCTGTACAACAAATTTGTTTCGTGCTAAATTCATAAAAAATCAAAATTGTGGGGGGAAAATTTCCAGCTTTTTATTTAAACTCGTTCCGCCAAAAAGTTGTTTTCATTGTGGAAAAAACTGAAATCAATTTAGATGAATTGTCTCTCAAAGCAGAGGGGAAATCAAACCATAAAGAACAACAACAAAGCAGTTCGTGAATCATGACTTGCTTTGACCCACATTTATCTGCTCATGCAAATAGAAAGCGTAACAATGGCGCCAAATTGTGCATAATGCCCAAATAGCTCAAAATCGCAACGGATGGGACTATTCACACCCAATAATTTCTAGACATGCCCGAAAATATATCCATCTTCTCAAAAATACCCTTCCAATTTCAAAAAAAAAAAAAAAAAAATTATTTTTGTTCTGCCATTTCAAGCCGAACAACCAGCCATGGCCGAACACAAGAAAAAAAGAATTGTCTGCCACCCTTTCTTGCAATCGCTATCTAAATAGAATTACAAGAAAGAGGGGGAGGGTTCTTTCCTCAAACGTTGTACTCGAAGGCGTTTCTTTGCAATCGCATCAAGACTGACTTCTTCTTCTTCTTCTTCTTTTTTTTTTAAAGAAAGTGGTATTTTTGGAAAAATAGTTCGGGTGTGAATAGTCCCACCCAATTGCAACTTGGGTTTTTTTTGAAAAGAAACTGAAATTTTAAAATATATTGAAAACATTATAAAAAATAATTGGAAAGAGTGCCTTAAACAAGGTTAATAATAATAATAAAAAAAAAACCTAGGCTAAATTGAACTCTATTCGTGACTTTGCACTAATATAAGGTAGAACAAAGTTTATGAAAACAATTTGCTTTTTCACTCAATTTCTACTAATCAAATAAAATGTAAGTAATGTATAATTGAAACGTAAAGAAAACTTAATGGAAAAAAATATGGGTGGTTGAAAATAATAATAAAGGAAATAATGTTTGTTTTAAGTTATGACAAACAAGCTCTAAAAGTTAATTTTTTTTAAAAGTTATTACTATTCATTGCGAAACTTCATTAAAGAAGAAGAAGAAGAAGAAGGGGCATTGTGACGAAAAATTTATTTAAGTGCAAGTTGTTAGACCACGCATTTCAAATTGACAAATACTATAACTAGCTCTGGGATTATGCTATAGAGGACAACTTAATGATTTATCTTCATAATAGCCATTACTTTTAAAAAAAAAAAAAATCTTGTGACAGACGATAGGAAATGGAAAAAAAATTGTTAAGCGTAACAATTGCATTCTCAAATATAAATTAGGATGTACTATAACTTTACTATGACTTCTTTCAAATTACTTATTATTATCTATGATTATATAAAACACATGTGTACATATATGTTATGCATCAATCAACTATTTTCTTTTAATGTGTATCAAATCAATAAATTATGGTTTCATCATTGTTCAACAAAAAAAAAAAAGGGGAGCTATTACCAGTTTTATTAAATTTGACTAACAAGATGTTTGAATTATAAATAAGTATTTCAAATATTTTAATAGAGTAATAACTCTGTATTTGACATGCAACGTTAAACAAAATAACACAAATATACAATTTATATAATATATACAGGTGCATGTGAGTTGTGCGCGTGGAAGGTCAAACGTATTTACTTACATAGGTATGCAACACGAGGGCGTTCAGCCTCAACCTCAGTAGCGACACGAAGGATTGGGGCAATTGACTGAAGAGATGATGGGACGACTTCGTTGTCGAACACCTCCATAGAGAACACAGTGTTGGCAGCGCTACGCGAAGGTCTTCGGGTCAGCGTCGACTGGTGCCCTAGTGATTCGTTGCCCAAGTTCGACGACATTTTTCCTAACTTTTTATCTCTAATTAAATATATATAAACTCTCGCTAATTAATTAATCACTTGTACAGCTCACAGCGACTCTGTCTTCTCTCATTCTTTCTATGTAATCACCTCCATTTCTGAAAACCATTTATCAGAAAATAATTTTAATCAAAAACATATATTTATCATTTTATATATACACACATTGTCAATGTATAACACTTTCTAGGCCATTATATTTTACGTTGAACACTTTTTATCTTTTTCTCTCTCCCCATTTTCCATAGGTCATAAAAATTTGAAATGATAGACTATAATTTTCTTCCCCTTTGATAAGTTTGTGTTAAATACGTACTCACAATGTCGTACAATTATTTTAATTACCATTGTTCAGCTAGCGTATCTCTGTTAACAAAATATACATGAGTGCATATATGTGATTGAGTATTGAAATTGGAGAAAATGAAAAGAATCTAGCTAGCTAGCTACGTCGCCTTCTCAATTCTCATTTATACACACTACTAACTAAATGTGGATATGTAGTCATGCGTTTGCAATTGAACCAAACAAAATAACAAGGTATTACCTGGCCGGCGGAGGGGTAGTGGCGGCGGTGATAGATGAAGGGGCGTAATTGCGAAGGTGGTAAGAGAGGATGAATTTAAATGAGAGAGACAAGTTTAGATTTGAAAAAGGGACACTTGGTTGGGTAATGAGACATTTATGGACGCACCATTAACGGTCTTAACGGCGGTCCGCTATTTTTGTGTCTCTCTTGGCATATAAGTTTTCTTTTGTTTTAAACAAATTAAATATATATAGTATTTGTTTTCAAATGCTTGCACTTAATTATTAAAATAGTAATATTTCTATTCTATAAATAGAAAGGATATGACATTTTTTTTTTTTTTTTTTGAGAAGAGAAAGGATATGACATTAGTTAAACAGATAAATATATCTTTATAATGTTTAAAAATAATTTCAACCAGAATCAAGTCTATTTACAATTAACTCTAATTTTCACAGTTAAATTGCAGCAAGCATTATATAACTTGAATGAATCTTTTAAGAGTTAGTTGCAGCAAGAATTATATAACTTGAGTGAATCTTTTAAGAAATAGTTCATTTGAATTTATAAATTACAAGTTAGTATATACAATTATTTTATTACGAATCAACTTTTTCCCCCAAAAATGCATTTGTAAATATAAGATACATATATTTTAAGTTTATGAAAATCTCAATTATGAATATATATATATATATATATATATATATATATATATATTAGAAAAGACAACGTTTTTAGTAAACTAGAAATCAAGTCTCTATCTCATTTTCTTTCTTTCTTTTTTACCCTTTTCCCCTTGAGAAAAACTTAGGCATAGCGGATGTACCATCCTATGTGGTACATCCAACCAATAATGGAATGACATATTTTGAAGTGTCCATGTAATTTAAAATTATTACTTTAATAACAAATAAGAATTTATCCCAATTAAATATCATTAATTACTTATTAGTTACGAACGCATGACTTTTTCTTTCTTTTTTTTTTCATACACATTTTCTCTCTCCTACTTCTCTATTTGTCTCATCTTGGATGAAAATTGCATAGAAAAATTAATAAGTGATTATCATTTAAAATCTCATTTTGACCTTTCAAAAATAAAAAATAAAAATAAATCACATTTTGACATTTATGATATATTTTTCAAATGATTTTAATTTTTTTTAGTGTGTGTGACAAATCATTTTATAATTATATATTTGCATGAATTCATTGTGTAAGATTTTTTAAAAATATTTTAAATATTTTTAAAAATATTTTAATATATCAATATCTAAGAATATGTCGAAATGGATTATTTTTCACCAATTAATTTTAGAATATAATTTTATAAGAAATGTATTTCAATTTTTCTCGATAAAATGTAAAAAATAAAGAAGAAAACTCATGTGTATATGCAATATACATTTTTCCTCTCCTACTTTGCCCTACACACCAAGAAAAACTTGGGGATATTTGTTGTAAAATTGTATCCTAAAACTAACTAGCTAAAATTAATCTCGTAGGACGTATTCTTAGGTATTAGTATATTGAAATTTTGTTGAAATTATCATACACATTATATTCATATAAATATAGTTATAAAATGATTTATTGCACACGAAAAAAATTAAATCGTCTTAAAAGATATTATAAATCTCAAAATAAAATTCTAAAGGATAATTATTTGTTAATTTTCCTATACAATTTCATCCAAATTAAGGTAGAAAGAAAATCGCAAAAGAGGTTTCCTTGGGGGAGGGGATAAACTAGGAGAGAGGAAATGTGTAGGGAAAAAAAGGAAAGTCATGCATGGCAAGAGGGAAATAAGTATAACCTTTTAAGGGGCAAAGACAAAAATGGCATATCCCATGATAAACTGATTCCAATCATGTTAATCTTTCAAAGGACAAATCTAGCACAATTTCCATTTTGATCACCCGAAAAATGCCCTTCCTGTTATTGTTGCCTCTTGTACCATTTTACAAACCCCCATCACTCGTCAAAATCATCTCTCCTCCTATTACTTTCATCGGTTTTGAGAACACAAACAAGAGAACGATTTGTAATGTATTATTGCCGTTGTCATGTGTGATTTGTAATATATTATTGTCGTTGTCATGTGTGATTTGTAATGTATTATTGCCGATGTCATGTATAATTAAATCTCCCTCATCCTTCAAGGATAAAGCATTGAAGGAGGTGCATGGATCCTTAAATCTCATTAATGAAGATTATTATGAAATTTCTAGATTTGGAATTAGTTTTATTTTTGTAAGGAT
Source organism: Jasminum sambac (assembly GCA_018223645.1). Classification (NCBI taxonomy): domain Eukaryota; kingdom Viridiplantae; phylum Streptophyta; class Magnoliopsida; order Lamiales; family Oleaceae; genus Jasminum; species Jasminum sambac. The sequence continues at coordinate 11,022,183 of CP073643.1, forward strand.
AAACTCACCTTAGATCAAGAGAAAGATGAAAATGGGTTTAGTTACAAACATTTAAATCAAGTAACGGCCGACGGTACAGTAGAAGATCAATCAATCCCTGGAGAAAATGAACAGTGGATGATTCTACATCCTATGATATAGAATATATGTATTTTCTGAAGTTTTAGTAGCAAAAATTTCAGCGACCGCCGCAGTAAAACTCTCCAGAGACTACAATAAAGCTACCGGTAAAAGATGTGGCACCAGATTCATAGGAAAAAAATTTAAAATTCAACGGAAAAATTCAAGATCCATTGAAATAAAAAAGAAAAGTGCAAATCTATCATCTTCTTCGGTGACTATATATTCTTCTCCTCCAGCAACTACTTCATTTTTCAAAGACATTTTGGATTACAACTTTTCAATTGCTGGCAAAGGTGATAAATGATTAGTGACACGACATTGCCCGTAAGCTTTTGAAAATGGAACTGGGTTTGATGGGCTGAAAACAATGATTTCTTTGTTTTTTTTTTTCCTTGAGTACTACATAGGTGATAGGCCCGAACATTAGGTCAAAAAAGTCCATGTCATCAAGGGTATTTTTGTTCATTCAATTCAAGAATTTCGTCATTAGTGTCTTTTTTTAAAATTAACTTGCTCAAAAAATCTTTATATTTTTAAAAAATACCATTTTTTTTATTCTCTCTCTTAATATATGCACGGAATAATCAAACAAACATTAGAATTTCATCAATACCTTAGTTAATTTACATCAATTACTGTAAATATTAATTAAGAAATAAACTTTTAGTTGGATCTTAAATTAACTAAAATTTAAATCTAATGTATACAATAATTTTATTTATATAAATTAGTGTAGTTCTATTCAACAATATGTTTGTTATTTTCTTGATATTAAATGAACTAAAACTAAATTTGTACTGACTATAATTTTCAATCAATATCAATATCATAACTAATTTGTATCAGTTAATATTGAAAACTAATTAAGTAATAAGTTTCTTTTTTTTAATATAATAACATCATTTTAAAAAAAAAAAGTGAACAAATTTCTAGGAGGAATGATCTCGGCTTAGTGAACATAATATGAGACATGGTTAATTTACCTAATTAACATTAGAATAGATGATTGAATTTCTAGGAGGAATGATCTCCGCTTGTGTTGTGGTAATTAACATGACCCATGTTCGTCAACGAAGATGCCACGGCAGTTGAGCTATCCTTTCAATGAAAAACCAAATCATTTACGATAGAGAAAAGCGAACTGTAATAATGTGGATTATATATGTTAATCTTGCAGTAAATTCGTAATATCAACTTATAATAAATATAAATTATTGAAAACAAAGTGTTTTTTTTTTTTTTTTAAGAGAAATGTCCCCACTCCGATCCCCACTAGTCACTAGTTCCATTTCTTAATTTTTTAAGTTACAAAGGCCAAATTTGCTCATTCACAGTTGCACAAACTCATACCAATAATGATAGGGGTAGGTATAGGGTTAGGTAATGATTTAGGCAAAGTGATTTTTTGGACAAAATTACCCCCGCTCCCCCACCCCACATTCAGGGGGCGGGGTAATTTTGTCCAAAAAATCACTTTACCTAAATCATTACCTAACCTTATACCTACATTTATAATTTTTGAACTCATACGTTTAATACTATTTATTAGACTGATTGAAATGGACATGCACTAACTCTCAACTATTTCAAATCAAAACCTCAATAAGAAAGTCACCTTTAATACGTACGATGGACTCAATATTCAATTTATCGCAAAACAATATAATCTAATGAGGGATTTCGCGCTTTTTGTACCTGAAGGATGAATATATGTCCTTTCTATGTCTCAACTTTATCCTAGGTTCTAAACGGGCTTTTTTTTACCATAACTCCCGGTATGGAGGAGGAAGTGGGAAGGAGCTCGGGATAAGTCGGGATCTCAAAGCTGCCCCCAAGTGCTAGGATACCAGGTTGGGCTGGATATAGATTGCATGATGTGACACCTTGGGATGAGAGTAATGAGAAAATAGACCGTCATAACGTCCAGAGGAAAGCTCAGGAAAAATTCGTCCATAGCCTTTTGTTCCGAATTTCCACAGACGAAGCCAATTATTCTTGCAAAATTTCGTACTTGGGTACAGTGAAGAATCCTCTAGAGTTTTGGCAATGGAACTGATGGCGGTTGAGTACTCTAGCTCCTGGACTAGCTTCCCTGACCTACACGAAACAACGAGTAATCACTTGTCGTCCCTTTGATGCAAGAATCAACAAGTGGAAGAGCTAATCTTGAAGGGAAAATCTAAGTGCAATATGTAACTGGATGATGACCTTGTATATTGTATACATAAAGGTAAATCCTAATCCTTCGAGGACTAGGAGTTCATATGATAATATGTTCAAATTTCAAAACATAAACTAAGCACTAACAATTAGTAAAGGACGATAAATCAAATTACAAACATATTGGCTGGTTCGCGGTTTTGAACGTGGACCTTCAAAAATTCCAGTCCTCGGTCCAGTATTTGACAAAGCAGATTTGAGCATTGACCGGGGTTTTTTTTTTTAACTGGTTCACGGTTGGACTGGTGGGTCAGGTTTTCTAAGCATTGGATGGATAAGTCTTGGAGTTGTGGAAGGAGGTTCAGGTAACATAGGCAGGATTTGATGAATCACTAGTTAGCAACTTCACGGCTCTTTTTAAGTCAGGAGAGACGACCAAGCTTGATCTGGTTAAGTGCTGATCCCATGAGACTAGAGAATCGCCTGGGGATTCTCTAATCGCGATTAGAAGGATTTGAATGAGAAAAATCGGCTTAAGTGAGTGAAGTGCTCCTCGGGAATGAGCGTAATGAACTCGAAAGAGGAATAGTTCATAGGCACATTCCATCCAAACTTCCCATTCTATTCCTTCTCGACTCACAAGCTAATTCACGGAAAGATAATTGCATAACCAATAGACTATGATTGCCTATTGGTTATGTATTGACCCATGAGACTAGAGAATTGCTGGAGGATTCTCCAATCGCGATTAGAAGGGAATGAGCGTAATGAACTTGACAGAGGAATAGTTCATAGGCACATTCGATCCAAACTTCCCATGCTATTCCTTCTAGACTCACAAGCTAATTAACGGAAAGATAATTGCATAACCAACAGACTCTGATTGCATAACCCACCAGCCTAACCAACAGAAAGAGAGCACTAATTCCATATATCATACACGAGAATGAAAAATGGGCCAGCGGAAACACACACGTGTAAACCAAATACGTTCAGATTCATACCATCCCATCTATAAGTAGTGCAGTGCTGCGGTAGTGCTATTCAACACACACGCTATTCAACACACACGGTGCAGTATTCAATGGCAGCGGCTTCTGCAGCTAGAATCGCCAGAGTTGCTTGGGGCACAATGAAAGAAGCAGGCAAAGAAGCTGTCAAATTCATAGACTCTTTTATTGAAATGTTAAATACTACGGTGGATCGGCCAGAACCACGGCCAGAGTCATCTGTTCCGGTGCCTATTCCGGTACCTATGAGTCAGAAGGACAGAATCCTGGAGACGATGAAGGAGAAGATGGAATCGGTAAGGGAGAAGATTAAGGAGAAAATAGAGTCCGTGAAGGAGAAAATTAAGAAGATGACTGAAGGCGAGGAACCGGACGTTGAAGCAGAAGCAACTCTCTGGTTTCGAATTGGGGGATAATATTAGCTTCTAGGTTTTTACGTGTTTTTAGCGGTTGAAGATTTCAGATTAAAATACCTTCTAGGTTTTTACGTGTTTTTAATTATGTTGTTGAGGATTTCAGATTAAAATACACTTCTCTATGTCTTTTTGTCATGTCAAAATTAATGAACAGTTAATACACATTGCTTTTTTATTTTTTTAATGCATTTATTCTCGTCTTTGTTTTTATCACCGAACATTGCGGAGCGGAGGTTTATTCCGGTGACTCCTCTACTTTTAGTCGACGAAAACCGGAAAAAGGAATCTGCTCGTCTTATCCATTGTCAAATTCGAGATGTCGGCATCCACAAATTCTCAAAACCATGTCAATTTCTTTTCAAATCTCACTTTCTTATTAAATCTGGGCACTGCGGGAACTCGTCATTTTGCGTCTGCTTCAGTAATCGCCCTATGCACCGCCATAGTCGTTCCTCCCACCGAGCGCTGACCGAGACAGAGACCAATTCAAGACGTCACTGAACTCGAATCCCTGCCTGATGATTCTCTTGCAATCGGTTAATTCGACACTACTTCGGCTGTTGCTCTTCAATTTTGTTTTCCCCTGCTTAATTAATCTTTAAATTGGCAGATAATAATTTCATAGAACTGGGAAATTGTGTGTAATTCTATATTAAGATTCGACAGGGAAAGGTAATTTTTCGTATCTTTGTAAATTTAGAATGACTGGTGTGTGTCATGTGATTCAAAGGAAATTGCATTTTGGATAGTGAAAGGCATCATTTGTCATACTTTGTGTCGGTTATGATATTGCTAGAGCTGATGTATTAGTTAAAAGTAATGGCCTCAGATATAGATGCTCAGAGCGTGATTGATTTTCGCTGAGAAATGCACTATTACTTTTATTTCAGCTTTGCTTTGGTGATTTTATTTGAATATCGCAGTTACTGGACTGAAGTTGCAATTCGATGCATCAGTTTATTGCCTTTTACATTCATGTTTATCAAAACTTTGCCGTGCCACGTAATTCAGCCATTTTTACTTTCACATGCTTGCTCTTGTTCATTTGGCATATGTGATTACTAATATCATATTTTATTTCAGGTGGGAGCGGCCAAAGAATCAGGAATCGCAGTTCAACTTCAGCACTTTTGGATTTGGGCAAAGAGGCAGTGCCATAGTATCGTCCAAATAGGCCATTAACACCACAGGAGGAAGCACAAACTGTAAATATTATTGCTCTATCATTTCCCATTTCTCAAATTTCACTTGAAACCTAAACTTGATGACAAGATTTGTCTTTCTATTACTTTCACTGAGTCGGATGATTTTTTTTTTTTTTTTTTTTTTGTTCTTGCTAATATGGCTTTGGAGGCATATTGATTCTTAACATATGGAAGTAAAATCACTCTTTTCACCCAGATTTAAAGTTAAATCATTCTTATTACCTCACGCGTCTCCATTATCACAGATTGTTTAAAACATGTGAATAATTTGAGCATGAAGAAATTAGAGTCAATTCTTCCACGTCTTACTTTTATGTATTCCTTGTAATTTTCCACATCGTTGTACATTTCAAATGACTTTGCCTTGGCATGTGATCCAAAGAAATTTGCATTTGTGAATTCTGAAGGGCATCTTTAATATGGTGTAAACTTTCAAGTTTTAGCGGCTAAAGGTATGGATTATGGAGTTTTAGCGCACATATTTCTCGATACTGCTAACTTTATGGATCGTAAGATCAAAAGAAGATATCAAATGCATTTATTCTGCAGCTGTTCTGAGGGGATTGGTTTGCCTTTTTATTCCACATTTAAGGCCATTGAGACGGGATCAAGATGAGGGGAAAAATGGCTTTTGTATTGGGCTGGTTAGTTTTACAGTTCAAATTTTGAGTATGCTAAAAGTGATGTCCCAAAGTGTTAATTGAAACGCTTTTACTATATACCATCTTGGAGGGCTTTTATTTGGTAAAATATGCATTATGGTACTAGACTACTAGGGGAGATTTGATGGTCTTTGTTGTTGTCGTTGTATCGTAATTTAAGCAAAATCTATTGAAGATATCAAATTTTTCATTCTAAAATATGCTATCATAATCTTTAGAGTTGGATTATAAAATTGGTGGCAATATCATAGTAGTATTTTGTTCAAATTATATGGGGTTATGATGCTATTATTTAGACAATGAATTTCCTCATACTTCTCGCAGCGTAAGGATCTTTTAGTGTTGTTGAGGTGTTCGCTAACAAACTTGTCTACTGGTACGGCCTTGAACTTGAACCTGATTTCTCACTCTCACCCTCACCCCCACCCAAACCCCACTCCACCCAGAGGAGGGAGGGAGGTGTTGTTTTATTTCTTGAAAGCAAATTGAGATGGTGCATTTGTATGATTTTTTTTTTTTTTTTTATCAGGTTTCCTCTGTACTGTCACATGAAGTTCGCATTTCTTGTATGGCTTCAATTGCCAACTATTGAGGTAAGCTTGGTCAATGCTCTTTTCTACGTTCAATTTCTACTATTTATCTTTTCTAGTTATTGATTTCATAATTAAAATAATTTATGGCTTCTTCTTATAAAAGTTTGTTGCATTGGATGTATATATGTATTAAGGCCTTGTTCTATACAAATTATTTTGTGTTTACTTGAATTTCGTGTCGAATGGATCATTGAAAATTGGAGAAGATGTATTAGAAAATGTAAATAAATTGTCCAATGAATGTTTGGGTGGTGGAAAATGATCAAAGAGAAAAAGTATATTTAAGTTTTTGAAATTTAATGTGTATAAGACAAGGCCTAAAATAATTTCTTCGAATAATATACATGGGAAAATAAAAACTTTCATGAGCACGCTGTAGCTTGTGAATATCTTTCTGCTTTTTTATATTATATATATATACTTTTGTTATGAAGAGCGGTAACTGTTATTGCCTTCGATTTTAATTGATAACGAAGCCCAGATTGTTCAGTCGATTGAATATGGATGTGGATGACTAGTATATGTCTTGTTTCTTGTTTAAATTGCACTTACCTGTTGCTGTATTTGTCAGCATCATCTGTGGCTATTTTTGATATTTTGCTTATATGTAATTAACTTCCCTGTTTATCCCGGGGGCAAGGCAATTGTATATGAACTACTTGCACCCTTTCCCCCGCAGTCATCAATCTAGGCTCGGCCTAATTGTTGGTTTCTTTTATGCTGAATTGGTGAATATCTTGTTCTTTACCTTGTTACAAAATAAAAACTTCCACACCAGCTGTATAAGGCATCTGTATTCCTACTTTATGCAAACAAAAAAAAAATGTTCACACTTAACTATCAAGTAAATTGATGTATGTCTTGATTTGCAGGTTAAATTTGTAAGCAACCATCAAGAGGAAATCCAGTTTGCAAGGATTTCTTCTTATGCAGATTTTAGCATCAGGTAAAGGCCTCAACTTGCGTATATTTTGCTATGTTGTTTTTCATTTGAAATTTTACTTCATTACGCATCTCCTACCAATTCTAGATGGTTCACCATCTTATTAAGTCATCTCCAAACTCCAACTAACACTAAATGTTGCGCAATTGTTTAAATAGTTCGGTACAATATAGATATTAGTGCTTGTTAGTCGATTTTTTTTTTTTTTTTTTTTTTTTTTTGTTTCGTGAATCATTTTTTTGTACTCATTTTCAATCAGCTAACTCTATGGTTCGAGAAATCATTTACCTGGGACAAAGAAAATCAAGTGGTGCCGCTATTGAAGCTTTGCCCCAGCAAGGTGGCTTGGTCAGACTTTGGAATCAGGATTGGTGAGACTTTGGAATCAAGAGTGGTGAGATTTTGGAATCAGGAGAATCAGATGATGAAGAATGATTCACTTTATATTGCTACTATAATATGTGAGTGATAGATTCATTGTAATAGATTAGGGTGTCTATTCTATCTCATTACCAAGACCCTCGTTACCCTATCTACTCCACCCTCCTTACCATGACCCTCGTTACCCTATCTACTATCTCATTACCCTATCTACTCCACCCTCCTTACCAAGACCCTCGTTCTCCGTAATTACCCTCAGGTCATTTCTTCAATTCCTTTATTTCCTGTAATTATTTCTCAAATCGATTGTTTATTGTTGAATTATGTTGAGAAATCGTTTATTGTTAAATTATTATTGTTTTTGAACAGCTTGATGAGTCACTGTTTGTGGAAATTGAGTTTGGGCAATCAATCATTGTTGACGATTTCGATTGTAATTTTACTGTCACTGCTTTTGATGCGAATCACTGCCCTGGTATGTTTTATATTTTATGTATCCTCCCTCATTTTTCCTGAATCAGGAAAGTTTATAAACAGTATTGCTTCCATGTTAATTATTGTTTTACAGCTATAAACTGTTTGTTATATATTTTTGGGATACACATAGCTTTTTATGTTTCTATGGAGTGATTTTATATGATTTGATTTATCTGTTGCTCTGATGGATTTGAGATCATATCTGTCTTAGAAGAGTGACTTTTGGTTAATTGTCCTGGATTGATAATTGGAAACGTGATTGGGGATATTTAAGGAATTAGAAATTTATAATAACCTACTTTTGTGTGTGTTTTCTGATTACTACCTTTTGGTCAAGTAAATCCTCGGATACTATTTAACCCCGATAAAATTCTGGCTTCCAACAACTGGAAAAAAGAAATGGATTTCGTAGTGGCGATATGAGAAGTTTCTAACTCAGAAATGTAATAAATTTTGAGGAATTGCAATTTAAGCCTGTGAGATTTTAGAGATCACCCTTATCTAGACTTTGTATGATAATCTGTTGATTTCATTGTATTCTCTACCGAGTTTTATGGAGTTGTATTATGGACTTGTATGGTTATACGATATTATTGTAAGCTTGTTAGGGCTTTTGCTTTATATCTTCCTTGTACTTGGATAAATTATTTGGAGGCGGATCTTATTCCTCCCCTTTCTTTTATGGTGAAATCTTTTCTTAATTGTTCCGGCTGCAGATATTGAACTTCTTTAGTGTTTTGTGTGGAGAATTAGTAATCGAAATGCTTTCATGAATTTCAGGAGGAGTCATGTACTTGTTTGAGGGAAATTTTGGAAACGTTCTACATACTGGAGATTGCAGGCTGACCCCTGAGTGTTTGCAGAACTTACCAGAGAAGTATATTGGTAAGAAAGGGAAAGAACCCAAGTTTCGGCTTGATTATCTCTTCTTAGATTGCACATTTGGTCAATTTTCCATGAAGATGCCCAGCAGGCACATGGCAATCCAACAGGTATTGTGATTTGTCCTTCATTTTTTGTTCTGCTATACATGCAGCCGCAAAAGACCAGTGCACTTGCATACTCTGTTTCGGAATTGGTGGTTAACTAGAAAGCAGGTCCTATGGGGAATGTAATGAGGGGTTAGTACGTCAGGAGGGACAAGAAGAAAATTTCACAAAATTTGATTCATTGATTTATATGATCAATCATAAAAATAATTATTGGAACTGCAGGGACACTTTCTAACCATCCACCATGTTTTATTTCACCACATCACCCTCTCTCTTCACCCATGGACCACCACCAAGTGTTTGTTTGGAGAGATTTTGAAGAAATGATTTTTGAAGTGCATTAAAAATAATAAAAAAAAGCTTTTAAAGGTATGGAAAAGTTGTTACTGCAGCATAATAGAGAGTGGTCGAAAACGAATTTTGGGTGAAGGTAGTTTTTCTCCACCACTCTTGAGACTTAATCGTGTTTTTCTTCTCTACACTAAGAATGATTTTGGTGGGCTGAACCTTAAAATACTTTTATGGCCTAGTGAAGTTGTGAAGGATGAATTCATGAAGCTACACAAGTACGTACGTTTCAAAGAGAAGTGTTGTGTCTAATTGTAATTGTTAGCAATTTTGTATTTGTCTCCTGCTTCTGAATGCTGCTCTAAGATAGGAAATATAGCCCATTGCAGATAATGCTGTTAGTGATGAACAGACATATAATGTATATTTCCTTGGCATATGGAGTAGTTTCTATTGAAAATTTTCTCACCTACAAACATAACTTGGAAGGATTTGATGTATGACAGGGTTACCCTGTGTGGATGATTATAGTTTTTACAAGGGAGATAGGTATTACTAGTGAGACTATATTTTGGCAGCTGATCTCTACTATCTAGGCAGTTGCACTAAGTCTGATGTGGGATGATCAGAACACAAGGTGAAGAAAGCATGAGACCATTTTTACATACTTACGAGACTGGATTTCCAACATTTTATCTTTTATTTTTTATTTTGTTTATTTTTATTTTTTCCTCTCTCATAAATGCCAGGATGTTATGATATCCGCATCCTGGACCTAATTTTTGTTAAACTCATGATTCGCATGTCCATCTTCTTGCACCTTATTAACTCTTTCTTTCCCCTGGATATGAATATTATCTTAAAAGGTTAAATTAGGTGTGACATCCCTGTCTGATATCTTAGTCCACTTGATATGTTATTGTCTACATTGGGGTTAGTCCACACGGTTGTGCTGTTAGGTTTTCGCCAAAAAGACCCCATACCAGCTGGGAATGGTCATTTAACTTACTTAAAAGTTGATGTTACTTTCCTTGGGAGGCAATGTTGGATTGAGGTTATTAATTAGACCCTAGAAATTGCCAGGGGAAGGTTACATCTTTATTGTTGAGAGAGTTAGCTTTGTTGCCTGGATATATTTCATTACTGTTGCTATGATTTTATCAAACATCACTTTTCCTCTCCATCCTAATGCATGTGGGCAGGCTTGTGTATGCTGTAAGTAATTTTGTGTGTGCGCAAGTGATTGGCGCTCTCCCTAGTGGAGGAGAATATTAGCATATACAAGCCTTTGTGCAGTTAGCTTTTTCTATTATTCTGCCGACAGAAAAAGCATGCTTTCTTATACATGCAACCATTTGCATTTTGCATGGCAGATTATCAATTGCATATGGAAACACCCTGATGCCCCTACAGTGTATTTGACTTGTGATATGCTCGGTCAAGAAGAGATACTTGTCAAAGGTATCACAAACATTTGGTTGCAAGATATTTGTCGACAAATCTCAAAATCCAGAATCTTGTAGTGCTCTTGAACTTCTTGTTCCTGAAATCCTATCTCAAGATCCATGCTCCAGATTCCAGTTATTTGATGGATTCCCCAAACTATATGAAAAGGCTGAAGCAAAAATTGCTGAGGCTCGTGCTAGTTATCAGCAAGAACCTCTTATAATACGCCCTTCTGCTCAGTGGTATGCATGTGACGACGAGGCTGAAAAGCGGAGAAAAGAGAAACCGAATCAAGCTGTGAGGGATAATTGTGGTGTTTGGCATGTATGTTACTCAATACACTCGTCCAGAGAAGAGTTAGAGTGGGCCCTGCACCTTCTTTCACCCAAATGGGTCATCTCAACAACACCTAGTTGTAGAGCTATGGAGCTCAATTACGTCAAGAAACACTGCTTCAAAAATCAAGACTCTCTTTTGAAACTTCTAGATATTGGTGTAGTATCACCAGCTCCAGATGTGTTGACCAAAAGTTTGACTCATTCATCTGAGGTTAAAAATGAAGACGCTCCTGAGAGCTTTGTAGAACACCAATCTGAACCTATTGTCATATCTACAACTCGGAGCAAACGGTTGACTGTGTCCCCTCCAAATAAAACACCATCTATCACGTTATTTGGAAGGGCAAGACTTGGGCTCCAAGATTCTATTCTCGATTGTGAACCTAGAGAAGATGAAATAGTCTCCACAAGTAGTGATCCTACAGACAGAGTTACTACTGAAACATCAAGTGCATCCTTTAAACCAGATGAAGTTGTTGAGGTGGATTGTGTTGAGCCGTTGGATATAAAGAGATCAGTAGAATATATGGAAACAAAATGTTCGTCAAAAGAGATTCATAAATGTGATGCTGTTTTGCCCATTGGATCACCAAAAGGGTATAATGCAAACCTGAGAAAATTTTACAGGTCTATGAACGTGCCAGTACCTCGGCCTCTCCCGTCCCTTGTGGAGCTGAACAAACGTGCCAAGAGGAGGTTATGACTAATTGATTGCAGCAATATTCATTTACATCTGTTATATTTGTCATTATTACTGTGTGCATCTGTCTAGATTGATATGGCATAGAATACTCCAATGATTCTGAAGTTGCCTGATGGTTGGATCACTGCACGTCCTAATAATGGCGACAGGGGATACCTTTATCAATTTGTAGTAGGTCATTTGCAGTTTCCTCTTGATACATGTAGGGTGAAAAGATGTTATTCATTATGTAAGAACTTTCTTTCTCCATGATTTTTCATTATACTTGTTCTGAATCGGTCTTGTTTATCATGGTGGGCCTTGCCATAGCTTATAACCTAATTACTTTTTCTGTCATGCTTGTTTGGTTTAGCTTTCTCTATAAGAAATGTGAGTTTTTGAAGAGAACATATCATTAAAAAAGTAAAGGAGGTTATGAAGAAGCATAAAACATAAATATTTTTCATAAAATGTGTTGTCAAAATGAGTTAAATTTTGTTAAAATAATTTTGGGTAAATTATGCTAAATGTCTCCAAATTTTGAGTTCATTTGTGTTATGAGGTAGGGTGTGGGCTTGATCTAAGTTCTTTTGCTGTAGTCTACTATTTAGCTTTGAAGAGAGAAGAGAAGACCAGTTTTGCGTAATTATTAGTTTTTGTTGGTCGTTAATTATTAGTTTTCTTTAATCTCATTCATCCTCTGCCTATGTGAAATTTAGTTAACCAATGTGTCGCTTTTGTTACAGATGTGTCTTGGGGATCGATATCGATGCCCAGGAGAGGATACAATACATTCTAATCAGTACTAGCCAGAGCTAGTTAGGTTTCTTAGTTTAATTGGGTTAGCTTCGAGAGTTTTGTTTCTACCAAAACACTCTCTAACCATCAGACGAATTACTTAACGGCGGTGGTCTAAATTTTAATGAGGTTTACAAGAGGAACTAAATGCAAAATTTATTTAGCATGAAGAAATATTAAATTGAAAATCAACCTATCAAGGTTTTAAGATTAATAATTTTTCATTCCAAAAAAAAAAAAAAAAAAGACACATATTAACAATAATTTAGACAACATGGTCGAAGGTCAATTTTCATCTACCACAATGGGGTATTCCACCAAGTAAGGTTCTAAAAAGCATAATATGTGACAAAGAGTCGAGATCAAGCACTGAATTTAGGTATACTTAAGTGCATTAATGCATAATAAAAATGTGATCAATACATTATAAAACACAAGGTATGGCGAAGCATCGTACTCAAGCTTTGAACATTGGCATCGCTCAGGTGGGCTTTTTATAGAAAATAATAATAATAATAATAATAATAATAATAATTTTATTTCTTAATATATATATATATATATATATATAGATATATATATATATAAACGGCGGGGACTAGTGGATAGGGTTGGGCGTTTAAACCGTGAACCGCCGACTCAAACTGAACCACACCCACCTGAGGCGGTTCGAATCACCCGTCTGGTTAGTTTCGGGTTGGATCTGATTAGTCTGCCCCCACCAAAAAAAAAATTTGTGCAGCGAGTCCATTTCGGGCCACCGAATCGGACTGCCGGTTCAATTTTGGTTGGAAAAATGCTAAACCGATTAAGATCACATTGATTTCGGTTTGGCCCGAACCCGACCGGTTTTGCCCACCGGTGCGACTGGGCGCTAGATGAGTCGCAGATCTCTAGCACATTTGCGCTCGTGTAACAGGTCATCGTTTAAGAGGGGCATAACGTCTTTGGAACTGATCCTCCTGCAAAAAGAAAATGGAAGACGTTTCTTCCTCCTCCTCCGATGTGCACACCGCCGGCACCACCGCTCTACCCGTAACCACAGCCGCCAACGAGCGCAATCCTTTAACTTCCAGAATTGCTGGCAGCGCGGAATGGCCCACAATCGATTGTCCATTGGGACTCTCACATCAAGATTCGGTAGCATACGCCCGCAGATTCTTTAATTTTGGATTTTTCTGTCTTCCATTCCTTTGGGCGGTGAATTGCTTCTATTTCTGGCCCGTCCTCCGCCATCCGAATTCTCATAATTCCCATCCCCAACTCCGCCAGTGTAAGCCTCCCTATCTCTCTTCAATTTTAATGCGTTTTGTATTCAGTTGGGTTTTAATAGATTTGGCGAAGAAAGTTCCTGTTTGAGTGTTCGGATTATATTTTTTTATCAGCTTTTACATGTAAAATAATCTTAGGTTTTATGTGTGTTTAATTGACTCCAAGAAAGGTTTCGTCCGAAATGTGGGCTACCATTTGGGAATTGAACGTTATTGGAACAATTTCAGTAAATCATAGTGGGTGTGATTTTTGAATCTGAAGTTGAAAAGCAGAGAAAAGTTTTGACTAATATGAAAAAATTTTCATGTGGTTGAAGAAGGATTTCGGGGAAAAATACAATGCAGTGATTCTGTAATGTTTTCGATCTGATTTTTCTATTTGAAATAGTATGTTATGTGTAATTCCTAACCCCCCAAAAAAATGTCAAATCTCACTTTATCCTACTTAGAAGCCATTTAGTTGTGGCATTTTCACTGCTGATCAATCACTGCACATATCTTATACCAAACAACAGCAATTTACAAAAGAGAATAGATTATATCTCAGAAGCTCTATTTGTTATTAAGGACAGTATTTGCTATTAAGGGCAATATTCAGAACTAATTATGGAAGAGTATTTGTTATTAAGGACAATGTTTGAAAGAATAGATTACAGATATTTTTCTTGGTTTAGGTTGCTTTCATTGTTACTTTTCTTAACTGCAAATTCACCATTGGGGAAGTGGAACTCACAAATACTCATTTGTATTCTTATTGAGAGTATGTCTGCAATGTTTATAAACATTTTAAAATAAGATGTTTATAAAGTAGCTATAAAGTAGAAATAGATGGTTTGAAACATGTACAGTGTGTTCATTGTAGCGACCAAGAATTTTTGAAATTTTAAAAGTTTGTTTAACGAACTTTGGCCGCTACGACTTCTCCAAATTAACGGTCACATTACATTCTACGCGCTCGTCTAGCTAAATTTTAAAATCTAAGTCCATATAACTTTATGAAAATTTCATACGAGCCCAACTATTTCGAACCGAATTCTCGAGTGCCCAAATTTAGAAATCCTCCTTAAAATTTATTTAAAACTTATTCAAAGTTTCTTAACCCACTCGACTTATTTAGCCCAATTTAAATACTCATCTATTCACCTTAATCGGCCCATTTAAAATTTTGATACAAGATAATGTCTCCATCCCAGCCAAAACTTGTAAATTACACACGTTTCTTTTACTCTTGTTTGACATTCCATTTTTACAAAAACAAACAAACATAAAATCTGCTCCATCATTCAGTCAATATCCTAATCACATTAATTTCACACCCCAATTCAAACTAATTAGAACCAATTAGCAAATATTTCTCACAAACTCAAGCACACAATTTTGGCAAATCTCTTCCTCTCAAAACTCACGCATTACAAAAACTCTCATCTCATTCATATCAAAACTCTTGCCTCAAATCTTCTACACTCACAGCAATACAACATTTTTCCCTACTCTCAAAATATCACAGAAACATTCAACGAGCCCAGAATTTATAGAACTTTCAACATTTGCTTTAATCTTGATCAACACAGCTGAAGGGAACCACGACCCAGTTGCTCGGTAAACCTTTCTTCAAATCATCATCATCTCTTCTCTACACACCTACACAAAGTCAAGGCATATGTATACGTACATATATATACACGCACAAATACACGGCCACCATCACACAACAACACACACATATTCAACATAGACCCCATAACCGACCAATAATCAAAGAAAATAGAGAGAGTAGAAGTAGATAGGACACTAGAGAGTGGTCAAAACCACCCCGTCGCCGGGAACTCCTATTCTCGTCGGCAACCATTTTCACCTATATTGAACCTCTGTTGACAGAAAATTCACTGTTGATTATTGATCTCCATCGCTTGAATATCCTTCAATTTCAAAAATATCTGATCTATTTCAAGACTTTCCACCCAATTTTGGCTTCATCGTGTTCCCTCTCTCGTTACCTTCTCTGTATATCGTATCAATGATTTAGGAAGAGAGTGGAAGCCCACATCTGATTTTTTTTATGACAAACTTTAAGTAATAAGTCCCATAGTTTCAACCCTTCATTCAAGTTAGTCTAAAGCTTTTGTTCATTTGCCTAAATCAGCCCTTGAACGTTATTTATTGCACGAAAACATTCCCAAATTGTACATTTTAATATTTTAAGATATCAAGTGGTATAAGTGCTGATTTATTTTATTATACATATTTTAGGGCTAGACGAGGCGCGAAAAAACTAAAGGATTTATTATTTTCGCTCAACTCAAGAACTAACCAAGGTAGGCTCATATTTCAAGTTAAAGTTTTTATTTAAAGATTGCGCTTGGTTATTAATTACATGTTATGATACACGCGAATGCAATTATTCTATGAGAAATTATGTGCTTAGCACCAGACAAGTATTTTATGATAAAATATGTGCTTTGCACCAGACAGAGTATTACGTGCTTTGCAGCAAACAGAAAATTATGTACTTTGCACCAGACAGAAAATTATGTGCTTTGCACCAGTTGATTTTGATTGTGCTCATTGCACTAGATATGATTAATGTGCGCTTACGCACCAGACAGATTATTGAACGAGGCTAGCCTAATTGGCAGTTCACCAGATTATTTTACATGAGCATGTGTACATCAATGATATGTGATTTAATTAACCAGTGCGGAGCCTATTGAGTATTTTAAATACTCACGATTTTATATTTCGTGATTTAATGCAGACTACTAAGTTGGCGGTGGAGCGCAAGGCGGTGGCTATGAATAATAAATAAAAGAATAAAGTTTATTTCCAAATTTTAGTACTTCTAATTATTTTTTTTATTTTCTTTATTCAAAATACTTATGGTGTGACAGTCGTACTTGGAAAACTTTGTCCGTTGTTATTTGGAATAAAATTCTTAATTTATGAAGAAATTTCTGTTGCTTCCGTTATAAAATTTTAAATGTTAGTTAGAAAATGATTACGTGGCGTTCCGAGTGTTTAGAACTCGGGGCGCTACATTTATGAAGGAATTTAATTGAGTAGTGGAGTGGTGAGAACTGAGAAAAGGGTGGTGAATAACTGGTTTGGAGAAATGTGCAGGTGTATGAATATGTATTTTTGGAAGACATGGTCAGGTAAACATACGATAAGTAGTAAGATCCATTTAATGCTACATCAGAAATTGAAGCGAAAAGATAGCATTTTTCTCCTTGGAGTGGAAATCATAATGGCTTGCGTAAATATGAATTTTTAATGAAATTATTTAAAGAAGACTAATTTTTATTAACTTCGTTCAGTGAGAGCTCTAAGATTCGTCTGTGGAGAGATATACTTTGACGAGGACTAATTATTCTTGTACCAAATTGGTACATTGCCATAGAAACTGAGCATATTAGATGGATGTTACCAAATGAATTGCATTCTGGGTTTGTGTTTAAAAATAAGAGACTTTATGCTGGGAATATGAGAACTTCATTGACACAAATTTTGTAGGAAATCATTTTTCTCTAAACATCATTTTGAGTTACCCATTTCATTGATGTGACAACTTTTTGCATGTCTTTTTAAACTTCCTTCTTTTACTTTTCATCCTTGTTCAGATTTTGTCACCCTCCTGACTTAATACCTTTGACAACACATGTATTCGAAATAACCATTTATTATGTAGAAAATAACAAGAATATTTCAAAACCATCAAATGTTCCATAACTACGGAATCATCACGCCATTTTGAGTGCCCGTCCGACCTCCATTTTGAAATCCGGAATCAGATCTGGAATCAGTACGGCGAGGAAGAGCTTCATCAATTTTGAAAATTTTCCGGCGATACTGTGGTGACCCGTGGTGACCGGTCAAAGTTTTGCAATAATTTTGACCTTGGATAATTGGCAAAACTTTGATAAGCCGACGCGGGCCACAATGGTATCGCTGGAAAATTTTCAAAATTACTGACACTCCCCATCGTCATACTGATTCCAGATCTGGTCCCAAATTTCAAAACGGAAGTCGGACGGATGCTCAAAATGACTTGATGGTTCCGTAGTTATGGAACATTTGATGATTTTGGAACATTTTCCTACAAAATAATCAAATGAAACAAAGCATTAGAAGGAAATGGACAATAATTTGCACGTGTCATGTATGTAGTAGTGGTTAATTTTGTTGAAGCAAGCCATGGAAACTGTACTAATTTTCACTTTTACATCCCACAATATAATTTCAAGAAATAATTTTCTACATTCTTTAATGCACATTATGCAAAATAATTTAGACACCCACATAAAAAGAAACTTAATAAGGTATGTACTCTTGTTCACAATCTGAAAATCCGTCGAGAGTTTGGCAACTACAGATCTCTTATGGGGCATATTGCTCACTTCGAAATCATGCTTCAGTTAGTGACGACTGAATAAGTAAATATATAAATGTAAAATTAATGTTGATGACTAAAACGCTCGAAGTTTGAATTGATACAATCTAAGAATGGTGGAACCAAACATTTTAAGTTGAGGCACACAATTAAAGTTGTCAAAAAGGAAATAGATACTTTGTTATAATTGTTCCCTAATGTGGTTTCATACTTTCATAACCTTTTATCCTCTCATCGAAATACATCACTTTTCTTAGTTCTGAAGAGCATCTCCAGCCCACTGTAATTTGGCGTTAATTCCTTGAGTTTGCCGTCTGATCCCCTCCAGCCCAGCAACGTCATTCTTTACGCCAAATTGGGATTGTGAATAGTGCAACGCCATATATGGCGTTGCACTGTTCACTCAAGGTAAAACTGGGCCCACTGGTTTTGCACAGTAATCTCTCTTTTTTTTCTTCTTATTTTTCCTTTTGTGTATTTTGTAGATAATATTTGTTTATGTAAATATTCTTACCTATTTTGTGTATATTAATCAAATTATCCAAATTTATTTCTTATTGTGGATAGATATTTATTATCAATTAATTGTTTGTACTCAATTATTTGTAATTTGTGATTTAATTATTAATATACAATTATCTTTAATTGTCAAAAATAGACATATAATTACATTTGTATTGAGTTACAACTTGTACCTAATAGTACTTGTTAGATTTTAAATGTATTTAATTAAATAAGAAAGAAAATGAAAATAGTGAATAATGTGAATTTGGCGTAAAATTTAGAGTTGATGGTTGGAGTTGATATGGTAAAATACTGTAGCATCAACTATATTTTGGAGTTTCAAAACTACAAAATAAAGTTTTAGACCGAAGATGCTCTTATCCTGTTATATTTACATACGGTAATACCCATTTCTTAGTCCTTTTCTTAATTTACTTTGCTATTGTTTAGATCACTTTTCTTATTTCTCCATTTCTTAATTCTTAATACGCAAATACACAAGTCAGTTTGAATCCTAAACAATTCCGAGTCCTTCATAGTTCATCACACTTCAATAATACCTGAACAAAGAACAATTCAAGAAAACCTTGACAAATGACAATGGTTAAATTTAAAATCTTAATATAATAATACTTGAAGTGCCTCGGTGGCAGTGCCATGTTTGACATTGTTTTTTAAGGATTAATTATTTTTTATCCTGCTTTCCTTATTTGATATTGTTTATCTTATTTTATTTTTTATATATATTTTTTATATGTATTCAAATTTTTTAATTAATTTATATAACTTTTTAAATTATTTTATATTTTGTGGTGCATGCATTAAAGAAAATGTGATAAGAAATCAAAATTACAACTTACAATACATGTTAAATTAATCCTAAAAATAAGAATTAACATTTTCTATATATATTTTAATTTTTGAATATTACATTTTAATTATTTTATATACAGTTTAATTTTTGAATTATATGTGTATATATATATATATATATATATATATATTTATGTCACAGTGCTACATTGGCAGCAGTTTTTTATTTTAGAAAGAAGCCTTTTATATATTTATAAAATTATATAAAAACCCTCTTTTTTATTTTACCATTTTAAAATGGCAGTTTTAAATAGTTTTCATGGGTAATGTGCATTGAACGATTCAAATAGTAGATAACTTTTTTAGATCAAATAATGAAAAGTTATATAATATAATTAAATCTATAATGAATAATTAATCAATTAGAAAAGAAGCAGAAATTGACAATTTTCATATCCCATTTCATCATTTTTGTAGGCCAACAAAAAAAAAAATCTTAATCGCATTAGTGAGAAAAACCGAGTGCAATACCTTGGAGATGAGAAGAACAATGATAAGACCATAGAATAGGGAAGAATCCGTTTCTAGAAATATAATGGAGAACTTGTAAATTTTATGTCAACTGTTTCCTTGGCACATAATGTACGGACTTCAAATATAGGGAAAATTTTGTGTTCACTATTCTGTGCAATTCTGTGACTCAATAATTATGTTATTATTTTTAACTCAGTATGCAAACGGGAACTCATTTAATCATTGAATGGAATCTAGTAAGTTTTTTATTAGAAACCGTGCGATTCTATAGTGATTTTCCTTTTGGGAGTCTAAACCATTACAAATGGTGTTCTAGTATAAGGGCTGCATCACTCTGCGAATTACTAGTTTCTCCATTTTTGCGTTTTAACATCTGAAGGGTCGTGTTTTGTATGACAATTAGATGTCACTATGGTAGATTTATTATTTGTGCAACTGCTAACCTGTCCCATTTGTCGTCTTGTTTTCTGTTTTTACATTCTGCAAAACGCATGTATAGTGGCCCCCGAAGTTGATCTATTGGACCCGGGTGCACCATAGTCATGGTGCTCCCGGGTGTTTTTACGGATCCGTCCAACCTCTGATTTTAATTCCGGAATCGGATCCAGATTTAACACGATGAGGCGAACCTCCAACACCAGGGTGCAATAGATCATGCCTGTAGTGGCCCCTTTGTTTAATTCTTCTTTTTGGAAATATTATTCGCCTCAGATTCTTTGTAAGTTTTCCTTATGAATTATGTTCACTCTCTTGCAGGCGCCAATGGATGATATCCCAATGCTTCTTACTGAGTAGTGGATGGCAAATGGGAGACAAGGAAGCCGAGGAGATCAGGATCTAAAATCCACTCTCAACTTTGTGTTGAGGGTGTAGTTGTACATATAAGTAGGAGATATATCATCTCAAGCTCTGTGGTACCTGACTACCTTAAAGAACACAAACGAAGTTGCATCTCCCATACTACCACGTAATTCAGTACTTATAATCGCTATTCATATTTTCAAGAAATGTATAATGACTTCTTTATGGTCAATGTAGTTGCTACACAGTAATTTGCAGCTAAATTTCATGCAACATTTTGCGGTCATGTGATGTTCAAGAAGAAATTGGTCTTTCTTATATTACTTTGGGTGCTGGCTGTGCTGCTTTTTTTTTTTTTTTTAAGAACTATCTCAGTTCAAAAATCCAAACCTAAGATAGAGTATTATTGAAAGAAAAGCAATTTACACCTAGCCGGAGGGGGACAAATGAATCTTACTTCCCAAGTGGACGAAGTACAAATGCCAATTATTAAAGCAAACCTGAAATCTACATGAAAGGCATGGGAAGTACTATTTCTCATCCTCTACAAAGCTATAGTAAGTCTTAACAAAGCCAAAATAAGCAACATCTAAAGCACTTTAACAGTTAAGCACGAATATAAGGCAGACAACTTCTATACGATATAGCAATGGCGCGAGCCTCTTTATGTAAGTCTTGGGTATCACTTGTCGACACTTTGTATAACCAATGTTAGCCATTCAGTTAGCAAGTTTATTCCCCTCTTGTCAAATATGAGAGATTTTGCAAGTCAAGCTTGAGGTGTTGCTGAATTTCCTCAAGAACATTAACAATATCCACCCCCCATGTTTAGCTTCATAGAGCAGCCGGACTGCACTAATTGAATCATATTCTATCCACAAATGATTAATCTGTTTATCTCTATAGCTTGTAACTCAGCTGAAGTTATGGAACATTCTGCATAGAAATCAAAATAAGCCCAGCAAATATTCCCAGGATAATCACTAATCACTCTCTCACCTGCTGCTATGGATCTTTATTTGTATTTGTATTTGTATATGGAGTTCCATTGCCGATGGATCAGCGATTATGTGACATGTTAATATAATTTATCGATTGGCAATATGGTGATATCGTTATTGGTTTAATCAACAGTGTTGACAAGTAGTATCATTCAACGGATTACCAAAGATAAAGTTGTAAAATTGATCCCTATATTGGTAATATCGTTATTGGTTTAATCAACAGTTGTATTACCAAAGAGTCGACTCATAAGCAAGTTGGTCCCTATATTTAGGCCTTGTATTACTCAAATTGGTCTTAGTATGGGAGTTATTGAGTCCTATAATTTATCATTCTAGATGCAGGTGATTCTCCAATACCTACCATAAACCATTTTGTTCTACCAACTAGAAGTATTCTCTACGCCTACTAGCTCTCTACAAATGACTGACTCTCCAGTCTCCTCCCTCTTCCCAAATATACACACATACATTTCCTTCCAAACCTGTTACCAATGGAAAAGCTAGCCCTTTTCTCTCTCTGCCTTCTCTCTCTAACCAGTGGCGGATTTGGAGGGGGGTCTTGGGGGGTACGTGCCCCCCCCACCCCCTCGAGAATTTTTTTTATTTTAATTAAAAAATTCAAAAATAATTAAAAAAAGATTTTTATTAAATTTTTAAAAGATTAGGAAGATTGAGTTTTAATTTGATAAATTATCTCATTGTCTCAATCTAATTATGTTTTAATTTGATGAATTAGAATTGTCTATATTTGATAAACTACAAAATATGTGATTTTATAATTTGTATTTTATTAGTTAAGAATATTTACTTCGTTCTATTTTTGTATTTATGTAAATATGTAATTTTAGTTTGAAATTTAATGATTCTTATAGATAAATTTTTTATACGATAATTGGCACCATCTAAAAAATTTTTGCCCCTGAGGGGAGCCATCATAAGTGACCCCCTAACTGTAAATCTCTAGATCTGCCACTAATCCACTTTCACCTACACTTTTCATCATTGCAGCAGAAGGACTTGCTAGAAATTTATGCAAACTGGCAGAAGATTCACCTACCTGTCGTTATTGGTTTCGGAGCAACTTAAGGGTTCCTCTCCTATCTTTTGCTGATGACACTATTGTTCTTATTAATGGTAGTAAACAGCATCTCACCCAGCTTATGAAATTCTTCAAAAATATGAAATGAATGCTCGCCAGCTTGTTAACAAAAACGAGTGGATTCTATGTTTCTAAGCATGCCACCCAGAGACAAATTTCTGAAGTTGGTGCAATCTTAGGATTCCAATATTGCAAACTTCCCTTCATTTATCTTGGAGTTCCAATATTCAAAGGACATCATAAAATTTTCCTATATGAAACTTTGATTCAGAAAATCAGATCGAACGTCATGGGCTGGTCCAGAAGAATCTTATCAAATGGAGGCAGAATCACCCTAATCCAGAGTGTTCTTTTGTCTATGCCAATTTATCTCCTTCAAGTGCTCCGACCACCCAAATTTGTTTTGAGGAAAATCGAGCAGATCTTTGCTGCTTACCTATGGGGTGATCAGGATGGTATTACCAAGACACATTGGACAAAATGGGCTAAACTGTGCAAACCGGTTGATGAAGGAGGTATTGGTGTCAGACATTTGGATGTTGACTTCATTACAGTTTTTCAGTTAAAATTGTGGTGGAATCTTCGTACCTCAAATTCCCTTTGGAGCTCTGTATTGTTGGATAAATATTGTGCCTTCGTACATCCTGCAAAGGTGGTTGCCGAGCAGCATGATTCCCCAAATTGGAAGAGACTCATCAAACTCGGGCAGCCCATGGCGAAACTGATGGTATGGAACCTGAATAAAGGAGAGGTTAATTTCTAGTTTGATAACTGGATGGGAGAACTATTGGACCACCAACTTACCAACTGCAGGCTGAACCAAATGGTTGTCAATGAAGCATGGCAGCAAATGGAATGGAATGGAAACCGGATAAATCAACATCTTTTTTATGAAACTGCATGCAAAGTTTTGAACATCAAGTTTTTACCAAACCAACCTGATATACCAATTTGCACAATAACAGCTGATAGAAAACTTCAACACGAAAATGGTATGGAAACACACTCGCAAATATGGTGGAACATCTAGTCTCTTATCCAAATACATTTGGAACTCTATGTTCCCTAAGACATTATCATTTTTCACTCTCAGTCTCCTTCGCGGACGGGTTCATGTGGACGAAGTGATTTCTCACAGATTCAAGATATCATTAGCATCCAAGTGCCAATGGTGCAGAAATCTTGAAACCATTGATCATGTTTTTTGTTCTAGCCCTATTGCAGTAGCGGTGTGATCATATTTTCAGCAACTTTTTCACATACAAAACAAGGGGGCTACACCTAGAAGTAATATTTTGAGATGGATTCTTTCAGAAGCATGGGCAAATCAAGGGCATATTAGAACTTTTATGCCACATATCATTCATTGGTTTTTATGGATTGCTAGAAACAATGCCAAGCACAGAGACTCTCCTATGCAAATTCAACAAATTATATGGCAGATCAGCAACTTTGTTATTCAGCTTTCCTTAACACATAAAAATTCCTAAGCTTTGGAAAAATGATGAGAAAGTAGCTGTTTTTTATTGCAGTGGAGAAGAGGTTACATACACCACACAAAATTAATGGCTTAGCCAGTGGGGGAGGAATTCTGAGGGATTGCAATGGGAACCCTATTTCAGCATTTTCAAATTTTTATGGACAGACATCTATCATTGAAGCAGAATTGAAAGCTGTCTATGATGGTTTGCTCATGTGTCATAACCTTGGATTGTCTAGGATATTGGTTGAATCAGACTCAACTATGGCTATATATTACTATCACAACCCTTTCGAAGGACAGTGGGCCATTCAACAAATTTGCAAAGATATTCACCTGGTGGCCTCCAGTAGGACCTTGAACATAACACACATTCCAAGAGAAATTAATGCAGCCGCTGACCATTTGGCCAATAGGGGCATTACTCATCAAAGATGGACCATCTACTCCCCTGAAATGCTTTTTGGCTTCATTAATGGTATCATCGTCCTTGATAAGTCTGGTTTCCCTTATGTTAGAAGATAAGACCTTTTTATGTTTGCTGAAGGCTTGGAATCTATTGCACCTAGTAGATTCTATACAATCATATAACATTGAAGACCTTGATCTATGGAAGATTCCCAACCTCCATTCACTCAACATTCAGATTTGGATTCTAACAAGATCACAGCCAGAGGTGTAGGGTTTCTTACCTTGCTACCTCAAACAGCGCAGAATCCAGTGACAGCCACACTGCAAGTGGATGAGCAGAGCCTTCATCAACATCAGCAAGCTTGTGGATCACCTTCTTCACATACTGATCATTGGAAAGCACAGGAGTATTATCTGGCCGAGCATGCTAAAGGTCAACAGGAGTATTATCTGGTCTAGAAAAGTTCCTATTATGGACCAAATACATACCATTATGGATGTGGAACTTTTTTATGATAATTGGCATGCCTTCTTTTCTGTGGATGAAGTCTATCCATTGGCATGTGAGTACAAGAAGAAAATTGGAGGAGTACCAGCATGCGAACAAAAGAAAATTGGTGAGAATATTCTTTCTAAATTCCTTAAAAATCTCCCACTTCATCGGTTTACTGCTTTTGCCAATTTTTCAGTGGACTAAGCATTTCCAGTGTAGTTTCCTAGCTACTATAAGTCTTTTTGTTAATGTCTATGAGGTACGGAGTCACTGTTTTGTTACCTATCTACGGGGTTGATCTTTGAGTCTTTTTCGATTGTCTTGTCAGCTTCATAGTCTGCATTTATGGCTACTCCAGCTTCATTTATGTAGTCTCATCTGCTATATGTTTACAATTACACTCATGACAGTCAAACATTATTACTTCACTCATTTGTCTTTGTATCTCTCTTTAGGTAGGTTAGTCATTTATGGCAATGGTCCTCATAGTAATCTGATTCTATATATCTCAACCTCACTATACAGCCAAACCCACCACTTTAAACAAGCCAGTAAATCCTATAGAAACTCAATGGCCTCATCTGAAGAATCCATCAACTCACCCATGCCTATTGCAAACCCCCCACCTCACAAACAACTTTACCCAATCTATATCCCTAATTCTATGACAAACTTTGCTTACACTACTGGCCCTGGATTATTCAATTTTGAGGTGGAGCAACTTAATGAAACTATGTTCCATCATGATGCTTTCATTAAGGTCTCGGAGATGGGATATACAATCAATGTCTGCAATCCTAACTTAACTCTTACTACAGCAAACTGCCATCTCAGTAATAAACTTTGGAATAATTTCAAGAACAAGCACAAGATCAATAATGTGATCCAGTTTGATCAAACAGAAATCATGAAAGAGGCTCCACAAGATGTTCTCTGTCACCCTATCTGGTATCATCAGCAAACTCAACAATGCCAATTACAGAATGATGAAATCTATTGCCATTTAATGGAAAAAGGGATTCTTATGGGGGAAAACACATCTTTTCTCCACTGAGGAGCTTAAAGGAATTGTGCACAGATAGGACATACTTGAAGAAGAAGTCTATTACCTGCCAATCAAAGATTTGCTCAAACAAGCTGTTACTGAATTCCTTACCCAACTCACCCCATCCGAAGTCATTCGTCATTTTATGAGGATATTTGTGATTAAATGACTACCTATCCATTCTGCATGCATTTAGTTTGGTCTTTGTGTCTTTTCTTTATTTTTAGTAGTTGGTTTCGTGTTCTTCATTACCTCTCTACCGATGTGACTTTCAAGTGTATGTGTGGGTTTCATTTTCTTTTTGGCAATAAAAGATTTTTTTCGTATGAATGGGAGATTTTTAAGAACTTAGTACAGAATTTATTACATACCTTGGGGAACTGGGACATCCCACCAGTGACCAATGACCAGTTTGCACATTAACAAATCTCGGCTGCACCCCTTCATGGAGGCTTTCCCACCTATTTGGTGTACTCCTCCAATTTTTGGGCCTCGTACTGCGGATGAAGGGGACTACTGATTTTTTGATGTGTGGAGGAATGTCAGTGATGATTTTATGAAGCTGATCTTCGAATTCTGGCTCAAAGCCCCTTGTCTTTCTCTTGATGGCATCACAGAACGTCTGAAGCTGATTTCTCAGGGGGAAGACAAAATGCTGCTTATCCATCGATGTCTCAAGAATTGGGGACCTTTTGATGATAAAGATGGAAATGTTGCCTTTCAGCAGTTTACCACTGAAGGATTGCATTACTGATTTCGTGCACTTGCCTTGGTGATGTTCTTTGATGGCAATCGTCTGACCCAAATGGACTTTGGATTTCATAATCCTTGCCATCATTGTCTTGTTTTTTTTTTTTTTTTTTTGGTCTTATGTCACTATCATGTTATTGGGCCATATAGTGGTCCCAACATAACTTGCTTTTCCTTTTGCTGTTGCGAGGAGTGGGTAAAAAAATTAGAATCGAACTAGAATCTAACCTAACAGAAAGAATCTGAACCAATCTAGTTCTTTAAAAAAATTAAGAACCTAACTTAATGAAAATCGAATGGGTTCTTTTCTAAAAACCCGGAACCGGAACCGGAACCGAATAGAATAAGAAATAACACTATTTTTTCCATTTAATTGCCGATTTCTATGAATTCTTTTAGTAAATTCAAAATTTATACGACGAGCAGTGCTAATTACATGTTTAATACGAGATAAGCATCATAAGTTGCTGCTTAAACAAAGAAGTCGCCGCTTAAATAGCTTTAAGCGAGAAGAAGTTGTCGCTAACAGCAAATGCTAGTCGTTGTTTAGCAAATAGTCGCCGCCGCTTGTTAGCGAGCTTCTTCTGGTGCTTGGCAAGAAGAAGAAGTTGCTGCTAGCAGCAGCTTTCTACTACTTAGCAAGCAAGCCTCAAATTTTATTTCATTTTTTTCGGTACGTTTATGTTTCAATCAAAATTTTCATTTTTTCTCCACGATTTTCAAGTAATAAAAAATATATCACAAAATAACCGGAACCGGAAAGAATCGGAACCGAATGGTTATTTTGTTTGAAAGGAACCGGATGATTCCATTTTTCATAGAACCAGAATTTACGGTACGGTTCGGTTCCGGGTAATGCACTACCCAAAACCGGACCCGAAACGCCCACTCCTAGCTATTGTATTATCTCTATTAGGTTTCTTTTATTTTCCTTTTTCCATGAGGTCAAGCCCAGCCCCCCTCATTGACCCCCTTTGTATTTTTGCTTTTTAAGTTTTAATGAAATATATATTTTTTCAAAAAAAGAAAAAGGAAAAAAACATAGGCAGAACATAAAATTAACTATCCCAATGGCACACATTACAAAGGCCATAATAATATTACCTAGCCAAGTAATCTTTTTTACATATAGTGATATTTTAAAATTCAATAACATTTCAGAGCAGTGAACAATTACTGCCCCACGTAATAAAATTACCCCTAAAAACCCAGTAAAGTAAATTAGTTATATTTTACCTCAAGTGGAAGATCTCTTTCATTGATGACATCTTTAAGATAAGGTTTCTCTATCACAGGCTCATCTATGTTTTTTTAGGATTCTCATAATACATATCACTATTCAAACATGAAAATGAAGTAAATTAGGTTTGATTCTTTTGAATAACCTTTACAAAATGTAAATGTTCATAAATGTACCATGTTAGTTTGAAGAAATCCATATAGTCTCTTGATTTCAGCAGTTAGCATTTTCTATGTGTTTTTCAATTAGTCCACGCGTCTATCTCTTTACTACAGCCACAAATTGTTCTTGTACCTTTGAATTCCACTTTTTGACGTCCATCTTTTTCATGTTCTTAATTTCTTGTGGAGTATCAAACTCCCAGTCATCACATTTCTTATTGGAAGCACCCCTTGTGTTTTTATTTACGTTCTTCTCAATGGGAAATGGTTGTGGTACCTGTTGTTGAAGTTTCCTTTTTTTTTTTTTTTTTTACTGTCTCTTAAGTCTCACTCAACATGATGAGGGAATTCTGAGTTGAAAAGTAACCTTGCAGTCTCATACTTCTTGCTTGCATCCATCCAAGCAGTAAACATACTTAGTTTAGATGTGTGTCGATTGACAACATTATTTAAACTATCATTTTATTTATACGTTACTTGTTGCTCATCAGAAAGATGAATGTATAACCATTCAACAGATGGACTACTATAATGGATATCATAGCAGAACGTTCTCCATCCAGTTCACAGGGAGAGGGATAATGACATTCATAATACATCTTGATTTCATCAACATTATCCCTATCTAATGCATCACCCCCGTTTCTAAAAGTTAACAGTGATTCGGTCATATCCCTTGTGTACATATTTGAATACAATGCTCTTCCTCGATTGCACCACTTAACATTAATGTGACCGCCATACTTTAAAAGAAGTTTGCGATTGCGAGGAACAACAAATCTTTTATCTAGATCAATTTTATTTTTGGTCACGATCATCCCATTGTCCCGATGCCTGTAAACAACATAAAAATCATCATCAACATTCTTGACCTATACAAATCACTAAGGAAACTTTTTAGTGTACTGGACCATCGACATGCATGGTGAATCTTTTTCAACTGCCCACATGGTCCTCGGATCATAAATTCATGGATTGCAGAATAATACTCTAGATCGGTAGCTTCGTCAGGTATCTCTGCAGAAATTATACTGTCAATGCTCTCGAGCGTAGTGAACTTAGCTCCTTGGGACATGAATACCAATATGTGCGCTTGTGGTAAGCCTTGCTTTTGGAACTCGATAGTGTACAAAATTGAGAATTAACGAAAAAAATGAAAGAGCTAATAATTATGATATATAACTATTCTAAAGGCACATATTTGAGTTTAAAAAAGGAATACAAAGAACCAACTTGCTCGAATTTCACCAAAAAAAGGGTCCCATTTTCTGTTTTTTATCATATGATCTAATTTCATTTTGAATAATCTGCACACAATATCAGGTTGATCTTCTAGAGGCAAACCTCTGGATTCGAAAAAATGGGTGATTTCTGACCACTTGGGATTGCACGTGAAAGTGATGAAAATATCTGGATAGCCAGCCCATCGACATAGAGCCATCGCATACTGGTAGTTCTGAATCATATATTGTGCACTACCAGGGAAGTTAGATGGTAGAATAATTCTTTTCGCCATAGAAGCATGTCTCATCTACATAATGCATCTATTAAGCCTTTATACATCTCACATCCCAAATCTTCTTGATGAAAACATATATACACTAATCGTTAAGAGTTGACCATGCTACATATATCCACTTCAAATTGTTTGAATAACTTTTTAGAACATGAAATATGAGGTGATTCACACTATCTGTCCTATAGTCGATAAGCAAACCACTCTCTTAAAGTAACCCTTTTCCGACCACGACCCTCATTCAATGTTTGATCACAATATAAAATATCATCTCTATATCCCTCTTCACCATATACAATGAGTAATGGATATTGCAATGGCAAGTATAACATATGTAGTTCATTGATTCGCTACAAAACTCCAGATCGAGTTTCGACAATAATATCCTTACCCTCTGCGTCAATATCAAAATCACCAACAATCAACCCTGCTACCTCATTCGTCTCGGGCACATTATACTGCCTATCATTGCGGTCGTCCTTACCAACCACACATAGTCTAAGACCATCAATCAACTGGGCACATAGTGTCTCTCTCACCATCCGAAATGATTGAACCAACACATTATATTCATCCAACATATCTTTGATGTCAGATACAATATTTTCATCCAAATTGCATTGGTTTGAAAGTCCCATACATATTAAAACCAAAAGCCCTATCAATACAATTAAAAAGATCAACAATGGAAATATAACTCATTCATTTGTCCTTCATGAACATACCCAATAGTTATCATCCTATTTGATATTTTGTTGTCGATGTCATAGATATACAATTGAGCAAACTTTGGGCCATCTCCTACTACAGACAATAAGCTTCCTAGCAAATGATAATTCTGACCATGTAACCTAAAAGTAGGAGGACCTCTTCCATAATTCAAACGTTTATCGGCATCGCCTCCCATCAACATAAACGAAAACATCATATTATATGCTCAAATATTGTTAACAAAGTGCTTGCTCTTTTCACTATTGCCGTGTAACAACTCATTTAGAAGAGCTGGAGGCTCCTCAATCAGTGGAAGCTCAACTTCCCTTCATGAAAACATTTAGTGTATGTTGGATTTGAACTGTTCTGGATGCTCTCCTGTTTTCTTTCATCATACCAAAATAGTGCATTACAAAATGAGCATTCATATGAAGGATCTCCGACATCCATATACTCTACATTTGCAAATATACAATGAAATCATTAATATAACAAACTTTTCGATAATTACAACATCAATTGATATTGTTAAAATTTTGAAAGATATATATATATATATATATTGCATTTGCTATCAAAATATTCAAACTTGAAAATTAGATAATTATATTATAGTTTGACTTTGATTCAAACTTCAAAATATTTTTCTTTCATTTTAATTATGTATATTGCAAGTAACAACTTATTAGATATAGAAATTGATTAGTTCATTTAATAGCCAAAGTGATTGTTTGTGTGGTATTGACGATTATAATTATTTTATTTTTAATTTTCATTTATTTTTCAGCGGTCATTAAGGTTTTTACTTACTACCTCCGTCCCACAAAGATAGGCTTGGTTTCTACTTTCGTCTGTCCCAAAATATAGGTTACTTTCTATTGTATTTACATTTAATTTCTCTCATTTTCCAATTGTACATTTATTTAATATACATTGTTATTAATAAAAATGTATTAACATCATTCAATATAATGGTATATTTAAAAAAATATAACTAGAGTTTATTTTTTCAACAACATTAATTGCAATTTTTTAAACTATGTGAAAGTGAACTTAAGTCTATCTTTATGGGACAGAGATAGTGTTTCTTAATAATATCAATCAACTACTATTGAATGTGTTCTATAATTAATTATACCAATTATACATTGAGACATGACCAATTTTCAAAACTTTGCGACGAAATTCAACTCTCTAAAACTCTTTTTGTAACTCTCAGATCCAGGTTATAGAAGACGTTGCCCCCCTCCAAAACTGGGGGGCCCAAGACATATGCAGAAGCTCTCTACAAGAAGAAGTATATCGACCCACAAGTTAAATCTTTTGAGGTGGTGGCACAGAAAGGTAAGTCGGAGGCGGTTCCGATCCGTGCGGCGATGACATACGGTATCGAGCCTTTTATCAGATTTACGACGGAGGAAATGACGAAGCTTTGTGGTTGGTTTAATTTAGCGCTAATTGGAAAATTTTCACACAATTGGCCATCACTCACCGGAATTCACCAGGGGCTGAACTCTTTGCGGCTAATTGGGGATTTTTCAATTGGCCATTTGGACGCGAAACACATCATTATCAATTTTCAGAAGGAAGAAGATTATTTTCGGGTTTTCTTGAAAAAGATCTGGATGATTCAAGGAGCTCCTATGTGCATCTTGAAATACACGTATGATTTCAATCCGAGCTATGAGTCTCCTATTGTTCCAATTTGGATTGGCCTGCCAAAGTTGCCATTGGTTTTCTATGATAAAGCTGTTTTGTATTCCATAGCTGCAACAAATGGTACTTCGCTGAAATTGGATGAGCCCACTGCCACGAAGTCGCATACTCATTTAGCTAGGATCTGTGTGGAAGTGGACTTGCGGAAGCCAACAATGAGTTTGTCGT
The DNA here is from genome assembly GCA_018223645.1 of Jasminum sambac. NCBI lineage: Eukaryota > Viridiplantae > Streptophyta > Magnoliopsida > Lamiales > Oleaceae > Jasminum > Jasminum sambac. Next base: position 11,054,801 of record CP073643.1, read on the forward strand.
TTGGCAGTCGATCGTTTATGAAGCTGTGCCAGAATACTGCTCTTTTGTAAACATTTGGGGCACTCTGTTGCACATTGTTATTGGAAGAGCACATCGGGCATGGAGGCTGGTAAGAAAGAAGAAAAGGCTGACGAATGCAATAGAATACAGAGACAAGAAAAGCAGAAGTAGGTTGTCAAAGATACTCTCCCTTTGCAACATCAGGCTTTGGATATTGGAAACTCCTCCAAAATTATGGGGGCTAATCAGACAGGTGAGGAAGATGCTTTGTTGCAGACTAACGCTATTAGATGTGAGCCCATCTTGAATAAGAAGCAATGCTTGGAGGCTAAATAAGATCAGTTTGTTGATTTAGAGCGACATAAGTCGGATGCAGACGAAGGCATCGAATTTTCAGCCCTTGAAGGTGATGATGACATTCCAGAGGATGGTACGGATGTTTCCCAGCGGCCTGGCAGTGAGAAGGTTGTGGATGAACCCTATTCGAATAGTGGATACTTTGATTGTTTAAGGCAAGTGCAGGAAGACTTAACGGAGGTTATACGTTCTCAACCTATGGTACTTGACTCCCCGGCTATTCAGCCTGGTATTAACTTGGAATCGGCTATTGAGGAGGAAGAGCATAACGGTACTGGTGCACTCGCTCGAAGATCTTCCTTCCCTGAATTGTCGATTGATATGATAGCCCCGGATGATTTAGATCCACAAGCGGGCATTATTGTTCAGAAAGCTGACCGCGTTTTGAGGAAGAATGGTAAGAAAAGCTATAAATTTAAAGTTTAAGATGCCTAGTTCTATTATTATTTGGAACCTAAGGGGGGTTGGTGCCTCTTATAAGCGACTGTATTCCCTTAGTAAATTGCATCATATTGAATTTGCGATTATAGCTGAACCTTGGGTGGATCAAAGACGTGCTGTGGAGTTTTGTCATGAGCTTGGCTTTGACAAATCTTTTTCGACGGTTAATGGAAAGTTATGGGCCTTATGGACGTCTAGTATTGAGGCACAAATTTATGAACATTCTGAGCAAACCCTCTCAATCAAACTTAAATGGCAAAATAAGTGGGTGGTGATCACAGGGGTCTGTGCTAAGTGTGATATAAGACTGCGAAGGAGCTTATGGGAGCACTTGGTGTATTTGTCTACTGATTTGGAGCTCCCATGGCTAGTAGGGGGATTTTAACACCCTATTATCGAGGGATAAAAGGATGGGAGGCGGAACTCCTAACTTGCGAGGTATTGAAAATTTTCAATGTATGTGCATTGCTGCGAACATCGACGAGTGTAAGATTCCCGGTGGAGATTTCACGTGGACTAATGGGCGTATGGTTGCGAAGTTGGATAGAATCCTTGTGAACGAGAGCTCGGTTCGAGTTTTCCCAGATTTTTTACCTGCAATTCTTAATCGGGACATGTCAGACCACAACCCTTAGCTGTTGCAATGCTCTCAGGGTAGACAGTTCTTTAAATCGTCTTTCCGTTACCAGGTTATATGGCATACTCATCCTACTTTTATGGACTTTGTAGGTCAATCTTGGGCTACGCCTCTTATCCCTTATTCTAGGGGTCTTTATGGATTTTCTTTTAAATTGAAGCGATTGAAAATGGATCTACAAAAGTGGAATTGGGAAGTTTTTGGCAATATTTTTCAACAGTTGAAACATGCTGAGCAACAGGCCTTAATTTGTGAAAGGCATTATGATATTTCCCATGACCCTCATGACAGAGCGGCGCTACACAAAGCTTATACTGAACTCAACTTAATGCTAACTAAAGAGGAGCTTTTTTGGAAACAGAAGGCCTCTAACTCCTGGCTCTTAGGAGGCGATCGTAATACTAGGTACTTTCAGGCGTGTGTTCAAAAGAGAATAAGTCAAAATTCTGTCTCACGTATCCAGCGGGGAGATGGTACTTACATGACCGACGCTCTGGAGATACAGCAATCAGCAGTGGAGTTTTACTGTCATCTTCTCTCTTCAGAAAATACTACAGTGGATACATCTCTATTGGAAGTTATCCCTACTGTTATCGCTGCGGTTGATAATTTGATGCTTAATCGAATACCGTCAGAGGAAGAGGTGAAAGAAGTGGTTCATTCTATCTCCCCAGACAGTGCAGCTAGGCCGGATGGCTTTTCTAGCCTCTTTTATCAGAAGTGTTGGCGTCTTGTGAAGGAAGATCTTATCGAAGCTGTTCTGAAATTCTTTAATGGAAGGCAATTCCCTTCTTCACTTAAAGTTACATCTCTGGTCCTCATCCCGAAGAAGCCTAATGTGGACTCTTGGGCTGATTTCCGACCATTGAGCCTTTGCAATGTAATTTATAAAATTTGTGCCAAGTTGCTCAATAATAGGTTGAGCTCCCTTCTATCCAAATTAATATCCCACAACTATAGTGGTTTTACTCCAGGGCGTGAGATCGGACATAATATTATGTTAGCTCAGGAGATGGTTGAACAATTGGACAGAAAGTTGCGTGGGGGCAATACTATCGTTAAATTAGATATGGCGAAGGCATACGACAAGGTTGAGTGGAGCTTCCTATTCGCGATGCTCAGAAAATTTGGTTTCAATGACTGTTGGATCAACAAGATTAACGCCGCTATTACCGATTGCGGGTTTTCTATATTATTGAATGGTGAGCTATGAGGCTATTTTAAGTCTACGAGAGGGATTCGACAAGGAGACCCTATTTCACCATCCTTATTTATCCTTTTAGCTGAATCTCTTTCTAGAGGGCTCAACTCCTTGTATGCCAAGTATCCTGATATGAATTATGTTTATGGAGGCCCTATTGCAATTTCCCACCTATCTTTTGCAGATGATATTATTATCTTTGTTAATGGACAAAGAACTGCACTTTCTAGGTTGCTGAACTTCTTGTATCAATACACCTCATGTTCGGGGCAAAAAATTAATTATCATAAGAGCAGCTTCACTACGGTCAAGGCCCATCACCACTTGGTTGTGTTTGATGTTTCGGGATTTAACTATCAAGACCTTCCTATTATTTATCTCGGGGTTCCTCTTTTTAAAGGCAAGAAGAAACTTTTTCTTTTTGATACTATTGCTTGAGAAGATCGATTGAGGATTCTTGGATGGGAGCACAAATTGTTATCTACCGGGGGTCGACTTACATTGATCAAATCAATCCCCTCATCCATGCCGATTCACTTGCTCAAAATCTTGAATTGCCCTAAAGGACCTCAGCTGAAATTAGAATGACTTTTCAACTCCTATCGTGGGGTGACAAGGGCGAAACAAGCAAATCCATTGGGCGTCATGGCGTACTATTTGTTATCCTTTCGCAGAATGCGGGTTAGGCTTTACTAATCTCAACACTCTTAATACTGCTTATGCATGTAAACTTTGGTGGCAGTTCCGTTCTCAAGACTCCTTCTGAAGTTGGATTCTCAAAGCCAAATACTGTAAAGAGGTACATCCTTCTCTGGTTATAGAGAGGCAAAATGACTCTTCTATCTGGAAGAGACTTCTGCAGGTAAGAGAGAAGGTTGAACCCCACTTGAGATGGACGATAGGGAAGGGTGACTGTAATTTTATCTTTGACCAGTGGCTTTATTCTGGCCTTATTGAAAGTGCTTATGCTCGGGATACTTTGATATTTCATAAAGTGGCAGACTTCTGACAGGATCAACACTGGAATGAGGATGTATTGCGTAACTTTTTGCCTTCATCTAATGTGGCTGAGATTAAATCCATCTCCATTTCTAAGGGGAAAGATGAAGTATTTGGGCCCTCAATAACTATGGTAAGTTCACCATTCGCAGTTGTGTGCAAGCCGTCAGGCAAGTAAAAGTTCAGCAGCTTTTTTTACATTATCTTTGGCACTCTATTGTTCCCCTTAGGGTTTCCTTTTTTGCAAAAGACTCTGGCATAATTGGCTTCCTACTGATGATGTCTTGAAGATTAGGTTCCAATTTGCATTGCCTTCAAAATGCCAGTGTTGTAAAGCCAGTGACGATATTAATCATGTCTTTATTAGTGGCCCTATTGCCTCAACTATTTGGGATCATTTTTACACACTACACCAGTTCTCGCTGATTGTCACGGTTAAAAACCGTGACCCCGATGGTGGGTCACGGTTTTTAACCGTGACCATACGTTGCGTGACGCCGCACCTGGTCACGGTTAAAAACCGTGACAATAAAGTTGGGTCACGGTCCTAACCGAGCCATACACTGTGGCATCTGAACCGTGACCCCTTCATTAGGGGTCACGGTTTTAAACCGTGACCCCTAATGAAGGGTCACGGTTTTAAACCGTGACCTAAAGGGGGCAGCAGCAATAAAAAAAATAAAAGAAAGAAAGATGCTACAGCTGAACGTATTTAACATATAAAAAGGAAACATTAAAGCTAGCACAAGCTAACAAAAAATTTAATGCATTAATGTTAGGCTTGTCAAAACGGCTCGGCGAGCCGGCTCGGCTCGCCCGAGCCGTGTTCGGGCTCGGCTCGTGGCTCGTACACTCGGCTCGGCTCGCGAAAATACGAGCCGGCTCATTCCGGCTCGGGAGCCGGCTCGGGTTCGAGCTGAGCCGGCTCGCCAAATCGTGTTCGGGCTCGGCTCGTGGCTCGTACACTGTACGAGCCCGAGCCGAGCCTGGCTCGGCGAGCTCGAGCCGGCTCGCGAGCTGAAACGGCTCGCGAGCCGTTTTGACAAGCCTAATTAGTGTACAACGATTAAAGATTCTCTATTAAATCAAATCAAAAATATAAAATGAAGCATTCAAAAACAGTTTGATAGGCTCAATTGCAGCATAAAAAGGCATCAACGCAGTCTCCCAGCCTCTCTCTCAGACTCAAGCAAGGTGAGGACATCACCTTCCCTCACTGGTCCCTTCACATTCCTTATGGTGAAACGATTTCGGTCATTGATAAACTTCACTCTCACTTGAGTAACTTGCCCACGAGAAGCCTTCATGCCCATAATCTCCACCACAATAGCATGCTTGATTTGCGAATCCATTCTACAAAAGGATTTGATTCCATAAACCTTTAGATGAATTATTAATAGAAAATAAAGCCAATAATTTTCAAGGTCGACATCATCTTAGCAATAGCAATGAAAGAAAATATTAAAGCATTAACAAAATATTTATAAATAGATAGAAAAGATTAATGAATCTCACAGAATACATGAACAAAATATTGTTTCACTTTGCTGAAAGAGAATTGTCGCTACAAATGTTAGTTATTGTTCATTTATATTTCCACCGTGAACGTTTTATTGAGCAATTTCTAATAGCAACATGCATAAGGAATAACACCATCTGCATCTAATAAGCAACTGGTCAAGAAGAACAATCGATGCTATCGCTTATCGAGCAATTGTCGCTATCGCCGATTGTCGCTTAGCAAGAGTAATGCGCCGCCGCTTAGCAAAGAACAATCCTACTCCATCAAACATTTTGGTTTCTTCATTATTAGAAAACTCAGCAAAACCAACTTCGACTGCAACCAATACGTACCCTTTGCTCATCTCCTTCACCCATTAAGCGTATTCTTATTCATTTTTTGAGTTTTAAGCATTCCATTTTGTACAAGTTCGACAATTCCATTGTTTCGGTGTAGAGTTTCTCAAAATGATTTGCATTTTACTTCCAAATTCAGCTTCATATCCATCCAAAGATTAACAATAAAATTAGATTTACTCGTACGCAGGAGTCATACAAAGATCATTGAGAGATCATAATATTTTATCTATCAAGTTTCTAGGTGATGGCATGTGTGGCAAGGATGAGGAAGGAATTTTCGTTGGTTTAAGGCAGTTTAAGTTTTGTGGTGATTTCTCATTGAGGAAGCAAATTAAAAATCCATCTTAAGAAACAAAGAAAAGAAAAGAAAAGAAAAAGAAGAAAACAACTAAATTGCACTGAACTAAAATTTCAGTCATGAGTGTCTACCTTCTGAAGTCTTTCATTGGGTAGAGAAAAAAAATTGGTTCAAATAAACGAAAATTTCAAAGATTATTGTATGTTGAAAGCTTAACTACTCCCTACTTATTTGGATCTCAAAAAAGAAAGGATTTTTGGTTAACTACTCCCTCAAAACTCGCCACGTACACATAGCCCACATTATTTGGTTAATGGTAACCTTTTGGCATTTGCCACTCATTACTAAATGAAGTACTTAAAAAACTTTTTCTCAACCAAATTTACCATAGATATTGAGAAGCTTCTATATGCTAGAGAGTGGATCTCCTATCACGCTTTTATCTAAATATCACCTCTTTATCAATATTTACACTTTAAGTTGACAAATTTCTTGTGTATCAATAACTAATGTTATTAAAAAGTGTCTTTTACTTCAAATTCAACAAATTTATGCAGGGAGCAAGACAATCTAAAACTTTGGACATAAATATTGAGCCTTTGGGAAAGAACGTGAAATCACGAAATACTTGAATACTTGTGCACTAGAACTGATCACAAAAAGCAAGGATAGTGTCAAGAACCCGAGAATTTACAAGAATGACACTTTAGAATTGACCCAAAACTTACTGAAGGCATCGCATTCAATAGTTAATTTCTTCAATATCACATATTCCATAGTTCCTAATTACAATTTACATTTACAATTTGGCAAAGAAATCAAGCTAAACTGAATATGGCATAGAGTATTGAAGGATGCAAATTTACCTATAGGTGAAAAGGAATTCCTTAGTCGTTTTTTGTCCATGAATAGTTCTTCCAGCTTCGAATCAACAACCCCCTATCTAATCCATATTACCAATAAAACAACCCTAAATCTAGCAACCAAGGCATTTGTAAAATTGAACAGGAAACTTTAATGCTCATAACACTCAAAACATTTAGAGCGCTGAAAATAAAGATGATTACCATGAAGAAATAAAAGTAAAATCAAGTTTCAGAATTACCAGTCATCCACTGAAAGGAAGGCCATCAATAATCCCAAAGTTTGGTTATTTTCAAGCTCTGAAGACCTTTCAACAATTGCATCGTTTTCCATATCTAAAGCAACAAAAAGATCTACATTTAAATCTCCTTGTTTCTCATCATCCATGAGATCTTTTCAAGTTGCTGCAAGATTAATTGTCGAAACCTTATTAGCCTGCAAGTCCAAAAGTGAGTCGTGGCTTGAACAGTACAATCAATTGCATACATTTCAATCATTATATTTACAAACCTTTTTAAAGAAAAATTACAGTTAAAAAATAGTTATTTGAAGATTTTTTTATCAATAGAAATAATCAGCAATCACTTGAGATTGGGCTCTCTAAAATTATAGAATATAAGTGGACCACAAAGAATAATTCAAATTTAAAAACCACAAAGGGAAGCACCAAAACAATTAGAACTGAACAAGTGCTTGTCCTAAGGAAAAATGGTTCCAGATCCAGTATCATTTTTCTAGAGAATTCAACGAAGTCATTTAAGCTAATACGAAACTAGAGAATGATATTGGGAAAACAATATATAATGTCAATTTTAAAATTTTCTCTGAAGAGAATTACAAATATTGATTTGATTATTTTAACTTATTTTTGGAATTATAAACACTACTAGTCATGGAGTAAGACACAGTATAATTAAGAAATCAAAATGCTTTAGATTGAAATCATCACTGACTTTTTCTTGGGCGAGTTTAAAAGAAAAGATGACTCAACATATAGCGAAAGAGAAACAGCTACATGTTGTTATATATCAACATGCTCAAATTCATCATGGAAAATAAAAAATAAAATAAAAAAGAAAAAAGGTAATACCAAACAAAAATAACCCCTGCAAGACCCCAAGTTATTTATTATTATAAATTAATGGCCAAATAATCATTAGAATTCCAAATCCCAAACAATAATTAAGCCACGTCAAAATATTGAGATTATACATGACAATGTTCGCAGGCAATACTCATCTGTTTTCCTATATCTTCCATAATTATCATTCTTGAAAATTATTGTACCTGTAGGAAGATTCAGTTATAACCAAAAACTCATAACAAAATCATTAACAATAATTAATACCTCATCACATACCAATCGAGAAAGCGATCCAAGAGTTGTGGCACACTGAAGAAGGTTAAAACATGTGTGCTACTGTGACAGCTATCCAATTCCCTTAAAACATATAATAAAAGAGTCACAATCACTGATGGCTAGTTAAAAACCTACATATACTATTTCGAAATAGAAGCACAAAGACAACATACCAACTCGAAATCACTAACTATTTGACAAGAAACAACAACACCATCTTCGATTATATTCAAGCAACTCTGAAATTGGGGAAAATATTCAAACAAGGTTCAGAAACTATGGAGAAAAATCAAGGAGATCGATTATTACCTTCGAACGAAAACTGAATGCTCACGAGAGTCTCAAATGGACAGCGAAGATGATGAATATTCTGCAATTTCGGCACTGCTATGGGTTGAGCTTCCCGCTGGAGTCGGTGGCGGACGAAATCCTGGCGACAAACTGCGGTGGCGGTGGCGCGTACAGTGGCGAGTGCGGTGGAGGATGGAGATTTGGTGGAAGACTCGACGAAGTGTTAGGGCTTCTTTCAATTCGTGCCCTCTTCGTATGTGGGAGCTCGGTTTTGAGAAGAAAAGAAGGGGAAAGTCGAGATATCTGATGCCTTTACTTTTGGTTTTTTTTTTTATTTAAATTGGGGGCACGGTTTATAACCGTGACCCCGCAGTCATGGGAAATAACCGTGACCCCATTTAAAATATGTGCGACAATCAGCGCGTGTAGGGGTCACGATTATTAACCGTGACTCCTTCAAAATTTTAAATGTGACAATTTCGATATTTTGGTGTAGTGACATCAAGATGGGTTGGAGAAAGCCTTGTGTGCAGCACCCTTGGCAGTTATTTTTCAATTGGATTACTCAGACTGTGGCCAAACCAGGCGATGTTATCACTATGCTCCCTCTAGTTGTGATGTGGCTGTTGTGGAAAAGTAGAAATCACTCTAAACATGATGCCCGAAGGATGAACCCTACATCTATTACCAAATCTACCACTTCTATTATAAATTCTTTGCTTCAAACAGGTTTGCCTTGGAGGAAGAAGAAGAAGCAGTCACTCGTGATTGCTAGGTGGACCAAGCCAGCTGAAGGTATTGTGAAGTTGAACACTGATCGATCTCTCAAAGATGACTCATGCACAGCTGGTGGAGGGGGTACTCCGTGACCACACAGGTACGACTTTATGGGCCTTTTCGGAGTATTATGGCTGTATTATTATAGTTGCTGCTGAGTTGAGAGCTATCGTAAGTGGTATTGAATTGTGCTGGCAATGGCACTACAATATTGTTTTGGGTCAAGTTTGATTCTGAATTGGCTGTCAACATATGTAATCTAAGTGCTCTGCCCCTTGGAATTTGCAATATTATTTGGACAAGCTCCGACGATACCAACTGTGTATGGAAATAACATTCACGCACACATGGTGAGAAAGCAATCGGGTGGCGGATTTTCTAGCTAATCAAGGCTACGAGGATAAGTGCTTCATGTTCATACAATCACAGGATTTGACAGGCAACGTGAGGGGCCTTATCTATTTGGACAAGATTGGAATGCCTAATGTTAGATTGGTATCTAGCTAAGCTCGTATTGATAGATAGAGGTTAGTTGTTCAGTTGTGAGGCTTTGCTTGGTTTGTTATATCTGGAGGTTAGGTTTTAAGCCCCCTCTTTTTTCTATTTTTTGTAACGCTATCTTTATCAATAAATTCTATCTCAAACCTGATTACGGGTTGAGATAGTTCCATTAAAAAAAAATTATACCAATTATACAGCCACAAATTATTCAAACAATTATAGAGCTACGAAACAAAGAGTGTGACTCTCCTCTCACACACAAACAAAATTGATGGCTTAGCAAATCTCAATTGACGGGTTTCTTTAAATATAGAAGATGATCTTAATCACATAGCTTTGCTAATGTTTAATTTAGCCGTGAGATTTTATTTTTTTAATCTCATTTGTGTCAAAATGAGTCAAACTAGTTATCGTATGGTGGTTTTTTTCTCAATAAACAGAAAATCATGGCAGCCTATCGAAAAGTTCTCCCAATCGTGCTTCTAGAACCTCATTATGTTATTTCCTTCATAAAAATGTTAATTTAACTCATACCAAAATTTTCATGTTCGAAACAGGTGCTCAGGTAGGCCACTAGACAGATTGTTAAAGTTCAATTGTGGTTAAAGATTGTTTCTATTACACGTCAGAAAATTCAAAAAAATAAAAATAAATAAATAAATGGAAAAACAGTTGTGCAACTTAGATATTTACGAATTCACAACTGGCTCAAAAGAATATTTGAAGTAGGTCATCTGAAGGTGTCTACTCCAAACATAACCTTATATGAAATGATTCAAACATTAACTTAAAAAGTAAGACAATAGTTCAGTTTTGATGGCCCAGGACGTCTCAACCAAGGGCATGATTAATGTTAGGAAAAAAGCTAACGAAAACCAGTATGGGGAAAATTCATTTTAAAATAATGTATAGGGGAAAAATCTGATAAGAAAATTTATGTAGAAGTTTTTGGTTTTTCTACCCCCACATTAATCTATGTTCGATATAGTTGATTAGTAATTAACCACAACGTAACGTGATTATTTTCATTCAGAAATTAGAATTTTTTTATTGTCTAAAAAATGTATTATTATAATAACATACATTTAAATCATTATAATTATATATATTTTAGTTTTAATAATGTGTATTTTTATATTACTTAAATAATTAAATTGTATTGTATCCCCCAATTACTAACACTTGGAAAATTATAATGAACAAAATAATTTTGTGAGTCGTAAAAAGTGAGAGAAATTGGATAAAAATTTTGGAAAATTTACCCATATTTTTGCCCAATTCTTCCCCTCCATAAATGGGTTTGTCCATCCCAAGCAGTATATATTATTTGGATTTATTAGATGAAAAAAAGAAAATTTAATTTTTCAACCAATATTAATCAATATTGCTATAAGAGGCCCAAAATTGGATCTAAATAATATTTTAACTCTTTGCCAAACATGGCCTTAATATCTAAGGGTGTATTTGATTGCAAACCCAGAAAATAATTGGAAGAAAAATGTTTTCCGTAAATGAATTCCGGGAAAAGGTTTTCCAAGGAAAATAGTAGTTGTAGGTGTTTGATTAGATTAATTTGAAAGTAAAAAAATAATGTTATTTTCCTTATTTTTGTGTTCTTTCATAAAATTTGATCATTTTTCTTATCTTCATGGTTAAAGTAAGTTGTTAATTAAAAAAAGTCAAATTTTTCTTGGAAAACAAAAACCATCTCCCCCAAGAAAAACGTTTTCCTTGAAAACAAGGAAAAGAATGGAAATCGAGAAAAAGTTGGAAAACTTTTTCCTGAAAAAAAGCGCAATCAAACAGCTGAGGGTGAAAAAAAAGTTGAAAAATGAGTTTTCCTAAAAAAAAATGATGAATCAAACACACCCTAAATGGAATATGTGGTCAATAGACCCTCCAGATCCTAATAACAAGGAGGCCCACATTTCGAATGTCCAGTCCAAATGTGTATAGGCTATATCCGTATTCGGATTTACCCAGGGAGCGAACAAGGAGGGAAGGCCGCTCTTTCCAGGAATAGTCAGGTGCAAGCCTGGACACCTGGATTATATATAAAAAAAAAATCTTCAATTCATGTACTATCATGGTGAATTTCTTCTTTTACAGCATTTCTATTGCAATGGATGTTAAGGTGTAATGGGTGGAGAAAGATAAAAAGAAGATAATTATTTTAATTGAAAAAAATAGATGATATATAGTAAAAAAGAGAGGAAAAAGTGAAAAGTATGAGAGATGTAGAAATAAATTTCAAAATAATAATAAAATAATCTATATCTACATTTATATATTATTAAGAATAGCAGGGAGAATCTCTTTTTTTTTTAATTCCAAAAAATAAAATTTCCCTCCAATTCCACATTTATATTTTTAATTTTTAATTAATTCTATCTTGTCTTGTAGTAATAATAATAATAATAATAATAATTCCCCAACCTACAGCTCATCCCCACACGCGCATGTTTATTCAAATCCGTCACTGTCTTTATCTTCGGAAAACATACTCGCTTGTCAAACATACGCGCTTGTCTGCCTTTTTCTTTTGAGTGATGCTAAATACACCCATTTTTTTAATTCTTGCACCGATTAAAAGGTGGGTGTAAGAATAGAAAAAGTGGGTGTACCACTCTTTTCTTTTTGCCTTAACTCTCCCTCGCCGACGCATCTTTCCTTCACTTCGCCGACGCATCTTTCCTTCACTTCTTCCCTTTCCTATCTTCCTTCGAATTCTTCCCTCTTAACTCCTTCAAATCGGATTATACGTCATCCGCAATTACCGCAAATTTGTTAGTGGGTTGGTGGCACACAAAGAAGGAAAAAATTGAGGTCAAAAAGAGGGGCTCAAGAAACAACTTGTGCATGCATTGTTTGTGATTGTGAGGATTAGGTCTGTGACTCTCCGATCTTTCCTATAAATACGGGAGAGTTTTGTGAGCTTTATCACCGCAATCAATACCAAAACACAAACATATTGTGTGGCGAGAAGAGAGATCTTGTGTTGAGAGAGAGCGGTGTAGAAATTTATCTGCGAAGAGCAAAAAGTGAGTGGAGTGTTAAAGCGCTGCGTAAGCGAGAAAATGCAGTGTGATATTTTTTGTCACTCCTCATTTTTGAGATAGTGAAATATATTGGTGTGGAGTCAGTGGGCGTGGCGGTTTAGCGAACCACGTTAAATCTCGGTGTTCCATATTTGTGCTTATTTTAGTGTCCATTATTTTCTCGATCGCATATTATTTTTGTGTCCACACGATCTTGGCGGAGTAAGCGGCGCCTAGTTCCCCAACAAGCTCGGTATCGAGCCGTTAAGTGATATCTCTTGAAATTCTTAGTATGCTCTACTGTGGTTGCGGCGTGGTGATCTTCCACATCGAAGCGATTTCTGAAAAATCACATCTTGTTAGTGGGAGTAATGGCGACAGGCGAGAGAATTTCCAAAATTGATAAATTTGATGGCAAAAATTTTGGATATTGGAAAATGCAAATGGAGGGTATTTGTATCGGAAGGACCTATATAAGTAGTTGAAAGAAAAAGCCAGAAAGGCGAGAAAAGGCGGCAGTGGGAGGTGCTTGATCGAAAAGCACTACGGCGCCAATTAGATTGACCCTATCAAAGTCGATTAAAGCTTTCAACATTAAAAATGAGAAGACAGCGGCGTCTCGCCGCGACTCTATCGGCATGTATGAGCAGTGATGCTGCGACAAATAAAGTTCATTTGATCGAAATTGTTCGATATGAAAATGACGAAGCGGGAGATTTGGAGAACACGGCTCAATTCAATGAGGTAGTAGACCAGGTGACCACGGTGGAAATCACTTTTAGTGATGAGGTTAGAGCTCTATTAATTCTTGAGCGATTGCACTGAGAGCTGGAATAAGCCTGATCCGGCCATCGATGGCTTCGGGATAAGTCGAAAGTGAAGTTCGATGGCGTTGTAGGCATGATCTTGGTGAGGAGATCGAGGAGGCGGTCGGTCGACTTCAACTTCGGGCGCTTTCAATGTAGATAGTAGAAGCGGTTCAAGCAGAGAACACGCAGCGTGGAGCCAGACAAGTCAAAGGCGGTAGGCCGAGATCTAAAAATCGCAGAAATTCCAACAAATCAAAGTCATTGAATGTTGGAATTGCGGTCGAGTTGAGCACTACAAAAATCGATTGTAGAAAGCGACTCAAAGGAAGCGGAGAACAAGGCCAGGTCAATGTAGTGACGAAGAAAGCAGCGTGATGCGTTGATATGTTCCATGGAAGAAGGCGATTATTGGGTAATAGACTGCGGAGCATCGTTCCATGCCGCATAAATCGACACTTTTTACAAATTATGTGTAGGAAACTTGAAGTATATCTAGGAGAGCGATCATCCTTGCGTGGTGGGCATAGGAGGAAGTACGGATCAATATCAATGGATCTGTATGGAAATTGAAGGGCGTGAGACATATTCGAATTGAGGAAAAATTTGATCTCGTCAAGCGGTTGTCGAGAGAAGGATGTGACACAAGCTTCTCACGGTGATAGTGGAAAATCACCAGGGCCATGATAATCGCCGCGTGGCAAAGATAGTGGCACCCTATACGGCGGCGAATCGTGTATGACAATTGCGATTCTTTGATAAGCGAGATCACGAACACTGGCGCAAAGACTTGGGCATATGAGCGAGAAAGGGCTCAAGTACATGCATCTGCAAAGGGAAACTACCGGGCTTGATCTGTGATTTAGACTTTGCGAAAGTTGCGTTTTGGGAAGCAGCGGGTGAGTTTCAATACAAGTGGCGAGAACTCTAAAGAAGAAGCTTGAACTTATCCACGGATGTGTGGGGTCAACAGCCAGTTTCATCGATTGGCGGAAAGTCGTACTTTGTGACTTTCGTGATGACCACTTTCGAAAGGTGTGGGTTTTTACTTCTTGAGACACAAATCCGATGTGTTGGCGTTCAAGAAGTGGAAGGCCATGGTGGAGAATGAAAGCGGTTTGCGAGTAAAGAAGTTGAGATCGACAATGGTGGAAAATCACGAAAATTTGGCGTTCAAGAAATTTTGTTACCAAAATGGCATCAAGTTGGAAAACGTTGCCGGGAACATAGCGAATGGAGTTGCGAGAGCATGAATCGAACATTGTGAAGAGCGAAGCATGAGAATACATGCGGCTGCACACAGCAGGTTTAGGCGGGAAAACATCATCTGGCCCGGCATACCTGGAGTTAATCGTGGACCGTCGGTACCATTAGAGTCTGAGGATCTGGGAAGAAGTTTGGAGGCGGAAAAGAAGTGAAACTTTCTCATTTGAAAGTATTTGGTTGTGTCGCGTATGTGCACATTAGTGACAATGCCAGGAGTAAGTTAGACTCAAATCACTAAAGTGTACTTTAGTTGGATATGGTGGCGAGTTCGGGTAGCTTTTGGGATGACCGAGAACAAAAAGCTCATAAGAAGCGGGATGTCATATTCAATGAAAAGGTGATGTCTGAGGCGAAATGCGATTCGTCAATGACACAATGACAAGCGATGATCAACATATGTTGTTCGGACGACACTCCAGGAAGGAAATGCGTCAGCGACGGATAGAGGAATCTGCCAGACGAGAGGAGCCCATCTCGGTTTGATTCACCAGTCTCGACTCAGAGCCCCCATTGTGAGGAGGTCAAGTCGACCTCATGTTCCGAATCGGAAGTACATGAACTACATGTTGCTCAGCGCCGGTGAACCTGAATGCTATGGCGAGGCATGTCGGTGGGAGATTACGTTAAGTGGGAGCTTGCAATGAAAGATGAGATAAAGTCTCTCATCTCCCAACCAGGCGTGGGAACTATTTGAGTTGCCCGGAGGGAAGAAAGCTCTCCAACAATAAATGGGTGTCTGAGAATCAAAGAAGAACATGATGGTTCGAAAAGGTATAAAGAGGCGAGATTGGTAGTCAAAGGTTTCCAACGAAGAAGAATTGATTACAGAGATATTTTACTTCGGTTGTAGAAGCCCGACAACAATTGATCGATGTTGAGCATTGTTGCGGCGGAGAACTTGCACTTGGGCGATTAGGCGTGGCTTGCTTTCCTCCATAGTGACTTAGGAGGAAATCTATATCACGACAACGGAAGGCTTTCGGTGAAAGAAAGGAGAAGGCTGGTATGCAAATTGAAAGAAAGCCTATCTGACTTAAAGCAAGCACCTAGGAAACGATGGTACAAGAAATTTGATGGATTTATCTGGAAAAAATGGCTACATGAAGTGTAATCTTGACCATTGTTGCTACTTAGGTGATTCGAGTCGGCTATATCATTTGCTACTTTATGTCGATGACATGTTAGTAGCGAGGCTCGGTTATGGGCGAGATCAGAAGTTGAAGAATCAACTTCTCCGGTGGAATTTGAAATGAAAGGACTTGGAGAAGCAAAGCAAATTCTAGGGATGAGAATTTGTAGAGACAAGCAAAAGGGTGTTTCTGACGGTTATCGCGAGCCAAGTATGTTGATCAAATCTGCAAAGGTTCAACATGGCGATTGCAAAGCGATCGGCCACGCCCATTAGCTAATCATTTCCGTCTATCCAGCGACCAGGTCTCTAAGGCGAAGAGGAAAGCTTCATGGTTAAAATTCATATCACCTGACCATTGGAAGTTTGATGTATGCCATGGTTTGTATGCGGACCAGGATATTGCTCATGCGATTAGGAGTTGTGGCGGATATATGGCAAATCTGAAGCGACATTGGGATGCGATTAAAGTGGATATTGAGATATCTACGAGGGAACTCTTGAGAAATGCTTATGCTTTAGGCGAGGCGAGGTGACACTCTGAGGTTTTAAGTAGATGCACGGATTTTCTTTGTGAGGTAGATCGCGAAGAAAAGCGGCCAGGTTATGTCTTTCTGATTGGTGCTCTGCGATTAGTTGGATTTCTTGATCTGAGAAGATTGTTGCGTTATCAACAGCGAGCGAGAATGCGTTGCGGAGGCCAGAAATTTAAAGAAATGATATGGTTACAAGGTTTGTTGGCGGATTGAGTTTGAAACGGAGAAGAATGTCTTACCGCGGTGATAGTCAGTGCGATACATCGGCAAGAATTGACATTTCATTCGAGAACCAAGCATATTGGACTCAGTTATCACTTCATGGATCACTTTTAGAAGATGGGTGTTGGCGGCAGAAAAGATTCAAGCGGTAAAATCAGGCATGATGGCGAAGAACGATAACCAGGGCGGAGTATGCTCGAGCTTGATTAATTAACGCAATGAAAACGCAGTGGTGACATCATATTTTCAAATTTACAAAATAGAGATGTCTAGGTGAGGCAGTTGTGAAGGTGAGTTAAATCGATCTTGAGTGGGAGATTGTTAGTGGGTTGGTGGCGCGCAAAGAAGGAAAAAATTGAGGTCAAGAGGGCTCAAGCAACATTACGTGCATTGTTTGGATTGTGAGGATTAGGTCTGTATTTCTCATCTTTCCCTATAAATCTGAGGAGAGTTTTGTAGGCTTTATATGTCAATCACCAAACACTTGAAACTATATTGTGTGGCGAAGAAAGAGAATCTTGTGTTGAGAGAGAGGCGGTGTAGAAAGCTATCTGCGAGAGGCAAGTGAGTGGAGTGTTAAAAGCGCTTTGCGTGGCGGAGAAAATCAGTGTGATATTTTTGTGCTCACCGTTTTTGAGATAGTGAAATATATTGGTGTGGAGTCAGGTGGGCGTGGCGGTTTAAAGCGAAGCAGGTTAAATCTCGGTGTTAAATATTTGTCTTTATTTTGCGTGTCAAATTTTTCTGATCGCATGTATTTTGTATCCGTGATCTTGGCCCGGAATTAGCAGCCTGGTTACGCAAAATTTATCCTATAATTATCTTCATCCTCCCAGCCGTGTGATTTAGCCTAATTCATTTACATACCTCGAATCATACACCTAATTATGGGAAAAAATCGGTATTTGATCAGAATTCTGCGGTGTTTATAATTTTGAAATCCTTCGATTTCAGATCTTTCCAACGCGTCTATATATATGTATGTTTTGTGTTAAATATTCAGTGGTAATCGGAAGAAATTTAGGTATTTCAACACTTAAATCCTATTTTCGTTATTTTTCTTCGCCTAATTATTGAAGATATTCAAGAATTAGCTAATTAGCTAACTCCTTTTTTTTTTGGTTGTTAAACAGCAGATTGTATCAATATTACCAAAGCTTTTGCTCGGTTGAAGTTGTTCTCTTTTCATCTGCTCTTAATTCGTCCTTAAATCAGGTAATTCTCTACAATTGAACCTTTTTATAATCTGTTGTTTTCGTTAGTGTATTGATGTAGCATGTGGTATGGGCTTTAATCTTATATCCTTTGAAGAATTAACATGACAGATAATCTGCTGAGTGACGTGATGTGATTTTAATTCTGTTTTGTGTTTGGATGCATTTTGTGTTGCTTTAATCTTGTTATGCATTTTAGTTATATATATTAACTCAACATGACAGATAATCTCCTGTGTTGCTGTGTTGCTTTAATCTGCTACGTTTTTCCATTGTTTTAAGTTGCTATCTTTTGCCCCTTTCTATTGCTGTGGTTTGTTAGAGATTTTATTTGTATATCTTTTTATGTTAAACCATCTTTCTTTATAACACACTTAGATTGTCCTCCAGGATAACAACAAATGTATTAGAACAAATTTAGAGGTGATTAATTCATTTTTTTTTTTAAACGAAACAAACTTTATATTAATAGAAAATTGTGTTACGATAGAACATGCTCAGTTAGAGTAGCATGAGATACAGAGTGCATATAGTAGGCTCTTAAGACCTAGATACAAAAAGTTGCTCCAATATCTACAAAGGTCTAGAAAAGATAGTCCTCAAAGTCTTTAGTGTTGTACACCCAAGTTGCTACCCAAAACTTGATTTTTTCCCGCATTCTATCTGAAGTTCAACCTTTTTTTTCAAATATCCTTCTATTCCTCTCTAGCCAGAGTGTCCATAGGACTGCCATTGTCGTTGCTTTCCATAATTTAGTTCTTCTCCTGTCTCCCTCCACTTTGGATGCCCATAGGTGATTAATTCATATTGATAGACTTCCTAGCAGAAAGTATTTAGTCACTCTATGTACACAAGATTTTGACAACAAACCTTAAGCTCATTCAATCAGTATCTACCTTCACCATATATTCAGACCCCTCCATTTCCAACAATTATTTACTTATTGCAAGTTTAAGCAAGCTCTACAATGTACTCAATGGCATGCTGCAACGGAATCAGAATACCAAACCTTGCTAGAGAAAATTGAGTTGATAATATAATGCTCACTTCTTTATGTTCATGAGTTTGATGATGAATTCTGTAAAAATCCACCATCATCGACAGTTTTTAGCCAATAAAGAATAAATAATCTGCCAATCTGTAGCTATTGATATACCCAGAAAATAGAAGTACGAATAGGATGAATAGATGAGTAACGAGAGTTCTAAAGCTGCTGGAAAATGGTGGAAATGGGGTTACCTTCTAAAACCGACGAGATTCAAAGAACACAATATATATAGGAGGGGAATTTGACTGGTGGTTATAACTTATAAGATCATTGGTTTATTGTTTCTGAACTGTTTATAGATTTGTGTTAGAGAAGGTTATACCAAGTTAATGAAATGTGAATATAAGAAAATAATTTATGAAGTAAATGTGTACTCTTTTGCTGCCTTACCATGTTTGTGTCCCTTAATTTGATCATTTCAGTTGTAAGACTGATGTTTTTAATCATAAAGCATTAATCAATGAATTAGACTGACTGCCACCTAAACTTGTGATGATAGGCAATATATACCCTATAGTTGATTCAACTGTTAATGCCATGTATATTGTCACCAAGGTTGGAATAAAAAACCAATGGTCCAATGGTGCTAGATAGCATTATTATTCAACTATTTCTTTTTTCTTTTTCTTTTGTTAAGAATTTCCAATTTTGGGATTTGAGGAGATGATCTGTGATTTGTTTTTAAAAAGAGAAGGCAATAGTTGAAAATAAACTTACATGAAACCCCTAGCATCTAGCTCTAACTGTTTTAGAATAGAGTCAATTTTTATAACTTTTTTTAATTCAAAATCATGTTTATCGTTGAAGATGGCATGTGAAACTGGCATGTGAATCTGAAAGACTACCTTCTGAGATTCCCAGTTCTCATGGTAGAACAACCGGTACACGTTGGTGCTTTCTTAAATATAGATTGCTTGATGCTCATGGATTAAGAATATGAAGCTTTCTTTTGCGAGGATGATGATAGATTCGCCTGACTCCAACAAAACTCAGCCTAACAAGAGGGCAGCTGATCCGCACAGAATGGCAAGACAATCATGCCTATTGGATTCGATCTCAAGCCAGCTGGCTACAAGAATACAACTCCAAATTTCCCGACAAATAAATCAGAAAGTTTATCTTAAGCAAGTTTTAATGGATCATTGTAGTTTATCATTGTAAGTAAGATTATCGAGGCTTTTTGATCCATTACAAGTTATCCTCTTACTTTTACTTTTGATGGATCATTTTCAACATTTGTGTATTGAGAACCGAAAGGTCATATCCATATGTTTTTGGAAGAGTGTTATTATGTTGAAAGAATTTAGAGATTTTTTTTTTGGTGGTTCTTAAAAACTAAATGGGTTTGGATAGTGAAACAAAAATTTTTAGATGTTTATGCGAGTGGTTTAACAAATATCGATTTGGCTGTGCTTTAAGGGTAAAGAATATCCTAATTCTCAAATGAAAGAGTTAGCCTTGCACATATCTTTTAATTACTATGACTTTGACAAGGCTCAAGGGGCATTTGTTTTATGGGAATTCTAGTATGTTAAAATAAGAATCCTAAGACTTCCAAAAAAAAAAAAAGAATCCTAAGAGCATCTTTATTTTTAAAGGTTACTTTTCACATTATAAAGAGTATTTTTTAATGTAGAGAGTAAAAGTTTTAATTCACTCCGATAATTTCTTTATTTTTCTTATATCAAGAAATAATTATTATTATACTTTATTTTTAATCAATATTTATTATCTTAATTGTCTTTAACCAATAATATTGATTGTTGTGGTTCGGCTTAACCACGACTAGAGCATGGAAATCTATGTCCATTAAATTATAGAGAGTGAGATTCTCTCTCTATCTATTTAAAAATATTAAAATAAAGAGTCTATTAGAGTTATATTTTAATGTTTGACTTTTAAGATATAAAGTATTTTGTATTTAAAGAATCTATTGGGGAGATATTCTAAGTGGTCATTCTTTGATGAGGATTTTGTTGAGTAAATATTAAGAGACCATCAATAAAACGCTCTAAGGAAGTTGATTATTAGTCTATAACAGATGCACTGCCTCTATGTATGGTAGGAAAGATAGTGATTAAAAATTGAAAATTATCTAATTAGTCAATAGATCCAATATTTAGGAGACGATTTTCCTAAAATTTATTAAGTCTGTGAGAAATTATTATGAAAGCTGAAAATGGTGTGGTATAAATTATGATTGTTAAATTAGATATGAGAAATTAAGAGATTTCGATAAAAAATAATCCATACCGTGTGAATGGATTTAAATATGAAATTATTCTTGAAATATTAGTCCGAGTTGATCAGAGCCACACTTGCCACACGTTTGCCTAAAAGTGACATATTGATTATATATCGATAATTGTATATCATGTATGGGTTGTAAACCAATGCAATCTTCGTAACTCTATTTTGGGTTAGTGGCTGTGAATTTTGTTTTTCTGAATAAATTTTTTAATCCCAAAATTTTAATTTTACTGTAAAATAGTTTTTTATAATATTAAAAACGATTGCATTGATTGTGTATAGATAGATCGTGTGGAATTACATAATTTTAAAATTGTGATTATTACAGTATTTAATTTTGATAATATTTTTCTTCCAAACTTAATAATTTTAAAATGGTGATTATTATTACAATAAATTTTGTATTGGTTTATATGTAATTTTGATAATAGTTTACTTCCAAACTTACATCTTTCGATGTACAATTCTGATTTGAACCAAAAACATCTATTGTCACTGTGGAATACAACAAATAGCCAAATAGATATTGTCTTTTAGAATATAAAATGCAAACATAATTATAATTATTAAACCAAGAAAAGTGCCTTCATCCAAAATAGGGAAAACTTTGTCGAAATTTTTATAAAATCTTTAATCTTTTTCATTACTGAAATTAATTAAGTTTAGTGTTTTGGAGTACTTGATATTTTCTGACTCGCCTAGCATTTGATTTGTCAGTTTCCTCTACTATAGCTGTCGCTTGCCACCATGATTATTCTTAGTAATTTTTCTAGAAGTCTATGTTGCTCATTTGTTCAACTAATATTACTAACTTACTTTGATTTCATTTACCCAATATTACTAATGTACTTTGATTTCTTAATATTACACTAACATCTGTAGTTACTTAACATTTAATTAATTTTATTTTTGTATATTCCTATTAATATTACTTAATCAATTTGTTAAACTATACCGGTTTACTTGCCAAATCCTTTTCTTTTCTTCTTTTGCTTTGTTTTCTTCTTCTTCATTTTTTTCCTTTAAAATAAAAATTCACGTAGTTCAGAAACTTAACATTTTTTAAAATTTATCTCAATCTAAAAATGAATTGTTTATTATTATTATTATTATTATTATTATTATTATTATTATTCTAGAAACGTGGAATCTAACTTGATGTTTTATGGATCTCCTCACATTTCATTTATCAATTTACGCTACAATAGCACTCGCTCACAGCCATGCCTGTATCATTATTTGGTTTTGTAGTTTTATCAATTACCTCATTTCCTATATTATTTAATTTCATATTAACTAAAAGGTTTAATTTTAGTGATAATAAGTAAATATCTAAATTACATATTTATTCAACAAAAATTAAATAAGTGGATAAGTAATAAATACCCAAATTACGTATTTTGTAAATTACTTTTTTAATAAACAATTGGCGACTTAATAATGCAGCTTAATTAGATTTTTTTTAATTGGATCTCGGCCATATTAAATATTTATTTAGGATTCTATCTCTTAACACATCCACAAGAAAACATCAACAACGTCAATAACCTACATCGCAGGGGTGTTTTTATTAAACTTGATTCTTAGATGTTGTTTTCTTGTGGATTCACATAGTTATAGTCAATAACGTACATCGCATGGGTGTATATATAACTAATATCTCCTGAAATTTTTAATTGCATATAATAGAATATTTGGGAAAAAGAGATAGAAGACAATCGCTATCATTAGACCGCTATAAATGACGGGAAGAACACAAAAATCATATATGCAAGAAAGCCTTAAATCCAAGAACAGAACCAGAGACAAGGCCTAAAACCCGTAACAAATCAAAAATAGACATTACCAAGAAAATGACATTTTGACCAGCAAAGGCATAGACGCTACTAAAAAATTTCCAAAACCTTAAATATTTAGAGCACTAAAATAGATAACTGCTCCATGGCTGCTATGAATGTAGATAATGTCACGAAATAGCCTCATTTCTTTCTATCACAAATCAAACAAAACCAGCATTGCCCAAATATAAATTACAACATTAAGGGGATCATTCTCTATTTTCCGAAAAATAAATAGTTAGAAAGGTAAACTAACATAATAAGAAGAATCATTGGCAAAAAGGACATACGTTGGCAAGTAGCCTAGGAAAAACATCAACACGAGCAAGGGAAGTTAAGTAATCAACCTTTAAAAAAATTTAGCATACTAATAAATTAAATAATAAAATTGAATCAATCGTCATAAGCTAACATACACAAATGCCAATATGAAAAGGGAATGGGGGAGAAAACCATAACTTGAATGATGAAATTGATGAAGCAAGATTTTGCAATATGATAATCTAATTAACTCACAACACACATCAACATTGAAAATGGCAGAAAAAACCAGAAGCCAATAAATTGATAAGTAAAAGATTAAATCAATTAAGCATATGAGATAACAATAATAAAACAAAATCTGAAGTTCCAAAATAATTTTAAATTATTTTTAAAATTTTAAACTAATTTTAGTATAATAAATATATAAAGCAAGAACACCCCTCAGAAGATCAGATCCACATAAACACTCCCTCCTATTCAAACAATCTGAAACAAATAAAAACACATTGAACTCAAATTAATTTTGATCACCAAAAAAAAAAAAAAAAAAAAAAAGAGCACTTCGGCCATCTCTTCACAAATAAAGGGCATATTTAATATAAAGGTAAAATTCTCTTTTGTAACTCTTTATTGACTGTTTCCCAAAAAACATTGTTTTACTCATTTTTAATTGATATATATGTCAATTATACATATAAGGACATAAATATAAATATAATTTAGAGATGCTATTCGCCAATTAATTTTTCCTTCATCGCCTTCAAACAACAATTCTGCAGGCTACAAAATGCAAGGAATTCATGAAAAATAAAGAGATTAAATGAAGGAGGAAAACAAATAGCACCCATTTCCTTGGTAAAGCCAAAGAAAACCAAAGAATAACCCTTCAGCAAGTGTTGAGGAGAGGAAAGGAAAATTAGGGCCCCAAAGTAAAAATAAAACATACAGAGGGAGAAAAAGGGCAATGCAGAGACATCATCTTCAACAAAGTTAAATGCAGGAAAATGTAGCAATTGCATATTTTGGCGACTAAGTGTTGGATTACTTCCCAAAACACTTTTTTTACATCTGATTTAAATTTTGGGAAAAAAAAGGCAATCAAGAAATTCCACTTACATTTTAATCCATCTCTGAACATTGTGATTCTCTAGCTTCTTGAAACCAATCAATGCTTTGATCCATTTCTTTGAGGCACCTGTTGGGGATAGTGCCCTTAAAGCATTGTAGTTGTACTTTGTTTTGGAAATTAATAAATGCGACATTTATTTTCGAACATATTAGCGTATTGCATGCGATTTTATTGTCGTAAATATCATATAATAAAATCCCTAGTTTATTAAATGTAACTGCAATCTTAGTATATAAGAGTTATATACAAGAGGATTGAGATTGTGGATGATAAACTTAAATTAAGTCCGTGATGAAATTAATTAAAGTATGGGATCTTTAATTAAACCATCACTAATGCGCCCCGTGAACATTGTGAATGTGACCGTCTTATCCGGACCGTCGATGCGGAGACATCTAAATGGGGGCATTTATATATAATGAGATTATATAGGACGTGGACTGATTTGATTTGATATTTCACATTAAATTCAGTTATTTTTGTGAAATTCAAATTAAATCATAAAGATGATCATATATGGATAGATCTTAATCCTGAGGTGAATATAGACTCCTATTTATTTCAATGTGCTTCTTAATTTGCTGGTTTACGTTTGCAATCGAGCATTCACAACACTGGCATTTTAGATTCGCATTTGAAATAAGTGGTTTGGAATATAATTCACAGATATGGAATCCATGCCTTCCTGCGGGAAGTAGAGAGACGATTCCCTCATTTGTTAATTCTGGAACTGAGTGTTGGGCCCAACTAATTTATAATTAGTACCACTCACTAGTGAATTAATGGTAAATGAGGATAAGAAGTAATTGAGAAGGTAAAACGGAAAATTCCTTGGTCAATTACGAATTGTCTATGGAGGATTAATCCATATGTAGTGATTATATCAATGGACTGCTCAAATACGTAGAGTAAGATATTCTATAATTAAGGAGAGTGCAATTCCATATTTTTAGTGGAGTAATAATGGAATTAATAAATTTGAAAAATTAATTAAAGAGTTTAATTATTTTTCCAATTTATTGGAGCTTCTAATTATAGGTCCATGGTCCCCGGTACGCCTTTCTAATCAATGACGGACTTGAAATACAGTTCAATAGATCCTAATAAAATATAGGAAATAGTTTTCATATTTATTAATGGCTTAAAGGTAAATATAATTGAATATGGGATATTAATTATATTTATTCTAATTATGAGATAATTATAAGAGTTAATAATATCTACAAATATTGAGAATATTTAATAGATATTATTTAACTGAAAGTTGAGTTATAATAGGATTTAACTCTCCATTCTAGAAGATTCTAGAAGGCGGATCCTAATAGGATTAGGTAAGTTCTACAACTATAAATAGGAGATCTCTTGTTAGACAAGACACCTGATTTACAGTTGTAGAAAATTCGTTTCTTCTGTGAGACAGATCTAACGAATTTTCTCTCATAATATTGAGTTCAGGTAAGCTCAATAATAGTGTAGGATCCCACCCAAACCAGTAAGCCAACTCTACGTTTTCATGAGTTGAAAATAACGTAGAGAAAGAGTTAGGAATTCTAGATATGTATTTGGAGTGCCCACACACTGCCGTCAATTGGAAGGATTGTACTGGAAGACTGTGGCTTCTACTAAATCCAGTTTGGTGGCTTTTGTCAGATCCAATTTGTGCAAGGCCAATTCTAAAGGTTAGTTCACTAATTTCAATTAGATCTATTAATTTAGATGAATTCATGACTTATATTGATATGGTCGTTCTTTGATTTGTGAAAATTTGAGAAATTTTACAAAATCGCTTCCGCTACATCAGATCAGATCTGATAATTGGAAATTCTAAACGCTAGAATTGTTCCGGCTATACAATAATTTCTAATAGCACCCATATCAATCTACCACCTCCAAACCTACCACAAGAAAACCCAAATAGTTTACCATGTTCTTCCCAAATAATTCCCCTTTTATGTCATGACAAGAGCTCATCAAATAAAAGAAAGGGAATAGCACTGAAAGTTGAACCAACTCCAACACTGCCAACCAGCAAATGAGGAAAACAAACAGCAACGATTAAACAAATACCATTTTGGGATCGGCGGTGAAGCCAAGGAAGTAGAAAATCCCTGAAGTTGAGGAGCAGATTTTCAGTACCCATTTTGACTATATCACGGACCGCACAAATTATGGTAGAGAAAGAGGTGAAGGAAAGATTATATAGGCAAATCAAGGGAAAATTCGGCCAATTATGTTGTTAATTAAATAATGTAAAATCAAAATAAATCATCATGGGATAAAGCAGGAGAGGTAGAGGCGGATAAGGTTTGTTAATTATCAAGATATTACCGCAAATATAGAGGATTTACTTAAGTTAATAAGGGGATAATCATGTTGTTAATTAATTAAATTAAATAAATTAACAGGACAATACATGCATAATAGAGCCGAAATTAGAGATCTGTTAGGATTATAATTGACATTAGAAAGAGAATTAACAATTAACAATTAAGAATAAAATAATATTTATTTGATTCAGAAAAATATTAGAATGAGCGGGAAAACTTTCTTGATTTATTAATATATAGATTTGCCTTTATTGTTGAGGTTTTCATGAGAATTGTAAATTGAGCTATGTTGATTTTTATGAGTTGTTCCTTGGATATTGATGGGATGGATTTGTACGATTTTTTATAGAAATTTTTATTACTTATATTAATTAATTTTAGTACTCTATATTAATTAATTTTAGTACTCTGACAAGTATTCAGTTCATTTTTTTGTGGTGCTATTCTTATACTAACGATATTCATTAAAATTCCTATTTGTTAAAAATTAGTCTCACGTACAACGCACTGGTGAAACATCTAGTAGTAAAGAATGTGAAGTTGAACTTCTAGGTATAGAAGAGACACGCGAATTTATAGTGAAAAAGTGGAAAAAAGTGGAGAAAGTGAGAAAAAGAAAAGAAAATATAGGACCCACGCTAATTTTTTGTGTCTACATCTCTCCTCAATAGATATCCATTATAGACATTTACAATGGAGATGCTCAAGTAGTTTTGATCACCTCCCCAAGTGGACACTTACCCATGTTCACGTGGCAAATTTTGGTGGTGCCATGTCACCAGCGAATTTTTTTTATTTAAATTTTTTTTAATATTTACGTTAAATTAGATGAATAATACATAATTATTCCCTGATAGTGAATGACCCCATAAGTTCCCATTAATTTTTTTCCCGATTATAAGTACCTTAGGGTATTGCAGTGGGTAACAGCACATGACCGTGCTCTTCACTCTTAAGTAATTGACAAACATGGCCTTAAAATCTAACCACAATATTCAGCTTTATTTCGCTTTATATGTACAGCCAGCCATTCGTCCTTCGTCCGATTTCCCATTCCTCGATATTCTCCTCCGGACCACATATTCGAGTTTCAGTCTCCTTTCTCTAGTTTTCTTTTTCTCATCCCGCATATAATCCTTTGTAGTTTTTCATATTTTTCATATTATTGCTAAATGTTTATTCATATTTTTATATTATTATAAGCCAACAATGACCTGAACAACATTAGCTCTAACCAGATCTGGATTTTTGTTTCAATATGTTAGTTTTTGTTGAAGCAGATCTGGGAAAAAGGAGCATAAGTTGGCAATCAATTTTTGTTTCGTACGTTTTTAGGTTGAAGCTTTATATTTTTGTTTCCTATTATCTCTACATTTTTTTGGTTATTTTTTATATATTTTTATTACAGTAAGCGAACAATCAGGCTTAAGAAAAGCAGCTCTAACCAGATCTGGATCATTTTCAGATCTGGTAATTTTTCTTTCGTTTTTAGGTATAAAATATGAATATGAATTTTCGTGAGTTTATTTGTTGGATTTATTCATTAATCGATAATGTCGAGTTTTGTCTTTTTCATATTATCTATATATATATATATATATATATATATTGATTTTTTATGTTATATTAAGCCAACAAGGACGCTTAAAAACAACAGCTCTAACCAGATCCGGATCTTTTGGATATAACAATTTTTGGTGGAGCAGATCTGAAAAAAGAGCATGAGTTGGTAAATAATTTTTCTTCTTACGTTTTTATTTTGAAATTTTGTGTTCCTATATACCTGTTTGCCCGATTTATTCATCAATGAAAGATGTTCTGTTAAAATACCCTAATAATGAAGATGAAACTATAGCAGCTCCAACAACAATGTGTGTGTGTATATATATATATATACCCTTTTTATTGGAGCGGATCTGAGCAAAAGAAGCATGAGTTGGTAATTATTTATTGATTAAAAAGATTAGATGTATTTCATTAGTTTAAGTAAGACTATTTTTAATTTTTTAAAATTTGAATGCGACTGAACATGAGCACATCTAAAAATATTCAGTATTAGTTGGAATTTATGAATTTGAATTTTTGCTCAAAATTTTGTGTTTTTTCTGGGTTTGTATTTCTCGATGAATATAAAATACTGGTCCATCGCCAGAGAACCCTTCGGATAGAAGTACCAGCCACTCAAAAGAAAAAAAAAGAGCTGAGTTGTTAATATGAAGATGGATATAGATATATAATATAATTAAATGAAATATTAAATTACAAAATGGACATGCGGAGACGGACTTTAAAAATATTGGAGGGTACTTTTCTCATTAATAATAATTAATTAATCTCCTCTCTCTCATTATCTTTAATTATTTATATAATTATTCTTTAATTTTCAATCAAATATTTTATACGTTTTTTTAGTAAATCTTGCGTTTCAGGAAATTTCCCCCAATCAAACATATTTAATGTTTCACACATTTTAATTGTTTATGTTTACATATAGTGATTTGTATAATAGTGATAATAACAATATTAATAGGACGTCTTTTTATTTTTGTAGTTATATAGAGTTTTATTTTATTTTTTATTATCCCAATTATGTGGACGTCTTTTTATTTTTGTACCATTATATTTTCGTTTAATGAATATATTTTAAAGTTAGTTATTATTTTAAATAATTTTTAGACATAGTATTAAGGGTAAATTAGGAAAAATATTTTATTTACTTATTTTTTGTATAAAAGTCTTAATTTGTGTGGACAAATAATAAGGGCTTATATATATTTGGGAGGGAGTGAGTGTTTATATTCTATTTCAACTGTGATAAAAGAAGTGACATGGGTAAGGGACCAGGACTCTTCTCAGATTTCGGGAAAAAGGCACGAGGTTAAATTTTCGATCCAATTTATTTGTTTTTGTGAATCATTTTCATGCCTTGAGAATGAAGACAGATTGCGTTTTAGTGTAGATTTATTATTTTTTTCTTTTACTTGTTTCATCTTGTTCACTATTTGTTCACTATTTGATCCCAGATGTACTGACGGGAGACTGGAGTGAATCTGGAGTGGTACGATTCGTTGAATGCTTTGTTTTTGGTATTGGACCGTATTGTGTGATTATTTGCCTTATTTGACGTTTCTTATGCTGTATGTATTTGTATTCATTTTATGCACGATTTGACAATACTTCTTACTGTTTTAGCTAGAGTTATACTTAGGGATGTGGATATGTGCTTTTACTAATCAGACAGCTTGGATATGGGAGAAATTTTTAATTTGCTCTTGTTTAGTTGATTGCCATTTGGGGTGCACCTAGAAGACAGAAGATAACTGTCATGAGTGTTGGTTGCCTACTTTTGGCAGATTTGTAAAGCTTTGAAGTTTAATGTAGACTACGCTTCCTCATATCCACTGTTTTGGAGGTTGAGTTGAGCTCAGCTCTTGTTATATGACTTGTATCCTGTGGTTTGTCTCATTTTTTTATTTCTCGACCTGTCTAGTTACATTTATGGATAATCGTGGTGGGTTTTATGCATTTTGAGATTTTCCTTTTGTTCTTGTCTTATCTTGGTTCCATTTTAGTTGAATAAGCAGTTATCTTTTATCTTTTTATGCTTTCTTTAATGAAAAGTGGTTTCTGGTTTTAAGTTCCAATGTTATAATGTGCTCTGGATGTTTTTTCAGTCAACTGACTAGTGGTAATTTGTAATTAGCACTTTGTTTTCATAAGTTAGTTTACACCCAGTGTTCCATAGCGCCGTCTTGCCATGTGTAGTCTTCTATAGGGCTGTCCTGCCATGTGCTCATGAAATTATCTCTTTCCCTAGAAAGTTAAATACAAGTTAGGCTTAGTCAAATTTCAATTGGGATTTCTTCTCGTTCTGTGCTTGCCATTTGCAGCAAAGTTTGTTACTGTTTGCCTTTGCTCCACCTTTACACTTGTTTTCTTTTATGTAGGCCCGTATTAACGCAATGGGGCATTTATCTGGTGATTTGGCAACCCGGTTGAAGTATAATAATACTTATACTGATGTCAAAGTTGATACAAACTTAAATGTATGATGCTGAAACTGTAATCTCACAATTACAAACTTCCTACTGTAAACTTACCTTCATTTTCACAGATCTCAGCAACTTCTATTTTTGCCGACATTGTCCCATCATCAATTAGGGGTGAACACGGTTCGGTTTGGGCGGTTTCCGACAAATTTTCAAACCAAACCACTTAAAGCGGATTGGAAAAATCTCAAACCAAACCAAACCACTTCACTTTCCAAACCAAACCAAACCAAACCACTTTTTTCGGTTTGGTTCGGTTTAAAACCACGGTTTAGGAAATATAAAGCAAAACAAGCAAATACTATTCCAATTTAAAATAAATATTAATCTAAAATTTATCGATATAACATATGCATCAATATAAATAAAAGTCAAGAAATGTAAAACTAAATATATATTACAACAAAAATTCTACAATATTAGTCTAAAATTTCACCGTAACATGTAGACATCAAAATCAATGTTGGTCAAAGATTTTACAGGAATAGACTACATATCAAAATACACTTAACCAAAGTTCAATTACATTAGTACAAAATAACATCTCAATGACTCAATCAATGTCAATCGGCCTTACATCTTCAGTTGTAATACATGATTCATTATCTGCACAAACATAAAAATATTATAAATTTGTCCATTAATTGTAATTAAATGATATAAAGTAATTATCAATAAAAAAATGAGTAGCAAACCAAATATTATAATACCTTCTATAGCTTTCTCGGAATCATCTAATGCCTCTACTTCATCCAAGTATTGGTGAATCACTATAGGCTCCTTGCTACTATGCAACCAATTTTTAGAGCAAATCACCGCTTCAACCATTTTTGCTCTCAACGAACTCCTAAATGAATCAAGAATCCGACCACTAGTAAAGAATGCCGACTCGGAGGCAACTGTGGATATTTGAATTGCTACTACCATATCTTTCGCGAGGCAACTGTGGATATTTGAATTGCTACTACCATATCTTTCGCAATTTGAGAGACAATCTTATACCTACTTGCATTTAATTTCCACCAAAGTAGTATGTCAAAAGATTCATCCTTCAAATCTTCACAACGATCATTGAGGTTTCTAGACTTATAGTTTTCAATTTACAACAAATTATTCAACAGTAATGTGTGAAGAAAGAGATGATTTTCAACATTTAGGTGATAGAGAAAGAGATTAAAACGATTAATATTAACTTTTGGTATATACCTATACTGCTATACATGCCCAATCACAATTTACAAAAACGAAAAACATCCCTTGGAGATGCGACGTAAAAAAAAAACAAGCATTTTCAATCAAAATGAACACAAAACAGTGAACTTGATCCGAACAAAATCAAGCATGACAAGCTGGTATATTGTGTCCGGTCATCTTGAAGAGCAACCAAATGGAGAAACTCGAACAAGCATCTTTGTAAGATCAAGAAAAGTTTAAAAATTGAAATTCTTGAAGAGCTTTGTAGGTTCGAACGTTGTACCTAAGAATTCGTGGAACTCGATCGTGCGTGAGAGCTGAAACGGAGGCGGTTGACAGAGACGAAGGACCACGGTGGTGGACGCCGGTGGAGGAGCCGAATTCGGCCAGAGAGGAGAGTGCAAGGCTGCAAACGTGAGTTTTGATTGGAGTTAGGGCATTTGGTTCAATTTGGGGGGAAGATTTCCGAAAATTGCAGATTGGTCCCGATGTTTCTCCTTCGTTGTTAATTATTGCACTGGTTCTTCTCCTTTTTTATTGCCACTGACGTGGCTTGCTCTTAGCCTTTTCCGTCGACACGTTCTGAATTTTTTATTTTTTTAAGTAATTGGGATTTGGATTAATGGACAGTTGTATATGAACTGTAAGTGGCTAAGTGTATATATTTAAAATGTAAAATGAAATGTATATTGTATAATTGTCGACTTTTAGTGTAATTTGGTCGATTTTTATTATTATTATTATTTTTTTTTTGCGGTTTAGCGGTTTGAAACGGTTTGGAAATTTTCAAACCTAAACCAAACCACTTTTCGGCGGTTCGGTTCGGTTCAAAACCAAATCGTTGACCGGATCCACGTGGATCCAAACCACGGATTTGAAAAAGCGGTTTCGGTTCAGATTTGCGGTTTTACGGTTTGGTTGTTCAGCCCTATCATCAATGACCATTGCAAGTCTGAAATTTCCCAATTACGCTGGCAAGGTGCATGCTATACCTTCTGTGAATTGCTCAACAATTTCTCTCTTTCAATTGTCTTCTTTTGTATGTCATTAGATTTATAGAGCAACTATGTGAGTTTTCGACTGTTGATGTTTTTCTTGAACAGCTGGATGTTCAATACTTCCATCCACATGCATCCCTCACTGCAGCTGTTGGCCTGAATCGGACCCTTCCTCTCGATCTCTCAGTCACACTTGGAACTCCCACTTTTGCTCTCGGGGCAGAGGCAGGTTTTAAGACTACTTCCGGTAACTTAACAAAATATACCGTTGGAATCACTGTGACTCAACCAGCTTTTTGTGCTTCAATAATTTTGTAAGTTTCAATTTTATATTTTTATTATTCTGGAAAATTTATTGTTTATCTTTACTTTTTATGTTGTGTTCTTGTCGGAAAAAGAAACATGATGCTGTGTTACGATCTTTTGTCAGGGGTGACAAAGGGGACACAATGAAGGCATCTTGCATATGCTACCTAGGTGAAGTAAAGAGGACTGCTGCTGTGGGAGAAATCACCCGAAAATTCTCTGCAAATGAGAACACAATTTCAGTCGGAGGTTCCTATTCCGTTGATGGCCTTGCAAATGCGAAGATGAAGCTCAATAACCACGGTATGCTTGGTGCTATTCTGCAATTCAAGCTCAACAGTATATCAACGGTGACTCTTTGTAGCGAGTTTGAAACCAGGGCCTTCGATAAAATGCCTACATTTGGTTTGGCCCTTGCGTTGAAGTTTTGAAGCATTGATGGTGCTAGGAGGCGCTCAATAAGCAGTTGCACGAAACATTGTTGTTTTGATATCCTAGGTGACTTTGCTTTGGTACATTGGCCATTTTGCTGTTTTGATATCCTATTGTTGTTTTGATATCTTGGCCATTTTGTTGTTTTGATATATCCTAGTTGACTTTGCTTTGATACCTTGGTCATTTTGCTGTTTTGACATAGGTGGCCATTTTGCTGTTTTGATATCCTAGGTGAATTTGCTTTGGCCATACTTGCCTCTTTGCTCAGTTTTTCCAACTTGGTTATGAGATTTCCATTTCATTTTTGTTTTGATTATTTGCATTTTTTAAGGTTCAAATGAAGAGCTCTTCTTTGCAACTTCTTTTTTGTTGTCTCTATTCAAGTCTTGTTTTTTTCACCCACGCAGTGGTCTTATTCCAATAATGCTTGCATTGTTTTCTTAGTTGCAACTGAACTGTCATGCGTATAATAGATTATAGTAGAAGTGTCGCGTATGTGATAATATAATGGTTCTCTCTTTTTCTTTTTTAGCATAATGTGCTCGAGTCATAGTGAGATAAGACATTTGTCAATTTTTATTGTTACACGTGCCTAATCTGTATCATTATATTGGAGATGCTCTAAGTTTTACAGTTCAGTAGTTACCCAAGTGTGACATTTTTGCTCTCTCCTCATCAAGCTCCAGCACAACTATCCCATTGCGGTTAATGATGTGTTTTTAGAGGAATCGGTTAAAAATTTGTTCTTAAAAGGAATTAAGATCTTGTTTTCCGTTTAGGTTGATTTGATTATAACTGAAGCTCTACCATGGATTTTCATTGCAAGATAGAGCGAACAATGACAGAAAATTCTGGCCAATCAAAGTTGCTCAGGTTATAGGGACAGTAATAAAAATAAATAAATAAATAAATAAATAAAAATTAAGTTAAATGATAGGACAAAACTCATTTATTCATTCAAGTAGAACTTGAGGGACGAGAATTTAATTTGATTATTCTAGAAATTCGACAGCCAAAAAGAGCCACGAGTTTGGAATACAAATCTTGAGTAGAACTTGTTTCTTATTTCATTTTGATACCAGGCGGGTTAAGTTCCCCGCTGTGGGAGAAACTTTTTTCTCCCAGCGCAGGGCAAAAGAGGTGCCCCCCCTGTGTGGGCCCCCCGCCCTCAGGGGAGGCTGTGAGTGTGTGGGGCCCACGCTGGAAGAATTTTTCTCTCCCAGCGGGCAATATATCATCCACGATTTTGATACTTTCAGACTTTCGTAAGAAAGAGGGGATTTGCCCTACTATACTATCCACCAAGTCCGAAACATAAAGAACTGAAAGTCTAAAAATAATCAATGATTCTCTTATGAACACTAAGAATTGGAACTTGAGGCTTCTAAGTGCTATGACAATGCTAGATATCAAATCGAACTGCATTTTTCTAACAAATTGAACTAATTGATTAGATTTGATCCACTTTGCATCTTGTTCTATGATTTCTAAATAGAGCTGCCCACCCATTGTTTTGTAGAGGAAATCATAATTTTGATTAGAAATATAATTTTCCCTGAAAAACTCCATACTCGTCAAACCTTAAACGTCAAAAGCAATATCAAAAACATTTTCACTGTTGCCAAAGTAAATAAGCAATATTGAGGAATGGAAGCCCCATTGGAGCATGCATCATTTACTAGATGACGTGCATGTTGGTTGATGCTATGAACCAAAAATGCTTTCAAACAGCCGAAACCACACGCAAAGGTTGTTTGATAAAATTAGAAAGCATAAATTTTGATGTATATATAGCCCGGTCACATTCTCAGCTTTCTACTACAGTTAAATTTCTATAAATTAATAAGTTCGGGACTGACAAAATTTTTTAATTTAACGAGATAATAAATAATCCATAAATTAGTAAGTTATTAATTTATTCGTTAATTAACAACTTACTGATTTATCAAACCATTATTTATTTTATTAAAAACAAAAAACAGCCAAGGAAACATGCCTGCGATAAAGAATTCAGCTAAAAGTGCAACCAGTAGCACCAAAAAGAGTCTTGATTTTCCAGCAACGTCATTGATATTTACCCAAATGCTCAACAAGCTCCAACCCTTAGGCCATTTCCAATGCAGGCGTGAATTGCACCCCATGAACAATAACCTTGCAGTGGAAAGAGAGTGACACAAGCCAAGTAGGTGGGACCCGGTTTGTGCACATGGCTTTTCTTTTTCTTTTTTTTAATCAAATGGGGAAGATACGAAATTCATTAGTAAATACCAAATATTAAGCAGTATGGATCCCACACGTGTCGGTCTATTGTAGCCCGTCTTTGTTCCAATAATTCTAACTAACCTCACTTTCATAATTTAATTAATGTTATAATTCAAGTCAAAACACAAATTTTAGTTAGATGACGGTACAATTGACAAAATTATTAGTCCAATTATCCACGAACATTTCGTCAAAATTACACATGACATTCTAACGCCATTTTAGAGCATCTATTATAGAAATATTAAATTTAGTTTGCCACACGAGCAGAAAAAAGAATATTAATTAATATATCGATACGCTAAAATTAATGTGTACTTGTCATCTATAATAGATATGTTAAATCTAGCCATAAGAAACCATGGGTCAACATTTCATGATACTTAGAAAATGAGCAATCAAATACCACCCATATGTTTTTCAAAAAAAATGTCACCCATAAGTTAGGGTGTTAGTAGCGTGTGTTCGTGCCTTTCTTTAGCCAAAAAATTTTAAATTGACTAAAAATAAATTTTTTGGTAGATAATGGTAGGAATCACAAAATATGTAGATAATAATGAGTGATAATGTGAGATATATGTGGTTAATATTAATATTTAAAGATGACTTTTAATTGACGCATCAACATACTATAGTTAATATGGACTTGTCATTATCTATAATAGATATGTTAAATCTAGCCATCAAAAAAACCATACGTCAAACATTTCATTATACTAAAAAAAATAAAAAAAATACTGAAAAAAATAGAGGTAATACTCAAAAATACTATTTCTTAGGCACAAAGATGTCACCTCACATGTTAAGTGCTATATTAATTTAACAAGAAAAATTTTTCCCCTTTAACAAGAAAGTTAACTGACCTTCTACTACTAAAAGTCATCATCAAATATTAATATCAACGAGACATCTCACATCATTATCTATTATTATCGAATTATCCCATTGTTCCCATCATTATCTATACAAAAAGTTTATTTTTAATCAATTTTCAAGGGAAAAAAGGTGCATGAACGCGCGTTTACCCAGCTACACAGCCAAAAATAAATACATAAATAAAAAAATCAATATTAAGTGGCACATCAACATGCTAAAGTTAACGTTTAATTGTCATCTACAATAGACATGTTGAATTTAGCCATAAAAAACCATTTGTTAACATTGCATTATAATAAAAAAGAAAAAAGCAACACCAAGAATGTTAACTTGTGGCTAAAACGATTCTTGCTCATCAATAGTAATAAAAGTTAATCAACCATTGAAGTCATCATCATCTCTTTCTTTCTATTCCTTTTTTCATTTCGAAAGCATAATCCTAATTTTTTTTTTTAAAAAAACATTTTTCCAGCTTTCGAATTATGCATGGTGCGCAAACATAAACGTAAACATTGGTCATTTCAACAAAATGGTTCACATAAATGCAATCATCTTTGAAATGGTGTCATGTTTCTTACGATACACATTACTAATACATCAATTTTGCTGAGATCACATACTAATGCAATAAACATTTATCTTGAATAGAATTAAATTACAAAAGTGAATATTTTAATAACTGAAAAATGCTAATCTAATACAAACTCAATGATACTAATTAATACAAAATTTCACTCACACCACGTGCGAAGCACGTGCCAGAACTAGTTATAATAAAAGTATTGTAGCTCGATACTTTTTATAATTTTTTTTTAAAATTGAAATTTGAATATCACATGTGATCCTTTTCAAATGTCATAATTTGACGCTATTTTTGCTATGATACTTATAAGTTACCTTCCTTTTTGTGAGAAAACAAGTAATTTTTATTATTTTGCCCATTGTGAAGTAAAAGGTCAACTATGGCAGAGCATTTTCGAAATTTTTGTCAAAGCCGGGGTTCCTCTATAAACTCAGACAACACTGTGTTGGCCCAATTATATCGGATTTCAGAGTTGGGCTGGTTGGGGGAACTCTTCTGGTTGGGCTACTGTTTAGTGGCCCCAATATGCTGGTTATATTATGTGACCCTTTTATATTTAGCTTGGCCCAATATGCTGAGTACTTATTGACGGCCTCGAACACTCGGACCAACGGTCCAACTTTTCATCTCTTCTGACTTCTGAGTTGTGTTCATTTGAACTTCATTTTACCTATCAAGCTACAACATGGTTATTTCATTTCAATAAATAATATTTACTGTGTCATCAAGACATTTAATCAGTCATTACCACACACACCCCCTTGCATTAGGTTGGCAGGATATCAACAATTGATAAGAGAGTAGGCTCGGATTTTTTAATAACGTTTACATCTTCTATGCATAATCACGAGAAGCAAATTTACCGCAAAGAAAACATTTGTAATACACGCAAACATACATTTATTGTAAATCATGTAAGATCAGAAACATTAACAAAATCAGAACACAGCACTAAAACACACTCCATTTTAACATCCAAGCTTAGTTTATCATCCTTTGGTTCTAATCTCACCCTCATTCCCCCGTCAGCGGGCTAAGTGTTAAATTTTTTGTACAAGTATAACGGGTTCCACCTTAAAAGGTTAACCTCTAAGAGGAGTAACCCTTACACTTGTATTTATATTGGATTTTTTCTTTCAATTTAACCAATGTGGGACAATCCCTTACACTTGTATTTATATTGAATTTTTTCTTTTAATTTAACTAATGTGGGACAATCCCCACTTGCTCATGCTAATATTTCATCACTAAGGCCCCCCATCTTGATCGTCGCGCTAGCAAAATTTACATGAAACGTTGCTAGATTGAAACTAAGTTTATAAAATACGCATTGTCGAACGAAAATGGGCTTGCCGGCACCCTAGCGGTGACAGGTTGTCGTCTCCTCCCATGTTTGGATAGTTTGTTTTTAGTGACGTGGTAAATGATGCAAGAATTGTGCTATCGTTGTACACTCGATCCCGAAACGCCATGCACCTCTCTTGGCCTATCGTGTGAGCTCCTGTTTCATAGATAGTCAGCGCTGGTTTGTCAGAATAATGAGAAATATGGATAAATGCTACTACCCACTGGTAGAATTGAATTACATAACAAAATGTAGAATGGTGATCGAAATTCAAGCTCAGCCCCTAAAAATATTACAATCTATCCATAATATCCTAAAATTTTTAAGGGCAGAGCTAGAACTACAATCATCACGTGATCTCCTATTCATAGATGGTCAGTGCTGGTTAGTCAGAATTATCATAAATATATTAAATATGTTCGAATTAGAGAAGGTTGAGTTCTAGCTAAATAGTACCTGAAAGGGTGACCATTTCTTTTGCAGTGAAGCCTTTGTTTGAGAAGGCTGAGATCAAATCAGAGAGATCCATTAGAGGAGATGGAATATCAGTGTACGTTTGCAGTACTAAAACTTGCAGCGTTGAACCGCCCATGATTGTCCACCCAGCTTCAACAAATAGACAGTCAATCAGACCATTAATGTAATTATTAAATTTGGTGACATGAGAAAACGTTAACAGTGGATAATGCTTGTTAATTTTATCAAAGGATTAGATGATTGTGTTCATCACAGTGATGGATTATCAGTTTGTATTGTTGGCTCTCACGCGGTGATGTTAAATGATAGGTTCAATTAATACAACAGCACACTTGTTATATTTTTGAATATATTGTTAAATGTTATCTAACATTGCGATACAATCCTGATTAGGTGCCCATCGCGACAACTGTTTAAGGAACCTATTAACTTTTATTTTGACATGAAATTGTGGTTTCATTGACACCACATCAATTTCAGATTCTTGAAGCGCGCCCGCGGCGGATACCGAATCATTTGCACATCACGATATATATTGTTATGATCATTGTTGGATGTGTGCTGCCTTGTTATTGGACCAAAGTTGTTAATGGGCCAAAGTTGCAATTGAGCTTCATTAGTTGGCTCATTTGGAGTTGAACTTGGCCGATTATTATTAGGGTTGGCTTTTTATATAAAGGCTTGAGGGTTTCATTCTTTGAGTGTGCAGAAAAGGTGAGACACAATGTAGAGATCATGGTTTTTTGGTTGGCTGCGCATCTTCTTTTTGAGAGAGTTTCTTCTCTGTAATTTTCTTATATTGAGTTATACAGAGTAATTAGATACAGAGAGAGATCGAAGAGAGACGAGTGAGATGTGCATTGTAATCGAGCCTTGACTATCGGATTTTGGCCATTCATAGTGGATTGGAGCAAGAACCACCGTGGTGTGGATACTCAACGCAGATTAGGCTACTCAACGCAGATTAGGCTTGCCGAACTGCGGGACCTTCGGGTCAAAACAAATCCTTTGTTCTTTAATTTCTGCATCTTTGGGTGTTTTTATTCGTTTAAAAGTGTGTTTATTCGTTTAAAAACTTTACAATCATAAATAACATTACCTTTTTTTTTTTTCCTATCTTGTTATAGAAACTTGTAGCACAAAAAATCACACCATCTTTTTAATACAACAGATAGATAGAAATTAATTTATTCACCTTTAAGCGTACATGTTGGATTGTAATTCAGCCTATATCGGGTAAATTTGAACCGTTTAACTCTTCTAACGCGATCGAGTACAGCAAGTGTTATAAGCTTATAAGTTCTCCTCCACATGCCAAGTTATTTTATGAAAAGTCTAAGATAACAATGTTTCTGCGACAATTTAAAAAGGATTTAGTGGGTGTTTGTACAAATTTTAATGTATTTTTATGAGAGTGAAAAGAGAGAACGAGTGGAGTTGAATGATGGAGATTTAATATACAAGTAGACACTACATGATATGTAGATGTAATTTATTTGATCAAATTTAAATTTTAAAAATAAGAAAAAATATAAATTATAATTAGTATACAAACACATCCTTAATCGGTTTCAATAAATTTTTATACCTACATTTTCATCTCGTGAACCTTTAGTGAGACATGTTCCTAATATGAGCATGTGATTCTCGAAGATCCAAGCCTGTACTGTCCTTGTGAACTTTTTTGCAAGCACACCAAAAGTACTCCGGATATTGACTTTCTAGTAGGAAAAGTATATATTGAGGATCAATATGGAAAATACTCCCAAAATACTTATAGGCAAAACTACTAGATATATATTTTTTGTTTGATCAGAATGCCACTTAGGCATTAAAAATAATTCCGGCGGACCGTTAGGTCCTTTTCTAATTTATTTGCAAGCTTAGGTACTTTTCGGTGTCTGGAATATATTAAATGAATAAAATATCAATTTTACTGTTTCACTACCATTAAAATATTAATTTTCCATTTTTATTCATTTTCCTCTCTTTTTTTTTTTCTAATTAGATGATGATGATGATGATGATGATGATTGTAGCGACCCGAACTTTTTATAAGAAAATTTTAACCAATGTGTCACTAAGCCGTTACTCAAAATTTATTTAAAAACCGCGTCGCCCGTCTACAGTTAAGTTTAAAAGTATATTAATTTATAACTTATATCGAATAATTAACCTTTTATTTAAAATATACATATTTTATCCTATTCATATTGACCCCCACCCTTTTTATTTTCTTTTGAGCAAGAGACATTAATATATTATATATACATTTTTTTATTTTTTTATTTTTATTTTATTTTTCCTCTCCATTATCCCTTTTATGGTTAAGAATAAACTACCATAACCCTCATCTAGTTGCTCTTCTTTTCCTACATGAGCTACCATCACAAATACATGTAACTTGAGGATCCTACTCCTATTACACCACTCCCTCAACCCACGGCTCCCTCCCTCATATATCCCAATTCTAAAATCCTATACATTCTCACAAACCTTATAGGCTCACAAAACCACCAGCAACACCATTACTCGGCCAAAGGAAATTCTCTGCAAACTCTCAAACTCCTTCAACAGCGAGCCAAACTCTTAATTAGGCAAAAGGAAACCGAGTCGACAACTCGAGCCGTGAACAATCAAGCTATTGACCATCACAAATTCATGTTCATCCCCCACCGCCATCGTTGCTTAATTCCGGTCAGGTATACTCTCCAACTTGAATGCTAAATCGTGCCTAGTTATCACCCCGGATATTGCAAACCGTGAATTACAGCAAGTTATTGAACCAAAACCCAAACCCGAGCCGAGTTAGAACTATATAGGTTCCACCGCCTCCTTCAACATCACCGCCAACCACCTCCACCACGCGGCCATCCACCACCACACCGCACCACCATTATCATCGTCACATCCCCACCTCCACACACCCAACTCACGCACAGATATATGCATATACATGCACCCACCTTT
The DNA here is from genome assembly GCA_018223645.1 of Jasminum sambac. Classification (NCBI taxonomy): domain Eukaryota; kingdom Viridiplantae; phylum Streptophyta; class Magnoliopsida; order Lamiales; family Oleaceae; genus Jasminum; species Jasminum sambac. The sequence goes on from CP073643.1 coordinate 11,096,949, forward strand.
ATATAAATACACATAGATACATATATATACACACGCATATACACACACGCATATACACCATGGACACCTTGAATCCGACGTAGAGTAGCCGATGGTCCCTTTCTTCTCCCCCTTTTTTTTGTTCGAGTAAGCGGAGAGAGACAGAGCCGAGAGATTGTAGTTGCTGCAATTGAAGAATTCAAGTTGGCGGATTTGATTAGGAATTTACCCTTTTAGTCCCCACCTTTAATAGAACTTAATTAGTTAGTCCCCACTTTTACTAGCACCCTATTTGTTAGTCCCGATTTTCTATTTTACTTTTCTAAACAGTCCCAAGAGCCGAAATTTTCCATTAGCCAATCGCACCCATACTCTATTTTATTTTACCCAATGTAATCGGTTTCGTCGTAATTTTTATTACGCATTATTTTAATTGATTCTATTTTAATGGTAACTTTATCTTATTTAGTTTAATTTGCCCATATTATGATAATTATTATTTTATTTTAGTTAAATTCCATTTAACCTTATAACGATGCTTGTTTTAGCAAGTTTAATGTAATTCAATTTAAATTTCAATATAAATCGTGTTTTAAACCATTTTATCCAAAATTATTTGGTTTCGTGGAAAATCCTATGATATTATATTTTATTTTTAGTTTACTTTTATTTTATTTCATTCTATTTAGTTAATTATAACGAATATCTAATTTTATTTAACTTAGTTCTATTTAAATTATAATTCTTATTTTATTTTATTCTAATTATTTTACTTATTTTAAATGAGTAAAGCTAAAAATATTTTAAACACTAGCCAAGCCTCAAATCCACTCCTTTATTTTATAAACTCAATAGCTAGTACTAATGTAATAATTTCCTTTAATTGTAGACGACGCGCGAGGTTTGGAGAATTAAATGCTCTTATAACTTACGCTCGAATTCGAGGGTTAAGGTAGACTCATAACTACAAAATTACTTTTCCCTTCAAATTGCGCATTAATAGTTGTTTGTATTATATATCTGGCATGTATGACTGTATTCATGAGTTTACTTGCTTCTTGTAAGCATGAGTTGCTTAATTATAAGCATGAGTTTACTTGCTTTATTATAAGCATGAGATTCGCTTGCTTGTTATAAGCATGAGTTATGAAGTTTTGCTTGAATATCATGATTATATGCCCCACTTGTGATATCAAATGATTATTATTGCGCGGAGTCTACTGAGTATTTAAAATACTCATATTTTTCCACTTTATTTAATTTTTACAGATTATGGAGTCGGCGATTAGGCGAATGGCAGTGGCGACCAGTAATAAGGAATAGAACTAGTTTCGAAATAAGAAATTTTCAGTAGCATTTTAGGTTTTATTCTATTTATTATTTTCGTCATTCAGTTTTCTTCGAGTTGGTCCGCCTATTTTTAAAACATTATTTATTGGAGGTTTCATTTACAAATAAAGATTTGATATTTACATCCAGCTAGTTTTCCGCGTCTTGTATTTAAAAGTTAGGTTTGAGAGAAATAACGTGGCGTCCCGGGCATTAGAATTTGGGGCGTTACAATGATGATGATGATGATGATGATTATTATTATTATTATTATTATTATTACAACAATAGTCCCAAAAAAATTGTGTTGATTGCGCTTTTAGTGCAAAATAGAAAAAATTGCTCAAATATTTTTGATAGGCATTTGCTCTATAATTAGTTTTATCAAATTAATTTGACACTAATTAGATAATTTTACCAAAAATCTTCACTGTAGCAGCATTTGTTTACGTTTTCTTTTATATTAGATACGCGTACATTTTAATTTTAACTAATGGTTAACAATAAATATAATTATTGTATTTTTGTAAAATTTTAGTAGGCTTGTACTACTATAAAAATAAAAATATAACGAATATACAAAAATAAAATAAAATACAAATGCGTATATTTTGACTTTAAGAAACAGTTATAAATGAATTATTGTGCCTAAATAAAATTTTATTAGAAATATATCATTATAAAAAAATATACCGGATATAAAGAATTAATCAAATAAAAAAAGTTTAAAAAATTAAAATTTTATGAGGAATATGTAAACTGTAAAAAATATAATGAATACAAAGAATTAATCAAATAAAATAAAAAAACCCTGCTAGCCCAGCCCACCTCAAACAACACCACCACCGTGCTGGTGGTGGGGGTTCGAACCACCAGCGGCTGTTGGTGGTTTGAAACCACCACCAGCTATTGGTGGTTTGAAACCACCAGCAGACGCTGGTGGTTCGAAACCACTAGTAGATCTAGTGGTTTCGACCACTAGACCACCAACTATGGTGGTTTCGAACCACCACCACTAGTAGTGGGCAAAAAACCCGCGAACCCGAGAAACCGACCCGATCCGCCCGAATCGGGTCGGGTCGGGTCGGTTTTTTTACACACTCGGTTCGGGTTTCGGTTCCATGCTACACCAAACCGCTGCGGGTCGGGTCGGGTGACGGGTTAGAACAAATTCGGTCGGGTAACCGACCCGACCCGACCCGCTTGTACTACAATTAAAAAAATAAAAAAATAACAAATAAAAGCCCTTTACTCACCCACCCAAACACCCAGCCAGATCAACCAACCCTAATCGTTTCTTATTCTCTTCTCACTTCTCTTCTTGAGCACTCAGCCCGTCAGCCGCCGCACTCGGTCTTTCGGTCCTTCCCGTTTTCGTCTCGTCGGACGTCGATTCAAGGAGCTGGGCTGCTAATCGCCAACATCCACCCACCATTATCCACCGGAGGACGCGTTTCACCTTGGCCGACCTTCTCCCTCGCTGCTCTAGTTCGAAGCTACCATCGCGGCCACCAACTGGACGAATCTGGCCACCACCATTTTCTTCTCCTCCGAAGCTTTCAAAATTTGAAATGGATCCAGGTATCTTTCAATTTTTAGTTCGATAATGTGAAGTTATTTTTTTATCTTTTTTTCAAGCGATTTTCAAGCGTGGAAGATGAAATCGTTTTCTTTAGTCTATTTCATTCCTTGTATTCACTTGTTTCACATACACATATGCTGCGTCTACCAGTTGAATCAGTATATTTAAATTTTCTTGTTTCTGCTATTTTCAGATCATTTAATATATTTGCAATCTCGTGTGTGTGTGTGTTTGTATGTATGTATGTATATAGCATATATGTATGTACCTTCTGGAGTATTAATTCTTGTGTTTGTGTGTAGGATTTTGAAGAGATCTTGAAGTCGCTTTCCCATCTCTGATTATCATGAAGAAAGTGACTTATAGTTGATTTGCTTTTCTGGAATATGGGTTTTGATTTTCCTTCTGGGTAACTTTATATTCTAGATTTTAGGGTTTCTGGAGGAATGAATTTAATTTCAGTTGAATTAATGCTAAAATTCATCTCTTTTGAAAAGGGTTTAGAGTACTTTTGTGTTTTAGTACTGGATTTCTCATTTTCTCTTGCATCAATTCAAGAACTTTTTTTATTATTATTTCTTTACTTTTTTGAGTTATGATTCACTGAAACATTTTCTCAATCAATAATTGAAATCAGATTTCAATTTCATTCACAGCATGCCCTTAAGGATTCCTCTCCCCCTAAATTGAAATTATCTCGAGTTATTCATTTCTGCAACATTCATCAATTTTTTTGGAAAATATAAAATTGGATTTTTAAAATTTTTTGATTATTATTTTTTAATGGATTCTAGTTGGAGTGGCTTTTATGCCTATCCCACAGATTGAAATATGAAGATATTGCCTTTTTTGCTTCAAAGCCAATTCGAGGTAAAGTTACTATAACAAGCCTCAATCGAAGATTAGGTACTAAATGAAATGTGTATCACTATTGTGGTTTTTATTAGTCACATGTTCAGCATAATATGTCTTTATTTTGTCGTTCATTAGTCTATATTAAGCATATGAGTTGTTTCACTTGTTTGTTCTTGGCTTCAAGTTCTTCATTTGATTGCTTCAAATAAGCTGTAATTATAGTACACAGACTATAATTTCTACGTTGTATCTGATATCAGGCCATGAGAACAGAAATACTCAGCTATGGATTTACTTTCATTGTTCTATACTTCTATGTAACAGTTTTCTTCAATTTGTGCTTTATTTATTTAGGCAATATGTTGAAAACTTTTCTATTTTTCTTAGAATTGGATGTTGAACTTCAATTTCAAGAGGAATTAAGAACTACTGCACTTCCTCCATGTCCAGATAAAGGTAGTAGTAGGAGAACTTCGGAGGTGTGGGATCATTTCAAAATTATAGGGGATTCAAAAGCTGATGATGTGAGGTGTGAATGTATTTATTGTGGGAAAAGTTATGCTTGTGGTTCTAGAAAGTGTGGGACGAGTACATTGAAGAACCATTTACTCCACACTTGCCGGAAGTATCATGCAAGTATGGCACCAAAAAAACAAAAGACTTTGAGTTTCCAACGAATTGGTGATGCGGGGACCAATCTAGTTGCTATGGGGTTTAACAAAGAAGCTTGTAGGGTTGCTTGTGCAAAAATGATAGTTATTGATGAACTGCCCTTTAGTCACGTGGAAGGAGAAGGGTTTAGACTATTTTGTAGTGTAGCATGCCCTAAATTTGATCCGCCATCTCGAAGGACTATTGTCCGAGATATTAACCAACTTTTTATGGATGAAAAGTTGGCACTTCGAAAGTACTTCACTACCCACCATCAGAGAGTTTCACTCACTACTGACACATGGACATCCATTCAGAATGAAAATTATATGTCTCTTACGGCTCACTATATTGATTCTGATTGGAAGTTCCAAAAAAGAATTTTGAACTTTTGTGTGATTAAAGATCATAAGGGTGAAAGTATTGGAAAGTTAATAGAAGATTGCTTGCTTAAGTGGGGAATTAGTAAGATTTTTACGGTGACCGTGGATAATGCTTCTGCAAATAAGAAAGCAATTGGATATCTTAGGCGGAAGATGAATAGTTGGGGTGATGGGCAATCGATTTTGGGTGGCAAGCATTTGCATATGAGGTGTTGTGCACATATTGTGAATTTGATTGTTTGTGAGGGTTTAAAAGAGATGAGTGAGTCCATATTGAGTATTCGTAATGCAGTGCGGTATGTGAAAGCTTCACCGGCTCGTTACAACAAGTTTAAAGAGTGTGTGACTAAGGAGATGATAGAAGCAAAATCAATTGTGTTTTTAGATGTGCCCACTACGTGGAATTATACTTATTTGATGTTGGAGGGTGCATTAAAGTATGAGAAAGCTTTTGAGAGGATTAAAGAGGATGATGGACATTTTCTAAGCTACTTTCAAGAAGACGATGGTAAAAGGAAGGTTGGGCCCTCTACTTCAATTGATTGGGAAAATGCTTTTGTATTTGTAAAGTTTCTTAAAAACTTTTACAATATGACTTTGAAATTTAGTTGTTCGTTGTAAGTGAGTTCCACTTCTTATCTTCATGAAATTTGTTCACTATTTTCTATACTAGAAGAATGGAGTGTGGATGGAGATTATACACTATCTGAGATGGCTATTAGGATGAAGTCAAAATATAAGGAATATTGGGGAGAGATGGAGAAAGTGAACCAATTCTTGTTTGTTGCTATAGTGCTCGACCCAAGATACAAATTGGATTATGTTGAGTATTGTTTTGGTGTGATGTATAGTGATCATTTGCGTGTTTGTTCCTTGGTTCGTGGTGTGAAGGATCTCATCATGGAAATGTATGATTGGTATGTGAAGTGGGAAGATAAAAAGGAAAGTAGTGAAGCATTGAATAATGTTGATTCATCCACAAGTGAGCTAATAAGTGGGTCATCTCAAGCAATAAGTGGGTTATCTCAAGCAAGCAAATCAAATTCCACCTCTACCCAATCTTCTCTTGTAGCCAATTTTCGGAAGAAACAAATGGAAAAGCATTCACCCGAGATTAAAAATGATGTAGAACACTATTTGTTGGACCCTTGTGAGCAAGATGATGACCCGGATTTCGATATTTTGAAATGGTGGAGGGTACATGGAATTAAGTACAGTACTTTGTCAAAAATTGCAAAAGATGTGCTTGCAATTCAAGTGTCCACGGTGGCTTCTGAAAGTGCTTTTAGTACGGGTGGAAGAATTCTTACTCCATTTCGTAGTTCTTTGACGCCGAGGATGGTGGAAGTTTTAGTTTGCTTGCAAAATTGGCTACGATCTACTCCAAGTGAGGAAAAGTCTTATTTGGAAGACGTGGAGTATTATGACACTTTAGATGAAGGTACATCAAAATTCAAATATTTATGTAAGTAAATTAGTTAGACGTAGTTAGTTATTTTGGTTATTTGTAACTAACGTAATTCTTTTGTGTGAATCCTTTGTAGAGCTTTCAAAGTCTAGTACCTCAAAGGAAGATTTCTCAAGCAAAGAGAAATGGTTGGTAATTTGGTATATTATCAAGTTTGCATCTTTAAATGAATTTAAATATTGAGGTTTTAGTTAGAATATTTTGGTTATTTGTAACTAACGTAATTCTTTTGTGATTTGTGCTTAGTTACTATTTTGAGCTTCTAATTATTAGCATTACTAACATCAACACGTTATTCTCAATTTCTCATGAAGTGCTATGGCTTTTGTACAGGTTGATATGATTTTCGAATTTTCGGATTTTGGAAGTCTCAAGTTTATTTTTGAAGTGGAATTATGGAGCTATGGGATTTGGTTGAGATCATGACCCATGAGACCACATTTGAAACTTAATTAGAATTTCTTGGCTTGTTAGTTTGTTATTATTTATATACTTATATTTGTGATTTGTAAACTCTAATTTGTGGTTTTATTTTGATGACTTGTATGTTTTTGTAGTGCATGAATTGTGGAGTTGTGGACTTGAGGTTGTTTTTCTTTTTGTTTGGTATGGTTTCTTTTGTTGGTTTGATTGGTATTTGCCTACTTGGTACTTGGTAGTATTTTTAGTTTGTTGGTAACTTAGTATGATGATATATTGGTATGCTTATTGGCTAGAATAGAATGTTGGTAAACTTGGTATGCCTTATTTTATTTTTTTTTGGATTTTTTTGGTTGTTTTCGCTTATGAGAATAGAATATTTCTCTTGATTTATCGTGACTAGTGTGACCATGTGGTGGTGTTTGTTTAGTACATAATAAAGACATTTTATTGCCTTGGACAATTAACATAAACATGGTTTTGAAGTTGTAATGCCATTTTTACAAAGCTGTCCTTGAATCTGTTAAGTTTAAAAAAAAAAAAAAAAAAAACTGATCCGAACCGACCTGACCCGAGTCGGGCCGGTTCGGTTTCGGTTTTAAAACCGAACCGGTTCGGTTTGGGCTAAACTTTCCCAAACCGATTGAAACCGGTTCGGTTTCGGGTTGGGTCGAAAACCGACCCAACCCGAACCGTGCCCACCACTAACCACCACCACCATCAGTGCGATGGTGGTGTTGTTGGGGGTGGGGGTGGGTTGCGAGGGTTGTTTATTTTATTTATTTTTATTTTTAAATTTTATTTTTAAATTTTTAGGATTTTTAGTAGAAATGGTGGAAAATTTATATATTGATTTAGTCAAATAATAAAGGTAAAGATGGTCAAAAATAGAACTTTGGTGTAAGAATGGTCAGAAAAATAAATTTTGATGCATAAATGATCCGTTTGGATCTGATCAATCCAGTTTAGTTAGTCGAAGTCATTGTTAAAAAATTAGGTCTTGCGTTTAGTCAATTTCACTAAATAAATTGCAAGTCACAACTTTCATTATTACAATCAAGTTAAAGTTTAAAAAATATATCTTTAGTTCCAAATTTAGTTAAATTATTTAATTTTATATTTTATTTTTTATGGGTTCTTATTTGGTTCGTAATTAATTTTATTGAACTAGCAGCGTCTATAATCCTAAAGAAAATTTTTGATTTTTTGATTTGTTTTGATTAATTCTTTGTAACAATAAAATTAATTACGGACCATATAAGCACCCATGGAAAAAATAAAATATAAAATTACACAATTTAACTAAATTTGGGGCTAAAGTATATATTTTTTAAACTTTGGGGCTTGATTGTAATAATACCTAAAGTTAGGACCTTTTATGCAATTTATTTCAAGTGAAATGACCAAATCTTGTAATGTTTCAACAAATTGACTAATTAACAGTTAAATGGATGGATTTCATCCAAATGACTATTTCATGTACTAAAATTTATTTTTTTGGACCATTTACACTGTAAAGTTTTTTTAAATTTATGCTACCTTTTATTATTTGGGACTAAATCTGCAACAAGGCTAATTTTTTGGGACCATTTGCGCCAAAATCCCATTTTTTTTTGATTTGATTAATTCTTTGTATCCGGTATATTTTTTACAATTTATATATTTCTAATAACATTTTATTTAAGTAAAAGAATTTATTTATAACTGTTTGTTAAACTTAAAATTTGAACATCCGTATTTTATTTTATTTTTATATTCGTTATATTTGTATTTTTATAGTAGTACAAGCCTACTAAAATTTTACGAAGATATAATAATTATATTTATTGTTGATCATTGGTTAAAATCAAAATGTGTGCGTATCTAATATAAAAGAAAATGTAAGCAAATGCTACTATGGTGAAGATTTTCTATAAAATTATCTAATTACTGTCAAATTAATTTGATAAAATTAATTATGGACCAAACGCTTATCAAAAATTTTTGGACCATTTGAGCAATTTTTTTCTATGTTGCACTAAAAGCGCAATCGACACAATTTTTTTGGGACTATTGTTATAATAATAATAATAATAATAATAATAATAATAATAATCATCATCATCATCATCATCATCATCATCATCGAATTAGAAAGGGAAAAGAAGAGAGGAAAATGAATGGGAAATTAATATTTTAATGGTAGTGAGACAGTAAAACTAATATTTTATTCATTTAATATACTCCGGCCACCGAAAAGTACCTAAGTGCGCAAATAAATTAGAAAAAGGACATAACTATCGCCGGAGTGATTCTTAATGCCTAAGTGGTATTTTGACCAAACAAAAAATACCTATCTGGTAGTTTTGCCAATACTTAAATAATGCATTTTTCATACCCCAAAAATTTGCCTACTCTTATTTGCTAATGTCAATTTTGAAGCCGCAGTATTCACTTAATAGTTTACCCTTATGTATTTCGAATGATGTTTTGAAGTGTAAAAGCATTCCTCACATAGTGAAAGTGCTTCTAACTAAATTTCCCTATGCTTCTCTAAAGTTGATAAGCACTTTTTGATTAGTAAACAACTTTAATTTCGTTTTTGAGAAGCTCAAATTTTGAAGAACTTGAATAAGTTTTGAGTAATCTTTTAATTAAATGGTAATTAACCATTTAATAATACTTGGAAAAATATTACCATTCATGTATCAAAAGTACTTTATATCAAAATAGTCAACAATTTTTTAACAAAAAACTCTACTACCAAAAGCTCTACAGCCTAAAATTAGGGAGGTGTATTCAATTGAGATTTTAAAGGAGTTTTAAAGACTTTTAAGGAATTTGATGGATTTAGAAAAGTTTGGGTGTATTCAATTGAGATTTTTGAAAGTCAATTAAAATATTGGGGTATTCAATATGGATTTTTGTGGACTTTTTAAAAGTTCATCCAAGTCATGAGGTATTAAATGATGACTTTTAAAAATCCTATGAAATTATGAGGTATTCCAAATTGTCTTGGATTTTTAAAGATTTTAATAGAATCCTTTAGGTACTCATCTTTTAGCACAAAGTACAAACACAATTTGTCATATGAAATATATCACTCACCCCTAAGATTTTGATGGACTTTTATTCATCACCATCGCCCGCCACCATTGCGGCTATCGCATCTCCCACCACTACATCACCTCCACCACCACCCTCCCGCCACCATCACTGCCTCCGCCTCCACCACCACCACCACCAACACCACCACCATCTTTCATTATTTTTTCTTTAATTTTTTTCCTTTTTTCTTAATTGCACAATAAGAATGATGTAGAAATATTCTTATAATATTTTTATCTTCTTTTTGTTCAACTTTTCATGAAAAAGAAAATTAGTTATAAAAGTTTGTAAAAAAATTTTAGAAGTCTATTAAAATCCGTACAAATCCAAATTAAATACAGCCCCCTTATACTGCTAATAATTACACTCACAACACCTCTACCAAACAAACTCTATTTGTGAGTAGATTACTTTTAATTGACTTGAGCACTAAAAACATATTTCTTACGTAGGGGTTTTTGAAATTTTAGGCTGAATTCAGCGTGAACATAAAGTCTAAAGAATCTACCAATTACTTCCTTGTTCTAACTATTGCCTGAATTTGTAATAGAGTGCGGCTAAATGCACCCCCATCATCCACTTTTCACACCCCCAAATCTTTATTTCCTATTATACCCTTCCCCCTTTCTTCTTCACACCCCTCAAGACAAAAAAAAAAAATAATAAAAATGAAGACCAGAAATTCCGGCAACCTTCTGGTGCCATTTTCGACAGCAGAAAGCTGCAAGAATGGCAGCCTTGGTGGTCGAAACCACCATTAATGGTGGTTTCGTCCACCACTAAGTTAAATTAAAAAAAAAAAGAGAACAAGAACTTTGGTTGCTATTAATGGCAGCCGAAGCTTCAGCTGCCATTAATGGCAGCCAAGTGCAGAACAAGACAAGTCAAGCCCAAAAAAAAAAAAAATCCGACCAAAATAGGTCAAAATCCATTTGAGGATTTCGACCACAGTAGGTCGAAATCCCCAAATGGATTTCAACCATAGACGGTCGAAATCCCCTTGGCGATTTCGACCAACTGTGGTCGAAATCCGCTCTCTCCCTCTTTTCTTTTTTTTAATTCCTCTTCTTTCTTTCAACAGCTAAAGCTTCCTTCTTCCTTCCAACAGCCAAAGCTTCCTTCTTTCTTCCTTCGTTTCAGGCGCCTTTTTTTCCCCACTGTTGTGGGGTGTGACTAGTGACCAGGTACGAAGCAAAGAAGAAAGGAAACAAAAAAATGAAAGGAAGAAGGAGGGGGTAGAATAGTAATTGCTTGCATTTTTTTTTTTTTATAAAAAGGGGTGTAGAAGTGGGATTGGGGGGTGTAGATAGTTGGACACCTCGACAAAATGTGGCATAAATGTCCAAGACTTTGGAACACCTCCAATGGGATGGTCTTTTTTTTGGGGGGGCCGACTAAATGGACCCCTAAATCCTCTCATAAACCCTTTTCCTAAAAAAAAATATTCGGTAATTACCCATTTACCCCCATTTTCTTCCTCCCTTTTTCCCCCTTTTCCCTTCCCACTTCACAACCACAACTTGAAGGAGAGGGGGAAAAAGAAAAAAAGAAACGAAGAACCTTCTTCCATTGCCATTAATGGTAGATGAAAAAGCTTTGGTTACTATTATTGGTAGCCCAGAAAGAAGGATAAACGAACAAAAAAAAAGAGAGGGTGTTTCGTCCCAAATGGGCCGAAATTCAAGCATGAATTTCGACCGAAAGTGGTCGAAATTCATGCTTGAATTTCGATCACTTGGGGTCAAAATTCATGCTTGAATTTCGACCCAATTAGGTCGAAATTCATGCATGAATTTCGACTCCTTTGGGTTGAAACTTGGCAAAATTCCCCCTTTTTTTTTTTTTTTCTGCTCCTCCTTCTTCCTTGGTTCCTTGCCATTAATGGCTGCCAAAAGCTTGGCAACCAAATTTTGTTCTCTTTCCCTTTTTTTTTGTTTTTTTCTTTTGTGGGGTGTCCAAGGTGTGAAAAGCAGGAAAAAACATTTTGAAAAGGTAAAATGGGAAGAAGGGAGTTTGGGGTGTGAGAAGTAGGTTGAGGGGATGTAGGTAGCCATACCCTTTTTTTTTTCTCTTTAAGTGAAAGAATTTTGGAAAAAAAAGAAAAGTTAAAAAGAAAGGAGATAGAAATGATTTAAAAAATAATAAAATAGTATTGGAGGATGTATAGGTGGATGTGTAATTTTAGATATGGTACGGAAAGTAATGCAGAAAAAATCAGTAAGTAAAGAGAAAAAGAGTTTTGTTCTCCTCCACCCCATGGGGGATAATAAAGTATTTCCATTGTTAATATAGTACGTAAGTGCTGATGTGGCATTGCCGCATCATCATTTTTACATCATTTTTAACATACGAATGATAATATAGTAATGTCACGTCATTATTAGGGGGAATACCTTATCCTCCCCCTTGGAGAGAGGAGAATAGAACTGGGGAGAAAAGTAATAAAAAAAAAGAGAAAAAATGGGATTCACACTATATTTTTGTGTTTATATCTCTCACACACTAATATACTTTCCAAAGATGTTGAATTGGAGATGCACCTATCTCCAACACATGTTTTAGATTGGAGATGATATAGAGGAAAGAGATAAAGGGAGGATCATTATTTTTATTTAAAGGTGAATAAAACAATAGTGGAGGTGAATGGGGCTGGGGTGGGGGCTGAACGCCCCTTCTAGCGCACCGTCTCATACTATTGTCTAACACAAATTTAGCACGACACCCACATATCCTGTGATGAATACGTGCTAGTTTTAAAATCACATTTATATCAGAACTGACCTAGAGTTGGGGTCACAACTTTTTAACTTTATCAAATGGATAAGTGCTAGAAAAGTACTTAAATAACCCTTTTATTTTATGTATTTGCGTATTTTATTAGTGTTATATATTTATTTTTATGTGTTTTCTTTTATTGTTGTGTTTTAGGTTACAAAGAATCAAAAGCCAAACTAGATGAAAAGAGAGTGAAAATGGAAACTTGTAACCAAAATATAAGCCAATCAAAGATAGAGGGTCTACGATACAATTTTAGGAAAAGTAATTTTTACAATTTTTCTCGTGCCAATCTTTATATTAAAAAAAAATTGGAGTGCGAATTAGGTACATTGACATGTTCACACTCTTTTAGTTATTTTTTTTTAAAAACCTTATTTATAAAAAAACATTAAATGACATTTAATAATTTTATTTTCTTATTTAATTTATTTTTATTTCCAGATTTGCTATTTTTTTATTTTCAAGTTGACACTCATTTATTATAAATAGAAAAAAGCCTTATTTGGAAACAAATGTATTTAATAATTTTATTGTTCTTATTTAATTTATTTTGCTTTTCTCTCGCTCTTTATATTAAAAAATTTAAAGTGCCAACTAGGCACTTTGCCACATTGGCGGTACCTAGCTGGCACGATTTTTTTTTGTTAGAAAAAAAACTAATTAAATGAATTTGTCAGACACTAATTGTCCATTCATTTTGTTTTTTCCAAAATTATACATCCGTTATGATATAAATTCTAACTTATATAGGGATTAGTTAAATAAAAAAGAAAGATTTCTCTATTTTCATGGCACGTGTGTATTTAAAAAAGAAATTTTAATTGTTTAATATGAATAATTTTTGTATTAAACAAGTGATTTCATTATTTTAATTTAATTACAAAATACGCTTATCTTATCATCATCATCATCATCATCTAACTATATATAAAAATAAGTGAACCATGTTGGATGTGATTTTATTATTTTAATTTAATTAGAAATGCGCTTATCTTTTTTTTTTATTATTATCTAACTGTATATAAAAAGAAATGAGCTATGTTGGACAGTTCCAACGTGGTGGAGGTTATTATTTTTTTAAAAAATATTGTTTCATATTCTATTTTTAAAAACAAAAATTTTTATATTAAAAAAATAGTGCCAACTAGGCACTGTACTATGTTGGCAGTGCCAAGTTAGTACGCATTTATTTAAACAAAAAAATAAAGTTTTATTTTGGCAACAAACATTAAATATGCATTTATTATTTTGTTTCCTTATTAATTTATTTACTTTCTTTATTTAGTATTTTTTATTTATTTTATTTATTTATTTTTATTTTAATTTTTTATATAAATTTTAATTTGCAAATTATAAATATAATTTAAAATGAATTATATAAAAGAATTAATGAAAATGTAATATTATAAGGTCAAAGTTGTAAATTACAATAGTACTCGAATTATTTTAAAAAATAAAAATTAATTTTTTATATACATTTTAATTCTCAAAATATATATAATTAATATAAGTTTGAATATCAATTTGGTACAGTGTCACCTTGGCAGTGATTTTTTGTTTAAAAAAATTTACTTTTATTGATTTAAAAATATTAAATAAAAACCTTATTTATTGATTTTTATCATGTTAAAATGATACTTCTAAATAACTTTTACGAGTAATGTCCATGAAGAGTTCAATGATCAGAAAAGGAATTTTTTATTTCGTTCAAACTTTAATACATTTCCAAAGCTATTTTCCAGAATCTTTGCCGGTTGTGCCCCCAAAGTAAACCACATATGGTTTACAACAGAAATCACACATTTATAATAAATCACATGTGATTTCTTTTACAAAAATATGCGACGGGATCGAAATAATTTCATATATTTTCATTGTCTAATTTGTAGTTTTAACATTATTTGAATTCGTAGTTTTAACATTATTTTAAACAGATTGTAATTTTCTCGTGCATCACACGTGTGTAATAGTAGTGTAAAAGAACATCAAAAGAGGATCCCACACTTTTTTCGAATCCCAAATTCGAGTTTTCTAGTAAAAGTTATGGCCACTTGAAGGAAATGACTAAAGGCATCAAATCTCAAATTATTGGGGACCAAACCGAATCTCTCGAAAACATTGCAGATTGCATGCATTTTCGTTTAGATTGCTCCAACATGATTTTAATGTGATTTTTACCTAATTTTTAACCTTTTTGAGATACTACAACTTGAGCACACCATAATAGGCTCATGGAAGGTCACTTTTATAATTTTTTAATATTTTTTGTTGTAATATTTTGCCTACAAATAGAGGCACTTCGAAGGAGTAAATGCACAACTTAGTAGAAAGAATTAGCTAGAGATCTTATCCAACTTTCTCTTTAATAAAATTTTCTTCTTCATTTGTTCTTAATTTTAACTTGAAAACTCTTAGTTTCTCATATTCCGGAGGAAGTAAAAACTTAAATTAAGTTACTAATAAACGATCGATGATACTTCTGCCGTGAATATGATCAGCGGAGCATTTCTTCGCTAGTCCTGTCTTTCTTTTATTATTTGTATATTAGGAAGATAATTTCTCATATATTGTAGAGGTGATACAGTTGCGAACTCGCTAAAAGTATTTAACCAACATATATGAGTGATTAAATTTCTCTATTTATTTTTTAGCATTTATTTACTTGTTTTGTACATTTTTTATATGCTATTTGTGATAGTAAAATATAATCTATCATATATCAACGGCGATACAAGGCGATTACGTTGCTAAAAAGTACTTAACCCGTGAATATGAGTACTTAGACTTTTCTATCTAGTTTGAGGGGGACGTTGTATTCAATTAAAATGGTGTTATCTTTTGTAACTCGTTAGTGACGTTTTATTTACTCTTTTAGTTCAATTTGTTGATTTGTTATGCTTTTAAATCCATTTTTGATTTTATATGATTATTGTATTTAATTTGGTTGATTGAATTAATTAATATTTAAATTCAAGTTAGATGTTAGGATCGGAACTTTTGATCCGTAATTATCATTAGATTCTAATCAAAAGTAGCAAATGAATATTGTACATATTTGTTAACAAATCAACTTAGATGCATTAATTCAAGTTTGTGAAATTATTCATCTAATTCAACTCATTTTTCTCGTTCATTTCATGATGGCATTACATTAAATCCTAAGAACTTATTTATGGTTATTCAATAGTTGGGTGTTAACTTAAAGAACTCACTTTCATTAATACACTTAAGGAAGAATTCGTTAATCGGATCGTTTTGATTAATTGAAGTTGATAAACTGAAGAAGGAATAATAACATGTTGTATGGGAAAGATTAACACGAGTTATCGACATAACCGAACCTGAGAACTAGATATATCTTGAATTATTTTATTTCATCTCTTTTATTTTGTCATTTTATTTTCGAATTTCATTTAAATTTCACAAAACCTCATTTCTATATTAATTGATAAAAAAATTATATTAAACATTGTTCCTGTTGGATTTGACATTTACTCACCACTTCTACATTAATTTATAGTTTTCAAACCGAGTAAGGAAATGAAAAAAATTTTGGTGTACTGCAACAACGCACCCAAGTTTTTGGCGCCATTGCTGGAGAACAGTTAGCCAATTTAGTTGCTTCTATTAATTAATTTAAAAAAAATATCTTCACTTGTATGCATAATACTCAATCTACTAATCGAATTCTTGAAAGTTTCAATCGAGAAATCCATTCGAGGACAAATAAGACAAGCAAAACAAATAGAACAAGAAATGGCAAAAAAATAACAAAAGAACTCTTAAACAAATGGCAACGTTCGATGTTGCTCAACATCCATTATGTATCACCTTTCTAGCCGTAGAAGAATGTAAGACTTTCGAGCTAAAATCCGATTTGATACATCTCTTATCATCTTTTTATGGACAATCCGGCGAAGATCAATATCGAAGACCGAGTGGCAGCAGTTGACTGAAGACCGAGTGGTAATATTATTGTACACTGAGATTGTGGAATCGTGTTAAATTATGCAAACACTTGTAATGTTTTGATTGACATTAGACTCTAATTTTTATTTGATGTGCTATTGTACATTCTATTGTTCACCCGAACTTAAATTAATTTAAGATGCTAAGTTAAGTCATTGAAATTTTGAAATCATAAATTGTTTCTCTTTTTTATTTTAAAAACATATATCTTCTTTTACCATTCTAATAAACAATAATCAATTAATCAAGGGATGCATTTTATTTCATTAAAATCAAAATGTGCGTGTATATATTTTATTTTATTTTTTGTATACGTTATTTTGTTTATAGTAGAACACGCCTACTAAAATTTTACGAAGATAAAATAATTATATTTATTTTTAACTCTTAGTTAAAATAAAAATTTTAGCATATCTAATGCAAATGAAAATTGGACAACCTGTACACTCACAAAGGTTATGACCTTTTGTGCAATTTATCCTAACATTTTTGACCAAAATACCTCTTCAAAAAATGACAAAATAGCCAAAATGGACTGGAAAAATTGGTGCAAATGGTCCAAATGGACAATTTTTGCACTAAATTACTTTTTTGGACCATTTGCACACCAAATTTTTTTGGGACCATTTGCGCTACTTATTGTTTTTTTACTAAACGCGCACTCGACGTATCTTGATCACATTGTGCTCATCCAACGTCATCCCCCTCAATGCAAGACACGTCGAGCTAACATTCGACATCTCTTTGCCGGAAGTGTGTCTACCATTGTTTAACTCCCATCCCTCTACTAATGGCCGAAGAATACACCGTCCTGTATCATTCCACTGCTGTATTTTAGATGTGTTAGGAGCCACTAGATGGAAGCTAGAATGGTAAAGTGGATTCTAGACCCGTGGATGAGAAATACGCTCGTACCATGGCATGTAATCTGATGCACACTCCCAGTGATCAGCTGCCATATGACCATGGCAACCACTGAAAACAGATGGATCTTCGCATTTGCAAAGATACGCCTAAGTGCGCCTCACAACACCTTAAAGTATTGTGCCGCTTGACCGCGTCTTACCATCTCTAGTGCAAGACTGGGTACCGGAATCATCTGCACGTATCAGAACAACTTCAAGACGAGATACGGATAATGCAGCTCTCATATGTCTCCGAAGCCGATGCATCCCTGGTACCACACAACTTCGTTCCATGGGAAATAGTGTCGATAATCAACATACGGGTCTTACGTGACCTGCAAGTAAGTAAAACTACACATGTTAGACAAATCGACTTGCAAGATTTAAATAGTGTGATCTACAATGTTTTTCATATGGGGTTTAGACGTTTAGTACCTTAGTCTTTGGTTATTTAATTCTCTTAACTAGTTTAGTAGTGTTGAAAACTTGAAATAGAACAAATAATTACGATTATTTGTTGATCAATTTTTAATTTAGGCTTGCATCTATTAGTTTAGTTTACTAATGAAGACATCATGTTATTCAGACCCCAACTTAATGAGTTTGTTATGCTTGTGAGAAGTGATAAGGCCTTTTTTTTAGCTTTTCTTTTTCTTTTTCTTTTTTTTTTAAAAATCTTAATAGCATATCTTGCATAGCTCAGAGGATGGTGGAAACAAGAACCAATTGTTATTTCTCATTGGTTTATAGGCTCATCATATTGGTTTTGATATTATCCGTGACAACTACAAGCGTTGAAAGGGTATTATGTGCAATGAATCTAATTAATAGTGAATTGCGCAACAAAATTGGAGATGACTGGTTGAATGATAAGCGAGCGATATTATTAAAAATTGAAAATGAGATAATTTTGCAATGTTTTTAGAATATAAGATCTCAGAGGATGCAGTTATCTAAGCTTACGAATTGAAATTTTATGAAGTACTTGTTATTTTGAGTTATATTGGAAGATATTTTAAATATCTTATGCTTTTTTTTATACTTTGGTGCGTTTAGATGCATATTTACAATATTTAACATTATTTAATTATAAAATATCGCGACTAATGGTGAATAGTCAACTTTCGTCAATGGTCAACGGTCAATGTCCGCTCTAGCTGGACTTGAAGGCTAGATCCGTCCCTGCACACAACCACCCTTCTTCCTACTTATTACCTATCTAGCCTCCTCGACTGATACTCCCAACAGCTGCTGTATAATAGCAGTAGTAGCCTCGACAAGGCGGCCTACAGTCCTCTGCAATGGACGTCTGGTAATCGACAATCCTATAATACGAAACACGTCGCCTAAAGTGATCGTCATCTCGCCAAAGGGTAGGTGGAACATGTTTATCTTAGGATGCCAATGTTTCTCGAAGGCACAGATCAAATTCTTATTAGGAGACTTATATGTCACACCATGAATCCCTATTGACCCATTGAATCTAAACAAGTCTAGCCACTCACTAGAAGTGTTGGGGTCGTATATCCAATCATTCAACTTCTTAGTGTGGCAAAAACACTTGAGGATACCTCTTTCCTCTCTTTCCAATATCTGGGCCGCCATGTGTGTCTTGATGTTGCACAAAATACTAGGGTCTTTGGGATCACCGGGAAATGACCTCTGCAATATCTCATCATCATCATCAAGCTCATCACCACCCTCGCCCTCCTCTAATCTATCAACAGCATCTTGATCTTCCAATCTTGCATCGACGGCCATATGGTCTGGATCATGTAGCTCTGGCGTGTTCCACTCAGGTTGTGCATCCATTGCAATTTGTATCTCGAGCATGGCTTGCCGGGCCATACAACTATCTTCCCGTCGGCATGAAGCTATAGGCGGTCGCCTACGCTAATACTATTTGATAACTGCAAAATAACAAAATGAATCGTGTCACCAACATAATTAACAACAGTGTACAAACAATCAACAAATCAAATATTATGAGTATGGAAAAAATGATTGTTTATCAATTGTTGAACAAGGCTTCGCTTGTTTACCCAACACTGGGCACAAGTAGAGACTTGTGCGCACAAGCAGCTTCTTGTCCACCCATAGTTGGACGCACAAGCCCCTACGTGTATGTCCAACTATCGGCACACAAGAAGGGCGTGTGTGGCAACTCGAGGACCTACAAGCCCTTGCTTGTTTGCCATCTTTCTAGTAAATAAACAAGTCTTGTGCACCCCCCAGTTGGGTGCAATACCCACTACCAATGGGTTGTGCACCCAATCAGGAGCGCATAGCCTAAACGAACAAGCATCACATTTAGGGTCATTTGTAGGCTCCAATCGAACAAAAAAAAAACAACAATATTTGATACTCTAAACCCTAAACTAACACTATATTCGAAAATTTCAACAATAAAACCACAAACAACAACAAAACTAAAATTTAACCACATATGAAAACAACCCAAACAAATGTCTGTAAATTAGTAAAATGAACTCACCATGTATATCCATTTCTGTTTCTTCGATTTTTTCGGTTGTTTGTGGCCAAATTTATTGAAGACGTGAGCAAGTTTTTCTATCAAGAATGGGCCAGGTCGTTCGCTTCTTTCTTCTTTCACAAGTTATGCATTTAGGGGGTGGGGTGGATGGGTTTTTTTGCAACAGTAAGGGTAAAATGCATATGGAATTGGGGTGTGTTAAGTAATGGATAATTTTGGGTATTTTTTTATTGGGTGTGTTTAGTGTAGTGATGGTGTTGGTAAATTAACGGGTGCCTTTAGCCCCACAAACATAAGACCATTTCGTATCTTCGTACGATGTCAACATATTCGAGGACTCTTCTTTTCCCCAAATTTACACGGAACTCCTTGTGCAACCGCTCCACCGTCTTGTAGAACCCTCCGTCGGGAACGACTTCACTGCCGGCTTTCCAATGCTGGAAATTCCTCTTGATCCATCAAGCTCCCGATCGGGTCAACTACTCAAAATTCAAATCAAATTGAAAAGGAAAAAGAAAACCCCAGTTACAATACCTCGTCCCCATCTTCATCAGCATCATCATCAAATAATTTATCTCATTCGTCGAATTTTTCGAGTTCAAAGCAAAGGAATCCAAGAGTTTGAAGAAACACAAAAGAATCCGACTTGGTTGGAAGGTGACACCAAGAAGTATGAATTTCATAGATGTTAATGTGGATGCCTTTGATCTTCCTCTGGGAATGTCCATTGCTACTGTTGTTTCACAGGTACGTATCTTTTGTTCTATATTCGTATGTTTTCAATAGATAGGATAGGTTTATGTTATAATTGAAGAGATATATGCTCCTCATTCCTGATATTTATGGAAAGCTTTATCCTTTTTTCCCGGGAAGGATTTTGTGCAATTCTTGAAGAATAATAGATTTTGATAAGTGTAAAAATCAAAAGTTCAAGATTCTTGGTTTAGATATTTTGTGGAGTCTACCAATAGTAATAGCTTTATTTCTTGAAAAAGTTTTGATCTTTATTTCGACATCTCGGTCTTTTTAGTGCTAAAAAGGTGATTAGAACATTTATGACTTATTGTGCTCATGGAAATCTGCAGTTTTTTGGAAAACTTATGAACATTTTATCTCTATGTACCTTATATATGTCTCATTTTTCTGGTGATATGCATAAATAACCTTAATATGGATAACTAACCTTTGAGTTGATGAAAATTATTAAATTCTTGTGAGAAACAGAGAAAGATATGATTTTGTCATGGAGAATATGTAGCGCCCACCCTAGAACATCATCCTGTCCTCATATGACGTATGCAGCGGATCTAGGGCTGACGTCACATCTTAACACGTTACCAAACCAACAGTTCACTTTTGGAAAACATGTTTATGCATACAAAACTTTTCAAATATTCGGGACCAGTGAGGTTCCCAAAACACTTGACTACATACATTATGGACCAAAGTTTGTAAAGAAGGCTTTCCTACAAACCCAAAACAAAGATATAGGATCGACGGATTTCTCTCTCTTCTTCACCCACACAAGCTCCCACATTTCAAGTTTTAGAGGACTCTCTGCCATCTCCCGAACTCCGATCATAACCAGCATTACCTACGTTCATTGAAACGAAAACCTAGTGAGTCATAAAGACTAAATGGGTGAAGAAATATATGTATGCAATGTATGCCACACACATACCGGGCCCCGATTGCGAATCATGTGCTTACATCGACGCCAAAACATAATATTATATAACATAATTGGCCAGGTTCCAATCCTCTTGCGGGGAATCCCCGTGAGACCACCATTTGGGCTATTGATCCCAATCCTCTTGTTGGATTGCTCCCGTGGGATCGTCATTTCTTTACATATTTGTAAACACATGATAGACAACCTCACACTCATATATTTTTCTCATGCAATTGTTCAAGTAAGTAATTTATCATCACATTACCCTTTATCTACTCACACATCATATAGGTGGCAATCATACAAGTCTAAGCCTTGAAATTAAAAACACATATACAACATATAACATACCCTTAATCTTACTAATATGGAAGTTTAGCATAACAACCTCAACAATCACATATAACTAGCTACTTACCTCTCTTAAGCAATTAACTTATCTAACACCTACCTTTATTGAAAAGGAAAGAACCAACAAGATGCAAGTAGTTTCTTTCACTTCCTTCTCCACTTACTAATCGCCAAGAGTGAAGATACAACAAACTAATATGTTGGTAAACTTGGAAAAGTGATCAAAATGGCTTAGGAGAGGTTTTTGGGATCTTGAAGTCGAGTGGAATGGATAATTACCAAGAAAAATGGTCAAAGTTGACTAAATAAACCATTCTGTCGACTTAAAATTACGGCCTAACTCATAAATTTATAGCCGTAAATTCTATAATTACAGTCGTAACATACATTCTTACGGTCGTAAACTGCAGTCATACAGCCATCACCGACAACCTTACGGCCGCAACCAAGCCTCTATCCCATCTCCACCTCAAACCCAACTGTAAATTACAGCCGTAATTCCTAACTTTACCGCCGTAAATCCCATCTTACGGCCGTAACCTCTAGATTTACGACCACAACCAAGGCTCTGTTATATCACTCCTTTTTCCCCCTTTAAAGTTTACGGCCGTAAAATACATAATTACGACCGTATCATATAAATTACGGCTGTAAATTCCATAATTACGGCTGTAAATTCCATTTTCTTGAATTTCTTTCCCCTCTTGAATTCTATGGCCGTAACATCACTGTATACATCACATACTCATACATACAAGTTTTACCACACTACTCACGTCATCATTTCCACAACACACGTCCTAATTAGCTCAAAAATAGATGGGCTATTACAGAATACATCTTTGGATATGTTGACCTGTGCTTGGGCGAAAGGTTGTAAAGTGATGACCTTTTCTTGAAGATACCTAAATTCTTGCACTTAAACTTGTGTTCTTGCTAGAAGGTTAATATGATACTTAGAGTGGGTGATAAATTTTTCAAATGAGTAAATGAACAATATGAGCGATTGATTGTACTTAACAGCTTATTATGGAGAGTTAAGGGGTGAAATTATTTTGTTGGTCGAAGAACTTGCATTCTCACCCTCTCATAGTTATCTCGGGAGATGACAAATTTGTTAACTGTTAGAGGTATTAAGTACATGTGGTGTCAAAGAACATGTATTTTCGTTTAGTTTGATCCTCGTTTTCAGTAATTAAAAATTTACTTGTTGTGCCTGTTCACGTATTATCTTCTATAGAAATTCCTCGAAGTGATCAAGAAAGGTATTTTTTCTTGAGGCAACTTCCTCTAACATAGAAGTAATCAAGAAAGGTATGATTTCTTGAGGCGTCTTCCTCTCACAAAGAAGTGAACATGAAAGAATTGGATATATTTTCTTGCCTTTTTATGAAAGAAAAGACTGAGCCATAAATAATAATTACTCCTAAATCTTACAACTGTAGCACATACTCGTACTTTGGCTGCGCTTTTTATTCGTGAGTCTAAATAGTTCAACTCCAAGCTCATATTTGTCCTTAGTGTAATCATATTTTTGAAACTGCCATAGCAAGATATTTCCTTATCATTTTTCTCCATAAACCATGCAGTTAATTGATTTTGGCAGCAACCAGGGGTTTTTTTTCAATGCTTTATTTCTTTTACTCAGTTGCTCTTGTTTTATTTGTTTTATTCACTTGCTTGATATTACTGTCTATTGGGGGCGGGGCCGGGGGTGGGAATGGGGAATAGATATCTGTATTTAATTAACAGGTGATTTTGTCTTTATTTTTGATTATGGAGAGGAAAAATGCATGCGGAGACAAGATATCTATAGATTATCTGGCTGAGGTAGTTTCTAGATCCTTCTTTTATATGCTAGTCACTTGTTTTGCGTCCTTATTGATCCATTCATCCATTGATTTATATAAAACTAGTCACTGATCACAAGTAACTTTGTTGATCTCAGTGCATGTCGCATTGCCTACTCACTGAGCTAAAAAACTAGGAGCTTGTTTGACCAATCCTTCTTCTTCTTCTTCTGGGTCGGATGGGAGATGGATAGCAAATAAATACTTCTAAAACAATAAGCTTTCTTAAACTAAGATTATCTTTCATTTTTCTCTGGAAACACATATGGTGATAAAGTTACTGAAAAAGTCATTTTAAGATTAAAGATTACGTTTAAGTATTTTAAACTTTTGCAAGAGTTAGCTGCAAAATTCTGAAAGAAATTAGTGCATTAAAAAACGATTTTTGGATGTGTGTTTGATAAGTAAAGAAAATGTTTATTATAAATACTAAAAAGTTGCCAAATCAATGAAATCATTGGAATTAGTGGTTGAAAATGATAGGAAAAAAATTAATTTAGATGGAGCTGGTTCTTTATTTTATTTGAATGATTGATAAGGACTGGCTCAATGCTTTATAGATTTCCTCAATGTACCTGTCATTTAGCCTTTACCTGTTCTGTGTAGTCCATGTGTTGTTCTTTAATAATCTAAATCTGCACTTGCAAATTTGCACTTTGGCTGTCACAGAATCTTTTTCAACTGTATGCGTTATCTAAAAATTCATATTAATTCAATCTCTTCTATTTTTCTTATCATCTCGACAAATCCCGATTGCGTATTCTTCCTGCATGATTTCTTCTTTTAAGACAAGTCTTTGGCGTTAAGTTCGATGGTTTTGTGAGGAACCTCGAGACGTCATTCCGCAGTACATTGCTAACTCTGAGATTAATCTGCGGATCCTCCCAAAATGTTGGAGACGATAAATGTGATGTTCTTTGGTCCCCAACGACGACGCCAAAAACTTGTTGTGCATATACACACGCACAAAGTTACCGCAAGTGTATGAGCCATACAAGTAATAAAGTGGACTCTAGGTGTCCAGATATTGATCCCACAGGGATTGGTATTTGTAATTAAGTTGCTTATTCTAGCGAAGAGAAAACTATATACATGAGACACAAACAATCAAAAGAAGGGGAAAACAACTAACTCTACACTAAGAAAACAATAAAAGAAAGAAAAAACATGGGCATGAATTAATACGAACCTCATTAGCAGTATAGACAACACAACCCACACAGGATGGCTACAACCAGGAAAGCCAAGAATCCGGTAGAAAATGATCGATATACTCGACAGCCTTTGACTCATGCGAGGAAACGATCGGTATATTAAACCGGACACTGCCTTCAAATAGAGTAGACAACCAACAAAGGGTGAACGCCACATGAAATGATCATCTTCACGATAAGTTCGGGATTATTTTTGAAGAATAACATGAGATAGTAAAATCAACTCACACAAGCTTGAAAGCTTTCTTGCATATATGAACCAAGTTGAAATATATAAAATGAGCTTGCTTGCTATGTTTATCCAAACCAACCAACAAAGACACCAAGCTTGGTCAAGAAGCTAGAGATAGGAAATAATAAAATAGTCAAAATATCCAAAAATGGTCAAAAAATGTGCAAGGGAAAAAGTGCGGCCGCAGCCCCCTCTCGTGTGCCGTACAATCCGCTTTGCAGAAAATTTCAGCATGTGCAGTCTTTAGTGTTTTAGTCATAACTTTTGATTCCGACATCCGATTGAGCTGATTCAAATTAAGTTGGAAACTAGACTCAATGATCTACAAATCATCCATAATAGTGATATCCAAATTCAACTTGAATCTATGTCTAAATTATATCCCTTTGAATCAAACGACTATTCGATCGTTGATTCGTTGGTAGAATCGTTCCAAATTTGCTTCAAAGTGAATGTTTTTGATTCTTTTGCACCAAAAAATGCTCCACGCTTCCAATCTATTTAGGAGGGATCCCGGATCATATCATCCCCTCACTCTTCACGAAGATTCGTCCTCAAATTAACTCTTGCATCAAACGGAATGATATGAGCAATATAGAAAGAAGTAAAAGCAGTAAACCTCGAAAGTCCTTAATGACTTTCAAACGTCTGTCACTCCGGTTGGCCACTTCAACCACCATTGTGGGGAAATTTTTTCTCGCCTCAAATGACAATAAATCCAATCCCCCAGGTCGATAGTGAATGCCTTCTTTTCATAGTTGACTTAATTTGTATCACACTTTGCATCGTTTTTATTGGCATGCAAACATTGAACAAGTTCGACCTTTCTCCTCCCGCTTAATCTGATATCTTTACCAACAGGTAAACACATCAAATCCAATGGAGTCAATGAACAAGAATCACAAACAATATAATCAAGACAAACTTGACTCTTGATAGGGCTTCCCTACATAGTATTTTGCCTTATGGGTTGCAAAACATTCCCTAGGTGATCAACATGATCATGTAAAGCCCAACTAGAAATCAATTTGTCATCAACATACACCCTAACACAATTACCAATGAAAACACAAAAGACATGCTTCATTAGACTTATAAAAGCGCACGGTACGACTGTCAGTTTAACCGACATTATCAAACATTTATTACACGTAAAATCAATCTCAAATGCCATTTTAAGCTATTCCTTCTCTTCATTTCATAACAATGATAGCTATTCTTCATATCAATTGTGCTCAACACAATAGCATAATGAAATTCATTTAGCATATCATAAAAATGAGGAATAGATGGATGATACTTTACCAACTAAGGGATTAAAATTTCTCAGTGTTCATTGGCCTCCTTGGATGGTAGTAGCTTAGGAAACTCTTTCATTGGCATGGCTTTGACTTCATCCTGTAAAAGAGAAATCCAAATTGGGGAGGGATTCACAGTTAGAAACAATTGTTTCGCTTTCAAAAGGGGTTCCCGACATTTCTATCTTGCGTTTAAAGAGACATGCTTTCCTTTGAACCTTTCCTTTCTTTTTACTCGTCTCCCTTTTTGCTTTCCGTCTCATCTTTCCATTCAATTCTTTTTTTTCTTTCTTTTGTTCTTCAAACTCTTTTCTTAGCTTCAGTTGGTCCTCATATACTTGTTTGGGTGACAACGGAACAAGCAAGACCGGCTTTCCTTTGATCTTGAAGCTATATCGATTTTGAAGTCCATCGTGCATCACTTTTCGATCATATTGCCATGGCCTACCCAACATGATATTGGTTGCTTGCATTGGGACCACATCACAAAGAATTTTATCTACATAATGTTCCATAGCTAGAGGCAAAAGTCCTTGCTTGTTCACTTTAACTTCACCCGAGTCATTGAACCATTGCAATCTATAGGATTTCAGGTGCTTAATCACTTTTTAACCCTAACTTCTCAACAAGCATAGTACTAGGAACATTAGCACAACTCCCACCATCAATAATAACACTGCAAGGCTTATCATTAACTAAGCAATGGGCGTGAAATGTGTTTCCCCTTTGAGGTGCCGTTTCATCAACCTTTGCTTGAGTGTCTAGAGTTCGCCTCTTCACTAAAGATTCGGGTATGATAGGAATTGATAGGTTATTCGCCTCTATATCCTTTTCATCTTCAATGAAGTGTATGTTGTCTTCTTCCTCACTTTTCGTTTCCAACTCTCCATCCTCTCTAACTACCATGGTACGCCGATTAGGATATTCCGAAGCAATATACCGTCGACCTTGACAATTGAAAGATTGGATGTCTCGATTTCGGATTGGAGGTGTTCCCATCGGTCGTTTACCTTTGTCTATTGTAATCAGAGATGATTTAGATGGTTCTCCATTTCCTTTCCAAGCTAGCTTCTCATTCTCAGTATCCATCCAATTGGATTTCCCAAAACTACTTACTCCGCTTGTGGTTTGCTCAAACTCTTTCTCTTGAATTGCCTTTCAATCTTGACCGCTTTATGTACCAACTCTTGCATGTCAACATAATCATGTAATTCCACAAGATTGGCAATTTCTCGATTCAATCGACTTAGGAATCTTGCCATTGTAGCCTTTTCTTCTGGCAACAATGTCACTTAGTCATTGGCGATTCCATTTCTTGATTGTATTCCTCAATGTTCCGTCCTCCTTGATTTAATGTTTGCAATTTGTTATAGAAACTCCGATAATAATGTGAAGGAACAAACCATTTTCTCATCATTGTCCTCAACTCATCCCAAGTACCTACAGGAGCTTCCAATTTCTTCTTCGTGCGGTAGTAGTTTGTTTCTACCAACTAAGAGCATATTCCGTAAAATCCTTCACCAAGAATGGAACTTTCTTATCGTCCGGAATGTTATGAAATTGGAAAGCTAACTCCACCCTACTCACCGAATCCAAGTACAAATCCGGGTCGGGCTTCCCTTGGAATGAAGGTACTTCCACTTTCACCCTCTTCACATCACTCTCTTCCTCGATCGGTCTTTCGATTCTCCTACCTCCTCGACCTCCTCAGCCGCCTCTACCACCTCTACCAATCCTATACTCTTCGTTAAGTTCCTCCACACAATCTTCACTTCCTTCCCTAGCACCTCTAATGTTTAGTCTGGTAACAGTTTCTTCAATATCATTTCTCAACTGTTGACTCAACCGATGCTCCATTGCTACGATGGATGCTTGGAAATCCTCTAAGGTGATACTCCTACTACCACGCTTTCCAGTTAAACCTTCTTCCGTCATAATGTGCAAAATATGGGTGAAGGTGTCCTTACATGTATATCTTTCGTGTATATCACACAATAGGCCTTTTCTCAATAATAATCTCACACTCTCGGCCTTTTACCACTCACACTCACTCAATCTCTAATCTCAAAGAACCAACACGAACTAATCCAATGATTAGTTGACCAACTCACACTTAGCTCAATCCCGATTGGTTGTCAATGATTTCGAGCAATACAAATATACATACAACTCAATAAACACTAATACAATATAATACCTAACAACAACTCACTCAACTTGTAACCCTAAGATTACACAATACAAGTTAAAATAACAACTCAATTCAATAACAACACAAGCACATATAAGTATAGCTAATGCTTCGACGAACACTAGTTTAACACATAATTTTGGAGCCATTTTTTTTAAAATAATTTTCGGCCCACTTTCTAACTTTTTTTTTGGGTCACAAGACAACTAATAGTAATACTAAAATAGATAATTAAAAGATAAAATACCGGAGACTGGTAGCCAAGCTCTGATACCAGATGATGCGAACCTCGTTACCAGTATAGCCAATGCAACCCGTATAGGATACCTCCTAACCAGGAAAGGCAAGAATCCGATAGAAAATGATTGATATACTTGATAGCTTTTGACTCAGGCGAGGTAACGATCAGTATATTGAACCAAACACCGTCTTCAAATGGAGTAGACAACCAACGAGGGGTGAACGCCACGTGAAATGATCAGCTTCACGATAAGTTCGGGATTGTTCTTGAAGAACAACATGAGATGATAAAATCAATTCACACAAGCTTGAGAGCTTTCTTGCATATATGAACCAAGTTGAAATATGCAAAATGAGCTTGTTTGCTATGTTTATCCAAACCAACTAACAAAGCCACCAAACTTGGTAAAGAAGCTAGAGATAGGAAATAATAAAATAGTCGAAATATCCAAAAATGGTCAAAAAAATGCGCGGGGACAAAAGTGCGGCTGCAGTCCCCTTGTGCGCCCTGTAGTCCGCTCCTCAGAAAATTTTAGCATGTGCAGTTTTCAGTCTTTTAGCTATAACTTTTGATTCCGATGTTCGATTGAGCAGATTCAAACTAAGTTGGAAACTCAACTCAATGATCTACAAATCGTCCAGAAATAGTGATCTCCAAATTCGATTTGAATCGATGTCTAAATTGTATCCATTTGAATCAAACGGCTTTTCAATCGTTGATTCGTTGGTAGAATTGATCCAAATTTGCTCCAACGTGAATGTTTTCGATTCTTTTGCACCAAAACAATGCTCCATTCTTCTAATATATTTAGGAGGGATCCCGGATCATATCAGGAAAGGAGATAAAATTTTGGTTAAGAGATAGTCGGGATTCATGATTTCACTCAGTATAAGTTATGCTAATCCATTGGTGAACTTAACATATTATCCATCTTCGATTTTAGATCCTGTTTTCCTTATATTGCTAGCTCTGCTCTCGCATGTAAAGCTAACCCTAATTAATTGGTTCAACCTACTACATCTCTATGTCGATATATTACCAATTAACCGCATAAAGATTTGTGAAAATAACTCAATGGATCGCCTAGGGTAAGGGGTATATCTCTATTATCTACAAGAACCTAGGGTGAATGCTATTTCGTTTAACAAGTGCACTCCCATCTCTAGAATCCTACACTCATCACAATTACACACATTTGGTGATCAAGCAAGTATATGTAGAAAGATCAATAGCAAACACATAAGAGATACAATAACACGATTCAAATCATTTCTGACAACAACTATGGATTAACTAAATATATATTAAGATTAATCAAAAATTCCAACTTACAATATTTAGCATATAGTAAAGGAAATTATGAAAACATATACAAACAAAACTCAAATGGAAAGAAAATGTAAAACAAGACAAAGATTATAGACAATCTCCTTTTTCAATAGGAAAGTCTTGTTCTTCACTTCTATTAACCTCCTCTTGATCTCTTTGGCTTCTTCTTCAAGTATTCAATCCCCAATCAAACCCCTACTCTAAAGAAAAGAAGAAGATAAGAAAGAAAGAAGAGAAAGAAAAGAGAAAGGAAGAAGAAACTAAGAACTGACCCTAATCTAAACTAAACTAAAGGATGGATCCTATGAATTGGGATTGGAAGGTGTAATAAGGTCCCCCAAGCGTGTGAACTTATGCCCAAAAGATCTTCAAAATCGAGTGACAGTTGAGGGCAAAACAGAGAAGAAACAGCGAAAATCGGGTTATGCTGCTGATGCTGATGTTTTTTACGGCCGTAATTCGTGTTACGACCGTAATCCACTTGTTATGGCCGTATCTATATTTCATACGGCCGTAATTTGCTCTCTGCTTGAAAGCCTGCCCTTTCTCCATTTCGGGCTTATGACCGTACATCCTTTGGTTACGGCTGTGTAAATGATGACATATGATTGTATCCTAATTAGACGCAGAACTCCCTCAACTTCTGAAATATTGCATAATAGTCCCTGATCTTCGTCTGGCCATATCTTTTGATCTGGAACTCGAAATTGTGATTCGTAAAAAAGGTCGGACTCTCCTTTCCAAGCTCTTCCAGTTAAGCACAAGAAAAACTGCCGCGAAGATCTTCACATATTTGCACTCGAAGTCCTCAAACTTTTGACTTGTGTTTTAGTCTTCACTTCGGGTTTTTTTGCTTTAAGCTCATCCTGCTTTGTTTTGTCTCGTTTTCCTCCTCATTAAGGAATAGTGCCTAAAACACAATAATTATACACAAATAAAATACAACTCTATTCCAATTAACAATATAAAGATATAATTAGTGTAGAATTTATAGAAATTATGAGATTCAAGCCAGCCACTGAAATTACCCGCACGCACAGCCGTTCCTTGTTGTCCCCAACCGAGCAGCACTTCTTCCCTAGCGGCATGGGCGTTGCCACTCCATGGTGAGTACAAAGGTAAGAGAGTCCCAAACAAATATCTTGTCTTTCTTCTCGCTCACTCCCTCACGAAATCGCGGTTCACACAACCTTTGCCAGTGCTAGATTGCCAGTCACTCGTCTCGTCTGCTCCCCCAATTCCCCTAAGCTGGGTACGGCTAAATGCACCCAGCCAATTGCTGGGTGCACCCACCTTTCAAATTAAAAAAAGAAAAAAACCTAAAAGACTAGCATGCCCATACTGTTGACCCTTCGTCTTTTTTTTTTTTTTTTTTTAAGTTCACTGTGAACACACTTCGCTGTGAACACAACGAACTTTAAAAAAATTGAAAAAAAATAAAAAAATTGAAGTAAAAATAAATAATTTTTATCTGATTTTGATTCGTGGATATAATTTTTGCTATAATTTTTTGTTTAAATTTCTTGCAACTACTTTGACAAGTAATTTCAAAATTTCTTTAAGTTTTTTACAACCACTTTAACGATGAATTTCAAAATTTTTTTGATGATAAAGTAATTAACTTTATCCTGTTAGTGTTGAATATCAATTTTTTTGCAATTACTTTTACGACTAATTTTGAAATTTCTTTAAGTTTTTTCTAACCACTTTAACGATAAATTTCGAAATTTTTTTGATAGTACAGTAATTAACTTTATCCGATTAGTATTGAATATCATTATTAAAACAAGAAAAAAAACTTTGAGCAGTTAAAAAATTTTAAAAAATGATAGTACAATTTTTTTAAAAAGAATTATATAGGTGTTTGCTCCTGTTGAGGCGAACACCCTTTTGGGTGTTCGCTCCAACTGGTGCGAACACCTATTCGTGTGTTCGTTTTGGTCGACGCGAACAATTTTTTTTAGCTAGGCGAGGTGAGGATAAAATTGAAATATTTATTAAAATGGGTGTACTCAGTAAGTAGCCGAGTGTATTGAGCCCAACCCTTCCCCTAATCTTGGCCATAATTTTTATTTTATTTTATTTATGTGTTTGATTGCAATTGGTTTTGGGATTGGACAATTGGTGTTGACTTTGGGCATCTTTGGTTAAGATTAACAAATATAAGTGACATGCTCAAATCATCTGAGAAGTTACCTAAGAAAGTGGGGTCATTGCAAACTCAGGTACTGATAAGAACTCATCTGCTGATATGAACCCCTTTAAATTTCTATGTAGTTGGCAAAATCTCTTGTACAGAGACATTATTTGTTGTTGAGTAACTACATAATTTCAAAATAACACATCCTTTATGGGTTTCGATGTCACTTTTATTGAGATGTTTGCTTTACCTTTGAACTTTTCATTATCAATAATTTATAAAATTCATATATAATTGATTATTTATGATGGAATTTTGGTCAACACCCAAGAAATGCATGAAATGCCTAACCAACAATGTTAGTGTAAATTGGATTTTCAATCGAAACAATCTTTGAAATTAAATGTGAAATCGAAAATTAGGTTTAATTTATTTATGCAATTAATCTGTTCATGTTGGTTGCTCCAATAAAATAAAGAAATTTATTGGTTAATTTGATTTGATTATTTATACTTGAATATCATTAATTGCTTTGTTGAGTTGTTGGATAAATTATTCAACAATTGTTGAATATGATAAATCATTTTTGTTGTTGTACATTACAGATTTTGTGAAGATATTTTAAAAAAAGTGTTCCTGAAGAAGATGTTGTTGAGCGGAGCACAGATAGAGTTTCAGAGAGCTCTAATACAATTGAGGAGAGCGCAAATAGAATTGAAGAGAGCTCAAATATGGTTGGGAAGAGCTCAAGTATGGTTGAGGTATTCAGTCCTAGCTCTGCCATTGGATACCCCCATCTTTTGTAAAAATTTGGGAACGCACTGGTTGACAATCCTGGCTACGCCAGCTAGCGGCATTTTTAAATTTCGAGAATGACCCTAAATTCCTTGACGTTTTCCTCCAACTCTGTGCTTTACTCTCTCACATCTAAATTCGCCTTTATTTCTTCACCAAACCATGCTTTCACTCATCATTCATGCCGAGCTCCGAGAACCCGGCCCATGTCCCTTTCTACCCGACCCAACAATAATCCCCACCCAAAAAGGCTCTAGAGGAAGAAATCTTCATCTTGCGAAGATGAGGAGCTGGTTTGTTTAGTCTTCAGAAACTTCGGAGAGAAAACACTATCACCTATGTTGGCCCACTTTGGATAAGTATGCCAAGTTCTTGAGAACTGAGCATTGTTTCATGCTCTTTGAAGAGCTTGGGAAGAATGATAGATGGCTCCAGTGCCTGGAGGTTTGTACGTTTATTATTTCTTTTCACTGATTTTAGCAACTAAATTAGATGGAATTTTGAACTGTACCCAACTTTGGTAATTTTCTGACATCCATGTCAACTTTAGAAATTTGTTTGCATAAAAAAAAAAATTGAAAGCCTTCTTCACTAATATCACTAAGATACATGTGTTTAGATGGATGCAAAAACAATGGTTGTATATAGCAGATAATGGGATATATTCTAAGTTAATATCAGTTATGGGGAAAAAGGGGCAAACTCGGATGGCAATGTGGCTTTTTTCTGAGATGCATAGCAGTGGTTGTAGGCCCGATACATCAGTCTACAATGCACTTATCACTGTCCATCTTCACTCCCGCGATAAATCAAAGGCATTAGCAGAGCCTTTAGGTTACTTTGAAAACATGAAGTTAGTGGAGTGTTGTAAACCCAGTGTTGTAACGAAGAACATTCTTTTACGGCGTTTGCTTTGGCGAAAAACGTTGGTCAAATTAAAGTTTTGTTCAAATATCTTGATGAGAGCATTGTAACTCCTGATATCTTCACATTTAATGGTGTGATGGATGCCTATGGAAAAAATGGGATGATCAAAGAAATGGAGAATGTACTTTCTATGATGAAGAGCAATCAGATTAAGCCTGATATAATCGCGTTTAATTTGTTGATCGATTCTTATGGGAAGAAGCAGGAGTTTGAAAAGATGAAGCAAGTATTGAAGAGCTTGATGCGTTCGAAGCACAAACTGACGCTTTCTACATTGAATTCTATGATTACAAACTATAGAAAAGCTCGTCTGAGGGAGAAAGCTGAGTTAACTTTCAAGAAAATGAATGATATGGGATACAAACCAAACTCCATCATTTATGATTGTTTAATCAATATGTATGGAAGTTGTGATTGTGTTTCACGGGCAAGAGAGATTTTGAGCAGGTGGTTGAATCTGAGGAGAAAAAGGTCTCGACTCTAAATGCGATGCTTGATGTGGAATGCAAGAATGGCTTTCCAATGGAAGCCGACTTTCTTTTTGAGAGAACACATAGTTCAAGACTGTTTCCAATTGATTCATCTCCTTATAAACTTCTTTACAAAGCATACACTAAAGCTAATATGAAGGAGCTTCCCTCTGGGGGTCCCGCACCCTGGCCCCTTTGGGGCCAGAAATAACGAGG
Source organism: Jasminum sambac (assembly GCA_018223645.1). Taxonomy (NCBI): domain Eukaryota; kingdom Viridiplantae; phylum Streptophyta; class Magnoliopsida; order Lamiales; family Oleaceae; genus Jasminum; species Jasminum sambac. The sequence goes on from CP073643.1 coordinate 11,131,775, forward strand.
CTACACATCGGGGGTTGAACCCAGTGAGTCAAAATATTGGTGGCTTTGTCATCCCTCCGGGGGTCCCGTACCCTGGTTCCTTTGGAGCCAGAAATAACGAGGGTACACACCGAATGTCCGGGCCAAGTGTGTAAAGGTTGCATCATCCGGATTTACCGGGAGGGCGAACCAGGGGGGAAGGCCGCTCTCTCCCAGAATTAGTCAGGCGCAAGCCTGGACATCTGGGTTATCAAAAAAAAGAAAAAGAAAAAAGGAGCTTCTACAGAAACTGTTGTCGTGTATGGACAAAGATGGCATTATCCCTAGCAAAAGGTTCTTCCTTGATGCATTGGGAGCCGTTGGATCTTGTTGTGAAAAATAATCGCAAGTGCACGATAGCGCCACACAAATAGTAAAGTGGACTTTTATGAGTCCGGATTATCGTTCCCATGAGGACTAATTTGCTCAATATCGATTTAGACCAATCTAATAAAAAGCAGATAAAAATATAAAGATTGAAGTTTTTATTTTTTAGCAAAAATTATAATTAACAAGGGATTAAATTGCAAAATAATAAAAAGTTGTTGAATTAATGGAGAACAAAGTCGGGAATCCCGATTTATCTTTAGATATCCTATTTGACTTCTCCTCTCAATTTCTATACTAAAGTTGTATTAGATCGAATTCACGAAATTAATTTAATTTATCTCTCTCGAGTTCAAATCAATCATATTTAATTAAGTCAACTATCATATCTCTATGTATAACCTTAATAAACCTTAATTAAATGCATGAACAAACATAGGAATTTTCATATATACACCTGTCACGTGGGATCACAACAATTATAAAAGTCTATCTCTAGCTTCTATGTAAATTGCCGGATTTTACTACGTGGTCTAAATCTCCAACTCACCTCTCAGTTGATTAGAATTCACAAATCTTTGATCTATTGATCAAGTAAATCATGCATTAAACATAGTAGCAAAATCAATATGTAATAATTAAAGGTCAGAAATTGAGAGTTTAAATCAAATCATTCAATCTAAATTACATCGTTCATCCCAACTAATAAAATTAGTTGCTCATGCTAAATGGTAAAGAAATAAAAAGAATTAAAAGAGTTCATCACGGATTTACAAGAAGAATCGAGAGTAAAGAATAGATCTTACACCAAGCATCAACGCCGTCTTGAATCTCCTCCCGAAGCCATGAAAATCGCCAAGAGATGGTGTGTTTTTCTCTCCAAAATTTCCCACCAAGATCTTTCCTAATTTTGTGGCTTAGATCTCTTTTTATAGGCTCAATAGATCCCAAAAAGCCCTCAAATTCGTGTGCAACAAGTAACCCAAAAGTTACCAAAAATAGGACTCCTGGCTAAAGAAGGAAATTTTCTGTGTGCTTGGATACGGTCGTAAATACCCTATTTTACGGCCGTAACTAGTCCATTACGGCCATATGGATTTTGTCGTACGCCCGTATGATTGTTCTTGTTAAATTTTGGCATGCTAATGTTTCAATGTTACGGCTGTATCCAACTTAATTACGACCGTAATACATATTTTACGGTCGTACGTCATCCCGATACGGTCGTATCTCTCTCGGGTAATTTTTGCTCGTTTCTTCAGCTCGTGGGTTACGGCGGTATGGCTTCTTGGTTACGACCGTATCATATTTGCAGGTCAGGTCCTCCATCTTCCATTCTCTTCCACTTTGGTCCCCGTTTTCTATTTTTTCACTCTTTTTGGTCATTTTTGCCTCTTTTCACTCCATTGCATTGTCGTCCGCCCATGTTGGTCTTTTCCCTAAAAATAGACAAAAGTAAACACGTTAAACATTCTAAAATACTTATAAAAGCTATGAATTAAACACAATAAACACACTTATCAAACACGCCTAAACTTAACTCTTGTTCGCCCTCGAACAAGAAACTCAAACAAGATATAGAAAAAAATTACGCACTAAATATTAACCACAAACGATAAACACGACTCAAAACATGTCAAATATTGTACTAATCGCCTCAGGTTAATAAAATTCTTACAAAACTCCAGTCGAACCGAATAAACAATCACAATACTATTCACTCACCATGTACACGACATTGGTATGGTCTGTGCTAGTCATTGCTCAACTTAAATCCATATCAAGATCTAATAAAAAAATGCTCAATATAATACCATGTCCATATTCCCTTGTGGTAAGATTTTCCTTTCCTCACCCCACTCGTAGGATTCACTCATTATGCTTTTCTCTCAATTTCTGGTGTTTTCATTTAATGTGGTGTTCTAAAAATATTTCAATGCATTTTTCGACACAACATGTTAAGTACAAGTGACTAGATGTTAAAGAAACTACCGTTATCCATCCATCCATCTCTACTCCAAGTTTCCAAACCTCTAGCCTTTGAATCTTTTCTCGGCACTCAAACCCCTATCAATTTTTATTTCCCGATTTTTTTTTATTTTTTTCTCTTTTCTTCTTCTTTTTTTTTCGATATACAGATGAAATGCAATGCCCCAACAATCATGCTTTCTCACTGACCCATGTAGCGAGCTTTAGGTCGATGACTCCCGAGCTCGTCACTCAAGGCATCAGGTAAAATACCCCTCAGATTTAATCACTCGAGTCAATGAGGCAAGAGAATGGGGCACATGTGATATGGGGGATTGATAGCATTGGTCAGTGCCGGTACAGACTCGCCAGCCCAAGATCCTTCAACTCAAAGCAAAAACATCAAAACATAAAACTATAGTTACCCCAACATAAAGTCACTAGTCTTACCACCCCCAAACTTAGTCCTTTAGCTAGTTTGATCCTATAATTCAGTTTGGGGAAGATTACCTACTTCTAAAGGCTTAACATTTAATTACGGGTAATAATAGGGAAAACAACATCTAGATTACACCCCAACATAAATCCAAGTCAAACAATGACCATGTGCTCATATCAGGATAGTTGTGTACCAATAAGTGCCAATATAAATGTTAAAAGATCATGTGATGTTTAAAAGCCCAACTGTCATCCTATGCACGTATGGTCAAAAGAAACAATCACCGGCGATACACTACTTGACAGACATACACATTTTTTTTTTTTAATATAGGATGATAAAAACGACACAAATATTACGACTCAACCGAACACACATGCAAAAAGTTAAAATCACAATCACACCCCCAAACTTAAAACCAACATTGTCTTCAATGTAAAAGGAAAGATAAAAGAAGAGAAAAGTTACCGAACGTCCTAGCGGATTAGTTGTCGCAGCAGGGGGCGTTTGGTCCTTGTGCAACGTGGGTTTGATCGCGTTAATACATTCTGCACAACACACACATCAAGACAAGCAATTATTTTATTAAAAATAAACATGCACTCACACTAAGAAAAGATAAGAAAAATAAAGTCAAGCACGCAAAGCACACATAGAGATAAATAATAAAATAGGAAAGAAACATTGGGTTGCCTCCCAATAAGCGTTTTATTTATAGTCTAGAGCTCGACTTTGCATGACAACGATCATGGAGGTTTGAAGCGGATTTGTGAAGCTTTTAATTGATTGGCACTGCCTTCCCTATTCTTTTCCAGATTTTTCTTCTTCCATTTAGGCATCCGTAGCTCATGCAGGTTGCTCTGAGCTTTCTGATCCGGCTTGTCTGGTTCAACATCCTTTTTTCTAGTTGCCTCGAGTTTGAAATAACTTTCACTTTGAGCTTCTTTGTTTTCTCCTTTATGAATATTGAATATGACTTTCTCCTCATAACCCCGCAGAATTAGCTCTCCTTTTTCTATGTCAATTAAAGCTCGTGCAGTGGCTAAGAATGGACGTCCAAGAATGAGCGGCATTCTGATATCCTCTTCAATGTCCATGATCATGAAATCTATGGGGAAAATAAATTTTCCCACTTTTACCAGCACATCTTCGACTATGCCATATGGACGTTTGATCGTTGGATACGGTAATTGTAATGTCATTGTCGTCTGCTTTGGCTCACCTAACCCAAGTTTCATGTAAACAAACAACGGCATTAAATTAACACTAGCACCTAAATCACATAAAGATCTATCAAAATTTATATTGCCAATATTGCAAGGGATAGAAAAAATCTCTGGATTTTTTAGTTTGGTGGCAGCTTCTTCTGTAGGATTGCGCTGCATTCTTCCGTCAAGGCCACCGTTTCAAACTTCTCTAGTTTTTTTTCTTCGAAGGCATTTCTTTCATGAATTTCAAGTACAATGGCATTTGAGCTAGAGCATCTGCAAATGGAATGTTAATGTGCAGCTTCTTGAAAATCTCCAAAATTTTTGCAAATTGTTGGTCGAACTTGTTCTTTTGTAGCCTCTGGGGAAACGGAATGGGTGGCACGTAGGCTTTAACTGGAGTTGGAGCCTTCTTCTCAATTTTTTCAGTTTTTCCCTCAGCTCTGACTTCAACCAATGGTTCAGTTTACTCTTTATCCTTCTTTTATTCCTCAATCACTGAACCTCTACTCTCTTTCTCCGTCCTCTTGACGTGAATTTCTGGCAATTGAACCCCGCTTCTCGTGGTTATTGCTTTTACCTTAACTTGTTTAACAAGTCCTCTTAGCCTTTGAAGAAATGGGATTGGGGGTACATAGGCATTTGGTGGAATGTAGGGCACGGGTTCTTCTACAACTGGCTGAACTTTTGGCTTCTCTTTCACAATGGAGATAGCATTAACTTGTTCTCTTGGGTTTGGTTCTGTAGTACTCAGGAATGTTCCCCGAGATCTTTCTGCCAATTGTAATGCCATCCGCCCAATTTGCACCTCTAAATTCTTGATGGAGGCCTGTTGCTTCTTAGCGTTCACTTCAATTCGTTTCAATACCTTATCTGTCTTCTACATGTATTGTTGGAACATATCCCACAAACTTGGCTTGTTCTCAGGTGGAGGATAGTTAGAGTTGTTCCCATATCTGAGATTTGGGTGGAATTTCCACCCCGGATTTTAGGTCTGTGAGTAGGGGTTGAACTGCTGCTTATTATTGTCCCCCACATAGTTCACGTGCTCACTTTGAGCTCCTAGTGGCATGCATTCAAAGATGTGATTTCGTTCCACAATGGCCACATACCTGGCTTGACTGAATCGAATGCACACCTTGAGTTTGATCCCTCACTAAAAGCTCCTCTTGTTTGGTTAAAGCAGCAATTTGAGCATTGGTGGATGCTAATGAATCACTTTTATGTGCCACATGTCCTTTCTTTAAGACCACTCGATCAGATGGGAACATGGTTTGTGTCTCCCATGCTTGGTTCACTCGTTTGTTGGTGATGGATCCATTGGATGACGAGTCCACAATGGACTTGAGCTGTGGAGATAATCAAGAATAGAAGTATTGCATCTGAGTTCCTTTGTCAATCCAATGATTGGGGCACTTTCTCAACAAGCTCTTGAACCTATCCCAGGCTTCATGGAAGCTTTCTCCGTCAAACTGTTGGAACGTTGAAATATCCAACTTCATCTTTGCAACTTTGGCCTGTGAGAAGTACTTATTACAAAACTTTCGAGCCAAGTCATTCCAAGTCATGATACTAGCATCTGGCTCCGAGTCTAGCCACTCCAAGGCACTGTGCTCAAGGTATATGGGAAATGACGAAGTCTTATAGCATCTTCATTAACGCCATCAAACTTAATATTTTGGCACATTCTCAAGAATCGTGCTAGATGAGTGAGTGGGTTCTCATGGGCGTGGCCATAGAACTGACAGCTATTGCTGAACAAGTTGATTAGATCAGCTCCTAATTGAAACTCATTCCTCCAAAACGGAGGGTATACGATGCTAGACCGAGATGAGGCCGCTGGTGGAATCAAGAATTGGGCCATCGGTAGATTTCCACCTTCGTCTTCATTTTCATCTTCGTCTCCCTCATCTTCGGTTTACTGATTTCTCCCATTAACCAACACGAATCTTCTTCGTGCCTTTGCTTCTGCCCTTAGCCTTGCTTCCTCTTCTAAATTGCGTTCCATGATTAATTTATGTTTAGCTTGAAGTGTGCGTTCGATCTCGGAATTGAATTCCTCTAGAATGTCTCCTTATGAGCGGGTCATGCACCGACTGCCAATTGTTTGAAAAAATAAAAATAAAAACAAGTATCAAAATTCTTTTACAGCAGAACTAAAATTAAAAACTATGATTAATATAAACCGATATTAAATAAAAATAGTCCCCGGCAGTGGCGCCAAAAACTTTTCGTGAAAAATAATCGCAAGTGCACGATATCGCCACACAAGTAGTAAAGTGGACTTTTATAAGTCCGGATTATCGTTCCCACGAGGACTAATTTACTCAATATCGATTTAGACCAATCTAATAAAAAAAAGATAAAAATATGAAGATTGAAGTTTGGATTTTTTAGTGAAAATTATAATTAACAAGGGATTAAATTGAAAAATAATAAAAAGTTTCTTAATTAATTGAGAACAAAGTTGGGAATCCCGATTTATCTTTAGATATCCTATTTGATTTCTCCTCTCAATTTCTATACTAAAGTTGTGTTGGATCGAATTCATGAAATTAATTTAATTTACCTCTCTCGAGTTCAAATCAATCATATTTAAAAGTCAACTACCATATCTCTATGTATAGCCTGAATAAACCTTAATTAAATCCATGAACGAACGTAGGAATTCTCATATATCCACTTGTCATATGGGATCATAACAATTATAAAAGTCTATCTCTAGCTTCTATGTAAATTGCCGAATTTTACTACGTGGTCTAAATCTCTAACTCACCTCTCGGTTGATTAGAATTCACAAATCATTGATTTATTGATCAAGTAAATCATGCATTAAACGTAGTAGCAAAATCAACACGTAAGCTCAGAAATTGAGAGTTTAAATCAAATCATTCAATCTAAATTACATCGTTCATCCCAACTAATAAAATTAGTTACTCATGCTAAAAAGTAAACAATTAAAAGAGTTCATCACCGGATTTACAAGAAGAATCGAAAGTAAAGAGTAGATCTTGCACCAAGCATCAACCCCATCTTGAATCTCCTCCCAAAACTATGAAAATCTCGAAGAGATGGTGTGCTTTTCTCTCCAAAATTTCCCACCAAGAGCTCTCCTATTTTTGTAGCTTAGATCTATTTTTATAGGCTTCAATAGATCCCTAAAAGCCCTCAAATTCGTGTGCAACAAATAACCCAAAACTGACTAAAAATAGGACTCCTAGCTAAAGAAGGAAATTTTCTGCATGCTTGGATACGGCCGTAAATACCTACTTTATGGTCGTAACTAGTCCATTACGATCATAAGGATTTTCTCGTACGCTTGTATGATTCTTCCTGTTAAATGTCGGCATGCTAGTGTTTCAATGTTGCGGCCGTATCCAACTTAATTATGGCCGTAATACATATTTTAAGGCCGTACGTCATCCCGATGCGGTCGTATCTCTCTCTCCGGTAAGTTTTGCTCATTTTTCAGCTCGTGGGTTACGGTCGTATCATATTTGCAGGTCAGGTCCTCCATCTTCCATTCTCTTCCATTGTGGTCCACGCTTAGGGCGAAGAGGGAGAGTTATAGAGAGCTTACGAAATGCAGGGATGGTCAGGTGTATGATAGGTATAAAGATGGTAAAATACAAGCGAAGAAAGTCATACGAGATGCTAGAGCCAAGGTCCATGAAGAGTTATATCGGAAACTGGATACCAAAGAGGGAGAAAATGACATCTTTAACATTGCAAAAATGAGGGAGAGAAAGAGTAGAGATTTGAATGGTATAAGGTGCATTAAGGATATGGAGGGGAAGGTGTTGGTAAAAGATGGGGAGATTAAACAACGGTGACAGAATTCTTTTGATAAACTATTTAATGGGGATAATACTAACAGCCTTGGTGAAATTACAGTCCCCTTACAGGATACCAACCGGGTTTTCGCTCGAAGGATTAGTGAAGGTGAGGTTAGAGAGGCTTTAAGAAGAATGAAAGTTAAGAAGGCTGTCGGTCCGGATGGTGTACCAACTGAGGTTTGGAAGTGTATGGGGGAGTTGGGTATAAGGTGGCTAACCAAACTCTTTAACAAGATTTGGCGTAGTCGCCAAATGCCTGAGGAATGGAGAAAAAGTACGGTGATACCGTTGTATAAGAATAAGGGCGATATACAAGACTGTTCCAATTATAGAGGAATAAAACTTATGAGTCATACTATGAAGTTATGGGAGAGAGTAATTGAGCGTAGGTTGAAACGCATTGTCCCTATTTCAGATAATCAATTCGGGTTTATGCCGGGTCGATCGACTACAGAAGCAATTCACCTATTGAGACAATTAATGGAGAAGTATAGGGCTGGCAAAAAAGATTTACATATGATTTTTCTCGACCTCGAAAAAGCTTATGATAGAGTACCTAGAGATGTGCTCTGGTGGGTTTTGATAAAGAAGAACGTACCTCTTAAGTACATAGATATAGTCAAGGATATGTATGAGGGAGTTGTTACGAATATTAGGACATGCAATGGGATGACTGATAGCTTTCCGATTACGATAGGGTTACATCAGGGCTCTGCACTCAGTCCTTTTTTGTTTGCTATAGTTATGGATGAGCTTACGAGACATATTCAAAATGAGGTACCATGGTGTATGTTATTTGCCGACGATATAGTCTTAGTGGATGAAACCAGGGCAGGTATAAATGATCAGTTAGAACTATGGAGACATACTTTAGAGGCTCGCGGTTTTCGTTTAAGCAGATCTAAAACAGAATACATCAAGTGTTTGTTTAGTGGTAAGAATAGAGTGGATCCTCTTGTGGTGAAGTTAGGTAGTGAGGTAGTACCGAAGAGAGATAATTTTCGCTATTTAGGATCCGTGGTTCAAACCAATACTGATATAAAAGGGTGATGTAAATCACAGGATTAATGTTGGATGGATGAAGTGGAGGGGTGCTTTAGGGATTTTCTGTGATCATAATATGCCGTTGAAATTAAAAGGGAAAGTTTATAGAACAACTGTAAGACCTGCATTACTATATGGTAGCGAGTGTTGGGTAGTTAAGAGGATAGATGAACACAAATTGAGTATTGCAGAAACGCGTATGCTGAGGTGGATGTGTGGTAAGACTCGGAAGGATAAAATTACCAATGAAGAGATTCGTGGTAGATTAGGAGTAGCCCCAATTGAGGATAAGATGAGGGAGAAACGACTAAGATGGTTTGGACACATACAACGGAGACCTGAGAATGCACCCGTGAGGAAGAGTGAGAGTATTAGGGTAGGAAGTGTAAGGAAAGGTAGAGGAAGACCGTTACAAACGTGGATGCAAGTCATTCGTAAAGATATGCTTATTAAACAGGTAGATAAGCACTTAACTTTGGATAGGAAGGCGTGGTATAGCAAAACTCATACCTACGATCTGACGTAGTTCTCATATGATTCCATACAGCCGACCCCTATTTATAGTGAATAAGGCTTAGTTTGTTGTTATTGTTGTTGTTGGTCGTTTTTGCCTCTTTTCACTCCTTTGCATTGTGGTTCATCCATGTTGATCTTTTCCCTAAAAATAGACAAAAGTAAACACACTAAGCATTCTAAAATACTTGTAAAAGCTATGAATTAAACATAATAAAAACACTTATCAGATATTCACCAGCAGCACAAAAGTCCAGCAGAGAGATAGGTTCAAACAGAAGGGCAGTCAGTGCAAAGGCATGGGTTAATATGTATCTGTGAATATGCTGAGATGGAAGAAAGAAAGGCCCTCTTGTTATCTTACAGACTACTCACTCAATTCGGTTTTGATCCTTATGGTATGTATTACTTTCTTGCTATATTTCTTAGCCACAGTACTTAATGTGGAATGATCAATATCAGAAATTCAAGTAGATGTTACTAAAGCCTAATAGAAGTCTTAAAAGCCTCTTTTGAATCAGTTTTCTGTGAATAAGCTTGTGTGGTACTCAACAAACTTGTATCAGTACGCGTATATTTATAGAGATTTGAAATACCAATCTGTGGTCTTCCTCATGCTGTATTGTGAAGATTTGATCGTTTCATAAGAAATTGGGGCGTCATGTGGAATGTGGATATTCTTGTTTAAGCTGATTCGACCTTGAGAAGCAAAATTTCTAGCTTATAACCATCTGTAATTGCAACAGGAAAGGGGGTTTCTTGGCACGAGGCTGTCAATTTCTCTAGAGTTAATTTCTACCGCTGTTCACATCTCTTAACAATGGATCTTAAGATAATTACATTTGGTGACTTAAACAATTTTAAAGCGATACTTGTGAGTTGTGATGCTTGTTGCTTCATTTTTGAGCTCATGTATAGTACCTAAATTTTGTTTATCGTCTCTGATTCTCGAAATAAAAAGATTGTGTTTATAAAGAAATTCGTTTTATAATATTAATTAAACAAAGATTTATGTTCAGGAATTTCTTTTGCATATAGGATGACATGCACAAACTCACTTCCTAGCAAAGAAAGAGTTCATCAGGAGGTTTCCAACAGGAGCATCGGGGGTTCGAAACCCAGTGGAGTCAAAATATTGGTGGCTTTGTCACCCCTCCGGGGGTCCCGCACCCTGGTCCCTTTGGGGCCAGAAATAACGAGGGTACACATCGGGGGTTCGAACCCAGTGGAGTCAAAATATTGGTGGCTTTGTCATCCCTCCGGGGGTCCCGCACCCTGGTCCCTTTGGGGCCAAAAATAACGAGGGTACACACCGAATGTCCGGGCCAAGTGTGTATAGGCTGCATCATCCAGATTTACCGGGAGGGCGAACCAGGGGGGAAGGCCGCTCTCTCCCAGAATTGGTCGGGCGCAAGCCTGGACATCTGGGTTATCAAAAAAAGAAGAAGAAAGAGTTCATAATTCAGAGATGCTTTAGACGATGGAAATGCTGCATCTTAGGATATTCTTCAGCCCAACATGCTTAATGCTGACATGTTGTACATTTTCTTGTCAACTATCTTCTTGCGAATTTGATTTGTAAAATGACCAAAGACAATGAGGATGTTCACAACAATAATGATTCATTTATTTTCTTATTGTGTGTGTGGGTTTCGCTTTTATTTATGTATGGATTTTGTTTCTTTTTTTCTTGTTGCTCTTTTGTGCTTGACAATGTAGTTGTGCCATTATATGTACCAAAATCTAGGTGGAGTCCAAAAACTACCACATAACGTAGATGGATTTCGGATTTCACTCCTGATCTGGTGCCCAAATTGGGCACCTTATAGTGCCCAAATCGTTGACATGGACAACCGCATTGCTGACGTGCCCACCTTATGTGGCTATGCACATCAGCGATTTGGGCACTAGATCATCAGTGTTTCTGATTTTTAGGGATAAATACATTGTTGTTATTTTAGTTTTACGTGTATTGTTAATATAAAGAATTAAGAAGCAGTGATCAGTGAACTAGTGTTGTAGCATTAGCACATGAGAACTGGATATTTGATCTTATGTGGACAACTAATTTATTCTGGTTTTTTTGATTTTGTTTGTTTCCAGCCTATTATTTTATTCTGGGAAATATTACATTTCTGTTGAGTAAATATTACAATTTGTCACAACTAATTTGTTCATCAATTCATTTTAGACAGATGCCTAAAGTAAGCCCTCTTGTGTATCAAATTATCAATTATCCGATGATGTGAATTTATTGCTTTTACAGAGGCACCGATAATTAAATTTTCTGGATACCTATCTATCTAGTAGCTAGCTTCATTACTTACATATTCAAGACAATAGTATCACATGTGAACCCTGAATCCTAGCAGATGTTACACTCATGATCTGTCGTCCATATGTGTGCTGATGGATTACACCTAGGCTTTTCAATCTGGCTTAGTGAGCTTGCTCGGCTCGCTGATGGCTTTTTCGGGCTCGGCTCATGGCTCGTACACTGTACGAGCCGCTCGTGGCTTATACACTATACGAACCGAGCGGAGCTAGGCTCGTTCTTTAGGCGAGCCGCTAGGCTTGAGCTCGCGCGCCGGGCGAGCTCGAGCCAACCGGCTCACCGAACTGTTGTTCGTGTTCAGCTCGTGGCTCACCCTTAGGCGAGCCTGAGCCGAGCTGGCTCGCGAGCCAGATTGACATGTCTAATTACACCTTGGCCGCCCCCCTCCTTCCCACTATCAGTGGGTCTACGTATAGCCCATCTGTCCATCTTGAAATTTTAAAGCTTATCAGTGGAGTTATCAAAGACTCTCTAAGCGTTAAAATAAAGAAGTCATCCTACTTTGACATTTGTCTGCTGTGATAATCAATTGGATGATGACGATATACAACTTTAGTAATCTCGACATGTTACGGCGAAATAATGATGGTCAATGTCCGAATTGAGTATTCTCCAAATTATTCTGATTCTACTCTATCAATCATTAGAAGCACTCCCCGAATTTATCCTTGTGTCTATAAAAAGGGCAAATGTAAGTCAAGAAGCCAAAATAATACACAACAAACTAGAGAGAGAAAAAGTATCAATAGCGAAATATTCCCTCTGTCCTATTTTGATAGGTATGACTTGACTTCCATACTGATTAAAAATTTGTAATTACTATTTGTTCGAAAGGTAAATTTTATTTGTGTATTCCTCAATATATCACTTTATTAAATATGACAATTTACTTTTATTAATAACAATGATTATTAAATAAGGGTAGATTAGGAAATAAAGAAGTTAAATTTATACTAATAAGAAAAGTAGCATACTATTACTATTATTATTATTATTATTATTATTGTTGTTGTTGTTGTTGTTGTTGTTGTTGTTGTTGTTGTTGTTGTTGTTGTTATTATTATTATTATTATTATTATTATTATTATTATTATTTGGCTAGCCTATTTGTTTTGTTATTGTTTGTTATTAATTATGTTAGGTTTTGATTTGTTGGCAGTATGTGTACAAAAACAGGGTGGATTTCGTTGTAATTTTTATTTTGTCAATTAGTCCTCTTTGTAATCATGTGAGAAGTCAAGGGTGAAGATTATATTTGAAAGCCGCTTGAAAAGTGCTCAAGCAGGTCAACCAAAGAGTCTCCGCTCGAGAAACACTCGAGCAGATCGGCTAGAGAGGGACCGCTCGTGAGCCGCTCGAGCGGCCCACAGGTGCTCAGCGGCCCACCCAGGCGCTCGAGCGGCCCATGTGCTTGTCCGGCCCGGTTCTCTTTTGTACTCTATTTAAACAGGACGTGACCTATCTTCCAACCGAGGTGACTATGCGAAATTGTGAGAGAGTCGAGATTGGTCATTATTCTTTAAGTTTTCTCGACCTTGGTTGCCTGTTCTTGAATCTGTAAGGGGGTGATCATCATACTCTTCATACCCTAGGAGGATCACTGAATGGAAAGGGTTCCAAATCACCAACAAACCCTAAACTCATTGCTTAACGGCCTCTAGAGTTTTGAGGCTTGGTTGGGCGGTTGGAGTTCCAGCTGGGCTAGAACACGGGGTGTTCTAGGCGGATCCACACGGAGAAGGAGGTGCCGGAGTTCCGGATTGTACGGGTCGCACAGCTACTTGCAGAGACAGGAGATCAGAGTGCTAGGTTAGCAGTGTCTGGTGGTCTGTAAGTTCGAACCTTTCTCTATAGTGGATTGTTTGACTGGCAAAGTGCCTGGAGTTGAACCAAGAGAAGAAGTTCTTCTTTGGTTTTTCTCCGTCATCAAATCCGTGTTATTTACTGTTTTTATTATTAGCGTGATTTGAGTGTGATAACTTTATATCTGTTTGGAATTACTGTGTTACGCATTAGAATTACTGGTTATATTGCATATCTGTCATCGGGTCACCCGTTGCGCGCTTTTCAATTGGTAGGAGAGCCAAAGCTCGACAGTTACCTGATTACTTGTTTCTGTTTCTTTTCGTGTTTTGTAGGCTGTAGTGTGTGATGGGTAGTTAGTCGCTAAATTTTCCTCCTAATTTTGACGGTAGTAATTACGCGTACTGGAAGGTCAGGATGAGGGCCTTTCTGAAATCCTTAGATGAGCGTATCTGGGTTACTGTAGAAAAGGGATGGAGTGCCCTACTATTGATGTTGAAGGTGTTGCTACTCCCGTTGAGGTATCCACATGGAGCAAGGAACAACTAGATGCTTGTAACTGGAATAGTAAGGGGGTGCACCCCATCTTTATGGCAGTATCTCTAGAAGAGTTTAGGAGAATCTCGATGTGTGAGACGTCCAAGGAGGCTTGGGACATTTTGGAAACCACACAAGAGGGCACTAAGATTGTTAAGAACTCTAAACTCCAAATACTGACCACTAGCTTCGAGGAGCTAAGGATGCTAGAGGATGAGACATTTGATGAGTTCTACGCTAAACTCAATGATATAGTGAATTCTAGTTTCAACCTAGGTGAGAAGATACCTACTACCAGAATTGTTAGGAAGGTCCTTAGATCATTACCCGAGAGGTTTAGGCCCAAAGTGACTGCGATAAAAGAAAGGAAGGACTTGGATACAGTCAAGATAGAAGAGCTTGTAGGATCCCTACAGACCTATGAGTTGACCCTCACAAAGCCTAAGAAAAAGAAGTCCGTAGCTTTGAAGTCCGTGAGGGAGGACCAGGATGACTCGAGTGATGTTGAGAGTTTAAAGGACGAGAAGGTAGCCTACTTCGTGAAGAAGTTTAGGAGGATGATGAATAAGGGCAAGAAACCTCTAGACAAGAACAAAGCAGGCACTAGCAAGAACAAGAAGGATAAAAACCCTAAGGCCCAATCAAAACAGGGAAATAAGAAGTCCCAATACTTTAGGTGTCACAAGTGTCAAGGATTCGGTCACGTTAAAGCTGAGTGCCCTAATTTTAAGAAAAACCAGGGTAAGGCTCTAAACACCACCCTATCTGACGATGAGCCTAGTCAAAGTGACTCCTCTAGTTCGGGCGATGAGCCCAACTATATGGCGTTTACTCCCGTCGTCAGTGGTGGTAGTGAGGTTGAGGATGTTGAGAATCAGAGCAACCCAGAGGATGGCTTTGAGGGTGAAGATGATCTTAGCCAGTTATACGATGAGCTGTATAATGAGAGTCTGAAGCTGAAAAAGGTAAACAGGGCCACGCTCAAGAAACTGAACATAGCAGAACGTGAAAAGTACCAAATTACCCATGACCTAGAGGAAGCTTCCAAAAGTTGAGTGAGGTCGAGTCAGAGAAGGTAAAACTGGCCCTAGACTTAGAAAAGACCAAGAAGCTTGTCATTGAAATAAGAGAGAACAGAGATAGTCTATCGGAGAAGATTATCGTCCTTGAGAGAGATGTGAGTACTGCCAATGCAAGGCTACAAAATTTCTCCAGTGGCACTAAGAAACTAGACACCATGTTGGGACTATGTAAGCCAGCTGGAAAAAAGGAGGGTCTAGGTTTAAGCAAGATCGTTCCCCCAACGAATTCCTCCTCTAAGACTGTCTTCGTGAGCTCCTCCACCAACTCTAGACCAAAGTATCAATAGCCGAGATATCCCACTAGGTTTGTGCCCACGTGTTACAACTGTGGCATAGTTGGGCATATCAGGCCAAACTGTCGAAGGCCGTGTTCAGTCATTTAGTAGGAGGTCGGGTACCTCGCCTCAGGTAGTGTCTCTCGCTCACCAAGTGAGACAATTGACTAAGGTAGTGACCACCCTAACTAGAAAAGAGAGTGCCAAGAGGAAGGTTTGGGTGAGAAGGAGCGATCTGAAGGACTCTAATCAGGTTCTTACCTGTCAGGTTGCACACGTTGCACTGAAGGCACACAACCACTTCATGTGGTATTTGGATAGTGCCTGCTCTAGGCACATGTGTGGGAATAGAGCTTTGTTAACCTCGTTTGAGGAGTGTAGAGGGGGCAACGTCACATTCGGGGAAGGTGCCACAGTTCCCATTCTTGGGAGAGGTACAGTTGAAGTTACTGGCCTGCCCCCAGTCCACAACGTTTTGTATGTTGATCGTTTGAAGTCAAATCTGCTCAGCATCAGTCAGATATGTGACGATGACTATGAAGTGAGTTTTGTCCAAAAGCAGTGCACCGTGTATGACCCTAACGGAAATGTAGTGCTAGAAGGAGTTAGGACCATGGATAACTGCTATGATATTGTACTAAACTCAAACTATACTTGCTGTAGTGTTAAGATCGATGTGCCCAAACTTTGGCATCAAAGGTTGGGGCATGTAAATTTCAAGAACCTGTCCAAACTGTCCAAGGATGGCCTTGTCAATGATCTTCCTAAGTTTGATAAGGTTGAGACTGCTATATGTGGACCGTGTCAGCAAAGAAAACAAATCAAGTCCTCCCATAAGAAAATCACTGATATTTTGACCAAGAGGCCGCTTGAACTTCTCCATATGCACCTAATGGGGCCAGCCAGGACAAAGAGCTTAGGTGGGAAGCGCTACGTCTTGGTTGTTGTGGACGATTACACCCGCTTTACATGGGTAGCCTTTATGAGAGAAAAGTCCGAGGCCTGCGAGCATGTGGTGTCACTATGCAAGAGATTGAGGAGTGAAAAGGAGTGCAACATAACCAAGATCAGGAGTGATCACGGCAGAGAGTTCGAGAACTCCCAACTCGAGAGTTTCTGTTTGGAGAAAGGGATCTAGCAAGAGTTCTCTTCACCTATTACTCCCCAACAGAATGGAGTGGTGGAACGAAAGAACCGTGTGCTCCAAGAGATGGCTAGGACCATGCTTCACGGCAAATGTCTAGCTATCCATTTTTGGGGTGAGGCAGTTAACACTGCATGTCACATTGCCAACAGAATGTATCGTAGACCCTAGGCCAACATGACCCCTTATGAGATGTGGAAAGGGAAAAAGCCAACTGTCAAGTACTTTAGGATATTTGGCAGCAAGTGCTACATCTTGAGAGATAGAGAGAACCTTGGCAAGTTCGACTCTAAATCAGATGAGGGAATATTTCTTGGGTACTCAAGGAATAGTCACGCATATCGTGTGTATAACTCTAGGACTCTGACCGTGATGGAGTCTAGTAATGTTGTGATCAATGACACTAGTGTTGAGGAGGAGGTTCATGTGGATGTTGGTGATCTAAATCCCACAAGTGCAGGAGGTTCCATCAAGTCTAGAGACACGCCTGATCTTGACCCCAAAGGTAAGGCGCCTGAGCCTGGCCTTGAGGATAGGGCTATTCTAAGACATGACCCTAACACTAGTTTGCAGCCTAGTCTACCCAAAGAACCTTCAGCAAGGGTCAAAGCTAACCATCCTAAGGAGTTGTTGATAGGAAACCTAGAGGAAGGGATGAGACAGCGTAATAGAGTTATGAATAATCTGGCATATACCAGCTACCTATCTCAAATAGAACCCAAGAAGGTGGAAGAAGCCATCAGGGACGAGTCATGGGTAAATGCCATGCATGAGGAGCTAAATCAGCTCATGAGGAATGATGTGTGGTCCTGGGTCCCTAGACCTGATGATGTGAATGTGATAGGTACCAAGTGGATTTTAAAGAATAAGACTGATGACCAAGGAACCATTGTGAGGAATAAGGCCAGACTTGTAGCACAGGGGTACACCCAAGTTGAGGGGGTAGATTTTGATGAGACATTTTCGCCTGTTGCGAGACTTGAATCCATTCAAATACTGTTGGCTGTTGCGTGCTCTATAGGGTTCAAACTGCACCAAATGGATGTTAAGAGTGCATTTTTGAATGGTATCTTACAAGAGGAGGCCTATGTTGAACAACCTAAAGGGTTTGTTGATCCCCACTATCCTCATCATGTCTATAAGCTTAAGAAGGTCCTTTACGGGCTCAAGCAAGCTCCTAGAGCTTGGTATGACAGGCTTACTACATATCTTTTAGAGAATGGTTTCTCTAGAGGTGGTGTTCAGATAGAACTCTGTTTATTCGAAAGATGCAAGAGACTGTCACCATTGCGCAGATCTACATTGATTACATAGTGTTTGGATCGCTAGTTGAGTCACTTGCTCATGACTTCGCTGAGTGCATGAAGCAAGAGTTCGAGATGAGGATGGTGGGTGATCTTAGCTCGTTTCTTGGCTTCCAAGTGAAGCAGACTATTGATGGGATATTTATCTCCCAATCTAAGTATGCCAAGAACCTTGTTAAGTGGTTTGGGTTAGACAATAAGAGACACACAAGAACACCCATGAGCACCACTACTAAGGTGGGTCTCGACCTCGCTGGCAAGAGTGTTGACCAAACACTCTACCGGAGCATGATAGGTAGCTTGCTCTACCTAACTGCCTGCCGACCCGACATTGCGTTTAGTGTAGGTGTATGTGCTCGGTTTCAAGCCGATCCGTGCGAGTCCAACTTGGTTGCGGTTCGACATATTATTCGGTATGTCAATGGGACTGTCGACCATGGCATATACTATGCCAGAGGATCTGGTCTTGATCTTGCTGGGTACTCGGATGCTGACTGGGCAGGCAATGCTGATGATCGGAACAGTACCTCTGGAGGCTGTTTCTATATTGGTACCAGCCTTGTGGCTTGGATGAGTAAGAAACAGAACTCAATTTCGTTGTCCACTGCTGAGGCTGAGTATGTAGCCAGGGGTAGTTGTTGCACCCAGCTTCTATGGATGAAGTAGATGTTTTCTGATTATGGTATTGAACAAGGGACTATTATGGTTCAATGTGACAACACCAGTGCTATTAACATCTCTAAGAATCCCGTTCAACATTCTCGAACGAAGCATATTGATATTCGGCATCATTTTATTCGAGATTTAGTTGAAACTAAAGTGATTGCCCTTGAACATATTCCCACTGAAAATCAGTTGGCAGATCTTTTCACTAAACCTTTATATGGTCTCAGGTTTGAATTTTTGAGAAACGCCATTGGCGTTTGTGTCCCTACCTAGGACTTAGGTAGATGCATGCTCACACCTGCATTGTCATATCCATCCACATGCATGGTTGGTTCTTTGTCACTGTGTGTCCGGTGCATTTTATTTACGGTGTCTTTATCAGTTGTCTTACATCTTTTTCAAAAAAAAAAAGGAAAAAAGTCTCTATTGGGTGATTATTGAGCACTGTTCGTGGACTACCATATTTACCCGGATGTCGTGTACCATAAGGTTGTGCTGTTGCATGACTTGGTCTGCGTTTCCCATCGGTCTACGTAAAATTCACAGCTGCTCCATGCAACTATTGCACAGCACACACTGAGGTCGTGTGGGGGTGTGTCGGTCGCATGGGTGAGAGTTGGGGTGGCTCTCATTGGGCTCTAGGGTTGTTTTTAAAAAAACAAAAAAAAGGTGGAAAAAGGAAAAAAAAGGGATTGGAGCCTCGATCATTGTCACGTCCTTTTCCTCGTAGCCTAGGTGTCTCGGGTGAATAAGTCTGAAAGGGTCCCTTTAAAACCTGGCACCCTAAGGCCATCTGGTTTGGGAGTTGTCAGCCTAAAGCCCACTACAAGGGCCATCTAGAAAGCTTAATGGGGAGAAGCTTGCACACATGAATCTGGCATGGGCATGAGCGTGTTTAAAAAAAAGGAAAGAAAATATATATATAGAAAAAAAAAGGAAGAGGAAGACAAAAAAATATAAATAAATAAATAAATAAAAATAAAAAATAAAAAAATAATAAAAACAACTCATTCACTCGTTGATTGTAGCATGTCTTACACTCACATTCTACGGTTGGGATGCCCTCACGGGAAATTGGTGACACCTTAACACGTGTGGGCAGCTCGTGATTTTTTTCTTGGATTGTGTGGGAAGATGACCAGGTTAATCACCGCATGTACCTCGAGGATAATGCATTTGGGAAAACGGTACATAGTCGATGTGCTTAATTTTCACCATTCTCGCTTGTTTTACAAAATCATCAAAAAAAAAAAAACGCAGCACACACGATTTAAAAAGGGTCAAATATGCTCGAGCACTCATTTCTTTCCTTCCTCCCGCTCGAGCACATCTCCATCTCCACCATCCCTCTAAAACATTTGGTTCTCAAGTTTCTGATTGTCTATGGAAATTCTCACCAGTTTCTTCCCTTCTCCCACTCCATCGTCCTCTTCCTCAAGGTAATGTGCTCAATCCGTGGTTTTATTTCCATTTTCTTGAAATTTTTCTTGGTTGTGTTCTTGAGGTGGGTCTTTTGAATGTGAGCGTGTTTACTTGAATTCTTTGCATTGTTAGTTGCATCTAGGCATGGGTCATCTGATTATGGTGGTATTGGGACCGATTGGTGGGGTTATGGTGGCGTTTTTGGCCATCTTTCGGCGGCGGAGCCGCCGCTCGAGTGGTGCTCGAGCAGTATTTGTTGTTGTTCCTTTTTTCCCACCTTCTTGGTTTGCTTATTTTACCTTGTTCTTTTCAAAAAATACGATAATTTAGTGTTTTCCATCTTTACTTCTTCCTGAGTGCTTGCTTGTACGAATGTCATTTGCATCTCTCCAGCATATATGTTCATCCATAGTCAGGTTCCATCGACTCGTTGGTTTCTTTGTTGCTCCCTAATTTCTATGTACCTTGTCTAGATGGTTCGCAGTCGTGGTGGCACGTCTGCCGGTGGCTCTACCACAAAGGGTTTACGGTCCCGGTCATTGGGCCGTCGGTTCAGAGATGACGAGGCATCTGCTCACTACCGTGATCACTACAAGACTCATCCCGTGGTTTTTGAACGTGAGGTAACACTGAGCGAGATTCAGCCCGAGGTTGCTGCTATCCTCTCTACGCGTCATTGGGAACCCCTTGTGACTGGGCTCTTTAGTTCTAGTTTTGATTTGGTGCAAGAATGGTACGCCAATATGTTTTAGATTACGCGCAATGACTTCAAGGTGTCTGTTCGTGGCCGCACATTCACCATTTATCCAAATGTGATCTCTGAGGTATTTCAAATCCTGCGCGTACCTAATCCGACCTTTCCGTATGGATCCGCCGGTGGCTCGTCTCATGAGACACTATCGACGTGGCTGTTCGGTCGAGTACTTCCTGCAGGGTCGTTACCTGCTGGTGAGCTTTTCCCTCACTATCGGACACTGTGGCTGATTCAGTGCAACAATTTGTGGCAAGTTGGGCACAAAACCTCCATGGCATTTCAGCGGGCTGATTTTCTATATGCCTTGGTGTCCAGTGGCTCTATAGACATCTGTGACTTTATATTCGACATCATGGCGAAGATTGGTAATCGGCCGAATAGTGGCACAGGACTTCCTTATGCCCGCTTCATTGCTCGCCTTCTGACGGGATTGGGCTTTGAGATTCCTCCCTTCCTTGCTACATCTCCTCCCAATACTGAGATTGGGAGCCGTACTATGGCGAACAATCACTCTCACTTGCGACATCGTGCCTGGGGACAGGACCCACCCTCCGGTGATGACGAGTGCGCTGCACCTCCTCATTTTGATGCTCCATCCTCATCACGTGCTCCTTTAGGGGCTGATCCGCTGGCGACCATATTTGATCACCTTTCCGAGTCGTTTCTCGCCAGGAGCGTTTGGAGACCCTTGTTCACTCCATCCAGTCTGATGTTCGTTCCGTTCATGTTGATGTCCGTGCTCTCCAGCGTCAGCTTCAGCCTGTTGAGGATGAGAGTGATGGTGATGTGGAGGATGAGGATGATAGTGATGGTGGTACAGCGGCCGATGATGATGGTGATGAGGATGACGGTCTGATGGCACTGATATGAGTGAGTAGTGGTTTGCCTTTTGTCCTCAGTGACAAAAAGGGGGAGTATAATGTGGTATGTTTTATGCTAGGTTTAGGGGGAGCAATGTAGGTTATGGTAGGTTTAGGGTAATGGTAGGTTTAGGGGGAGTAATTTGGCTTGTTTAATGCTTTGTTTTAGGGGTATCATTTTATATCATTTTGTGTTATGCTTTCGGCTTATATATGATGTTTTTTAATGCACTTGACTTTGCTACTCTATGGAATCATCTTTACGTTTGGTGATTTGAGTAAAGGAGATTTCAGTGGTGGACAATGTGGCGTGTTTGACTATACCTGTTATGTTCTTCTGTTTCTGATAACAATGCGTTTCACTGGGTTGCTTGAATTGTGATGTGTTTGGTGGCGAGGCTGTGTCGAAATCTGACTCAATGACGCTTGTTAATGCAGGCGAGTGATAGGGCGTGTACTCTTGTACTGGGAACATGGTTTTGTCACATGATGCCAAAGGGGGAGATTGTTAGGTTTTGATGTGTTGGCAGCATGTGTACAAAAACAGGGTGGATTTCGTTGTAATTTTTATTATGTCAATTAGTCCTCTTGTAATCATGTGAGAAGTCAAGGGTGAAGCTTATATTTGAAAGCCGTTCGAAAAGTGCTCAAGCAGGTCAGCCAGAGAGTCTCCGCTCGAGAGACGCTCGAGCAACTCGGCAAGAGAGGGACTGCTCAAGAGCCGCTCAAGGGTGGCTCGAGTGGCCCACCCAGGTGCTAGAGCGGCCCATGTGCTTGTCCGACCCGGTTCGCGTTTGTACTCTATTTAAACAGGTCGTGACCTATCTTCCAACCGAGGTGACTGCGCGAAATTGTGAGAGAGTCGAGATTGATCATTATTCTTCAAGTTTTCTCGACCTTGGTTGCCTGTTCTTTAATCTGTGAGGGGGCGATCATCATACTCTTCATACCCTAGGAGGATCACTGAACGGAGAGGGTTCCAAATCACCAACAAACCCTAAACTCATTGCTTAACAGGCTCTAGAGTTTTGAGGCTTGGTTGGGCGGCTGGAGTTCCAGCTGGACTAGAACACGGGGTGTTCTAGGCGGATTCACGCGGAGAAGGAGGTGCTGGAGTTCCGGATTGTGCGGGTCGCACAGCTACTTGCAGAGACAGGAGATCTGAGTGCTAGGTTAGCAGTGTCTGGTGGCCTGTAAGTTCGAACCTTTCTCTATAGTGGATTGTTTGACTGGCAAAGTGCCCGGAGTTTTTTAACCAAGAGAAGAAGTTCTTCTTTGGTTTTTCTCTGTCATCAAATCCGCGTTATTTACTATTTTTATTATTAGCTTGATTTGAGTGTGATAACTTTATCTCTGTTTGGGATTACTGTGTGATGGATTAGAATTACTGGTTCTATTGCATATCTGTCATCGGGTCACCCGTTGCGCGCTTTTCAAATTATGATATGGACAATGCAACACTTTTGTGTGTGTAATGTTATATGAGAGAGAGAGAGAAATATTATTTGAATTAAGTGGGAAGAGTGAGAAATTTCAGAAAAAATAGTGGGAAAAGTGAGAAAAGAAGAGAGAGATAGAAACAATTTTAAAAATAAAAATAAAATAATGGTGAGGGATGTGGAAATGAATGTGGAGTGTTTACATTGCACGTGATACGATGGAGAAAAAGTGAAGAAAAAGTGCGTAAAAAGTGGATAAAGAGAGAGAAAAGTTATAAAAAAGAAAGAAAATGTGAAACCTATTTTTTGTGTGTCTTTATCTCTCATACACTGCAGCATCGTGGACTGCTGTTGTATTGGGCATGCTTTCAAAGTTAATTTCAAACTTAAATATTTCTCGAAAATAGCAAGATAGGGAAAATAGACAACAGTTTTAGGAAAGAGCTTTTACTCTCTGCCTCTCTCAATTTGAAAAAGGCGTTCACGTAGTAATGTCAAATGAGCGAGTCGGCCTGACAAGTTCGGGCTCAACTGGCAAAAAAGGTCGGGCTGGGCTTGGCTCGTGGCTCGCTTAAGTGAGCCATGACCCCAACCGAGCTCCTATTTCAAAACTAAGCCAGACCGGGTTCAGCTTACAAAGCTCGTCGAGTTTTTGCGAGCTGGCTCGTATATCTGTGCTCGACTCGTCATTTGCGAGCCGGGCTCTGCTCGACTTGTGTATTAGCCTATTATTTAACATTTTTTGACTTTTCATCTGCTCCAAAAATTTAAATGATACGATCAACTCGACAATTTGTTCAATAATTTTTGATCGTTTTATATGTAGCAATATTTTATTGACAATTTCATTAAGAATAATGACAAAATGTATAGGCTATAAAAGAATAAAAAATTTTTAAAAAAGACAAAGCTCAACCGAGCCCGAGCTTCATTTTTTTTATCAAGCCGAGCTCGGCTCTTATCTGTCTCGTAAAAAGGTCGTTTGATCTGAGCTCGAGCCCTAATTTTTAAGCTCAGGCTCGGCTCAGCTCGTTGATATCCCTATGTTCACGTTCTTTCCTTCCTTTATATGTATCATGTATTAGTCATTTTTGATATAGTGTGAATCCGCAAGTATACGGTGTCGTTGTACTCACGGGTCGTCTCACAGGGAGGTTAAAGTTGTCTATTCCTCTTTCACCAATTAATTAGCACAATCGATGGAGTTTTTGATGGTGGAATGAATAAAAACTACTCTTAACTAAAACAGCAAAGCAATTAAATAATGTAAACGAATGAAGTGGTATAAATTTCAATATTAAAAACGGGGGTTAGGGTGCCATCTTCTCTAATTGACAATGAACATTTTTTCTAGGGATAAATGTAGGTGTGAACGATAAAACTAAAGTTGAGAAATTAGTTTCTAACGTTTTCCAAAACTTAGAAGATCTGCACGATTATCTAGGCCACTCTCGTGATCAAAGATTAGTCATGTCCACGCTAGGGGGTCCACAAGGAGAAATCAACCTCTCGATGCTTGACTCGTTGTATTACGATGAATTGACACCGGATGAGCACTATACCGACATCAATCAATAAGAATTCTAGCATAGAAACCCTAGATTAATTATTCACACTAACAACCAATTCTAATTACGCGTTTATTGCAATTAGGGTAGATGAACCCTAATCCCCAAAATGGATTTACTCCTCCATATTAAGAGTTGATGCAATTAAAGAAATTAATCCACAAGAATTCATGTAGAAATAAATAAAAACCTAATTAGATGAATTTAAACAAATAAAGTAAGAAATACTGATTGTAAAGATCAATCCAAGGTGGCTTGAGCTGATGGAGAAGTAGAAATCTTCAATACTTGAACAATAATCCCAAAAACAACTTGTAATCTAATCTAAAACTTGATATTTTGATGTAGGAAGACAAGAGAATAATAAAACTGGGTAAAACTATCATAAAACTAGTCTGGCCGTCACATATTGGCCTTGGGGAGCCTTTTATATGGGCTCCAATGACTAGGAAACCCTAAAATACGCACAGCGCAGAAAATCCCGTCACACGGGCTGTGCGCCGTTGCACAGGCCCGTGTGAAATCGCATAGGCCCATGTAAAATCGCACAGGGGGCCGTGCAGTGACCTGATTTCACCCATTTTTCTCCTGGTCTGAAAAGCGACTTTTCACTCTATTTTCTTCGTCCCATACTCTTGTATCTTGGATCTTATCGTTGGTGGTGATTCACCAACTTTTAGCCCTTAAAATGCCTACACACCAAAAACAAAGAGAAGAAAAGCAATACCCGTTCGAAATAGCAAAAATTCACCCAAAAGCATGTATACGAGCTCTATTCAATCTAAAATTGGGGACAAAACGGGGGTTAAAAGAATATAAAAGTCACGCATATCAATTTTTCAAAAAGTTTACGGACCATCAGCGAAATCAACACCTGGCAAATATTTAGCATCTTCCCTGTTAAGGGCGTTCTGGTCGGAAATCAAAAACCTACACCGTGAGCAGCCACCACCGCCTCGACCTCGTAGACTATAAACCCCATTCCACTACCCCATCTTCTTTCTCACTCACATGATTGGGAAATCAATGTTCAGCCCCTCGGACGGCTTCTCCCACCTTAACCCCTGCAAATCTCATCTTAATTATATTAAAATTGAATCATGGGCTACTTTTCCCTCCAAAATTGCATTTAATAGGGTGTAATTTTTTAAAATTTATTCTTATTCTTAGTCAAACATTTGCATTGCACATTGTGCAATGCAAAGTGCAAATGTTTGACTAAGAATAAGAATTCCATTTGCATTGCACATTGTGCAATGCAAAGTGCAAACACACGTTTGCACCATTGCACAATTGTGCAATGGAATTGTCTTTGTTTCCTTCCTTTTTTTTTTCAGAAATTCAATATAATTCTTTTTTTAGTTATTCTTTATTTTGACTCGTATTAGAATTTATTTTGCAAGATTTTGATTTATATTTTTCATATTACCTCTAATAAATTTATATTATTTACTACTTTTTTATTACTATAACAATAATTTTAATTTATAATTTTTATCCACTTGAATACTTTCTAATTAATATTAATTTTTTGAAAATCGTAAATTCTTTTCATATTTATTAGCGACTCAAATATTTTTATTAGTGTTCAAATATTATACATTAACATAAAAATTATTTTTTAAAAAATAAAGGATGCATACTCATAAACTATGTATTTATTTATATAAGAAATATTTTAAATTAACTAAGACATTATAAATTAACATAATTTCTATAATTGACTTTTTTTGAGTGTCCAAATATAATTGTTTCATTATTATCTAATTGATATTTTATTTTACATTAATGCTATTATAAAATATTCGTTTATTCTTTTTGTGTGTGTGTGTGCGCATATATATATATATATATATATATATATATATATATAAAATTACAGAATGTTAAAAAGATAAAAAAACTCATATAAAAAATTTATTATTTTAATATGTATTAAATAAATCTGAATTAGTATTTTATTCAAGAATTGAGAATTATAATATTTTTATTACAGCATAAGGATTATGGTTTGTGGAATTTTTGTTAATGATCTTTTACATTCAAAGTTGAATTATAATATCAAAGTTTAATTATTCATACAGTTTGTTTAAAAATTACCAACTTGCTTATTTTAAAACTTTTTTTATTCTATTGAAATTTTGAATTAGAAGTGTGTGATGTTAGTGGAATAGTGATTGTGGTCGGTTACTAACGTGGGGTTTTCAACTGTCCTACTTTATGTCTATTTCCCATCTATCATTCTCCCTAAAATTTCTTCAAATTGTTTTTTATTTTTTCCTTTTCAATTTTCTTGGTTTAGATGAATGTTTTAAGTAATAAAACTATATTTAAAACTAATTAAATGAACTGTAATTGATTGATTATTACATGTTCAACTAAGACAGCATATTTAATAAATAAAAGACAAATAATTAATGTATATTTTAATAATTTTTCAACAGTGTAACTTTCATTTCCACTTTTATGGGTACGTTCCACTGTATAATTGAAATTATTTATAAATTATTTTTATTTGTAAATTTTTTTTACTAATATTAAATTAATATCTTACTGTATATTCTTTTTTTTTTTTGAAAATGAAAAGAAGAATATAGATAAAAAAAACCTTTGTAGATAAGCTTTTTGTTAATGGTTTTACTGTAAATTATTTAAATTTATTGTCATTTTATAGATTCAAAAAATCATTATAGAGATTAAATTAGATTAATTTTTTATTAAGTGATAGTTAAGCTTTTTTTTTTCTATTTGAAAGAATAAAATATTAGAAAAATGTTTGACTTAAAATGTTGTGCCTAAATTTTGTTATTTTTTTTAAGTTGGTGTACAATATTTGATCTCAATTGTAGTTCTTATTTGAGTAGATGTCCGTGTATTCTTGATTTATAATGATTTGATCCTACACTCACTAATAATTTTTTAATTTTTTTTTACTAACAATTTTCATCATGATAACTTTTTATTAAGTGTTGTATTGTTCCTAATATTGGGTGGTAGCTTAATGCGTTTTCTCGATTTGTAAAAAAATTAGTAATTTTATTTGTATATTTTTTACTTATTTATTAAATGAACTATAATCTTGAGTCTATTTATTTGTAAATTGACATAGTTGTTATTTAAAAGTATTTAATTATTAATTAAAGTTTGAATTCAATGAGTTTTGTATTTTTCATAGTTTTGAAACACGGCCCAACCTGGCCGGTCGGGTTAGGATAACCGCGATTAGGCCAAAAAATGGAGTCGGGTGACGCCTAAAACTCTATTTGGTCAAACTCGATCAACCCATGTGACATGGGACCAAGTTTGACCTGTGTTTTTTTAAAATTTTATAATATTTTTGTATTTTATTTATTTATTTAATATTATTTTAATCACCGGTTGACCCCGGGTCAATTCCAGATCGACTCTCTAACCCTTGATCTAATCCCTCGGTTGGGTTGACGATCGAGTCGAGTTTAAAAACATTGGTAGTTTTACGTGATACGTACTCTCTGTGGTTTTTTTTTACATGAACTCAATATACACTATTTCAATAATTTAATTGGCCAACATGAAATTTGTTTTTTTAATGTTGGCGATTTTAGTGCAACACACTGGAAAGTAAACATGAAAATACTTAAATTATATAATACTAAATAAATTAAAAATTTCATGATGATATCATAAGATTTGAAATCTTGATCTATGATGATAATAATGCACAAATCAATTCAAATACATGTGTCTGTAAGATTTTCCAACCTTAGTGATTTTCGTAATATTAATTGCTCTAGCATGTTGGCATTTCCTTGAAGAGACTGATATTTATTCATATACAATTATACGTTGTAGCATTAGGATTCACGAGTTGCAACGGATTGAAAATATTGATATGTGACAAGAATAAGAACCTAACAAATACAACTACGTTTGTGGTACGTAAATTTTTTAAAAATTTGTGATATTTTTATAATAAAAAATAATGATATTATATTATTTTGTGTAATGTTATTAATTCCATCTAAACTTTATTACTATTAACAAAAATAAGAAATTGCGTTTTAAGAGAGAGATACCCATGCAACGCACGGTGCAATTATTGGTAACTGTACTAAAACATAAGGATTTTGCTTTTCTAGCCATTTTTTTCTTTTTTGGTTTTCTTTTTTTTCGTTTCCCAACCTTTTTCGATTATATGGCAGTGTTTCTTGATTTACAATAGCTTTAATGATGCCATAATTAATGATGCTATAATCACACAAGAAATTTACTTCATTCCATGCATGTTTGGAACAATACATCCATTAAGTCAATACATTAAATCTGACTTCAAATAGCCAGTAATAAATCTGATTTCAAATTTCCTCTCAAACAAACATAAGTATTTTACATTATAAACTAATTTGATTCATCTCAAACGTGCAGAGTATGTTAATCCAGGAGATCCTTTTTGGTGGTATGTAGCATGTGAGGCAATATTTTTGCACGACCAACGATTAGAAAAATGTCATGGGAATACGAATAATTCTAAATTTTCTTTATGTTGCAATCAGAGTAAAGTTAGAGTTCCTCGAATACCCGATCCTCAGGAAATTTTGAAAGATTTATTATATAGTTCAAGTGATAAAAGAAAATATTTTATTGAGAATATTCGAACTTATAATATGGTGTTTGCATTTATATCAATGAAAGGTAATTAGAGGACTATTGATAAGAGTTTAAATGATGGAATATCGACACCTGTTTTGAAATATTAATGAAATTGTGCGTGTGTGTGTGTTTTTTTTTAAATATTTCGTTCTAATACTAATGTAAGCTTTGTTGCTATTAATGAAAAGAAAATTTGTGTTTTCCAAATGATTGATTACCGTGCAATGCACGGTTTCAAAACCTTTACACCACTTCTTCCATTTCAACCCCATCTTCGAAAAACCCAATCTTCTTCAACTACCTCATACACATCTTCAATTTTCCCATTCCCAAGGCCCTTAAAGTTAGAGATAATTTTTCCTATACAAACCCTTCCAAAAACCCAAAATTCTATTGTTCTTCACCTTAAATCCATTCAATTCTCAGATACCCAAATTAAATCCTGCATCATTCATCCCCTCAAATTCTTTTTGCATCAATCGAAAGAATCCTCTAGCCCAAAATATCATTCTTCCAAAGCCTCGGGTTAACGGGCTCCCAATTGCCTGATTTTCTTTCTAAGCATTCTCATCTGTTGAAGATGCTAATGAAAATGTCTGCCAATCTAAAAGGTCTAGTTGCAAGGGCTTTGGAATTGGGATATTCACTTGATTCAAGAATGTTAGTTCATGGTATTCACACAATGAGTTGCAAGTGTTGATACTTACAATTGGAAATCGAAGTTGTTTATGAATTTCAAGTTTTCGACTGATGAATGTAGGAAAATGTTCATGGAAGTTCCCACATTGCAGAGGACATCGGAGGAGAAATTGGGATCTGACTTGGAAACTATGAAGATCGAAAAATTAGTATTTGTACCTCATGCAACGAGTTTGATTTATAGCATGAAGGAGAGGGTGATACCTCGTTGCAGAGTTTTTCAAGCTCTTAAGGTTG
Organism: Jasminum sambac; assembly: GCA_018223645.1. Taxonomy (NCBI): domain Eukaryota; kingdom Viridiplantae; phylum Streptophyta; class Magnoliopsida; order Lamiales; family Oleaceae; genus Jasminum; species Jasminum sambac. The sequence goes on from CP073643.1 coordinate 11,161,882, forward strand.
TGATGGAGAAGACTAGATTTCTTTATGCACTACGTATTACTGATGAGGAGTTTGTGAAAAGATTTATGCTGAGATTTCAAGATCATGCTGAGGATCTCCACAGGCTTTTGGAATGTTACCATTTATCTCCATAGCTGCATCTGTTGCCATTCTGCGGGATACAAATTTTAAGGGGTGATTCATAGCGTATTAAATGGTTCATAGATGCAAACATTCGTTTCTAATATAGTCTTTTGATTATTCTTGATCTTGTTTATGTGGTTTTTTGTAAGGAAGTTGTATCAAATTGTAGCATTCAAATTGGCAAATGTAGTATCCGTAATTTGTTGCGATGATCAAAGCTAGCTAGCTACGGTTCTAACTAAGCTGTTGTGACTTGGAATAAATGATTATGCTCGATTGTTGTGCCTTTTCTTACTCATTTGTTGATTAGGACTTTCTTTTTTCCATACTGAGTAGAATACTTTTTCCGTCTCTGTTAGTACTATACGAGGCCTATACATTTAGGATTGATTAGGGAATTACTCGCTATCGTATTATGTAGAATTGGAGATTATGTTCATTCATATTATTCATTCAGGCCATTCTTTTTTATTTGGTTGATTCTTCATATGACATGGAGTTATTGAAAGGGAAAATGATTCTCATTAGTCCCCAACTTATGACATTGTTCAGCAATTTGATCCCCAACCTTTTTCATTTATGAGCAGTGCCATTGATCTATTGGTCTCCCTTAGAGGAATTTGCTACTACAAGGAGAAGTTATAAGCAATACCACTAAAAAATTGCAAAAGAGCCATGGTTTGCATAACACTTTTACAAAGTAGTATGTTTGTCTCTTGTTTTTATTATTTTGAATGAAATATAGAAACATATACTGAATGATTAATCTACTTGTACACCCATTTATACACTTCATAATAGAAAAGCATGCAAATATTCAAGTGCCCACATGTGGGCGAATGAGCGACATGGATAAACAAAAGGTCTATAGGAATAGGACTGGTACTTGGAAGCGAAATGAAACCTTGGTGACAGAAATTCTTATTTTGCAAGTTTTGAGACAACAACGCAGTTCTGATGAATATTTGAGGATTCACGCTGCTAAAAGAAAATGTACTCCGATCCAAACCCACACTTGTTCAACTACCAGATTATTTAAATTGAGAGAATAAACATTTTCATCATTCTCTCACGTCCAAATTCACCTTCATTTCTCAATGCCTTCTCACGAATATCATTACTTGATTGCAATTATGTGTACAGATACAACTCCATATTGAACGAAATATTCTATTTAAACATACTGAGATAACATAACAATGATGAAACCACATTAGATTTTGACAGCTTACATTCGTACAACTATCTACGTATATAGATAACCATTCCTCTAGTGGAACTGCTATTATGTTGGAAGTAATCGACAAAATGGTTATGTTTAAATTAAATGAAGTGATAAGGGACTCTTTATCACAGGAAGCAACTTTGAAAGTGACAGAAGTTGAAATTGTAGTCGTTGCAACAAGAATACAACATTATGCATCATTAAATACGTGGACGAGAACAAGATGTCCAAAGGGAACTTACTATTTGTAGACCTTGGTAGTACTCTCCCAAGGCAACTAGGCCATGAGCAGCTTGGCGGACGCTAAGGATTCAAGAAATCTGCTGAAGAGTTTCCTGACGTAGATGGTCGGCCTGTATATATATAAGCATTCCAAGTATTAACAATTATATTATATCAGTTCATAGCACAATCTATAGAGAAAAGAGAGGTGCCGAAAATACTAGTTAAATAATATAAATTGGAATCGATCTTTTAGTTTAAACTTTTAGACAAGTAGGCTACACAAGTCTTAACAAGGCAAGCAAAGTCTACCTGATTTACGAACTTCAATAGCACGTTCAACTTTCAATAGCAACGCAAATCCAGGGGAGATGGTTTCCTCCGCCAAGGCCACATTGGTTGCGATAGTATCCATGATTATTCGGTGGAGCTTATCCATTCCTATTGATAATGCTTCTTCTGCATGCTTAGACGGCGCTTTAAGGTTACAAATCTCCAAAAGTTATTGATCTATTAGAGGTTCTAGATGTGGGACAAGAACCTACAGTTGGCAAATGTAAAGTTTCTCATTAATGTGACTTTTTGATTGTCATAACACAAGAAAGTAATGCGAAATAAACACTTACGCACCTTTAGAAGCTCGAAGGGGCGATGGCCTCCAATCCATGAGAAACAATGTTCAACTGTTGTTCTCCAAACCACAGAGATGAGATAGCATACATTTGTCTTTGTAGCCGTTTTTCACGACCCAAGGTCTTTGAGAAGATTCTAGAGACAAGCTTATACTAGAATCCGACACAATTCTCTAGAGGACTTTTACATAAGACTCAGAAGATTCTAGATCTTTGTATCTAGAATACTCTTATATAAATAACCTTGTAAATATCCTAGATATTTTTGTAGAGAATTCTAGAGACCCATTTATAGCCGTTAGATCGAGATGATCACCACCGTCCATTTGAGGAGGTAGAAGTATAAATAGGGGTATGATCTTCATTCGTAACCATCCAAGAGTTGTAAGGCTTTCCAAGCAATACAAAGTATTCTCTCAAACTCCAAGTGTTCTACTTTGCCTTGTGTTCTTCTAGTTCTCTATACTTAGCAACTAGTTCATGGAAGGCTGACTTAGTATGAAGTCTTGCACGGGGCGGACGATTGAAACACTAAGGCCACTCGTTGTTTGTGTTGAAACTATAAGTGCGTGACAAGTGGCATCATGCATTTGTCATATGTGCGGAAGCGAGTTTCATGTCTGCTACTAGGGTGTTAATGGAATGGGTGGGGGAGCTTGTCCCATCCCTAGCGATCGTGCCCCATCCCTGCGACATGGCAGGATTGACATGTGCTGATTATGTGGCCTATATACATAAAATGTGTTGATTATGGGGTGTATTTCCGGGTATGCTCGTAGTCCTATCCAAAGTATCATGTGTTGCCAGCTTGCTGGTCCAGGGTTGGGGTAAGTCTGGTGTCGGGGAGAGTTATTATGCTTGGGTTGTTACGACCCGAATTTTCACACATTTTAATTTCAGCTACTACTTGACCAAAGCCGTTAATTTTGGGTCAAAGTCAAATTCTTAAAGGAATTTAATTTGGTCTATTAAAAGTTTATGGATTTAATTGAGATAATTAGAACTTTATGGGCCAATGGTGCAATATTAACTCATAAGGACCTACTTATATTAACCTATAAAGACAAGGGACCTAGGTTGCAAATGGTTATAATATATATATACACATATATGAAACAAAACAAGCCAATTCCAATTGCTGTGTGAGACACTAGAAGCCAATTCACGCGTCGGAAAAATAAAAAGAAAGAAAAAGAAAGGAAAAGAAAAGAGAAAAGGGAAGGAGGAAAAGCTTGGGTTCGTCGTGGTTTCGCGTGGTAAGTGTGTTTCTTTAATTTTATCTTATGGAATCCGAGGTAAATAGTGAAAATAAATTTTAGAGTTTTACCAATAGACATTGGGGATTTGAAATTTATCATTGATTTTGGGTCAATTAGGTGTTATTAAGATATTATTTGGCCCTAATTAATTATTTTGAAGTGGAATTGATGGTAATTGAGTAGTAGGTGATGAAGTGGATTGAAGCTCACATTACCTAGATGCTAAAAATTAGGAATTCATTATGTGATTCAATTGGGTGGTTCCAATAGTATAGAATATTGTTAAACCAAAGGAAGAAGAGGAATAAAGCAATGGAATGGAGAAATTAGGGATTTTTAGAAAAGTTAAAGTTTAGTATTTGATGTGGTTAGGCCATTGGTTGGGAATCCAAGTGTGTAGATTTTAATTAAAGCATGTTATTATTTCAGGTGGTGACGAGGCGATTGGGGAAGCCTACCAACCAAATTATAAGCTGTTCGTAGTTCTGTGAGTGGAAAAATTATATTTTTCATGAGATAGCATACTTTTAAATTTCAATATGCTTTTAAAGATTTTTATCATGATATGTTATTGTGAATGAATGTTTCAACAAGTCATGGATTTTATTAAGTAGCGCTTTCTTTTCAAAAGATTATATGAAAATTCTTTTAAAACCATCATAAGGTATCTCGTTAGATTTGCCCGTTCTGCATTGTTGTGATGTGTTCCACAGTGTATGACTAGAATTACAGAGGTCTTTAGGACCCACTTTCGTACACACATAGGCTTTGGGCCGTGTACGGGGGCGCTTAGCCTTTGGGGCTTGCTCTGCGCGTGAATGGCCAGATATTCAGACTACAGATCAGATTTTAAGCGACCCGTGTATTGAGTGCACTCTGCACAAGTGTGTTGTTAAACATAACCATTTTGTCGATTACTTCCAACATAATAGCAGTTCCACTAGAGGAATGGTTATCTATATACGTAGATAGTTGTACGAATGTAAGCTGTCAAAAGCTAATGTGGTTTCATCATTGCTATGTTATTTCACAAGAGTTTGGCACATCTCAGTATGTTTAAATAGAATATTTGGTTCAATATGGAGTTGTATCTGTACAAATAATTGCAATGAAGTAATGATATTCGTGAGAAGGCATTGAGAAATGAAGGTGAATTTGGACGTGACAGAATGATGAAAATGTTTATTCTCTCAATTTAAATAATCTGGTAGTTGAACAAGTGTGGGTTTGGATCGGAGTACATTTTCATTTAGCAGCGTGAATCCTCAAATATTCATCAGAACTGCGTAGTTGTCTCAAAACTTGCAAAATAAGAATTTCTGTCACCAAGGCTTCATTTCGCTTCCAAGTACCGGTCCTATTCCTATAGACGTTTTGTCTATCCATGTCGCTCATTCGCCCACATGTGGGCACTTGAATATTTGCATGCTTTTCTATTATGAAGTGTATAAATGGGTGTACAAGTAGATTAATCATTCAGTATATGTTTCTATATTTCATTCAAAATAATAAAAACAAGAGACAAACATACTACTTTGTAACAGTGTTATGCAAACCATGGCTCTTTTGCAATTTTCTGGTGGTATTGCTTATAAGTTCTCCTTGTACTAGCAAATTCATCTAAGGGGGACCAACAGATCAATGGCACTGCTCATAAATGAAAAAGGTTGGGGATCAAATTGCTGAACAATGTCATAAGTTGGGGACTAATGAGAATCATTTTCCCTCTCAATAACTCCATGTCATATGAAGAATCAACTAAATAAAAAAGAATGGGCCTGAATGAATAATATGAATGAACATAATCTCCAATTCTACATAATACGATAGCGAGTAATTCCCTAATCAATCCTAAATGTATAGGCCTCGTATAGTACTAACAGAGACGGAAAAAGTATTCTACTCAGTATGGAAAAAAGAAAGTCCTAATCAACAAATGAGTAAGAAAACGCACAACAATCGAGCATAATCATTTATTCCAAGTCATAACAGCATAGTTAGAACCGTAGCTAGCTAGCTTTGATCATCGCAACAAATTACAGATACTACATTTGCCAATTTGAATGCTACAATTTGATACAACTTCATTAAAAAAACCACATAAACAAGATCAAGAATAATCAAAAGACCATATTAGAAACGAATGTTTGCATCTATGAACCATTTAATAAGCTATGAATCACCCCTTAAAATTTGTATCCCGCAGAATGGCAACAGATGCATCTATGGAGATAAATGGTAACATTCCAAAAGCCTGTGGAGATCCTCAGTATGATCTTGAAATCTCAGCATAAATCTTTTCACAAACTCCTGATCTGTAATACGTAGTGCATAAAGAAATCTAGTCTTCTCCATCACATACCTTAAGAGCTTGAAAAACTCTGCAACGAGGTATCACCCTCTCCTTCATGCTGTACATCAAACTCGTTGCATGAGGTACAAATACTAATTTTTCGATCTTCATAGTTTCCAAGTCAGATCCCAATTTCTCCTCCGATGTCCTCAGCAATGTGGGAACTTCCATAAACATTTTCCTACATTCATCAGTCGAAAACTTGAAATTCATAAACAACTTCAATTTCCTATTGTAAGTATCAACACTAATGCAACTCATTGTGTGAATACCATGAACTAACATTCTTGAATCAAGTGAATATCCCAATTCCAAAGCCCTTGCAACTAGACCTTTTACATGTGATTTTGGAAAAACAAACATCCTAGGCAACATTTTCATTAGCATCTTCAATTGTGATCCTCGGATTCCACAATCCTTCTCCAAGTAAGTTAAATTGGCAGACAATTTCTCCTTCGAGGTAATAATCCAACTACACCTGGAGAGAACTGAAACACTTCAATGACTGTGTTCATCATTACTTCCCAAAACTTTCTTGATTATGCAGGGTATTAAGCTTCAATTAAGGCTGTTATTCAACAGATGAGAATGCTTAGAAAGAAAATCAGGCAATTGGGAGCCCGTCAACCCGAGGCTTTGGAAGAATGATATTTTGGGCTAGAGGATTCTTTCGATTGACGCAAAAAGAATTTGAGGGGATGAATTGATGCAGGATTTAATTTGGGTATCTGAGAATTGAAGGGATTTAAGGTGAAGAACAACAGAATTTTGGGTTTTTGGAAGGGTTTGCATAGGAAAATTTATCTCTAACTTTAAGGCCCTTGGGAATGGGGAAATTGAAGATGTGTATGAGGTAGTTGAAGACCATGGGTTTTTTGAAGATGGGGTTGAAATGGAAGAAGTGGTATAAAGGTTTTGAAAGAGAAACTAGTAATCGCACCCGTGCGTTGCACGGTAATCAATCATTTGGAAAACACAAATTTTCTTTTCATTAATACCAACAAAGCTTACATTAGTATTAGAACAAAATATTTAAAAAAAACACACACATACGCACAATTTCATTAATATTTCAAAACAGGTGTCGATATTCCATCATTTAAACTCTTATCAATAGTCCTCTCATTACCTTTCATTGATATAAATGCAAACACCATATTATAAGTTCAGATATTCTCAATAAAAAATTTTATTTTATCACTTGAACTATATAATAAATCTTTCAAAATTTCCTGAGGATCGGGTATTCGATGAACTCTAACTTTACTTTGATTGCAACATAAAGAAAATTTAGAATTATTCGTATTCCCATGACGTTTTTCTAATCGTTGGTCATGCAAAAATATTGCCTCATATGCTACATACCACCAAAAAGGATCTCCTGGATTAACATACTCTGCACGTTTGAGATGAATCAAATTAGTTTATAATGTAAAATACTTATGTTTGCTTGAGAGGAAATTTGAAATCAGATTTATTACTGGCTGTTTGAATTCAGATTTAATGTATTGACTTAATGGATGTATTGTTCCAAACATGCATGGAATGAAGTAAATTTCTTGTGTGATTATAGCATCATTAATTATGCATCATTAAAGTTATTGTAAATCAAGAAACACTACATATAATGGAAAAAAGGTTAGGAAACGAAAAAAAGAAAACCAAAAAAGAAAAAAATGGCTAGAAAAGCAAAATCCTTCTGTTTTAGTACAGTTACCAGTAATTGCACCCGTGCGTTGCAGGGGTATCTCTCTCTTAAAACGTAATTTCTTATTTTTGTTAATAGTAATAAAGTTTAGATGGAATTAATATCATTACACAAAATAATGTAATATGATTATTTTTTATTATAAAAATATCACAAATTTTAAAAAAATTTTACGTACCACAAACGTAGTTGTATATGTTAGGTTCTTATTCTTGTCACATATCAATATTTTCAATCCGTTGCAACTCGTGAATCCTAATGCTACAACGCATAATTGTATATGAATAAATATCAGTCTCTTCAAGGAAATGCCAACATGCTAGAGCAATTAATATTGCGAAAATCACTAAGGTTGAAAAATCTTACAGACACATGTATTTGAATTGATTTGTGCATTATTATCATCATAGATCAAGATTTCAAATCTTATGATATCATCATGAAATTTTTAATTTATTTAATATTATATAATTTAAGTATTTTCATGTTTACATTCCAGTGTGTCGCACTAAAATCACCAACATCAAAAAAAACAAATTTCATGTTGGCCAATTAAATTATTGAAGTGTATATTGAGTTCATGTAAAAAAACCACAGAGTGTACGTATCACGTAAAACTACCAATGTTTTAAAACTCGACTCGATCGTCAACCCGGCCGAGGGATTAGATCCAAGGTTAGAGAGTCGATCTGGAATTGACCCGGGGCCAACCGGTGATTAAAATAATATTAAATAAATAAATAAAATACAAAAATATTATAAAATTTGAAAAAAACACAGGTCAAACTTGGTCCCATGTCACATGGGTTGATCGAGTTTGACCAAACAGAGTTTTAGGCGTCACTCGACTCCATTTTTTGGCCTAATTGCGGTTATCCTTACCCGACTGGCCAAGTTGGGCCGTGTTTCAAAACTATGAAAAATACAAAACTCATTGAATTCAAACTTTAATTAATAATTAAATACTTTTAAATAGCAACTATGTCAATTTACAACAAAATAGACTCAAGATTATAGTTCATTTAATAAATAAGTAAAAAATATATAAATAAAATTTCTAATTTTTTACAAATCGAGAAAACGCATTAAGCTACCACCCAATATTAGGAACAATGCAACACTTAATAAAAAGTTATCATGATGAAAATTGTTAGTAAAAAAAATTCAATTTCTAAGTTTTAAGTTCATAAATTTATTTTAAAATTAAATATTTGAAAAAAAATGCTGTAATTGCAAATTGTCCCAAAAAAATTGCTCTATTAAAGTTACTTTAACAAAGCAATGTTTTAGACTGTGACATAACTAACTATATCTGTAATTGGCTGAAATTGCAATAAAAAATTATTAGTGAGTGTAAGATTAAATCATTAGAAATCAAGAATACACGGACATCTACTTAAATAAGAACTACAATTAAGATCAAATATTGTACACCAACTTAAAAAAAATAACAAAATTTAGGTACAACATTTTAAGTCAAACATTTTTCTAATATTTTATTATTTCAAATGGAAAAAAAGCTTAACTGTCACTTAATAAAAAATTAATCTAATTTAATCTCTATAATGATTTTTTAATCTATAAAATGACAATAAATTTAAATAATTTACAGTAAAACATTAACAAAAAAGCTTATCTACAAAGGTTTTTTTATCTGTATTCTTCTTTTCATTTTCAAAAAAAAAATACAGTAAAATATTAATTTAATATTAGTAAAAAAAATTTACAAATAAAAACAATTTATAAATAATTTCAATTAGATAGTGGAACGTACCCATAAAAGTGGAAATGAAAGTTACACTGTTGAAAAATTATTAAAATATACATTAATTATTTGTCTTTTATTTATTAAATATGTTGTCTTAGTTGAACATGTAATAATCAATCAATTACAGTTCATTTAATTAGTTTTAAATATAGTTTTATTACTTAAAACATTAATCTAAACCAAGAAAATTGAAAAGGAAAAAATAAAAAACAATTTGAAGAAATTTTAGGGAGAATGATAGATGGGAAATAGACATAAAGTAGGACAGTTGAAAACCCCACGTTAGTAACCAACCACAATCACTATTCCACTAACATCACACACTTCCAATTCAAAATTTCAATAGAATAAAAAAGGTTTTAAAATAAGCAAGTTGGTAATTTTTAAACAAACTGTATGAATATTTAAACTTTGATATCATAATTCAACTTTGAATGTAAAATATCATTAACAAAAATTCCACAAACCATAATCCTTATGTTGTAATAAAAATATTATAATACATTTTTTATATGAGTTTTTTTTATCTTTTTAACATTCCGCAATTATATATATATATATATATATATATATACATATATATACACACACACACACACATACACACACATACAAAAAGAATAAACAAATATTTTATAATAGCGTTAATGCAAAATAAAATATCAATTAGATAATGATGAAAAAATTATATTTGGACACTCAAAAAAAGTCAATTATAGAAATTATGTTAACTTATAATGTCTTAGTTAATTTAAAATATTTCTTATATAAATAAATACATAGTTTATGAGTATGCATCCTTTATTTTTTAAAAAATAATTTTTATGTTAATGTATAATATTTGAACACTAATAAAAATATTTGAGTCGATAATAAATATGAAAAGAATTTACGATTTTCAAAAAATTAATATTAATTAGAAAGTATTCAAGTGGATAAAAATTATAAATTAAAATTATTGTTATAATAATAAAAAATTAGTAAATAATATAAATTTATTAGAGGTAATATCAAAAATATAAATCAAAATCTTGCAAAATAAATTCTAATATGAGTCAAAATAAAGAAGAACTAACAAAAGAATTATATTGAATTTTTGCAAAAAAAAAGAGGAAGGAAACAAAGACAATTCCATTGCACACTTGTGCAATGGTGCAAACGTGTGTTTGCACTTTGCATTGCACAATGTGCAATGCAAATGGAATTCTTATTCTTAGTCAAACATTTGCACTTTGCATTGCACAATGTGCAATGCAAATGTTTGACTAAGAATAAGAATAAATTTTAAAAAACTACACCCTATTAAATACAATTTTGGAGGGAAAAGTAGCCCATGATTCAATTTTAATATAATTAAGATGAGATTTGCGTGGGTTAAGGTGGGAGAAGCGTACGAGGGTGGTGAACATTGATTTCCCAATCATGTGAGTGAGAAAGAAGATGGGGTAGTGGAATGGGGTTTATAGTCTACGAGGTGGAGGCGATGGTGGCTGCTCACGGTGTAGGTTTTTGATTTCCGACCAGAATGCCCTTAACAGGGAAGATGCTAAATATTTGCCAGGTGTTGATTTTGCTGATGGTCCGTAAACTTTTTGAAAAATGACTAATACATGATACATATAAAGGAAGGAGAGAACGTGAACATAGGGATATCAACGAGCTGAGCCGAGCCCGAGCTTAAAAATTGGGGCTCGAGCTCAGATCAAACGACCTTTTTACGAGATCGATAAGAGCCGAGCTCGGCTTGATAAAAAAATGAAGCTCGGGCTCGGTTGAGCTTTGTCTTTTTTAAAATTTTTTTATTTTTTTATAGCCTATATAGTTTTTGTCATGAAATTGTCAATAAAGTATTGCTACATATAAAACGATCAAAAATTATTGAACAAATTGTTGAGTTGATCGTATCATTTAAATTTTTGGAACAGATAAAAATTCAAAAAATGTTAAATAATAGGCTAATACACAAATCGAGCTGAGCCCGGCTCACAAATCACGAGCCGAGCACAGATATACGAGCCAGCTCGCAAAAACTCGACGAGCTTTGTAAGTTGAACCCGGTCTGGCTCAGTTTTGAAATAGGAGGCTCGGTTGGGGCTCATGGCTCACTTAAGCGAGCCACGAGCCAAGCCAAGCCTGACCTTTTTGGCCAGTTGAGCCCGAACTTGTCAAGCCGACTCGCTCATTTGACATTACTACGTGAACGCCTTTTTCAAATTGAGAGAGACAGAGAATAAAAGCTCTTTCCTAAAAATGTTGTCAATTTTCCCTGTCTTGCTATTTTCGAGAAATATTTAAGTTTGAAATTAACTTTGAAAGCATGCCCAATACAACAGCAGTCCACGATGCTGCAGTGTATGAGAGATAAAGACACACAAAAAATCGATTTCACATTTTCTTTCTTTTTTACAACTTTTCTCTCTCTTTATCCACTTTTTACGCACTTTTTCTTCACTTTTTCTCCATCGTATCACATGCAATGTAAACACTCCACATTCATTTCCACATCCTTCACCATTATTTTATTTTTATTTTTAAAATTGTTTCTATCTCTCCCTTCTTTTTCATTTTTCCCACTATTTTTTCTCAAATTTCTCACTCTTCCCACTTAATTAAAATAATATTTCTCTCTTTCTCTCTCATATAACATTACACACACAAAAATGTAGCATTGTCCATATCATATCATAATTTGAAAAGCGCGCAACGGGTGACCCGATGACGGATATGCAATATAACCAGTAATTCTAATCCGTAACACAGTAATCCCAAACAGAGATAATAAAAACAGTCAATAACGTGGATTTGATGACAGAGAACAACCAAAGAAGAACTTCTCTTGGTTAAAAAACTCCAGGCACTTTGCCAGTCAAACAGTCCACTATAGAGAAAGGTTCGAACTTACAGACCACCAGACATTGCTAACCTAGCACTCGGATCTCCTGTCTCTACAAGTAGATGTGTGACCCGCACAATTCCGAACTCCGGTACCTCTTTCTCTGCATGGATCCGCCCAGAACACCCCATGTTCTAGTCCAGCTGGAACTCCAGCCGCCCAACCAAGCCTCAAAAATATAGAGGCCGTTAAGCAATGAGTTTAAGGATGGTCAGTTTGAACCCTCTCCATTCAGTGATCCTCCTAAGGTATGAAGAGTATGATGATCACCCCCTCACAGATTCAAGAACAAGCAACCAAGGTCGAGAAAACTTGAAGAATAATGATCAATCTCGACTCTCTCACAATTTCGCGCAGTCACCTCGGTTGGAAGATAGGTCACGACCTGTTTAAATAGAGTACAAACGCGAACTGGGCCGGACAAGCACATGGGCTGCTCTAGCACCTGGGTGGGCCACTCAAGCGACCCTTGAGCGGTTCTCGAGCGGTCCCTCTCTGGCCGATCTGCTCGAGCATTTCTCGAGCGGAGACTCTCTGGCTGACCTGCTTGAGCACTTTTCCAGCGGCTTCCAAACATAATCTTCACCCTTGACTTCTTACATGATTACAACGAGGACTAACTGACAGAATAAAAATTACAACGAAATCCACCCTGTTTTTGTACACATGCTGCCAACACATCAAAACCTAACAATCTCCCCCTTTGGCATCATGTGACAAAACCATGTTCCTAGTAGAAGAGTACACGCCTTATCACCCAACCAGACACAACTCTCATTGACCTGTACTTCAACACAGCAATTCCTGTCACCTGACACATCACAACTCAAGCAACCCAGTGAAACGCATTGTGAATCAGAAACAGAAGAACATAACAGGTATAGTCAAACACACCACATTGTCCACCACCGAAATCTCCTTTACTCAAATCACCAAACGTAAAGATGATCCCATTGAGTAGCAAAGTCAAGTGCATTAAGAAACATCATATATAAGCCGAAAACATAACACAAAATGATATAAAATGATACCCCCCCTAAAACAAAGCATTAAACAAACCAAATTACTCCCCTAAACCTAGCATTACCCTAAACCTAGCATAACCGAGCATTACTCCCCCTAAACCTAGCATAAAACATACCATATTATACTCCCCCTTTTTGTCACTAAGGACAAAGGGCAAACCACTACTCACTCATATCAATGCCACCAGACCGTCATCCTCTTCACCGTCATCATCGGCCGCTGTACCACCATCACTATCATCCTCATCCTCCACATCGCCATCACTCTCATCCTCAACAGGCTGAAGCTGACGCTAGAGAGCACAGACATCAGCATGAACGGAACGAACATCAGACTGGATGGAGTGAACAAGGGTCTCCTAACGCTCCTGGTGAGAAAGGACTCGGGAAAGGTGATCAAATATGGTCACCAGCAGATCAGCCCCTAAAGGAACACGGGATGAGGATGGAGCATCGAAATGAGGAGGTGCAACCCGCTCGTCATCACCGGAGGGCGGGTCCTATCGCCGGGCACGATGTCGCAAGTGAGAGTGATTATTCGCCATAGTACGGGTCCCAATCTCAGTACTGGGAAGAGATGTAGCAAGGAAGGGAGGAATCTCAAAGCCCAATCCCATCAGAAGGCGAGCAATGAAGCGGGCATAAGGAAGTCCTGTGCCACTATTCGGCCGATTACCAATCTTCGCCATGATGTAGAATATAAAGTCACAGATGTCTATAGTCACTGGACACCAAGGCATATAGAAACTCAGCAAGTTGAAACGCCATGGAGGTTTTGTGCCCAACTTGCCACAAATTGTTGCACTGAAAAAGCCGCAATGTCCGATAGTGAGGGAAAAGCTCACCAGCAGGTAACGACCCTGCAAGAAGTACTCGACCGAACAACCGTGTCGATAGTGTCTCATGAGACGGGCCACCGGCGGATCCATATAGAAAGGTCGGATTAGGTACGCGCAGGACTTGAAATACCTCAAAGATCACATTAGGAGAAATGGTGAATGTGCGGCCACGAACAGACACCTTGAAGTCATTGCGCGTAATCTCGAACATATTGATGTACCATTCTTGGACCAAATCAAAACTAGAACTAAAGAGCTCAGTCACAAGGGGTTCCCAATGACGCGTAGAGAAGATAGCAGCAACCTCGGGCTGAATCTCGCTCAGTGTTACCTCACACTCAAAAAGCACGGGACGAGTCTTGTAGTGATCACGGTAGTGAGCAGATGCCTCGTCATCTCTGAACCGATGGCCCAATGACAGAGACCCTGAATCCCTAGTGGTAGAGCCACCGGCAGACGTGCCACCACGACTGCAAACCATCCAGACAAGGTGCATAGAAATTAGGGACCAACGAAGATGGCAACGAGTCGATGGAACCTGACTATTGCTGAACATATATGCAGGAGAGATGCAAATGACATTCGTACAAGCAAGCGCTCAGGAAGAAGTAAAGATGGAAAACACTAAATTATTGTGTTTTTTGAAAAAAACAACGTAAAATAAGCAAACCAAGAAGGTGGGAAAAAAGGAACAACAACAAATACTGCTGAGCGAAGTTGTATCTAGGCATGGGTCATCTGATTATGGCCAAAAATGCCACCATAACCCCACCAATCGGTCCCAATACCACCATAATCAGATGACCCATGCCTAGATGCAACTAAAGATGCAAAGAATTCAAGTATACACACTCACATTCAAAAGACCCACCTCAAGAACACAACCAAGAAAAATTTCAAGAAAATGGAAATAAAACCATGGATTGAGCACATTACCTTGAGGAAGAGGATGATGGGATGGGAGAAGGGAAGAAACTGGCTAGAATTTCCAAAGACAATCACAAACTTGAGAACCAAATGTTTTAGAGGGATGGTGGAGATGGAGATGTGCTCGAGCGGGAGGAAGGAAGGAAATGGTGCTCGGGCATATTTGACCCTTTTTAAATCGTATGTTGCATTTTTTTTGTTTTTTTTTGATGATTTTGTAAAACGAACGAGAATGGTGAAAATTAAGCACATGGACCATGTACCGTTTGCCCAAATACATTATCCTCGAGGTACACGCGGTGATTAACCTGGTCATCTACCCACACAGTAAAAAAAAAATCACGAGCTACCCACGCATGTTAAGGTCTCACCAATTTCCCGTGATGGCATCCCAACCGTAGAATGTTAGTGTAAGGCATGCTACAATCACCGAGTGAATGAGTTGTTTTTATTTTTTTATTTTAATTTTTTTAAATTTTTTTTAATTATTTATTTATTATTTTTTTTTGTCTTCCTCTTCCTTTTTACATATATATATATATATATATATATATACTTTCTTTCCTTTTTTTTAAACACACTCATGCCCATGCCAGATTCACGTGTGCAAGCTTCTCCCCATTAAGCTTTCTAGATGGCCCTTGTAGCGGGCTTTAGGCTGACAACTCCCAAACCAAATGGCCTTAGGGTGCCAAGTTTTAAAGGGACCCTTTCAGACTTATTCACCCGAGACACCTAGGCTACGAGGAGAAGGACGTGACAATGACCGAGGCTCCAATTCCCCCCTTTTTCCGCCTCTTTTTTTGTGTTTTTAAAAACAACCGTAGACGCCCAATGAGAGCCACCCCAACTCTCACCCATGCGACCGACACACCGCCACAAGACCTCAGTGTGGGCTGTGCAATAGTTGCATGGAGCAGCTGTGAATTTCACGTAGACCGATGGGAAACACAGACCAAGTCACGCAACCGTACAACCTTATGGTACACTGCATCCTGGTAAATATGGTAGTACGCGAAAAAGCTGTAAGACAACTGATAAAGACACCATAAATAAAATGCACCGGACACACAGTGACAAAGAACCAACATGCATGCGTATGGTTATGACAATGCAGGTGTGAGCATGCATCTACCTAAGTCCTAGGGAGGGACACAATCGCCAATGGTGTTTCACAAAAATTCAAACCTGAGACCATCTAAAGGCTTAGTGAAAAGATGTGCCAACTAATTTTCAGTGGGAATATGTTCAAGGGCAATCACTTTAGTTTCAACTAAATCTCGAATAAAATGATGCCGAATATCAATATGCTTTGTTCGAGAATGTTGAACGGGATTCTTAGAGATGTTAATGGCACTGGCTAGTACCAATATAGAAATAGCCTCCAGAGGTACTCGTCCGATCATCAGCATTGCCTGCCTAGTCAGCATCCGAGTACCCAGCAAGATCAAGACTAGATCCTCTGGCATAGTATATGCCATCATCGATAGTCCCATTGACATACCGAATAATACGTCGAACCGTAGCAAAGTTGGACTCGCGCAGATCGGCTTGAAAATGAGCACATACACCTACACTAAACGAAATGTAGGGTCGGCTAGCAGTTAGGTAGAGCAACACTCTTGCCAGCGGGGTCGAGACCCACCTTAGTCGTGGTGCTCATGGGTGTTCTTGTGTGTCTCTTATTGTTTAACCCAAACCGCTTAACAAGGTTCTTGGCATACTTAGATTGGGAGATAAATATCCCATCAATAGTCTACTTTAATTGGAAGCCAAGAAACGACCTAAGATCACCCACCATGTTCATCTCGAACTCTTGCTTCATGCACTCAGCGAAGTCATGAGCAAGGGACTCAACTGGCGATCCAAACACTATATCATCAACGTAGATCTGCACAATGGTGATAGTCGCTTGCATCCTTCGAATGAACAGAGTTCTATCTGCACCACCTCTAGAGAAACCATTCTCTAAAAGATATGCAATAAGCCTGTCATACCAAGCTCTAGGAGCTTGTTTGAGCCCGTAAAGGGCCTTCTTAAGCTTATAGACATGATGAGGATAGTGGGGATCAACAAACCCTTTGGGTTGTTCAGCATAGGCCTCCCAAAGAAGAAATTTGGCATATTATCAATTTAATAATCATTATAAACAGAGCAACGAATCTGGACAATATTCTACAATTTATACGAAATAACACTCAGCCTATAAATATGGGCAGCCTCCACATTGTCCATTACACAATCACTCTCAATCACAAACGAATTATACAAAATAAAAAATCATCCAATTCATCATGACAACTTGGTTGAGCCAGTCGAATGAAATCAACGATCACAAAACTGAATGGGGACTGCATGTGTGCGTGGCCAGAAAATGGTTTTTACATTATCCACAGCCTAATGGAGAAAGTGGAAAGTCGATGGAATTCCTTTTTATGGATGAAGTATAGTGATTTATCTACTTACATATAATTTTTTGTTCTACTTATATAATGATCTAACTGCTTTTGTTATCCATTTTCCCTAGGGCACGTGTATTCCAGGCACTGTTGTCGACAATTTTATAGATACTTTCAAAAACCGCATCGAAGAGAGGGGGTTCTATAGAATGATGCATTTCACCGTTGTTGCTAACAAGCTAAGCTACAGGGCAGCAGATCACAAGTGGAGATTGAAATTCATGAGGTCGAATCTAGTCTACATAGAGAAGAGATTAACGTTTACTCTCAGCATATACAATTTTAAAAATCTCGGCTCCCCTGCACGTTATCCCAAGGCTGATACCATAGCAACGTTTGATAATCATCACTGGTTCCAAAATTTTACGTTCATTCAAATTTTTTCTTCGTGCTCACGACCAAATTTTATTGACCACGCAGACGTCATAGGACAAATTGTTGACATCGATACAGCCAACTCAACCAGATCCAACATCGTTGAAACAACTTTAAACGATAATGAGTACATATTATTATGTTGTGTTCTGCCTGCTTTTTCACAATCAATTCCGCTTTATAATGTACTAAGTGTGTTACGCTTCACAGGAAAAACTCTATTAAAGCAACCTTATGGGAAAATCATGCACGCACTGTGGTTGACTACCTGACAAGACGAGGCCAAGTTTCTGTTGTCATAATAATACAGCTATGCCGGGCAACGCTTTTTAGAGGTAACAACACTTCCTAACGAGTTAAACAACATTATAGCATACATACAAACGCCTATTTTTACGTGTCAAATTTCAGGCTATGTTTCTTTGACAACAACATACTCAACTAGAGTTATAATTAACAAAGATATTCCTAAAATTACTGAATTCAAGAGCAGGTAAAGACTTCATTTTCAAAGGTCTTTGGGTTACGCCTTTTCCCTTTGGAAAATCTCATAATGACTAGCATGTGTACTCAGAATAACGGAAGAAAATGGCAACAGCTCAGCAAGCTTGAGTCATTTATCATGTGGCAATATTTCAACAACCAATGAATTTCAGAGTGAAGATCTCCCAGTCAGAAAGATAGAGGATATTATTATGTTAGAAAACAAGGTACCAACATATCAAACATTTAGACTCTAAATCTTCTACCCCTCAAAACTAAGTAAAAATGGTAATTCCTATTTCAGACCGGGGAATTTTGGATCGTAGCAACAATTGTGGATGTCCAGCCAGGGGACTGGTCATACTATGCATCTGGTCATACTATGCATGCAATGAATGTTCTTAAAAACTCATAGCGACCACTAATGGTTTCAAGTTCCCAGAATGTAACGGCACACGATCTCACGGAGTCACTAAATATAGGCTCAGGGTGAAGGTGGTGGACGGTACAAGCGGCATCGTGTTACTCTTATGGGATAGTGACGCCCAAACTTTGATCGGAAAGACAGCACATGAAATCAAGGAGAAAATTGGCAAGGTAAACATTTTATCGTTATTAATAGCCCGAACGACTCATGCATATAACCATGACTAATTTGTACAATCCACCTGATTTTTTTTTTTAAGAGAAAGGAGGAAGACAATAGCATTCCTAATGAGATTGAGGATATTATTGGAAGAATTGTCTATTCAAATATCAAGTAAAATTGGAGCACATTCAAGGCATGGATCGCACATACTTGGTGAGAGCTATAATAGACGACGGTGATACCGTCAAAAGATACAGGAAAAGCGTTCATGGGATAGCTGAAGATCTAGAAATCCAGAAGATTTCTGACGGTGAAGAAGACAACGCAATGAAGAACAATGAAGAGAAGGTTTTTACCTATGAAAAATAAATTAATTAATGAATACTAATTGGCTAAGTGACTTACTTTCTAATTTAAAGTATGTTTTGGTTTTCTTTTTTTTTTTTGTTTTTCAGAAACATTATGATTTAGAGGAGGATAGTTCAATTACACCTTCGAAGAAACGTATTGGCCACGAAGAGGATGGAGGAGATTTAGAGATCCAAATGTCATCAAGCAAGATGATGAAGATCAAGGAAGTTAAAATAGAATAGAAAAACACTAGGTGGCCAGTTTCTCTAATTGATGTTTCGCTGTTGTTTTAAGCACCCAATAAAGCACTGAACAATGATTATGTATTCTTGCATGTCAATATTTCAATAAAGTACTCTAATTTTTTATTTTTTGCCTAATAATTTTTTCAATATTTGTGCTTCAAATTATTTCTGCCCAGCTAAATTCTAATCACAGCAAATGGTCCCCGTCGTTAACCCACCCCAAATACTCATTCATCTCGAGGTCGCAACCTCTAAAACTCTAATTTTCCACTGACTGTCTTTAGTCAACTAATAACCCACTCATCACAAATCAAATCCACTGAAACATTAAAATACATAAAATGTCATAATTTATAGCATGACTGAAAACCATCTAGGAAATAATTCATGATCCACTATAGAGAGAGAATAATAATTTATGCATCATTGTCAAAGCTAAAATGCAAATTCAGCAAAATTAACCATCCAACAGATTAATCATTCTCGACTAATTCATGTAATATACTTTCACCAACTATTTGCTAATTGAAGCTCTAATTCATCTCCGACTATTTCCTTAGTCACGTAATGAGCAGGCAGTCATTCATCATCCATTACAAAGAGAGAGAATAATAATTTATGCATTACTATTGATACTAAAAATAAAAATGAAAAAAGGAAATTCAGCAAGATCAATCATCCAATGAATTAATCGTTCTTGATTAATTCATGAATTCATGCAATATATATTCATCAACTATTATTTGCTAATAGATGGCACTGTTATGGTGATAATGCATTTATACAATACATTCATCATAAAATCAATCTAATATAAAATAAGTATTTAAATTGCTTATTTCTATAACAGCCTAAAACAGTAAAATAACTCGTGACATACATGACTTACAACTAATTAATAGCATAACCTTTAGTTAAAAATCTTAGCCCAAATAATCAACAAAATTATATCAAGGAACAGGTTTGGTATTTAATAGGTGCTAAAATCACTTTTTATTTTCCATATTCTGAAACTCGATTCTAGAAATCAAAATTTAATGCACTGTAATAATGACAAGCATAAATTAGTAGCATAAATTTAGATAAAAATCAATTTTAAATACTACTTTCCTATGTCAAGTATCCAAATCTGCCACTTACTGTTTTCTATATCTTAAATATTATAATTCTCTAAATCTACACATAGTACTACATTTCTAATTCTTTCAATAAATTGAATACTCTGTCATATTATCCTTTGGTACTATCATCTTCATCATTCGCTAATATGATGAAAGGGAATTATAGAAAGCATAGAACACCTTTGATGGACATAACAAATCTCGCTGCTACATCGACAGCTAACAACAATGGGGCACGAGTTAGCAAATCTAATCTTTCACGCATAGGCACTATGACACCAACTAATGGAAGTTGTATTTCTTCAAGATCTACCTCGACTTCTTCGGCTCAAGGTTCAGGTATGAAAGAGTATATTTAGTTCATCCTAAGTTTTATTATTTAATTTTAATCATATATTTTGTTAATAATTGACAGGCAAAAGGAAGAGATCAAATGGTGGAGGATTTCATAATGGCTCATCAAACCTCACTGAATGTAAAGAAAATTTTTCATTCAAATGGTAGATGATTCTATGAAATTGTGTTTAAAATGTTTGTGGTTATTTACTAATTAATAACTATATCAATTACTGCTTTGCAGGCAATGAAGACAACTTAAGATATGGTTCAAACACAGGTAAAGATACTACTTCAAATAGTTTCATAGAGTTCAACTTACAGTTAGATGTTCAAAGTTCAAGATCCTATTTTATCATGCAATCGTATTTAGTGTATACTTGCTGTAAAGAGACATGCTATTGGTTATTTCTAGAACGCAATATCCTGTTTCTACAAAATTAACCATATTCAATACATCATTCAACTTCATATTGGACACGCACGGTAGATAATCAGTTTGGGATATAGAGCTACCTGTATGTGTGTATTATGTGCTGCACCTCTATGTTCAAACTATTTCAAATGAACTAAGAAGAATATAACAAAAGGAAAAAATTTAATTAGACAAAGGACAAGTAACATTCAGTAAAGGAAATCACGATTTAAAACAAAATGTGCTAGAAATTAAAATCTATTACCTTCTTATCTTGGATTTATTGTTGTGCCCTCTTGAATGATGCCTCCTTATTTGCGCAATCGTTACATGATTTACAGAGATCTTACACCAATACAATTACACGACATAAAAATTAAAAATTACATACGCATTACATACACGAATCATAAATACTTAAAATTACACACACATTACACATATGAATGAGAAATACATTCTACTTAATCTTATAAAAGCTAAAGCAACAAAATGTTTCACCAAAGACAAAGCAACTCCTGAAGTGTTTGTATTACCCTGCAAACAAGATTTAAAATCTATAAGTGAATCTGCTGATTAAGACAAAAGAATTAAAAAAAATAAAAATAAAAAATATGTGTTTACAGTGAGATGCTATAGCCTTATTCTAGAACACATTCTCCTATTCCTATAAATTCAACTATATATATTGACATCGTTTAACCTCACGTCTGACAAACACATTAGAAAATCAGTGTGGGATTTAGAGGTAAAAATATTATCATAAAAATTTAAAAAACTTCCAACTCTTTAACACAATGCAGCACAAAAACGTAAAAGGCAAAAGTGACCAAATATGCTAATTTATATACACGAAAAAAACGAGGCTTCGATCTACCCCAAAAAATGTCTGAAAAAAAGAGGAAAAATGTCTAAAAAAATGAGGTACAGTTTAAACATTTCTTAACTTTCGATATGAAAAAAATTGTGAAAAAATAGATAAATCATCCGTGTACTGTGTAGAACATGTTTATACTTTCATAATACTTACGGATCTGATATATTGCTCTCTACCCGAAAAGGTTCTATTGATTTTATGCTTTGATCTGGTGATGTAAGTAAAAGATGAATTCGAGACATTCATCTTCAAAAATAGGGGTAAAGAATTATTCAAAAAATATAAATCACAAACAAAATGTATATATAAATATGGAAAATACTTACCAATCTTTAAAACATATAAATATTAAACATATAAATATTATAAAAACGTAAAAATATTTTTACAATACTTACAGATCTTTAACATTAACGTTTAGGAGAAACGACAAGTGTTCCAATTTTATTTTATTTTTTCGATCCTTCGATTTAGCCAAGGAGCATGTCAAAAAACTGCAAAACCACCAATAAAATTAGTTATTAATAGTATAAAAGTGGGATTAATGTAAAAAATTTCTACGATTTACTTCTACTCTCAGATCTGACCTTTTTACCATACTTCCCCACCGTCGAACGGAAATTAATCTCGGATATGTATATGTCAAGAACGGAGGAAACGAGATTTCTCAGGTGAAAGGGAGGAATATGCCCAGAACGTAGGCGATGGAGAGCGCGCGGCGAATATCCGAAGGTTCAGTGAAAGGAGAGTAATATTTCTCAGGTTAAGGTTCAGTGAAAATGGAGAGTAATATCTCTCAGGTGAAAACGAGAGCTCTCAGATCTTGGTTCATTGAATGAAGCGGCGCGCCTTTAGGGTTTTCATTTATATAGGCCTTGAGTTGTGTACTTGATTGAAGCCTCTAGATGGACGTGTGTTTTGGGTAACACGTTTTGGGTCATGTACGATTTGGGCTGTCAAAGATTTTATTTAAATTGGATTCTTTAGATTTTGGGCTTACCACTGCATGAAATTAAGTAATCAATTGTAATATGTAATAACAAATCGATAAAAATTTTATGTGGACCTTTTTGATACGACCTTTAAGAATTTTTTTTTGTTTTTTTGTTTATTAATTGAATTATTACTGTTTGTTTTAAAGGGATTGCAAATAATGATGTTATTTCCTCATTTAAATTAGGTTTGTTTAAAATTTCTTATTTCTCTGTAGGTTCTTATTCTAAGTTTTTTTTTTTCAATTGTTAATTACATTGTTAGGGTTTAATTCTATAAAATTGAAATTGACTTGAAGGTTTTAAAAAGATGGCAAACAAGTATATTAATGTCATCTTAGTTGTGTTTTTGTTTAATTTTTTTATAAAATCTAATGTATTTTTATTTTTATATTTTTATTCCTCTACTAATTTAATTGTCCGTGTCGCTTTTTTTTTAGTACAAAATGGGGATCATAGGGGAGGGATGTGGTGTCTCAAACCCGGGACAATTGCCGGTAAGGAGGCGCCTTACCACCAGGCTAAACCCCTTAGACAAATTGTCGGTGTCACTTTTAAATTTGACATTAGTTTTAATATTTTAACGGGATGACAAATAAAAAAAAATTCCCTAATTTGTCAAAGCAAATATAATCTCTAATTTTTTAAATTGAACTACAAAAGTAAGTTATAATTCTTAATACCTTATATTTACTTTTTAAATTTTGAAATATTGTATTTATCTTAATCATTTATGATTATATTTCGTATCAGTAGTTAAATTATTCAATTTGAACTCACGTTGCATTCTCATTACTTTAGCTAATATTTTTTTTAATGTTTTTCCTATATTTTTTTAGTAGTTACTTTAAATTGGGTTTTTAATTTTTTGGGCTTACCACTACATGAAATTAAGGAATCAATTGTAGCCTGTAAGAATAAATTGATATAAATTTTCTTTGGACTTTTTAATTATGCTATTTCCTCATTTAAATTAGTTTTGTTTAAAATATTGCATTTTTTCTTAATTGTTTATGATTATATTTCATATAGTAGTTAATTGTTCAATTTGAACTCACATTGCATTCTCATTATTTTAGCTAATATTTTTTATGTTCTTGCTGTATGATGCATGTTATAATTAATTATTCTTGGTTTTTTTGTTACGCATTACATAAAAAAATTCTTACATTGTGGGTACTTAATAATTATTTTTGTAAACTTATTCCCTTATTATTAATTTTGTAAAATTTGTAGAATATCACGACATAGGAGATCCATGTTGCATGTGTCAACATTGTGCTACTATATCCATGTTGCATAGGGAATTTATATTTTTAACGGCTATTGCGAAATGTTGTTCGGGGTCCTAGGAGTTATGAAGAAATTAGATTCGTTAATGGTGTTCAGTACGATACACATATGGATGCCTGCTATGCATTGGGGCTATTAGATGACGATAGAGAATATATTGACGGTATTACTGAAGCGATTGAATGGGCATCTGGCAATATGTTAAGGAATCTATTTGCAACTTTACTGATGTCTGATTCTTTAGCCCGTCCAGAGCATGTTTTGCAGCAATATTGGGAATATTTGTCTGATGGAATTCTAAATATGCGTCGACGTATTTTGGGCCATCAAGGTAAATCTAATTATATTTAAATCTACAGTCTCTGAAATTTTATCTGCTTTGTGCGATGAATTTATTTATTTTTATTTTTTTCTTAATCTTAAAGGGTTGAAATTGTCTCAAGAAGAGCTTCAAAATTTTACACTTCTGGAGATTGAGAATATATTTTGTAGTAGAGCAAGGAGTCTTCGTGATTTTCCGTCCATGTCGTTCCCTCATGATGTTGATGCCTCTTTGTCTCGCAATCGTCTCATATTTGATGAAACCAATTATAATAGGGGAGAAATGGCGAAGCAGCATAGATCTTATGTCAAAATGCTGACTGATGAACAAAGAAATGTTTATGACACTATCATGCAGTCTGTTCGTGCTGACAAGGGTGGTATATTCTTTT
Organism: Jasminum sambac; assembly: GCA_018223645.1. Taxonomy (NCBI): domain Eukaryota; kingdom Viridiplantae; phylum Streptophyta; class Magnoliopsida; order Lamiales; family Oleaceae; genus Jasminum; species Jasminum sambac. The sequence continues at coordinate 11,187,105 of CP073643.1, forward strand.
TGTATGGGTATGGTGGTACTAGAAAGACATTCATTTGGAAAACACTATCTGCGGCATTACGTTCTGAGGGAGAAATAGTGTTAAATGTAGCTTCTAGCGGGATTGCTTCATTATTGTTGCCTGGTGGAAGAACTGCACATTCTAGATTTGCAATTCCGTTAAATCCAGTTGAAAATTCTACATGTAACATTAGTTGAGGTGGCCCACTTGCAGAATTGATTTCAAAGACTAAGCTGATTATTTGGGATGAAGCACCCATGATGCACAAGTATTGTTTTGAAGCTTTGGATAGAACTATAAGGGATATTTTACGAGGTGATAATCTACATGCTGATGAGCAACCTTTTGGGGGAAAGACAATTGTGTTCGGTGGTGATTTCAGACAGATATTACCAGTGATTCCTAAAGGAAGTCGTCAGGATGTTGTGCATGCTACTATCAATTCACTATCAATTCTTCTTATTTGTGGAATCATTGCACAGTTTTGAAGTTAACCAAGAATATGAGACTTCAAAATCTTCCTAATGATGAGAATGGTGCTGAACTCAAAAGTTTTCGGAATGGATGTGTGGAATTGGTGATGGAACTATTGGTGGGCCAAATGACGGCCATGCATTTATTGATTTGCCTGAAGATGTTCTTATAAGAGGACCTGACAATGCTATTGAGGCAATTGTCGAGGCTACTTATCCAAACTTTCGGAGACATGTTGGTGATACATCATATTTGCAGGGTAGAGCAATATTAGCACCTACTTTTGATGTCGTTGATTCCATAAATGACTACATGATTTATTTGAATGACTATGAAGGTCAAATTTATTTGAGCTCCGATTCTACGTGCAAATCTGATGGAAGTTTTGATATCATAGATAGTGTTCATACTCCTGAGTTTTTGAATAGGATCAGATGTTCCGGTGTTCCCAATCATGAGTTGAGATTAAAAGTTGGTGTTCCTGTTATGTTATTAAGAAACATCGATCATGCTGCTGGGTTGTGCAATGGAACAAGACTTATTATCACAAGGCTTGGTAGTCATGTCTTGGAGGCTCGAATTTTGTCTGGCATGAATGGAGGTGAGACAGTTATCATCCCGAGGATGTGTTTGACTCCATCTGACATCAAGCTTCCTTTCAAATTTCAAAGACGACACTTTCCATTGATCGTATCATATGCCATGACTATTAACAAAAGTTAAGGGCAATCACTTTCTCATGTCGGTCTTTTTGAAGAAGCCAGTATTTAGTCATGGTCAACTGTACGTTGCAGTTTCTAGGGTTACAAGTCGTGCAGGATTGAAAGTTCTTATATGTGAAAAGGATGGAAAGCTAACGAATTCAACGACGAATGTTGTGTACAAAGAAATTTTTCAAAATTTGTAATTCAGTTTTTTGTTTTGATTCTTAATATATTTGAAATTTGAAATGTTTAATTATTAGATTTTGTTTTTTCCGAACAAGTTTTTAATGTTCTCGTGCAACGCACGGGTGTAAAAACTAGTATTTTGAATAAGAACTTAAAAAAATAAAATTATATTCAAAGTCTTTCTAAAACCAATTTTTTCTCATTAAATGATTTCTTTAAATATTGGTTTATTTTTAATTATATTTTTAATTACTCCTAATTAATATTGAATTATTTCCAAAATTAATTTTTAAATTTTTAAAAAGTATTTAATGTGTGCCACGTTGGCATCTCTGCCAACGTGGCACTCCAGTTATTTTAATATAAAGAAGATGTCTGATTATTTTAAATATAGTTTCCAATAACTTCACAGTAAAATAATTATTGGACTACAATTTCGACATGTTTCCTCTACGTGCACATTACTCCATTGATGGTGCATACATGGCATGACAGAGATAGAGATATAAAAATTAAAACACCAATTTTCTCTCTCTTAATTTCTACATTTTTCTTTACTTTTGGTAATTTTTCTCCACATTGTCAAACACAATATCTAGTTGTAGAAACTATCAAACACAATGTGGAGAAAAAGTTACCAAAGATAAAGAAAAATATGAAAATGAAGAAAGAGAAAATTGATGTATAAATTTTTGTGTGTCTATATCTCTCACACCACATGTGCACCGCGCACATTACTCTATTGGAGATGCTCTAATTCTCTTCGCAACTCAAATTTGCACCAAGAAAATCTAGTTTCTAAGACTGAAGATTTTTTCCCCAAAGAAATTCTTTAAAAAATATTTTGAAAAAATAATTTCAATTTTTGTGGTCAATTTACGAGGTAAAAAAATATGTTTCACCCAAAACAACATAAGCAACATGTACAATAGAAAATATATTACACAAATCTCGATAACGTCAAAGGATGCAAATAAATCCAACTAATATTACCAATAATTTTATAAACTAACAAATCAATCTAATTTTCCAAATATATAATATTTATCCAGAGGAAAAAAAGGGGAAAAAACTAGAAGTGACGCTTTTAAATCTCAGAAATATATGTCATGAGATTTTTTTTGGCTTTCAAAATTTATCAACCAACATGTTTATATAAAAAAATTATAGGGTTGATTTCACAAACGATTATTGAAGTTATATGAAAACAACAAAGCAGCCACTGAAATCGAAAATTTTTAGCAGTAATCACTGAAGTTGCATTTACTTGTGTTATTAGTCATTTAGTACCTAAAGTAATATAAACAGAAGTGTCAAGGACCAAAAGTGCAATTTTAGTAAATTTAAAATTGTAATTTGAATCACGTCTTGATCTCCTTCCCGTCGCCACCACTCCGACACTCTTCCGCCGACAATAACAATTGATTATGTGGGGCAAAGGGAATATAAAAAAATTAATATAAAAAAAAAAGAAAAGAAAAGAAAAGAAAAGAAAAGAAAAGAAAGAAATCAAAACAACCTCAAGTGTGAAATTACCGTAAAAACAAAAAACACATTATGGTTCTCAAGAGCACTAGATGGTTCTTAAATTGATTAACAAGTAAAGAGGGAAATAATTGATTGATTGAGGATCTGAAATTTGTATGCTAATTCTAATTCTCTACAGGTCATATGTTTGTATATATGATAAGACCAACTTCAAGTATATATCACGATAGTAAATTAAAACACTCTCTTAAGCAACAAAGTTTTCACTTTTTGCTTGTGATAGCAGAATGCTTAACAGGGAAAATCACATGAATTAAGGAGGTGGAGGAGGAGGAGGCTCCTCCCTCACCTTTCCAAGAACATAAAATATCAATTCCTTAAGATTATTCAAACCTAAAATACTTCGATAGGTGCAAAACATTGTGGTGCCCATTAATCCATGGAAACTCACAAATGAGATTTATATATTCCAAAGATGGTCTCGTTTCGCCCTTTTCACAAACCATATCTACACAATGATGCAACTGAGAACATCAAGCCTAAGAGCTTGACAGTGTTTGTTTGAGGAAGTGCCGGAGATGAAGACACGGGACTCACACTGTAATTTTATTTTTTTAAAAAATTATATGTTCTTTTGGTCCATAAGATTTCAATTTATATTGAGATCTGTTTGGAGTACACACATAAAAATGTGTAGTAAAATGCCACACACTAATGAGGATATAAACCCCCACATTCAGGGGCATTATGATAAGAAATGCCTCACCCACTATTACGTGTGGTATTTACCACACACATATTTATTTGTACTCCAAAACTTTTTCACTTATATTATTTTAGGCCCCGAGTGCTATTATTGAAAGTAAATGCAACTTTAGTGATTGATGTTGAAAGTTTTAAATTTTAATAACTATTTTATTATTTTCATATAATTTTTTATCGTCAAGAAATTAACCAAACATTATATATATATATATATATATATATATATAACCATGTAAAAACAGTAAAAGGCATTCGTTAATTTATGTGTTCCATTAGCTTAATTTTAAGTACTCTACATTCTTTTTTCTTTTTCACTTTTTTTTTAAAGAGGGAGAACAAAAATTTACAAAATACACCTATGGATTTGGCATATTTATATATACCATAGTATCAATATTAACAAAACACATCCTCTCTACATGTTAGGAAAAATAATAAAAAATTATCACTGCTTCCCGCCTAAAGGTCCTTCTATTGTGAAAAATAGAAGCAAAACTCTTTATCTTATTTTAATTGTTCTAAGATACTAGTTTTGAGAGTGTGTTTCGCACGTTGTATAAAACGATGATTTTTCTAATCATAAAATTTTTTAAGTTTTAATTTTAAATTTTTTGAAAAGCTATAAAACTAAATCAATATAGTATTAGAAACTCATACATGCAAACAAAATAATACTTTTGGCCATTTTATACACCAAGTAAAATATTAATACCTCAATTTTCTGCCAAGCTAGTCCAAATATCTAATCTACACAAACTTCGTTTCCACTAAGATTAGTCACATATATTAAAGTTGATTAAATATGATACCAATCTAACTTTAAAACTATGCAAGCATGATATCTTAATTAGAAAAATGTGAAAGATGTTATAGAAAAATAATCAATATATATTTTTAAATTATACACATTGACTAAAAATACATTATGTAATGAAATATTTGTAGTTTGATCAAATCAAAGTAATTTTAAAAATCACTCAAAAATTAGTTATGTAATTATATTTTTTTAATTATTGGACTACAAAAATATTTCTTACATATTTTTAAATCAAAAGATTATCATATGACTACATGACTTTGTAAAAGATTTCTAATTATTAATAATCATTTTTACATTGAATAAAATCAAAATGTATTAGAATATTTGTATGTAGTTTAATTTCTGTTATGTAATTGTAATATAAAGAGCCACTCATTAATTATCTATAAATTAATTATATTTCTTTAATAAGGGCGTTTTGGACCAAACAAAATATTAATGGAGACATTATTGAAAATCAAAAGATTTCCAAACATCCTCACTTTTTAATATAATATAGATATTGTTCCGATACTTCAAAATCAATTATGGTACTGTTCCATATTGAATATATCTTGATGTCTTTATGTGAACATAAATTCAATAAAGATTATTTAATTTGAATTTATAAAGATTTTAATGAACTTTTAAATTAAATGAATTTCATGGAATTTAATGGACTTTTATTGATTTTAATAGAATTCTATTTATTTCCACCAAATCAATAAAAATCTTCCATGGATTTGGAACAAATTTTATTTCAAAACTTTTATGGATTTCTCTAGAATTAATTTGATGATATAAACTTTCATGTCACAAAATAAATAATATTTAACTCTTTGAGTTACTTTAGGACACCATTTAACTATATCGTGAATTGCTGCATTTACAAATAAATTATCAACATGAATAATAACAAATTACATTTCTCATGTCTATACCAATGTTTTTAAATCCAATCCGGCCATCAATCTGGATGAGGGACTGGGTTAAGGAGTAAAGGGTAGATCCGGAGTCGACTCGGGTTGACCCTATGATTAAAATAATATTAAATAAATAAATAAAACATAAAAATATCATAAAACAAAAAAAATACAAAAATCTAGATCAAACCCAATCCCGAGTTATATGGGTCAACTGGGTTTTACAAGTAAAACCAAGTCTTTGACCTAATTTGACCAATGTGGGTTTTAGAGGTCACTCGGCCCCTTTGTTTCTGTTGGGTAGCGAGTTTCTCGATTTGACCAATCGGGCCGGGACGAGTCTCAAAACATTGGTCTATACAATACTTTTCTAAAAGGATAATAGATTTTTTAACTAAAAAAATACATAACTATTGCAAATAGATATTCATAACATTTTAATATAGTTTAACGAGAAAAACTAAAAACCTATCATGTTTAATTGGTATGTTAAAACAGATGCCAATTTATTCAAATAAGAAGTATATATATAATATTTAATTATAAATTATAAAGGTTTTACAAGGTTTTGTAATAATTATCTTTTTCATGAAAAATGAAGAAAAAGAAGATAAAAAAGTTATAAGAAATTTTTTACATCTTTCTTATTGTAAAATTAAGGGGGAAAAATGTATGGTAGTGGCGGCGACTGACATGCCCCGCACCAAATTATCTCTAATAACTTGATATGTGGTATGTGCTAATGATAGATGACAACTAAGTGTCGGATCCACCCTAAGGTAAACTGTAACTACCTTGTGATTGCGTGATTTTTTTCTTATTTAAATAATGAAAAATAATTTGTAGAAAACTTGATAGAGTTTCCTCTGTAGTTTGGACATAACCACCTTGTAAGAATTCATTTGAAACTCAAGCAATCAATTCAACATTTCACAAATCGCCGTGCAATAAAAAGAATATCAAAATCTTTGAAGACAATCACGACCACCATAATCCAACGAAAAGGTGATTTCCCAAAACTTGAATGAGAACACTATTTGAAAAGAATTGAGGAATAAACTAATAAATGAACTAATGAATAAACTTTCAAAAGCCTATTCTAAAAATAAATGTAAAATCCCAACTAATCACTAATGAATGAATAAAATAATGAACCGTACTGGCTAAATGAAAAAGAAAATGCTTGTGGTGGTGGTCAACAGACGATCCAAACTCAAGCTTAACTACTTCCTGACAAGAAAAAATTGCGGAAATACGTGAGTTCTGTAACGTACTGAGTGGATAAGTTTGCAAACATATTTAGTTTTTCACCTAAAATACCTTCATGAAATTTATTTATAATCAAGCGCATAAATAAAATACATAGTTGAAAATCACTGAGATAATACTCATAGCTAAAATTGGTTTAGCTGAACACACGGGTCACACTATTTCAAATGAATTTTGCTTTCCAAAACTGAATTTGTAACTAAAAATGATCTACTGAAAAATAACATCAAAAGTATCGATGAGCAACCATACACTTGTGCAGAGTATTCTCAATACACGTGGTGTGTCACTCAAAGTCTAATCTATAATTTGAATATCTGGTCATACGCGAACAAAGCAAGCCTCAAATGCTAAACATTTTCGTATACGGCCCAAAACCTATGTGTGTACAAAAATGGGTCCCAAAGATCTCTGTAATTCTAGTCATACACTGTGGAACACATCGCAACAGTGTAGAGCGGGTAAATCTAATGAGGTACTTGATGATGGTTTTAAAAGAAATTTCACATAATCTTTTAAAAAGGAAACACTACTTAATAAAATCAATGCTTTGCTGAAACATTCATTTATAATAACATATCATAATAATAATCTTTAAAAGCATATTGGAATTTAAAATATGTTATTTTGTAAAATGTAATTTTTTTCACTCGCAAATTGCGAATTGCCATGAGTATGGCTAGTAGGCTGTCCCAATTATCTCATCACCACCTAAAATAATGACAATATTCTAATTAAAAATCTACACACTTGGATTTCCAACCAATGACCTAACCACATTCAATACTAAAATTTAACTTTCCTAACAATCCCTAATTTTTGCATTCCATTACTTTATTCCTCTTTTTCCATTGATTTTATGATAATTCATACCATTGAAACTACAACATCCACTTCAAAATAATTAATTAGGGTAAGATAACATCTTTATAACACCTAATTAACTCAAACCAATGATAAATTTCGAATTTCCAATGTCTTGGTAAAACCATAAAATTAATTTCACAATTTATGTCAAATTCAATAGGAAAAATTGAAGAAACACACGTACCACCCGAAACCACGATGAACCCAAGCTTTCCCTTCCCTTTTCCCTTTTCTCTTTTCTTTTCTTCACGTGATCGGCCTTTGGTTTTCTGAATGGCTGGAAAATGTCTAAGGTTTTAGGAAGGTTGGAGTATATTATTTGGTAATTGCAATATAAGTCCCTTTCTTTTAATTAAGTGATTTAAGTTGGTCTCAACACAACCCTCAATTAAGTCCATAAACTTTTAATGGATCAAATTAAATTCATTTAAGACTTTGACTTTGCCCCATAATTATCTACTTTGACCAAGTAGTAGTTGAAATTTAAATATGCGAATATTCAAATCATAACAACAATAGTGTCCGCAGGGGCGGGGCCCGGGAGGAGCGAAGGTGGGGCGTCGGTGTAATGGGGGCAGTGGCGGTGGCTAGAGGTGGTGGTGAATAAAAATCTATCAAAATCTTAGGGATGAATGAAAGATTTTTTACAACAAATTATGTTTGCACTTTATGATGAAAGATGAGGACCTAGAGGATTTCATAAAAATCTTAAAAAATCAGTAATAACTTTGAATACCTCATAATTTTATATGATTTTAAAAAAATTTCATTTAACACCACATGATTTTAATGTACTTTTAAAAAATCTATAAAAATCTATATTAAATACCCCCAATATTTTATTTAACTTTTAAAAGTTTTAATTGAATGCACCAAACTTTTTCAAATGTATCGAATTCCTTGAAAATTTTAAAAACATGATTTTAATATGCCTTTCTTAAAATCTCTTTTGTTTTCAATTTTTAAAACTTTTTTAAGTGAACTCTTTTTTTCAAACGTTAATAGTTGCTCGTTATGATTAAAATTCCATCAATTGTAATTATAAATAGAACAGAATTATATATTTTGCAAGTAAAACTACAGTAACGCACATTATAAATACACCATATCTACATGGTCTACATTGTAAATTTCTCAAATTCAAAAAAAAAAAAAAAAACCTCTTAAAAATGGGAAAAGCTTCCTATTTATAACATTTTGCATAATGATATAGACCTATTAATATTTACTAAATGACAGATGGAGTGAGCAAATGTGAGACACTTGAAGTTGATTAATGACTTTATAGATTTTCACTATATTTTATTATATAAACTATTACGACTATTGACTGCAAAATTTGACTGACGATGTGGCCAACAAAACCTTAGTTTCATGCTTTCGTTTATGCATTGCGGTGCACAATCTACTATTCATCAGAGGCCAAAGTTGTTAGGAAAAAGGGGTTCATGATATTGTTGGCACTCCAAGAATTGAGTGAACAACTGGGACTATTTTCAAAGTGTAAGAGATACTAAAGGAAGTGGCTGAGATTTTGCTTTCCATACCTTCCGTGATACATGAACTTATTTCTCATTTTATATATAGAGGATGGGTATCACAAAAACCGATTGGCTGAAATGGGTCAACCTATTAGGTTTCGATGCAATAAGCAAGATTTAAATTAATTATGTTCATGTGGAGTGCCGGTTCTCTAGTTTATGGGGTCTAAGGCAAGGTTTTAAAAATGAAACTCTTAAATATATATTACTATATGCTACACTAAAAATAGTTAGAATAAAACTAAATATAATATATTTTATGAAATATTAAAATTGCAACAAAAAAATGTGTAAGAAATTGTTCCTAGAGGTATTACTATATAATTAAATAAAACTATAAAAATACTGATCAAATTTTTGAAAATATTTGTTTTTCACTTATTTCTTCATTTTTCTTTAACTTCAAGTATCATATCACTTTCCTTTTAATTTCTTTTGGTTCATCCATAAAAATAATAAATCTAACTTCTTTGAACTGTTCAAGAAATGATTAGTGCTTTAAAATATTCATTATGTGACCGAGCAATTATTAGAAATTATCCTCTTTGAATTTTGTTATTTAAGACAAATGAATTTGATTTTTGTAATATATTGAAAAAAAATATATAGAAGAAATCTATTCAATAAATTGAATTAAAAATAGGTTGTATACTATGATATTGTCGGACCTCCCAATAAAGAAAATTACATGAAACCTTAATTGTCCATAATGTTTGGTAAACCTAGCCTATTTGACCTTAACATAGATTTAGTCAAGCCTTTTAGTTCATTACAATTAATTAAATTAAACTCTAGGCTACCATCAGCTAAAGCAGCGAAGTGATCGGCAACAAAATTTCCTTCTCTATGGATGTAAGAAAAATGAACCGCCATTTTGGTTGTGTAGAATCAGATATCATCCAAGAGGTATTAACATCGATTTCATAGTCCAAGTGAGTGCGAAATACATAGATGTATGCCTATCTTGGAATCGGCTTTGGCCTACACCGTTGAGAAACCTTTGTCATAGCAAAGTCTGATGCACGAGCTTATTACTTTCAGTTTTGCGAAGAAATAGAGAAGTTGCTATAAAATTCATGGAACCCCCCAAAGTAGAGATAACCTACTAAATCCTACAAAAGACCTCCTTTGTAGCTTGGGAGTTGTTAACACAGCCATCCATATTAAGTTTAAACTAGCATGGTATGGGCGTGTCACTTAACCATTTTGAGCTTGAATGTTTTAGGAGATTTGAAATCAAAGCCAGCAAAAGTAAGTCTTTTTTATAACGAATTCAACTCTTTTAACGGAGGAGGCAGTTGTTGGCTTATATCCTTCATATTTCACTTTATTGCGATCCAATCACAATATCCACTAATAATTAAAGGCATTGAAAAAATGCTATCACTTGAAGATCCCTTAAATGTTGTGAGTCAGTAGGTTAGAAGTTATCTTGGATGAGAACAATTAGACATACACATGTGTAGTTTTTCACAGAAATACAATGAAACAGCTTTAGTTACAGGACATAGAGATGGCCACGGTTCAGGAACCGGCGGTTCCGATTCCTCAAATAAAGGAATGAATCCGAACCGCTTGAGCTTCGCTCCGGAGTTTGAACCGCGGTTCGGTTGGAACCGCTGTTTGAACCCTAAAAAAAAAAAAAAAGGAGGAGAAGGAGAAGAAGAAGGGGAACCGTCGATTTGAACCGTAAAAGAAAAGTGGAGGAAAAGGAGAAGAAGAATGCGGTTTGAATTTAATTTTCCTACCAAAAATTAAGCTACCTACGTATCCTCAACTTGAACTTAATTTTTTTTTTTAAGCGGTTTGGAACCGGAACCACCGGTTCCGAACCGGAACCGCCGGTTCCGGTTCCGCAATTTTTGGAATCGAACCGGAACCGGTCAACGCGGTTCCGGTTCCGGTTTTGACCGGTTCGGTTCCAGTTCAAAACCGAACCATGGCCATGTCTAACAGGACACACAATGAAGACATGTGCTAGAGGTTCACTATTTTTGTAGCAATGACATATTGACGCCATATGTATATGAAATTTACTTCTTAGCACATCATTAGCAGTGAGCCATCCTTGACAAAATCTCCACACAAAAAAGGAAATTTTGGAAGGGTAGAGGCATTTCATATGACTCTAGATCTGAAAGTCCAACTACCCAATTTCTAGAAACTTATTTTCGATATGGCCATAAAAATATCATGATATTTCAAAGATATTTTTAAAATAGGTTTCTAGATATTTTAGAAGATAGATAAGTATCTAAAATATTTAATTTAAGACAGCAAAACAATCTTGACTTAATCTAATCTCCAATATGTACCTAAAGTCGAGTTGGTGGCATGATGTAGTTCCACAAATTTGTATGTGTTAATAAGTAGTTGTGGAGATGCAGTAGAAAATAGTTATAAATTGCACTCTCATGATCAGATGTACCGGAAGACATATAGTACCTTATTGCTTGATAAGCAGCGCCTCTGATTTTTGTTCTATGCTCACGAAGGTTCTTGACTGCTTGTAAAAGATAAGTAACCTCTATTCCTTTATACCAAGCCGCACTGTGTTGTTACCAGTAAATCCCTTTCTAACTTCACACCATACTGGCTTGTCTAGTTTCCTACTCCAGCATTTTTCACGATTGAAGATATAACTAAAGTTCTTGCCTTTAAATTGTTGATGACCAAAATTGTGATTGGAGATCAGCCATTGACTCGTGTTACCAAAGAACTAGATATGCTTGGCCACATCCCAAGAGCATCGATGTAGCTCCACGTGAGCACCTGAGAACCAAGTTCATTCAAAAGTCTATTGATGAGGTCTTCTACTTCTACATCCAAAACCTATCCTCCAAGAATAGTAAAAAGATTGCCGAACACTCTCTTGGTGGCTTAAGCATCCACAAGGTGTATCTCACCTCCTTTTGCAAATATACAAGTATTGGTGGTAAGATTCATCCTTTTATCTCTATATTGAAAACTAGCAATAGAAGATACTTTAACACTGTATTGACCAACCCCATTTCTAACTACAATGTAGGATGTAGCCTGCGCAACATCCCTCATCAACTTCTTATATCATCAGGCTGCCTTGGGCCCAAAAAGAAAAATGCAGGTAAAGTATATCCATGCTCAAGAAAAAAATAGCAATGAGTTTGTGTAACTCCGACACCGTACAACCGCACAATATTTGAATGCCTTTCTAGTGAAAGGCACTTTAGATGATACATACCAGTTGACCATCATACTCTTCCACAATGTTTTTTGGTACTCTCCCTCCTCCAAGCTCAACATTTGTATTGAGAAAGACACGTTCCAACTCAATGTTTTCCGAAAATGTCCACTAGCAACCTAAACAAACACTTTACCCCGAACACAAAATGTATGTAGATGAGCAAGTAGGAGCACCAAAAGATGAAAACAACCTATATGAAAAGCACTAGTCAAGCGATCATGTGAAATTTGGCTTGAAAACCTTTGCCAGTGGTGGCCATGAATGAAAACATTTGCCCATTTTGAATTTTAAGTTAAAAATAAAAAAGCTAGGATGACAAGTTTGAGAAACTTGAAAAAAAGGGATGTCGTGATAGTCTCCCAACCCACTAGTCCCCCAAGCGATGTCGTGCTGCGACGTGCACTAGGGGTTTATGACGTCTCTAGAGAAACTCCCCAAGGAAACATTTTTCCATTTATTGTGTCATACTAGTATCCGACCCGTGCTTTGCACAGGATGAAAACATTCAAGATCATATCATATCAATGAAAAAAAAATAATTTAAGTAACATGTATTAGATGAATTATAGTTGAAATGATAAAAAAAATAATGTTGGACAACTAATACAAAATATTTAAGATATGTCCCACGTTAGATATAAAAATATATATAAACAATATTGTGTGATAATCGAACTAAAACAATTATAAGGTAAAGAACATCAGATGGAAATGCATTTGAATGCGTGGACTAACATTGTGGTGATATGCATTAAAACTAAATAAATATTATGAATCATAAAAATCATTTTATGTTTTTTGAAATACTTTTTTAAACACTACATTCATTGTTTAATTTTCCAATTTACCATCACTGTCATAAATCAAAATCATCAGCGACTCTCATTAATAACTCTGGAGACAGCAATATCCAATTGTCCATGGCTGAATATCAGCCTCCTCAAATAAATGTCAACATTAGAAGCAATTGTCCTAACTCTTATTGATCGTCATCGCATAAAAAATAAATAAAACGTAACTCGCTTGAAGTCAACGTCATTCTAGGAATGAATATTTTGTGACCTACATTGCATCAAAAATAATTTTGCCTCAACCATGTGTTCCTCGGTCTTATGATGATTAATTGGGTTCCACTGCATAAACCCACTAAACGATTAATGTTTCCCAACAATAGTACAGGAATGCCAACTTTTACTTTCAGTTTATGATTTGACACCAGAACACTGAATAACATTCAAAATTTCTAGTTCATCGACAGTTAAGCATAGACATGTGTACTTCAACAATCATCTTCTTTCCCACTTCTTACACCTCAAGTATTACCAATCATCCTTCAATTAAATTTGCAAAATGGTTGCAACAATACAAAATGAATTGTAATTATCAAATTAATCCTAAAACATTTTAATTTTATTAATAGAATAAACGATTATGAAAACTGACAATAACTTAATTAACTTTGTTAATTTAAAAATGATTTCTAAAGCTATCATCCACATTTCGGATTTTATATCTTAATAGTTAATTCTAATCACCTTGTTAATTAATATAATTGATTAGCTAAAAATAGAACAATATAATCTCTTAATTAGAAATTAATAATAATTTTTCGGATTATATACATTGTTTTAAATTAAAAAGTTAACAATTGTTCTAAAAAATTTATAATTGATTTCTTATTGTGCTTTCGTTTTCAACATCCTAGGAGTTTTTTGAGATGATATAAACTTTTAACGGAAAAGTACAATCAGTAATCTTGTTCATTGTTGAGAACCACAAATTCGTACTTTAACCTCATATTAAGCACAAATTATGAGGCCACTATAAGATTTTCATTCATTGTTATTAATTAAAAAATTAAACTAAAAAGTAAAAAAAAATTAGATAGTAACAAATAATAAAATTATTATTAAACTAAAGGGAAACCGGTCATTACGAGGCCGACTATGAGATTTTCAGCCATTCATTATTAAATTAAAGCCACTAACGTGTACTTTAACCTCGAATTTGGCTTGCATGTGAGACCACTATGTAATTTTCATCCATTATTATCAATTTAAAAATTATCAGTAAACTAAAGAGAAACCGAACCAATTCCCTAAAGTAGCCATTACCCATAACTTCTAGTTACTTAATAATAATTAGTATTTTATAGAGTCGTACACGCACACACTCTTTTTTTTTTTAAATAACTACACAATGTGGGATTTTTTTTTAATAGTGTAGAAATTATCACATTATCTAAACTTTTGGGAGGAAAGTTGAGAATTTGATTTTTGGAGGACTTCCAAAATAAATATTTCTCAAACCAAAAAGATTCAATTAACTTGACATGAAGTTATTTATGTGCTACATTAATTCTTAAAATAGTATTATAATTCTTAATAATTAATATTATGTTTTATCTAAAGAAATAAAAAATCATGATTTTTTTCATATTAGCTGTGTACACATGTTTTCATATATATAATTTTGCATATATATTAACCGTGTTACCATATTTGTAGATACGTATTATCATATATGGATTCTGCTACATACTAAACCACATAAAAAATTTATTAAAAAATAAGTTCCATGTTTCTTTTAAATTAATTTTTGTTTGAAAAATAAGTAAAGGGTCCAATCTAATTTCTAGTTTTAATGTTACATGTTTATTTTTATATTTATGTAAAAAAATTAATGAATTGTGATTTTTGTATCATAACAAAGTTCAATCCTATTGAAATTTATAATTTTAATTAATTTTCATTTATTACCTAATTATTTATAACAATAATTAATTATTTGTAAAATTAATTAATAGGGCTGATCTAATTTTTGTAATTTAAATTACATGCTTCGATGAAGTGTAATTTTTTCTTACATGAAAACTAAATCTTAGTGAAATTATTAATTTTATTATTATTTTTAGCTTCTAATAATAATAATAATAATAATAATAATAATAATAATAATAATAATAATAATATTATTATTATTATTATTATTATTATTATTATTATTATGCGATTTGTCATTACATTCTAAATTACACCTTTAAATTTCATTTTTATGTATGCCAAATGTATTATTATTTATACATTTTGAATTTTTAAGTTCAAAATAAAAAAGCTAGGATGACAAGATTGAGAAACTTGAAAAAAAGGGATGTCGTGATAGTCTCCCAACCCACTAGTCCCCCAAGTGATGTCGTTCTGCGACGTGCACTAGGTTTTTATGACGTCTCTGGAAAAACTCCCCAAGGAAACATTTTTCCATTTATTGTGTCATATAATGTGCAATGTAGATTTTTAAACTAGCATAATAAAATAGAGAAACCAATATGTAAATGATAATATTGCAAAGGCGGCCAAGACGCCAAGTTCCCACTTGTTAAAATAATTTACAATATTTAAAATGAATTTTTAAAAAGAAGGAAATTGCGCACACGTTCATCCACTAATTCTTTGATAAATCTCTCATCTCACTTTCAGCAAAGTCGATTATTGGTAAATTAATCTTCAAATTTATCAAATAGTGTAATTATTCCATGTCCATAATCAACTACTAACACGTGTAAGCATCTTTAACCACTTATTAAATTATCCTTAGTCTAATGTTCATTTTTAAGACATTGTTTTATTTGTCTAATCTTCACGTTCAAATTCAACAATTTGCCACAAGAATCCACCAAATCTGCATAAAGAGCGTAATTAAGAAAATATAATAAATTGGTCATACTAAGGATTTAAATATCCTTATATTTCACACGATATGTTTCTCAACTATACACGTAGGTTTTTGCTTGCACTCATGATCTGTTCCATATATGGAGAGAAATAAAACTCTTATCCCTACTGACACGGTGCCCTAGTTATTTGGCACAGAAAATTGAATACCTACGTACTAACTATAGGGAGACTTTAAAAAAAATAAAAATAAAAAACTATTAATAGTAGGGATAGTTTTCTTCTTCCTTATGTGGAGGAATTATTATAGTTCAGTTGTGAAACAAATTATAATAGCAAATTAATATTCTGTGTAACTAATATGACCCTAAGAAATTTTAATAAACTAAGAAATATTAATTAATTAATATATTTATAACATAGAGAAATCAGTATTTCCATAACTTTCAACAACGACGACCTGCCCTTGATTATTTATATTAAATTCCTACTTCGCAATAAATAACACTTTCTCCTTAAAAATGGCAAAGAGAAAGTACAACTACCAACTGATAACATACATGTAATGTTAGTATAGGGAATTTTGGAATTTTATTTAGTCAAAAGTGTCCTTATTAAAAAATATATTTATACAAATAATTAATGAATGATTCTTCACAGTACATTGAAAAAATTAAACTACAAATATATTTTAATACATTTTGATTTTATTCAATGAATATGATAAAATGATTATTGATAAGTTTCTTTTTTTTTTCTCAAAAAAAAAAAGAGCAATCTTTTACAAAGTCGTGTGTTGTATGATAATCCTTTAATGTAAAATTATGTCACAAATATTTTTGCAGTCCAATAATTTAAAAAATATAATTACATAACTAATTTTTGGGAGATTTCTAAAATTATTTTAATTTAATTAAACTACAAACATTTTGATATATAATGTACTTTATTTTGATATATCATGTATTTTTATTCAATGAGTATACCATAAAACTGTATATATACCATTTTTTTCCTATTACATCTTTCACAATTTTTTAATTAAGATATTATGTTTTTATAATTTTAAAATTGGAATGGTATCATATTTAATCAACTCAAATATATGTGACTAATCTTATTGGAGAAAAAGCTTTGTACATTAGATATTTGGACTAACTTGGTATAAAATTAAGGTATTAATATTTTGACTTAGAGTATGAAATGGTCGAAAGTGTCATTTAACATACACATATGAGTCGTTAATACTAATTTGGTTTAACTTTATACCTTTTTTTAAAAAAAAATTACAATTAAAAATTAAAATTTATTACTAAAAAAATCACCATTTTATATCACCTGCTAAAGCAGGCGTGTAATCAATTTCCAACCGTTACAACCATTAAAGCAGGCGTGTAACTCATATCCGTTGCATTATAGCCATTACAGAAGTAGTGTAACACCAAGCTGTTTCAATTCTACCATTACAGCTGTTGTGTAATGCAGAGCCGTTACATTGCATAAATTGAATCTTAAAACCAACCGAGCAATACTCAACTTGCGCCCGGTGGTCAATTTCGGTGTGACATTCATGTTCGCAGGTCGTGCTTGCACACGAAGCCCAAAACTCGTGTGAAAATTGGCTCGTAATTTCCCCCTTCCCTGCAGGCGCGTAGGCCATGGAGGATACCCTTTGTAACCATTGTTACACTTCATCCACACCTAATCATAAATAAGTTGGTTCAAACTTCTTTAAAGTTCCTATGTGGGATAGCTTGCAATGCAAATATGCTTCAATTTCCATTCACACCTTATTTCCAACAGTACTACCCATTTTTTTCCCCTTGCATAATTAAAACTTGAAAATTGACTGAACATATTTAAAACAACTTATTAAATTGTGATTACTCGAATCTTGATTTTTAATTCAACAAGCAGCTGCATCTACCAAACCCGTATAAAATTAACCAAATATAATAAGTGTTCCTATGCAAAGGATTTGAACTTCTTAATAAATTCCCAATTGTCAGAGAAACGTCGCATTCATCTTTTTTATTTCAAACTAGTTAATATTATTATTTTGATATTAGACTCTCAAATACAAATAGTTTATATGAATGCTCATCTTTTGTTGGATGCGTTGAATACATATGTAATTTTTTCAAATTATAGATGCAAAATGTTACATAATGCAATTGTTAGAATTAAGATGGTGTTTTCGGGTTAAATTTTGGACAAAACACGCAATAAATTTATTAAACTGGATTTAAGGAAAAAGTACTTAGCCTCGCCGTGCACGCCAAGTCCCAACTAGCGATTTATCAATTTTAAGCAAAGTCAGTCAATTATTTGTAAATTAGTCTTCAAACTATTACTATTACTATTACTATATAATTAAAATGAATAAAAAATTTCCAATGTTGTTTTCAAAAAATGTCCAATGTTAATCCACGATTGGTACAGCTAAGCTTCTTGCGATGGTGCCCTTACTAAATTTTTGTTTGGATAATCTCGATTCCAAACTTTAGCAATCGGTGGGACTCACGTCTAGCAAATTCCAAAACAACAATAACAACAGACTTAACTTTATTCCATACAAGTAGGGGTTGGCTGTGTAGAGCCTTTACAAGAAAATCACATCGTATCGCTAATATGAATTTTGTTACGCTATACATTCCTATCTAATATTAGTTGCTCATCTACCTGCGTAACACACATGTCCTTACGAATAACTTGCATCCGTGTTATTAACAGTCTCCCTCTTTCTCTCCTAACATTTCTTATCCTGATATTCTCACTCTTCCGAATGGGTGTACTCTCAGGTCGCCGCAGTACATGTCCAAACCATCTTAATCGAACCTCTCTCATCTTATTCTCAATGGGGGCCACTCCTAATCTACCACGAATCTCATCATTTGTAATTTTATCTTTTTTAATCTTACCACACATCCACCTTAGCATACTCATTTTTGCACGACTTAACTTTTTTCGTCTACCTTCTTAACTGTCCAACACTTGTTACCATATAATAACGTTAGTCATACAGCTATCCTATAAATTTTTTCCTTTTAATCTCAAAAGCATATTACAGTCACATAAGACCCCTGAAGCACCTCTCCACTTCATCAATCTAGCATTAATCCTGTGATTTACATCATCCTTTATGTCAGTATTGGTTTGAACCACTGATCCTAAATAACAAAAACTATCACTCTTTGGAACCTCCTCGCCACCTAACTCAATCACAAAAGGATTCTTTCTACGCTTACCACTAAATAAACACTCCATGTATTATGTTTTTGATCTGCTTAACCTAAAACCACAGGTCTCTAAAGTATGCCTCCAAAGCTCTAGCTTAGCATTTATACTTGTCCTAGTTTCATCAACTAAAACTATACCATCTACAAATAGCATGCACCATGGTACCTCATCTTGAATATGCCTCATAAGCTCATCCATTACTATAGCAAACAAAAAAAGGCTGAGTGCAGAGCCTTGGTACAACCCTATCGTAATCGGAAAGCCATCTGTCATCTCACTGCATGTCCTAACATTTGTAGCAACTCCCTCGGACTTATCCTTTATAGTATTTATGTATTTAAGGGGTACATTTTTCTTCATCAAAACCTACCAGAGTATATCTCTAGGTACTCTGTCATAAGCTTTCTCAAGATCGATAAAAACTATATGTAAATCTTTTTTTCTGCCCTATATTTTTCCATTAATTATCTGAGTAGATGAGTTGCTTTTATAGTCTATCAATCCGGCATAAATGCAAATTGATTTTCTAAAATTAGGGCAATGCGCCTCAACCTATGCTCAATTACTCTTTCCCATAATTTCATAGTATGGCTCATAAATTTTATTCCTCTATAATTTGAATAATCTTATGCACTAAATTCCAAAATCGCATAAAAATGCGTAACTATCACATGGCAACAATTTCTTGCTTGATTGATTGTATTAAATTTTATAATGGCGGTTCATATGGTTTTTTTCCTTCAACTAGGGAGCTCAGGCAGGGAGATCCTATCTCACCCTCTCTATTTATTTTACTTGCTGAAGTATTATCTCGAGGCCTCAATCATCTCTTCTCTCTCCATCCTATTCTCTATTATCAATATGGGGGAAAGATCCCAGTGACTCATTTGGCTTTTGCGGATGACTGTATTATTTTTACTAATGGGCAGCAACATTCCCTTAATACACTTATGCAATTTTTGGCGCAATATTCTTCTTTCACTGGGCAACAGATTAATCAAGCCAAAAGTTCCTTCTCGGCTGTTAGATCTCAACACCAAACTGTGGTGGCCTCCATCACTGGATTTGCATGTCAATATCTTCCCTTCACCTACTTGGGAATTACTCTCCACAAGGGTCACAGAAGAATACAACTGTACGATGAACTCCTAGGTAAGATCAAGGCAAGAATTATGGGCTGGGAAAACAAACTACTGTCTTCTGCTGGTAGGTTAACCTTGATCAAATCTGTCCTATCTTCCATGGCCCTATATCTTCTTCAAGTCCTGGAACCGCCTAAGGCTATGCTACTTCGGCTCTCTAGGCTCTTCAATGCATATCTCTGGGGAGATAATCAACATGGGACGCATATCCACTGGTGTTCTTGGGATGATGTTTGTTTCCCAACTCAGGAAGGAGGATTCGGCTGTCAAAACCTTGGTGAGAAAAGTAGATGCTTTGGTTGTAAACTATGGTGGAGACTCAGGAAAAATGAATCACTTTGGAGTAATGTCATGTTAGACAAGTATTGCAAAACTTCTCACCCTACCCTGGTTTTCCCTAAGCAATCTGATTCGCTAATCTGGAAACGACTTCTCTTGGTTCAAAATATTGTGGAACCCCACATTAGATGGCAACTTGGCAGTGGGAATCTTAGCCTTCTCTATGACCAATGGCTCCCATCAGGTCCTTTGGCTAACACTTTGCTGGCTAACACCTCGCTCTCTGTCTCCTCTCAAGTACAGGTGAAAGAGTTTCTTATACACGATCACTGGAATACTGTTGCATTAAGGGTCATATTTCCAGATCATATAGTGGATGAAATCCTCCAAATCCAGCCTTCCTCACAGCCAGACTCAATTGTGTGGGATGCTTCCCCAATAGGTACTTTTTCTACACAAGCTTGTGTGAATTTGATTAGGCAACGCAGGACTCAATCTGGCATATATAAATATATTTGGCATACTACTATTCCCCCAAAAATTTCATTCTTCGTTTGGAGGATTTGCCATGGCTGGTTGCAAAGTGAGGATGTCTTACAAAGACGATTTCATATTCCTTTGCCATCTAAGTGTCACAACTGTGCATCCTCTGAAAATATAGAGCATCTATTTTTCAATTGCCACATTGCTCAAGAGGTCTGGAGACATCTTAGCAATAAATTGACAATCGTTATCCCTTCCATGCAACATCCCAAACAGTGGCAGATGCAATGGAACTCCCATGTGTCAGCTTCTCCAGGTGATATTATTTACTCTATTCCTCTCACTGCTATGTGGGTGATGTTGACCGCAAGGAATAAGTTCAGACATGACAATGTACATACTTCATCCTCCTCTACATTGGCCCAAGTAAATTTTGTGGTGCAAAAGTTATTAGCCGCTGGTGTGCCCTTCCAGACTAGGAAGCACAAATCTGTCGTAGCTATCAAATGGGAAAAGCCTACTCTAGGATGGTGCAAACTCAACACTGATGGTTCCTATAATGATGGATATGCCACTGGAGGGGGAATCGTACGTGATGCTTCTGGGAATTTGTTGTGGCCTTTCTCGGAGTTTTATGGTACGACATCCATAACCATTGCTGAGATAAATGCTATCTATATTGGCTTACGTTTATGCATAGAAAGGGGGATTCGCCAATTATGGATTGAAGCTGATTCTCAAATAGCTATACAGTTATGTGGGACTACTAATGAAGGCCCATGGGATGCTCGGTATTTACTTAATGGCATCAAGTCATTGGCTTCCAAACTCACTGTCAAATTTAGCCATATTCACAGGGAAGGTAATTTTGCTGCGGATTATTTTGCGTCTTTAGCACACTCTACGAAGGCTTTCTCTATGTTTGATAGTTCTCAACTTGATTGTCAGATTAGGGGTATTATTAGGCTTGACAAACTTGGCTTGGCCAACCTTAGAATTGTTGAAACTAGTTAGAATTGCTTCATGCTTTTTGTTAATTTTGGTTAAGTGCATCCATGTATTTGAGAAGTAGTACTTCTCTTTAATGCTTTGATAAAAGTGCGTCCATATGCTAGAGAAGTAGTACTTCTCTTTTTAGTGCTTTCGTACAGTGTCATATCGGGAGGTAAGGTATATATCCCCCTCCGACTAGGTGTAATTCATTTTTCTATTAATAAAATTCTACCCCGACCTTGGATTTTCGAGCCGGGATAGTTCTCAAAAAAATAAAAATAAAATACATCCAAATTGGGGTGATTTTTATGTCTTCATGTTTTATCTTTTAATACAGTATTCATAGATATAGAATTACCTATACCAATTAGTATTACCCCGTTAGTTGCACAGGATGACTAAGATATTGTATATTTACATATAACAATATTATAGAATAAGAAAATAAATTATTATGAATATATAATAAAAATAACCCATTTATAAATCATGTGTCATATCAATTATGATTTTAGATAATAACATAATATTTGGGAACAAAGTTTAGAGAATATACTTTTCTGAACAAAAAAATCGAAATATCATGTTTTATGAGCCATACATAATTATTCAAATGTATTTCAAATACGACTAATAAGGATCTTATGATTAACTTACATCTGTATATATAAATTTTACAAATATTGAATTGATTTTGTACCAGATTTAGCTCACATTGAATTCTGAATATTGAATTGATTTTATACTCAGTAAGTAAAAAAATATTTTTCTTACTTAATATTTTTAAATAAATAGAAAATATTTTTTTAAAAATAGAAAATCACTGCCAACCTGGCACTGTACCAAGTTGAGAATGGAATTCAAAAACTAAAATGTATATAAAAAATTAAAATGTAATACTCAAAAATTGAAATATATATAATAAATGTTAATTCTCATTTTAAAAATAATTAAATTGTTGTTATAGTTTGTAATTTTGACATCATATCATATTTCATTAAAATAAGGAAAAATACTAAATAAAAAAATTGGATAAGGAAAAGAAAATAATAAAGTGCGTATTTAATATTTGTTCCCAAAATAAGATTTTTATTTTTTAATTTTAAGTAAATGAGTGCCAACTTGGCACTGTCAACATGATGTAGTACCTAGTTGGCACTTTTCTTGTTATTATACTAAGATAAGATAAGATAAGATAAAATAGGATATATTATATAGGGTAAATGATGGGTGTGAACTAAGTTGGGATGTATGACATGTTAATAAAATTAGTAAACCTGCTTTAATCCTCCTACTATTATATGGGCACCAAATCAAAATTAAAGATTAGATACGCAAAAAAAAATTTCCATTTAAGGTAGGATTAACACAGCTAGACATCTACAGATCATCTCCTAGTTTATTGTTTGTTTAATCTTTGACTAGCTATGCACCCGTGCGTTGCACAGGGTGATTTTAATAAATATTATTCCTATAAAAATAATAAAAAAATATATAATATTGGTCAAAGCACTAAACCTAATTAATTTAAGTAACGAAGAAAATGTTAAAAAATTTTGACACAGTTTTCCCTGTATTTCGTATAAATAATATATAATTTTGATCCGTACGTTGCATAGGAAGAACAATTAAAAATAAACTAACATATTGATTTTACATCTAAAATATATTTCTAAACAATATTGATTTTACATTGTCCCTAGATATAACTTATGACATTAAGTAGATTCTAATTAATTTTGGCAATTGTATCTATAATTACAATCTTTTATACACACAATGATGTAATATCATCAATAAAAAATTATTTATATAACCATTAATTTGATGGAAATTAAAAATCCAAGGAATTAATTTATCAACTTACAAAATTATGCTAAAACTATTTTGATACAATACTTAATATTTAAAATATCAAACAAATATTTCATTTTATACTTAGTTTAATATTACAAAAATTACATATCAAAAAAGCAAATATGTTACAAATAAAAAATACTAAGCGCCATAAGAAAACGAAAGATTGCTCAAACTTAAATTAAGTGACCCAATTTTTCAAACATATATTGTTTTGATTAAAATAAAAATCATTATCTAAATTTTTGACAAACCGTAAATAAAAATAACCACCAAATAAAAATTTACAAAATTAATTCATCGACTTGTCAAATTGCACTATAAACTATTTTAATGCAATACTTAATATTTAAAATATCAACCAAATATTTCATTCATATTTACTTTAGCAACTTAAAAATTACATGCACAAAAAGTAAATATGTTGCAAACAAAATGTACCATACACTTTTAAAAAAAATAAATGGAAGATTGCTCAAACTTAAAGTGGCCCAATTTTTCAAACTTATATCCTTTTGATTAAAATAAAAATCACTCTCTCAATATTTTTAGTACCATGAAGAGAAATTACAACCGTTAAGATATTATAATTTTTATCAAATAAAGTAATTTTAATAAAGTTGAATATTGGAATTAATTGGTTTCACTTAAAAATATAGATATTTATTTCTTTTACTATGATAGGAAAAGAAAGTTTAATACTAAAAATTCAACGCAACAAGTTAATTGAAAAATAGAACACGATATATGCATTAATGGATAGTGAATAACCATTTATTTGAAATTAAATATATTAGTTAGTTTCCAATATATAATATAATATATAAAGAAAGGAAATAAAAATGAAATATAACTAATGTTCACCAAAAAAAAATTGTAAAATCCAACAAATTTAAAATAAAAAATAATTTCTTCAAATAAAAAAATTGTACAACAATAATTTATTTCAATTTTTTTAAAGAAAATAAGGGGTTGCAAGTGTAGTCTTTATTTAAAGACGGAAATTGTAGCTCTTTATTGCAGCCGAGAATGTCGCAATAGCCGCACTTCTGATAACATGCCTGCAATTAGCGATGCCGTATTATGTTAAAAATTAATAAAACAAAATTTTAAGAAAATAAGAAAGAAAAGTTATTAGGAATTGATTATTTCAATGATCCATCAAATCTTAAGTAGGCTGATTAAAGAACCTAAAGTGGAAGCCTTAAGTTATTTATTAATAATAATAATAATAATAATAATAATAATAATAATAATAATAATAATAATAATAATAATAATAATTGATGCTCCGATACTCCGATAAGACGCAATAGCCTATACTCCGATACGGCGCAATAGCCTATACTCTGATAAGATGCAATAGCCTATACTCCGATAAAACGCTTACAATTAGTGATGCTATGTTACATTAAAAATTAGACAAACAAATTAATAGAAAAAAGAAAGAAAAGTTAACAGGAATTGATTATTTCAATGACCAATCAAATCTTAAGTGGATATATATATATATATATATATATATATATATATATATAAGATAAAAGATAAAGATAAAATAAAGATGATAATAATAATTATTATTTTTATTACATTCACATTAATTGATTCTTATGAACACTTAACTAATTTATTAAGTCGATTAATTAAGTGTAAAAATATATTAAAAGATTAATAAGTGGATGTAACGATTAAAAAATTAAAACAAATGAAGTTGGCTAACTAAAAAAGCTCAAGTGAAAAAGGTGAAATACCCATAAAAGCCTAAGTAATACTATTAATCATAATCATCATCATCATCATCATCATCATCATTATTATTATTACATCCATATTGATTGATTCTTATAAACACTTAACTAATTTATTAAGTAGATTAATTGAATGTAAAAGTATATCAAATAATTAATAAGTGGATGTAATAATTAAAAAACTAAAACAAATAAAGTTAGCTAACTAAAAAAATCCAAGTAAAAAGGCGAGAAGCCCAAAAAAGTCCAAACAATGCTTTTAATATATATAAAGATTATTATTATTATTATTATTATTATTATTATTATTATTATTATTACATCCACATTGATAGATTCTTATGAACACTTAACTAATTTATTAAATAGATTAATTAAAAATATATCAAACAATTAATAAGTGGATGTAATAATTAAAATTAAAACAAATGAAGTGGGGTAACTGAAAAAACCCAAGTAAAAAGGCGAAAAATCCAAAAAAACCCAAGTAATACTTTTAATATATATAAAGATTTTGAATAATTTAGCAATCAATTGTTCTGTCCGCAAAAGTCGCATAAAAATACGTTCCTGTCACATGCCCAGTTGCCCATGATGTATTGCTTGTTTTAGAAAACTATTTTAGGAAGCACCGTCATTTATACACTATTTTTGGACCCTACTTAAAAAAAAAAAAAAAAAAAGGATTTTCATTGATCTAAAAACTCACTTGTAAATTACTAAATTCAAAAGCACGTTGTCCTTAAAAATGAAGGATAGGATCGAGCCTTACCAACTAACGAGGATGTACTAGCTACACTTCAAGTCATCAATCTATCTTAACTTTTTGAAGTGATAGATCAGTACATTGGCATTATCGCCCAATAAAAATTATTGTAGAGCTTCTAAGAAATCATGTAATTTAAAAGGCGTTTTAGAGGAGGCAAACTTTAGTAAATAGACTTTTTAAAATGGAAAATTACAAAGTCAACTCTTAGGCATTACTCCCTCGGTCCCATTTTGATAGGTATAGTTTGACTTTCACAAGGATTAAGAAATGGTAATTAATATTATTGGAAAAGTAAATTTTAGTTATATTTTTTCATATATACCCTTATATTATACCCCAACAAACTCTGTCATCAAATCCTTTCATATTAGACTTCATTTAATTTTCTGTCCTAAAGTTGCCTTTTGAAATTTGATCACAACTCCAAAACCACGAAAATGGATTCTATTGCTACTGAAACTGTGAAGTTTTTGTTGGAGAAGTTGTTCGAGATTGCCACCGAGGAATACAATCTTGTACGGGATTTCAAGAAAGACTCGATCAACCACAAAATATACCTGGAAAAGGTTAACGGAGTCTTGGGAGATGCTAAGAGACGTGAAATTGAGGATGAGTCAATCAAAAGCTGACTCAAGGACCTTGAAGATGCTACGTATAATGCTGACAATATACTGGATGAGATCAATTACGAATATGTGCGACGTCAGATAGAGAGCCAAGATGAGATCATTAAGCAAAAGAAGTGGTACTCAAACATCCCGTGCTGTAGTGCTGATAATACCACTTTGGCATTTAAGCACGAGATGGCTCACAAAATCAAGACCATAAATGCCAACTTCAAAAGGATTTATGATCCAGCTAATATCCTTGGTCTATCGAGAGTGAATGACTATCCTCTTGCAAAGCGTCCAGTGATTGAGGAGACAACCAGCATTCTAGCTGATCCATTCATCATTGGGAGAGAGCATGATGAAGAAGTTATTCGGGACAGGTCCTTTCGGTCATCCCCATAGTCGGTATGGGAGGTTTAGCACGCAGCATCTTCAATCACAATGACACACAAAACCATTTCAACGAGATATGCGTATCAGAAAACTTTGATCAACTCACGCTTTCCAAAAAGATCCTTGAATTATTGAACGGAGATTTTCATGAAGATAACAAGGAAGTCATTGTCCGAAGGCTTCAAGAGAAGTTGAATGGAAAAAGATACTTGCTAGTACTTGATGATTTATGGAATCGAGAAAGGCAACTTTGGGATGAATTCAGTTATACTCTGATGGGAGTGAACTCTAGTAAAGGGAATGTCATTACTGTCACCGCACGTAACATAGAGGAGGCATCAATTGTGAACCCTTTTAAGGATCCATACAAATTGGGAAAATTATCAGATGATCATTGTTGGTTTGTAATCAAGGCAAAGGCGTTTAGAGGTGGAGATGTTCCAATACAATTTCAGAGCATCGGAAAGGACATTCGTCGTAGATGTGGAGGTTTCCCATTGTTAGCAATATGATGGGAGGAGTTCTTACCAGAAAAGTGACGGATGTCTGGCAATCAATTTTAGAAATAGAGCTTTTGAATCTTCAAGTGGGAGATAAAGGAGCGATGCAAGTGATAAAGGTAAGCTATGATCACTTGCCTAATTCATCGGTGAAAAAATGTTTTGCCTATTGTTGAATATTTATCAAGGATTCAGTCAAAAACAAAGATGACTTAATCCATCTCTGGATGGCGGTACGATTTCTCGGACATGATCCAAGAAGTGACTTTGAAAGTACAGGCAACAATATTTTTAATATGTTGTTGCAAAATTCCTTCTTTCAAGAGGCCAAAGAGAACTTATATGGCAATATCATGAATTGCAAGATGCATGATCCTGTCCACGATCTTGCAAGCTTGATTCAAACTCAAAAAGTCTTATGTATATGGAAGGTCCTACTGTCGATGATATCCCTTGGGTTAGACGTCTTCGAGCAAATTCAATTGGACAAGACAAACATAAGGACATAAAAGCTAAGGCATGTCATCTTCGCACATGGATTCTACAAAGCGGAGTGCCGCATGAAATTCTGCCATTCTTCGAGCACTTGTATATTTTGAAGCTATGTCACATAGGTTTTGAAGAGCTTTTGGACTCTATTGGCAAGTTGATACATTTGAAATATCTTGACATCATCTCAAGACATTGCCAAATTCTACGTGCAAGCTCTTCAATTTGCAAACGTTAAGGATTCTTCACAACAAACTTGAACAACTTCCTAAAGATCTACAATTCCTGGTTCATTTAAGGCATCTTATCTTTAATAGTGTAGAAGCTGATTTTGAGATGCCACCTAAAATCGGAAGATTATCTTGCTTGGAAACGTTAACACAATTTTGTGTGAGCGACAAAGAAGATTGTTGAATTGATGAGCTTGGAGGGTTGAAGAATCTCAAGGGAAAACTAAGCATATACAATTTGGAATTGGTTTGCAGCAAAATAGAAGTTGATAATGCAGATATTGTTGGGAAGAAAGGTATTTATGAGTTACACTTCTATTGGGGAAAGAAGGAACGTACTCATGCTAGAGAAAATAGAATCAATGATAAAAGCATTCTTGAAGCCCTTCAGGCTCATGCAAATCTGAAAAGGCCGACAATCAATGGATTCAGAGGTAAAGAATTTCCCTTGTGGACTATAAATATGGAAATATGCAAAGGCTTTGGTGGGAATATGGCGACGCTTGATAAACTGATAGATATCCAGTTCAATAATTGCAGTCAAGTCAAAGAGATCCCAACATTTGGTCACCCTCCACTCCTCAAGATTCTAATGTTAGGAGGTCTGCCTCAAGTAACATATATAGGATTGTCATTCTATGGCTTGCGTGATGGACAAGAGATAGGAGTACCATTCCTCTCACTTGTAGGGCTGATTATAATGAATATGAAGAACCTAACAGAGTGGAAAGAACCACAAAACAATAGCGGAGTCCAGGTACTTCTTCGTCTTGAACAATTTGTATTACTTTGTTGTGGAAAATTGAGTCATGTTCCCTTCTTGGGGGCCATCGGAGCTTCTCTTCAAAAACTGCGGATTTCACATTGTGATGAATTGATGGAATTACAAAGTGATCTATACAGCCTTGAGTCTATGAAAAAATTGGATATGTATAATTGTAAAAATCTGTGGTTAATGCACCCATGTCAAAATGGACAAAATCCCTTGCTTCCCTTCAACATTTGATTGTTTCTTCATTGATAATCTGACTTCTCTTCATGAATTGAGTGGGATGGGATCTCTGCTATATTTAGATGTGATTCATTGTGCCAGTCTCATTTCTCTTCCCAAAATGAATGAGATGGGTTCTCTTCAACATCTGAGAGTGAATCGTTGCCACAATCTCGTTTATTTTCCTGAACTGAATGGGATGGGATCTCTACAACATTTGGAAGTGACTGACTGTATAAATCTCAATTCTCATCTAAACTGAGTGGGATGGGATGCATTAACAGCTTAAGAGAATTGCGGATTGAAAGTTCCTCAGAGATACAATTTAGTTCATTTGAAGGTTTTCGCGATGGCATCCAACACATGAAATCCTTCAATACTTAAATCTGCCAGGTCTAGATGATTGGGTCTATCTACCAGATCATATTAAACATCTTGCTTCCCTGAAAGAACTATGGGTAAGTTGTTTTGGAATGGAAGCGTTACTTGATTGGTTAGAGAATCCGTCATCTCTTCAAGTCTGGTTCTTAGGCTTTTGTGCAAACCTTAAGCATCTTCCCTCAAAAGACGCTATGCAACGACTCACCAAATTAATAGAAATAGTGATACTTGATTGTCTGCTGTTGAAGGAGAGGTGCAATGAAGAGGGCGGCCCTGATTCCGAGTGGCCAAAAATTTGTCATATTAGCAAGATAGACATTAGTTAGATCTCAGAGTTTGTTGAATTCCTCCATCTATATTTCAGTTTCCAATTTTCACTTTTACTTTTCACTGCTTCAATTTGTGTTTATCCATTCTATTATTCTAAGTTTGTGCTCAAATTACTTGAATTTCAAGTCAAACTAACGCTAATGGTATATTTACCTAGTTATTAATATATGGTTGTTTAGATGGAATCACTATATTTTGCTGAATTTTTGAGATGGTTTTATGATGTATTTTGGGCATGTAGAATAGCTTCGATTTGACGGGTTCATAACAAATCACTAACCGTTTTCTATATTGCCACTTTTACTGTAAATGTGCTTTCTTTGTTTAATATTTTTAATTTTAATTTTTACTATGTTTAGTTATTTTTCTTTTACACATCTAGGATACCCCTTTTTGGTTAATTTGAGGTAACTAATGATACCTATCAATTTTAATTTTTACTGTGCTTAATATTTTTCTTTTACATATATGGGATACCTCCCTTTGGTTGATTTGAGGTAACCAACGATATTATAATTTGGAAGAATAAAATAAAATGTTGATAGATGAGAAGTTCGTATAAGTCATAGCTACAAACAATTTCAACACTTATGGAACTATGGGTTATTTACCTAAAAAAATTATGGGTTATCTAACAATGGATTATTCCAAATGTGCTTACTATGGATGTAAACAACAAACCTTCTTTCATTTCTGAACTATGGGAACATATAATTAGCACTTCGTATGTTACTTCACTTGATTGTTGCTATCAAAACCATGCTAAAAATCAGAAAATTTCATGACGACATGCAAGCATGTCATTCCTCACTACTGTGTGTACACACCTTTATCATACCTATGGCATTTTCTTATCGAAAAAAAACGAAAAAAGAAAGTGATAAGAGTTGCAGTCGGACATGAAATGGCAATAACATTTTTTGCGTTTATGTATTTAACTAATTGGTTGACTTGGGGTTTGAGTACGGCACCAAATGAAATGTCAAACCAATGGGAAGTCCAAGACAAAGCAACGACTTGAACATCTCCCGTGTAAATTGTAATGGAGATTGACACGTTCGATTATTTCTTTTTTGTGAAAAAAATAAAAAGGAAACTTTCAATTTATGAAAGCAATTTTCTATGTCTGAGTCAACGTAATTGGGAATCATTGTTACTCCTTCGGTCCTCCCTATATGCAAAGATAGTCTCACTCTGATTTTTATATGAAATAAAAAATTATAATTAATTTTATTGAAAAAATAATATTTAATTATATATTTTCGAATATACCCTCACATTAAATAATAATAATAATTGATTTTAATTGACAATAATACATATTAAATAAGGGTATAGTGGATAGTGAAATATTTTAATACAATTTAGAAGAAAAAGTAGGCTATAATTTGTGATAAATGAAAAACAAAAATGAGACTATATATTGGTTGGGGGTGGGGGTAGTATTTCATTAATTAACTGTAAATCATTTTAAACATACGCATAACGCACATGAATTTAAGAACCGCCATTAAATCCCTTTAAAAAAGAAAAGAAAAGAAAGAACCACTATTAAATAATTTATGTTTCAATCACTAAAAAATATATATAGTACTACCTTCGTCCCACAAAGATAGGTTTGTATTCTATTTTTGTGCGTCTGAAAATATAGGCCACTTTCTATTTTGTTTGCATTTGGTTCCTTCTATTTTCCAATTGCACCCTTATTTAATATACATTATTATTAGTTAACATTATTTAATGCAAGTGTATATTTAAAAAAATATAACTACAATTTACTTTTCTAATAATATTAATTGCAATTTCTTAAACTATGTGAAAATCAAACCAAGATGTAGTACTAATTTTTGCCAATAGTTTATGGTTCCATTGGAGGCAAGATATTGTTCCTTGTACAAAATCGAAGGTTTAAATCCCCACCTGTCCCAAATCCCCCGTCCCATGTAGTATATGTTGGAATAATTATGAATAATTATTCAATATGTGAGGTCATACATGAATTTTAAATGTGGGCTAGCTATCTTCAAGTTTATCTAA
The DNA here is from genome assembly GCA_018223645.1 of Jasminum sambac. Taxonomy (NCBI): domain Eukaryota; kingdom Viridiplantae; phylum Streptophyta; class Magnoliopsida; order Lamiales; family Oleaceae; genus Jasminum; species Jasminum sambac. Next base: position 11,219,491 of record CP073643.1, read on the forward strand.
TATTAAAAGTGATCAATAAAGTTTAATTTAGCTAATTGGATATTAAAATAATCATAAAATTAATATATATAGACCGGTTGGTATTTCTAAATTGATGAGGGGTCAATTTAGAAATATTAAAAATAACTGCAGCCCTAGCAACTACCTATATAACGAGGTCATTGTCCCCAATTATGTATATATTGTGTTTTCTCTGTATCCCTATCAACATAGAATAAACCCTAAAGAACTACACATCAATTGATAAACCATAACCCGTTGCTTTCATATCTCAGTTAGATTATGGAATTAGATACGCTTCTACTTTTGTATTCTTTTTCTCTTTTTGAATCAAGATGGAGTAATTAAATTTGGATTTAAATCCCAACAATTGATACTAGAGCCAATCGATACTTGACTCATGGATAATAAATAATTTTTAGAAAGTATCAAATTTTATGTTTCAAGAGTTTCCGGACAGGTCGTTAATTTTTATGAGATCCGTATGACTTTGGTCTCTCAAAAATGGTAAAGGTCGTATCACACGAACAGTCATGTAGTCTGTTGAAGATATCAAGTGGTTCCATATTGCTATATTAATTTACTAATTCTTGGTTTTGGAATTTGTGTTACTACGCGGATTAGTGTATGAGATGGGAATTATCATTAGAGTCAACTCGTGTGGTCATGATTGCTGTTCTAATTGCATCAAAGTTTAAGGCATATATGGTACATTAGAAATTGGTTCTAATGGGATTTTCAATTCTATTGATTTTAGTGCTTTTATTATTGGTAATTTCAAAATATTGTTATATACTTTGCAATTGTTCAAAACCACCATGTCTACTATGGATTCAAAATGCATTAAAGGAGTAGAATTCTTATCAAGCATGACATGTTTGCGATAAATTATATATCCTTGGTTCTGCATGTAATCAATGGACTTTCTGTCTTGGCTTGTAAACTTTGGACAAATGAATTGTTTGATTTTGCTCATAAATCAATTTTAACCAAATTCATTTGTGTTGGAATTTTGGCTCATTTAGGGTGCGTTCTGTTTGTCGTTTTCAGCCCGTTTTCTGTTTTCGGTTTTTGAAAATGTTAAAAACGCGTTCTGTTCATTGTTTTCGAAAATACGTTTTCGAAATCGTTTTCAAGATTTGTATAGAAAACACGAAAACGTTTTTTTAACGTTTTCGGCGTTTTCTGTGTTAAATGTTGAAAACAAGGAAAACGCATTTTCGGATTTTAAACTTTACATTTATTACATTTTAAACAATTATAAACCAAACACATTTTCTATTTTCTCTTCTCAAAAATAATTTTTTCAAAACAACAAACCAAACGCATTTTCAATTTTCTGAAAACAGCAATTGAAAACAGAAAACACCAAAACATTTTCGAAAACGAAAACAGAAAATACAAAATAAACAGAACGCCCCCTTAGTTATACTTGAATTTGGCCGAGGACATCATTAATTATTATGAATCAGTTAGTTGATTCATTCTGGGCCTTAAGGTTTGTTCGATTCGGTCATAAAGAATTTCGAAAATCAAATATTAGTTTAAATAATGGTTGTCTAATATTTTACATAAATTAGTTAACATAAGATGTCGCCAAAGTGACCTCGCTTGTGAAGATTAGTTTATTATGAGATATTAGATGTTTGTGTCGTGACTATTCATGCGAATAGTAGTTGGCCCAAAGGAAGGCTAATATTTTGCCGCATTTTACATTCATTTGCGGTTGTAAAATGTGTGACAATTATTCGGTTTCCATGCTAATCATAAGTCAATCCAAATAGGGGCTTATTATTAGCATGATTTATTGTCAACGTTTGATCACTGCAACAAGAATACTACTTACAGTTAATATTACTATCCAAAGACTTAGCATTAATATTGTACTCGGCATCTTGTTGTGGCATTGCCATTATTTAAATTTATTGATTATTGATTAAGGACATCGATGTGAGCATTAAATTTATTTGGTTATCTTCTATTCTCTGTTCAACTAATATGTATGCCGCTACTATATCTACCAACTTAAACTCTATTCCCATACTTAATGGGACCAACTTTAAGGATTAGAAAGAGAATATATTGATTGTTCTCTACTGTATGAATCTAGACTTTACACTCAGGATTGAGCAACCCGCTTCTCTAATGGCTCAAATTTCATTTGATGATAAGAAGAACTTCGAGAAGTGGGATCGCTCAAATCGCATGAGTCTTATGATCATTAAGCGCCGCGTTCCAGAAGCCTTTAAGGGTGCTACCTCTGATGAGATAATTGCTGCTACGGAATTTCTCGTCGAAATTGAATAGCGTTTACGAAAAACGATAAGGCTGAAACAAGCACGCTTTTGCAATGCTTGATTTCAATGAAGTATAAAGGCAAATGGAACATAAAGGAGTACATCATGGAGATGTCTCATCTTGCTTCAAAACTTAAGGCACTAAAGCTTGAGATTTCGGATGACTTTCTCGTGCATTTGGTATTAATATAGCTTCCCTCACAATTCAATCAATTTAAGGTTAGTTATAATTGCTAGAAGGAGAAATGTACTCTTGATGAGCTCATTTCAAATTGTGCGCAATAAGAAGAAAGGTTGAAGCAAGACATCACCAAAACTGCTCACTTGAGTGCCTCTAAGTGAAGCATCTTTAAGGTCGACACCACTAAAGATAAGGGCAAGAAAAAGATGAAAGAATATGAAGCTGCCCTTAAGGGTCCAGCACAAAAGAAACAACAAAAGATACTGAGGGCTATTTCTTTTGCGGGAGGTTTGGACATATGAAAAATGATTGTGCCAAATATCATGCTTAGCTACAAAGAGAGGTATAATCTTTACACTTTGGTCTGTTATGAGATTAATTTAGTTCCATTTCCTACAAACATTTGGTGGTTAGATTTTGGTGTTGCCACGGTAGATATGACGGTTCAAGTGAACATGTAGGAGCATTTCCTAAATTCTTAGAGGAATGTAGAATCGTCCCACAGTACACCATGCCAGGATCTCCTATCATGAAGGTGTAGTTGATAGACAAAACATAACTTTTAAAGATATGGTAAGGAGTATGATTAGTCATTCCACCATATCAGAATCACTTTGGGGAGAAGCAATACAGGCTGCAGCTTATATTCTTAATAGAGTGCGAGTCATATTATCTCTTTTGATAATGTGTAGGACTCTATACCTGTCACTGATCAAGAAGTGAATTAGGAGCCTCTACAAAACAATTTTGAGCAACTCCCCACTCAGTATAAGGAAATTCTTCCAAAAGAACAAATTCAACAACCTCAAGAATTAAGTAGATCCACTAGAGAAAGGAAAAGTGCTATTCCGGATGATTATGTAGTATTTCTCCAAGAATGTGAGGAAGATATTGGAATGTTGGAAGATGACCCAATCAACTTCCATTAGATCATGTAGGGTTCTAACTCTTAGAAGTGGATTGATGCGATGAATGTGGAATACAAGTCTATTCAAAACAATAAGATTTGGGATCTTGCCCATTACCAGAAGGTCCGAAATCTATTGGTTGCAAATGGATACTTAAAACCAAGAGGGACTCGAAAGGTAATGTGGAAAGATATAAGACTCGTCTCATAGTTAAAAGCTTTACCCAGAAGGAATAAAGAGACTTTCTCTCCAGGTTCTACGAAAGACATTTTGCTACACATTTTGATCTTGAGTTACATCAAATGGGCTTAAAGACAGCGTTTCTCAATGGTGACATTGATGAAACAATTTATATGGTGCAACTAGAAAACTTTGTGTCAGGCAACCCAAAGAATATAGCAAATTAAAGAAATCTATCTATGGGCTCAAGCAAGCTTCCCGTCAATGGCACCATAAATTTCATCAAGTAGTTATCTCGTTCGATTTGAGGTAAATGCTATTGATGATTCTGTGTATCAAAAGTTCAGTGGGAGTAAGGATATTTTTTTGTATGTGGCTGATATACTGTTTGCCACTAATGATATAGGCACATTGCACAAAACTAAGAAATTTCTATTGAAGAATTTTGATATAATAGATCTCGGTGACGCCTCTTTTGTATTGGGAATTTAGATACAACGAGATTCGTCTCGAGGTATTCTTGGATTATAACAAAAGAGCTATATTAATAAGGTTCTCAAAAGATTTGGCATGTAGGACTGCAAACCAAGTGACACCTTTGTCGCTAAAGGAGACAAACTTAGCCTTAAACAATGCCCTAAGAATGACCTTGAATTTAAGGAAATGCAAAAGATTCCACATGCTTCTTCAGTTGGGAGTCTAATGTATGCTCAAATTTGCGCATGTCGAGATATATGATTCATTGTTGGAATACCTGGCCGATATGTAATCTTGGTATGGATCATTGGAAAGCAGCCAAATGAGTTATAAGGTAGTTACAGAGAACAAAAGATTACATGCTCACATATACGAAATTGGATTAGCTGGAGATCATAAGGTATTCTGACCCCGATTTTGCTGGATGCCAATACAGTAGAAGATCCACTTCAGGCTACATTTATCTACTAGTTGGGAAAGCTATTTCCTGGAGGAGTAGCAATCAAACACTCATAGCTTCTTCTATCACGACAACAAAATTTATAGCATGTTATGAGGCATCTAATTAAGAAATATGGTTACAAAATTTTGTCACTGGGCCGCGCATTTTGGATGGTATAGAAAGACCACTTAAGTTATATTGTGACAATAAATTAGCAGTTTTATAATCCAATAATAACAGGAGCTCATCTAAGTTAAAACATATTGACATTAAGTTCCTAGTTGTGAAAGAAAGAATGCATAGTGGGTAGATTTCTATAGAGCACATTGTGACGAACTCCATGATTGCAGATCCACTTACCAAGGGATTACCACCCAAGATCTTTTGAGAGCATGCTGCTCATATGTGTGTTTCGTTATTTGATGATATCGTGGTTCAATGGAAGTCTGTATTTTGAGTGCTTTATGTTTTGGTTTTGATTTTGAAAACACTAGTGTATTTGATTTTTGATACAGAAATAAAGTATTCATTTCATTTCACTCTATTATAGTATGTTTGGTATTGATCTAACTAAGGAATAAGGTAGGAACAATTGGAAATAGGCATTTTAAGATCACATAACATCTAATTTCTACACTATGCATCCATGATTAATATGTGTCATTTGGTTGTATTGGTATACATGACCATTGATGTGTTTAGTTACGTTAAATATGATGAAAATCGCTTTGATCCTATATCACTTTCAGAAATACCCTTGATAATGATAGCACATGTTTGAGCTCATAAGGCTGTGCCACTACACCATGTTTCGCTAATTGTCACAAAGGTGCATTTCGGGGAGTCACGCTTTTTGAGCGTGACAAAAAAATTTGCGGATTGTCACGCTCATTATCTGTGACTCATCCGTTTTTAATTTTTTTTTAATGATTGTCACGGTCAATGACCATGACAATTTGTGAGGAACTAGGTCACGTTCAGAACCGTGATAAAATTTCAAATTGTCACGGTTCTTTACCGTGACAATTAGCCAAGTGTTGAGTCACGGCCAAAGACCGTGACTCATTATTATAAAAAAAATTAGAAGACGCATATATGCATATACAGGCCACATTGTCAAACAACCCTAACCCAAGAAAAAGAATGGAGATTTTTGGCGATTCCATCCTTCATTCTCCACGAAAATCATCTACAATTAGAAATTGTATCTTAATTTGATTTCCATTCGGTCTATAGGGCTGGAAGGTAGGCGCAATTTCATGAAAATTTCTAACATCTAGGCTAAGGAACGAAACGAATTGGGAACTTCTCATTTGCGATTGCCTCGATCTGTTCTCCTCCAATTCTAGGCGAGACGTGGGTCACTGCATCTCGGCAATTGTAAGTTGATTTCCTTATTTTCTTTCTCTTTAATTTTTACCTTTGTTCTTTTTTTTTTTAATGAATTATTGTTTTCATGCTTAACTAGTTCTCTGGTTCTCTAGCGTGATTTAAGTTTAACAAATAATGGCCAGTGTGATTTTTTTTTTTTTTGTTTTGGTTTTATATGAAATGTGATAAGTGCAATTTATACACTTATTTAGGTGTTCTAAACTATGTGTTTTTGTTATTTTTTATCAAGTTCGTGCTTAATTTAGTATTATTTGTTTCTATTTCAGTGAAAACCGGGAATTGAAGAAAGATTGAAATTGTGGGCTCTTGAAGGACTCAATTTGAAGCAAATAAAGTTGGGAAAGTGAAGAAAAAATCAAATGGAAGCTTAAGTGAAGATAAATTAAAGTATGTGGACTCAATTGATCGAAGTTGGAAGTTCAGGACTTGCCCCACAATTAAACTATGAGGACCAAAATGAAATTGACCAAAAGTTGAATTCAACATACCATGCGGTCGCACGTGCGACCGCATGCATTTGAAAATTAACCCCATGCGATCGCATGGTTATGTCAGGCAGAATTCTGGAAAACCTTTCCAAAACGAATTGGACACGACTTCTTGGGCTTTTTGGCTTATTTTAAAACACGAACTCGACCTAATTTCGGGGGAGAACATCAGAGAACAAGAGGGAACGAAAGTTTGAGCAATCAACTAGGAGAAAATTGGAGAAAGAAGCCATAATTGAAGATCCAAGCTCAAGAACACAACTTTAATTCGGTGATGGCTTTCTCTTTTCGTTTTTCTTGTTTTCTTTACAGCATGTTAGGCTAAACTTTTCATAGCATTAGGGCAGAGATGAAATTTGGATTTTAGTTTGAATCCGGATTGAGAATTTGATGTTTTATTAATTCTTATGCTTATACGAATGTTTAGTTTTGAGTTTTCAATATAAATGTGTTTTCTTTTGCAACTTGTGGCCAGAGTTGATCTGTGGTTTATTCATTGAATTGAGAAATCTTGAATAAATTAGACTCTTATTGAAAACCACAAAGTCCGATAGGGGATAAGAATACCCCTATGCTTTGTGGGATATTTTTATGCAATTCTTGTGTTGTAATGCATTTTTATGCCGTTGTTATCATAGAGATATAGTTAACACGTCATATAAATAGGTTGAATCTTACTTGAGAAAGATTATTCAACAAATTTTGTGAATTGAATCGTCAAAACTAACTTGCGTTGTCAAATTATTAATCCGGGGGATAACTAAATGAAAAGTGGATTCGAAACCTTAATGCTAGTTTTCCCATATTTGATTTAAAACTATAAAAAATCATTCTTTTAGTTTGTTCCAATTTAATTCTTAATTTTAATTTTAGATTTAGCAATTTAATTTAATAAGTTAATTTTTGCAAGATTAGAAATTAATTGATATCAACTTATTCATTTCGGTTAAGGCTAGTTAAAGTGAGCGTGGGAATAAATCAGTCCTTGTGGGGTACGACATCCGACTTTAAAAGTCCCCTTTATTACTTATACAATCCGTACACTTGCGGTGTGGATTAATCGCAATAAGTTTTTGGCGCCGTTGCCGGGGACTGTAATTATTTTCTTGTTTAGTTTAGCTAACACTAATTCGAACTTTATAATTTATTTTTAATTAATTTTATTGCATTTTTCGTTCACAGTTTCTCTTATTTTTCTCTCAGGTTTATGCGAAGTGTGAGGCTCGGTCAACCTCTCGAACTAGATCCAGAGATCGAGCATACTTTTCGTCAAAGATGTAGAAAAGCTAGAGAAACAGAAAAACAAATAAATCAAAAAAAGAAAGCAATGGCGGCCAATGATGATATTCTGCGAATTAATAATGGTGGAGGACGAGCAGAAGAGGCCGTGGACGAGGATAACATGCTAGTTGGCAATTTTATGATGCCACAGATCATCCAAAGCCAATCTAGTATAGTGTACCCTCCGTTTGGGCAGAACAACTTTCAGTTAAAGACAGACGTGATCCACCTCTTTCAGAATGGGCACCAATTTTATGGATTGGCAGATGAGAATCCTCATACACATGTCTCTCGGTTCTTAGAGATGTGTGAACACTTCAAATATCAAGGCATATCAGATGACGCGATTAGACTAAGGTTGTTCCCCCCGTACTCTGAGCGATAAAGCTCTCGAATGGCTGGATTCTCAAACTATTGCAAGCATCACCACATGGAACGACCTCGCTCAAAAGTTCTGCACTAAATTCTTTCCGCCAGTCAAGATTGCCAAATTGAAGCACGAGATATCTATTTTTCAGCAACATGACTCGGAGACGTTTGACGAAGCATGACAGAGATTCAAAGGCTTGCTAAGGAAGTGCTCGCATCATGGGGTCAGCAATGGACAGCAAGTACAGTATTTTTATGCGGGGTTACTTCCCTTATGTAAAAGTGTGGTGGATTCATCGTCAAATGGATCACTCCGCACCAAAACAATCGCTGAAGCACTTGAGCTCTTAGAAACGATTGCAAGCAGTACGGCGATGTGGGCGTCTGATAGAAGAAATCATGGCAGTGCATCTGGAGTCGATGAAGTCGATAATTTCACTGCTCTGACCGCGGAAAATTGATGCATTGGCTCACAGGGTGGAGAGTATTGAGAAGATAGGAAGCCCAAAAGCACCCACTTGCAATGAGTGTGGAGCTAACCATAGTACCAGTGAGTGCCCTATTATTGCTCACTACACTGCTCAAGTTGATTATGTTCAAGGAGGTCAACGGCAACCTGGCAACCCATTTACCAACACTTATAACCAAGGTTGGCGTAATCACCCAAATTTTGGCTGGAGAGATAATCAGAATAATGGGGGATTCCAAGGACCTCCTTACCAGCAACCGGAAAAGAAAAGCTCAATTGAAGAAGCTTTGGGCAGATTTATGGAAAGAATTGAGAAATATATGGATCGCACCGATCAATTTATGAAGAAAACCGATACTGCACTCCAGAATCAGCAAGCTTCTATTAGTAATCTAGAAGTGCACGTGGGGCAATTGGGTAGCACTATCTCGGACCTACCACAAGGTACTTTACCCAGCAATACTGAAGTGAACCCCAGAGAACAAGTACAAGCTATCACTACTAGGAGTGGGGTGCAGCTTCCTGAGATTCAGATCAAAAGACCTTTAAAAGAACAAGAAAATGAGGTAATTGAGGACGTTGAGCCAAATGAAGATCAAAAGGTGCCAGCTGAGTCACAAGTTGAAGAAAATGCGGCAACTTCATCAGAAAAGATAGAAATGCCAATAAAGCCCTATGTACCTCCTATACCGTTTCCACAAAGGCTTCAAAAGCATAAGCTGGATAAGCAGTTCGCCCGATTTCTTGAAGTTTTCAAGAAGCTACATATCAAGATTCCATTTGCAGAAGCTTTAGCTCAAATGCCTAGCTATGCAAAGTTTATGAAGGAAATCTTGACAAACAAAAGGAAACTTGAGGAAAATGAGACGGTGATGCTAATAGAAGAATGCAGTGCTATCCTCCAGAATAAGCTCCCACCCAAACTAAAAGATCCAGGGAGCTTTACTATACCTTGCACTATTGGAGATTCATATTTCGATAAAGCACTTTGTGACTTAGGCGTAAGTATTAATTTAATGCCATTTTCCGTTTGCAGGAAGTTAGGTTTGGGAGAACCAAAACCCACTTCGGTCTCCTTACAGCTTGCAGATATCTCCATCAAGCACCCAATGGGTATTATCGAGGATATTCTTGTGAAAGTGAACAAGTTCATCTTCCCAGTAGATTTTGTTATACTGGATATGGAGGAAGATGGGAATATGCCACTTATTTTGGGCTGGCCATTCTTAGCAACTGGGGGCGCGATTATTGATGTGGCAAAAGGAAAACTTCGTCTCCGGGTGAATGATGAACACATTACCTTTAATGTGTTCAGAGCTATTAAGTATCCAACTCCATCATATTCGTGTTTTATGGTGGATGAAGTTGATCAACCAGTTCATGGAAAATTTCAGTTGGATTATCCTATAGATCCTTTGGAGACATCTCTTGTCCATTCCAATTCCATAAACTCCCTCAGCTGGGAAGAGATTGAAGAATGCAAGAAGTGCTTAGAAGCACAAGAATTGTATAAACATCGATCTCGTCGTGAGAGTCTAGGAGTTGGACATGCACCACGGCCACCATCTATAGAGCAGCCGCCTACACTTGAGCTCAACCCATTACCTTCACACCTGCGGTACGCTTATCTTGGAGATTCATCTACGGTGCCGGTTATCATTTCTACCTCTCTAAGTCAGCTTGAGGAAGAAAAATTACTATGAGTACTTAGAGAGCAAAAAACAGCCATCGGGTGGACAATAGCAGATATTAAGGGAATCAGCCCCACCATTTGTATGCATAAGATCCTAATGGAAGACAATTATAAGCCTACCTACAGTTGATGGTCAATGCCGCTTGAACCCGAACATGAAGGAGGTGGTAAGAAAAGAAGTGTTGAAGCTCCTGGATGCAGGGATCATCTACCCGATCTCAGATAGTGCTTGGATAAGCCCAGTGCAAGTTGTGCCGAAGAAAGGGGGTATTACGGTGGAGAAAAATGAGAATAATGAACTCATCCCAATTCGCACAGTTACAGGGTGGGGAGTTTGCATTGACTACCGCAAACTCAACGCAGCTACTAGAAAGGATCACTTCCCCTTACCATTCATCGACCAAATGTTGGAAAGGCTAGCCGAGTATTCACATTATTATTTTCTCGACGGTTACTCTGGCTATAATCAAATACCTATTTCCCCCGAGGACCAAGAGAAGACCACGTTTACTTGTCCCTATGGTACCTTTGCCTATCGTAGGATGCCATTTGGCCTTTGCAATGTACCTGCCACATTTCAACGTTGCATGATGGCTATCTTCTCTGATATGGTTGAGAAATTCATTGAGATTTTCATGGACGACTTCTCTGCATTCGGATCCTCGTTTGATGAATGTTTGAAACATTTGGAGCTAGTTCTACAGCGATGCCAAGAAACAAATTTGGTGCTAAATTGGGAAAAATGCCATTTCATGGTGCAAGAAGGTATTGTCTTAGGGCACCGAATCTCAGCTAATGGTATTGAGGTGGATAAGGAAAAAATTCAGGTGATTGAGAAATTACCACCTCCAACTTCAGTTAAAGGGGTTCGCAGTTTTCTAGGTCACACGGCTTTCTACCGGCGCTTTATCAAGGATTTCTCTAAGATCACCAAACCCCTGTGCAATCTTTTAGTCAAAGATGTCCCATTTGTCTTCACAGAAGAGTGCTTACTGGCTTTCAATGCTTTAAAAGAGAAATTGAGCTCAGCACCAATGATTGTAACTCCAGATTGGAGTTTCCCATTTGAGCTCATGTGTGACGCTAGCAACCAACGGAAGGATACAAATCTTCCAAGTGATATATTACGCTAGCAGAACTCTGACAGATGCTCAATTGAATTATGCTACAACTGAGAATGAGATTTTGGCAGTTGTTTTTGCATTTGATAAATTCCGATCCTATCTCATTGGATCGAAGGTGATTGTATACACTGACCACGCTGCATTAAAATATTTACTGGAGAAGAAGGACGCAAAACCGAGGTTGATCAGGTGGGTGCTTCTACTTCAAGAGTTTGATTTGGAGATCAGAGATAAAAAAAAGGGAGTAAAAATGTGGTAGCTGACCACTTATCTCGACTTGAGCAGCGTAAGGAAGATGAGGAAGTAGAGATCAATGATTTTTTCCCAGATGAACAAATTTTCGCTGTTGATTCCACACCATGGTACACCTACTATGTTAATTATTTGGCTGGATCGATTATACCACCGGAGTTTTCAAGTCATCAAAAGAAGAAATTCTTTGCCGACTTGAAGCATTACTTTTGGGGGGATCCAGCTTTGTATCGACGTGGACCTGATCAAATCATCCGCCGGTGTGTACCAGAGGAAGAAATCCCACATATTCTCAAATCCTGCCACTCATCTTCTTATGGAGGGCATTTTGGCCCACTCATCCTACAATCGGGCTTTTATTGGCCCACTCTCTTTAGAGATGCATATCAGTTTGTGAAGACATGTGATCGATGCCAGCGGACAAGAAATATCTCGAGGAGGGATGAAATTCCACTTAAGAGCATTCTTGAAGTTGAGCTTTTTGATGTTTGGGGCATCGACTTCATGGGTCCGTTCCCCTCTTTATTTTCAAATTAGTATATCTTGGTTGCAGTGGACTATATCTCCAAATGGGCAGAAGCAGTTGCTCTGCCTACCAATGATGGCCGTGTGGTAGTGGAATTCCTCAAAAAGCATATTTTCACTAGATATGGTACACCACGAGCTATTATAAGTGACGGGGGTAAACATTTTTGCAATAAGCAGTTCGAATCTCTTTTGGTTAAGTACGGTGTCAGACACCGTATTGCTATCCCATATCATCCTCAGACGAGCGGGCAGGTGGAAATATCCAATCGAGAGCTGAAGAGGATCCTTGAGGTGACAGTGAGCAATTCTCGAAAAGATTGGTCGAAAAAGTTGGATGATGCACTTTGGGCTTACAGAACAGCTTTTAAGACCCCTATAGGCATGTCACCATATCGCCTAGTATTTGGGAAGACATGTCATTTACCTGTGGAGTTGGAGCACAAAGCATATTGGGCAGTGAAGAAGCTTAACTTTGATTTGAAAGCTGCGGGTGAAAGAAGACTCCTTCAACTGAATGAACTAGATGAGTTCCATTTGGATGCCTATGAGAATGCTAAGTTGTATAAAGAAAAGACCAAAAGGTGGCATGACCAGCATATTCAGATGAAACAGCTTGTAGTAGGGTAGCACGTTCTCCTATTTAATTCTCGACTCAAACGTTTTCCAGGCAAACTTCGCTCCAGGTGGTCTGGACCCTTCACCGTAACCAAAGTTTTCCCAAATGGAGCTGTAGAGGTACATCACGAGAGTAAAGGCACTTTTAAAGTAAATGGACAGCGGTTGAAGCCATATTGGGGCGGAGATTTTCCAAAGGAATCTCGGCCACCTATCTTTCAACACCGCCTTGAGCTACACATTAAGGTCGAGCTTGAGACTATAAACGGAGCGCTTGGTGGGAGGCAACCCACCCCCGTATCCTTTATTCCAGTTTTATTGTTATTTCTAAGTTTAGTTTTAAGTATTAGAGTCAAGCTTTGCATATAGGCTGCATTTTCACTTTTCTAGTTGATGTTCATGTTTATGTAGTTTCCTTAAGTTTTAATTTCAGATTTAAGTTTAGTGTTGAGTTTAGAGTTCAAGTTTGCATGCTAGTTTGCATTTTTGAATCTCTAGTTGTTTTTCATTTATTTTCATCTTTTTAGTGTCTAAAACCCACAAGAATTCTCCAACCAATGTTCACTTGATTTCCAACTTTAGAATACGTCCAAAGGTGTAATTTGAAATCATTAGTGTCGGGCCCCAAGTAATTGCCTATAAAATAAATTAAAAAACAAAAAAAAAAAAGAGAACTGGCAAAGCATGCGGTCACAGTCAGATTTTAAAAAACATGAACCCTAGTTTTTTTCTTCCCCAAATTTCACCCTCGAAGATACACCACTAACAATCGCTTTTTCAAGGATTCGAACCTCCTTCCCCCGTATCCCCTCGGATTGCGCACTGTACTTGGGCAATATTTCGTTATTTTGATCTGTGTCCGAGTACATAGGCTTCAGTTCCACTGTATGTGGTTAATCTCTCATCTTCATCATCGATTAAGTGCCTTCCTGTCGAATTTCAAGAACTCAGGTACGAAAATTTCAAGCTTTAACTCATAATGTACCATGGTCGAAATTTTAGGGTTTAACTCGAACATTCTGATCAATTTTATGCTTTAATTGGTGCTTGTGCTACATTCAGGTTTGAATTTGAACTAACCTCTGCGACTTTGAGTTGACAATCGAATTTTAAAGAATTATACTGTGAAACGGAAACATGCATATACTATTGCGCTGTGACTGAATTTCGGATTTTATGTTGAATTTATTGAGGAGTATGGGCTCCAGGGTAGTCTAGAGGATCAAATTTAGGTGTTGCTCTGATATTTTGGTAGCTACATTGCTTCATATTATTTGATTTCTGTTAGAAACAAGCACCCGTACCCTACCTGTTTGACGAAATGCCTCAACGAACTTTTGAGCCTGTTCTTGCATTGGCAACTTGCGGTGTGACTCTACATTGTTAAATGACCACTTTGGTGTAAAATTCCCTTTAATTACATGACCCAGACAATGAATTTGGCCTAGGCAAGGTTGGTACAGTGACTTGAGCCATGGCCTGGCCGCCGAAAGTCATCGCCTCGCAGCGACTTGAGTCAACCGCCTGCCCGCTAGAGTCACTGCCCTGGAATGACTTGCGTCATGGCCTGACGCTAGGCTTGGCAATTTGGCTCGCGAGCCGAAACGGCTCGCAAGCCGGCTCGGGCTCGCCTAAGACGAGGCCGAGCCACGAGCCCGAACGGACCCGACAGGAACCGAGCCGAGCCGAGCGGCTCGATTCTCAGAGCGAGCCACCATGAGCCGGCTCAGCGGCTCGCGAGCCGGCTCAAGGAATGATCGATAAGTAGCCGAGCCGAGCTCGCCTGCCATCAAAAAGGTCGCCAAAAGGCGTTTTTCACCGCTTTAAAGATTAAAGACAATGCAGTCTTTGCCTTTTTGCAAGACCGCATATTTTAAAAATAAATTTTAAATTCAAATTTTAAATTTTGAATTCAAAATTTGAATTTTGAATTCAAAATTTAAAATATTTTCAGATAATTACCGAAATGCCATCGTAAATGTGTATAAATAGGGGTGTTTGGAATTAGATTTCACAACAAATTCTATCTCTATTCTCTCTATAAGTTTATATTACGAAATTCTCTATAATTTGCTCAATTGCTCTCTAAATTTCTATATATTTCTTACTAGTTGCTACGAAATTCCACTCTTATATAAATCAAACAATTCCAATATCTTTTATATATTTATATTCTTTCATTTTATCAATTATCACCTATTACTTATCACATTTATCTATCCAAATAGCCTATATTTTTATTCTACATTTCTACGAGATGGATTCATACAGTCAATCCCAACAATCCGAGCCAATTAATGTTGATTCAAATAATCCAATCGATGATCAAAATACAACTTCTACCCCACGGGAAAGAGGTTCTCGACGAAGAGCCACCACGTCCGATTGTTGGAATCATTTCACCAGATCAGTCGAAATCAACGAAAATGGAAAATCCGTTACATTTGTCGTATGTAAATATTGTGGTAAAAAATTTGGATTTACGGTAGGTGGTGCTACTACTCAATATTCTCGACATGCTCGTTCTTGTCTTGCTCGAGCTGGAAGTAATTCACAGCAAACACAACTACAATTTAGAGCCGGTGGTGAAGGAGAGACTTCATCCGGTTTAAATTTTTGGAGTTATGATCCGAATAGAACACGTAAAGGAATGGCCACCCTACTTGCCGCCGCCGAGCTACCACTAAATTTTATCGAAAATCCACATCTCACAAAATTCATACAAGAATGTCTTCAACCAAGGTACCAAAACGTAACTCGAAATACTGCACGTGCTGATGTTATTGCTAAATATGAAAACCTTAAAGATCAATTAATGCAAGGTATGCGTCAATTTAACGGTGTTATTAGTTTTACTCATGATTTGTGGAGCGGTGGCAATAATAGAGGATACTTATCTGCTACTGCACATTACATTGATGAAAATTGGATATTGCATAAAAAAATTATTGCTTTTAAAATTATTGAGCATCCTCATAATGCAAGTAATATAGCCCGTATCATATATGATATACTAATGGAATATGGCATACTTGATAAGGTTAGGAGTTTCACTTTAGATAATGCCAAAGTTAATGATGGTGTTATTAAGAAGTTGAAGCCTTACATTAATCCTGATTTTGATGGAGAATTGTTTCATGTACGTGGTGTTTGTCATATTATTAACTTAATTGTTAAATGTGCTTTGGATGATATCCGTCCTATGATAGATAAAATTCGTAGTGCTATACTCCACATTTCTTTAGGGACTCGTAGAAAACAAGATTTTGAAAATTTATGTATTGAAATGAATTTAGCGCCAAAGACTTTCGGTGCGGATATGCCTATTAGATGGAATTCTACTTATTTAATGATTCGTTCATGTGTTGGTTATAAACATGTTATAACAGAATTTTGGAATAATCGTGCAACTGGACTTGAAGGAGATGATTTAACTATTATTGATTGGGAAATTTCTAAAGAGTGCATGAAGTTTTTGCAGGTTTTTTATGATGCGACGGTGAAATGCTCGGCCGTATACTCACCCACATCTTCAGTTGTTTTGTTTGCTCTTAACGAAATTTCTTTATGTTTGCGAAAATATAAAACTCACCATATTTTTGGAACTTCTATTCCTTCTATGGTAGAAAAATTTCAAAAATATTATGATAAGATCCCACTATTGTACGCCCTTGGTGCGATAGTGGATCCGAGAATTAATTTAAAAGGAGCTTATAAGTTGTTGAAATCAATTACAACAAACATGGAAATGGATATAAATATTGTTATTACTTATGATTTGAAATCTTTTATGATTCTTCTTTATAATCACTATGCAAATATGATTCCATCCGGTACAAGTGGTCACCGTATGATGGCGGAGGAGGTGGCCGAGTACTCAATGGGTTCTTCCTGGGCCATTTTGTTACAAAGTGATGAAAACACATGGGAAGCTAGTAGTTCAGGGAGTACTCTATTAAATCAAGATTCTTCTACTCCTATTGAGTTAAATCGTTATTTTGCTTTTGACTTTCTTTCACTTTGTACTAAATCCGATCTGGCAAATTTCGATTTGCTCCAATGGTGGAGACAAAACGAGTCACAATATCCCGTCTTATCAAAAGTGGCACGTGACGTCTTAACTCCGCCCGCTTCTACGGTTGCATCTGAGTCGGCATTTAGTGTCGGTGGTCGAGTTATGAGCGACGAGCGATGTAAATTGAATGCGGATATATTTGAGTCATTGATGTGTGTCAAGGATTGGGAAGATGCGGCCATTCGAATACAAAATGAATGGGAGCAAAGGGTAGCCGATGAAATGAGCACTTTGAGTTTCACATAGATATGTAAGATTATTTTAATTTCAATTCAATTTAAAATTTTTATGTATTTTTTCATTCTTTTTTATTATAAAAATTATTCACGTACTATATAAGTCGTGAATAATTTTAACTCCGCCTATCTAATTGATAGCCGGTCCCAAGCCCGGATAAAGGAGGAGGGTTTTTGTACAATGTATTATTATTATTTTTATATAATAAGAATTTTTCGAATAAATTTGTTAATTTTTTATATACCTTTTGGACGTTTTGATTCATTCCATTATTTCATATTTTCATTTATTAATTTATTTGCATACGAATTCAAATATTCGATAGTCGAATTACCAAATATGTTTAAACTTTAAAACCCCCAAAGTAGAATTTAGGGAAAACAAATCAAGCCGAGTGTCGCCGAATATATATTTAGTTATTTACCCCTAAATACTTAAAAAACCCCATATACCATTACTTAAAATATATAAAAAAAAGAGGGTTTAGGGTTTTAAACCCTAAACCCTAAACCCTAAACCAAAGAGGAGAGAAAAAAAAAACACCAATCGAGCCGAGCCACTCGGCTAGAGCTCGCGAGCTCGCCAAGCGAGCCAAGCGACCTCGAGCTCGCGAGCTCGCCAAGCGAGCCAAGCGACCTCGAGCTCGCGAGCTCGCCAAGCGAGCCGAGCGGCTCGCTTGACGAGCGGCTTGGCTCGAGCTCGCGAGCTCGAGCCGAGCACGAGCAAGGTGAAGGCGAGCCGAGCTCGGCTCGGCTCGTACAGTAAACGAGCCCGAGCCGAGCCCGAACACGAGCTGGCGAGCCGAGCCAAGCCGAGCCGCTCGAATTGACAAGCCTACCTGACGCCGCTCGAGTTGCGTCATTTCCACTTCTTTCAATTCACCACCATCATTTTTCATTCCAAACTTGATCGAATTGCATCAATTTTTGATATGTGGCTGCTTTTGACACGTACTTTATGTAGTGTGGGTTTGTTTCGTCTTGGCGTCATTTTGCACTATTTTTGCGGGCCCGACCTTTATTTGGTCAATTATTTGAACTTCTCCTGTGTTCTGCAATTCTATATAGTGGGGGTGCTTTTTGTAAGAACTACTTGCCATATTATTCTATTTGGAAACTGATTGTCAGCTTTTCTTATTGCAGGTACAATGCCTCGTACCAAGAACCCGAGCGGGTACGGAGATGACGGAGAGGGTTCGTCCTGCAAGCGGAAGGGCGCTGCTACAGAGAGCAGAGCACGGGATAGTGCTCCCGCGGAGTTTCCACGTAGTAGAGGTAAGAAAGAAGAGCAGACCTTGAAGAAACTATTAAAGAAGAAGGGTTTCTAGATTGCCGAGCGAGAGGTTACTCTCGGAGATTTTCGGGATACGGTGATTGAGCGACTCATCACTAGAGCAGGATGGGAGAAAGTAGCCAGACCTTCCCAGTGCTATAATGATCTGGTCTGCGAGTTCTACGCGAACTTCAATGACCGGCTCGACATTCCGGTACACCCCACTATCAAAAGACGTGGATACGAGGCCAGTGGGTCGCATTTAGCCCGGAGATCATTGATACAGCACTCGGCCTCACACATGTTGGTATTGAGTGGGTGCCACTGGATGAGGATATAGCTGATGTGGCCCGATTTCTTTACGAGTCCAATGGCGCATGGCCACGGCATACCGGTTTCACTTATGCTGATCTCTCGGATATCTTGAGTTGCTCTATATCTTCATCTGCACCAACATCGAGCTGACCGTGCACCTTACGACACTTACTGAGGATCGAGCTCGACTGTTGTGTCACTTAGCCCGAGGGCGGAAGATTGATCTTGGGAGCCTCATTTATCGGCTTGTGGTCGACTTTGGATCCGACAGTGGTTGTAAGCTAATCTTCCCATGCCTTATCTCGAGTATCTGCCTCAATAGTCAGATACCACTAC
Organism: Jasminum sambac; assembly: GCA_018223645.1. Lineage (NCBI taxonomy): Eukaryota > Viridiplantae > Streptophyta > Magnoliopsida > Lamiales > Oleaceae > Jasminum > Jasminum sambac. The sequence continues at coordinate 11,238,422 of CP073643.1, forward strand.
ATTCTCGAGAGTACCCAATCGAGCCGGCTGCGCAGATCAACCTCAAGACACTTCAGAGCTGCCAACCGCAGAAAGGGTGCAAGCAGACCGACACGGGGAGACACCGCCTCCTCCAGCAGATCACCGCATAGCTTGAGGGCCACAATCAGCGGTTTGATGCGCTTCAGGCGTCTATACTTCGTATTGACGAGGGGCAAGCCAGTCTTAGCCAGCGGTTGGACCATCTGGAGTCAGCACAGGGGCTCCATCATGTTCCGATGTTCCCTCCACCTCACGAGACCCAGTAGGGGAGTTTCTGCCTCTTGTCTTTTTTTTATTGCTTCTTATTGTACTTTTCTCTTTGATCTTAATTGCGTACATTGGGGCAATGTACTCTATTTTGTAGGGGATGGGGGGTATGTTGATGTACTTTTTGATATTTTCGATGCTGTACTTAGGTGGTGACAGATTGAAGTTGTACTTCAAATCTTCATATATATGTGATGCCCCATTTGTTTTGCACTCTTTCACCCGGTTTTTGTTAGTATGTAGTTACTAGTGGTTAGATATTCTAAAAAAAAAAAAAAAAAAAAAAATTGTTTTGTCTTTTATTTGTTTTGGTCGAGTTGTGTACCGCCGATGATGACAAGGTGCCTAAATTTTTCTAATGAACTCATAGTTGGCTTTGAAACATCACTTGAAATTTTCAAAATTTTTCATCACTTATCCGTGCCCGAGTCACTAAAAGAGCACATACTCATTGTTTAACTCTCGTTCTTGTTGACTTATCACCTAGGTGCTGGGTCTCTTTAGGATTACCTGTGAGACTCGATTTTACATTTAGAATCAGGTAGTTCTCCCCAACCACTATTTTAGTATCCAATTGGCCTAAATGGTCTAGTTTGGGGATGGTAAGACGTAGTGACTCTATGTTGGAGGGGATTGCTGTGGGAAGTCGTGATATTTCTGCTTTAGGTTGAAGGATTTTTGGCTAACGAGTTTGTAACGAGTTTGGTTGAAGAAATCACACATGCATTCATTTTCTTTTGCCCCATTCTCTTACCTCATTGGCCCGAGTGATTAAGTCTGAGGGGTCTTTCAAACCTGGTGCCTTGAGTGATGAGCTCGGGAGTCACCGACCTAAAGCTCGCTACATGGGTCCTGGAGAAAGCATTATTGTTGGGGTACTGCATTGCATCTCATAGAGTTAGTAAAAAAATGAAAAAAAAACAAAAATTTCGGGAAAATCTAGATTAATAGGGGTTTGAAGCGCCGTGAAGCAACTTTGAGGGTAGAAATTTGGAGACTTAAGGCCGAAGTGGATGGAATGATAGTTGTAATACTTTTCAACATTTAGTCACTCTTCTTGACATTCTTGTGTGGAAAAATGCATCGAAAGTTTTTAGAAACCACAAGCTAGAAACACCTCGGGAATTGAGAGAAAAACAGCATGAGTGATTTATGAGCGAGGTGAGGATATTCAACCACTTGGGAATATGGGCATGGTTTTGTGTTGAACATTCTTTAGTGATACTTTAACAAGCATTTGCGTTAAGTGATGACTAGCACACACACAGAGGATAGTCGAGCACCTGGGTAAGTGAATTTCTTTTTGGTGATTGTTTTGTTTGTCGGACTTGAGTTTTCACTATCATTTCGTTTGCCTAAGGCATATGGTACATAGTTTGACCATGGGTCCTGTTTGTGGCTGGTGTCTAGTTTGTTTGTTTATTTGCTCTCTTTAGTTTAGTTTTATTGTTCGAGGACGAACAATTGTTCTAGTTTGAGGGTGTTTGATAAGTGCAATTTATGCATTTATTTAGGTGTTCTAAACTATGTGTTTTTGTTATTTTTTTATCAAGTTCGTGCTTAATTTAGTATTATTTGTTTCTATTTCAGTAAAAACCGGGAATTGAAGAAAGATTGCAATTGTGGGATGTTGAAGGACTCAATTTGAAGCAAATAAGTTGGGAAAGTGAAGAAAAATCAAATGGAAGCTTAAGTGAAGATAAATTAAAGTATGTGGAATCAATTGATCGAAGTTGGAAGTTCAGGACTTGCCCCGCAATAAAAGTATGTGGACTCAATTGATCGAAGTTGATTCTCAAACCTTCCTCTCTATGAGGGCGTTTTCTTCTTCAATAGGTGCGCCTAGATTAAGACACTGCTTTGCAGTCACTGACCGAGTTTCTATGGGGAATGAACTTGGATCGAGACAGAAGAATTCTCAATTGAACTCTCATGCACATTTGTCAGGTTACATATATGGGCTAGTGGGGGATTATTGGAATAATTATGAATAATTATTCAATATGTGGGGTCACAGATGTGTTTTAAATGTGCGCTAGCTATCTTAAAGTTTAACTAATATTAAAAGTGATTAATACAATTTAATTTGGCTAATTGGGTATTAAAATGATCATGGAATTAATGTGTATAGATCAGATCATATTTCTAAATTGATGAGGGGTCAATTTCTAAATTGATGAGGGGTCAATCATATCATATCACGCGTAGTGTACATTGTGAGTTCAATGATTGGGAAATGAGTTCTGACTTCAATTGATGTTTCTATTTTAGGCCTTAACCTTTCTAAATATATTATTTTATATTTATTGTATAATTTTTTCAAATATCTAATTTAGATAACATCGGCTATTTTAATGCCAATTCAATAAGCATGCGACGTTTGAACAAGTTTTTCAAATTTTAAATTGTTTTAAGTATATTTGTAAAGTTTCAATTTCAACATCCATACCAAATTTAAATGTTATGCAAACTTTTATTTCTCTTTCGGATTGATTATATAATTAAAAAAATATTTCAAAGTTTTATCAAAATTATTTTTACGGGTCCCGTGCAACGCACGGGGGTAGTATTACTATTAAGAAATAGCTACTACCCCTAGCAGCTATCTATATAAAGGGGTCATGGTCCCTAATTATGCGTATATTTTACTTTATCCGCATCCCCATCAATAAAGAAGAAACGTTATGGAACTACGCATCAATTGTCAAATCATAAGCCGTTATTTTTATATCTCAATCAGATTATGGAATCTGGTACGTTTCCGCTTTCGTGTTCTTCTTCTCTCTTTGAATCAAGATGGATATTCAATAATTAAACTTGGATTTAAATCCCAACAGTGTATATGTATAAATATATATATATATATATATATATTAAAGTTTAGGATGGATTTAAATGTGTGCAAGCATATGGAAACCTTGTAGGAGTTAGAAACTTACAAGGATAAAAGTTGATGTATTAATTTTATATATAACAAAAAAATCAGAATACAAAGTTATTGAATATTTTACGTCAATTTTCACATTGTCTATCACAATATTTCAATAGCTTTATTTTATAAAGTCCCACCCTCAAATAAGGCTATATAATTCGATTTAATTTGTTCATTAAGTAGATGTTCATATATGCTTTATTTTATTGGACATGACATACTAGAGCTTCAAGAGACGAATATTTATTTCTACGTGATGAAATTACATTAATTTATATGGATATTGTTTGCTGGACAAATCTATCACTAGATTAGGGCATGTCTCTTTTCCTAGTTATCATAGAAGGTAATTTTGTTTCAATTCTACAATCAAACAATGTAACTAATAATCCAAGATTGTTTCCTTCCTGATAAATAATTTTATAGTCAAACTTAATAAGATTTATGCATCATTTAGAATTTCTCAAATAATATAAATTTTCTTGATCTTTACCCAAAAGAGCGAAAAAGCATAAAAAATATATATATACTCATAAATTGACATGACAAGTTGTAATAAAATTGAAGATACATATTCACAAATTTTTTTTAACATGAAAGTTACAATATTGGTCCAAAGCTAAAAGCTAAAAGAGGTATATAGAAAAAAATTTAATAATTGGAATAAGAGCTAAAACAAAAAATTAAAACGCAAAAAAAAAAAAAATAAATAAAAAAAATAAAACAAGAACTTCGACTGTGCTATGTAGCTAAAGTAGAGCGAGTCTCTTGACTAAGAGAAAAGTGCTCACATTCATTGTGAATTAGGGAATTCAGGTGCTTAATTTGAATATCATTTTGAACGCAATAAAATTCAAGAGTTTGTTTGGTATCTACCTAGTCCTAGATGCAAACTTCGTTCCATTTTGGGTTTCTACGGTAAAATTCAAAATGTATTAAACCGGTCGAAGTTTAATTAAAAATTTTACTGTTTTATATTATCTGAACTTATTTTTTTAATCACACATTTCTTGCAACTTTTCCACTCTTACTAATTGTACTTTGATAGTCTTCATTCGTGGACACGAGAGATTAGCACATGCAACGAGGTGAGATTACGGGCACTATTTTTTTAAGAAAAGCTGGGCAAGAAATGGCAAGAAATTTACAATTGAGATACTTATTTGAACGTGATATCTCCTTACTTTCCAAGAATATGATTATATGCCACCCACCAACATAGCAATCAATTCCAGCATTCACATCTTAGAGTTTTGTTTCAATTTTATTAAAACATATATAAACAAAAAGACTAATTAAGAATAGTTTGATTTAAATTTCTTTTAAAATTATTAATAAGAAGAAACAAGAATTAGTTAATGTACAATATTTTATTAAATTAAGGAATATGTTTTAAACAATTGAAATTAATGACCAATGCTTCAAAAATCAAACTATACAAGAAAAAGTCTCTCACACATTGTGTTTTGAAAATAATGTGATGGAGGCCATGTATAAAGGGATGTCATGGGACTAAGAAAATGTGAGTTGGGCTTTACACATATATTGTATGGTCAAAGTTTATAATTCAAATTCAAATTCAGGACAAACAAAAAAGGTAAAGAAAGACAGAAATTTCATTGTCATTTAGGATAATTAAATAGTAATGTTAAAAGTAACATTAAAAAGAACATATTTAAATGTTGTTCTAAAAATAAGAAAGAGAATTTAAAAGGGTAAGTCACACGAAACGGCGTTTTTATGTATGGGAATTAATTAACTGGTTGAGTGACTTGCGGCTAGGGGTGGGCGTCGGTCGGTTTGGGTCGGTTTTGGACCCAACCCAAAACCGACCACCGGTGGTCGGTTTGGATGGTTAACAAACCGAAACCGACCACGTAAACCACCAAACCGAACCGACCCAAACCACCTCGGTTTGGGTCGGTTCGGATCGGTTTTTTTTTTTTTTTTTTGTTTAAAGAGATCCTAATTCCCAAATCCGTTATAATTGTATAATAACACAATGCCCATTAACCCTTTAAATATTTTTCAAATTTTGCTTTCAATCCAATCAGTCTACTCTTTTTTTTAAAAAAAAAATCAAAATAAGAAAGCAATAGCATTTCATAGAGACATGTACTCTCTAAGTCATATTTTCACCTAATAATACAAACAATTAATGACCCAGATCACCCAATTCTCATACGAAAATAGATTTGTAACCCACAAAATACGATGGAAATACAAAATATTTCAAAGTCCTAAAACATAAATCAATGTCCAATAACAAAAGTTAGCAAATATAAATATATAACTCATATTATAATCCCATAACGATAAGTCGCTAAATAAAAATTGAAATAGTCATAGTCCATATGTCTATAACCATGTCTAACTTCTATTTGCCGAAAAATTGGAATCTTGAATTGAGTGAGACAAAAAAACTTTGATAATCAAAAGCAATTATACCTGAAAAAGGGAAAAGAAACACCGTTTATTACAATATTTATATACAAATAACCAAACAATAGAAGCTAAACCAAAATCATAAAAAAACACTTTCACGGTTGCACCTACCTTTAAAATGAAACTTTTACATTCATCATCATATCAATTATCAAGTTTCGACAAAATATCTTAATCCATATTCCTCCTCTAATTGATGACAAGTCAACAACAACCAAACATTTAAAAGAGTGTGTAATATCATTTTTGAATAATCTAACATATTGATATCTAGGTAAATAAAAGTATAAAACTATGCACAATAAAGTAATCGTTTTTATTGTCTACAAAGAAAACTTACTTAATGATGCTAAACTTGATAACATACCAATCATTTCTCCTTACTTGACAAATCTTCCTTTGATGTACTTGACTTTGAAAGCTCTATAAAGCACAAAAAAAAAAAAAAATTACATTAGCTACAAATAACCAAATTAAGTAACGACATCTAACTAATTTACTTATTTAAATATTTGAATTTTGATGTACCTCCATCCAAATTAGCATAATACTCCACATCCTCCATATATGACTTTTCCTCACTTGGAGTAGACCGTAGCCAATTTTGTGTGCAAACTAACACTTCCACCATCTTCAAGGCCAAAGAACTACTTAAATGGAGTAAGGACTCTTCCACTGTGCTAAAAGCACTTTCGAAATCAGTAGATACTTGAATTGCAAGCACATCTTTTGCAATTTTTGATAAGGTACTATACTTGATTCCATGTACCCTCCACCAATGTAGAATATCAAAATCCGGATCGTCATCTTGCTCACAAGAGTCCAACAAATAACGCTCTACATCATTTTTAATCTCGGGGGAAAGCTTTTCCTTTTGTTTCATTCGAAAATTCGCTACTAGAGAAGATGGGGTAGAGGAGGAACTTGATTTGCTAGACTGTGATGACCTTCTTGATTGAGATGACCCACTATGTAGCTCACTTGTAGACGAATCAATATCACTCCATGATTGACTACTTTCTTTTTGATTTTCCCACTTTACATACCAATTATACATTTCCATAATAAGGTTCCTCACACCACAAACCAAGGAGCAAACATGCAAATGATCACTATACAGCACACCAAAACAATACTCAACATAATCCAATTTGTATCTTGGGTCAAGCACTATAGCAACAAGCAAGAATTGATTCACTTTCTCCATGTCTCCCCAATAATCATTATATTTTGATTTCATCCTAATAGCCATCTCAGATAGTGTATAATCTTCATCCATTTTCCATTCTTCTAGTGCAGAATATAGTGAACAAATTTCATGAAGATAAGAAGTAGAACTCACTTGCAATGAAGAACTAAACTTTAAAGTCATGTTGTAAAAGGTCTTAAGAAATTTTACAAACACAAAAGCATTTTCCCAATGAAATGAAGTAGGAGGTCCAACCTTCTTTTTACCATCGTCTTCTTGAATGTAGCTTAGAAAATGACCATCGTCCTCTTTAAGCCGCTCAAAAGCTTTCTCATACTTTAATGCGGCCTCCAACATCAAATAAGTAGAATTCCACCTAGTGGGCACATCTAAAAACACAATTGATTTTGATTCTATCAACTCCTTAGCCACACACTCCGTAAACTTTTGATAACGAGCCGGTGAAGCTTTCACATACCGCACTGCATTACGTATACTCAATATGGACTCATTCATTTCTTTTAAACCCTCACCAACAATAAAATTCACAATATGTGCAAAACACCTCATATGCAAATACTTACCACCCAAAATTGATAGCCCATCACCCCAACTATTCATCTTCCGCCTAAGATATTCAATTGCATTCTTATTTGCAGAAGCATTATCGACAGTCACCGTAAAAATCTTGCTAATCCCCCACTCAAGCAAGCAATCTTCTATTAACTTTCCAATACTTTCACCTTTGTGATCTTTAATCACACAAAAGTTCAAAATTCTTTTTTTGGAGATTCCAATCAGAATCAATGTAATGGGCCATAAGAGACATGTAATTTTCATTCTGAATGGACGTCCATGTATCAGTAGTGAGTGAAACTTTCTGATTGTGGGTAGTAAAGTACTTTCGAAGTGCTAACTTTTCATCCATAAAAGGTTGATTAATATCTCGAACAATCATCCTTCGAGATGGTGGATCAAACTTAGGACATGTTACACTACAAAATAGTCTAAATCTCTCTCCTTCCACTTGACTAAAAGGTAGCTCATCAATAACTATCATTTTGGCACAAGCATCCCTACAAGCTTCTTTGTTAAAGCCAATGGAAACTAAATTGGTCCCCCCATCACCCACTCTTTGAAAACACAAGGCCTTTTGTTTTTTTTGTTCCAACCTACCGGGATACTTCTTACAAGAATTAAACAAATGGTTTCTCAAAGAGTTAGTTCCATTCTTTTTAGCACCACATGCATATGATTGGCCACAATAATTACATTCGCACCTTGCATCACGGGATTTCGGGTCTCCTACCATTTTGAAATGGTCCCACACCTCTGAAGTTTTCCTACTACCTTTATTTGGACGTGGTGGAAGTGCAGTAGGCCCTGCTTCCGCTCTTAGTTCCTTTTGAAATTCAAGTTCAATATCCATTTCTACATTAAAACATATAAAAAGTCAAATTATAATTTACATAGCAAGAAATACACTTATAATTTACATAGAAAGATATCCATCAACAGGAGAAAAGCTGCTGCTAACAAGCAGCAGCTTTGCTGCCACTTGTAAACCGCAGCAGCAAAGCTGTTGCTACTTGTCTAAGCAGCAGCTTCTGCTGCTGCTACTTGTTAGCAGCAGCAGAAAGCTGCTGCTAACGAGCAGCTCTGCTGCTAACAAGCAGCAGCAGCAAGCAGCGGCTTGTTGCCAACCTCGCTAGCTTCTCAATCCATTACATTGCATTACAGTCCCAATTACAGTCAATTACAACTTATTGCAGTCCATTACAGCTGATTATGTCTCATTACAGTCCATGACAATGATGCAATTGGCTATTTCTTGAATAATTCAGGTTATAGAAATAATCTTATATGCACTAGAGGGGTATTTAGGCCTGAATATCAACAATTTCATCTCATTATCACTTTCCTTTTACTTTTAAAGTTCACTATGACTTATTTGACTACTTAACCTTAATCAAATTCCACTATTTAGCCTCATTTAAATGTTACACTTGATATTAAACTACAACTTTATTATTGTTTGTTTAATTTTAAAATCCCTAACAAGCAGGAAAAATCCCCAAAATTGCAACTTAAAGAATTTTGGCTATTCACATGAAATTGACCCTAGTTTTTTTTTATTGTAATTAAACATAATAAGAAGATTAACATATTAAATTTCTCTAACCAACAATCACGGCAAGCAAAATTTCTCTGTCTCGGGTTCCAACTTCCAAATAGTTTTGTCACAAGAAATCTAATTCACAAAATTGATTCCAAAATCGATATGTCCAACGGGACACTTACATCAACTAAGTATTAAAAGATTAACGCTTTACATGAATCCCAAATTCCACCTATTATATATTACCAAAAAAAAAAAAAGCACAAGAAGCAGGGAACTAAGAAAAGTACCAGAGTAAGAACTAAGAACAAAGATAAATACAAGAAAAAGAGGAAAGAATTTAAAAATAACCAGAATCCATTTTAAATTTGGGTCGAGCGACTGTAGAGTGATGGATTCGAACGGAAGTGGTGGAGTCGCAGGCTATGGCGTCGGAGGCAACTGACGATCGGCGGTTGCGAGCAGCGGCGGAGGTGGTCTGGTGGAGTCGAGCGGCGGTGGACGGTGGTGGAGGCGCCGAGTATCTAGGGTTTCCTTTGGGGATTGAGGAGAGAGAGAGCGAAAGCCGAGAGTCGAGTCGAGACAGTGAGATGAGAGAATGAGGAATTGAATCAATTGATGTTTGAGTGTTTGACTTCATTGTGCGATTGTGTTGTGTAGCTTGTGCCTTGACTCCTTCTCCTTCTGCCTTTAATTTTTTTTTTTTATTATTTTAATACGGGTCGGGTCGGTTAACCGACCCAACAATACCCCAACCCACCAACCGACCCGAACCAGCATCGGTTTACCCCCTAACAATCCACCAACCGACCCGATTGCCTCAAAAAACCGAACCGACCCGAACCAAGTGGTCGATTGGGTCGGTTTGTCGGTTTGGTGGTTAGTTTGCCCAGCCCTACTTGCGGCCTTAATGAGGAAATGAAATGTGAAATTAAACAAGGAGACAGACTTGAATAATGTCTCTTTTTTAAATTGCAATGGAGATTGACATTCTATTAGTATTTATTTTTTGTGGAAAAAAAAAGAAAAAGGAAACTTCCAATTTATGAAAGCAATTTGTTCTATGTCTGAAGGCAACGTAATTTATGAATCATTCTTATGTCATTAATTAATTGGTTAAATCGTTTTAAACATACGATAAATCCGTGTCGCAAAAAATGAAAAGAACTTTGAAAATAATTTACGGTGCCATTGGCACCGCGATATTGTCCGTTGTCCGAAGTGGGAGGTTTAAATCCCCACCTCTCCCAAATCCCCCTTTCTAATGTAGTCAAAATATATATATATATATATATATATATATATATATATATATATATTTAGGATGAATTTAAATATATATACGTCTACAAGCTCATGGAAACATGTTGCAGGAGTTAGAAACTTACCAGGGATAAACGAGGTTGACGTATTAATTTTATATTTAATAAAAAATCGGAATACTAACTTACTGAAATGCTTCACGTCAATTTTTACGTTATCTTAACATAGCATTTTAAGTCCAAGGAATTCGGCCTAGTGGTAAGATTAGGGATGAGCTGGACAGTTCGGGAGCTCATGTATTCGGTTGGGTTCAGCTCGTCAAAACACGAACATAGACTTGGATCGAGTCAAAAAATTGAAAAATAGACAGTTTGTGTTCGGCTCATAAAGTTCGAGGACAGGCTCGTAAGCCCATCAAATTTTAATGCATTACAATTTTAAATTTTTTAATTGGAAAATTATTTTCATTTCTTTTTTTTTCTAGTTTTGTGATGTTCACTTTTATTTAATCAATATGGATAAGGCATGCTAATTAATTTAAGTTACTAAAGTAATTATTCAAAAGCGTAAGTTACTTAAGTAATTGAACATTTGAAATTGTATAATAGAAAAAAAATAGCCGACCCGAACCGTTCGTGGACTACTTGGGTTCGGCTCATGAGCTAGCCACGCCGAGCAGAACCTGAGCTCAACAATTGGGACACTAGCCTAGCCAAACCCAAGCTCATTTTTGAAGAGCCGAGTCGGCTCGGCTCGGCTCGGCTCAGCTTTTTTACCATCCCTAGGTAAGGTGCCTTCTTACTGATTTATTCCCGAGTTAGAAACACCCCACCACATCCCTATAATCCCCATTTTGTATTTAAAAAAAAATAGCATTTCAATAGTTTTGTTTGATAAAGTCTCACACTTGAGTAAGCTTATTTAATTCGATTTAATGTTTTCATTCTCACACTTGAATAAGCTTATTTAATTCGATTTGATGTTTTCATTAAAAAAAATGTATATGCTTTATTTTTATCGGATATGTTGTGTTAGCGCTCAGAGAGATGAACACTTGTTTTTACCCGATGAAATTAGGTTACTTATGGATATTGTATGCCTCCATAAATCTGTCACTAGATTCTTGTTTTGAAATTCCACGTGTCTCTTTTCTTAGTTTTAATAGAAGATTAATTTTGTTTCAAATTCTACAATCAAACAATTAACTAATCTATGATTGTGTCGGTCTTGATAAACAATTTTATTGTCAAACTTAACAAGATTTATGAATCATTCTAAATTGCTCAAATAATATAAATTTCCTTGATCTTTGTCCAAAAGAACGAAAAGCATAAAAACATATGTACACTCATAAATTGACACGACAAGTTCTAATAAAATTGAAGTTATATATTCACACATATTTTTGTAACATACAAATTACATTGGTCCAAAGCTCAAAGAGATATATTGGAAAAAAATTTAATAATTGGACTAAGTTAAGAGAGCTAAAAAGAAAAGCAAAAAAAGGGGGAAAAGAAAAAACGCTGAATTTGGACGGGGTTTAAAAGCATGGTCCCCTCCCCCGTCTCTACTTTGCACGTAGAGCAAAGCGAGAGTAAATCTGCTATCATTTCGGGTGTGTTTGATAGGATTCCAAGAAAGAGAATTCCATGAAAACGCATTTTCGGAAAAATGAATTTCCACATCTTTATTGGATTGAGTTTTCCAAGAAAACTATTATTATTATTATTATTATTATTATTATTTTTCTTTAAGCTCTTATACCTGGAAAATAGTTTTCAGGAAAATATTTGCCATTAAACACCAAGCTAAAAAATGATTTAATTGATTTGATATTTTCCTGAAAAATATTTACCAATCAAACACACCCTTCATGTTTCTTTGATTGTTTCATTCAATTAAAGTTACTTATGTAGCCATATTAATACACTTTAGCAAATGAAAATTAGTTAAATGAATTATTTTAATTAAGAAGAACAACTTATAAAATATAAAATAAGACGACAGACCTTGACTAAGAGAAAAGTACTCATATTCCTTGAGAATCACTAAACCAAAACAAGGGATTGTCACATAAGGGATTTTGAAGGCGTTACCGTTTATAACCGTGACTTTTAAGTGCTGATTGTCACTGTTATCGCTAATTGACGGTTTATAACAATGACCCTAATGTAATTCTTAAAAATAAAATAAAGTAAAACACAGCGAAATAAGAGATTCACAAGTCACGGTTATAAGCCCCAAAATCATGAAGACGAGCCCTAAAACACAGCACAGTCACCAGACATTCTCAGCACAATTAATTAGGCAATTTAGGTGCTTATTTTGGATATCATTATAAGTGCAGTAAAATTTAAGAGTTTGTTTCCTATTTACCTCGTCCAGTCCTGGTTGTAACTTTGTTCAATTGTTCTTTAGGGTTTATTTGGTAAAATTTAAAATGTATTAAATTGACCAAAGTTTAATTTAAAATTTTACGTTGTATCTTATCTCAGCTTATGCTTGTTAATCACACATTTCTTATAACGTTTCAACTCTTATTAATTTTATTACTTTGACAATCTTTATTTGTGGACACTGGATTAGCTCATGCAGCGAAGAGAGACAAGTTACGTGGCACTATTCTTGTAAGAAAAGCACAGGATGTCTCCTTGCTTTCCAAGAATATATGATTATACTCCACCCACCGTCATAGCAATCAATACCAGAATTCAATTTCCAACCTACATTCCAAGAACTCAATCTGCCAAATCAAGATTTATGAATTCCTTATAATAGACAAAAGAACTCCAAGTAGTGATGGCAAAAAAATCTGATCCGATCCAAATCCGATAGATACCCGATCCGAATGGAGCAATTTTTTGCCGATCTGACGATCCGTGGATCGGCCGATCCGAAACGGATTTGGATTTGGATTTGGGTTAGGCCGATCCGATCCGATCCGATCCGAATTGATTTTTTATTTTTTATTTTTTATTTTTTAAATTTTATTTTGATTATTTATTATTTTTTTATAAAAACCTATACCAATATGGATCGTATTTGGATTTTTTTTCTTGATCCGATCCGATCCGATCCGATGAATTTGGATTTGGATTTGGATTTGGATCGGGGTGATTGATTTGGATTTGGATTTGGATTAGGCCGATCCGATCCGAACCCGATCCATTGCCAACACTGACTCCAAGAAGTCACCTTCGACGAAATCCTCACTATATATTAGCTAAGAATATCTCCAAGAGACTCTTTATTTGTAAGATCCTATTTATTTTAAAGAGTTATTACTTAAAATTTTGCTCCAACAAACTCTCTATTACAACTCACTCTTTATTTGATTTTTTATTTATATATTTAATGCATTCACATATCTAGATATACTAATTTATTGACTTTTTACAACTTTCAAAATCAATTGTAAAATTCAATACCTTTACATATACAAATATAAATAGTCTGTTGAAAAATATAAAAAATTTGACTCGTTAATTTAAAAGATACTCTTTATATCTTAAAGAATACTCATTAGATATAAAGAGTAAGTTGGAAATGCTCTAAGAAATGTGTTACATTACAAATTTTTTTTTTTATTTAGACAACAGTATTAAACTACAAATTTATAGAGATATATAATAACAACATGAATCTTCCCCCCTCCCCCCAAAAGTCACTAACTATTGAAAAACATTTTGTCCCAAAAATACCCTTCTCATTACTGTATAATTACATCACCAAAACGTAACGCTCGGACGTATGGTTGCATCTTCTCATCATCTCCAGTATCCCTAAGCCAACATCTAATTCAATTCTGCGAATTCAAATCCGCCCAAGATGTTAATGGAGGATTTTGGTAGGAATCGCCAATCTTCCCAAACAGTACATTCATTCCTAATCGACCCCAATTCCAACCGAACCTTCGTTCCATGGAAGCCCCCAAAATCGATGGACGTCGGCGCCGACACCGAAGAAAACTGTTCAATACATTAATGGAGCTGCTACGTCTGCCTTGTGGCTGTTTGGGGCGGCAAGCAACAAATTAATTTGTTGTATTGTAGACAACTAGGATATAAAGGCTTTTCAGAACCGCGAACAAGTTTATCGAACTCATGTGGCCTGTCAATGAAATCATCTTGCACATCACGTAACATTTCATCCAACCGATCGTGTTCCACATTCATCTCTACATTTTCCGCATGACCGTCGCTGTCACTGCCCAACCGATGTTCATTACGCAAGTATGAACCGGTGCCACCACTGCTTGTACTACACACTATTTTCTCACCATGCCAAAACCAACATGTGCAACCCATCTTAAACCCGTTTTTAAATAGATGGTTTCTTACTTCATAGAATCTGTCAAAACCAATTGTATTATTGCAAACTGAACAGGGACATACAATCTTATCCTTGTTATACTTTATTTTATCATCCTCGGCACATTTCAAAAACTCAATTACTCCTTTTATATATTAAAGAGAAGTAGGATTCCCATACATCCAACTCCGATCCATTTCGAACAACCTATAGAATTATTATTCTATAATATTAACTCTGTAGCTATATCATAAAAGATAACGATCTTGACATTTTTATTTAATGAAGCATGTAATATAATGGAAGTGTTCTAGATCAACCTTATAACTCCGTATCTAATCAAAATGGTCGGGACCTAAACCACTCGTCATCTCTACATAATATCAAACTGTGTTATTTTTTGTATAGAACCGCCATTGTATTTTACTGTAAATTTCGGCAGCATCTCTCTTTAGTTCTCCTAAGTGTGTAATTCAAGTAAAACGTAATGCACACCCGGAGCACGAATGGGGATATTACTGAAATTCACATAAATACAAAACCGTCCACACAAAAAATTAAATCTAACATAGTCCGACATACGCAGATCGATGACAAACTCTCCACTGGGAGAATTTAAAGATAATCTTGTACATCTTAAACTGTGCAACAATTTGATCACAATTAATGACATACAAGATTATCTTCAAACGATTTTCTAAGCTCAATGCAAATGAAGTGCGGTGTAATACAATAAGATCCGTTATAACGAAATGATAGAGAAATAATTCGATAATTTGATGCATTTATACCACAAAACTATTAGAATGGCTATACTAAAATGATATATTATATAAAACTTTTATTCCCAAGCTAATTGATCATATTACTACAAAATTAATGTTAATTTAATTGAAATACTAAATATTCCTACAAACTACTTTTTTAATAAGTTGTATATATATATATATATATATATATATAAATATATATATATATATTTTTGTAAACCTAATATTGCCTATAGTTATTACATATTGAAATACAGTTTAACATAATTTATAAATATTGTATTCATTAGTTTATATTTATATAAAAGCAATATTTATTTATTTATTATAACATATTGACATGTATATAGTTCAATATAATTTATAAATATTGCATGCATCATTGTATCATATGTAGAAGATTAAATTAGGGACATATCCAAAAATAATATTTATTTCATGAATAAAATATATTTATATAAATTTTTTCCAAACTAATTTATTTAATTTTCTTGAAATATTATTCCCAAACTACTATTTTACTAAATTATATTTATTTAAAAGTAATATTTATTTATTTACTACATATTGAAATATAATTCAACATAATTTATAAATATTGTATGCATTAGTTACTCTATGTAGAAGACTAAATTAAGATCATTTCAAAAAATTAAAGGTAGTCATTATTATTCCGTAAAATAATAATTTTAATAACTATATTAACTATTAATTCATCCAAAATTACTTATCACTTATTTAACTAATACTAAATAATCTAACTAAATAAATACATCTAACTAAAACCATACTAGATAAATCCCACATACATATACATTAAAACAAATATTAAGAAAATTTGGGGAAAAAACACATAATATATCTATATGGCAATTAACAAATAATAATCCCCAAATTCCACATATATATCACAATGCACATACATATATTAAAATATGCACAAACAAAACGAAAAATCAACAATTACACCAAAAAAATCTAGCTACAAATTGGGATTGGTATTTTCTAATCTCAAAAATGAAAAAATATCACAAATTGATAGGAGATGACAAGCTCTCTTCAAATCTTGTCTTCAACAAACCAAGAAATTGACCAAATCCGCGCCCATTTCCAAGTAAATACCTAGAATTTGGAATCTTAAATTCTAACTTAGAAATAAAGAAACTGGGACAAATAATAGAGAAATATTGCCTCACTTCAATGGTGGCCGAACTCACGAAGAATTAGCTACAATTTGGGTGATTTTCGAGTGAGAAATGGCGAGTGTTTCTAGCTAGTATCGTCTTCTTCGCGCTTTGTTATGTTTCTGGCCGGATCTGGAGTTGCTGGTGTATATGAACGATTTGGGTGGCGGTTCCTCAACGAACCGCCACCTTTTATTTACAACGGGTGGCGGTTTCTTTGAGGAACCGCCACCCATGTTTGAACATTTATTTATTTTTTATTTTTTAACTTTTAAAACCGCCACCCGTCACATTATTTTGTTTTTTATATTTTGGGTGGCGGTTGTCTTCACAACCGCCACCCGTTTTTAATTAATTCTTTTTAAAATTTTGGGTGGCGGTTGTGAAGACAACCGCCACCCGAATTCAAATTTTTCTCTTTTTTTTTTCTTTTATTTAGTTGGGGTGGCGGATTTCTTACACAACCGCCACCCTTGTATGAGCAATACATTTTCGGGTGGCGTTTTTTTTCGGGTGGCATTTTTTGCGATGCCCAATGTATAATCTGTACTAGTGTGAAAATGCTACAGGCAAATGTATAAAAATTATTGCATACTTGAATTTGCCTTGTAAACTCGATGGTAATGGAGATTAACAGACTTTCTCAATTGACTCCATTCTAATGGCTGGGCCTTTCTTAAAGTTTCTAGTTTGACACTAGCAGCACGTAATTTGAAATAAATGGGGAAAAAAAAACTTTCGTATATTAATGTTGCGCTAAAAATAAATTTGTTGCATTACATAACAATGCTAGTTTAGTTGCACTTATTTTTATTTACAATGCTAATTTGTTGCACTATAAATAATAGGAGGAGAAAGGTAAAGAAGTTGCTCAGGGTGTTGTATGCAAGAAACAGTAGTGTTGGGAATGGATCGGGGCGGCCTAATCCAAATCCAAATCCAAATCAATCACCCCGATCCAAATTCAAATCCAAATCCAAATCCAAAACCTCGGATCGGATTCGGATCAAATCGGATCGGATCGGATCGAATCAAGAAAAAAATCCAAATACGATCCATATTGGTATAGGATTTTATAAAAAAATAAAAAATAATAAAAATAAAATTTTAAAATATAAAAATAAAAAATAAAAAATCAATTCGGATCGGATTGGATCAGGCCTGATTCGCTCCAAATCCAAATCCGTTTCGGATCGGCTGATCCGCGGATCGTCGAATCGGCAAAAATTTGCTCCATTCGGATCGGATATCCATCGGATTTGGATCGAATCGGATTTTTCTGCCATCACTAAGAAACCAGCTATCGACGAAGAGGTAAATTAAACACAAAAAGGCAAAAGAATTACATGTACTTTGAGGTTAAGAACCATATCGTATTTGGGTGTTACATTGGGAATTTGAATGCGTTGGAAATGGATAAATCATAGTTGCATCATTTGAAGTACAAGTTTGACTTAGCAGGTGTTAGTGTATGTGTAAAAATATATTTTTAAATATTTTTATGTGATATAGGAGAGAATTGATGAAGTTGAATGGTACAGATTTGTGTAGTACAGGCAGATCACACGAGATATTTAAATGTGAAATAAGAGAGAAAATTAGTAGAATTGAAAAGAATATATAAAAATCATTAGAAAACCTTGTGGCTTAATTTTTGTTACAGTTGAATCCACGCCAATGACCATTCAAACAAACCCATGATGTTATGTGTACATCACATCACTAGTAATGTCATAAAAATGATTAGATTTTACCGATAAAAAAAAATGATTAGATTTGATTTAATTTTTCAATTTTATTAAGATATGTAGACAAATGTACTCATTACAAGTATTTTTGTTTAATTTTCATTAATTACAATTAATAATTATCAATAGGAAAAAAACTAATTAATATACAATATTTATTAAAATTACTGATTAATTTTTTGGATAGCAATAGAAATAGAAATATAATTAACAAGGCGCCCGTGCGATATACGAGAACTACTAACTTTGATAATCATCAATTTTAGAAGATATGAAAAAAAGTTTTGACAAAAAGTCAAACATATATATGACAAGTTAATATTTTGGTCTAACATAGACAATTTTTAAAATTGTAACGTTGAAAATATTTTGGAACACGACAGTTTTGTGTTGGCATTGCTTTATTCCATTACTATCATAAATCATGGTGTTCAATACCATGATAAATTTAAATATCATACATCCACAATCGTATTTATAAAAATTTATTTATATTAGGTTATAACCTCTTTGCAAATTTAAAATATTTCATGTATACATAATTTAGCATTATTATGCATCATATATTTATAAATTTTATTTTAATATTATGATACCAAATCAACTAAATAAACGCGTGGATATCTTCCTTTATTTTGCAGGAAATGGGTTTCGGGGATATATTATAACATCTATGAACACAGCGAAATTCATGCACTTGCTGGGGAACAGGCTGGTAAAGTTAAAGGGAAGAATAATAAATAAGCAAAAGAACCTGACTGAATACATTAACAATCATAAATAAGCAAAAAGAAATTATAAAGGCTTGGAGAGACCATGCATCATATTATTCCGCCTCCACCGTTGCTCTTCGGATTCACTCCTCTCTCTCTCTCGTCATCCATAACTTGAACTTTGAGAATGCAGAGATAATTGCATGTTGCATAGGGCTCCTCTTTGTATATAAAAAAATCATTTGTCTACACCGTGCCTCCTTGTATCGGCATAGCGCCTCTTTCATGACTTCGGGTCGGGTCAAGAATTGAAATCTCGTCTTCGCATGAGGATGACTGGAGAAAAGTTCCAACGAGGTTGAATTATTATTACCATTGATTTCTCCTAACTTCTCATGCACCTGGGGAGCCACCCGAGGATCATACCCCGCAGACGCCATCATCATCATTCCAATGTAATCTGCTTCAAGCTCCAACCTACAAATATTGTTACGAATTATCTTTATGTTAGACACCACACAAGATACCAACGTTACTTACACAAACAACCTACTCATGCTAAACATATGCATAATAAATACATACCTCCTTGCAAAAGGAGACCTTTCGAGAAAACTCATTATATGAAACCTTTTGAGAAAACTGGCACTAAGGGTCATGGAGAAACTCTTATCCATCAAATAGCAAAGAAAAAATGGGGTTGGAATGAACCACAATGCCAACTTGCTTGCCATTTCAGTTGTGTGCCTAGCCACGACATGAGCAACCTATCAAGTGAAAAACATGTAGTACGTAAAACAGTACCAACCAATTAAACAATACAATACAATAAGCCCATGTTAGGATTGAACTTTTTTTTTTTTTTTTTTTAATGCATTTTTATGTGAAATACGAGAGATAATGAGTGTAATTTAATAGCGGCGATTTATGTAGTACATGGAGGTCCCACGAGATATTGGATGTTATTGGTTTGACCAAATTCAAATTTAGAAAGAATGAATAAAAATGTATACCAAATTCAAATTTGGAAAGAATGAATAAAAATGCATAAAAGTTTACATCCTTACATGCTTTAAATGATATAACAAGACCTACCTCATGCCCGACAATGGTAGCAATCTCAGCATCTGATGCGAAATGGTGAAGCAACCCTCTAGCAACAACAATCTTATTACCAAGAATAGTACAGGGTTTCATAGGCCCATCAAACACAACAAACTCCAACTCCAAACCCTCCAACCGTCTGTCACATTTTGAACCTTGATCATCAAGAATTTCATCTCTCAACCACATCAATTTTTTGGCCTCACGTTTTTCTGTCTTCAAATCTCTGTGTAAAGCATCAATTATGTTGCGTCCTATCCCTCCAATCCTAATGCTTTCGGGGTGATCTCGAGGTAGTACTTTGTCTCTATACCTGGCTTCAAATGCACAATTGCCCCTCTCTTTTTCAAGAACGCAATCGGAACCCACAATACGGCTTCTTTTTGTGTAAGGTACAGTTTCAGAATACTCCACCTTTAGAACAATCAGTATCAAACAGTATGCACTAATCACAACCCCAGAGATCACCGAAAATGCAACGCGCAATTTCCTAAAGTGGGATACCTGGCACCTATCAACATGGTAAAACCGCTTTGCTCCTGCGCCATTCAGAAAAGGATGATTTGATTGAAACCGAGCCGATCTCCAAAAAGTTGGTTGAGAAACTCTCGATTTACTAAACGTGGGTCTAGGATTCGAAGAATAAGTAATGTTATTGGTGGAAAAGCTGCTTCTTGCAAGCCATCCTTGAATAGGTTTCTTATTCCGTGATGAGAAGCAACAGAATCTTCTATACCATCCCATGATCCTCTGATAAATCAATCAATCTTTTAGCAAAGGGGGAAAAATAATAAAATAAAATAAAAATTCAGGTTTGAAGTTGAACAAAGATGTTATTGTCTCAAAAGAATATCCCAGACTAAATACCTAACACAAAACTACACAACTTTGGCAGCAAACCTAGGTAATACAGGTATTTAAAACATCTATGCCTTTTCTTTTTCTTTATTTCTTTATTACAGTATTCCTAAACAGGAAAACTGTTGGGGGAAAAAAAATTCTATTTCGAGCTAAACCGTGCAAGACAAAAGGTGGGGATGATTCATTTGAATAAGAACTATTCACAAATCTCTATGTTTTTATAGATCCAATTGAGAAATCCATCCCTCAAAAAGGAAATACACAAGAAATATAACTAACTGATTTGAGCGAAATACTAACCTGACAAGCTAAATTTGTACAGAACTATTAAACAGCAGAACAGTAGTAAAGCATTATGCTCATATTACTTTATGAAAATTGTAACAGCTGAGCTTGATATGACATTACATTGCATAAACTAACAAAATTTTCAGAACAAACATGTTTGTAATCTATGTTCAAGTTCGCATCCAATAAGGGGGCCGGAATTGTCTTCAGTTCATTAGGGAACGAACCATCTGCTGCTCTAATCGTATGGGGTTAGTTCCATTCATCTTCTAAGTTTTTCATCTTTAGATGTACTTACTATAAGTGTATTCTTATAAAACCTGAACCTCCTCCAAATTAATTACAAAGACATGAACAAATTCTTATCTTAGCAAAATTGACCAACGTATAAATTCCATCATATATCATATGAACCAGAGGAGCTGAAACAAACTCTATAGACTTATATCAGAACAATCAACTCGGAAAAAATGGCCAGAGTTACTCCAGAATTGGCTTAAAAAATTCAACACTACACATAGCTGAGAAAGATAGAACACATGAACCCAATTTTCTGTGTTTTCGAGAGCCTGAGATGATGTGAGGTTTGAAAAGAGCCCCCTTATACCAGTCAAATGGTAGTATGCACTAATGGTTGGCGTAAAGTTAAAAGTTCCTGTGCAATGAAAAAG
Source organism: Jasminum sambac (assembly GCA_018223645.1). Lineage (NCBI taxonomy): Eukaryota > Viridiplantae > Streptophyta > Magnoliopsida > Lamiales > Oleaceae > Jasminum > Jasminum sambac. The sequence goes on from CP073643.1 coordinate 11,260,311, forward strand.
CATACCAGGTCCTAAAAGTTTACTTGAATACAACACACATTACAGTTTTTAGACGCAAAAACACTAATCATATACTGAGACAAATATTGATTATCAAAGTGAATATTCAACACTATTAAGTTCGTATGCCATGAATGAATTTCTACATATGGGCTCAACATATGGGCTCATTTGCGCATGTGTTAAATGCAGAAATCAAGAATTCAACAACAAAACGATCAACATAAGTTATAAGATAACTACCCTAACTGTCACAACATAAGTATAAGACAACCACTCTAGCAAAAACACCACATATTGGAAAGTACATAAATTTAACAACAAAAGGATCAAAATAAGAATAAGATCAAAACATTCGCTTTAGGAGCTTTCCATAATGGAAGATATTCCTCCACACGCCATCATTCAGAAATTAAAATAAAAAATAAACCTAATATTCATATGTAAGTACTTATCAATAAATCCCCAAAATATTATAAAGTAGACAACAATTCAACCATGGTTCATATACACATAATCATATGCGTAAAATGAGCAAATAATGTTCCCTGAAGCCGCTGCCGCCTGCCCGTACCGGAGACAGAGAGTTAAACTGGAGTCCCCCCAAATCACACGCATACGAGATAAGCGAGCACGTATTCTCTTAATGAAAAATAATTAAAATTAAGAAGGGAATAGGCAATCTTAATTCTTGTATAACCAACAAAAAAATGAAAAAAACAAAAGGAGAGAGAAGAAGAAGAATCGCACAGATACTTAAAAATCCAAAAAGAACAAAAATTGCAGAGTTAAGGACCGTACCAGAACCGGACTTACTACGAGTTAATCAGCTTGCTATAAACCTCAATTTCCAGACGCTGCTGATCCACTTAATCAATGGCGTCGGCCGTCGTTGAGGAGGAGAAAGAATCGAACGAGCGTGAGCGAGGAACCCCCGATGCTGATTCTTGGAACAAATCAATAACTATAGCTAGTAGGGCTGGGCAAAAGTGCAAAACCCAACGGGTTTTTCATTATATAATGAAAAAACCCAACGAACAGCTCAGGCAGCCAATATATATATTGGGCTGCCCAGCCCGTTGGAGTTTTTCATTATATAATGAAAAACCCGTTGAGTTTGCACTGCCCAGCCTACTAGCTATAGTTATTGATTTGTTCCAGAATCAGCATCGAAGTTCCTCGCTCACGCTCGTTCGATTCTTTCTCCTCTCAACGACGGCCGGCGCCATTGATGATGGATCAGCAGCATCTGAAATTGAGGTTTATAACAAGCTGATTAACTGTAAATCGGTTCTGTACGGTCTAACTCTGCATTTTTGTTCTTTGGTTTTAAGTATCTGTGCGATTCTTCTTATTCTCTCTTTATTTTTTCATTTTTTTTGGTTACAAGGTAAGATTGCTATTCCTTCTTAATTTTAATTATTTTCGTAAGAGAATACGTGCTCGCTATCTCGTATGCGTGTGATTTGGGGGGACTCAGTTTAACTCTCTGCTCCGTACAGGCAGGCATTGCAGCTCAGGAATTGCTCATTTGCAGATTATGTGTATATGAACCGTTGAATTGTGTCTGCTACTAATATTTTGGGGATTTATTGATGAGTACTTACATATGAATATTAGGTTTATTTTATTTTGATTTCTGGATGATGGCGTGTGGAAGATATCTTCCGTATGGAAATACGAAATGTTTTGATCTTATTCTTGATCGCTTTGTTGTTAGAGTATGTACTTCAAATGTGGTGTTTTTGCTAGGTGGTTGACATGTTGTGACAGTGGTTAATCTTATGGCTATGTTGATCGTTTGTTGAGTTCTTGATTTCTGCATTTGCTACGTAGCCAAATGAGCCCATATGTTGAGCCCATGTAAATTCATTCATGGCATACCTGGCAATGGTGTTGAGTATTCACTTTGATAATCAATGATTTAATCAGTATATGATTGTGTTTTAGTCTAAGAAACTGTATTGTGTGTTGTATTCAAGTAGGCTTTGGGACACCAGTATCTTTTCATTGCACAACAGCTGCGCCAACCAGTGCATACTACCATTTGACTGTATAGCACAGACAAATATCTCAGAACTCTGAACGCAGTGGGTTCATATGTTCCTACCCAACAGCTATGTAGTGTTGAATTTTTAAGCCCAATTCTGGCTCTGGCCCATTTTTCAGTTATTTTCTGATATAAGTCTGCCAGGATTTGTTTCAGCTCTTCTGGTTCATATGATATAGGATGGAACTATGCGTTGGTCAATTTTGCTGAGATAGGAATTTGTTCATGTCTTGTAGTGAACTGGAGGTTCAGGTTTTATAGGCAATACATATGCAGTACCGTCTGAGATGAGGCAGAAGATGAATGGAACTATGCGACAGGGCGGCGATGATTAGTTTGTGAACTGGACAATTCGACTTAGATGAACGAACAGATTTACAGGCATGTTTGTTCTGAAATTTTGTTGTATGCCTGATATAATGTCATATCAGCTCGGCTGTTACAATTTTCATGGTAATATGAGCATGATAATGCTACTGTTCTGCTGTTTAACAATAGTTCTTAATACAAATTTGGCTTGTCAGGTTAGTATTTGTAATCAGTTAGTTATAACTGTGTATTTCCTTTGAGGATGGATTTCTCAATGATGGATTTGTGAATAGTTCTTATTCAATGGTCATCCTTTTGTCTTTGCTGGGTTTCCGAATAAGAGTTTTTTGGCAGTTTTCACTGTTTAGGAATACTGTAATAAAGAATGAGAAGAGAGGGCATAGATGTTTTAAATACCTGTATTTACTGGGTTTTGCTTGCCAAATTGACAAAGTTTTGTGTTGTATTTAGTCTGGGATATTCTTTTGAGACAAGGTAACATCTTTGTTCCCGGCTTCACCTGAATTTTTATTTTATTATTTTCCTTTGCTAAAGAGATTGATTGTCGGAGGATCGTGGGATGACATAGAAGACATTTGCTCTCGTCAGGAATAAAGATTCAGGATGGCTTTGCAGAGGCAGCTTTCCGCAATAACATTGCTGACTTCTTCAGTCTAGACACGTTTGAAATCGAGTTTCTCAGCCAGCACTTTTGGAGATCGACTGGTTTCAATCAAATCATCGCTAGTGCGAGGAGCTAAGCGGTTTTACCATGTTGATAGGTGCCAGGTATCCCACTTTAGGAAGATTTAGCGTTGCATTTCGGTGATCTCTGGGGTTGTGATTAGTGCATACTGTTTGATACTGATTGTTCTAAAGGTAGTATTCTGAAACTGTACACCTTACAAAAAGGAAATAGTCGATTGCGTTCTTGAAGAGGAGAGTGTGCATTTGAAGCCAGGTATAGAGACAGAGTACTACCTGAGATCACCCAGCATTAAGTTTGGAGAGATGGGGATAACATAATTGATAACCAGAGATTTGAAGACAGAAAAGCGTGAGGCCAAAAATTGATGTGGTTGAGAGATGAAATTCTTGATGATCAGGTTCAAAATGTGACAGGCATTGGAGGGTGGGTTGGAGTTTGTTGTGTTTGATGGGCTATGACCCTGTACTATTCTTGGTAATAAGATTGTATTTGCTAGAGGGCCTTCACCATTTCAGATGCTGAGATTGCTACCATTGTCGGGCATGAGGTAGGTCTTGTTATATCATTTAAAGCATGTAAGGATGTAAACTTGCGTTTTTATTCGTTCAACTCCAATTTGAATTTGGTATACATTTTGTTCATTCTTTCTGATTTGACTGGTCCAGCCCGATGGCATCCCGATATCTGATGGGACCATTGTCTTACATGAAATACGCGCTATTAAATTACACTCGTATCTCTCGTATTTCGCATAAATGCATTAAAAAAAAAAAAAAAGTTCAATCTAACATGGGCTTATTGTATTGTATTGTTTAATTGGTTAGTAGCTCGTACTGCATGTTTTTTCACTTGATAGGAATTGCTCATGTATTGGCTAGGCACACAACTGAAATGGCAAGCAAGTTGGCATTGGTTCGATTCCAACCCATTTTCTTTGCTATTTGATGGATGAGTTCTCCATGACCCTTAGTGCCCTCAAAGGTTTCATATAATGAGTTTTCTCGAAGTCTCCTTTTGCAAGAGGTATGTATTTATTATGCATATGTTTAGCATGAGTAGGTTGTTTGTGTAGTAACGTTGGTATCTTGTGTGGTGTCTAACATAAGATAATTCGTAACAATATTTGTAGGTTGTTGAAGCAGATTACATTGGAATGATGATGAGTATGATCCTCGGGTGGCTCCCTGCATGGCAAGTTAGGAGAAATCAATGGTAATTCAACTTGGCTAGTCATCCTCATGCAGATTTCAATTCTCCATTGCGCTATACCCGATACAACATGCAATGATTTTTATATACAAGAGGGCCCTATGCAACATGCAATTATCTCTGCATTCTCAAGTTCAAGTTATGGATGACGAGAGAGAGAGAGTGAATCCGAAGGCAGTGGAGGCGGAATAATATGATGCATGGTCTCTCAAGCCTTTATAATTTCTTTTGCTTATTTATGATTGTTAATGTATTCAGTCAGGTTCTTTTGCTTATTTATTATTCTTCCCTTTAACTTTACCAGCCTGTTCCCCAGCAAGTGCATGAATTTCGCTGTGTTCATAGATGTTATAATATATCCCCGAAACCCATTTCCTGCAAAATAAAGGAAGATATCCACGCGTTTATTTAGTTGATTTGGTATCATAATATTAAAATAAAATTTATAAATATATGATGCATAATAATGCTAAATTATGTATACATGAAATATTTTAAATTTGCAAAGAGGTTATAACCTAATATAAATAAATTTTTATAAATACGATTGTGGATGTATGATATTTAAATTTATCATGGTATTGAACACCATGATTTATGATAGTAATGGAATAAAGCAATGCCAACACAAAACTGTCGTGTTCCAAAATATTTTCAACGTTACAATTTTAAAAATTGTCTATGTTAGACCAAAATATTAACTTGTCATATATATGTTTGACTTTTTGTCAAAACTTTTTCATATCTTCTAAAATTGATGATTATCAAAGTTAGTAGTTCTCGTATATCGCACGGGCGCCTTGTTAATTATATTTCTATTTCTATTGCTATCCAAAAAATTAATCAGTAATTTTAATAAATATTGTATATTAATTAGTTTTTTTCCTATTGATAATTATTAATTGTAATTAATGAAAATTAAACAAAAATACTTGTAATGAGTACATTTGTCTACATATCTTAATAAAATTGAAAAATTAAATCAAATCTAATCATTTTTTTTTATCGGTAAAATCTAATCATTTTTATGACATTACTAGTGATGTGATGTACACATAACATCATGGGTTTGTTTGAATGGTCATTGGCGTGGATTCAACTGTAACAAAAATTAAGTGCGTGTTCTTCTACGTATTTTTATATATTCTTTTCAATTCTACTAATTTTCTCTCTTATTTCACATTTAAATATCTCGTGTGATCTGCCTGTACTACACAAATCTGTACCATTCAACTTCATCAATTCTCTCCTATATCACATAAAAATATTTAAAAATATATTTTTACACATACACTAACACCTGCTAAGTCAAACTTGTACTTCAAATGATGCAACTATGATTTATCCATTTCCAACGCATTCAAATTCCCAATGTAACACCCAAATACGATATGGTTCTTAACCTCAAAGTACATGTAATTCTTTTGCCTTTTTGTGTTTAATTTACCTCTTCGTCAGATAGCTGTTTCTTGCATACAACACCTTGAGCAACTTCTTTAGCTTTCTCCTCCTGTTATTTATAGTGCAACAAATTAGCATTGTAAATAAAAATAAGTGCAACTAAACTAGCATTGTTCTGTAATGCAACAAATTTATTTTTAGCGCAACATTAATATACGAAAGTTTTTTTTTTTTCCATTTCTTTGGGGGTGGGGTGGGGGTGGGTTGGGTGGGTGGGTGTTGATGAATCTTGAATGTCATACACATAAAGATCCACCATCGACAAAGTGGGTGGTAAAAATATATAAGGCAGAACGGAAGAACATTGCAAGTTTAATCTTACACTAAAAATGCAAAAATATGGAAGAGAAACAAATTCCCTAATCAGAAAATCACCAAAAGTGGCAAACTATTAACCACAAATAAAGTTGCGTAATCCCTTTGTACCAAAAGATACTTAAGATAATTCAAAATCAAAATAGAAGATTAATGACTTCGGGGAAACAGTAATGCAGTCATGAAATAGGGGAAAAATAACAAGAACTAGAAAGCCGTATTTTATAGAACTAAGCCTTGTTCTTTGCATAAATTTTATTTACTCGAATTGCGTATAGATTATGTGGTTGAAAATGAGAGATAGTGTATAAAAAAATTTTAAATAGTTATGTATGCGATTAAAAAGAAGGAGAGAGAATTTTTTTTGAATGTTATTTGAATCAAACAAGGCCTTAGTCATGCCTGCCTATCTTGCAAAGGCCATTACAATGCTCACAACTTATTCGGAAGCATAAAATCACTGACATAGAGAGCACGAACTTGATTCGCTTGCCAATGGGACACAAAAGCTCAACCACACATGACAATGACAGTCGGCACCCCAGATCTGTCTTTGATTGTAATGAAACATAGCCAATACCTAGTTAAAAGGATATAGAACATCAAAAACTATACAAATTCAACAAGAACTACAAAGGAGTAGTATCGATTGAGAATCTGAGCGCGTGTTCTCCTACTCATTTTTACACATTTTTACAGATTTTTACACACAAATTTTGTGGGGCCTAATTGTACTGGACAAATCTCCACCATTCAATTTCACTTTTTCTCTCTCCTATATCACATAAAAACACATAAAAACACTCATCCGAACACGCGTCAATCTTCGGCAATACATACCAAGAAAAAAAAAATCATACTAAACACCAAAAGGTCTCAAGCGAAACTGCATGACCGGAGGAATGAGATGATTCCAAAGTAGACAACCTACGGGGTGAGTCCGACGGTAAGAAAGAAAATGAGACGAAGGGACAGGAAGACTCTGGAATGCCAAGAATAGATTGAAAATATAAAATAAGCACATTTTTGAAACGATAGGCTGAGGCATAAAAATGGTGCTGTTTCACAATAATTATAAAAAGTGATTCTTATATATAGCAATGATAAATACATGAAACTTCCGCATTAGTATACATATTTTTACAAGAATAAGCCATGAATAGGCTATACAGAGCAAATGCCAATAAGAGTATTAGAGTTGGTTGGTCAAGAATACCTTATATTGATTCAGTAGCTAGCAGACTATGCAACAGTGCAACAATAGTGCTCTGCAAAAGGGTGATTGAATCAACAAGGATACGATGATTTACAATTGATTTAGAAGGGAAAAGTATCTACAATTTTTTTCAAATTAAGTGCTGCTAGTGTCAAACTAGAAACTTTAAGAAAGGCCCAGCCATTAGAATGGAGTCAATTGAGAAAGTCTGTTAATCTCCATTACCATCGAGTTTACAAGGCAAATTCAAGTATGCAATAATTTTTAGACACTTGCCTGCAGCATTTTCACCTCCAAGTTAATTGCTGCTTGCCGCCCCAAACAGCCACAAGGCAGATGTAGCAGCTCCATTAATGTATTGAACAGTTTTCTTCGGTGTCGGCGCCAACGTCCATCGATTTTGGGGGCTTCCATGGAACGAAGGTTCGGTTGGAATTGGGATCGATTAGGAATGAATGTACTGTTTGGGAAGATTGGCGATTCCTACCAAAACCCTCCATTAACATCTTGGGCGGATTTGAATTCGCAGAATTGAATTAGATGTTGGCTTAGGGATATTGGAGATGATGAGAAGATGCAACCATACGTACGAGCGTTACGTTTTAGTGATGTAATTATACAGTAATGAGAAGGGTATTTTTGGGACAAAATGTTTTTCAATAGTTAGTGACTTTTGGGGGGATGGGGGAAGATTCATGTTGTTATTATATATCTCTATAAATTTGTAGTTTAATACTGTTGTCTAAATAAAAAACAAATTTGTAATGTAACACATTTCTTAGAGCATTTCCAACATACTCTTTATATCTAATGAGTATTCTTTAAGATATAAAGAATATCTTTTAAATTAACGAGTGAAATTTTTTATATTTTTCAACACACTCTTTATATTTGTATATGTAAAGGTATTGAATTTTACAATTGATTTTGAAAGTTGTAAAAAGTCAATAAATTAGTATATCTAGATATGTGAATGCATTAAATATATAAATAAAAAATCAAATAAAGAGTGAGTTGTAATAAAGAGTTTGTTGGAGCAAATTTTTAAGTAATAACTCTTTAAAATAAATAGGATCTCCCAAATAAAAAGTCTTTTGGACATGTTCTTAGCTGATATATAGTGAGGATTTCGTCGAAGGTGACTTCTTGGAGTTCTTTTGTCTATTATAAGGAATTCATAAATCTTGATTTGGCAGGGTGAGTTCTTGGAATGTAGGTTGGAAATTGAATTCTGGTATTGATTGCTATGGTGGTGGGTGGAGTATAATCATATATTCTTGGAAAGCAAGGAGACATCCTGTGCTTTTCTTACAAGAATACTGCCACGTAACTTGTCTCTCTTCGCTGCATGAGCTAATCCAGTGTCCACAAATAAAGATTATCAAAGTAATAAAATTAATAAGAGTTGAAACGGGAAAAAATTCTAGTACTCCCTGGAGCACCCAACTCGGTACTCTAAGCCAATGAGAACTGCCCACACACACATAGGGGGCCACAATTTAATAAATAATGTGGCCTCCTATGTGTAGGTGGATAGTTCTCATTGGCCTGGAGTACCGAGTGTTTGGTGCTCTAGGAGTACTAGAATTTTTTCCGTTGAAACGTTATAAGAAATGTGTGCTTAAAAAGCATAAGCTGAGATAAGATACAATGTAAAATTTTAAATTAAACTTTGGTCAATTTAATACATTTTAAATTTTACCAAATAAACCCTAAAGAACAATTGAACAAAGTTACAACCAGGACTGGACGAGGTAAATAGGAAACAAACTCTTAAATTTTACTGCACTTATAATGATATCCAAAATAAGCACCTAAATTGCCTAATTAATTGTGCTGAGAATGTCTGGTGACTGTGCTGTGTTTTAGGGCTCGTCTTCATGATTTTGGGGCTTATAACCGTGACTTGTGAATCTCTTATTTCGCTGTGTTTTACTTTATTTTATTTTTAAGAATTACATTAGGGTCATTGTTATAAACCGTCAATTAGCGATAACCGTGACAATCAGCACTTAAACGAGTCACGGTTATAAACCGTAACGCCTTCAAAATCCCTTATGTGACAATCCCTTGTTTTGGTTTAGCGATTCTCAAGGAATATGAGTACTTTTCTCTTAGTCAAGATCTGTCGTCTTATTTTATATTTTATAAGTTGTTCTTACTTAATTAAAATAATTCATTTAACTAATTTTCATTTGCTAAAGTGTATTAATATGGCTACATAAGTAACTTTAATTGAATGAAACAATCAAAAAAACATGAAGGGTGTGTTTGATTGGTAAATATTTTTCAGGAAAATATCAAATCAATTAAATCATTTTTTAGCTTGGGTGTTTAATGGAAAATATTTTTCTGAAAATTATTTTCCAGGTATAAGTGCTTAAAGCAAAAAAAAAAAAAAAAAAGTTTTCCTGGAAAACTCAATCCAATAAAGATGTGGGAATTCATTTTTCCGAAAATTCGTTTTCAAGGAATTCTCTTTCTTGGAATCCTATCAAACACACCCGAAACGATAGCAGATTTAAAGCCCGCTTGGAAAGAACTTTAAAGTGTTTTAAAGTGTTTTTATGTAAAGGAAGAGAGAGAATGAGTGGAGGTGGGTGGTTGAGATTTATGGATGAGATAAGATATGTGGATGTGATTGATTTGGAGAGATAAATAATGTAGAAAAAAGTTGAAAAAAGAATTAAAAATTAAAGCCGAACAGGCTTTTACTCTCGCTTTGCTCTACGTGCAAAGTAGAGACGGCGGAGGGGACCATGCTTTTAAACCCCGTCCAAATTCAGCGTTTTTTCTTTTCCCCCTTTTTTTTGCTTTTCTTTTTAGCTCTCTTAACTTAGTCCAATTATTAAATTTTTTCCCAATATATCTCTTTGAGCTTTGGACCAATGTAACTTGTATGTTACAAAAATATGTGTGAATATATAACTTCAATTTTATTACAACTTGTCGTGTAAATTTATGAGTGTACATATGTTTTTATGCTTTTCGTTCTTTTGGACAAAGATCAAGGAAATTTATATTATTTGAGCAATTTAGAATGATTCATAAATCTTGTTAAGTTTGACAATAAAATTGTTTATCAAGACCGACACAATCATAGATTAGTTAAATTGTTTGATTGTAGAATTTGAAACAAAATTAATCTTCTATTAAAACTAAGAAAAGAGACATGTGGTATTTCAAAACAAGAATCTAGGGACAGATTTATGGAGGCATACAATAACGTAATTTCATCGTGTAAAAACAAGTGTTCATCTCTCTGAGCTCTAACACAACATATCCGATAAAAATAAAGCATATACATTTTTTTAATGAAAACATTAAATCGAATTAAATAAGCTTATTCAAGTGTGAGAATGAAAACATTAATTCGAATTAAATAAGCTTATTCAAGTGTGAGACTTTATCAAACAAAACTATTGAAATGCTATTTTTTTTTTTAATGCAAATTGGGGATTATAGGGATGGGGTGGGGTGTTTTGAACCCGGGAATAAACCAGTAAGGAGGCACCTTACTTAGGGATGGTAAAAAAGCCGAGCCGAGCCGAGCCAAGCCGACTCTGCTCTTCGAAAATGAGCTTGGGTTTGGCTGGGCTCGTGGCCCAATTCTTGAGCTCAAGTTCGGCTCGGCTTGGCTGGCACATGAGCCGAACCCAAGTAGTCCACGAACAGTTTGGGTCGGCTATTTTTTTTCTATTATACAATTTCAAATGTTCAATTATTTAAGTAACTTACGCTTTTGAATAATTACTTCAGTAACTTAAATTAATTAGCATGACTTATCCATATTGATTAAAAGTGAATATCAAAACTAGAAAAAAAAGAAATGAAAATAGTTTTCCAATTAAAAAATTTAAAATTGTAATGCATTAAAATTTGATGGGCTTACGAGCTTGTCCACGAACTTTATGAGCCGAACACGAACTGTCTATTTCTCAATTTTTCGACTCGGTCCAAGTCTATGTTCGTGTTTTGACGAGCTGAACCCAGCCGAATACATGAGCTCCCGAACTGTCCAGCTCATCCCTAATCTTACCACTAGGCCAAACTCCTTGCACTTAAAATGCTATGTTAGATAACGTAAAAATTGACGTGAAGCATTTCAGTAAGTTTGTATTCCGATTTTTTATTAAATATAAAATTAATACGTCAACCTCGTTTATCCTTGGTAAGTTTCTAACTCCTGCAACATGTTTCCATGAGCTTGTAGACGTATATATATTTAATTCATCCTAAATTTTATATATATATATATATATATATATATATTTACTACATGGAAAGGGGGATTTGGGAGAGGTAGGGATTTAAACCTCCCACTTCGTACAACGGACAATATCGCGGTGCCAATGGCACCGTAAATTATTGGCAAAGTTCTTTTCATTTTTTGTGACACGGATTTATCGTATGTTTAAAACGATTTAACCAATTAATTAATGACATAAGAATGATTCATAAATTACGTTGCCTTCAGACAGAACAAATCATAAATTGGAAGTTTCCTTTTTCTTTTTTTTTTTCACGAAAAATAAATACTAATAGAATGTCAATCTCCATTGCAATTTATAAAAGAGGCATTATTCAAGTCTGTCCCCTTGTTTAATTTCACATTTCATTTCCTCATTAAGGCCGCAAGTCACTCAACCAGTTAATTCATTTCCGTACATAAAAACGCCGTTTCATGTACGGCTGCAACTCTTATCAGTTTGTTTTATAAGAAAATACTATTCGTGTTATAAAATTGTAGAAAATATACATATCACCTGTATGACAATTATTGATATAAAAATGATATGATTTATAGAAAAATAGAATTATGTAAATTATTTTATAAATTTTGTTATCTTTCTCAGAAAAAAATTTTAACCACACATACAATAGCAAATTAATTTCATCTCATCAAATTTGATTTGAATAGAACAAGTGAAAATATTATGTGTCTTCTTTATGAATTTCGAGTTTCAGCTATGACTTTTAATTTTAATTTTAATTTTATTTTATATTTTTGGGAGTGATGAAAAGAGAAATCAATTGTATATTTTTTTTAGATAAAAAATCAATTGTATATTTTTAGTATCTTTTGATAATTTTATTGTGTATTTACTGAAAGCGCACAAGACGATTATAATTTCGTTCACAAAATTCTTCTTTATTTTCAAAAAATGCATTATCAGAAATACAAAATTAGTGGAATTCGCGTCAGAATAGATCAAAAAACAAAATTTCTTACCCAATTAAAGATACTTTTATTGGTGGGATGGGATGGGATATGTCAAAACATCAATATTACCATATTGTGTTTAAAGCAAACACCAAGAGTCAATCTCTATATTATAAAACTTGAATTGCCAATGAGGAAATTTGTCACATTGATAGTGCCTAGCTAGCATGCAATTTGTTCTAAAAAAAGGTAATTAAATAAATCTGTAACAAAATTAATTGTACATTTCTTGTTTTAATTTAATTCCAAAATTAAACATCCGTTATAATATAAATTATGCATATTTCATCTTGTAATTAGTTATAAATAAAAAAATAGAAAGGAAGATTTTTCTATTTTATGGCATACATCTATTGAAAAAGGAAATTTCAGTTGTTCAATAAAAATAATTTTTGCATTAAACAAGTGATTTCATTAATTTAATTTAATTTTAAAAATAAAATGCATTTAAAATATATTAACTTTGCAGATTTTGTTCTATCATTAGTTAAAGAAATGAGAAAAATCAGGATATGATACAGCTTTTTCCTTAAAGAATAATTAACTTGCAATTTAAAAGAAATATACTACAATTATATTAACCGATGAATGTGGCCTAATAAAATTAAACATCCATTAGAAAAAAGTTTTTGCAAAAATAGAAACGTTGACTTGAATTGAAATAGAAAATTTAAATATAGTTACACCAGTCTGGCCTGATTGAGTACCGATTGTCAAGCTATGCTGCAAATATAAACACAATTAGCTGTTCAGATGCCATACCAAGTTGCCAACAATGAACAAAAATGTCTGTTGACATCAATTCTTAAAATATCCAAAGATCAAAAACAATGGCTACCAGCTAGCTTAGCTACTTGAACGAGGTTGATGACAGAAAATTAGAATGCGGGTTGGGGAACTAAATCTAAATTGTAATTTCCTTTTCTAATTTGATTCTATATTTAACACTGATTTTTCATATGACTAATGGAACATGTTTTGCTCATTGATTGTGTTTGTTATTGAATAAAAAAATAAAACTCAGCAGACAGCATCAATTAAGTAGAATGAAATTAGCGAATCGCATTTTTGTTCAATTCGAGCTGAATATAGTATAAAATCAATTCAATATTCATGAAATTTGAATATGTATGTATAGGCTGACTATAAGATCATTATTAGTCATATTTAAAATAAGTTTGAACAATTATATATAACTTATAAAACGTATTATTTAGGTTGCATTTTTTTGTTCAAATAAGTATATTATCTAAATTCCGTTCCCAAATATTCTGTTTTTATGTAAAATTATTAATTATGACAATTGATATTATATTTTTTCTTGCAAGATAATATTTCATACCAAAATTTACAAACCATTATTAATATCTATAATATTATATATTTTTTCTTATTATTGTTATATATTCATAATTATTTATTTTCTTATATTATAATAATATTTTTTATAAATATACCATTATAATCATCTCATGCATTGCACCGAGGTAAATACTATTCATTTAAATTAGTAGCAAATGCCCTAATAGAAAATAAACAAATAAAAAATGAGTTTTAATAATCGCCCTACTTGTGGCCGCCAATTCACAGTGAATAAAATTTGGGTTATTTACGCAAAAGGACTCCAAATTATCTGTTTTGTAATAAATCCAACCCTATTCTTTTTTTTCATCCTGCTAGGACCCCAAACTTTCAATTTGTTTCACTGCAGGCCCCCTTAACGGATTCCATCCATTTTTCCATCCATTTTGTCATTTTGTGTACGAAAGTTTGGGGTCCTTTTCTGAAAATAATCTAAATATCCATTTTTCCAACTATTTTTGTCCTTTTGTGCACAAAAGTTTGGGGTCCTTTTCTAAAAATAATTCAATTGGATAAATTTTAACTTTAAATGTGTACAAATTAGGCCTAATATTTTTTTATATTTACAATTTTAACTTTAATTTTTGGGAAAATGGCACAAATATCCAAGAAGTGGTTACTGCAAATTTGGTTCGAAATAAAAAAAAAAAATTGGCGCACATTTAATTCAAATAGATGGAATCCTTCCGGTCATGCAGTTAATTTGATACTAATTAAATAATATTTATAGAAAAATTTCAACACAGTAGCATTTGGTTGCATTAATATCATAATTTTTCAAAATTTTATTGTATTGTATTTTATTATTTCTTTATATTTAGTGGTGTCAAGATGGGTCCTTGATCGGACCAGGGTAGCCCACTAGTAGCTAGCCTTGAGCGTTGGTCGGACCCATGACTTGTTATGTCTAGACCCGAGCCTAATCAAATGTCACGGGCCAATTGGCCCATTACATATATTAAAAAATAAATAAATAAAAATTGCCAAAAACTTTCAAGGCTACAAAGCTGCAGCCGACTACTTTGACCATGAGGGGACAATACATCCCCCCTATTGTCAAATGGTTTTTTTTATTTTTCCTTTTTTTATTATTGCAATATTAAATTTCAAAAAATAAATATTAAAAATTTAAAATTTAGTTTATATGGGTTGGTCCGCCTATCGACTTGTATCGGTTGGCTCTATGGGCCAATTGGGTCACAACGAAAAAAAAAGGGTCGGTCCAACCCAGTCTGCCAATCCATATGAGTAGGCCTATGAACCAAGTAGGCTGATCAGGGACCAACATTTAGCGGGTCGGCCTGACCCGACCCGACCCGGCCAACCAGGATTAACACTACTATTTACATTCTATATATTTTTCTAGTAATATATTTCTACTAAAATTTTATATAGTTACAGCAATTACATTTATTATTATCTGTTAGTTAAAATCAAAATGTACGGGTCGTTAATGCTACTGAAAATTTTGAAAAGTTATAATATTAATACGAACAAATGTCATTGTATTGAAAATTTTCGATAACTATTTAATTAATAACGAATTAATTTGATAAAATTAATTATGGACCAAATAAACAAAATAGCAAAAATTGAAGGAATTAACTACATGATTGGAAAGATTTCATCTTTGAATTAAATGCACACCAAAATGTTTTTTTATTTCGGATTAAATTTGAAGTAATCACTTTTTTTGAACCATTTGTGCAATTTTCCCAAAAATAAAAGCTAAAATTGTAAACATAAAAAAGTATTAGGACTAATTTGTATACATTTAAAGTTAAAATTTATCCAATTGAATTATTTTTAGACAAGGACCCCAAACTTTCATGCATAAAATGCCAAAATTGATGGAAAAATGGATATTTGGATTGTTTTCACAAAAGGACCCCAAACTTTCGTGCACAAAAGGACAAAATGGATGGAAAAATGGATGGAATCCGTTAAGGGGGTCTGCAGTGAAACAAATTGAAAGTTTGGGATCCTAGCAGGATGAAAAAAAAGAATAGGGTTGGATTTGTTACAAAACAGATAGTTTGGGGTCCTTTTGCGTAAATAACCTATAAAATTTTCTTGAGTACAATCTTATTTGGGAGTCCTAGCGGAGTGATGTGGAGAAATTTTATTTTCAGCCAACAATTCACATCTCAAGACTTAACGATTTCCACAAACTAAACATGACATTGATTTTTGTACAAAGTTTGCCACACCCACCGGTCTGTGGTCGATCAGGATTATCCAATCCAATAATGTGGGAGTACATGTCCAGTACTTTTGTAATGTTACGTGACACAATTAATACTAGGTGTCTGGCGGATTATTAATCTCTACGTATTGTCCTTGACACTTTTTATCATTAATTTAATAATCTCATTTCAATTAATAAGTTTCTCTCTTTTTCCTTCTTAACATTAACAATTCACCAAAAATTTGCACATTCCCCCCAACTATCAGGAAAGACACGTGTCAGAAATCTACCCACTAACATACATTTTGAATGTTCAAAATACATACATCAACAAACGATATCAGATAATAATAGTAATGATCGATCTGTTACCCACGCGTGGGTAGGGTAAAAACCTTGTTTTCTAAAAGAAACCACATATGATTTCATAAAATCACATGAAAACCACATGTAATTTCTTTTAGAAAATAAGGAGTGCGGATTTTTTATAGTCGGTCTTGCCTTTAGATAAGAGAGGCATGGATCTCAAGTATTCATTTGAAAGGAGCAAGTTTTTGCCAATTAAATATCTAATCAAACAAAAAATTATACAATATAGTTGCTTTTTTATGTTGTGACGTGGAATTAATGCCAAGACAATTAATCAAAGTAACTTCAAAGTTAAAATCATTTCGCATGTTAAATAGAATTTTTTTTTTCCAAAAGTATTTTCTCATTTGTGGGACAGGTCACCACCTATGAGTGCTTAATTTAGATATTTGCCTTGAGCTTTGAAAATGATAATAGGAAGGCATTTTTTACCCTACACATATGTGAGAAGGGGATCATTGCTACACATAATAAATTATAATGATATTAGTATAATTTATCTAGAGGTGGAGTCAACAGAGGCAGATAAGACCGAACATATAAATTGTCAAGCGGTTAAATCGAACTGCATTTTGGATCATAGTTTCGTTTGGAAAACGTTCAAACGGCTCCAAATGGTTATGTTTAGCTATAGATTTAGATGTTTAAAAAGCCACTTAAACCAAACCCTACTTCTTTTTTATTTTGGAATGACAAAATTTTATCATTACCAAATTACAAAATTATAGTTCTATATAAAAATTACTTGAAATAATTTGTTCAAAAATGCTATTGAGCTAGTTAGACAGCTACCTTGAACAAATGTGAAATTAGTTCTCAACATATCCTTTTAAATAAATTTGTAAACCTATTTTTGTCTTTTTAATTTTTTAATACAATATGACACAATATGCTATTGTGGCCATTTTTAATAAAGATAAATTCATAAAATTAGTATTTCCCGTGTGCGATGAACGGAAGTTCATATAGAGAAGATACATTATAAAGTAACAAAACTATTTTTTTCATTATGCGAATTAAATTATATTTTTAGGTGATTTAAAAAGATTGAAACATCGGTGAAGCAGAAGTGATGCAAAACCAACACTGGTGAAATCACACATTGTTTCATAAAAAAAATATAAAACCACATGTGATTTCATGTGAAAAACACATGAAACTACATGTGGTTTATAGCACTAGTTTTGTACGAAGTACAAATCAGTCAAAAGGTTAGCTAGGGACGTTTCGTGTGACTTACCCTTTTTAATTTTCTTTCTTATTTTTAGAACAACATTTAAATATGTTCTTTTTAATGTTACTTTTAACATTACTATTTAATTATCCTAAATGACAATGAAATTTCTGTCTTTCTTTACCTTTTTTGTTTGTCCTGAATTTGAATTTGAATTATAAACTTTGACCATACAATATATGTGTAAAGCCCAACTCACATTTTCTTAGTCCCATGACATCCCTTTATACATGGCCTCCATCACATTATTTTCAAAACACAATGTGTGAGATACTTTTTCTTGTATAGTTTGATTTTTGAAGCATTGGCCATTAATTTCAATTGTTTAAAACATATTCCTTAATTTAATAAAATATTGTACATTAACTAATTCTTGTTTCTTCTTATTAATAATTTTAAAAGAAATTTAAATCAAATTATTCTTAATTAGTCTTTTTGTTTATATATGTTTTAATAAAATT
The DNA here is from genome assembly GCA_018223645.1 of Jasminum sambac. NCBI lineage: Eukaryota > Viridiplantae > Streptophyta > Magnoliopsida > Lamiales > Oleaceae > Jasminum > Jasminum sambac. The sequence continues at coordinate 11,278,418 of CP073643.1, forward strand.
GAAACAAAACTCTAAGATGTGAATGCTGGAATTGATTGCTATGTTGGTGGGTGGCATATAATCATATTCTTGGAAAGTAAGGAGATATCACGTTCAAATAAGTATCTCAATTGTAAATTTCTTGCCATTTCTTGCCCAGCTTTTCTTAAAAAAATAGTGCCCGTAACTCGTCTCACCTCCTTGCATGTGCTAATCTCTAGTGTCCACGAATGAAGACTATCAAAGTACAATTAGTAAGAGTGGAAAAGTTGCAAGAAATGTGTGATTAAAAAAATAAGTTCAGATAAGATAAAACAGTAAAATTTTTAATTAAACTTTGACCGGTTTAATACATTTTGAATTTTACCGTAGAAACCCAAAATGGAATGAAGTTTGCATCTAGGACTAGGTAGATACCAAACAAACTCTTGAATTTTATTGCATTCAAAATGATATTCAAAATAAGCGCCTGAATTCCCTAATTCTCTATGAATGTGAGCACTTTTCTCTTAGTCAAGAGACTCGCTCTACTTTAGCTACATAGCACAGTCGAAGTTTTTTTTTTTTTTTTTTTTCTTTTTAATTTTTTATTTTAGCTCTTATTCCAATTATTAAATTTTTTTCTATATACCTCTTTTAGCTTTTAGCTTTGGACCAATATTGTAACTTTCATGTTAAAAAAAATTTGTGAATATGTATCTTCAATTTTATTACAACTTGTCATATCAATTTATGAGCATATATATGTTTTTATGCTTTTTCGTTCTTCTGGGTAAAGATCAAGAAAATTTATATTATTTGAGAAATTCTAAATGATGCATAAATCTTATTAAGTTTGACTATAAAATTATTTATCAGGAAGGATACAATCTTGGATTATTAGTTACATTGTTTGATTGTCACTACAAGGATCGGTAGTATCAGTGACAACCTTTAGAGACAACAAAAATGTCATCACTACTGTTATGGACTATTAGAGACGACAACACAAAGTCGTCACTAAACTTCTCCACACCCATCGAATAATCTTTTTGATATTTGAAACACCAATAGTGACAACGATGCGTTGTCCCTATTAGATACAACCTCGTCGCAAATATTTAAAGACAACATCATGTCGTCACTATTAATTGAAACGCGTGTCCCCAATAATTGTGTTCTACGCGACAATTTTTCCGCCAAAAAACTGATCTTTAGTGATGACAATTGTTGTCCGTAAAACAGATGCCATGTCTTGGCGGGAAAACATGCCGACAAAATAGTCCGTTAGGGATAACTTTTGTTGTCACCAAATGGTAAAGTCCTTTAGGGACGACAGATGTCGTCACTAAAGGAAGTATATATTTCATCGGCAACATTTGGCGCCATTTGTACCTTTTTGTGACAATATTTAACACGTTGGTGACAACTTATGTCGCCTCTAATGGATAAACGTAATTTGTAAGTAAAAATCTCCATCATCTTCATTTTACACGCATTTGGAGCTCATCTTCATTTTACACGCATTTGGAGCTCGATATTTCTCGCCTTTCTGTAGCATCCGTTCTTTGCACATTTTGTAAGTATTTGTTTTATTTCCTCATTCCTTTACTTGTTTTAATATTTTTATTTTCTTACATATCATTGCATTTATCACAAAACTTAGAATACCCGTTTGAAGATTGGTTTGTAAGTTACACACTTTCAAACATTTGGACAGTTTGAAACTTACAAACTAATCTTTGAATTGTCCCATTTTTGGACAATTTGTCATTGATTTGTGAATTATACGGTGTGTTATCAAAATATGTTATGTAGTCTGCCATATTCCCGTATAAAAGTTTGGTAGTGCCTCTCTATTATTCTCCGGGTGTGAACTACATGTAATGTGGATTGCACACTTAGGAGAATATGGGGAGATGGTGCCGAAATTTATGCGCGAATTTGAAAATGATTACATAACATATTGTGATAACGTATCTCGCATAATTCATGAATCAATGATGAATGGGTTAAGACCCTTACCTATTAGTAGTGAAGTTATAAGGGGGAATTAGGACACTATCATAGCACTTGGAATTTTTTCCTAATATATTTTTGGTCATTTACGTTTCGTGCAGCATAGTGACAATGGAAATTGACAAGAGTTGGACAAAGATTAGAAATCGAGGTAAATCTATGGAGTTTTGGGATGGTCTCCAAGCATTTATAGAAAGGATCAGACCACTTGCAAACGATCGAGGGTATATTTTGTGTCCGTGTAGAAAATGTATAAATATGGTGATACAATTAGTGAACCATGTTGAAGATCACATATTTAGATATGGATTCCTTGAGTCGTACGACATATGGGTAAATCACGGCGAAAAAGTACCGATACCCAACCTTGGTGATGACCCAAATAATGAGACATCAGGCAGAGATGAGATGACTGATTTACTGAATGATATGGTTAGAACTGACACTACAAGTACCGAAAACCATTTCGAAAAATTGTTTGATGCATTGCAATCTGAACTGTGCCCTGGAATATCGTCCTTCTCATCCTTGAACTTCATAGTGAAGATCATGCATTTAAACGTAATGAATAAGTGGACTAACAAATCAGTAGACGAATTGCTAAAGTTGCTAAAGTTGGCATTCCCGAACATAAACCTGGTAGACTCGCACTATGATGCTAAAAAACTTTTGAATAAATTGGGTCTAGGATATGAGTCTATTCATGTATGTAAGAACGACTGTGCACTGTTTTGGAAAGAACATGCTTCTAGAGAGACTTGTCCAGTTTGCTCTGAAAGTCGTTGGAAACAGATAGCTAGCAAAAATTTAGTACGGAATGTACCCCATAAAGTTCTTCGATATTTCCTCGTTGCTCCTAGACTAAAACGGTTATTTGCCACAAAGGATATTGCAAAACTAATGAGGTGGCACAGTAATGGATGGTCAAGAGATGAAGATCAAATGAATCATCCAGTCGATGGAAAGGCTTGGAAGGACTTTGACAAGAACCACCCCGAATTTGCTTGCGAACTGAGGAATGTTCGATTGGGCTTAGCTGCCGATGGCTTCAATCCTTTTGGCAACATGAGTTTATCTTATAGCATTTGGCCAGTAGTCTTAGCAACTTACAATTTACCTCCTTGGTTGTGTATGAAACCAGATTACTTGATGTTGACTCTATTGATTCCTGGGCCCAAATCACCAGGGAAGGACATTGACGTATTTTTACGACCATTGGTGGATGAGTTGAAGGAATCATGGGATATCGGGATCGATGCACGTGATGCTTCACTGAATAACAGTTTATTTAAATTGCGTGCAGCACATCTTTGGACAGTAAATGATTTTCCTGCAAGGAGTAGTCTTTCAGGGTGGAGTGGTCAAGGTTACAATGGATGTCCTACTTGTGGTGATGAGACACCGTCAACACGTGTGATAGGGAAAACAGCTTATGTCGGCCATCGACGTTTTCTACCCTCTGGGCATAACTGGCGAAATTGCCTTCAATTTAATGGGAAGGCAGAGAAAAGACGTCCACCACGCAAACTGTCCACTACTGATATACTAGAACAATTACATCGAGTTCGTAACACTACTCCAGGGAAACATCCAAGTTATGGGGGGGTTAAGAGAAAACGAGATGCTTCCGAACTTAATTGGAGGAAGAAAAGCATTTTCTATGAGTTGCCATACTGGTCAACAAATGATTTGAAGCACAACATTGATGTAATGCACGTGGAGAAAAATGTTTGCGACAGTTTGTTAGGCACAATGTTGGATGACCCTCACAAATCGAAGATTACAGATAAAGCTAGGCGTGATTTGATGAATCTAGGAATAAAAAAGGAGTTGCACTTATATCAACAAGGATCCAGGTTAATGAAGCCCCATGCGGAGTACGTACTGACACCAGTAGACCGTAAAAAGTTTTGTAGTTTCATCATGTCGATTAAATTCCCAGATGGGTTTGCAGCAAACTTGAGAAAAAATGTTGCTCCTAGTGAAGCTCGACTACATGGCCTAAAATCACATGACTGTCATGTCATCATGCAACGACTATTACCTGTAGGATGTCGAGCATACTTGAACAAAACAATTTCGTCAACAATCATCGAGTTGTGTACCTTCTTTAAACAGTTGTGTGCAAAGTCGCTAAAGGTAAGCGACATGTTAAAAGCTCAGGAACAACCGGTATTCATCCTCTGCAAGCTCGAAAGAATATTTCCGCCAGCATTTTTCGACATAATGATTCACCTTGTGATGCATTTGCCTGAAGAGGCAATTCTTGGGGGACCTGTTTATATGAGGTGGATGTATCCTTTCGAGAGGTACATAAAGAAGTTGAAACAAAATTAACCTTCTATGATAACTAGAATTGAAACAAGATTCTTGCCCATTTCAAGGCAAGAATCTAGTGATAGATTTGTCGAGCAAACAATATCCATATAAATTAATGTAATTTCATCACGTAGAAATAAATATTCGTCTCTTGAAGCTCTAGTATGTCATGTCCAATAAAATAAAGCATATATGAACATCTACTTAATGAACAAATTAAATCGAATTATATAGGCTTATTTAAGGGTGGGACTTTATAAAATAAAGCTATTGAAATATTGTGATAGACAATGTGAAAATTGACATAAAATATTCAATAACTTTGTATTCTGATTTTTTTGTTATATATAAAATTAATACATCAACTTTTATCCTTGTAAGTTTCTAACTCCTACAAGGTTTCCATGCTTGCAGACACATTTAAATTCATCCTAAACTTTAATATATATATATATATATATATATATATATACACTGTTGGGATTTAAATCCAAGTTTAATTATTGAATATCCATCTTGATTCAAGGAGAGAAGAAGAACACGAAAGCGGAAACGTGCCTGATTCCATAATCTGATTGAGATATAAAAATAACGGCTTATGATTTGACAATTGATGCGTAGTTCCATAAAGTTTCTTCTCTATTGATGGGGATGCGGATAAAGTAAAATATACGCATAATTAGGGACCATGACCCTTTATATAGATAGCTGCTAGGGGTAGTAGCTATTTCTTAATAGTAATACTACCCCCGTGCAATGCACGGGATCCGTAAAAATAATTTTGATAAAACTTTGAAATCTTTTTTTAATTATATAATCAATCCGAAAGAGAAATAAAAGTTTGCATAACATTTAAACTTGGTATGGATGTTGAAATTGAAACTTTACAAATATACCTAAAACAATTTAAAATTTGAAAAACTTGTTCAAACGTCGCATGCTTATTGAATTGGCATTAAAATAGCCGATGTTATCTAAATTAGATATTTGAAAAAATTATAAAATAAATATAAAATAATATGTTCAGAAAGGTTAAGGTCTAAAATAGAAACATCAATTGAAGTCAGAACTCATTACCCGATCATTTAACTCACAATGTACACTTCGCGTAAAAACTATCATTTTAACATGCTAAAAATAAATAAAAAATAATTTTTACTTAAATTTTTAAATAAAAAAGATGAATTGTTTCTAAATAGAAAATCACCATCAACGCAGCACTATAACAAATATATATATATATATATATATATATTTATATAATTCACAATTAAATGTATATAAAAATAAAAATGTAGATGAAAAATGTTAATTCTCATTTTTATAAATAATTCAATTTCCATTGTAATTTGTAATCTTAATCTCATATTGCATTTTTATTAATGCATGCATGTAGTTTATTATCAATTATATATAATTTGAAAATTAAAATTTATATAAAAATGAAAATATATATAAAAGATAAAATAACGAAAAAATACTAAATAAGGAAAGAAAAATATAGGAAAATAAAATAATAAATGCATATTTAATGTTTCTTTCCAAAATAGGATTTTTTTAATTTTAAATAAATATGTGCCAACTTGGCACTATTAACATGGCACAGTGTTTAATTGACACTTCAATTTTTACTAATAATATGATATGATTTCTGAATTGACACCTCATCAATTTAGAAATATGATTTGATCTATACACATTAATTCGATGATCATTTTAATACCCAATTAGCCAAATTAAATTGTATTAATCACTTTTAATATTTGTTAAACTTTAAGATAGCTAGCGCACATTTAAAACACATCTATGACCCCACATATTGAATAATTATTCCAATAATCCCCCACTAGGCCATATATGTAACCTGACAAATGTGCATGAGAGTTCAATTGAGAATTCTTCTGTCTCGATCCAAGTTCATTCCGCATAGAAACTCGGTTAGTGACTGCAAAGCAGTGTCTTAATCTAGGCGCACCTATTGAATAAGAAAACGCCCTCGTAGAGAGGAAGGTTTGAGAATCAATCCATTTTCACTATCTTCCCTTCAAGCAAGGCTAACTGAACTCTCTTTCTCGAGGGAAAGAAGAAAGATATGTCTGACACCAAAACTTCATTGCTGACTTATTCATTAGATTCTAAAGAATGCCTTCCTTCTTGTTAGATTAGACCGTTCATTCCTGGCTACGTTTGGTAACCGTGACAATTTGGGGGGTGACTACGGGTCTTGTCACGGTTAAGATCCGGGTTCCCATCCACCATTTGTAAAGAAATTGTCATGGTTAATAACCGTGACAAACTTGTCACGGTTTATAACCGTGACAATTTTGTCACAGTTAATAACCGTAACAATTGCAAAATTTTGTTTTTTTTTAATTTTTAAATTTCAATTGTGACCTATTTTTTTTTCTTTGGAACCTGGCTTAACTCACCTGTATTATATCTACAATCAATCCATGCACTACCAGCCAATGCATGCCCTACAACCAATCTATTCACCACAAACAATCCATACATATACATCCAATCCATCCACAAGCAATCCATGCATACACAAATACTACAAATGCCATAAGAAACTTAATTAATGTTACATTAATCCATCCACACACAAGCTTACCTTCCACACTACAAATCCATAATCACAACCAATCCATTCACCACAAAACAATCCATGCACCCTACAACCAATCTACTCACCACAAACAATCCATACATATACAACCAATCCATCTATAGGCAATCCAGGCATAAAACCCACACTACAATGCAATAAGAAACTTAATTAATGTTATACATATACAATCAATCCATGCATATACAAATACTACAAATGCAATAAGAAACTTAATTAATACATTAATCCATCCACACACACTTACTTTCCATCTTTGCAAATCCATAATCACAACCAATCCATTCACCATAAAACAATCCATACACCCCACAACCAATCTACTCACCACAAACAATCCACACATATACAACCAATCCATCCACAAGCAATCCATGCATATACAAATACTACAGATACAAATACTACAACCAATATCCATGCTACAAATCCATATTGACCCACACTACAAGAAATGCATCCACACACGCGTGGTCTTTTAACGAGTTTTTATACAGTTTATATATTCTTTTCAATCCCACAATTCTCTCTCCTATTTCACATCCACATATCTCGTGGGACCTACCTGTACTATACAAATCTCTACCATTCAATTCCACCCATTCTTTCTCCTATATAACATAAAAACACATAAAAACCAATTTTTACACATACACTAACACCCACTAACTCTCCACAACCATACAACCAACACTAACAAATATAATACAATCCATACAAACTACACAATACATTCGAAATAACTATTAATAAGAAATCCATACTAAGTCCATACAATCCACATCCATTAAACAACACCTCCAACTAAGTACATGCAAAATCCATACTAAGTTCCAAATCTAACTGATTACGACCAAATATGTGCTAATAAGTCTATACAATCATCCATATACTAAATAGTTAAAATTCACAAGAAAACATCAAAGAGATAAAGGAACTATCCACGTACATTTTCCAACAAATATAGAGGCCATGAAATAAAAGAACCCTCACCAAAATCCCCCAACGTGGTCGTACACCCTTGCGGACCAAGATACATCGGCTCATTCTCCATATCCGGGTAATATAATTATTTTCGTCTCGGGAGGATGCAATGCCTGCGAATGAACAATTGTGCCTGGCTCGATCGTCTCAAGCTTTCCCAATCCAATATTCTTTTTGTTCTTCAAATCTCGCAACTGATAGTAATCATTGTGTATGATCGTCCCAGAGTAGTTGCTATTTTTCAGTCGCAAAACCTTTCATTGAGACACTACCACCAATACTAGGCGATGGAATATCCATATCAAGAGTACCTTGTCCTTGCAAATTGAAGAAATTTAGAAGCTTGTCGAGTTTGAAATCAGTGGAAGCTATCTTATTTTGCATTTGCTCCATCAGAGACACACATGTTCTAGTAGCTTTGTACTTGCTCTTGGAGACTCCGCTTCTAACCCCATGAGTTTGGCCGAATTTGTTTTTGCCAAGAACTTGAGTCAAGGGATCGGTATCAGAATTCGTAGAACTCGAATCTCCTCCCTAACTCATTCGTATCTCATTGATTTTAGCCTATCACAAAGAGAACTAAATGTAAGCAAATACATAGTGCGTTATATACATATATATGTAGATTAACTCACCGTAGTCTTTACAAAATTCGGGTGATACTCTCCTAATTCCTTGTTCTTCTGGACAAGCAAGTATAGGTTTGTACGAGTTGGGGTAAGGCCCTCGTCATCCGTGCCTTTAGTTATATCCCACAAAATCAAAATGATTTAATTCTAAGCATCGTGAGGCCCAACAAATGAGATCCTAATTTGAGATTCAAAGAAAATCTAGTCGGTATTCAACGGGCATCGATATCAAAAGTAGATTAAACTTTACCATACCATATTAAACATAGAAAGGTATCATAGCGAAAAAGCTAAAGCAAATATCTACACATTTCAAAACTTTGTCCTTATTTATCATACAATAATCAATATTTAACCTTCAACATGTACTTCTATTCAAATATATATATATATATATTTATATATTCCTTGAATATGTACTAAAAAACAAATAAAAAATGCACCGTCCACTCGTCTTCAATTCGGGAGTAGGATTTGGCTCCAAGAAAATGAACATCGGTTTTCTTTTCTCTATTTGCTTTGTTATCCACTCTTTGCTCAATCTTGGGTGCCCCAGCCTTGCATTCAACAAACCCGTCCCAATGACTTGCTGGGATCAATTCATTCACCGGAACTTTACCCTTGTACTCCAAGATTTCTCTCTCACTACTAGATTCACCAAATGCGCGGTCTGCACACGTTTTCTTCCAACCCTTCAATTGCGCTCCTATCTGAGAAAGAACACTGGCCTTGTGCACAGGATCGAGATCAAACTCACTGGTGAGCGAGTTCCAAAGGTCATTCTTCACATCGCCTTTGACGGTCCTCCAATCTTCAAAACCAATACCCACTGTTATTTTAGCCAACTCCAATGAACGGGTCCCTAATGTCTTTTTATTATCACCGACGAGATTGCTTAATATGTTAAAATTGGCATGCACCTTCGGCTTCGGAGTATAAGAACTTGATCTAGACGTCTGCAAGATATACACATCAATCCACGATATTATATTTAAGAGCAAATATCATGTGTAGACAACTTCAAAAAGTAGTGAACTCAGATGAAGGTTGTGAATTCCAAAAATACATATAATCCATAAAACAACATGTAGACAAATAGAACAACATCTACTAAGACATACATTTAGTTCATTTATAGCAAACGATTACAACATAGAAAAGATAAAGAAAAGATATACTGGAACAATACAAAGAAAAGATCTAATCATCCAAGTAGTCTAAGAAAGCGCACAAATTTGGATTGTTGTCTAATATGGATTGGAACTCAGTTGGGGCTTGCAATGCATCAGCTAGCGTAGTCAACCGCTTAGGTGAATGCAGTATTGTTGATATACTTCGAATAGAAGACCTCCTTCATATTTTGAAAGGCACAAACAAATGGCGAATCTTTGACGTTGCCCTTGCTCTTTAGTTTGGTCAAGTCTACCATGACTATGTTTGTAGCAAGGTCCACTGTACAAGTGTTTTTGTCTTCAACTCCCACCCATTCGCACTCAAAAACTGTTTCCATGAAATCTACATAATCTAGTTCATATATATGTTGAACAATCCCATAATACATCAACTCAACCTCCTTCGGATTTTTATCTTTTGAACTAGATACACAATTCATCAAGGCTTTAATTGTAATGCCGCTATTTTACTTCCCATTAGGTTGTTGCTCGCGACTATGTTCAGAGAAGACAAAACCCTTGACTCGATATCTTCCGAACTATTGAGCATGAAAACCGCGGCTTTTCGCCAACCATGCGAGCATCGACGTTACATCGCCCATTTTTAGCAACTAAATTATGCAAATAAAATATTTATATAACGTTCCTAATAAGGTTAGTTGAAGATAAAACTAATCTATTACAGAAGCAGGGTTAAATTCAGTAATTACCTCATTTGATACCCACTGCCTGAAGTCGTAATGTGGATTTGAAACACCATTTTTTCTCCTTTTAGACTGTTGAGATGCATTATATTTTCTATGTTTTACAATTAATAGCATTTCGTTAATATAACATATTCAAAAACTGTAAAGACAAACATCCTCGTGCATTTCATAAACATAACGGGACACCTGCTCGTATTGCAGATTTGAAAGACGTACTTTCTTTCCCTTTCCGAAAGCCTTTTCATCGTCAAACTCACCAGTATCATTAACAATGCGCTCACAACGTGGATTAAAACTTCCAACGCCGGGATTAGGCATATATTCCCTGGCAAATGAAGAACCCTTATTTGTGATATACTCCTCCGCAATTAATCTCCTAATGTATCGAGTGTTCCTTACGTAATCTTTAAAGAATTTCATTAGCCTTTCAAATGGGTACATCCATCGATATCTAACAGGGCCACACATAAGGCCCTCATCGTACAAGTGTACCAATAGGTGGATGCTGATGTCAAAGAATGGCGGCGGGAAATACTTTTCTAACATACATTTTGCCTTAGCGAGGGTTGATCTGGCCGCGACGATATGCTTCTGATTAACAACTTTTGCACACAATAGGGTAAAACAAAAACTTATCTGTATAATAGCTCGACGAAGCTCCTTATGTTTCGAGAAGCAGTGTTTGAACAATAATGGGACCAGTTGCATGATGACATGCCAATCGTGAGACTTGCATTGTTTCAGATCACGCGCAGTGAAGTTGACAACCCCTACGTAAATTGGAGGAGTAATCTGTTTGAAGTTTCAAGTCATACAAGGTTCTGAGAAACACATCTGTCTCGTCTTTAGACAATGTGAAAGATCCATTGGGCATGACACCTTTTCCGATTTCGAGGTCACTTTGCATCTATAAGCTCTTCTTAATCTTTATCAATTTAAGGTTCACTCGGGCCTTATCACCATCTTTCGAACATGTTCCATGTAAGCACGTGCTAACAATATGTTCTATGATATTTTTCTCTGCATGCATGACGTCTATTACATACCGAACTGAATGATCCTTCCAATATGGAAAGTGATAGAACAGTGACCTTCTAGACCATGGTTTTGTTTTTCTAGGATTGTTGGGATCGCCTCTATTCTTAAGTTTCTTTGCCAAAGTTTTAGGATGTTTACCTATCAAATTATGTCCTGCATTTGAAGCCTTCATTTCAATCTTTGATCCTGGTAGCCTCTTCGGAGCTGTCTTCATTTCAACACCACTAGGAAGAAAGTTACTTTTGTCCTGCCTGAGGTTGTGATCCCAATATAGAAATCTACGGGGGGCATGATAACAAATCTTATGACTCGCTGGCAACCATTCAGACTGAGTACCTCTAGCACAAATAGGGCATCCAAAGTAGCCATAAACATTGCAACCAGATAATGTGCCACACGTTGGCAAATCATGAATTGCCCACAACAACATAGCCTTCAGCGTTAAACTCTCTTGCTTATTCGAGTCAAATGCTTGCACGCCTACAACCCATAAAGCATTCAATTCCTTGATTAATGGAGCTAGAAATACGTCAATATCATCGCTTGGAGCTTTTGGACCAAGAATTAAAATAGATAACATAGAGAACTCTTTTCTCATACACAACGAAAGTGGAAGATTATATGGAATGAGGATTAGCGGCCAAGCACTTTGGTTAGTGCTTAAATTACCAAATGGATTGAAACCATCGGCTGCTAATCCAAGACAAACATTGCGAGCTTCTTTAGCAAAATCTGGGTATTCAGCATTTGCCTATTTCAAGATAGTAAAGTCCATAAGATGCCTTATAAGGTGACCCCCTCCTCAACTCTCGCATGCCAAGTCATAGCTTCCGATATCCACGGTATGGAGTCAAGTTGCTTCAACCTCGGCCCCAAGGGAAAATATTTCAAGACTTTTTGTTGTACTTTATGCATTCTAAAACTCATCATATCTGTATCCTTCTTTACAAAAAATCGTGGCTCGCTGCATACTAGACATTTATCGCTCGACTCATATTTATTGCGGTATAAGATACAATCATATTTGCATGCGTGGATGGACTCGTACTTCATCCCCAACCCTTTCAAGGCACTCTTCATCGTTGGATAGCTTGTTGGCAGTGATTGATCAGTGGGGAGCAAATCCTTCGCCCACAAAAGTAACGTGGTCACACTAAGTCCAGATAATCCAAATTGACTTTTTAGGTTTTGCAACCCTATCATCGCATATAGTGTAGTGTGATCCTTGTTACAGTTGGAATATAAAGGTTTTGAAGCTAATTGTTTCAAACGAAGGTACTCATCATCCCGAGTAACATCTGCATCAGCTTGTTCACATCTCTCATGGCTCATAGTTTCATCAACTAAGAAGTTATTAACTTCGTAGGCGTCATCGACAAGGTCATTCATCATGGGATGTGCCTCCGAGTGTTTCTCCACTTGTTCATTTAATCATGTCGATAGTTGTTCTGGGACAAAAGCAGAAGACCGTTCACCATGCCAACACCAGAACGTATATGTATTATCCATACCCCACTTTACCAAGTGCAGTGACACATCCTCATTGAGAAGGGGTTTACCGTTCCGACAATGATTGCATGGACATGGCATGATCTTATCGTTTGGATTTCTCTTTGCAAACTTAAGAAATTCCCTAACCCCTTGTACATACACCGGGCTTGTTCTCGTAACCTTACCCATGCATTCTTTATAAAGTGACAACTCCATTGGAAAAGCTTCAGTATTTAAAAGCCGAGTTCATCAAGATTTGGAGCATTGCATACAAAATTGGTTAGAATTGAAAGTAATGCAACAACAAGTATTGTTGAGTGGTAAATCCATTCTTTAGAAGTGGTAAATCCATCGGAATAGCTTTAGTTTATCATTCACAAATTAATGAGTCAATTACGTGGAATATAACATTTTTAAAAATAGAATACTAGGAGTAATAGCCTTGATTATCCTCCATAGTGATTCCAATAGAATAATAGAATATCCCTTGTCATAGAAAAACATGAGTTAATAATGTCCTAATACACCTTATCACTCCAACGCTAATCGGTAAGGGGCCTAACACATACGCCATTCGTTTGTGATTTTTGCCTGTTATGCTATCATAATATATTATGCAATCATCTATAATATCACGTGTAAATTTTGACAACACCTCCCTATATTCTCCAATGTGTACGATCTACGTGATTTGTAGTATACACTCAGAGAATAACAAAGAGACACTGTCGAAACCTTTATACACGAGATCATATTGATTACATAATATATTTTGATAGCACACATAACGTAATTCACAAATGAATGACAAACTATCCAAAAATGGGACAATTCAAAGATTAGTTTATAAATCTCAAACTGTCCAACTATATGGAAGTTTGTAAATTATAAACTAATCCTCAAACGGGTACTTTAAGCTCGATGATAATGCAGTGACATGTAAATAACATAAATATTAAACAATATACGAGAATAAGCAAATAAAAAGAAAGGACAACGAAAGAAGGGAAACATACCTTAGGAGAAAATATTGAACTAATCGGTCAAGAGTACAAATTCAAATATGAAATCCAAAATCTTCAAAAGCCTGAACAAATTAGAAAAGGAAAACGAATTAGAAAAGGAAAATGAATCACGCATAAAGATCATTGAGAGATAATAATATTTGTTTGTCAAGTTTCTAGGTGACGACATGTGTGTGCATGTATATAAAGGAAAAGGATAGCCAAATTTGCAAGACTAGTTTCTAGAGGATCTGAAATGCAATACACTTAGATTCACATATTTAGTGACTTAGTGAAAAGTTGCTAAGCGTTCAAAGGAAGATTATCTCTAAGCAATCACAAATTTCATATGAAACAAAGAAACAAAATCACATTGCAAAAATTTCAGCTTCTACAGCACAATTTAGAAAAATTATTTTAAAATAGTAAATGAAATTGTAAAATCATGTACAGGACATAGAAAAATCGTTTAGGTTTAACATATTGAAAAAAAAGCTCATTATAAGCATGTTTGGTCACCAAAAGGTTTTTATGCTGACCCTAAATCTGTTCTCGATTTGCCCCGATCGCAGTTTACAAAAAAAATTCATAAAAATTCATATGGGACTCTGAATAATGCCAAACCAATTCTAAATGGTAGAGGACTCATAAAAGGTTATTCCAAAACTTGAATCATCAAGAAATCTAGCCTGGATGACCAGTTATGGACGCTTGAATTCAGGGGAATGAATCTGCCCAAATTAGGCAGCAATTACTTAGTTGAAATTCATCAATTTCATTGAGGAAATCTATCAAACAACTTCATTGCACCCATAATTCACACAATAAACCCAATCATAAACCCAAATTCAAATCGTCATTATTAACTCTTAGCAATCACACATTGCATATAACATAAATAAACAAAATCAAACTGCAAAATTTTCAGCTTCTGCAGCACAATTTAGAAAACCACTTTAAAATAGTAAATGAAATCGTAAAATTTTGAAATTCGTACAGGAGAGAGGAAACTCATTTGGCACATTTGGGTTACCAAAAGGTTTTTATGCTAACCCTAAATCTGTTTTTGGTTTGCCCTATCACAGTTTACAACAAAATTCATAAAAATTCGTATGGGACTCCCAATAATGCCAAACCAATTCTAAATGGTAGAGGACTCATAATAGGTTGTTCTACAACTTGAATCATCAAGAAATCTAGATTGGATGACCAGTTATGGACGCCTGAAGTCAAGGGAAAGAATTTGCCTAAAGTGGGCAGTAGTTACTTAGTTCAAATTCATCAATTTCATTGAAGAAATTTATCAACACCTTCTTCATTGCACCCATAATTCACACAATAAACTCAATCATAAACAAAAATTCAACTCTTCATTATTAGCTCTTACCAATCACACATTTCATATAAAACCAAAACAAAAAAAAAATAAAAAATCACACCGGCCATTATATGTTAAACTTAAACCCAATTTGGTCAAGTGATATACCCGAGCAATTCAAGAGAACTAGAGAACCAGAGAACTAGTTAAGCATGAAAACAATAATTCATTAAAAAAAAAAAAAAGAACAAAGCTGAAAATTAAAAGAGAAAGAAAATAAGGAAATCAACTTACAATTGCCGAGATGCAGTGACCCAAGTCTCGCCTAGAATTGGAGGAAAACAGATCGATGCAATCCCAAATGAGAAGTTCCCAATTCGTTTCGTTCCTTAGCCTAGATGTTAGAAAATTTCATGAAATTGAGCCTACCTTCCAGCCCTATACACCGAATGGAAATCAAATTAAGATACAATTTCTAATTGTAGATGATTTTCGTGGAGAATGAAGGATGGAATCGCCAAAAATCTCCATTCTTTTTCTTGGGTTAGGGTTGTTTGAGAATGTGGCCCGTATATGCATATATGCATCTTCTAATTTTTTTTTTTTTTTTTTATAATAATGAGTCACGGTCTTTGGCCATGACTCAACACTTGGCTAATTGTCATGGTAAAGAATCGTGACAATTTGAAATTTTATCACGGTTCTGAACCGTGACCTAGTTCCTCACAAATTGTCATGGTTATTGACCGTGACAATCATTAAAAAAAATTAAAAACGGATGAGTCACAGATAATGAGCGTGACAATCCGCAAATTTTTTTGTCATGCTCAAAAAGCGTGACTCCCCAAAATGCACCTTTGTGACAATTAGCGAAACATGGTGTAGTGGCACAGCCTTATGAGCTCAAACATGTGCTATCATTATCAAGGGTATTTCTGAAAGTGATATAGGATCAAAGCGATTTTCATCACATTGAACGTAACTAAACACATCAATGGTCATGTATACCAATACAACCAAATGACACATATTAATCATGGATGCATGGTGTAGAAATTAGGTGTTATGTGATCTTAAAATGCCTATTTCCAACTGTTCCTACCTTATTCCTTAGTTAGATCAATACCAAACATACTATAACAGAGTGAAATGAAATGAATACTTTATTTCTGTATCAAAAATCAAATACACTAGTGTTTTCAAAATCAAAACCAAAACATAAAGCACTCAAAATACAAACTTCAATTGAACCACGATATCATCAAATAACAAAACACACATATGAGCAGCATGCTCTCAAAAGATCTTGGGTGGTAATCCCTTGGTAAGTGGATCTGCAATCATGGAGTTCGTCACAATGTGCTCTATAGAAATCTACCCACTCTGCACTCTTTCTTTCACAACTAGGAACTTAATGTCAATATGTTTTAACTTAGATGAGCTCCTGTTATTATTGGATTATAAAACTGCTAATTTATTGTCACACTATAACTTAAGTGGTCTTTCTATACCATCCAAAATGCGCGGCCCAGTGACAAAATTTTGTAACCATATTTCTCGATTAAATGCCTCATAACATGCTATAAATTTTGTTGTCGTGATAGAAGAAGCTATGAGTGTTTGCTTGCTACTCTTCCAGGAAATAGCTCTCCCAGCTAGCAGATAAATGTAGCCTGAAGTGGATGTTCTACTATCTTGGCATCCAGCAAAATCGGGGTCAGAATACCTTATGATCTCCAGCTAATCCAATTTCGTATATGTGAGCATGTAATCTTTTGTTCTCTGTAAGTACCTTATAACTCATTTGGCTGCTTTCCAATGATCCATACCAAGATTACTTAAAATATCGGCCAGGTATTCGAACAATGAATCCTATATCTCGACATGCGCAAATTTGAGCATACATTAGACTCCCAACTGAAGAAGCATGTGGAATCTTTTGCATTTCCTTAAATTCAAGGTCATTCTTAGGGCATTGTTTAAGGCTAAGTTTGTCTCCTTTAGCGACAAAGGTGTCACTTGGTCTGCAATCCTACATGCCAAATCTTTTGAGAACCTTATTAATATAGCTCTTTTGTTATAATCCAAGAATACCTCGAGACGAATCTCGCTGTATCTAAATTCCCAATATGAAAGAGGCGTCACCGAGATCTATTATATCAAAATAGAAATTTCATAGTTTTGTGCAATGTGCCTAAATCATTGGTGGCAAACAGTATATCAGTCACATACAAAAAAATATCCTTACTCCCACTGAACTTTTGATATACACAATCATCAATAGCATTTACCTCAAATCGAACGAGATAACTACTTGATGAAATTTATGGTGCCATTGACGGGAAGCTTGCTTGAGCCCATAGATAGATTTCTTTAATTTGCTATATTCTTTGGGTTGCCTGACACAAAGTTTTCTAGTTGCACCATATAAATTTTTTCATCAATGTCACCACTGAGAAACCGTTGCCTTACGCCCATCTGATGTAACTCAAGATCAAAATGTGTAGCAAAATGTCTTTCGTAGAACCCGGAGAGAAAGTCTCTTTATTCCTTCTGGGTAAAGCTTTTAACTATGAGACGAGTCTTATATCTTTCCACATTACCTTTCGAGTCCCTCTTGGTTTTCAATATCCATTTGCAACCAATAGATTTCGGACCTTCTCGTAATGGGCAAGATCCCAAATCTTATTGTTTTGAATAGACTTGTGTTCCTCATTCATCGCATCATCCACTTCTAAGAGTTAGAACCCTGCATGATCTAATGGAAATTGATTGGGTCATCTTCCAATATTCCAATATCTTCCTCACATTCTTGGAAATACTATATAATCATCCGGAATAGCACTTTTCCTTTCTCTAGTAGATCTACGTAATTCTTGAGGTTGTTGAATTTGTTCTTTTGGAAGAATTTCCTTATACTGAGTGGGGAGTTGCTCAAAATTTTTTTGTAGAGGCTCCTAATTCACTTCTTGATCAATGACAGGAATAGAGTCCTACACATTATCAAAATAGATAGTATGACTCGCACTCTATTAAGAATATAAGCTGCAGCCTGTATTGCTTCTCCCCAAAGTGATTTTGATAAGGTGGAATGACTAATCATACTCCTTACCATATCTTTAAAAGTTATGTTTTGTCTATCAACTACACCTTCATGATAGGAGATCCCGGCATGGTGTACTGTGGGACGATTCTACATTCCTCTAAGAATTTAGGAAATGCTCCTGCATGTTCACCTGAACCGTCATATCTACCATGGCAACCCCAAAATCTAACCACCAAATGTTTGTAGGAAATGGAACTAAATTAATCTCATAACAGACCAAAGTGTAAAGATTATACCTCTCTTTGTAGCTAAGCATGATATTTGGCACAATCATTTTTCATATGTCCAAACCTCCCGCAAAAGAAATAGCCCTCAGTATCTTTTGTTGTTTCTTTTGTGCTGGACCCTTAAGGGTAGCTTCATATTCTTTCATCTTTTTCTTGCCTTATCTTTAGTGGTGTCGGCCTTAAAGATGCTTCACTTAGAGGCACTCAAGTGAGCAGTTTTGGTGATGTCTTGCTTCAACCTTTCTTCCTATTGCACACAATTTGAAATGAGCTCATCAAGAGTACATTTCTCCTTCTAGCAATTATAACTAACCTTAAATTGATTGAATTGTGAGGGAAGCTATATTAATACCAAATGCACGAGAAAGTCATCCGAAATCTCAAGCTTTAGTGCCTTAAGTTTTGAAGCAAGATGAGACATCTCCATGATGTACTCCTTTATGTTCCATTTGCCTTTATACTTCATTGAAATCAAGCATTGCAAAAGCGTGCTTGTTTCAGCCTTATCGTTTTTCGTAAAACGCTATTCAATTTCGACGAGAAATTCCTTAGCAGCAATTATCTCATCAGAGGTAGCACCCTTAAAGGCTTCTGGAACGTGGGGATTAATGATCATAAGACTCATGCGATTTGAGCGATCCCACTTCTCGAAGTTCTTCTTATCATCAAATGAAATTTGAGCCATTAGAGAAGCGGGTTGCTCAATCCTGAGTGTAAAGTCTAGATTCATACAGCAAAGAACAATCAATATATTCTCTTTCTAATCCTTAAAGTTGGTCCCATTAAGTATGGGAATAGAGTTTAAGTTGGCAGATATAGTAGCGGCATACATATTAGTTGAATAGAGAATAGAAGATAACCAAAGAAATTTAATGCTCACATCGATGTCTTTAATCAATAATCAATAAATTTAAATAATGGCGATGCAACAACAAGATGCCGAGTACAATATTAATGCTAAGTCTTTGGATAGTAATATTAACTGTAAGTGGTATTCTTGTTGCAGTGATAAAACATTAACAATAAATCATGCTAATAATAAGCCCCTATTTGGATTGACTTATTATTAGCATGGAAACCGAATAATTGTCACACATTTTACAACCGCAAATGAATGTGAAATGCGGCAAAATATTAGCCTTCCTTTGGGCCAACTACTATTCGCATGAATAGTCACGACACAAACATCTAATATCTCATAATAAACTAATCTTCACAAGCGAGGTCACTTTGGCGACATCTTATGTTAACTAATTTATGTAAAATATTAGACAACCATTATTTAAACTAATATTTGATTTTCGAAATTCTTTATGACCGAATCGAACAAACCTTAAGGGCCAGAATGGATCAACTAACTGATTCATAATAATTAATGATGTCCTCGGCCAAATTCAAGAATAACTAAATGAGCCAAAATTCCAACACAAATGAATTTGGTTAAAATTGATTTATGAGCAAAATCAAACAATTCATTTGTCCAAAGTTTACAAGCCAAGACAGAAAGTCCATTGATTACATGCAGAACCAAGGATATATAATTTATCGCAAACATGTCATGCTTGATAAGAATTCTACTCCTTTAATGCATTTTGAATCCATAGTAGACATGGTGGTTTTGAACAATTGCAAAGTATATAACAATATTTTGAAATTACCAATAATCCAAGCACTAAAATCAATAGAATTGAAAATCCCATTAGAACCAATTTCTAATGTACCATATATGCCTTAAACTTTGATGCAATTAGAACATCAATCATGACCACACGAGTTGACTCTAATGATAATTCCCATCTCATACACTAATCCGCGTAGTAACACAAATTCCAAAACCAAGAATTAGTAAATTAATATAGCAATATGGAACCACTTGATATCCTCAACAAACTACATGACTGTTCGTGTGATACGACCTTTACCATTTTTGAGAGACCAAAGTCATACGGATCTCATAAAAATTAACGACCTCTCCGGAAACTCTTGAAACATAAAATTTGATACTTTCTAAAAATTATTTATTATCCATGAGTCAAGTATCGATTGGCTCTAGTATCAATTGTTGGGATTTAAATCCATATTTAATTACTCCATCTTGATTCAAAAAGAGAAAAAGAATACAAAAGCAGAAGTGTATCTAATTCCATAATCTAACTGAGATATGAAAGTAACGGGTTATGATTTATCAATTGATGTGTAGTTCTTTAGGGTTTATTCTATGTTGATAGGGATACAGAGAAAACACCATATACACATAATTGGGGACAACGACCTCGTTATATAGGTAGTTGCTAGGGCTGCAGTTATTTTTAATATTTCTAAATTGGCCCCTCATCAATTTAGAAATACCAACCGGTCTATATATATTAATTTTATGATTATTTTAATATCCAATTAGCTAAATTAAATTTTATTGATCACTTTTAATATTGGATAAACCTGAAGATAGCTAGCCCACATTTAAAATTCATGTATGACCCCACGTATTGAATAATTATTCATAATTATTCCAACATATACTACATGGGAAGGGGGATTTGGGAGGTGGGGATTTAAACCTTCGATTTTGTACAAGGAACAATATCTCGCCTCCAATGGAACCATAAACTATTGGCAAAAATTAGTACTACATCCATCCCAATTGCAATTAATATTATTAGAAAAGTAAATTGTAGTTATATTTTTTTAGATATACCCTTGCATTAAATAATGTTAACTAATAATAATGTATATTAAATAAGGGTGCAATTGGAAAATAGAAGGAACTAAATGCAAATAAAATAGAAAGTGTCCTGTATTTTCGGACGCACAAAAATAAAATACAAACCTATCTTTGTGGGACGAAGGTAGTACTGTATATTTTTTTTAGTGATTGAAACATAAATTATTTAATAGTGGTTCTTTCTTTTTTTTTTTTTCTAAGGTATTTAATGGCGGTTCTTAAATTCATGTGCATTGTGTGTATGTTTAAAATGATTTACAGTTAATTAATGAAATACTCCCCACACCCCCAACCAATATATAGTCTCATTTTTGTTTTTCATTTATCCCAAATTACAGCCTACTTTTCCTTCTAAATTGTACTAAAATATTTTACTATCCACTATACCCTTATTTAATATGTATTATTTTCAATTAAAATCAATTATTATTATTATTTAATGTGAGGGTATATTCAAAAATATATAATTAAATATTATTTTTTCAATAAAATTAATTATAATTTTTTAATTCATATAAAAATCAGAGTGAGACTATCTTTGCATATAGGGAGGACCGAAGGAGTAACAATAATTCCCAAGTACGTTGACTCAGACATAGAAAATTGCTTTCATAAATTGGAAGTTTCCTTTTTATTTTTTTCACAAAAAAGAAATTATCGAACGTGTCAATCTCCATTACAATTTACACGGGAGATGTTGTTCAAGTCGTTGCTTTGTCTTGGACTTCCCATTGGTTTGACATTTCATTTGGTCAACCAATTAGTTAAATACATAAACGCAAAAAATGTTATTGCCGTTTCATGTCCGACTGCAACACTTATCACTTTCTTTTTTCGTTTTTTTCGATAAGAAAATGCCATAGGTATGATAAAGGTGTGTACACACAGTAGTGAGGAATGACATCCTTGCATGTCGTCATGAAATTTTCTGATTTTTAGCATGGTTTTGATAGCAACAATCAAGTGAAGTAACATACGAAGTGCTAATTATATGTTCCCATAATTCATAAATGAAAGAAGGTTTGTTGTTTACATCCATAGTAAGCACATTTGGAATAATCCATTGTTAGATAACCCATAGTTTTTTTAGGTAAATAACCCATAGTTCTATAAGTGTTGAAATTGTTTGTAGCTATGACTTATACGAACTTCTCATCTATCAACATTTTATTTTATTCTTCCAAATTATAATATCGTTGGTTACCTCAAATCAACCAAAGGGAGGTATCCCATATATGTAAAAGAAAAGTATTAAGCACAGTAAAAATTAAAATTAATAGGTATCATTGGTTACCTCAAATTAACCAAAGGGGGTATCCTAGATGTGTAAAAGAAAAATAACTAAACATAGTAAAAATTAAAATTAAAAATATTAAACAAAGAAAGCACATTTACAGTAAAAGTGGCAATATAGAAAACGGTTAGTGATTTGTTATGAACCCGTCAAATCGAAGCTATTCTACATGCCCAAAATACATCATAATACCATCTCAAAAATTCAGCAAAATATAGTGATTCCATCTAAACAACCATATATTAATAACTAGGTAAATATACATTAGCGTTAGTTTGACTTGAAATTCAAGTAATTTGAGCACAAACTTAGAATAATAGAATGGATAAACACAAATTGAAGCACTGAAAAGTAAAAGTAAAAATTGGAAACTGAAATATAGATGGAGGAATTCAACAAACTCTGAGATCTAACTAACGTCTATCTTGCTAATATTAGAAATTTTTGGCCACTCAGGCCGCCCTCTTCATTGCACCTCTCCTTCAACAGCAGACAATCAAGTATCACTATTTCTATTAATTTGGTGAGTCGTTGCATAGCGTCTTTTGAGGGAAGATGCTTAAGGTTTGCACAAAAGCCTAAGAACCAGACTTGAAGAGATGACGGATTCTCTAACCAATCAAGTAACGCTTCCATTCCAAAACAACTTACCCATAGTTCTTTCAGGGAAGCAAGATGTTTAATATGATCTGGTAGATAGACCCAATCATCTAGACCTGGCAGATTTAAGTATTGAAGGATTTCATGTGTTGGATGCCATCGCGAAAACCTTCAAATGAACTAAATTGTATCTCTGAGGAACTTTCAATCCGCAATTCTCTTAAGCTGTTAATGCATCCCATCCCACTCAGTTTAGATGAGAATTGAGATTTATACAGTCAGTCACTTCCAAATGTTGTAGAGATCCCATCCCATTCAGTTCAGGAAGATAAATAAGATTGTGGCAAAGATTCACTCTCAGATGTTGAAGAGAACCCATCTCATTCATTTTAGGAAGAGAAATGAGACTGGCACAATGAATCACATCTAAATATAGCAGAGATCCCATCCCACTCAATTCATGAAGAGAAGTCAGATTATCATCGAAGAAACAATCAAATGTTGAAGGGAAGCAAGGGCTTTTTGTCCATTTTGACACGGGTGCATTAACCGCAGATTTTTACAATTATATATATCCAATTTTTTCATAGACTCAAGGCTGTATAGATCACTTTGTAATTCCATCAATTCATCACAATGTGAAATCCGCAGTTTTTGAAGAGAAGCTCCGATGGCCCCCAAGAAGGGAACATGACTCAATTTTCCACAACAAAGTAATACAAATTGTTGAAGACGAAGAAGTACCTGGACTCCGCTATTGTTTTGTGGTTCTTTCCACGCTGTTAGGTTCTTCATATGCATTATATGTAGGATTATATTGCTCCTTAAATCCCGGATCTATCGTATTGGATCATTGAGAGTAGACACAAATTAGAGCGGAAGCGTACCTGAATCAGCCATTACGCTTGCAGTATTGGAATCTTATGGTTGTGATCTTTCAAGTCAACAAGCGGCTCTTTATTTCTCTCTGATGATGGAGAGTCAGAAAAGAATGAACAATCCTTGTGACCTGGGGACGATAACCGTATATCTAAGTATATACAACGGCCCGTTAACCTAATTCTGCCCATCATAGAATTAGAAACCCTCGGCCTAGTATCTACACATATAAAGCCCATACTTTAATTTGATGCATAAAAGGCCCAATGCACGGAAACTTTATTAGATCACTTTAAACGGGCTTAACCAAATATGATAGCTTTTAATTTAATACACAATAATTACATATATGAGCCCACATGTTCGATTAAAACCTTACAATCTCCCACTTGGGCTATATACGTCACCTTATGATTGTGTATAACCTTATGAGTACTCAGAATTTTGCTATCATTACCGAATGCATCCCCAGACAATCCGGTCCATCAATTATATCAATTTAG
This sequence comes from Jasminum sambac, assembly GCA_018223645.1. NCBI lineage: Eukaryota > Viridiplantae > Streptophyta > Magnoliopsida > Lamiales > Oleaceae > Jasminum > Jasminum sambac. The sequence goes on from CP073643.1 coordinate 11,303,020, forward strand.
GATCAAAGCGGTCTTCGTTACATTTAGATAGGTAACTAAACCCATCAATGGTCACATATATCAATATAATTGAACGACATGGATTAAGTATGGATGTGTAGCATGGAAATTTCATGTAACGTGATCTGAAACATGCCTATTTCCAACTGGTCCACCTTTATACCTTAGTGAGATCGTTTCAATGGAGTTCAGAGATAACAACAAAATAAGACTTCAACTTTATAACCGAAATAACTGTATCCATAAACTTTATCTAAAACGACAGTGTATGTGTCTAATATGAAAAGCACAAAAATACAGACTTCCACTGAAACTATACACCCTCAAGAGACATCACACCCATGTGAGCAGAGTGCTCGTGAAAGACCTTGGCGTTAATCCCTTAGTGAGCGGATCCGCAATCATGGAGTTTGTTCCAATGTGCTCTATTGACACCTGTCCACTCTGAACTCTTTCTTTAACAGCTAGGAACTTGATCTCTATATGTTTTGACTTCGTCGAGCTCCTATTGTTATTGGAATATAGCACTGCTGATTTATTGTCACAAAATAACTTAAGTGGTCTTTCGATACTATCCACAACGCGCAGCCCAGTGACAAAATTTTGCAGCCATATTCCGTGATTTGATGCCTCATAACATGCTATAAACTCCGCTTCCATGTTCGAAGTAGCTATCAGTGTCTGCTTGACACTCTTCCAGGAAATAGCACATCCAGCAAGCAGGAAGATATAGCCTGAAGTGGATCTCCTACTATCTTGGCATCCCGCGAAATCGGAGTCAGAATAACTAACGATCTCCAACTGATCCGATCTCCTATATGTGAGCATGTAATCCTTTGTTCTCTGTAAGTACCGCATGACCCGTTTGGCTGCTTTCTAATGATCCATTCCCGGGTTACTTAAATACCTCCCTAACATCCCAACAATGTACGCAATATCTGGACGCGTACAAACCTGAGCATACATCAGACTCCCTACAGCTGATGAATAAGGAATCTTCTGCATTTCTTTAATTTCCAAGTCATTTTTGGGGCATGACTTAAACTGAACTTGTCTCCTTTAGCCACAGGGGTATCACCTAGTTTACAATCCTGCATGCCAAACCTCTTAAGTACCCGTTCGATGTAGTTCTTTTGCGATAATCCAAGAATACCCTGAGAGCGATCTCGATGTATCTGGATTCCTAATACAAAAGAGGCGTTACCAAGATCTTTCATCTCAAAATGCTTTGCTAGAAATCTCTTGGTTTCGTGCAGTAAGCCTACATCATTGCTGGCAAGCAGTATGTCATCGACATATAAAACCAGAAAAATACACTTACTCCCACTGAACTTGCGGTATATACAATCATCGGCCAGATTCATCTCAAAACCGAATGAGATGATCACTTGATGAAATTTGTAATACCATTGTCGAGACGCCTGCTTGAGTCCATAGATGGATTTCTTTAATTTGCAAACCATTTGCTTCGCATCACTTGATACAAAGTTTTCTGGCTGCACCATATAAATCGTCTCATGAATGTCACCATTAAGAAACGCTGTCTTAACATCCATCTGATGTAACTCAAGATCAAAATATGCTACTAATGCCATTTAATCCTGAAAGAGTCTTTCAAGGAAACCGGAGAGAAAGTCTCTTTATAATCGATGCCTTCTTTCTGTGTAAAGCCTTTCGCGACAAGACAAGCCTTATACCTCTCTACATTGCCCTTCGAATCCCTCTTGGTCTTAAATATCCGTTTGCAACCAATGGGTTTCGCACCTTCAGGCAATGGAACGAGGTCCCATATGTCGTTGTCTTTCATAGACTTTAACTCTTCATTCATGGCATCGAGCCACTTTTGAGAGTTAGAAGTTTCCATGGCTTGACGGAAGTTGATTGGATCATCTTCCACCACTCCAACGTCAACCTCATGTTCTTGGAGAAATGTAATATAATCATCTGAAATTGCACTTCTCCTCTCTCTAGTAGATCTTCTTAATGGCATGGGTTCTTGAGGTTGTAGAGTTTGTTCTCCTGGAGATAACATGACATTGTCTTGATCCAGAGTTGCTTCTTGAACAATGTCAGGGATAGGAACCTAATCCTGATCATTGTCAATGGGAATTGGAGGAATTTCAACATATTCCTCCTCAAAGACAAAGTCCGTAACCCTTTCTCCCCCCGCAAACTCAACATCCTCAAAGAATCGAGTATTCCCTGTCTCAAAAATTAACTTAGTTGAGGGATCATAAAATTTGTAGCCCCTGGACCGTTTAGAGTATCCAATAAAATAGCAACTGACAGTCCTTGCGTCCAGTTTCTTTTCATTTGGCATATAAGGCCTTGCCTCAGCTGGACACCCCCAAATGTGTAAGTGCTTCAAACTAGGCTTCTTACCCGTCCAAAGCTCATATGGGGTTTTATCAGTTGCCTTAGTTGGAACTCTATTGAGTATATATGCTGCGGTCTTTAATGTTTCTCCCCAGAGTGATTGTGGTAAGGTAGAATGAGCGATCATACTCCTCACTATGCCCTTAAGCGTTCTATTTCATCTCTCAGCAACACCATTCATAGTGGGTGAACCAGGCATGGTGTACTGTGGGACGATACCGCATTCCTCTAGGAATTTAGCGAATGGTCCTGAACGTTGTTCACCTGAACCGTCATATCTACCATAGTACTCACCACCACGGTCAGATCTGACGCTTTTAATCCTTTTGCTGAGTTGGTTCTCAACTTCAGCTTTAAAATTTTTAAACACGTCCAAGGATTGAGATTTTTCGTGAAGGAGATATATATAGCCATATCTTGAAAAGTCGTCTATGAACGTTATGAAATATTGTTGACCATTCCAAGAAGCAATAGGGAACGGTCCACAAATATCCTTATGTATAAGTTCTAAGACGTCTGAAGTCCTATTGGCGTGATATCTCCTTTTATTGGTTTGTTTTCCCTTTATACAATTAACACACATGTCAAAATCTATAAAATCAAGGGAATCGAAAATTTGGTCGGACACAAGTCTCTCAATTCTCCGTTTTGAGATGTGACCTAATCTCTTGTGCCACAATGAGGCCGAATTCTCATAGGTTAATTTACGCTTTACACCTCGAGTACTTATATACAAGGATTCATTAAAGGAGGCAATTGTATCACTTAAATAAAGATTATCGTGACTTGACAGAGAACCGGAACCAACCAATTTTGAATCATGAAACAAACTAAATTTTCCATTCCCAAATGAACAAGAATAACCAAATTTGTCCAAAGCAGAAATAGAAATCAAATTTCGTCTAAAAGATGGTACAATGAATGTCTCATCAAGATCCAAATAAAATCCGGTTCTCAACAATAATCTAAATTTTCCTATTGCCTCTACTTCCACCGTCTTGCCATCGCCAACGCAGATGTATCTTTCACCATCACTTGGTTTTCGGCAACTCGGGCAGCCCTGCATAGACACACTGATGTGAGTTGTTGCACCCGAATCAATCCACCATGTGTGTCTAGGTACTGAAGTTAAATTAACCTCAGAACAAACCAAATGAAGAAGAAGGTTAGCCAAGAGTGTACTAGTTTCAGCATTTTCATTCGTGGCAAACCTCTTCTCGAGATCCTCAAGGAAACCCTTAGCCGCAGTCACCTGATCGGACATGGTGCCCCAAAATGCTTCATGAATAGCACGCTTCATGACCATTAGACTTATGCGGTTCGATCGTTACCACCTTTCCATCTCCCTCTTTTCATCAGAGGTGCTCTTATCAGTAAGTGTGGTAGGTTGATCGGCCCGCAAAGCAAGGTCCAAATCCATGACTTCGAGAACAATCAATACATTCTCTTGCCATGCTTTGAAATTCGTGCCATTGAGCATTGGAATGGAATTGATGTTAGCAGAGATATTAGAAGCAGAACCTGAAACTGAATAGAGAACAATTAAAATGGCTCACATGAATGATTTTTAGTATGCAAATAATAATTTTCAAATAGTGGTAGGGCCCATCACAAGATGCCTAGCACAACATCAATATTTAATCTTTGGATAGAAATATCGATTTGTAAGTGGCACTCTTGGTGTAGTGATTAAACACCGGCAATAAGACATGTCAATCAACAAACCTTTCTTTGGACCGATTTATTGATCACACGGTAAACCAAATAATCGCCGCATGATTATCACCACAGCTGCGTATGTAATTCAGCCAAATATTAACCTTCCTTTGGGCCGATCAATATTCGCACGAATCACACACACACAAATACCTTTTAATATTCTAAGTTGGTTAATTTCCACAATAGAGGTTGCTTTGGCAGCATGTTGCTTCAATTAATTCACTTTCGAATATTATACCTCTTCAAAAGAGTCCTTAATACCAAAATTTGAGAAGAAAATAATTAATTTGCATACATAAGGCTTTTGGGAACTTTAGGGGTCTAATAAGTGAATAATTCAGAACTTTGGGGGTCAAAATTAAGAATTTTGAAACTTTAGGGGCCTAAAATTGTAATTTTAAAAACTTTATTGGCCAAAAATTAAAAATTCAAGACTTTGAGGACCAATTTAATTAATTTTAAAACTTTGGGGATTATAATTGCAAAATTGAAACTTAAACCAGCCCAAAATGGAATAATTTCCAAACTTTAGGGACTGAATTATTAAACTTATAACTTATAGGGCTCAAATTAACAATTTTAGAATTTCAGGGACTGAAATGAACGAATTTAAAGGCTGTTGAGGACTGAAATCAACTAATTCAAAAGCGCAGGGACTAAGACCCCTGAAAGGAGTTTGACTATCCTTACTAACACGCACCACAAAACTGTAGGGACCGGGGTGCAAATAACGTAAAAGGGCGGAAATTGCAAACGAGGTCCTCGGAGTCGTCTAATTCACAACGAAGGTCCCTGCCTCCACACCCGACGAAGCCCTAGCCGCCAGTCATCGATCTTCGCCGCTGCAACCTTTGGCGAGGACGGCGGCGACCACCGGCCGTCGACCCAAGTCCGAAAACCCCCCCTTTTTTATTTAAACAAAGCTCAATCCGAAGCAACGAGAAAAGGAAATTGGAAATTTTCATACAGCCTGAATCGGCCATCACTAATTTCACGATCTCCATCCGTATATAAACACATATTCTCGAATCCTCATCACAATCTAAAGTGCAATACACACAGGTTCCGATTGATGCACAAAAAATCATGATCCATACATACACATACATACATGGATTCGAAGCTACAAACGTGCAGATCCTAATTTCGATTTAATTGTCACACGTTTTGACTATCTTGCAAACGCAGACCATGCTGGGATTTATACACATATAGATATATACGCATACAGTGGTTGAAACATAAAAGCCAGATTCGAGCATTGATTTTATCGGCGGTGCACATAAAACCCAGATTCAGATCCAACCAATTTCATACATATGAACACAGCTAAATCCCAATACGCGTGCATTATGTGTATACATATGAATAATCCCAAAGTCATATATTTAGGCCCCACGCATTAATAAAGAATAGATTTCAAGAAATCAATGTTCCAACTAGCCACGTCAAGAGCACATAACTTTATTAATTGGCTGAAGAAAATTCCCATATACGCATAATTATCGAGATAGCCTAAGCAACCATTACACGCACAAATTGCAGATTTAATACTCCCTTTAATTCCAAACGTGTACGTGTATTCATATATACGAAATTCCAAATAATATCATAAATCGATATATCTCAATAATCCAACAACGATAATAGCTCTGATACCACTTGTAGGATTATATTGCTCCTTAAATCCCGGATCTATCGTGTTGGATCATTGAGAGTATACACAAATTAGAGCGGAAGCGTACCTGAATCAGCCATTACGCTTGCAGTATTGGAATCTTATGGTTGTGATCTTCCAAGTCAACAAGCGGCTCTTTATTTCTCTCTGATGATGGAGAGTCAAAAAAGAATGAACGATCCTTGTGACCTGGGGACCATAACTGTATATATAAGTATATACAATGGCCCGTTAACCTAATTCAGCCCATCATAGAATTAGGAACCCTCGGCCTAGTATCTACACATATAAAGCCCATACTTTAATTTGATGCATAAAAGGCTCAATGTACGGAAACTTTATTAGATCACTTTAAACGGGCTTAACCAAATATGATAGCCTTTAATTTAATACACAATAATTACATATATGAGCCCACATGTTCGATTAAAACCTTACATTATAATTAGCCCTACAAGTGAGAGGAATGATACTCCTATCTCTTGTCCATCACGCAAGCCATAGAATGACAATCCTATACGTGTTACTTGAGGCAGACCTCCTAACATTAGAATCTTGAGGAGTGGAGGGTGACCAAATGTTGGGATCTCTTTCACTTGACTGCAATTATTGAACTGGATATCTATCAGTTTATCAAGCGTCGCCATATTCCCACCAAAGCCTTTGCATATTTCCATATTTATAGTCCACAAGGGAAATTCTTTATCTCTGAATCCATTGATTGTCAGCCTTTTCAGATTTGCATGAGCCTGAAGGGCTTCAAGAATGCTTTTATCATTGATTCTATTTTCTCTAGCATGAGTACGTTCCTTCTTTCCCCAAGAGAATAGTAACTCATAAATACCTTTTTTCCCAAAAATATCTGCATTATCAACTTCTATTTTGCTGCAAACCAATTGCAAATTGCATATGCTTAGTTTTCCCTTGAGATTCTTCAACCCTCCAAGCTCATCAATTCGACAATCTTCTTTGTCGCTCACACAAAATTGTGTTAACGTTTCCAAGCAAGATAATCTTCCGATTTTAGGTGGCATCTCAAAATCAGCTTCTACACTATTAAAGCTGAGGTGCCTTAAATGAACCAGGAATTGTAGATCTTTAGGAAGTTGTTCAAGTCTGTTGTGAAGAATCCTTAATGTTTGCAAATTGAAGAGCTTGCACGTAGAACTTGGCAATGTCTTGAGATAATGTCAAGATATTTCAAATGTATCAACTTGCCAATAGAGTCCAAAAGCTCTTCAAAACCTATGTGACTTAGCTTCAAAATATAAAAGTGCTCGAAGAATGGTAGAATTTCATGCGGCACTCCGCTTTCTAGAATTCATGTGCGAAGATGACATGCCTTAGCTTTTATGTCCTTATGTTTGTCTTGTCCAATTGAATTTGCTCGAAGATGTCTAACCCAAGGGATATCATCGATAGTAGGACCTTCCATATATATAAGACTTTTTGAGTTTGAATCAAGCTTGCACGATCGTGGACAGGATCATGCATCTTGCAATTCATGATATTGCCATATAAGTTCTCTTTGCACTCTTGAAAGAAGGAATTTTGCAACAACATATTAAAAATATTGTTGCCTGTACTTTCAAAGTCACTTCTTGGATCATGTCCAAGAAATCCTACCGCCATCCAGAGATGGATTAAGTCATCTTTGTTTTTGACTGAATCCTTGATAAATATTCAACAATAGGCAAAACATTTTTTCACCGATGAATTAGGTAAGCGATCACAGCTTACCTTTATCACTTGCATCACTCCTTTATCTCCCACTTGAAGATTCAAAAGCTCTATTTCTAAAATTGATTGCCAGACATCCGTCACTTTTCTGGTAAGAACTCCTCCCATCATATTTGCTAACAATGGGAAACCTCAACAACTACGACGAATGTCCTTTCCGATGCTCTGAAATTGTATTGGGACATCTCCACCTCCAAACGCCTTTACCTTGATTACAAACCAACAATGATCATTTGATAATTTTCCCAATTTGTATGGATCCTTAAAAGGGTTCACAATTGATGCCTCTTCTATGTTGCGTGCGGTGACAATAATGACGTTCCCTTTACTAGAGTTCACTCCCATTAGAGTATAACTGAATTCATCCCAAAGTTGCCTTTCTTGATTCCATAAATCATCAAGTACTAGCAAGTATCTTTTTCCATTCAACTTCTCTTGAAGCCACCGGACAATGACTTCCTTGTTATCTTCATGAAAATCTCCGTTCAATAATTCAAGGATCTTTTTGGAAAGCGTGAGTTGATCAAAGTTTTCTGATACGCATATCCCGTTGAAATGGTTTTGTGTGTCATTGTGATTGAAGATGCTGCGTGCTAAACCTCCCATACCGACTATGGGGATGACGGAAAGGACATCGTCGCAAGTTGAGCTCACTATCCTGTCCGGAATAACTTCTTCATCATGCTCTCTTCCAATGATGAATGGATCAGCTAGAATGCTGGTTGTCTCCTCAATCACTGGACGCTTTGCAAGAGGATAGTCATTCACTCTCGATAGACCAAGGATATTAACTTGATCATAAATCCTTTTGAAGTTGGCATTTATATTCTTGATTTTGTGAGCCACCTCGTGCTTAAATGCCAAAGTGGTATTATCAGCACTACAGCACGGGATGTTTGAGTACCACTTCTTTTGCTTAACGATCTCATCTTGGCTCTCCATCTGACGTCGCACATATTCGTAATTGATCTCATCCAATACATTGTCAGCATTATACATAGCATCTTCAAGGTCCTTGAGCCAACTTTTGACTGACTCATCCTCAATTTCACGTCTCTTAGCATCTCCCAAGACTCCGTTAACCTTTTCCAGGTATATTTTGTGGTTGATCGAGTCTTTCTTGAGATCCCGTACAAGACTGTATTCCTCGGTGGCAATCTCGAACAACTTCTCCGACAAAAACTTCACAGTTTCACTAGCAACAGAATCCATTTTCGTGGTTTTGGAGTTGTGATCAAATTTCAAAAGGCAACTTTAGGACAGAAATTAAATGAAGTCTAATATGAAAGGATTTGATGACAGAGTTTGTTGGGGTAAAATATAAGGGTATATATAAAAAAATATAACAAAAATTTACTTGTCCAATAATATTAATTACCATTTCTTAATCCTTGTGAAAGTCAAACTATACCTATCAAAATGGGACGGAGGGAGTAATGCCTAAGAGTTGACTTTGTAATTTTCCATTTTAAAAAGTCTATTTACTAAAGTTTGCCTCCTCTAAAACACTTTTTAAATTACATGATTTCTTAGAAGCTCTACAACAATTTTTATTGGGAGATGACGCCAACGTACTAATTTATCACTTCAAAAAGTTAAGATAGATTGATGACTTGAAGTGTAGCTACTACATCCTCTTTAGTTGGTAAGGCTCGATCCCAGCCTTCATTTTTAAGGACAACGTGCTTTTGAATTTAGTAATTTACAAGTGAGTTTTTAGATCAATGAAAATCCTTTTTTTTTCTTTTTTTTTAAGTAGGGTCCAAAAATAGTGTATAAAGGAGGGTGCTTCCTAAAATAGGTTTCTAAAACAAGCAATAGATCATGGGCAACTGGGCATGTGACAGGAACGTATTTTTATGCGACTTTTGCGGACAGAACAATTGATTGCTAAATTATTCAAAATCTTTATATATATTAAAAGTATTACTTGGGTTTTTTTTGGGTTTTCGCCTTTTTACTTGGGTTTTTTCAGTTACCCCACTTCATTTGTTTTAATTTTAATTATTACATCCACTTATTAAGTGTTCATAAGAATCTATCAATGTGGATGTAGTAATAATAATAATAATAATAATAATAATAATCATCTTTATATATATTAAAAGCATTGCTTGGGCTTTTTTGGGCTTCTCGCCTTTTTACTTGGATTTTTTTAGTTAGCTAACTTTATTTGTTTTAGTTTTTTAATTATTACATCCACTTATTAATTATTTGATATTTGATATACTTTTACATTTAATTAATCTACTTAATAAATTAGTTAAGTGTTTATAAGAATCAATCAATATGGATGTAATAATAATAATAATAATGATGATGATGATGATTATGATTAATAGTATTACTTAGGCTTTTATGGGTTTTTCACCCTTTTCACTTGAGCTTTTGTAGTCAGCCAACTTCATTTGTTTTAATTTTTTAATCGTTACATCCACTTATTAATCTTTTAATATATTTTTACACTTAATTAATTGACTTAACAAATTAGTTAAGTGTTCATAAGAATCAATTAATGTGAATGTAATAAAAATAATAATAATAAAAATAATTATTATTATTATCATCTTTATTTTATCTTTATCTTTTATCTTTTATATATATATATATATATATATATATATATATTAAATAACTTAAGGTTTCCAGGTTTCTCTCTCTTTTTTTTTTCCAGTCGGACTTCTTTAATCAACCCACTTAAGATTTGATGGGTCATTGAAACAATCAATTCCTGTTAACTTTTCTTTCTTTTTTTATTTTAATTTGTGTGTCTAGTTTTTAACGTAACATAGCATCACTAATTGTAAGCGTCTTATCGGAGTATAGGCTATTGCATCTTATCAGAGTATAGGCTATTGCGTCGTATCGGAGTATAGGCTATTGCGTCTTATCAGAGTATCGGAGCATCAATTATTATTATTATTATTATTATTATAACTTAAGGCTTCCACTTTAGGTTCTTTAATCAACCTACTTAAGATTTGATGGATCATTGAAATAATCAATTCCTAATAACTTTTCTTTCTTATTTTCTTAAAATTTTGTTTTATTAATTTTTAACATAATACGGCATCGCTAATTGCAGGCATGTTATCGGAAGTGCGGCTATTGCGACATTCTTGGCTGCATTAAAGAGCTACAATTACCGTCTTTAAATAAAGTCTACACTTGCAACTCTTTATTTTCTTAAGAAAAAATTGAAATAAATTATTGTTGTACAATTTTTTTTATTTGAAGCAATTATTTTTTATTTTAAATTTGTTGGATTTTACAATTTTTTTTTGGTGAACATTAGTCATATTTCATTTTTATTTCCTCTCTTTATATATTATATTATATATTGGAAACTAACTAATATATTTAATTTCAAATAAATGGTTATTCACTATCCATTAATGCATATATCGTGTTCTATTTTTCAATTAATTTGTTGCGTTGAATTTTTAGTATTAAACTTTCTTTTCCTATCATAGTAAAAGAAATAAATATCTAAATTTTTAAGTGAAACCAATTTATTCCAATATTCAACTTTATTAAAATTACTTTATTTGATAAAAATTATAATATCTTAACGGTTGTAATTTCTCTTCATGGTACTAAAAATATTGAGAGAGTGATTTTTATTTTAATCAAAAGGATATAAGTTTGAAAAATTGGGCCACTTTAAGTTTGAGCAATCTTCCATTTATTTTTTTTTAAAAGTGTATGGTACATTTTGTTCGCAACATATTTACTTTTTGTGCATGTAATTTTTAAGTTGCGAAAGTAAATATGAATGAAATATTTGGTTGATATTTTAAATATTAAGTATTGCATTAAAATAGTTTATACTGCAATTTGATAAGTCGATAAATTAATTTCGTAGATTTTTATTTGGCGGTTATTTTTATTTACGGTTGTCAAAAAATTTAGAAAATGATTTTTATTTTAATTAAAACAATATATGTTTGAAAAATTGGGTCACTTAATTTAAGTTTGAGCAATCTTTTGTTTTCTTATGGCGCTTAGTATTTTTTATTTGTAACATATTTGCTTTTTTGATATGTAATTTTTGTAATATTAAACTAAGTATGAAATGAAATATTTGTTTGATATTTTAAATATTAAGTATTGTATCAAAATAGTTTGCACCATAATTTTGTAAGTTGATAAATTAATTCCTTGGATTTTTAATTTCCATCAAATTAATGGTTATATAAATAATTTTTTATTGATGATATTACATCATTGTGTATATACAAGATTGCAATTATAGATACAATTGCCAAAATTAATTAGAATCTACTTAATGTCATAAGTTATATCTAGGGACCATTGTTCTAAAAGGCCCGCCTAGGCTTGAGGCTTGAGGCTTGACCAAAATGCCTCGCCTCATGAAAAGCTTGGAAAACGGCGGTAAGTTGACCGCCTCTTGCGTGTGTACTATTATAACGACGTGTTCATTTTAGTTCTACTGGTTATTTCTTAAATTTAGTCTAAAAATATTAACTTACAAGATCACATCTCTTTTTCAGATTTCGATATATTATTTTTTATTAACTATCAAAATATTAATTTGGATGAAGATGATATTTAATTGAATTTCGGTAATTCCTAATTTCTAACATTCAATATTCATGTCTTATTTTAGTTGAATTGGTCATGTTTGTATTTTTCTTTTTATTTTTTGTTAAAGTCAACTATCTCCTTATGCTCATTTCAAATTCAATTGCATGCGGTTGTTACTGAACAGAAAATAGTAAGCAATATTTTAGTTTTAAATATTTTAAGGACTATGTTTTTATTGGAAAAAATTTAAAAAATATGTAATAATTAATGTATGTTGATTTGTGTATGAAATTTCGTAAATATACATTTTTATACTTATTTATCACTTTAGAATAAAAAAAATTGAAAACGCCTTTTGACGCCTAGGCCTCCAAGGCTTGAGGCTCGGCCTTGCCGCCTCGCCACGCCTCACGCCTTTTAGAACCTTGCTAGGGACAATGTAAAATCAATATTGTTTAGAAATATATTTTAGATGTAAAATCAATATGTTAGTTTATTTTTAATTGTTCTTCCTATGCAACGTACGGATCAAAATTATATATTATTTATACGAAATATAGGGAAAACTGTGTCAAAATTTTTTAAAATTTTCTTCATTACTTAAGTTAATTAGGTTTAGTGCTTTGACCAATATTATAATTTTTTTATTATTATTTTTATAGGAATAATATTTATTAAAATCACCCTGTGCAACGCACGGGTGCATAGCTAGTCAAAGATTACACAAACAATAAACTAGGAGATGATCTGTAGATGTCTAGCTGTGTTAATCCTACCTAAAATGGAATTTTTTTTTTGTGTATCTAATCTTTAATTTTGATCCGGTGCCCATATAATAGTAGGAAGATTAAATTATTTAACTAAGTTTGCTAGTTTTTTTAAAAGAAGGTTTACTTTTTTTTTTTTTTTTTGACAGTTAAAGCAGGTTTACTAATTTTATTAACATGTCATACATCCCAACTTAGTTCACACCCATCATTTACCCTATACAATATATCCTATTTTATCTTATCTTATCTTATCTTAGTATAATAACAAGAAAAGTGCCAACTAAGTACTACATCATGTTGATAGTGCCAAGTTAGCACTTATTTACTTAAAATTAAAAAAGAAAAATCTTATTTTGGGAACAAATATTAAATACGCCCTTTATTATTTTCTTTTCCTTATCCAATTTTTTTATTTAGTATTTTTTCCTTATTTTAATGAAATATGATATGATGTCAAAATTACAAACTACAACAACAATTTAATTATTTTTAAAATGAGAATTAACATTTATTATATATATTTCAATTTTTGAGTATTACATTTTAATTTTTTATATACATTTTAGTTTTTGAATTCCATTCTCAACTTGGTATAGTGCCAGGTTGACAGTGATTTTCTATTTTTAAAAAAATCTTTTCTATTTATTTAAAAAAATTAAATAAGAAAATTATTTTTTTATTTACTAAGTACAAAATCAATTCAATATTCATAATTCAATGTGAGCTAAATCTGGTACAAAATCAATTCAATATTTGTAAAATTTATATATACATATGTAAGTTAATCATAAGATCCTTATTAGTCGTATTTCAAATACGTTTGAATAATTATGTATGGCTCATAAAACATGTTATTTCGATATTTTTGTTCAGAAAAGTATATTCTCTAAACTTTGTTCCCAAATATTATGTTATTATCTAAAATCATAATTGATATGACACATGATCTATAAATGGGTTATTTTTATTATATATTCATAATAATTTATTTTCTTATTCTATAATATTGTTATATGTAAATATACCATATCTTAGTCATCCCGTGCAACTAACGGGGTAATACTAATTGGTATAAGTAATTCTATATCTATGAATACTATATTAAAATATAAAACATGAAGACATAAAAATCACCCCAATTTGGATGTATTTTAGTTTGTAAAAGTACGTATTATTTAAATAATTTAATACAATCAATCAAGCAAGAAATTGTTGCCATGTGATAGTTACGCATTTTTATGCGATTTTGGATTTTAGTAGATAAGATTATTCAAATTATAGAGGAATAAAATTTATGAGCCATACTATGAAATTATGGGAGAGAGTAATTGAGCATAGGTTGAGGCGCATTGCCCTAATTTTAGAAAATCAATTTGGGTTTATGCCGGATCGATAGACTATAAAAGCAAGTCATCTACTCAGATAATTAATGGAAAAATATAAGGCAGAAAAAAAAGATTTACATATAGTTTTTATCGACCTTGAGAAAGCTTATGACAGAATACCTAGAGATATGCTCTGGTAGGTTTTGATGAAGAAAAACGTACCTCTTAAATATATAAATACTATAAAGGATAAGTATGAGGGAGTTGCTACAAATGTTAAGACATGCAGTGAGATGAAAGATGGCTTTCCGATTATGATAGGGTTGTACCAAGGCTCTGCACTCAGCCCGTTTTTTTTTTTTTTTGCTATAGTAATGGATGAGCTTACGAGGCATATTCAAAATGAGGTACTATGGTGCATGCTACTTGCAGATGATATAGTTTTAGTTGACGAAACTAGGACAAGTATAAATGATAAGCTAGAACTTTGGAGACATACTTTAGAGACCTGTGGTTTTATGTTAAGCGTATCAAAAACAGAATATATGGAGTGTTTATTTAGTGGTAAGAGTAGAATGAATCCTTTTGTGATTGAGTTAGGTGGCGAGGAGGTTCCAAAGAGTGATAGTTTTTGTTATTTAGAATTAGTGGTTTAAACCAATACTGACATAAAGGTTGATGTAAATCACATGATTAATGCTAGATTGATGAAGTGGAGAGGTCCTTCAGGGGTCTTATGTGACTGTAATATGCTTTTGAGATTAAAAGGAAAAATTTATAGGATAGCTGTATGACTAACGTTATTATATGGTAATGAGTGTTGGTCAGTTAAAAAGGTAGATGAAAAAAGTTAAGTGGGGCAAAAATGAGTATGCTAAGGTGGATGTGTGGTAAAATTAGAAAAGATAAAATTACAAATGATGAGATTCGTGGTAGATTGGGAGTGGCCCCCATTGAGAATAAGATGAAAGAGGTTCGACTAAGATGGTTTTGACATATACTGCGGAGACCTGAGGGTGCACCCATTTGGAAGAGTGAGAGTATTAGGATAAGAAATGCTAGGAGAGAAAGAGGGAGACCGTTAATAATGTGAATGCAAGTTATTCGCAAGGACATATGTGTTACGCAGGTAGATGAACAACTAACATTAGATAGGAATGCATAGCGTAACAAAATTCATATTAGCGATACGATGTGATTTTCTTGTAAAGGCTCCACATAGCCAACCCCTACTTGTATGGAATAAAGTTAAGTCTGTTGTTATTGTTGTTTTGGAATTTGCTAGATGTGAGTCCCACCGATTGCTAAAGTTTGGAATCGAGATTATCCAAACAAAAATTTAGTAAGGGCACCTTCGCAAGAAGCTTAGCTGTACCAATCGTGGATTAACGTTGGATATTATTTGAAAATAATATTGGAAATTTTTTATTCATTTTAATTATATAGTAATAGTAATAGTAATAGTTTGAAGACTAATTTACAAATAATTGACTGACTTTGCTTAAAATTGATAAATCGCTAGTTGGGACTTGGCGTGCACGGCGAGGCTAAGTACTTTTTCCTTAAATCCAGTTTAATAAATTTATTGCGTGTTTTGTCCAAAATTTAACCCGAAAACACCATCTTAATTCTAACAATTGCATTATGTTGTTATAAAAGTATAGAAACAATAGAGAGAGTTTAGAGAGAATGAATTCTAAGGAATTCTCAAGAATCAATTTCATTAATAACTGAAGCCCTATTTATAGGAAAACTTCGAATGGCACAATCGTAATTACATAATTTCATCAAGGGTATAATAGTCATTCACATAAAATAATTATTCATAACAACTACCAAATTATTCACCAAATTATTCTATCTAATAATTATTCCTAATAATTATTTATAACACTCCCCCTTGAATGACTATTAATACAAATGTCTTTTAAACTTGTTTGGAGAAAAACCCAGTGGGAAAAAACTTCCAAACCGATTGCAGGATAGCTTGGAGTGGTTATATACTGCTTCATCAAAACATTGCTCCCCCTGATGTCTACCAGCGGTATAGGAGTATTCACGTACTGCCTCTTAAAACCTTATCAAGAAAACCCAGTGGGAAAAAAATTGATCGAAGGAAAAAGAGTACAGCAACTCCATCTGATTTCATATCTTGAGAACGGATATCCTTACTTCTGGTAAACGATTTCAATATCATCATTGTTTGGATCTAAAGCATTATCTCTATTATAACTTGATCCAATAGATACATTGTGTCGATTTCTCTTGTCGTCCTCAATATACCATGAATATGACTCGTTAAAACCTTATTAGGAAAAACCCAGTGGGAAAAATCCTAATGAAGGAAAAAGAGTACATTATTCATGTGAATACGCCTTTAATGTTGTCTCATTAAAAACCTTGTTAGGAAAACCCAATGGGATAAAACCTCAGTTAAGGGAAAAAGAGTGCAACGCGTATTTTATACAATCATGCTTTAATCATATCAAAAATCCTTCATGGATTTATATGAGTATCATATACATTGGTTAATACTCTTCATTCATATCCATGCGAATGAAATTTTAGATGTTATACAATATCATGTTATATTCAGTGCATATATGTAATTAACAACCTCGATCTCATTTTCTCATTATATCGAGGTATATACCTAAATCTCTTCTGGAGATTTCGAATTAGTTGAGATTGAGCTGCCTCGTCAAAAACCTTGTTTGAGAAAAACCCTTTTGGGACAAAAACATCAATCAAGGAAAAGAGTACAGCATATAAATTTCTCAACAATAGATATTTTGAGATGTTGCATGCACTGATACAATAATATATTTGAAACTTCTTCAAGGGTTTCATTCTCATTTCTCATCAAGCCCGTGCGTGAATACATTAATCATAAGGGCATATATTTTAGCATCGGCATTTTCCGATGGATTTCAATATCCTCACTATCATTGATAGTATATAGCGCTATCTTTTCATAGTGTGTCGATACTTTTAATTTTATTTCTTTCCCCATATCGACATAACTTATCGCGATATCTCATTATCAATCCTCTTGTAGGATTACACAATATAGTTATGTCTATATACTCTTCAAGAGTATATGCTTCCGTTATTAAGACCATCTTTTACAATTTGCTTTGATATAGATGATTGGGGAAATCTCATAATATCAACGCTTCTAGCGTGCTAACTTATCAAAGCATTTTAGCTGATATATGTGATTGTTCATAGCATCTTTTATGCATCTTTGAACTTCAAATTCATATTTTAATTTTGAGGATATAGTACGATGCATTTCACATATCATTTTCAGCCTTTAATACTCCCCCTCATGCTGAGAAATTTAGAACACTAAAACTCATACATGTTCTCATCATTCAGCCTTAATATGGGAATTTATATAGTTTGCATTCTATTCTCGATATTGGCAATTTATTGGAGGGCTTTAAATAATTTGCCATATAATATCCCACTTGTATGCGCATACTCAAATCCTTCAGGGATTTATTCAAGTCATTGGGATATATATTTACTAGCTTTATCATTAAATTTGGAAATCATGCTCATATCATGAGCAAATCATTTCGTAATCTTCTAATTACGAATCATATACACATGTGACTATCTGGTGGATCCATATCATAATATCTAGTAGTCCACATGGAGGATGAGTGGGCCCATATTTCTCATCCTTTATATATTCCAGATATATTTGAGATTTTATTCCCAACATTGGCCAGTAATTATTTATCGAGAATAATTATTTGAAGAATTCTTCTAATTCTTCACTTGAAATATTGATTTCAATAATTATTTAAACCGGGATGGTCAGTCCGGTTCTGCAAACGAGTATTATTGAACTTCTAGTTTAGTAAATTCTTATATCGATTTCACTAGTATCTGTATAGTGCTCAACATGATTTATCATAGAAACAATTCACCGACATATTCCATCATCTTTTGGTGACATTATTCTCTACTACTGTACAAACACGGAGTTACAGTTCATACGCATCACATGTGGCTACTGTTCAACTGCGGAGTTTTAGCTCTTACACTTTACAGAGTCGTAACTCATACGCCTCGTATTATTCTATAAATAGATCATCAAAATTATTGCAAAATTCATCCTAACAAGGGTCTATACATTATAATGGATCATATGCTCTCAAATCTTCGAAAATACTATCCATCATTACCGATCAAAATTCTAAAAAGAATTTATCGAGGTAGACTCGAAAGGTTGAGGATCCTAATGAATAAGGGTATCCCACAAGATCTCCGATGCTTGATTGAAGCAAAGGTTCGATTATCTGGTGAGGTTTCAATTCCTTCTAAATACATGCCTTATATGAGTAAAAGTAGTTTTTCAAAGAAACGGAGAGCAAAAAGATTAGGAGGATGCTACAAGTGTGCTCGGTGGACATGTGACACTCGATGTAAATCTGTGGGGTACTTGTCCAGTAACCGAGAAGATAAAATAGCATTCATTAAGGATGGATTGAGTAAGGAGCCTTTGGATGATATTCAACAGGCTCTTGAGACACATCCTAGTGGACACGTACAAGGTGAGCTGATGGCCTTATGGGCCAAATTCAAAGATGAACAATCACGTTATAGTCTTGAAAAACTTATTTTAGAAGATCCTATTTGTAAATTTAGTAGAAAAATTTAGTATAATAATTTTCTCATATTAATGTAAGAAAGCTCGGTGTAATAACGAAGATCAATATTTTTCTTGTAATTGTAAATATCGTTTTTCAATTTTTAAGATATATATATGTATATATATATATTATTTTTCAATCACCGACAGGTATATATCATTTCACTAAAATTTTTCTGCCTTTTGCTCTTTCATATTTGTCAAAAAGTAAATAGTGCAATCAATTATTGGTTTGAAAATTTTTCTTTAAATAGAGGGATTCGTGTATCTCATGTTCATACGTTGAAAGTATAGTGCAAAAAAAAGAGATAGGAGTAGAGATGGATATGGAGATTTTAGAATCATCTCATACAAGTCAACCTTTACCTCGCCAGATTAAAACCATATGTATTCTTGGTGGGTCTAAGCTGGTAGGCCATATCCAATATGTGGATATGGCAAGCCAACTCGTAAAAGAGTTAAGGAGACAAAAAATCAATATACTATATGGAGGAACCAACAACAAACTTTTAACTAGACTTATAATGGCCGCACCATTATGGGGAATAAGAGTTTCGAGTGTAATACCTTTTCATCGTGTTGGATCTAATA
Organism: Jasminum sambac; assembly: GCA_018223645.1. Classification (NCBI taxonomy): domain Eukaryota; kingdom Viridiplantae; phylum Streptophyta; class Magnoliopsida; order Lamiales; family Oleaceae; genus Jasminum; species Jasminum sambac. The sequence continues at coordinate 11,322,433 of CP073643.1, forward strand.
CTCTGATTGGAGTCAGTTCTACCATGGGTTCAGCTGGGTTGGTGCTAGAAGCACAATTCATCCACAACTGCATGATGTATATGATGAACAATAGTGATGGTTTCATTGTCCTTCCAGACGGCTATAACACATTGGAGGAAATATTCAATATAGCCTCATTGGCACAGTGGAACTTTCATATCAAACCAATAGGTTTGTTGAATATCAATTGTTTCTTTGATGGCTTACTAGCATTCCTAAATCAAGGTGTAAATAATAAGTTTATCTCTCATTCAACGAGAAAAATACTTATTTCTGCTAGTACTGTTAATGAACTACTCGTCAAATTTCAAGCATATGTTCAAGAATCTGTGGAAGCCCAGATCCGTCGGTCACAAACCACTGGTGTCAAGCGAAAAAGAAATTTGGATCCTTTAGATATCTCATTATGAACCCTGATGTTGGGGGTGGCAGAGTTACGGAGTATTTATACTCTCGAAGCGCACCCTTCCTTTATGGGTTCAATATATTTTCTTTTCGCATTTCTATATTTTCGAGTATTTGTTGCCACTATAATCTGTTCCACTTCAACTATTTTGTACTTCTTTTGGAACAATAATAATGATATCATATTGGCTTTATTCAAATACAGAAATCTAGTGATTATGCTTCTTCAAGAGTATTTTATTCTTATATCAATATAGTCTCATATCATTAATGAGATTATTTCGAATGATCTCGTCATATCAATGAGATTACTTCATATAATCACTCCATATGATATGTTCCCTTTATCAATATGGGATCTATTGAGCATTTTACTTTCATATATTTATCCAATGGTAACTTCAAGTACCACTTGCTCAAATTTCTCCATTGATATTCGGTATATATGGAGAAGTAATTTTATTCTCATCGTCTACTTCTTCGAGAGTAGGATTAGAATATTTGATCAACTACTTCTTCTGGAGTAGGATTAATTATAACAAATCGTGTAGTATTACCCACCACATTGGAAATATGCACACCAATCGTGTGGTATAACCCACCACATTGGAAATATATGCGAAATTTAAAGTGCGTAAATTTAAATTACAGAAATTAAATTTCCTCCAATAGGTGATCGAACCTACCTTATGGGAATTATTGCAATAAATATAAATTTACTGAATTTAAATTACGAGAATTAAATTGCATAACATTTAACTACTTCTTCAGGAGTAAGGTCTGCTTAGTAGAAGGTATTACCCATCACTTAGCATATAAAGTGCAAAAATATATAAAACCTTCCTATTAGTGATGGTTGAACCCATCATCAAGTAGGAGGTATTGCAGTATTTAAATTGCAATAAATAAAGTGTGAGACTTAAATATCTATAGAAGCAAATTTATTCTAACTATTTCTTCAAAATATAATAATCGTCAAAGTAGGACTGAGGTCGAACTATCTACGCCAACCGCTACCGATTCTTGGCCGTCTTGCTGGCAGTGCGTCGCACATACCTCTTTATAAAGTTTTGCCAGTGTGGTCCATGGACCGCACTGAAATTTGCCAGACTGCTATTCTTTTTTTTTTTTTTTTTTGGGTTTGTAGATTTTTGGAGCTTGTGAGAGTAGAATTTTAGGCAAATGAACAAAATGCAAATGAAAAAATCAAGGTAGAGTATCAATTAAACTTTTCTGGCCGCCTGAAATTGAGGAAGAGCATTTGGCCGCTGAAATTTAGGAAGAAACAGCAGCCGGGTGAACATGATGATGAATTTGGGCCTATTCTCAATTTCTTGGGCTTTTTTTTCTCCGATTAAAAGTCCACTCAAATATCATGCCACCCAACTACAACCTAAGCTTGCTTTAAACCTTATATTGGGCCACTGGCTACAATTGGAAAGACTGAGTTCAATTATGTATGGCTACAATTTAAAAGTCTACTCTATTTTCTTCTTGTTTTCAATATGTATGTAATTCTATCAATTTAGACACGTTTGTTTTTAAATTTTAAATAATACATATTAATTTAGTCCTGTTAATTAATTATTTATAATTTAAAAAATTTGAATAAAATTGTTTTAAATTTAACATTGTTTTCTTTTGGGCCTAGATAATTAATAGTCAAACTCATAACCCATTTATCCACTTAGTAATCGATCCAATTAAAAATTTATTATACTTAATTCTCCACTAATGCTTTTGGTGAGACGGTAGAAATTGAAAGAAATCGAACATAAGAAATTCAAGGTTTATTATATTCGCATCAAAATTCAAATTTCATCAAATTAAATTTATTTTTTCTCTTATTCTTTTCAAATCACTCACACATTGATTTGATAATATCTTTTTATGGTTTTAATGCATCTCCTCCAATGTTCAACCATACATCTAAAAGAAAATTTAATGAGACTTCAAAAAATGCAGTTTCTCTAAGTTTTACATTACAAATAAAAATTTTATTAGATATATTTTCTTGTTATTTTTGCTGTAAGATACAATATTTGTGTTTATTTTTATTATTAAAAAATATTTCATCTTCTGTTGCCAAGAATTTGTGACCGCACTGGATCAAAATCCTGGCTCCGCCAGGTATTCAATTTTCTGTGCCAAATAACTAGGGCACCGTGTCAGTAGTGATAAGAATTTTATTTCTCTCCATATATGGAACAGATCACGAGTGCAAGCATAAACCTACGTGTATAGTTGAGAAACACATCGTGTGAAATATAAGGATATTTAAATCCTTAGTATGACCAATTTATTATATTTTCTTAATTACGCTCTTTATGCAAATTTGGTGGATTGTTGCGGCAAATTGTTGAATTTGAACGTGAAGATTAGACAAATAAAACAATGTCTTAAAAATGAACATTAGACTAAGGATAATTTAATAAGTGGTTAAAGATGCTTACACGTGTTAGTAGTTGATTATGAACATGGGATAATTACACTATTTGATAAATTTGAATATTAATTTATCAATAGTCGACTTTGCTGAAAGTGAGATGAGTGATTTATCAAAGAATTAGTGGATGAACGTGTGGGTAATTTCCTTCTTTTTAAAAAATCATTTTAAATATTGTAAATTATTTTAACAAGTGGGAACTTGGCCGTCTTTGCAATATTATCATTTACATATTGGTTTCTCTATTTTATTATGCTAGTTTAAAAATCTACATTGCACATTATATGCACATTATATGACACAATAAATGGAAAAATGTTTCCTTGGGGAGTTTCTCCAGAGAGGTCATAAAAACCTAGTGCACGTCGCAAAACGACATCGCTTGGGGGACTAGTGGGTTGGGAGACTATCACGACATCCCTTTTTTTCAAGTTTCTCAAGCTTGTCATCCTAGCTTTTTTATTTTTAACTTAAAAATTCAAAATGTATAAGTAATAATAGATTTGGCATACATAAAAATGAAATTTAAAGGTGTAATTTAGAATGTAATGACAAATCGCATAATAATAATAATAATAATAATAATAATAATAATAATAATAATAATAATAATAATATTATTATTATTATTATTATTATTATTATTATTATTATTATTATTATTAGAAGCTAAAAATTAATTAAAATTAATAATTTCACTAAGATTTAGTTTTCATGTAAGAAAAAATTACCATTCATAGAAGCATGTAATTTAAATTACAAAAATTAGATCGGCCCTATTAATTAATTTTACAAATAATTAATTATTTCTATAAATAATTATGTAATAAATGAAAATTAATTAAAATTATAAATTTCAATAGGATTGAACTTCGTTATGATACAAAAATCACAATTCATTAATTTTTTAAAATAAAAATAAAAATAAACATGTAACATTAAAACTAGAAATTAGATTGGACCCTGTACTTATTTTTCAAACAAAAAATTAATTTAAAAGAAACGTGGAACTTATTTTGTAATAAATTTTTTATGTGGTTTAGTATATAGCAGAATTCATATATGATAATACGTATCTACAAATATGGTAACACGGTTAATATATATGGAAAATTATATATATGAAAACATGTGTACACAGCTAATATGAAAAAAATCATGATTTTTTATTTCTTTAGATAAAACATAAAATTAATTATTAAGAATTATAATACTATTTTAAGAATTAATGTAGCACATAAATAACTTCATGTCAAGTTAATTGAATCTTTTTGGTTTGAGAAATATTTATTTTGGAAGTCCTCCAAAAATCAAATTCTCAACTTTCCTCCCAAAAGTTTAGATAATGTGATAATTTCTACACTATTAAAAAAAAAATCCCACATTGTGTAGTTATTTAAAAAAAAAGAGAGTGTGTGTGTACGACTCTATAAAATACTAATTATTATTAAGTAACTAGAAGTTATGGGCAATGGGTACTTTCGGGAATTGGTTCGGTTTCTCTTTAGTTTACTAATAATTTTTAAATTGATAATAATGGATGAAAATTCCAGAGTGGTCTCACATGCAAGCCAAATTCGAGGTTAAAGTACACTTTAGTGGCTTTAACTTAATAATGAATGGCTGAAAATCTCATAGTCGGCCCCGTAATGGCCGGTTTCCCTTTAGTTTAATAATAATTTTATTATTTTTTACTATCTAATTTTTTTTACTTTTTAGTTTAATTTTTTAATTAATAACAATGACTGAAAATCTTATAGTGGCCTCATAATTTGTGCCTAATATGAGGTTAAAGTATGAATTTGTGGTTCTCAACAATAAACAAGATTATTGATTGTACTTTTCCGTTAAAAGTTTATATCATCTCAAAAACCTCCTAGGATGCTGAAAATGAAAGCACAATAAGAAATCAATTATAAATTTTTTAGAACGATGCAACTTTTTAATTTAAAACAATGTATATAATCCGAAAAATTATTATTAATTTCTAATTAAGAGATTATATTGTTCTATTTTTAGTTAATCTATTATATTAATTAAAAAGGTGATTAGAATTAACTATTAAGATATAAAATCCGAAATGTGGATGATAGCTTTAGAAATCATTTTTAAATTAACAAAGTTCGTTAAGTTATTGTCGGTTTTCATAATCGTTTATTCTATTAATAATAAAATTAAAATGTTTTAGGATTAATTTGATAATTACAATTCATTTTGTATTGTTGCAACCATTTTGCAAATTGAATTGAAGGATGATTGGTAATACTTGAGGTGTAAGAAGTGGGAAAGAAGATGATTGTTGAAGTACACATGTCTATGCTTAACTGTCGATGAACTGGAAATTTTCAATGCTATTCAGTGTTCTGGTGTCAAATCATAAACTAAAAGTAAAAGTTGGCATTCCTGTACTATTGTTGGGAAACATTAATCGTTTAGTGGGTTTATGCAGTGGAACCCGATTAATTATCACAAGACCGAGGAACACGTGGTTGGGGCAGAATTATTTTTGATGCAATGTAGGTCACAAAATATTCATTCCTAGAATGACGTTGACTTCAAGCGAGTTACGTTTCATTTATTTTTTATGTGATGACGATCAACAAGAGTCAGGACAATTGCTTTTAATGTTGACATTTATTTGAAAAGGCCGATATTCAGCCATGGACAATTGGATATTGCTGTCTCCAGAGTTATTAATGAGAGTCGCTGATGATTTTGATTTGTGACAGTGATGGTAAATCGGAAAATTAAACAATGAATGTAGTGTTTAAAAAAGTATTTCAAAAAACATAACATGATTTTTATGATTCATAATATTTATTTAGTTTTAATGCATATCACCACAATGTTAGTCCACGCATTCAAATGCATTTCCATCTGATGTCCTTTACCTTATAATCGTTTTAGTTCGATTATCACACAATATTGTTTAGATATATTTTTATATCTAACTTGGGGCATATCTTAAATATTTTGTATTAGTTGTCCAACATTATTTTTTTATCATTTTTCAGCTATAATTCATATAATGCATGTTACTTAAATTATTTTTTTTCATCGATATGATATGATCTTGAATGTTTTCATCATGTGCAACGCACGGGTCAGATATTAGTATGACACAATAAATGGAAAATTGTTTCCTTGGGGAGTTTCTCTTTAGACGTCGTAAACCCCTAGTGCACGTGGCAGCACGACATCGCTTGGGGGACTAGTGGGTTGGGAGACTATCATGACATCCCTTTTTTTCAAGTTTCTCAAACTTGTCATCCTAACTTTTTGTATTTTTAACTTAAAATTCAAAATGGGCAAATGTTTTCATTCATGGCCACCATTGGCAAAGGTTTTCAAGCCAAATTTCACATGATCGCTTGACCAGTGCTTTTCATATAGGTTGTTTTCATCTTTTGGTGCTCCTACCTGCTCATCTACATACATTTTGTGTTCGGGGTAAAGTGTTTGTTTAGGTTGCTAGTGGAAATTTTCGGAAAACATTGAGTTGGAACGTGTCTTTCTCAATACAAATGTTTAGCTTGGAGGAGGGAGAGTACTGAAAAACATTGTGGAAGAGTATGATGGCCAACTGGTATGTATCATCTAAAGTGCCTTTCACTAGAAAGGCATCCAAATATTGTGCGGTTGTACGGTGTCGGAGTTACACAAACTCATTGCTATTTTGTTCTTGAGCATGGATATACTTTAGCTGAATTTTTTTTTTTTTGGGCCCAAGGCAGCCTGATGATATAAGAAGTTGATGAGGGATGTTGCGCAGGCTACATCCTACATTGCCCAACTTCATTTTGGCTACTCCAGTTTGGGTGCTAAAGACATTATTGTAGTTAGAAATGGGGTTGGTCAATACAGTGTTAAAGTATCTTCTATTGCTAGTTTTCAATATAGAGATAAAAGGATGAATCTTACCACCAATATTCGTAGATTTGCGAAAGGAGGTGAGGTACACCTTGTGGATGCTTAAGCCACCAAGAAAGTGTTCGGCAATCTTTTTACTATTCTTGGAGGATAGGTTTTGGATGTAGAAGCAGAAGACCTCATCAATAGACTTTTGAATGAACTTGGTTCTCAGGTGCTCACGTGGAGCTACATCGATGCTTTTGGGATGTGGCCAAGCATATCTAGTTCTTTGGTAACGGGAGTCAATGGCTGATCTCCAATCACAATTTTGGTTATCAACAATTTAAAGGCAAGATCTTTAGCTATATCTTCAACCGTGAAAAATGCTGGAGTAGGAAACTAGACAAGCCAGTATGGTGTGAAGTTAGAAAGGGATTTACTGGTAACAACACAGTGCGGATTGGTATAAAGGAATAGAGGTTACTTATCTTTTACAAGCAGTGGATATTGTGATTGGATCGCAATAAAGTGAAATATGAAGGATATAAGCCAACAACTGCCTCCAACATTAAAAGAGTTGAATTCGTTATAAAAAAGACTTACTTCTGGCTTTGATTTCAAATCTCCTAAAACATTCAAGCTCAAAATGGTTAAGTGACACGCCCATACCATGCTAGTTTAAACTTAATATGGATGGCCGTGTTAACAACTCCCAAGCTACAAAGGAGGTCTTTTGTAGGATTTAGTAGGTTATATCTACTTTGGGGGGTTCCATGAATTTTATAGCAACTTCTCTATTTCTTCGCAAAACTGAAAGTAATAAGCTCGTGCATCAGACTTTGCTATGACAAAGGTTTCTCAACGGTGTAGGCCAAAGCCGATTCCAAGATAGGCATACATCTATGTATTTCGCACTCACCTGGACTATGAAATCGATGTTAATACCTCTTGGATGATATCTGATTCTACACAACCAAAATGGAGGTTCATTTTTCTTACATCCATAGAGAAGGAAATTTTGTTGCCGATCACTTCGCTGCTTTAGCTGATGGCAGGCTGGAGTTTAATTTAATTCATTGTAATGAACTAAAAGGCTTGACTAAATCTATGTTAAGGTCAAATAGGCTAGGTTTACCAAACATTATGGACAATTAAGGTTTCATGTAATTTTCTTTATTGGGAGGTCCGACAATATCATAGTATACAACCTATTTTTAATTCAATTTATTGAATAGATTTCTTCTATATATTTTTTCAATATATTACAAAAATCAAATTCATTTGTCTTAAATAAAAAAATTCAAAGAGGATAATTTCTAATAATTGCTCGGTCACATAATGAATATTTTAAAGCACTAATCATTTCTTGAACAGTTCAAAGAAGTTAGATTTATTATTTTTATGGATGAACCAAAAGAAATTAAAAGGAAAGTGATATGATACTTGAAGTTAAAGAAAAATGAAGAAATAAGTGAAAAACAAATATTTTCAAAAATTTGATCAGTATTTTTATAGTTTTATTTAATTATATAGTAATACCTCTAGGAACAATTTCTTACACATTTTTTTGTTGCAATTTTAATATTTCATAAAATATATTATATTTAGTTTTATTCTAACTATTTTTAGTGTAGCATATAGTAATATATATTTAAGAGTTTCATTTTTAAAACCTTGCCTTAGACCCCATAAACTAGAGAACCGGCACTCCACATGAACATAATTAATTTAAATCTTGCTTATTGCATCGAAACCTAATAGGTTGACCCATTTCAGCCAATCGGTTTTTGTGATACCCATCCTCTATATATAAAATGAGAAATAAGTTCATGTATCACGGAAGGTATGGAAAGCAAAATCTCAGCCACTTCCTTTAGTATCTCTTACACTTTGAAAATAGTCCCAGTTGTTCACTCAATTCTTGGAGTGCCAACAATATCATGAACCCCTTTTTCCTAACAACTTTGGCCTCTGATGAATAGTAGATTGTGCACCGCAATGCATAAACGAAAGCATGAAACTAAGGTTTTGTTGGCCACATCGTCAGTCAAATTTTGCAGTCAATAGTCGTAATAGTTTATATAATAAAATATAGTGAAAATCTATAAAGTCATTAATCAACTTCAAGTGTCTCACATTTGCTCACTCCATCTGTCATTTAGTAAATATTAATAGGTCTAAATCATTATGCAAAATGCCATAAATAGGAAGCTTTTCCCCTTTTTAAGAGTTTTTTTTTTTTTAATTTGAGAAATTTACAATGTAGCCCACGTAGATATGGTGTATTTATAATGTGCGCTACTGTATTTTTACTTGCAAAAAATATAATTCTGTTCTATTTATAATAATTACAGTTGATGGAATTTTAATCATAACGAGCAACTATTAACTTTTGAAAAAAAGAGTTCACTTAAAAAGTTTTAAAAATTGAAAACAAAAGAGATTTTAAGAAAGGCATATTAAAATCATGTTTTTAAAATTTTCAAGGAATTCGATAGATTTGAAAAAGTTTGGTGCATTCAATTAAAACTTTTAAAAGTTAAATAAAATATTGGGGGTATTTAATATAGATTTTTATAGATTTTTTAAAAGTACATTAAAATCATGTGGTGTTAAATGAAAATTTTTTTAAATCCTATAACATTATGAGGTATTCAAAGTTATTATTGATTTTTTAAGATTTTAATGAAATCCTCTAGGTACTCATCTTTCATCATGAAGTGCAAACATAATTTGTTGTAAAAAATCTATCATTCATCCATAAGATTTTGATAGATTTTTATTCACCACCACCTCTAGCCACCGCCACTGCCCCCACTACACCGACGCCCCACCTTCGCTCGTCCCGGGCCTCGCCCCTGCGGACACTATTGCTGTTATGATTTGAATATTCGCATATTTAAATTTCAACTACTACTTGGTCAAAGTGGATAATTATGGGGCAAAGTCAAAGTCTTAAATGAATTTAATTTGATCCATTAAAAGTTTATGAACTTAATTAAGAGTTCAGGGATTAGTGCAAATAGGTGTTGAGACCAACTTAAATCACTTAATTAAAAGAAAGGGACTTATATTGCAATTACCAAATAATATTCTCCAACCTTCCTAAAACCTTAGACATTCTCCAGCCATTCAGAAAACCAAAGGCCGATCACGTGAAGAAATGGAAAAAGAAAAGGGAAAAGGGAAGGGAAAGCTTGGGTTCATCGTGGTTTCGGGTGGTAAGTGTGTTTCTTCAATTTTCCCTATTGAATTCGAGATAAATTGTGAAATTAATTTTACGGTTTTATTAATAGATATTGGAAATTCGAAATTTATCATTGGTTTGAGTTAATTAGGTGTTATTAAGATGTTATCTTACCCTAATTAATTATTTTGAAGTGGATGTTGTAGTTTCAATGGTATGAATTATCATAAAATCAATGGAAAAAGAGGAATAAAGTAATGGAATGCAAAAATTAGGGATTGATAGGAAAGTTAAATTTTAGTATTGGATGTGGTTAGGTCATTGGTTGGAAATCCAAGTGTGTAGATTTTTAATTAGAATATTGTCATTATTTTAGGTGGTGATGAGATAATTGGGACTGCCTACCAGACAAACTCGGGGCAATTCGCAATTTGTGAGTGAAAAAAATTACATTTTACAAAATAGCATATTTTAAATTCCAATATGTTTTTAAAGATTATTATTATGATATGTTATTGTAAATGAATGTTTCAGCAAAGCATTGATTTTATTAAGTAGTGTTTCCTTTTTAAAAGATTATGTGAAATTTCTTTTAAAACCATCATGAAGTACCTCATTAGATTTACCCGCTCTACACTGTTGCGATGTGTTCCACAGTGTATGACTAGAATTACAGAGATCTTTGGGACCCATTTTTGTACACACATAGGTTTTGGGCCGTATACGAAAATGTTTAGCATTTGAGGCTTGCTCTGTTCGCGTATGACCAGATATTCAAATTATAGATTAGACTTTGAGTGACACACCACGTGTATTGAGAATACTCTTCACAAATGTATGGTTGCTCATCGATACTTTTGATGTTATTTTTCAGCAGATCATTTTTAGTTACAAATTCAGTTTTGGAAAGCAAAATTCATTTGAAATAGTGTGACCCGTGTGTTCAGCTAAAACAATTTTAGCTATGAGTATTATCTCAGTGATTTTCAACTATGTATTTTATTTATGCGCTTGATTATAAATAAATTTCATGAAGGTATTTTAGGTGAAAAACTAAATATGTTTGCAAACTTATCCACTCAGTACGTTGCAGAACTCACGTATTTCCGTAATTTTTTCTTATCAGGAAGTAGTTAAGCTTGAGTTTGGATCGCCTGTTGACCACCACCACAAGCATTTTCTTTTTCATTTAGCCAGTACGGTTCATTATTTTATTCATTCATTAGCGATCAGTTGGGATTTTACATTTATTTTGAGAATAGGCTTTTGAGAGTTTATTTATTAGTTCATTTATTAGTTTACTCCTCAATTCTTTTCAAATAGTGTTCTCATTCAAGTTTTGGGAAATCACCTTTTCGTTGGATTATGGTGGTCGTGATTGTCTTCAAAGATTTTGATATTCTTTTTATTGCGCGGCGATTTGTGAAATGTTGAATTGATTGCTTGAGTTTCAAATGAATCCTTACAAGGTGGTTATGTCCAAAATACAGAGAAAACTCTATCAAGTTTTCTACAAATTATTTTTCATTATTTAAATTAAGAAAAAAATCACGCAATCACAAGGTAGTTACAGTTTACCTTAGGTTGGATCCGACACTTAGTTGTCATCTATCGTTAGCACATACCACATATCAAGTTATTAGAGATAATTTGGTGTGGGGCATGTCAGTCGCCGCCACTGCCATACATTTTTTTCCCCTTAATTTTACAATAAGAAAGATGTAAAAAATTTCTTATAACTTTTTATCTTCTTTTTCTTCAATTTTCATGAAAAAGATAATTATTACAAAAGCTTGTAAAACCTTTATAATTTATAATTAAATATTATATATATACTTCTTATTTGAATAAATTGGCATCTGTTTTAACATACCAATTAAACATGATAGGTTTTTAGTTTTTCTCGTTAAACTATATTAAAATGTTATGAAATATCTATTTGCAATAGTTATGTATTTTTTTAGTTAAAAAATCTATTATCCTTTTAGAAAAGTATTGTATAGACCAGTGTTTTGAGACTCGTCCCAGCCCGGTTGGTCAAATCGAGAAACTCACTACCCAACAGAAACAAAGGGGCCGAGTGACCTCTAAAACCCACATTGGTCAAATTAGGTCAAAGACCTGGTTTTACTTGTAAAACCCAGTTGACCCATATAACTCGGGATCGGGTTTGATCTAGATTTTTGTATTTTTTTTCGTTTTATGATATTTTTATATTTTATTTATTTATTTAATGTTATTTTAATCATAGGGTCGACCCGAGTTGACTCCGGATCTACCCTTTGACTCCTTAACCCAGTCCCTCATCCAGATTGATGGCCGAATTGGATTTAAAAACATTGGTATAGAAATGAGAAATGTAATTTGTTATTATTCATGTTGATAATTTATTTGTAAATGTAGCAATTCACGATATAGTTAAATGGTGTCCTAAAGTAACTCAAAGAGTTAAATGTTATTTATTTTGTCACATGAAAGTTTACATCATCAAATTAATTCTAGAGAAATCCATAAAAGTTTTGAAATAAAATTTGTTCCAAATCCATGGAAGATTTTTATTGATTTGGTGGAAATCAATAGAATTCTATTAAAATCAATAAAAGTCCATTAAATTCTATGAAAGTCATTTAATTTAAAAGTTCATTAAAATCTTTATAAATTCAAATTAAATAATCTTTATTGAATTTATGTTCACATAAAGACATCAAGATATATTCAATATGGAACAGTACCATACTTGATTTTGAAGTATCAGAACAATATCTATATTATATTAAAAAGTGGGGATGTTTGGAGATCTTTTGATTTTCAATAATGTCTCCATTAATATTTTGTTTGGTCTAAAACGCCCTTATTAAAGAAATATAATTAATTTATTGATAATTAATGAGTGGCTCTTTATATTACAATTACATAACAGAAATTAAACTACATACAAATATTCTAATACATTTTTTATTTTATTCAATGTAAAAATGATTATGAATAATTAGAAATCTTTTACAAAGTCATGTAGTCATATGATAATCTTTTGATTTAAAAATATGTAAGAAATATTTTTGTACTCCAATAATTAAAAAAAAATAATTACATAACTAATTTTTGAGTGATTTTTAAAATTACTTTGATTTGATCAAACTACAAATAGTTCAATACATAATGTATTTTTAGTCAATGTGTATAATTTAAAAATATATATTGATTATTTTTCTATAACATCTTTCACATTTTTCTAATTAAGATATCATGCTTGCATAGTTTTAAAATTAGATTGGTATCATATTTAATCAACTTTAATATATGTGACTAATCTTAGTGGAAACGAAGTTTGTGTAGATTAGATATTTGGACTAGCTTGGCAGAAAATTGAGGTATTAATATTTTACTTGGTGTATAAAATGGCCAAAAGTATTATTTAGTTTGCATGTATGAGTTTCTAATACTATATTGATTTAATTTTTATAGCTTTTCAAAAAATTTAAAATTAAAACTTAAAAAATGTTATGATTAGAAAAATCATCAGTTTATACGACGTGCGAAGCACATACTCAAAACTAGTATCTTAGAAAAATTGAAATAGGAGAAAGAGTTTTGCTTCTATTTTTCACAATAGAAGGACCTTTAGGCTGGAAGGAGTGATAATTTTTTATTATTTTTCCTAACATGTAGAGAGGATGTGTTTCGTTAATATTGATACTATGGTATATATAAATATGCCAAATCCATAGGTGTATTTTGTAAATTTTTGTTCTCACTCTTTAAAAAAAGTGAAAAAGAAAAAAGAATGTAGAGTACTTAAAATTAAGCTAATGGAACACATAAATTAACGAATGCCTTCTACTGTTTTTACATGGTTATATATATATATATATATATATATATATATATACTAGGGGCCTCTCAACGTCGTTGCACGTTGTATTTTAATTGTTTAGCGTAACATGTAATATATTGTTTGCTTGCATTTTAATAGAGATCTTGAATTGGAAAATATAGCCTATTTGAAGAATGAAGTCTTTGCATATTGGGTGAAGATTCTATATTTTCATGTACAAACTCAATGTAAAAATAGTAGTATGCACACTAAGATTCATCCATCCATAGTGCGTTGTTCAAAAGGTACCTAACAAGATGTCAAATTAGCTAACAGCAGACCCAATATTTTCCAGAGTCTCAATTTCTATGAGTCTTAGATTTTACAAATCTTCGATTAATTACACACATAATAAAAGCTTCTTAATAGATGCATGAAGTAGTAAACATTTAACAATGGAAATTTGATATTACTATTAATGTTTGCCTTTTTTTTTTTGGTAATTGAGAAGGGTCCCACAAGAGCTTTTCCCACTCCTTATCGCAATCTACCTGCACTTATACAAAGAAAAATAGAGGATGCAGTGTTTAAGCTATTAGGAAATGTCAAAAGATGCAGGCAGAAAATCAACTCAACTCATTCATTGATTTAAGCTGATTACTTGTATTTTAAAATCAGGGAAAAGTATATTACCACTTGAGTAATTTGAGCCGCTGCTACACTTTCGACTTTAGGGTTCAATGAAGCTGCTTAAAAGATTAAAAGATAAATTTGGCAGAGTGATTTTAGTCTCATGAATGTTTGCATAGTAAAGTTTGCTTAACCCTGAAAGAAAACAAGGATTGCGTCAAAAGTTGACACCATCTAATAAAGATGAAACATCCTGAAGAATAAATGATGATGGTAAACCAGCAGAAAAGAAAAGGATAGTCGTAGTGCAGGTAATCCTCAAAATTAGACACTCTTTACTAACTTATGTATTTAACTAATATACATATGTGCAGCATCGCTCCTTAGTTATCTGCTGCAACTCTAGCCCTAGCATAATTAGGAATGGGACTTGATTTGTCTATAGCTTTAATATATGGTTTCATAACAGAAAGGGGGCCCAATCCAGTATATATTAAGCTCAAAAAGTGTCACATTCAGATTCAACTTAACTTAAATAAACGGTAAACATTCATAATCCCATGCAAAATAACTGTGCACCTCACCGAGGTCATTTCCACTTATGCAATTGTGTACAAATTCCTATAGCTCGACCTCTATTCCGTTCCCTCCATGAAATTCCAATAATCTGTGGAGAATTTTAGTGAAGATGATTGATAACGTTTTGCTGAATACAAGTGTCATTTTTGTGCAATCTAGTGGTGTCATGAAAATAACTGATAGAATTGCAATAAAACTAACCATTGGTGTCATGAAATAACTGAATTAACTGTTTCAGCAGCAATAAAAGCAAGTGTTGACTATTGATAGGTTGTGGGCGTGTGAATAATGACCCAAGAATAATGATTCAATAAGATGGATCATTGCAAAATACGTTATCATTAGAAAGGAGGTATATCGATCTACAATGGTTCCATCACAAATCCTCATTTCCTCAAGAAATTGAGACTTAACAAAAGTATAAGATGGGTTAATCTTCTTAAGAAATAATATATGAAATTTGAAAAAAGAAAAGAGGAATTCAATATGGTTTACAAATACTACCAAGACTCCCATAAACACTCAATAAGATGTTTTCATGTATTTATGGATCACTCCAGTGATTTGGCTATATGTCCTCCTAATAAAGGCAAGTTATTTACAAAAATTAGTAGCTTTTAAATGCACAATTTTCATAATATCTATCATAAGAAAATCTGTTGAAGTAGCAAAAACACAGTGTAAACCAAATCATCAAATTTTGTTCTCTAAAATTATTATAAAAATGCTATCTAATGTTAACCCAAAATGGATGAACCTTACAAAGTAAAGAAGATGGTTAGAGCCAGTTTTGACTTCTCTTTTTTTGTAGTTATGGCTGACGGAGCTAATCCCGGGTTTTCTGGAGAAGCAAGCCAAGAAAAACATTAGATCAGAAATACTCAACAATGTCTCAATTCGGAAACAGAGATTCTATTAAAGATTAGCCTTGGAGAAATATTTTTCCCTATCTAAATATTTTTCCCAAATTAACATTTTGAAAGAGAATTTTTCACCAAAAGGCATTTTCAGTCAAGGTCAGACCACAAGCATAGGCTTGGTTAATGCTAAGAATTGCAAAACATTATTGTCTAAATAAATTGTTAATAATGATAATATGATTTTCTTTTTTCCCCTAAGAAAAGACTAAATTATTAGATACACACGATAACAAAATTCCATAAATTTCCACTGGTCTAGGATTTTAAGTTCTTGGGATATAGATATATAAAAAATACTTATATGAATGATCAATAAAATTCACAGTGCTAAACCTCAATTATTCTTAATTTATTGAAAGAATCTTTAAAAATGCCAAAGTTCATCAATTGAATTCTTTATTCCATTTTCGAAAACCAGCACCATGAAGCAGAACATAGGAAATTCCTGATTTCCTAGGAAAGGGAAATATAAGAATGACATTGCAAAATTAGCTATCCATAAAAGAAAATAAATAAACTAAAATAAGTAAAAAGTCAAATATCAATAATGTGGAGAAAAATCACTCACTGGATTTAAATAGTATGAAGGTCTCAGCGATACATTAAAAACATCATCAGTCAACAGCTGACTATGATAAACCCTGTAATAGGACATCCCATATTAGTTAATCACAGAAAACATCAAAATGTAGGAACATAAACTGTTGTTTGATCAATCAACAGTAACAAAAACGACAATACAAACTGCACTCAAGAGGAAGATAAAATGAAACTGAAAATTACTCGAATTGAGAATAAATAAACAATAAGTAGTCAAATACTGCAAACATAAAAAGGGGCTACGAGCGTTAAATAAGAGAAAAGATCTTTACAAGGGTGCAACGGTGGAACAAGACCGGAAACTATTGAGAGAGCACATAGAGAATACCGTTGATCCATTTTGTTAAGAGTCTAGAGATCTGAGAAACAAGCAAGGGTAAAATACCATGTTCTAACCAAAGTAAAGTTACAAATTTTCACAAACCCAATTACATGTTGTACCAGCGTTACTCCATTCCAAGCCATTTCACAGTCCCTTGGTATTGATCAAAAGCTCTATAATTGAAGAATAAAATAAATTCAATAGGCAATGAAGACCAATTTTGTAGCAACGAAAAAGCTACTTACAAGGTTTGTGAAGCCTCTTTACCAAGAAAATCATTATGCTGCAACAAATAATAAAATAGCCATAAACACATGGACTGGAAAAAATTCAAACCTATGATATAGTAATTAAAACATGATTATTATAAAATATTCATAAAAAATGTATACGTATGTACACAATAGTGAAGAAATAAAAGGGGCAGATTAGACCACAAAAGCAAGAGTTGCAAAGATGTACCTCCGTAAATGAAATAGGTGACTTGGACTGCAGACACCACTAAAATTTGAATTAACAGAAAATCGAAAGAACCCTGATTAGCATAAACGGAAAATATACCTCTAATCACGTCTGCCACTGGCGGAAATGCAAAACTGAGCTGAAGTTGACCGTCGGCTGGTTTTCGGAGATCGTATTTGAAGCATTGAACCTATATTATATTTCAGGTGCGTACGGAATCGATCGGCGACGGATGAAAGATCTTCGATAAGGTACAGTGAGGGCCAAAAACTTTCAGATCTGGGGACAAGAATCTAACTTATTGCTAGAGCCAAAGAGATTACAGGTAAAAAGTCGAAGATTTGGCCGGACAAGAAAGCTAGAGAGAAAAGAACGTCGAGTAGAGAGACAGAGAAGAACGAGTTTGCGTAGCAGAGAAGCCAAGAGAAGCAGGAGTTTCTGGAATAGGAAGGCGGGTTGGGCTTCATTCACGGGTGTTGAAGATCCGCGAGCATTGTTCCGGGTCAATTTGAGTGAGTGTGCTATAAAACGACATCGTTTTTCCCCTTTTTTAACGAAACGACGTCGTTTTTATTTCGTCGTAGCTACAGTAATTCCGGATTCACTCTTTTTAGATAGTATAAAATGATATATATATATATATATAATGTTTGGTTAATTTTACCGATGATCAAAAATTATATAAAAATAATAAAACAGTTATTAAAATTTAAAACTTTCAACATCAATCACTAAAGTTGCATTTACTTTCAATAATAGCACTCGGGGCCTAAAATAATATAAGTGAAAAAGTTTTGGAGTACAAATAAATATGTGTGTGGTAAATACCACACCGTAATAGAGGGTGAGGCATTTCTTATCATAATGCCCCTGAATGTGGGTGTTTATATTCTCATTAGTGTGTGGCATTTTACTATACATTTTTATGTGTGTACTTCAAACAGATCTCAATATAAATTGAAATCTTATGGACCAAAAGAACATATAATTTTTTAAAAAATAAAATTACAGTGTGAGTCCCGTGTCTTCATCTCCGGCACTTCCTCAAACAAACACCGTCAAGCTCTTAGGCTTGATGTTCTGAGTTGCATCATTGTGTAGATATGGTTTGTGATAAGGGCGAAACGAGACCATCTTTGGAACATATAAATCTCATTTGTGAGTTTCCATGGATTAATGGGCACCCCAATGTTTTGCACCTATTGAAGTATTTTGGGTTTGAATAATCTTAAGGAATTGATATTTTATGTTCTTGGAAAGGTGAGGGAGGAGCCTCCGCCTCCTCCACCTCCTTAATTTATGTGATTTTCCCTGTTAAGCATTCTGCTATCACAAGCAAAAAGTGATATATACTTGAAGTTGGTCTTATCATATATACAAACATATGACCTATAGAGAATTAGAATTAGCATACAAATTTCAGATCCTCAATCAATCAATTATTTCCCTCTTTACTTGTTAATCAATAATGTGTTCTTGAGAACCATAATGTGTTTTTTATTTTTACGGTAATTTCACACTTGAGGTTGTTTTGATTTCTTTCTTTTCTTTTCTTTTCTTTTTTTTATTAATTCTTTTATATTCCCTTTGCCCCACATAATCAATTGTTATTGTCGGCGGAAGAGTGTCGGAGTGGTGGCGGAGGAAGGAGATCAAGACGTGATTCAAATTACAATTTTAAATTTACTAAAATTGCACTTTCGGTCATTGACACTTCTGTTTATATTACTTTCGGTACTAAATGACTAATAACACAAGTAAATGCAACTTCAGTGATTACTGCTAAAAATTTTAGATTTCAGTGGCTGCCTTGTTATTTTCATATAACTTCAATAATCGTTTGTGAAATCAACCCTATAATTTTTTTATATAAACATGTTGGTTGATAAATTTTGAAAGCCAAAAAAAATTTCATGACATAAATTTCTGAGATTTAAAAGCGTCACTTCTAGTTTTTTCCCTTTTTTTTTTCCTCAGGATAAATATTATATACTTGGAAAATTAGATTGATTTGTTAGTTTATAAAATTGTTTGTAATATTAGTTCGATTTATTTGCATCGTTTGACGTTATCGAGATTTGTGTAATATATTTTCTATTGTACATGTTGCTTATGTTGTTTTGGGTGAAACATATTTTTTTACCTCGTAAATTGACCACAAAAATTGAAATTATTTTTTCAAATTATTTTTTAAAGAATTTCTTTGGGGAAAAAATCTTCGGTCTTAGAAACTAGATTTTCTTGGTGCAAATTTGAGTTGCGAAAAGAATTAGAGCATCTCCAATAAAGTAATGTGCACGGTGCACATGTGGCGTGAGAGGTATAGACACACAAAAATTTATACATCAATTTTCTCTTTCTTCATTTTCATATTTTTCTTTATCTTTGGTAACTTTTTTCTCCACATTGTGTTTGATAGTTTCTACAACTAGATATTATTGTGTTTGACACTGTGGAGAAAAATTACCAAAAGTAAAGAAAAATGTAGAAATTAAGAGAGAGAAAATTGGTGTTTTAATTTTTATGTCTCTATCTCTGTCATGCCATGTATGCACCAACAATGGAGTAATGTGCACGTAGAGGAAACATGTCGAAAGCTAACTTATGCAATTATTTTTGGTGTTATCTTTGCATTCTATGTTTTAACTCATGTATTTTAATTTTTATGACATGTATGTATGTTGATGATTATAATTATATAACACGTGCGATGCATGAAAATTGTTATAAATAAAATTCATTTTAATTTTTAGTATTAGAATTGTAATCTATGTTGATCTCCAAAAATGAACGCCGGTGGGCCCTCCCGAGTCGAGACGACCAGCCTCCAAAAATGGCCGCCAATCAGTATCCCGATGTCCACCCCGCGTTCCTGCACACGCAACAAACCTGTTAGAGCCCCGGGCCACCGCGGCGGCGGCGGGGACTCCGACGGTCAAGTCAACGGCCGGAAAATGCAAGAGAGCGTAAGAGAGTCGGGTTTTGTCTATATAAGTAGGAAGGCATACCTCAAAATGAGCCAACATCACCTTTATATAGAGGTAAGATGGGCCGTGATGGGCCGTGACGTGAACCGGGCTTGGTGGAGGCCCAATAGCGCTTTGTCGGCCCAATAGCGCTTTGTCGGCCCATTACCGGTTTTGAGAAGTAACAATCTATACAAATAAGAAATAACCAAAACATTAATAAAATAAAATTCACGACATCCATTCTGTAAGAAAATTTATGTGTAATGCAATAAATATATAATTGGAATTTTTAACGTATTTTGTGATCCTTAAATACATGGGACTTTGTTGATCAACCAAAGGTGGATAAGCGACATTTTCGGCGCTCATTTCTGAAGCAGTCATATGATTGCTCAAATGGGGTTACGGGTTACCCAAACACATCTTAGTAAATGATTCAAACAAAAAAAAAAAAAAAAAAAAAAAAAAGAAGAAGAAGAAGAAGAAAAGAAAAGACTCTTTTAGTAAATGGTATAAAATATGCTAGTTGTCACTAAATAAATATCCCCTTAATTGTTTGAGTTCATTGATTTCTTATCTTTGGGAATTATATATATATATATATATATATATATATTTTGATAACCCAGATGTCAAGGCTTGCGCCTGACTAATTCTGGGAGAGAGCTGCCTTCCCCCCTGGTTCGCCCTCCCGGTAAATCCGGATGATGCACCCTATACACACTTGGTCCGGACATTCGGTGTGTACCCTCGTTATTTCTGGCCCCAAAGATGTTGGAAAATTTATAGAATTTTCATGTGTGAATATGAAATTGATCCCACATTGGAAGTGGAGTGGGATATTGAGAGGAGCCTTAAAAGGGGAAATACATCCCAGAACGTAGAATAAAGGAAAAGTGGCATTGCATGGAAAATGTGGAAAAATGAAGTGAAATTGGACCAACTTAAATCTGGTTAACACTTTGTAAAGTGTAACCAATTGTGACACTGTAAATTATGGTCCAATATCCACACGAGCCTCGAGATTCACGTGCAAGCGTGACATGTGTACAAACATTGACTAGAGTGTGAAAGTCGTGTATTGGAAATATTTGAGTTTCCATTCGATTTAAGAAACTGCCACACTAATGACACAAGGCGTAACGGTTAATATTTGATGGTTGTCTAATGACACCATTCAATTTTGTAACTCCTATTAATAAATAGGAAGGCTCCTCACTAGCTATAAATTTGCTCACTTTCTCCCACAATGAAGAGGAACACACAACACACACAGCGACACAAAACCCCTCTCAATCCTCTTTCGATCCTCTAAAGCTTCCAAATTCTTGAGTTGCCTGGTGATTGAGTTCTGACATTGCATTTAGTTCGGCTGCGACGCGAACGCAGTTCGAGTCGTTGTATCCTGGGAGGCAGACGCTCGTGACAGCGCGGTGGGGGCGAATCTGCTTTAAGAAAATTGCGCTAACGCAAGCCTCGACTCACCGGTTTTGTTTCTATATCCAATTTTATTACACAATTATATATTATGGGTTGTTTCACATTCGTGTACGGATCTGTTTAGCAATATCGTTTACAATTTTTACCAACAAACTTAAAGCAGATTTATATAAAGAGTTGCTAAACAGATTTGTCTATTTACAAAATTCTAATCTGTTAGCCAGCATGGTTATATTCTGATATGCATTTTGATATGATCTCATTTTGCATATATGTGTAATGACTAATATGCAAGTGCGCCTGATTCCGTCAGTTTCATTCCACGAGAATTATTCAGTGTAGTGCACCACACATGACTACATTACTATAATCATTAATGCATCATTTATATTTGCCGTTATAATTTCAGGAATTCTAGTGCGTATAGTGAACTGCTATATATTAATATTTTATTCATAAGTTGAATTGGTAATTAGATGCTCAAACGATCCATGCTTTGAGTTCCTGAATTCGCCCTTTAATAGTGAATTCGCCCCACCTCTGATTCATGATCGTATATTATATTCATATATATATATTGGTGCTGACATATACATAATATTGAGGATTCATGCACGGATTTCAAATACTAGTGTTTATGACCAATTTGGACGACTCACATCGGTTCTTCACATGCGTTTGAAACGTTTGGTAATGAATTAATGCATGAGCTTGTTAATAGCATTAATATATGGACTAATCGATTATAATAATTTTTGTTTGAGTGGTCGGTTATCATTTTTTTTTTAATCCATATACATTGGTGATAGCTTATAGCCAAGAGTATTGATGCGTTTTCATGAGGTAAAGCATGTTCTTTCGTCATAAATATTGTCATATATTACTTTTATATGACATTATCATGCTATCTTTGACTAATTTTATATGAGAACATGTCCTTTACCTGCTAAAGGACTAGTACATATATCTCACAATGGAATCTCATGTTGAATTTATATATATAGCTAACATATGCATATATACATGATTCTCAGAGTTTGTTGGCTTGGAATTGGTGTCTAGACTTTGCATTAGTATTGATATTTTACGGATTGACTTCGACGGAATTCTCTCAACTTATTCTCAGATAAGGACGGCTGATCCTATTTGCCATGCACTCTAACACATAGTAGATATATATATTCTGGAATTCGCATATTTGCTTGATTCGAATGAGCGATCATGTGTATATGACCCCATTACATGATTTTCCATTGATCTTTATTCATCTTTTTGCATATATATGTAAAATCGATTATGCATGGATATTGAATAATGGCATATGGGTTTGTCCTATATTGGAATCATAATCTGTCCAAAAGAGAACGTCTTGCATCGTGTTACCGGATATTGTATTGATGTATGTGGTGAAATGCTTGGTCGAAGAAACTGGTGTACGAATGCTAGAGTTAGTGCCATATGTATTACTGTATATGCATCGGTAACAGAATTTTTCACATGGTCATATGTCGTTGGTTTTGAGAATTAATGTTTTCAATTGAAATGTATTGCTCTATGCATTGATATTGGGAAAGAGATGTTATGAATTCGTCATTTAGTGGTCTTATTCCATGATCCATATACCGGATGCTATTAATCAGTAATTATTCATGGGAATTCGGTTATGACATTTTGCTGGTATGAGTGACTTGATTTCGTTGATGCGTAGATTACAATCCTGGACATGGGTGATACATATTGAAATGGATGATATTATTGAATTATTATTATATTGCCTTTTGATGCAAAATATGTGTCGTTATTGCCTTTCATTTGTCCTATTTGGAGATGGATGGAAATTCATTCTCTGATTGTCCAAAGGCCTCTGTATTTACCCAATTTATATATATAAGTTTGGCTACACTCCATTATAAGCATATGCATCATAAAAGGCGTATGTAATTGTTACCTTCAGTCCATGATAATTGGATTTTCTTTGGTCTCAAATTAAGTGCATTCTTTGGTCTCAAATTAAGTGCACGTGTTAGCTTATGCATGCTAATGGTCATGTACACGTATTAGAATTGCTTATTGATGCAAATTTTGAGCTCCTCCTACTTGCCATTATTCGTTCGGATCAAGTGATAAGACATACTCGAACAACGTTGGTTGAAATTACTAGTAGTTCATTTGTGTCTCAAAATCAGTGTGAACTATTGGAAATGGAAAACATTGACAGCAATAACGAAGTGGAATCCAGAAACGATGTCACGGTTCAAGTAGCGCAAATCGTACCTCTAGTGGCATACGCGATGACTCCCGTATCGCTATTGTGACTAAAACGACTGTGGCTCTTATGCCAAGTCATCTCAGTGTGACGGTTTCCGTTCATCACTTGAATAAATCGAAGGAGTTCAATGAGTGAACTTCAAGAGGAGGCAGTAGGAAATGTTGTTCTACGTAATGATGTTGAATCTTGCGGGATTCTTGATTAGAAAAGCTCCGAACCTGAAAGAGGGGGATGGAGAGACCCAAGAGGTCATTGTCATTGACATTTGGAAGAATTTTTACCTTCTTTGCCGGGATTATATAATGAAAGTTTGGCTGATTCGTTATACAGTGTGGAAAAAGGAAAATGAATTGTGGAGGTCTTTAGACCGCATATATAAGGCCAAGAAGGCCATTATTGGTTGGTTCTTGGATTATAAGATGGTGAACTCGGAAAATGAGATCAAAGTTAAATCTCACTAAAGAGATAGTTTCAAGCGAAACTTTCGTGGTCACTTCAATCATTGAGAAGTTGTCTCCGAATTAAAATTTGAATAACAGACATTGTTGTAATATGTCATATTGAGACTACCCTGGATTTGTGGGGGTCGAAATGTAAGAATTGTTTTACCATGAGGTACATGGGTGTCTGTTACCTCAAAAAAAAAAAAAGTTGGGGGGGAGGTGTGTTGTCAGCTAATTTCCTTTTAAATAAGGTGCCCCGAAAGGAATTTTGAACAGAGCCTCGTGAATTGTGGGGAATAAGAAAGCATCCTCATGAATACTTGGAAGTGGGGGGTGTCTTGCCAAAAGCAAATGATTTGAGCTCATCTGAAAAGAGGCGATCCACAAAAAATGTAAATTGGTTTAGTCATTATATGGCTTGAAACGAACATCAAAATAGTGGCACGAAAAGTTTGACAGTGTCATGTTGGAAAGTGGATTTAAGATTAATGAACGTGATAAACGTGGGTACATCAAAGACGCTAATAATGACTATGTCATTTTGTGTCATTGCATTGATGACAAGCTTATCATTTGTAATAATGATAAGATGATTAAATCCACAAAATACATGTTGAAATCAAGATTCAACATGAAATGGATGGGTTTAGCCGATGTTATCCTTGGTGTTAAAATCTCTAGAAGATCATATGGGCTTATCGCAAGCCAGTCATATTATGTTGACAAAATTCTAGAGAAATCTAACAAGGGCAGTACTCCTATGGCTAAGACCCTAATAGATATGAGTCAAAATCTATTGAAGAAGAGAGACGATGGTGTTGCTCAAGTTAAGTACTCTAAGATTATTGGGAGTCTTATGTACTTAATGAGTGGTGTAAGACTTGATATAGCCTACACAGTTAGTAAACTGAGTAGATATGTGAATAATCCAGGATTTGAACACTGGAAAGTAATTATAAGAGTACTAAATACTTGAGATATACACGAAATGAACACTGGAAAGTAATTATAAGAGTACTAAATACTTGAGATATACACGAAATGATGGGCTGCACTACACCAACTGTTGTTCTATGATTGAATGATATAGAGATGGTAATTGCATACCAGACTTTAAAGATTCAAGGTCTATAAGTTGAGGTGTATTCACATTGGTAGGTGCAGTGATGTTGTGGAAATCCTCTATAAAAACAGTTATAGCCAGATCCATTATGGAATTTGAGCTGATAGCCTCTTGACAAGTGTGGAGGCTGAATGGTTATGCCGGCTACACCAGTTCCTAGAGGATATTCCTATATAGTTGAAGGTTGTGCCAACAATTTGCACACATTGTGATAATGAATTGGAAGGTCACAGAGATATGTGGCAACTACTCTTAATGGGAGGTATCTATGTTGACTATGAGAAATCAAATGATAGCCTAGCGGATCCGCTAACTAAATGGTTAAATCAAGAGGTAGTTGCAAAGATATAAAGAGGAATGGGACCTAAGCCTCATGAAGAGAAAGTCGTTGCAAAGGAAAACCCAACCTAGTTGACTGGAGATCCCAAGATCTAGGTTCAATAGGACAACCTAACTGCATAGACTCGGTTGAAGATCACTGTGGGGGCTTTCCTTCCATCCATTCCTTTAAAAGCAGTGATCCCCGTGGAAGGAGGTTGAGCGAAAGCTCTTAATGATTCCTAAGCGCTAAAGATTTGAGCAATCCGAGCAGAGTAGTGCGGGCTACTCTTAGAGAAGGAATCACCTATGTGAGAGAGAAGTGGGGCCGCTTCGAAGGGAATTGTTGAGGCACAATTCTTAAGTAACTCTCACAGAACCAGGCGCGTGATCCACGGCCATAAACGGACACACCCGTGAGAACTGAATGGTGTTAGTAAGAATCCTGTGTGAGGTATATCATCGTTTACACAAATGGCAGAACAGTTCAAGGACATCACGTCTACTGGTCAGCCAGTAAAGTAAATGTACTTTCACAAGGGAAGGTTCAAAGGGTAACACCTACCTATCCTATGCAGGGTTCGAACGTGGAACTCTATCACCAAGTATCCCGTGTGTATCAGTATTCCGTGTCAATCAATTTCCATTCATGTGGGGGATTGTTGGAAAATTTATAGAATTTTCATGTGTGAATATGAAATTGATCCCACATTGGAAGTGGAGTGGGATATTGAGAGGAGCCTTAAAAGGGGAAATACATCCCAGAACGTAGAATAAAGGAAAAGTGGCATTGCATGGAAAATGTGGAAAAATGAAGTGAAATTGGACCAACTTAAATCTGGTTAACACTTTGTAAAGTGTAACCAATTGTGACACTGTAAATTATGGTCCAATATCCACACGAGCCTCGAGATTCACGTGCAAGCGTGACATGTGTACAAACATTGACTAGAGTGTGAAAGTCGTGTATTGGAAATATTTGAGTTTCCATTCGATTTAAGAAACTGCCACACTAATGACACAAGGCGTAACGGTTAATATTTGATGGTTGTCTAATGACACCATTCAATTTTGTAACTCCTATTAATAAATAGGAAGGCTCCTCACTAGCTATAAATTTGCTCACTTTCTCCCACAATGAAGAGGAACACACAACACACACAGCGACACAAAACCCCTCTCAATCCTCTTTCGATCCTCTAAAGCTTCCAAATTCTTGAGTTGCCTGGTGATTGAGTTCTGACATTGCATTTAGTTAATTTGCAGCCTTGACGCAGCTTAGTCGTTGTATCCTGGGAGGCGACGCCGTGGCGGTAGCGGTGGGGCGAATCTGCTTTAAGAAAATTGCGCTAACGCAAGCCTCGACTCACCGGTTTTGTTTCTATATCCAATTTTATTACACAATTATATATTATGGGTTGTTTCACATTCGTGTACGGATCTGTTTAGCAATATCGTTTACAATTTTTACCAACAAAAGAGACCAGGGTGCGGACCCCCGGGGAATTATATTTGATATGGAACGAACTGTTTCCTTCCTTGTTTACTTGCCCGAGTGATACAATAAATGGGGGCTGCCATTCTGTTTGTTGACCACCAATGGGATACATTTTCTTCAACTTGTTACTCTACGCACAAGTCTCATTGCATCCCATTTGGTGTTCGTGGGGTGGGGTGGCCGACATTGCAAAGTGTTATACGATCAAGGGGGCCTTTCTTTTCTTTTCTTTTCTTTCATTTTTTTTTTTTTTTTGAGGTGTTATCATTTGTTGGTGACTGTTCGGTATACAACAAATATGAGCCTCGACTGAAACTCAGCTTCGTTGCTGCCGATGAAGAAGAAAATAGAGTTCTTCAAAATTTAATTTTCGTTCATTGATGCTTCATTTCAATTCTTTATTATTTTTCTTTAGATTGATTTTTGTAATACGCTGTCCTACAAGATTAATACTTCAACAAGAATTTATAAAGCAATACTATTCATCAAAATTGTAGTCCAATAATTATTTTACTGTGAAGTAATTGGAAACTATATTTAAAATAATCAGACATCTTCTTTATATTAAAATAACTGGAGTGCCACGTTGGCAAAGATGCCAACGTGACACACATTAAATACTTTTTAAAAATTTAAAAATTAATTTTGGAAATAATTCAATATTAATTAGGAGTAATTAAAAATATAATTAAAAATAAACCAATATTTAAAGAAATCATTTAGTGAGAAAAAATTAGTTTTAGAAAGACTTTGAATATAATTTTATTTTTTAAAGTTCTTATTCAAAATATTAAATAATAATTTTTTTTTATTTTCATCGTGTTAAAATTATCGGTTTTGATAGTTTTGCTTGGTTATATGAATTGGACTATTTAAAAATAGTAGATATTTTTTAAAATTAAATTGTGAGTAGTTAAAATTATAATTGAATTATGTTAAATAATTTATCAATTTTTAAGTAAATAGTAATTTGTTAATCTTTCTTTATATTAAAAAAATAGAGTGTCACGTTAGCAAAAATGTCAATATAATACACATTAAATATTTTTTTAAAAATTATAAAATTAGTTTTGGAAATAATCCAACATTAATTAGTAGTAATTAAAAATATAATTAAAAATAAATTAATATTTAAAGGAAACATTGAATGAGAAAAATTAGCTTTGGAAAGACTTTGAATGTAACTTTATTTTTTAAAATTCTAATTCAAAATATTAAATAATAAATATTATTTATTTATTTTTATCGTGTTAAAATTATAGGTTTTGATAGTTTTACTTGATTACGTGAATTGGACTATTAAAAAATAGTGGATATTTTTTATTTTTTATTTTTAAAATGAAATTGTGAGTAGTTAAAATTATGCCTGAATTTATGTTGAATAATTTGTCTATTTTGAAGTAAATAGTAATTTATTAATTTTTATATTATTACAGTTGAAGTGGCACGTTTGGCGGATACCCTATTAGTAGTGCTAATATAACACACAGTTTCTAATTAAAAAATTATTTGATATTTTTCGTTTTTAATATGACTGATGTGATATGCTCACTAACTGGATTTTGCATTGCATGCGCTTTTTCTTTTCTAAGTATATAAAATTAAAAATAAAAAGGTTTTTTCCTAAAATTAAAATACAATTTACGTAAGTGGAAAGAAATCAAATGAATAATGTAGATGCAGAAAATTGTCGGTATTACTACAAATTTAAGTTACGTAAAATTAAGTATAGTACTTCTTATACAATAGGGCTAAAATTAAGTAATAATTACAGCTAACCATTAAAAAATGCATAAAATCATAAAATTTAAAGTACGTAATATCCATTTTAGAAAGAAAAACGAAGTTCAATATAAATTTCATCTGTACCAACGAGGAAGACAAGTTTTGATAATCAAAGAATTTGTACATATTCATTCTTAATAGTTCATTTACAATTAATTAATCACCACGATCACTGTTGTGCAATGCGATGCATAACAATTGGAATTAAAATTATACGTTTTGATAAATATTTTAATCATGCGATGAGCATGAATTTTTTGAATCACTCTACTTTTTTTGCAATAACTGTAATATATGATATTATAGATTTTTAATAATTATTTACAATGATGCAATCTCCTATGCATAAATTATATTAATTATGTAATTCAATATTCATATTCAATATATTTATCATTTATAATATTATATCAATTATTTATTATACATAAATTTAATTATTCTCATGCATCACACGGGTGTAGTACTAGTCACATATAAATTTTGTTGGCTAGTTGACCAAACCGTTGTTAAATTTGTCAAGTAATCAAAATATCCCAATGTTTTAAAATTCATTTATATCTTGATCTTTAATAATATTAAATCCATTTTATTGTACTATTGTTATTAAATAATTCAAAAAAATTGTTCATTTTATGTTTTCCCAAAAATAACATGAAAATTCTTTCAAAAAAGATAATATGAAAACTAGCAAAATATTTTTTTATATTAATCTTAATTTTAGTGAGACATAATACGATATGAAAAGGTGAATAATTGGAAAACAAAATTACAATATTGAATGAAATTAATTATCTTAATCGAATCACAATTCATAATCTCAACACACACAAAATTCCTCATTCCAAAGTCCACAATATTCAGAAAAATTGAAAATAATTTCTACTTTTGTCAGAACTATCGTATGCCATTTCCGACTTGTTTCTTGCCTGTATTTAGGCACAATTTAGTGTTAGCTGCTGCAAGCGCTTTGTGCTAAATAAACTATAACTTCAACCTTCGTATCTTGAGAAGCGGATGCTCAGAAATCTCTAAGCACCTACAGTTAAGAAGAAAAATATACTTGTTGGTGACATTAGAAAAAGAATACAAATATCGCAAAGGAAATTGATATATAACCGTAATCAATTAGGTTGAGGCACGAATATCTCGCTAGCTCTCTTTGAGGAGATTCTAGGCCTCTACGGTGTTGGAAATACATCTCTCACCGGTACAATGGAAAATATGTGAATAGTCCCCTTCAGGATACAACAGCACAATTAAAAATATTGTGTGGTTAATCTCTTTTTTGCACTAAAGAAATAACTCAAAGCTCCCACTACAACACCTTTCTTTTTGCCTTAACTCATCACTCTCTCTCTCTTATTTTTACATGAGCCGATGGCTCCTTGTTTATAGGGATCAAGAGTCCCCACTGTGGACTGAAGCCATAAATGAAGTTCAAAATTGGTTTCTCATAAATTCCCACATTTACAACAAGAAACGTATTTGGTTTAATTTGCAAACTAATGGATTAATATGTCTGTTACGCTTTTATCTCATGAATATCTGCATGATATAAATTAAAACCACTAAATTAATGTGATTTTTATTTTTCATTTCATTTTTATTATATAATAATAATAATAATAATAATAATAATAATAATAATAATAATAATCACTATCACTTCACTATTACATAAAAGGTGGAATGGATGTGCAAGGGGTATTGAACTTCATTTGTGGCCAAATTCTGCTAAAGATAACGTGCACGCTCTTCATAGAAGGTATGATAAGATCCTATATTGTTTTAATTTTTCTATCTTGAGCTTCATGCTAAAGCTGCAGAGGTTAGATTCTTCTAATGCTTTCGGACTATAGTGGGTGTTAGTGTATGTGTATTTATGAGTATTTATGAGTTTTGATGTGAAATATGAGAGAGAATGAGTGAGATTGAGTGGTGGAGATTTATGTAGTACAGTGGGTCCCAGAAAATATGTGGATGTAATTGGTTTGACTTTTGATGTGAATGTGTTAAAATGTGTAAAAATTTGTTAAAAGTTGTAAAAGAACGGGCGGTATATTTCACACTTAGGGCTTGTTTTATATAAAACAAATTTCACCAACATCGATTTACTTTTTTCTCTCTCATCTTTTTCAACAATTCAAAAATTGATTTGACAATCTGTTTATGGGCTTTTTCTATACACAATATTCTTTCACTAACTCCCACTAACTTTGTTTCTCTCATCATTTTCAACAACTCATATAATTACTTTATATTTTTTAATAAATTCTTCATAATTTTCAACTACACATTTAACACGTGGTTCGAGTAAATCTACATAATATTTCCTAACTAATGCATAGAACAAGGTCTATATTTTTAAATATATCTTCTCCAAATTTCAGCCATCCATTCTACGAAATTCGAGTAAAGAAAACTTATTTTCTATAGAACAAGGCCTAACTTCCATTTCTAGATTGGGGAAGAAATTCCATTTTTCTCCCCTAGATGGTTACACAAATTTTTGGAGATATGTTATATTTCCCCGAATCTGGATGCTTGGAGGAATTCCCTTCACCTTAACAGTTAAAGCATAAAATCATTCTCTGCACAAAACCACCAAAAGAGTACCTCAAATCCAAGAATGGCAAGGATCGAGAAACTTCTTCGCCAGTAATGGATTTTGAAGATGAGCTAGTTGAAAACAAAACTGATGATCACAACGTAAAGAAAGAGATAAAAGAGGTTGTTGTCAATTTTATTCCGCAAGTGAATGGATCATTAACAAGTAATACAGTGATGAATAGAGTGTCGATCCCATGAGGACTAATTTACTTATCACCGGTTTAGGCTGATCTTAAAATAAGTAAATAGAAATACAAAGGTTGAAAATCAATTTGTTGTGACGAGAATTGTAAATAACACGAAAATAAATTGCAAAAATAGAAAAAGTTGTTGAATGGAGAGTGGAATTTGGAAATCCCGATTTATCTTTAGACATCCAATTTGATTTCTCCTCTCAATTTCTATGCTAAAGTTGTGTTAAATCGAATTCACGAAATTAATTTAGTTTACCTCTCTCGAGTTCAAATCAATCCTATTTAATTAAGTCAACTACCATATCTCTCTGTATAGTTTGAATAAGTTTGAATAAGTCTTAATTAAATTACATCGTTCATTCCAACTAATGAAATGAGTTGTTCATATTAAAAGGTAAATAAATAATGAAAATAAAAGAGTTCAGCGCGAAGTTTAGGTTAGAATCAAGTGTGAAGAGTAGATCTTGCACCAAGCATCAACTCCCGTCTTGACTCTCTTCCCAAACCATGTAAATTTCTCTCTAATTGGCTTGATTATGGTGTGTTTTGCTCTCCAATAATCCTCCACCAAAAACTCTCTAACTTTTGTGGCTTTCTCCTCCTTCTATAGGCATCAATAGGTCTCCAAAAGGCTACAAATTTTGTGTACAACAAGTCACCTAAGCTGACAAAAAAAGGACTCCTAACTAAATAAGGAAATTTTCTACTCGTGGAGATATGGCCGCACGTCTCAGCTATTACGGTCGTACGCTTCAATCTGTTAAATTTGTGCACTTTATGCTCCAAGGTTATGGCTATATGTCTCAATGTATATGGCTATAAATCATCTTGATACGGCTGTACGCTTCAATCTGTACGGCTGTATACTGCCCTCGGGTGGATTTTTGCTCTTTTCTTCAGTTTGAGTGGGTTACGGCGTATGTAATTATTGTTATGGCCGTATGGAATTTATAGCTGAGGTCCTCCAACTTCCATTTTCTTTCATTTTGATCCCCAATTTTTTTTTTTTGTTTTTGCACTTTTTGGTCCTTTTCACTTCTTTCCACTCCTTTGTAATGCCGTCCATCCATATTGGCTATTCACCTAAAATCGACAAAATTAAACGTACTAGGCACTCTAAAATGCTTATAAAAATTATGAAATAAACACAATTTAAAATACTTATCAAACCCCCCAAATTTACCTCTTGCTCGCTCTCGAGCAAGAAACTCAAACAAAACACAGGAAACACTAACTCACAAAACTATTGACCACAAAACATAGACTTGACTCATAACATGTCAAGTATTGTATTATTCGCCTCAAGTCAACAAAATACTTATAGAACTCCAGCCAAACCAAATAAGCAAATACAAAACTATTCACTTACCATGTACACAAAATACTCTGTGTGTGCGCTAGTCATTGCTCAACTCAAATCTATGCCAAGATCTAATCAAAGTATGCTCAATACAAAACCATTTCCATATTTTCTAGTGGTAAGATTTTGCTTTTCTTATCCCACTCGTAGGATTTGCTCCTCATGCTTTTCTCTCAATTCCTAGGGTATTCTTTAAATGAGGTGTTCTACAAATAAATCAATATATTTTTCAACACTAAATGTTAAGTAAAATTGACTGGATATTAAAAGAACTACAGCTGTCCATCGATCCATCTTTACTCCAAGTTTCCTAACCTCTAGTCTTTGAGTCTTTTCCCGATACTTCAAACTCCTATCAATTTTTTTTGCCGATTTTTCCTCTCTTTTCCTTTTTTTTTTTGTTTTTTTAGAGGGGTATGATATGCAAATGCAATGCCCCAACAATAATGCTTTCTCAAGGACCCATGTAGCGAGTTTTAGATTGATGACTCCGGAGCTCGTCACTCAAGGCAGCAGGTAAAATACCCTTCAAACTTAATCTCTCGAGTCAATGAGTCAAGAAAATGGGGCACAGATGAAATGAATACAAATGATGTCACACTCTCTTCTTTTTTAAAAAAAATTAAATTTATGTTTAATGGGAAAATGATAGCATTGGTCAGTGCCAACTCAAAGGAAAAGCATCAAGACATCAAACTATAGTTCCTCGAACATAGAGCCACTAGCTTTACCACCCCTAACTTAGGCTTTAAGCTAGTTTGATCCTATAATTCAGTTTGGGGAAGATTACTTATTGCTAAGGGTCGAATGGTTAATTGCAGGTAATAATAGGGAATGCACCATTTAGATTACACCCCATCATAAATCTAAGTTATACAGTGACCATGTGTTCGAATAAAGTTTAGCCGTGTACCAATAAGTGAAAAGAATTTTTTTTTTAAAAGATCATGTGATGTTTAAAAGTCCAACTGGTATCCTATTCAATTATGCCTAAAAGAAACAATCATCGGCAATATACTACTTGGCCAACGTACACAAGAGAAATTTTCTTTTCTTTTCTTACAACTCATAATTAAACATACATGCAAAAATTAAAATCACACACCCAAATTTAAAACCAACATTATCCTCAATGTAAAAACTAAGATAAAAGAAGAGAAAAGTTACTGAACGTCCCAACGGATTAGTTGTGGCATCAAGGGGACGTTGGGTCCTTGTGATTTAGGTTTGATCTATGATGGAAGTCCTGGAAAACACGCACCTCATGAGAAGCACTCATTTTATTAAAAATAAACATGCATGCACACTACAAAAAACATATGAAAAATAAAGCCAAGTACGCAAAGCACACATAGAGATAAATAAAGAAAAGGAAAGAAACATTGGGTTGCCTCTCAATAAGCGCTTTATTTATAATCTAGAGCTCGACTTTGCATGACAATGATCATGGACGTTTGAAGCGGATTTGCGAAGCCTTATTTTTATTGACATTGCCTTCCGAATTCTTTTCCAACTTTTTCTTCTTCCATTTAGGCATCCACAGTTCATGCAGGTTGCTCTGAGCTTTCTTATCTGGCTTGTCTGGCTCAACATCCTCTTTTTTTACTCCCTCAATATTAAAACAACTTTCACGTCCTGCTTTTCTTTGTTGGTGAAGGATGTTGATTGTTACATTGTCCTCGTCAACCCTCAAAACTGGCTCTCATTTTTCCACATCAATTAGTGTTCGTGTAGTGGCTAGGAATGGACGTCCAAGAATGAGAGGCATTCTGCTATCCTCTTTAATGTCCATTATCATAAAATCTACCGGGAAAATAAATTTTCCCACGTTTACCAGAACATCCTCGACTATGCCATATGCTCGTTTGATTGTTCGATCAGCTAACTGTAATGTCACTGTTGTCTGCTTTGGCTTACCTAATCCAAGTTTCTTTTAAATAGACAATAGCATTAAATTTACATTGGCACCTAAATCACATAAAGATCCATTAAAATTTATATTACTAATATTACAAGGGATAGAAAAACTCCCTAAATCCTTTAGTTCAGATGGCAGCTTATTCTGCAAAATTGCACTGCATTCTTCTGTTAATGCCACAGTTTCAAACTCTTCCAATTTTGTTTTCTTTGAAAGCATCTCTTTCATGAATTTCAAATATAGTGGCATTTGAGCTAGAGCATCTTCAAATGAGATGTTTTTGTGTAGTTTCTTAAAAATCTCCAGAAATTTGGCAAATTGCTTGTCAAGTTTGCTCTTTTATAGTCTTAGTGGAAATGGAATGGGTGGCACATAGGCTTTATTGGAGTTGCAGCCTTCTTCTCAACTTCTTCGATTTTCTCCTTAGCATTAACATCAACCAATGGTTCAGTCTCCTCTTTATCCTTCCTTTGTTCCTCAATTATTGACCCTTGGGGCACTTTCCTAGGCCTCTTGACATTAATTTTAGGTAATTGTAGCCCACTTCTCGCTGTTATTGCTTGTACCTAAACTCGCTTTGCTAGTGCTCGTAGCCTTTGAGGGAAAAGAATTGGGAGAACATAAGCCTTTGGTAGAATGTAGGGCACAGGTTCTTCTGCAACTGGCTGCACTTTCAGCTTTTCTCTCACACTATAGATGGCATTTGCTTGTTCTCTTCGATTTGTTTCTGTATTACTTGAGAATGCTCCATAAGGTCTTTCTGACAATTGTAATGCCATCTGCCTAATTTGACCCTCTAATTTCTTTATGGAGGCTTGTTGGTTTTGACAGTTCACTTCAATTCGTTCCAATATCTTATCTATCTTCTACATGTATTGTTCGAACATATCCTCCAAACTTGGCTTTTTCTCAAGTAGAGGGTAGTTATTAGAGCTATCCCCATATCTGAGATTTGGGTGAAGTTTCCACCCTAGATTGTAGGTATGAGAATAACGGTTGAATTGTTGCTTGGTGTTGTCTCGTACAAAGTTCACTTGCTCACCTTGAGCTCCCAGTAGCATGCATTCAGTAATATGATGCTTCGCCCCACAATGTCCACATATCAAACTTGACTGAATAGAGTGCGCACCTTGAGTTTGTGCTCTCACTAGGGGTTCCACTTATTTTGTCAATGCGACTATCTGGGCATTTGTGGCTGCTTGTGAATCACTTCTATATGCCTCGAGTTTCTTCTTCAACATCACTCTGTTAGATGGGAACAGGGTTTGTGTCTTTGCAATCAGTCCAAGTAGTTCCCAAGCTACATTCATCCTCTTGTTTGTGATTGACCAATTTGATGAGGCGTCCACAATAGATTTGAATTGCAGAGCTAAACCTAAGTAGAAATACTAAACTTGTGCCCCCTTTTCAAATCCATGACTGGGACATTTTCTTAGCATACCCTTATATCTATCCCATGCCTCATGAAAGCTTTCTTCATCATATTGTTGGAACGTTGAGATATCCAACTTCATTTTAGCTAGTTTGCCCCAAAAAAATACGTGTTGCTAAATTTTCTGGCCAAATCGTCCCATGTTGTTATGCTAGCATCCGGTTCGGACTCAAACCATTCCATCGCACCATCTCTCAAAGTATAGGGGAATAGGCAGAGCCTTAGACAGTCGTCATCAATTCCATCAAATTTGAAGTTTTGGCACGTCCTAAAAAATTTGGCAAGATGAGCGTTTGGATCTTCATACACTAACCAGTAGAATTGATGGCTAGTACTGAATAAGTTGATGATTTCTACTCTCAGCTTGAAATCATTTCTCCCGAATGGCAGATATACAATGCTAGACCATGTTGGGGTTGTAGATCGGGTCAAAAATTTAGTGATGGAAAAATCTACCCCATCATCATCTTGAACCTCCTCTTCTTTACCTTTCGGTTTCGCATTCCTTCTATTTATCAAAACAATCCTTCTGCGTGCCTCTTCTTCTACTCTTAGTCTTTCTTCTTCCTATACTCTCTGTATTGCTTCTTCTCTAAAGTGTGCTTCATGATTAGTTTGCATTTAGTCCTAAGTGTGCGTTCGATCTCAGAAGTGAATTGCTCTAGAATTCCTCCTTCGGGTCATGCACCAAATGCCAATTTCTGCAAAAAAATTTAAAAAAAGCAAGTATCAAAATTCTTTTATAAACAAAAACTAAAATTAAACTAAAACAAAAATTTAAAATTTAAAAAAACACGATTACTATAAACCAATTTTAAATAAAAATAATCCCCGGCAGCAGCGCCAAAAACTTGTTGTCAATTTTATTCCGCAAGTGAACGGATCGTTAACAAGTAATACAGTGATTAATAGAGTGTCGATACCACGAGAACTGATTTATTTATCACCGGTTTGGACTGATTTTAAAATAAGCAAATAGAAATATAAAGCTTGAAAATCAATTTGTTGTGATGAGAATTGTAAATAACACGAAAATAAATTGCAAAAATAGAAAAAGTTGTTGAATCAATTGAGAGTGGAAGTTGGGAATCCCGATTTATCTTTAGGCATCTAAGTTGATTTATCTTCTCAATTTCTATTCAATTTCTATGTTAAAGTTGTGTTAGATTGAATTCACGAAATTAATTTAATTTACCTCTCTCAAGTTCTAATCAATCCTATTTAATTAAATCAATTACCATATCTCTACGTATAGTTTGGATAAGTCTTAATTAAATGTATTAACGTGCGTAGGAATTCACGTATACAAGCCTGTCACACAGGTGATCACAACAATTATAAAAGTCTAACTCTAACTTTTATGTAAATTGCCGAATTTTACTACGTGATCTATGTACCTAACTCATCTCTTGGTGTGTTAGAATTCACAAATTGATGATTTAATGAATTAAATCATACATTTAATGTAGAAGTAAAATCGATACATAATAATAAGAGCTCCGGAAATTGAGAGTTGAAATCAAATAATCAATCTAAATTACATCGTTCATTCCAACTAATGAAATTAGTTGTTCATATTAAAAGGAAAGTAAATAATGAAAATAAAAGAGTTCATCACCAGGTTTAGGCTAGAATCGAGTGTGAAGTGTAGATCTTGCACCAAGCATCAGCTCCTGTCTTGACTCTCTTCTCAAACCATGTAAATTTCTCTCTAGTTGGCTTGATTGTGGTGTGTTTTGGTCTTCAATAATCCTCCACCAAAACCTCTCTAATTTTTGTGGCTTTCTCCTCTTTATATAGGCATCAATAGGTCTCCAAAAGTCCACAAACTTTGTGTACAACAAGTCACCTAAGCTGACCAAAAATAGGACTCCTAACTAAACAAGGAAATTTTCTACGCGTGGAGATACGACCGTACGTCTCAGCTCTTACGGCCGTACGCTTCAATCTATATGGCCATATACTACCCTGGGGTGGATTTTTGCGCTTTTCTTCAGCTTCGGTGGGTTACGGCCATATGTACTTATTGTTACGGCTGTATTGAATTTACAGCTGAGGCCCTCCAACTTCCATTTTCTTCCATTTTGATCCCCAATCTTCATTTGTTTTGTACTTTTTGGTCATTTTCACTCCTTTGCAATGCTGTCCATCCATGTTGGTCATTCACCTAAAATAGACAAAATTAAACGTACTAAGCACTTTGAAATGCTTATAAAAATTATCAAATAAACGCAATTAAAAAGACTTACTAGACGCCTTTATTTTATTCTTTCTATAGCTATTTTGATTTGAGCTTTATATATGTTCTTTGTTTTCATCGTAAACATTAGTGATAGCAATCGAGATGGCAAAGATAATGATGGCTCTCAACAAAAATCAGTGGGGCCAAGCGTCTAATTGCAATTCATGCTGGGAAGCCAAAGCGTAGTTTAAGGCATTCGCTAAGAACTGGAGTCGATAAAGTTAATTGACTTAGTTTGAGTGAACAATTACTTGAAAAAGCTGCATCATCTTATGGAAAGGATGTTGTGAGTTGGTTATTAGTTACACAAATATATCATCATTACATTGGGAAATCAATTTGAGCATGTGTTATATATGATAGGCCAATTCTTGTATTTTAAAGACTTATATCATCAACCATATTTTTCCTTCGATTTTCTGTATCACTTTTCTAGGTTCACACAGACGAATATTCTAAGAGTTTTTCTAAAGGGATCACGAGTGACTTCAACAAATTTTAAGCCAATTACTTGGTGGACGCATGGTGCTCAGATGGTTGCCTTTAATATGCAGGTTAGTTTAGAAATCTTGGCATTTCTTTTACCATCGACTCCTTAAAGGATTTTTGGTGTAATCTGATGTTATCATTGTTAGATATTTTCTCAAATTTATTTTAATTCGGTCTTACTGCAAGTAATTTGCCGCCTTGACGTTTGTTTGCCACTTCACGACGTGGGTCGAGGGGGCAGCGCCCCTCGTGGGGGCTCGGGGCAACGCCCCCAAAAGGTAAACGGAAATTTCGATTGTTGGATGAAGGATTGTTCATTTGAAAAGTTGTGTCTGTATAATTAACAGACACACTGCTTCGTTTGACAGACACACCTCTTCGAAGAGTCATATCTCTTCGAAGAGACACCTCGATCCGTTTGAAAAGGTACGTCCCTTTCCAATAGGCATAACCATGCTTATATATTCGTCATTTCTGGCCATTTGCAAATAATCTGAAATAAAACAATATCACGCATTCTAAACCTGCATTTGGCTTCATCAGTTTTATATCCGAGTCTCTCTTCGGTTTGATCAAACGTGTCACTATTTTGATAAATTATATTTTTAATATTTTAATTCAAGAATTTCTATAATATTTTTATTATATTTTTTATATATTTTTATTGGTTATTATTTACTTATTCTGTTAGGAGTCACAATGAGGTAAAAATGATAAAAAGGATGAAAAATCATACTTCTTGAAAATGAAGGATCTCATGGCAATTCTACAAAATTTCTCTTCATATTGGCATCTCCGGGTGATCATTCTGCTAGTGGAAACATGCATAAGTGGAGACAAAAGAGAAAAGAGAAACATCATTATGGCCCATCATTAAAGGACATAATCATCACATTTCTTTTTCTTTTTTGACTTGCAGTTTGGTATTTGGAAGTGGATTCTATAGCTATATATAAAGAAAAGTAGGGAATTTTAGTCTATTTTTTTAATTAGAATAATTAGTTTTCCTCCTAAAATCATGCCCTTTACTGTCTTTAGATTTTCTCTTTTTTTTATTAATTAATAGTCAATCCCTAACAAATAAATTAGCTAATCATTATCTATATTAAATCTTATCTTACCAAAATAAGGAAATTTATATAGTAAAAATTAGATTTTTTCAAATCTCCACATGTTTTTATATTTTTATATTTTCATTTTTTTATTAATTCTTAATCTATCCTAACAAACAAATTAATCAATCATTATTTATATTAACTACTAAGTGTTAAATCTAAATTTCACTTTTTCTGTATAAGTATTGATAATTTTTAATTTTTAATTTTTAATCTAAATCTAAAGATTTATATCTATATTATTTAGAATAAGGGCCTTTTTTATAAATAATTAACCACGAAACAAAAATTAATTAAGATTAAAAATTTCATTAAGATTTGATTATTGTGCAATATAAAATTAGCATTCATTGAATTTTTACACAAAATAAAAATAAAAGTATAAAATTAAAATTTAAAAATTAGATTTACCAACTAATTAATTTTTGAAATAATTAATTATTTTAATAAATAATTAGCTAAGGAACGAAAGCTCATCCAAATCAGAAAATTAATTAAGATTAACAATTTCATTAAGATTTGATTATTGTGCGATACAAAATTAGCATTCATTGAATTTTTACAAAAAATAAAAAGAAAAGTATAAAATTAAAATTTAAAAATTCGATTTGACCCACTAATTAATTTTTGAAATAATTAATTATTTTAATAAATAATTAGCTAAGGAATGAAAGCTCATCCAAATTAGAAATTTCACTAAGATTTAATTTTTACGTAATACAAAATTAGAAATCGTTAAAATTTTACATAAAAATTAAAGAAACGTATGGCATGATTAGATTGGTCCCTTTATTTAATTTTAGAAATAATTAATTATTTTCAAAAATAAAATTGGCTAAAAATGAAAATTAATTAAAATTAGAAATTTTTGAAGATTTTATTTTAGTGTCATAAAAAATTAAAATTCATCAAATTTGTATACAAAAACTAAAAGAAACATGTAACGTTAATTTTTGTCAATTAATCATGCAATTGTAACATTAGTCCAATATTTTTAATTAATTGAATCTTTAGCTATTTCTATATCAATATCTTTTAAATTGGAGATACTGCTCAGTTTAAATAATTAATTGATATCTTTAAATAAGTTATTCCAACCTAATTTTTAATTATAATGTTACACGTCTCTTTTAATTTAAATAAAAAGAACTATAAATTCACTCGACAAAGAATAAATTCATTACTTTAGAAATAATCAATACTTTTTAACAAAAATGATTATTTTTAACAATAATTAATTAAAAATTTTAAATTAATTATAATTATTTTATTAAAATTAGCTAAAATTAATTATATTGTGAAGATTTAATTCAATATATTTCAATCGATAAAGATTAATGTAAATTAAGTATATCGATAGGGGAGAAAAGTATAATTAATTGAAAAAAATAGTAAAAATTCATTTAATTCCTACGGTCAACAAGATTTTCCCAAAACATTAAAAAAATATTTTAAATTGCAACGCATCTTTTTAAATTATAAGATGTTTTTAAAATTATATTCATACAATTCCTGAAAGTACTCATATTAAACTAATTATTATCGAAATAATAAGCTAAAAATGAAAATTAATTAAAATGAATTGTGTGGTAATTAATAAAAATTAATTATGCTACCAAGATTTAATTGGCAGTATTATTAATTATTATTTATATTAAATACTAAGTATTGAATAAAAATTTTATTCTTCTGCATAAGTATTGATAATTATTATTTTATTATATTTTTTTAATCTGAATCTAAATATTTATATCTATATATAGAATAAGAGACTTTTTATATATAATTAACCGTGATATGAAAATTTATTATTAAGAAAATAAAATTAATTAAAATTAGAAATTTCATTAATATTTGATTATTGTATAATACAAAATTAGCATTCATTAAATTTTTACAGAAAATTAAAAGACAAGTATAATATTAAAGTTTAAAAATTTGATTCGATCCACATAAAAAATACTTATCAATGGTGAAAGAAAATTCTAATAAAAAATGTGTTGGACTCACTTATTGTGAAGAAACAATTATATAGTTTCTTCGCATTATTAAAGTTTTTTATTTTTTTATTTTTTATATGATCCGTTTTTTAAACCATTAATAGGAGTCAATACAATATTTTGAATTGTTAAGAAAAGTCTGTTGATTGATCGTACTTTTCGCATACTATTTTTTGCCTTGCATCATTTGGTTTTAATACTAATATATTCATTGTGAATTATACTTCATTTGTGTGGTTGATTAATATTTTTAGGTCACATAGTTGGATTAATTTGTAAAAGTCCAACATGTTTTATAACTTTTTCCACTAGATTAATTTGTAATACAACTATTACTGTTTACAAGTATAAAATAGATTAAAATATTAATTCACCCAATTCAATTGATTGTTTTCGG
Source organism: Jasminum sambac (assembly GCA_018223645.1). Taxonomy (NCBI): domain Eukaryota; kingdom Viridiplantae; phylum Streptophyta; class Magnoliopsida; order Lamiales; family Oleaceae; genus Jasminum; species Jasminum sambac. The sequence goes on from CP073643.1 coordinate 11,365,276, forward strand.
CAAATTGTTGAAATATTTGTTGAAACAATTATTTCTTTCTTTACACGGGTAAATTGTTTTTCCTTTTTTTAAATTAATTTTTATACCATTAGGTTGAGACAACATGATTTTTTAAATACTCAACGTAAATCTACGGATCGATCGTACTTTATTCGCACTATTAAAGTTTTTTCTTGGATCATTTATTTTGTGCCTACATAGAAAATACTTTTAAGCGGTGGAATAAAATTCCAATAAAAAAAGTGCCGAACTCATTTCGTGTAAAGAAATAATTATAGTTTCTTCGAAATAATAATTTTTTCCTTTTTTTTTGAATTATCAAATTTTTAAACCATTAGTACGAGTGGACACAATATTTTAAACAGTTAAGATAAATTCATTGAGTGACTATACTTTCTTCACGCTATTAATTATTTTCTTTTGATCATTTAGTTTTTATTCTTATATGTTCATTATAAAAATTAATTATACTTCTTTTGTATGGTTAATTAAAATTTTTAATTCACATAATTCATCACAATTACAAAAGTCCAATAAACTTTCTAAATTTTTTGTAATAGATTAATTTGTAATGCAGTTATTACTATTTATAAGCATAAGATAAATTAAAATATGAATTGACCTACTTTGATGGATTATTTGAGGTCATTGTTAAAATGATTATTATTTCTACGTGCTGATAATTTTTTATGTTTTGTATCGTTAATTTTTTTATACATTTTGGTTGAGTCGACACAATTTTTAAAATTGTAAAGATGAATTTGTTGATTGATTGTACTTTCTTCGTACTTTTAATTTTTTTTTCCGTGGAACGTTTATTTTTTGTGCCAAAATGTTCACATGTTAACTTAATAAATTAGTGCCTCATTGTTCCAATTGACACCTCAATCTTGAATCAATGCTATTAGTTAGGGGACATTGAAGTAGAAAAATTATGAGTATGAATGTGTTCTTATTCTAATTGTATCATAATAAATTATATATGTGTATATATATATATATATATATATATATATATGGAAAAAAAAAAGAAAATGGAGATTTAAAACTAAAGTATATATTTATTGAGTTAAATTATCAAAGATTAGATTTAAAATTGTAATTATCTTGTGAGTACTGACACCATCATTTTTATAATGGGCCGAATTGGAATGAGATAAATTATATTATATTTTATTATTTTTATTTTTCTAATTCACATAGAGTTATTACAATTTTAAAGTATGAATCAAACAATACGGTAGAGAAATATGGCTTTTAGGTGACTATTAGTTGTTTTGACATTCTAATTCTTATGATAATACAATATTCAATCAATATATATGAAAAAATGGATGTTAAAAAATTTGTCTCCCATACAATGCACAGGTGAAACAGTTAGTGTTTAAATAGAAATGGTATATTACAGTTTCAAGGGTGACACGTAGGAAGCGTTTAAAGTTTGTAATATATGATGACGATAATCATGAACCACCACAAATGTCATCTATAAAGTGTTTAAACTTGTAGTTTCATACTTATCAATGGCATCAGGTATGTTATTCATTTCATTTGATTTTTTTACGCAAAACCTTTATGTCATTATGGTTTGATATGTGAAGTGAATGATTGTGCTCTTATATTTATCCAAGTATAATGTTCCCATCACAAATTTGGTGGAGTTATACAAATTGATTATATGTAGCATTTATGCATTAGTGGCACTATACTTTGAAAAGGTAACTCAACGTACCTATTAGTCGGAAATTACACTTTAATGAGTTTCATTAATTATATCTGAAATATAATATTATTTCTAATATTTGGAGGTTTCTTATACTAAAGCGCCAGTGTTTGTGTAAAAGTGATGTTGGAGATATTCCGCTCATCTAAACATTTATTTATTGTCTAAGTACAATTCAATTGTATAATAACGCAAATTTTTATATTCTATGTAACAATTATGGATGTGTATTATATTAGAGTACATTCATCATTTTTTGTCAAAAGATGAAGATGTTTCTATTTTTTATCTTGTGTGTTATTGTTGACTGTTATTGATGGTTTTATGTTTTGGATTACTTTAATTATTGATGTCACTAAGAGTATTGTAAATTAAGTTTGTGCTTGTTGGGTGAGTTTTCCCAGTTATTTGTATGATGAATTGGTACAAAATAGAGGATAACTCTGTCGAAATTTTCTAAAAATTATTTCATTAGTTATATTAATTAAGTTTATTGTTTCGACTCATTATTTATTTTATTTTTTTAAGGTCTTTTATTAATACGACTAATATCTATTAATACTATTATTAGCTAAAAAATTATACTCCCGTGCAGCGAACGGGTAAAACAGCTAGTATGAGTGAAGGCCATGATATGTGAGAGGATATATGCAGAGAGAAGGAGAGCACATGGAGAGGGAATTGTATTCATACAGTTAGACTAATACATGTAATACGAGAGAAAAAATCAAAACACGTATTAGAGATAGTTTGTAGAAATACATAGCTTTCAAGAAGTAAGCGCAATTGGAGATATTGGGAGAAAGGAAAGGAGAAAATACCGAAGGAAAAACACATCAACCCTTTGAAAACCGGTTATGTATTTCTATGTTTTCTCTATTGTAGTGCTCGCATTTAGATTCATGTATAGCTAACTTTTTATCCTTAGGACGAACAATTAATCCTCCTTGTGAACTCTAGTATTTTGTTATTGGATTTAATAGTATGTGATTGATTTGTCGTTAATTTTATGTTGTTGATCTTATAAATTTATCTTTTTAATCAATTGATAAATTATAAATTAGCTTGTATCAGATTTGAGAAATAAAAACACAAATTAGAATAAACAATATAGAACACTAATTTAGACAAGATTTAGAGATAAACTTGTGGTTAGTGCGATCTTTAGCTGAAGTTTCGTCGTAACCTATTTGAATTTATTGTGTGAATGCGTTTTAGAGGGTTGAAAACGAATTTATTTAGAGATAAATAAATTAGCCTAATAGAATAGAAATATTTATCATCGAGAGTGGTAAATATTTATTTGAGTAAATTCGATCGTTGACGAAAATAAAATCACTACTTGAATCCAATTACGTGTACTAGAGGAATCAAAGTTGGTGAAATTGTAAGTCCCAAGTCTTGTAATTCTATCATTGTCTATTTATTCATCGCAAATATTTCATTCTTGCTATTTAGATTTTATATTTAATTTGTAATATTTTATTTTCATTGAAAAACAAATCAACTTTCGAATTGTCTTTTCAAATAAAGTATAAAATTGATAACTTTGATAATTAAATCAAGTTTTTGTGGGATCGATGCTTGGACTTCAAAATCAGTTTACTACTTGTTCGACCCATATACTTGTGGAATTTATTTTGACAATTTCACAACGAACATATTTGAATCAAACGAAGAACTCCATTGTATCCTGACGGAGATTTTCTCGAGCCCGAAGTGATATTGAAAAGGGGAGAAACATCTCTTAAAAGATAGCAACGTTACGTGCCCTAGAGTTATTTCATTGATATTTCACACTTAATTTCTCAACAATCATTTCTTAGCTAATCTTTTATTTGCATTACAAGGCTCAATCTCTACATGTCCTCTCTTATTTCTTAAGCATGTATTCAAATTGGATTTTTTTATATTCTAATCCAATAGGGATATGGGAAATCTCTGTCGATGATGCACGGAATGTTTATATCCAATGGAGGTCGTGGTCTGCTTTTGCTCAAATACCCACATGGGTACAAAACCCAGGCCATGTGGCGCCCTCTAGTGGCACCTTCTAGTGGCACCACATCATCAACAATTTTTTTAGATCTACGTTTCCCTGATGATGGGGGTCTCACCGGCCCCCACGAATTTTTTCCCCCGACTATGGGTACCATAAGGTACCCACTGTTGGTACCAGATCAAAGCTCGATTGTGGTTATGTGAAGAAACCTGATTTGCTTATGAAGGCATGTTGAAACAATGAGGTCTTCGATCCAAAATTACCAATATTAATTTTAAATTGTATTAAAATATTTCGCTTCTCACTATACCCTTACTTAATATGTGTTGCTTTCAATTACAATAAACTATCATGATTTAATGTAAGGGTATATTTCAAAATATAAAACTAAATATTGTTTTTCTAATAAGATTAATTGTAATTTTTAATTCGGTATAAAAGTCAAAGTAAGACTATCTTCTTCGTATATAGGGAAGACGAAAAGAGTAACAATGATGCAAAAATTATGTTGACTTAGACATAGAAAATACTACAAAAAATTAAGCCTTTAGGGGTAGCCGGTCACCCTTATAGGTTCATGCCTGTAAATCTTTAGAGACGATATGCTATTATATCGTCCCTAAAAGTCTACATGCACGGACCTGTAACCTGTTACATTGTCCCTAAAAGTCTACAGGTGCGAACCTATATGGCGATAGACCGCCTCTAAAGACCTTAGGAAAATACTTGATGTACACACAAAATTTGTGTGGTAACTTACTACACACTAGTACACAATGGGTTTAGGGTGGCGGTTGTTTTGCATTAAAGGTGGCGGTTCATTGAATGCCACAAAAAATGGCGACACCCAAAGTCGAAATTAGGGTGGCGGTTCCAAAAACGCCACCCAAAAAAGATAGGGTGGCGGTTGTTTCACAACCGCCACCTTATATATTTGTTTTTTTGTTTTTTTTATTAACTTAGGGTGGCGGTTGTTGTGAAACAACCGCCACCCTAAGTTAAGTTAGGGTGGCGGTTGTTTCACAACCGCCACCCTAAGTAGCCATTGAATTTTTTTTTAATTTGTAAACTTTTGGGTGGCGGTTTTTATTGACAACCGCCACCCAAAATCAATTTTTTTTTTTTTAAAACCTGTATTAATATCCCATTGTATGTAGAAGCACTACATGCTAAAATCATTTCACCTAAACCCAACAAAATGACCTGCAATTAAACCAACCACATGCAAGACCATTCACAACCAATAGCAAGTAACCATTTCCTTCCGGGGTCACTTGACATGGATGCAAAGTATATATTTAGCCACAATACCGACTAATTAACAAATAAAGTAAATACAACATACTGAAACAAGTAGAAGCAACTTCAACACAACTGTATAAAAGTACACAACTCCATACCCAATTCCATGACTACATGAAGATACAGATGGGCACAATGCAAGAGAATATAAGTAAAACTAGAAGGAAAATAAATTGAAACCTATAAATTAAATGATCATTTCATAACTTCTCGAAAGAATTCAACCCAAAGTTCTCGTACCATATCGACGTTCTCCTGAGAATACTCTTCAGCGCCATACACCTATAAGTGAAATAATGAAAGATAATCAATTCCATACATACCCAATAAAGTACTCAATGCTTAAATAATTTACTAATTTACATATTCAATAGCACACTTTTTGTAGATCATCGCCTTGACCATATCATTAGGTCATTCATGTTTTTTATGACGCAGTAACCACACTCATCACCTCCTGGTTGTTGTGTACACTATACTTTGTATGTACAAACGAAACAAAAATAGTCATTACAAAATATCTATTTTGAGAGAAATTCATATATCTTCCAAACAGAAATGAAAAAAGTTATAAAAAAATATTTTCTAGTTAAAAATTATATATGTACATACCGGAATCTGTTTCCATTGAACGCTGCTTCGTCATACACCCATTTTGTCCCACATCACTCTGAAAGCTCTAAAAATTAAAAGTATATGCATAATATTAATATATAAGAAGCGATCTTAACTGGAACTTATCATACAAACCAATAAATAAAATGAAAATCATTGGATATTCTCTTACACACTCATGAGGGACTTGATAACCAAATTTCTCTTCTGATTCGCCAAAGAATCCATTACATATACCGTATTGGTTGAGGGCTCAATGACAAGCAATAACCAGTGGTGACTAATAAATGTGACAATTAGCTTTTTAGTAACATATATATGAACTTCGAACTTATAACATTCACAAATTATAAATTTGAGTGATCTTACTCTTGGTGGTATGGCCCCAAAATATATTTCTTGTCACTTAAGTTGCACAACGCATCATTGATATAACGTGAAGCCTCCATATGCTGAGATCTAATCATAACTCTAGCTATTAGCGACGGATTCATGAAACCAAATGGTATTTCATACAGCTGGCAGTTCCGATGAATGTACCCATTACATAAAATATGAATTTAGAAGTTTATTGAAAAACGAAAAGTAAAAGAGTCATGTAATGTCAAATGGGAATTGAAATCTCACAATTGAAATACTTCCAAAATAGGAGCACTCAACCATTTCATCGCCATGAATTCGGCGAAGTCAGTAGCAGTAACAAAGATATCGGGGTCAGATGATCCAGGATATAAGTCATCGAGCGGGACCTCCAACATATCATTGCCAGTAGGCATCATATTGATCAACTCAACCAATAGCTTACAAGAGTTAGGAAGACCCTGGTACGTTGCTTCATCAACTAGGGCTCGATTTGCAGTTGCTGACATAGCAAAACTTTGAGGCTTTTTCTGGTTGAGGGCTCGATTCTTCTTCTTACTTACAACAGGATCCTGCAACGGTGAAGTAGTTATTACAACGTTACATTAAAGGATTCTAAAGTATTAATTATTATAAATGCTATTACATAATTTTCAAACAAATAAAATAGTAAAAAACTATTAAAAACCGTAGATTAACTTACATTTTCAAACTGAACATGGCTTTTAGGCCACTGAACAAAACTTCCCATGGCATCCCCTAATACCACTAAGTCGTCTCGAACTGGAATGGGAAGAGGCAACTCGCGATATTGCTCAGGAACCATATCAATCCGCACCTTCACATTTCCTTCCATAAGAGGACAACCATGCACAACCATTCCATCTGTAATAGGATAGCAAATCCCCTGTGCGACCTGTTGTATCTGGCTTTTATGTGGTATGCACAGTATACAATCAGTAATTTCCTGTCGGTCCCAAAAATTATCAAACAACAACTATTGCTAGCTCCTACAATAGATTGTGAAGCTGATTATCTATACTATTTTAAACCTAAGTAAAATTAATTCATTATTTATATATAGTATTGTAAAAGGAAAAAATTTCAACAAAATACCGTAATGGCAATGAATGGATCTGGCGCACCCGAGACATGACAAACACTGCTATTACTCGCAGGTCTAGTATTGGCCATCGTTGTTCCCATTCCAGCAGGTACTTGGATACCTAGTTGAATGAGGGTATCAACAACTCTCTGCTGAACTCTACTATCAAATTCGGCATTCAGTTGACTTTGAACTTCCCGTGCAACCCGGCTGTCTAAATCTTCCCGATCGAAATTGTATGTCTTCGATTGTTCAGACGGTTTTCCAAAAACTGCTCTCACACCACCTGCGAATCCACCGTACGTCCTCGGCCAGCCCGGATGATCTTTTTTCCCTAGAGCTGCTGATAGTATGTCGTGCTGTCTGGTTGGGACAAATGTTCCCTCCTCAACTTCTTTAGATTTATCCACCTGTTCCAATCAAAGGTAATTTAAGTGTTAACAGTTATCATTTGGTAAATAATCAATTATATGTACAATTGAAAAGAAATACTTACAATCTTGTCATAAACATCCATAATACCATGGGGATATATCAAACTTCCATCGGGATGAACGTGTAATCTTGCCCGTAAGTAATCCCATGAACGATCACCATGTAAAATGGAATCGCTAACAGCTCCGGAAGAGGATAGGTGCCCTAAGGGGTCATTCTGTGCCCACACCTCCTTCATCCCTACGTAGCCTGCAGACCCCATGTGATGGGGATACTTATTATGTGATTGGCTCGCCCTTGCCTTCTCACTTGTGGCCTTCAAGAAATTAAAATACAATTATTGATCAAACTGCCCTTACATGACTCCCATGAGCCCCGTATCCAAGTATTAATTTATTCCAAAATAGAAAAGAGTGATTAAATGGATAATTGTAATAACTAGAGAAGCATACCTCAAATTGTTTACTCATCGCCCTTTCTTTGAATTGCTCCCAATCTTCAGTGGTAATGAAGTTATAAACATCCATTGGGGAATCATTTCTTTTTTCCTTATTGCGAATCACTTTTTGCACGAGTTTATTCTTAAAATTTCTCATTCTATGCCCAGCTTGTGAAATAACTTTCTTTTTCAATTTGTCATCTTTCAAATTACACGTTGTCTGTAATGTTAAAAAAATTCAACTATTAGCAATACTAATAAGAAAATAACTGCTAACCAGAGCACACAATTGCAAATTGAATATTTTTTACCTTAATGTCTTCCCAAATGGTATTCTTTAGGCCGACTTCCACTTTTCTCCAATCAGAATAATTTATATTTACCTTCGAGCATGCAACTACATCAATATAATGTCGGAATCCCGTGCCACGTAACCCCATCGGCCGATCTAGGTCATCAAAATCATCATCTGTCAAATGAATGCTCTTTCTCTTCCACTTCGACATAGTCGGCAGTCCTTTCGGCCGTCTAGTGCTGCTGTCAGCACACGGCTCTCCTTATGTAGATGAAGATCTAGAATCCGACATCGAAGCGTCCTATCAGCACGTGCCTGCACATTCAGAAAAATATTAACAATCACGACAATAATAAATAAGATGTTGGTTGAATAAGAATACAAGACATGACAAACGTTGTAATTTGAAATAACATATGACGTGCAAATAAATTTAAGTTGTAAAGAAACATCAACGGAATAAAATTTAAATTACCAATTAATAATAACACCGGTCGATCATTCCACGTACTCTCCCTCCTGATGGTCCGAACGTAGGTAATTTGTTCCAGTGTTGTGTTCTTGAGGATCTAATATAGGCAAATCAGATGAAAACGGAGGTGTTTCATCCCAGTGATCATATTCATCTTCATCAACCACATCACCGATCCCAACAATGCGTCTCTTCGCTTGGAGCACAACTGACCACTTTGCATCCACCGGATCAGTAATGTAAAACACTTGCTTAGCCTGTGATGCAAGTATAAATGGATCATTCCGACTTCCAACCCGAGAAAAATCTACCCTACTGAAACCCAATTTGTCAATCGATACACCCCGGGTGTTTTCCACCCACTTGCATCGAAAAACACACATTTGAAATTTCGTGTAATCAAGTTCCCAAATTTCTTCAACGACACCGTAGTACGTATCGGCCCTATTATCATGAGATATTTCCACCTGTGACACTCCGCTGTTTTGCATCATACTTTTATCATCCTGATCTTTTGTATAAAATGTATACCCGTTAATCTCATATCCCTGGTAAGATGTCACACGCGATGCGTGTCCGTAAGCCAACCACTTCACTGTCTCTTCAATCATTTCCGGTGCATGTGTTAATCGGTTCATAACTTTATTTTTGAACCATTTTGGGAAACAACGATTATGTTCACCAACCAACCACCTTTCCCCTTTCAAAGGATTCTCCGTCCTTAAAACTGCCATGTGCTCATCGAAATATGGTTGAACCACAGCAAGCCATATACTCTTCTTAGTCTGCTTAAAAGTCTTATCGAACTGAACTGAAATATCTTTAACTCGTTCGAAAGCCTCTTCCCCGGACAACGGCAATCGTGCGACCCGATTCTCGGTTTTCCCATTGAAATCCTCTTTATTTTTTCGATATCTATGATTTTTTGGAAGAAATATCCGATGATCCATGTACACATTTTTCTTGCAGTTATTCAAATATAGGCTACAAGTGGTATCTTCACACACGAGACATGCTTTACCACCTTTAATTGTATAATCCGACAAGTTACCAAAAGCTGGAAGATCATTTATGGTACAAAAAAGCATTGCACGTAAATTAAAATTCTCCCGGCGATTACCATCAAACACCTCAACACCCTCCACCCACAACCTCCGTAGATATCAACTAGAGGTGCTAAATACACGTCGATATCGTTTCCCGGTTGCTTCGGACCTGAGATTAGCAATGACATCATCATGTATTTGCGCTTCATAGATAGCCAGGGCGCGAGATTATAGATCACCAAAAGTACCGGCCAAGTGTTATGCCGACTGCTCATGTCGCCGTGTGGATTCATTCCATCTGTACATAATCCGAGACGAAGATTCCTATCTTCATCCCCAAAATCACGAAATCTCCTATTGAAATTGCACCATTCATGAGAATCAGCCAGATGTCTTAGTTTTCCATCCTTTTCCTCCCTTCTGCATGCCACACCAATTTCGCTGCATCATCTGCATTTGCAAACAAGCGCTTAAACCGTGGGATGATAGGTAAAAACCATAATACCTTCGCTGGAGGACCGTTCTTGCCCGCTCAATTATCATTGCGGGGTTTTCTCTTATACCTGGAAACCCCACACTTCGGACACACATTCAAATCTCTGTACTCATTCCGATACAAAATACAATCATTTGGACAAGCGTCTATCTTCTCAATCTCCATACCCAATTGGCATAACATCTTCTTTGTCTTGTACGTTGAGTTAGGCAACTCATTATGATCCGAAAGCATATCTACTAAAAGCTCCAATAACGCCGTGAAACTCCGATCACTCCATGCACTTTTTGCTTTCAAGTTCAAGTATTTGAACACAGCTGATAACTTGTTGTATTTTACACAACTAGGGTATAAAGGTTTTTGGGAATCGGCAAACAATTTATCGAATTCATGGGGCCTATCAATGAAATCATCTTGCACGTCGCGCAACATTTCATCCAAACGATCATACTCCACGTTCATATCTATATTTTCCTCAGGCCCGTCGTTGTCACTGCCTAACTTATTTTTATTAATATGGCCACCACCGTTGCCACCACTGCTCGTACCAGACACTATTTGCTCACCATGCCAAAACCAACACGTGTAACCTAACTTAAACCCATTTTTAAACAAATGGTTTCTCACTTCCGCAGGGGTGTCATAACCAACAGCATTATTACACACTGAACAAGGACAAGCAATCTTATCTTTCTTATATTTCTTTCTGTCATCCTTAGCGCATTTGAAAAACTCAATAACTTCGTTTACATATTGAAGAGAAGTATGATCTCCATACATCCAACTCCGATCCATTTCGAACGACGTATAGAGTTATTTTTCCACAAGTAATAAGCATGTAACAATATCATTACGTATAGTCTCGTTATTTTTTGTTTATTAAGCGTGTAATGCAAATGTTCCATTATTTAATCTGCCTTATAACTCCATAGCTAATCGAAAGGATAGGGACCTAAACCATTCGTTATCTATCTGCGTAATATCGAACTGTGATTTTTTGTGTAAGACCAGTATAGTATTTTACTGTAAATTTCGGCAGCATCTCCCCTTAGTTCTCCTAAGTGTGGAATTCACGTAAAACGTAATTCACACCCGGAGAACAAAGGAGAATACTACTGAAATTAACGTAAATACATAACCGTCTACGCAAAATATTAAATTTGTCACAGTTCGATTTGCGCAGATAGATAACAAACTCTCCACTGGGAAAATTCAAAGATAACCTTGTGCATCTTAAATTGAGCAACAATGCGTGCACAGTTAGTGACATACGAGATTATCTTCAAACGGTTTTCTAAGCTCAATGCATGCATGTGAAGTGCGGTGTAATACAATAAATAAAATCAACCCGGGTAACAAAAAGATGAAAAAATAATTCGACAATTCGATTTATTTACACCACAAAATTAATATAGAATGACTATATTAATTAAAATGATATTAAATAGTTCTATTCCATCTTAAATTAATTGCTATAATTGTAATAAATTATAGCACTTATAATTATATAAATATAATGACTACGAAATTGTTATTACTTTTATTGAAATAATAATATTATTCTCATGCTCACTACTAATAAATTATATTTATATAAAATCAATTTTATTCTATTTATTACATATTAAAATATAGTTCAATATAATTTATAAATATTACATGCATTATTTTATTATACATACATAGAATACTAATTGCTATAATTTTAATAAATTATAATCATTCTAATTATTATATAAATAAAATAACTACGAAATTGTTATTACCTTAATTTATTGAAATAATATAATATTATTCCCATTCTCTTTTTTAATAAATCCTATCTATATAAATTTAATATTAATTTATTTATTACGTATTAAAATGTAATTCAAGATAATTTATAAAAATTGCATGCATTATTTTCTCGTGTGTAGAATACTAATTAAATTAGGAACATATCAAAAATTAAAAATTAATATTATTTCATAAAATATCAATTTGAATAACTATATTAATAATTCATAACCATTATTATTATAAGTTATTTATAATTCCCCCAAAATTAGTCAAAACAATTACTTAACTAAATAATAATAACCAATCTACCTAGCTATCATAATACACTAATTCAATAAATATATACACTAATTCAATAAATATATATAGATCCCTATCTATATAAATTTAATATTAATTTATTTATTACGTATTAAAATGTAATTCAAGATAATTGGTTAAAAATTGCATGCATTATTTTCTCGTGTGTAGAATACTAATTAAATTATGAACATATCAAAAATTTAAAATTAATATTATTTCATAAAATATCAATTTTAATAACTATATTAATAATTCATAACCATTATTCTCATGAGTTATTTATAATTCCCCCAAAATTAGTCAAAAAAATTACTTAACTAAATAATAATAAACAATCTACCTAACTACCATAATACACTAATTCAACAAATATATACACTAATTCAATAAATATATATAAATCCCTATCTATATAAATGTAATATTAATTTATTTATTACGTATTAAAACGTAATTCAAGATAATTGGTTAAAAATTGCATGCACTATTTTCTCGTGTGTAGAATACTAATTAAATTATGAACATATCAAAAAATTAAAATTAATATCATTTCATAAAATATCAATTTTAATAACTATATTAATAATTCATAACCATTATTCTTATGAGTTATTTATAATTCCTCCAAAATTATTCAAAAAAATTACTTGATACCTAAATAATAATAACCAATCTACCTAGCTATCGTAATACACTAATTCAATGAATATATATAAATCCCAAGTATATCCCCATTTCAACAAATAATATACGGAAATTTGAACAAAAAATAGATCTAATAGCAACAAATTAACAATAAAATTTAGGGATGGTATTTTTTAACCTTCAAAATACGAAAATATGTCACCAATTGATAGAGAGGAAGAGCTTTATCCAAATGTGCTTCAACAACAACCAATATTCCCAAATTGATTTCAAGAAAATACCTACAATTTCTCATGTTAAATCCGGCAAAATACTCGAAATTTGGAGAAATACATGAAGGGAAAGAATCTTACCTCAAATGTAACTTCAACCCACGACCAATTTGCAGCTCAATGGTGGAATTTCGCCCTTTTGCAATCAATTTTTGACCATGGCACCGTTCTTACCCTCTTCTTTTCTCTCTTCGTCTGCTGGTGAATGGGGATCCAGATGCACGTTTTTTTTAAATTTAAGTTTAGGGTGGCGGTTGTAGCACAACCGCCACCCTAAATTGGAGTATGGTGGCGGTTGTAACATTACAACCGCCACCCTAACTATATTATTATTATTATTTTTTAATACTTAGGGTGGCGGTTGTGACCGCCACCCTAAATGTATAATTTTTTTTATTTTTTGAAATACTTAGGGTGGCGGTTGTGTTTACAACCGCCACCCGATCTACAACATAGGATAGCGGATTTCAACACAACCGCCACCCTATATTGGCTACGAGTACCTCCGGTGGCGTTTTTAATAAAAATACCACCTAATGGGTGTTTCCTAAAGTCCATTGTGTACTAGTGACACCCGCATAGGGGTAGTGTTAAATTACCATATTGCCTCCCGAAAGGTTTTTTTTAAGGGAGGGGGACCCCTATTAAAGTATGGTAAATTACCACATAATTTGTGTGTGTACTTCTACCAAAACCCAAGACCTTATTTCCAGTAGTGACATTTCTTTCATAAATTGGAAGTTTCTTTTTTTTCCCCCAAAAAAGAAATAATAGAATATCAATCTTCCATTGCAATTTACAGAGGAGACATTATTCAAGTCGCTGCTTTTTGTTGGTCTTCAAGTTGGTTTCACATTTCATTTAGTCCCTTATTCAAACCCCAAATCAACCAATCAGTTAAATATATAAAAACAAGAAATCTTATCGCCATTTCATGTCCAACTATGACTCTTATCACTTTTTTTTTGTTTTTGTTTTTTTTTTAATAAGAAAATGCTATAGGTATAATAAAAGTGCACAATATATATACACACACTAGTGAGGAATGAAGTGCTTTCACAATGTCATTTAATTTTTTGATTTTTAGCATGGTTTTTATAGCAACAATCAGGTGAAGTAACATACAAACTCTAATTACATATTCACATAATTCAGAAATGAAAGAGCGTTTATTGTTTACATCCTTAGCAAGCACATTTGGATTCAAAAAGAAACTGTAGGACAACAAAAGCTATTATTTCCATATGACTGTTTATTTTAGAGTTTTGTTCGTGTTTAATGTGTTTTATTGTGATTGATTGTGTTTAATTTTAATTGTTTTCATGTAGAAAATCAACATGGAAGGCGTGCATTGCAATAAAGGAAGAGAAGAGGGCGAATTTACGTGAAATCGAAGAGTTTTGGATCAACATGTGACAGGAACCAAAGTTGGAGGATCAAATATTGCAAATAAGGGTGAATTATTTATGGTATAACAAGTTGCGCTCGCAAAAAGACAAGTTGCGCCTGCAATAATGGAGAAAAGACCCGGCAAAATGATCTGTAGGCCGCAGGACAAGGTGTGCGGCCGCAAGGAGTGAAGGTGCGGCCGCAGAAGGCCCTGTTACGGCCACAGAAAAAAAAGGTGCGGCCGCAACTTTCTGGCTTCAGCAACACGCGAATTTTCCGAAATTTGTTTCCTACTTGGACTATACCATATTCGTATGCACGATTTTGAGCGTCTTTAGAAGACCTAATATGGGCTATAAATACATCCTTTTGAGACATAATTGGGGAGTTTTTGGGGAGGATTTGTAGAGAGAAAAAACACACCACAACCAAGCAAATTGGAGAGATTTACATGGTTTTGGAAGAGAGTCAAGACGGGAGTTGATGCTTGGTGCAAGATCTACTCTTTGTTCTCTTTTCTTCTTGTAAATCCGGTGATGAACTCCTTTATTTTTTTTATTGCTTTACTTTTTAACATGAATAACTAATTTTATTAGTTGGGATGAACGATGTAATTTAGATTGATGATTTGATTTCAACTCTCAATTTCTTGTGCTTTTTAATATATATGTTGATTTTACTTCTACGTTTAATGCATGATTTACTTGATCACTAAATCATTGATTTGTGAATTTTAACAAACCGAGAGGTAAGTTAAAGATTTAGACCACGTAGTAAAATCTGGCAATTCATATAAAAGCTGGAGATAGACTTTTATAATTGTTGAGATCCCACGTGACAGGTAGATATTTATGAATTCCTAAGCAAGTTAATGCATTTAATTGAGGATTATTCAGACTATACATAGAGATATGGTAGTTGACTTGATTAAATAGGATTGATTTGAACTCGAGAGAGGTAAATTATATCAACTTCCTTAATTTGATCTAATGCAACTTGAGATTGGAAATTGAGAGGAGAAATCAAATAGGATATCTAAAGATAAATCGGGATTCCCAACTTAACTCTCCATTAATTCAAGAACACTTTATAATTTTGCAATTTAATTCCGTGTTATTTACAATTTTAGCTACATTGCCAAAGTTTGATCCATATATGTCAACTTGTTTTTGTTTTGATTGATTTAAAACGATATTGAGTAAACTAGTCCTTGTGGGAACGATAATCCGGACTCTAAAAAAGTCCACTCTACTACTTTTGTGGTGATATCGTACACTTGCGATTATTTCCAACAACACGTTTTTGGCGCCGTTGCCGTGGACTATTTTTATTTAATATTGGTTTATATTAATCATAGTTTTTTTAATTTCAGTTTTAGTTTAATTTGAATTTTATTTATAGAAGAATTTTTATACATGTTTTTGTTTAAGTGGTTGTAGAAATTTGTGTCTGGTGCATGACCCGCTCTCTAGGGGGCATTTTAGAAGAATTCGACCCAGAAATTGAACGTACATTGAGAGCCAGACTCAAACTAATAATGGAACACACTGTAGAAGAAGAAGCTAGGCGAAGGGCAGAGGCAGAGGAAGAAGCACGACGAAGACTGGTGTTGATTAATAGGAGGAATGCCGAACAAGAAAATGAAGAAGATGGGGGTGAGGACGACGATGGTAGAAATTTACCTATGGCGAAATTCTTGACTCCACCAGTGGCCCCATCCCGATCAAGCATCATATACGCTCCGTTTGGGAGGAATGAGTTTCAACTGAGAGCCGATCTGATCAACTTGTTCACCAACAGTCTGCAGTTTTTTGGGCACGCTCACGAGAACCCGCACACTCATCTTGCCAGATTTCTGAGAATGTGCCAGAATTTTAAGTTCGAAGGCATAAACGAAGATGCTATAAAACTTCACCTTTTCCCGTACACCTTAAGAGACAGTGCCTTGGAGTGGCTAGACTCAGAGCCTGATGCAAGTATAACCATGTGGGATGACTTGGCTCGGAAATTCTGCAATAAATACTTCTCACCGGCCAAAGTTGCAAAAATGATCCTTGATATCTCGACCTTCCAACAATTTGATGGCAAGAGCTTCCATGAAGCGAGGGATAGGTTTAAGGGCATGCTGAGAAAATGCCCTAATCACGGGATCGATAAAGGAACTCAAGTGCATTATTTCTACTCAGGATTATCCCCCCAGTTCAAATCCATTGTGGATTCTTCGTCTAATGGGTCCATCACCAACAAAAAAGTGAATCAAGCATGGGACTTGTTGGAGTTCATTGCCAAGACACAGACCATGTTCCCCTCTGATCGAGTGGTCTTAAAGAAAGGACCTGTAGCCCATGAGAATGATTCACTGGCATCCACCAATGCGCAAATTGCTGCTTTAACCAAACAAGTGGAGCTGCTGGTGAGGGCACAAACTCAAGGAGCGCACTCTATTCAGTCTAGTCCAGTATGTGGACATTGTGGGATGAAGTATCATATTTCTGAATGCTTGCTATTGGGAGCTCAAAGTGAGCAAGTGAATTATGTGGGAGATAATAGGCAGCAATTCAACCCATATTCTCAGACCTACAATCCGGGGTGGAAATTTCACCCAAATCTCAGATATGGGGACAACTCTAACTACCCTCCGCCGGAGAAGAAGCCAAGTTTGGGGGATATGTTCCGATAGTACACGCAAAAGACAGACAAAGTATTGGAACGAATTGAGGTAAACGCTAATAACCAATAGGCCTCCATCAAGAATTTAGAGGTGCAAATTCGGTAGATGGCAGAACGACCTCGTGGAACACTCCCAAGTAATACAGAAACAAACCAAAGAGAACAAGCTAATGCCATCTCTATTTTAAAAGAGGAGCCTAAAGTTCAGCCCGTTGAAGAAGACACCCTACCATATGTTCCACCAAAGGCTTATGTACCCCAATTCAATTCCCTCAAAGGTTGAGAGCACTTGCAAAGCAAGCAGAGGTAAAAGCAATCACCACGAGAAGCGGGGTTCAGTTGCCTGAAATTCACGTTAAGAGGCCGGGAAAAGAGCCCCAAGGGTCAGTGATCGAGGAACAAAAGAATGACAAAGAGGAAACTGATCCATTGGTTAAAGTTAGTTCTGAAAAGGAAGTTGGAGAAGATGAGAAGAAAGCTCCAGATCCAGTAAAAGCCTACGTGCCACCCATTCCATTTCCACAGAGGCTACAAGGGAGCAAGCTAGACAAGCAGTTCGCTAAATTTTTGGAGATTTTCAAGAAGCTGCACAACAATATTCCATTTGCAGATGCTCTCGCTCAAATGCCATTATATTTGAGATTCATGAAGGAGATGCTTTCGAAGAAAAGAAAACTAGAGGAGTTTGAAACGGTGGCACTAACGGAAGAATGTAGCGCAATCCTACAGAACAAGCTGCCACCAAAACTAAAAGATCCAGGGAGTTTTTCCATCCATTGCAATATTGGTACTTTAAATTTCGATAGATCTTTATGTGATTTAGGTGCCAGCGTAAATTTGATGCCACTGTCTGTTTACAGAAAACTTGGATTGGGCGAGTCGAAACAGACGACAGTGACATTGAAGCTAGCAAATCGCACACTCAAGCGTCCATATAGCATAATAGAAGATGTTCTAGTCAAAGTGGAAAAATTTATTTTCCCCGTAGACTTTATGATAATGGACATTGAAGAGGATATCAGAATGCCACTCCTTCTTGGACGACCATTTCTTGCCACTGCATGAGCTCTAATTGATGTGGAAAAATGAGAGTTAATTTTAAGGGTTGATGAGGAGAAAGTCACATTCAACATCATTCAAAAGGAACGTGAAACTGTCCGAAAAGAAAATTGTTTTGAGCTCCGGACAGTACAAAAAGAGGATGTTATGCCAGACAAGCCTGATAAGAAAGCTCAAAGCAGCCTACCTGAACTTTGGATGCCAAAATGGAAGAGGAAAAAGCTTGAAAAGAAACAGCTTGAAAAGAATCGGGAAGACTACTTCAATCAATTCAATGCTTCCCAAATCCGCTTCAAACCTCCATGATCATTTTCGCGCAAAGTCAAGCTCTAGACTGTAAATAAAGCGCTTATTGGGAGGCAACCCAATGTTTCTTTCCTTTATTTATTTCTCTCTATGTGTGCCTTGCATGCTTGACTTTATTTTTCTTCTCTTTTTCTTAGTGTGAGTGCATGTTTACTTTTAATAAATTGATTGCTTCTCATGATATGTGTGTTTTGCAGAATTGATCGTAAGGCCCAAACTCATGACACAAGGACCCAACGCCCCTAATGCCACAACTAATCCGCTGGGACGTTCAGTAACTTTTCTCTTCTTTTATCCTAATTCTTACATTGAGGACAATGTTAGTTTTACGTTTGGGGGTGTAAGTGTGATGTGATTTTAATTTTTGCATGTGTGTTTGGTTGAGTCGTAATAATTGTGTTGGTTGAGTCGTAATATTTGTGTCGTTTTTATGATTAACAAAAAAAAAATTATGTGTATGCGTCTAGTGTTGTATCATCGATGATTGTTTCTATTGGGTATAATTGATAGGAGGACAGTTGGACTGTTAGACATCACTTGATGTCTTTTAAAAATTCTTTTCACTTGTTGGTGCATGACTAAGTTTATTTTGAGCACATGGTCATTGCGTGACTTGGATTTATGTTTGGGTGTAATCTAGATGCGGTGTTCCCTATTATTACCTATAATAACTTGTTTAAATCCTTAGAAGTAGGTAGTTTTACCCAAATCGAGCTTTAGGACCAAACTAGCTAAAAAGCTAAGTTTGGGGGTGGTAAGACTAGTGACTCTATGTTGGGGGAACTGCAGTTTGATGTTTTGAAATCCTTACTTTGAGTTGAAGGAATTTTGGTTGGCGAGTCTATACCGGCGTTGACCAATACTATCAATCCCACTGCTCTCAAACAAAAACAAAAAAAAAAACAAAAACAAAAAAAAAAAACAACATTATTGCATTTATCTCATATGTGCCCCATTATCTTGCCTCATTGACTCGAGTGATTAAGTCTGAGGGGTATTTTACCTGGTGCCTTGAGTGACGAGCTCAGGAGTCACCGACCTAAGCGCGCTTCACGGGTCCTTGAGAAAGCATTATTGTTGGGGTATTGCATTTCATTGGCATAAAACAAAAAAAAAAAAAAGAAAAAAAGGAAGAAAAAAAGAGAAAAATTGGGAAATAAAGATTGATAGGGGTTTGAAGTGTCGGGAAAAGACTCAAAGGAAAAAGGTTTGGAAACTTAGAGTTGAGATGGATAGATGGATGACGGGAGTTCCTGTAACATTTAGTCACTTTTACTTAACATCTTGTGTGGCAAAATGCAGTGAAATATTTCTGGAACACCACATTGATTAAATATCCCAGGGATTGGAGAGAAAAGCATAAGGAGTGAATCCTACAAGTGGGGTGAGATCAAACTTACCACAAGGGAATATGGGCATGGTTTTGAAGTGTGTATTCGTTGATTAGATCTTGACATGGATTTTAGTCGAGCAATGACTAGCACACACACACCGAATGTCGTGTACATGATAAGTGAATAGTTTTGTGGTTGTTTAGTTGGTCCAGCTGGAGTTCTATTAGTATTTTATTAAACCTGAGGCGAACAAGTATAATACTTGTTGTGTTTTGAGTCCTTTCTATGTTTTGTTTTGGTTCCTTGTTCGAGGGCGAACAAGAGTTAAGTTTGGGGGTGTTTGACAAGTATTTTAAAGGTGTTTATTTTAGAGTTTGTTCGTGTCTAATGTGTTTTATTGTGCTTGATTGTGTTTAATTGTAATTGTTTCATGTAGAAAATCAACATGGATCGAGTGCATTGCAATAAAGGAAGAGAAGAGGGCGAATTTACGCGAAATCGAAGAGTTTTGGATCAACATGTGAAAGGAACCAAAGTTGGAGGATCAAATATTGCAAATAAGGGTGAATTATTTATGGTATAACAAGTTGCGCTCGCAAAAAGACAAGTTGCGCCCGCAATAATGGAGAAAAAGACCGGCAAAACGATCTGTAGGCCGCAGGACAAGGTGTGCAGCCGCAGAAGGCAAAGTTGCGGCCGCAAGGAGTGAAGGTGCGGCCGCAGAAGGCACTGTTGCGGGCGCAGAAAAAAAAGGTGCGGCCGCAACTTTCTGGCTTCAGCAACACGCGAATTTCCGAAATTTGTTTCCTACTTGGACTATACCATATTCGTATGCACGATTTTGAGCGTCTTTAGAAGACCTAATATGGGCTATAAATACATCCTTTTGAGACATAATCGGGGAGCTTTTGGGAAGGATTTCTAGAGAGCAAAAACACACCACAACCAAGCAAATTGGATAGATTTACATGGTTTTGGAAGAGAGTCAAGACGGGAGTTGATGCTTGGTGCAAGATCTACTCTTTGTTCTCTTTTCTTCTTGTAAATCCGGTGATGAACTCCTTTATTTTTTTTATTGCTTTACTTTTTAATATGAATAACTAATTTTATTAGTTGGGATGAACGATATAATTTAGATTGATGATTTGATTTCAACTCTCAATTTATTGTGCTTTTTAATATATGTGTTGATTTTACTTCTACGTTTAATGCATGATTTACTTGATCACTAAATCATTGATTTGTGAATTTTAACAAACCGAGAGGTAAGTTAAAGATTTAGACCACGTAGTAAAATCCGGCAATTCATATAAAAGCTAGAGATAGACTTTTATAATTGTTGAGATCCCACGTGACAGGTGGATATTTATGAATTCTAAGCACGTTAATGCATTTAATTGAGGATTATTCAGACTGTACATAGAGATATGGTAGTTGACTTGATTAAATAGGATTGATTTGAACTCGAGAGAGGTAAATTATATCAACTTCGTGAATTTGATCTAATGCAACTTGAGATTGGAAATTGAGAGGAGAAATCAAATAGGATATCTAAAGATAAATCGGGATTCCCAACTTAACTCTCCATTAATTCAAGAACACTTTATAATTTTGCAATTTAATTCCGTGTTATTTACAATTTTAGCTACATTGCCAAAGTTTGATCCATATATGTCAACTTGTTTTTGTTTTGATTGATTTAAAACGATATTGAGTAAACTAATCCTCGTGCGAATGATAATCCGGACTCTAAAAAAGTCCACTCTACTACTTTTGTGGCGATATCGTACATTTGCGATTATTTTCAACAACAAGTTTTTGGCGCCGTTGCCGTGGACTATTTTTATTTAATATCGGTTTATATTAATCATAGTTTTTTTAATTTCAATTTTAGTTTAATTTTAATTTTATTTATAAAAGAATTTTGATACTTGTTTTTGTTTAAGTGATTTTAATCTTTAGCCTTTAAGCAGCAAGAATAACCACTATTTTCCAGGAACTCCCAACTTGGGATGTGGTTGGGTTCTTCCTCCTTGTCATTATGATGTAGAACAAATACCGGCTTGTATGATATTGATAGGTTCTATGCTCGGCATTTAAAACTTTCCCTTGTACAAACTCATTTTTCTATGCAGGGTATCAAGCCATGGCATAAAAATTAGTTTTACATTTTTTTAAAGATGCTAAATTGTTTTCTATGTAAGATATGGTGAATCAAAAATTGTATACAAGTCTTACAAGATGCTTACAATCACAATACGAATATTATTCAATGCACCACATTCCAATTATTTTAAAGGTTCTCAATGTTTACTTCTTGATGTAATTTCATCCATAATTTTTCTCATTCAATTATTACTTTTAATTGTTCACTAATTATAAATTTTGTCCAACAAAAATTTTATTTATTTAGATGTCTGATTACTTATTTATCCACAATATTTTTAAATAATGTAAAAACATAAAAACTTAAATATTTGCTTTTAATTTGAAACAACGCTAAAAACTTAAATATTGATTTTTTAATTTCAAACAGCACTAGCACAATATTTAAATATACTACTAGAAATAGGACCTTTAATGCCAGGCTTGTTGCCCCTGCAGCCTCGTGGCTGTAGAGCAATGGCAACAATATATTCTACAAGTGCGAAGCTACAGGGACAATAAATCACACCTAAAAGTCAAGTTTCTTGTACTCATACAAACTATTATTTATGTATAAAGAAAGTTAATTATTAAAAATTAATTTAAAAATGAAATAAAATTTTCAGGAGATAATGGTTGTTATAAACAAAGTTGAAGACCTTTTTATGAAATTAAAATATGGTGTACATAACGCATTTTTTAGTGTTTTTAGTGTATATATAATTAGCCTAAAATGATTCAGGGAATGAGTTTAATTTAGAGTAAATTATGCAAACGGTCTCCAACCTTTTATTTCATTTGTGCTTTGGTCAGTGAACATTTAAATTTGGATCACTGAGCCCCCAACCTTTCAAAATTGGTGTCATTGGTCCAAAAGGCACTATTCTATTACTTTCTCTATAGTCACCCTTATTTATTTTTGAATTTAATCAAAAAAGTAACTTGGTAAATAAATATCTATTTTACCAACTTTGTTAATAAATAAATATTTCATTCTTAGTTTACAATCTAGACTTTGATATAAAACTTGCATTCAAGTCCTTGACTCATCAAAATTTCAACAAAAATGCCTATTTCTATGCACGTCCCTCGATTATTAGTCCTCATTTTTCTTTAATTGTACATTTTTTAGTTTAACTTTTTACAGTCATAATTAAAAATTTTCGTTGAAATTTTAATAATTAGCGCATTTTTAATCTAATATCAAGACCTTTTAAAAATTCACTTCATGTATTAAATGTACGCACATTTTAATTTCTACACATTATCAAAAATTAATGTCGTTATTATATATCTCTATAAATTTAATTTGTAGTTTAATACTATTGTCAAAATAAAAATTAAATTTGTATTGTAACACATTGCTTAGCTGATATATAGTGGGGATTTCGTTGAAGGTGAGTTCTTGGAGTTCTTTTGTCTATTGTGAGGAATTTATAATTCTTGATTTGGGAGGTGAGTTCTTGGAAGATAGGTTAGAAATTGAATACTGGTATTGATTGCCATGGTGGTCGGTGGCGTATAATCATATATTCTTGGAAAGTAAGGAGACATCTTTCTTACAAAAATAGTGTCATGTAACTTGTCTCTCGTCGCTGCATGAGCTAATCTAGTGTTCCGAAATAAAGACTATCAAAGTAATCTATATATATATATATATATATATATATATATATATATATACACCAAGATCAGTTTCTCCCTCATTTTTTATTTTTCTGAATTAAATAATTATTATTTTATTCTTAATTTCCTCTTAAGGTTTGATATAACAATATTCCTAATTTTCACGAATTAATCCTAATCTCCATAGCTATATCTATCTCTTAATTAAGGGATATAATTATCTCTTATTGTTGGTACCCCAATCGATATCTATATTTATATATAAATAAACCAGTGTGATTTTTCCTCTCAAATTTATATTTTTCAGAATAAATAATTTATTTTTTATTTCCATTTCTCACCCTTTCTTATTTTTTAAAATCTGCCACCTAAATCGGGTCAATTATAAAATCTCTTAGCTAAATCTCAATCAATCTTAAAATCTCTCACTTAAATCTCTATCAATTTTCGTAATGTATAAATAAATTTAATATTCAATTCTACTTATATCTTTTTTTTAATGAATTCTATTTATATCTTCATCATTATTGCTAGTATGTGAAAATAAAAGCATTAAATTAATCAATAAATTATAATAAATATCAATAATAATAATTATTGTGGTAGCGGTATGAATATTATTTCCAGCAGATAAACCCTCTATTAAGATAACAAAATCGTTGCACTAGACAAAGATATTGTAATGACGGATGTAATTAGAAAAGATGTCGTTGCATAGCGTTTCCAATCTATCGCAACAACATTTGGTGTTATAATATCATCAACTTCTGCAACGAAAATTGTTGTTGCAATTAATAAATGGGAAACCCTATTGCGACGATAGAATTTAATCGCAGTGGAGCTACATGCACAACTCTATTACAACGATATGTTGCAACGAAATTATATGTGTATTGCGACTAACAAATTAACAAGGTAACTTTATATTGGATATATCTTCTTAGGCAACGCACGGGTGACATAGCGAGGAAATATTGAGAAAATTTCTGTTGTAAATTTCAGAAAATTTTTTACATTTTTCTCTTGCATAGGGTGTAAATTATATCTTAAATATATATCTTCCCTTGCAACACGCGAGATGAAAGTACTAAGGAAATTAATAAGAGTTGAAAAGTTAAAAAAAAAAAATATGTGATTAAAAAGTATAAATTGAGATAAGGTAAAATACAAAATTTAAGTTAAACTTTGGTCACTTCAATACATTTTAAATGGCCAAAATACTATATTGGTATTAAAAAAGCACACTTTTGACGATTTGGTATTTAAAAAAACGCCGGCGACATATTGGTATTAAAAAATCGACTTTTCCGTACATTGGCCTTTTTTTCTCACCGGCGGCGGAATCTGTAATAAAATAATAATATTTTTGAATTTTTGAATTTTTAATTATTTTTTCGGGGGAATCTTTATTAAAATAATAATATTTTCAATTTTGAGTATTTCTTATTCATTTTATGATGTTTAGATCTTATTCTTTTGGGTAGAAATTTTATCCGCACTATATTTCTTATAAAATGTGTGGTTAATATTGTATTGGAAAATATGTATGGTTGAAAATGTGTATATAATTATTCAAAATTACGTGCAAATAAAAATTATCCCCAAAAAAAAAAATTTTGGACGGAATCCATCCAGTTAGTCAAATAAAATTTTGTTATTTTGTTGTACCTAAATAAATTTTTATTACGAATAGATTAGTGTAAAATTATACCGAAAACAAAATATCAATAAAATTAAAATAAAAAAAAAAGCAGACCAAACCCATTTAACCCCCAAAAAAATCGGGGTGGTGAAACCACCACCGGATCTGGTGGTGGTTTCACCACCACCACCACTTGAAACCACCGACATCGGTGGTTTCAAACCACCGATTCTTTGGTTGTTTGAACCACCCGGCCAGTGGCGTCGAAGCCACCTGCTGGTGGTGGTGGTGGTTTCACCACCATGATTTGGGGGGCGGGTGGGGGTGGGTTTGGTTTTTTTTTTTTTTTAAATTTTAATTTTATTGATATTCTGTGTTCGGTATAATTTTACACTGATCTATTCGTAATAAAAATTTATTTAGATGGATTTGACTAATCGTAAAATTGGATGGATTTTGCCTAATTTTTTTGGATAATTTTTATTTGCACGCAATTTCGTATAATTATATATACATTTGCAACCACGCACATTTTTCAATGCAATATTAATCACATATTTTATAAGAACTATCATGCGGGATAAAATTTCTACCCAAAGAATAAGATCTAAAGATCATAAAATGAATATAAAATACTCAAAATTGAAAATATTATTATTTTATTAAAGATTCCCCCGAAAAAAAAAATTTAAAAATATTATTATTTTATTACAAATTCCGCCGCCGGTGAGAAAAAAAGGCCAATGTGCGCAAAAGTCGAGTTTTTAATACCAATATGTCGCCGGCGTTTTTTTAAATACCAAATTGTCGAAAGTGTGGTTTTTTTAATGCCAATTTTGTATTTTGGCCCATTTTAAATTTTACCGAATTATAAACCGTATATGGAACAAAGTTTACATCCAGGACAAGGCAGATACCAAACAAACTCTTAAATTTTATTGCACTTATAATGATATCCAAACAAACCTGTGTGTCTTATTTTGCTACGTTTTATTTTATTTTATTTTGATAATTACCTTAAGGTCACGGTTAAACCATGACAACGCTACTCGCTAAATAACAATGGAACCGTAGCAGGAGTCTGGATTTGCTGTCATTACATGTTTCTCGCTTTGTCTTCTCCAATTGAACTTGTTTACATAACCATGCATATTAATACACTTTAGCAAATAAAAATCAATGATACGAATTATTTTAATTAAAGAGGGACAGCCCGCAAAACATAAAATACGATATGCACCGCTAAAAATGAAGGCCAAATAGTGTCCTGAGCACAACCTTGCATCCCTGCACAGACAACAACCCGTTAGAGCCTTGCGCAACCTTTCTAGCGGCGGCGAGGACTCCGACGATCAAGTCAATGCCGGAAGTGCAATAAAGTATGGGGAAAGTCGGGCTTTGCCTGTGGAGTAAAATGAACTTGCCATTGTGATGAATGAACCTTACCATTATATCTAGAAGCGAGAATGGGCCCTGATGGGCTGAGATAAGAAATGGGCCACATTGAGGCCCAATGAGAGTGCTTAAGCTAACAAACCCGACCCAATAAGTGAAATCCAATCCAATGAGGCCCAATATCAATAATAAAAATACTACATATCTGCCACGTGTGTACCACATAGTTTTGACTAGTAACAATCTGGTAGATCTTGACTAAGAGAAAAGTGCTCACATTCATTCAGAACTAGGGAATTCAGGTGATTATTTCGGATATCATTTTAAGTGCAGCAAAATTCAAGAGTTTGTTTGGTATCTACCTAGTCCTGGATGTAAACTTTGTTCCATTTGGGGTTTATACGGTAAAATTCAAAATGTATTAAATTGGTCAAAGTTTAATTTAAAATTTTACTTTTTATCTTATCTCAACTTATACAATTTAATCACACATTTCTTACTACTTGTCAACGCTAACTAATTGTACTTTGGTAGTCTTTATTTGTGGACACTATAGATTAGCACATGCAGCGAAGAAAGACAAGTTGCGGGGCACTATTTTTGTAAGAAAAGCACAGGATGCTGGCAAGAAATGGCAAGAAATCTACAATTGAGATACTTATTTGAACATGGTATCTCCTTACTTGGGCACTAATTCTGTCGTCCCAACGCTTGGATATCCTAGCAAGAGAGAAAAAGAGAGAGCCCCCCCACCCCACGCCCACGTGGGCCCCACAGCAATTAGGGGGCAGAGTGCTGGGACAAAGTTGGGGCATGAAAGAGCTGGGAAGAGATCAACAACACTCCTTAGGCTGCATTCTGTTTGGCGTTTTCAGCCCGTTTTCTGTTTTCGAAAATATTGAAAACGCGTTCTGTTCATTGTTTTCGAAAATCCAAATGTCGAAAACGTTTTCAACATTTGTATAGGAAATACGAAAACGAATTTTTAACGCTTTCGGCGTTTTCAGTGTTAAATGTCGAAAACAAAGAAAATGTGTTTTCGGATTTTAAACTTTACATTTATTATATTTCAATCCCAAATTTTATTTTTCGTACGTTTCAATCCCCGATCACCGCCGACCACCGCCGGGCACCGCCGGAAATGTCAAACCACCAGATCTGGTGTGGAGAACCACCTTCGCTGGTGGTTCTCGACGAGAACCACCAGCGAAGGTGGTTCTCCACCATCGCAGACATGGAGAACCACCAGATCTGGTGGGACGAGAACCACCAGCGAAGGTGGTTTTCCACCATCGCAGACATGGAGAACCACCAGATCTGGTGGGACGAGAACCACCAAAGAAGGTGGTTCTCCACCTTGGAGAACCACCGCCGGTGGTCGCTGGCGGTGGGGTTGCAGGGGGTGGGGGTGGGGGTGGGGTAGGTGAAGATGGGGGCTTGTTTGAAATTTTGGAAAAGTTTGAGGGTCCTTTTGTAAATTTTCTTATACGAAATTGTATTTTTGTAAAAGTGTAAACCAAACACATTTTCTATTTTCCCTTCTCAAAAATAATTTTTCAAAACAACAAACCAGACGCATTTTCAATTTTCTCAAAATAAAAATTGAAAACAGAAAATGCCAAAACATTTTCGAAAATGAAAATATAAAATACAAAACAAACAGAACGCCCCCTTACTTTCCAAGAAAATGATTATGTGCCACCCACCACCGTAGCAATCAATTCCAGCGTTCACATTTTAGAGTTTTGTTTCAATTTTATTAAAACATATATATAAATAAACAAAGAGACTAATAAAGCATAATTTGATTTAAATTTATTTTACAATTATCAATCAAAAGAAACAAGAATTAATTAATGTACAATATTTTATTAAATTAAGGAATATTTTCTAAATAATTGAAATTAATAACCAATGCTTCAAACATCAAACTATAAAAGAAAAAGTCCCTCACACATTGTTTTTTGAAAATAATATGATGGAGGACATGCATGTATAAAGGGACGTCATGGTGCTAAGAAAATGTGAGTTGGGCTTTACACATATATTGTATGGTCTAAGTTTATAATTCAAATGCAAAACAAACAGAAAAAAAATGGTAAAGAAAGACATAAATTTCATTGTCATTTAGGATAATTAAATAGCAATGTTACATGTAACATTAAAATGAACAAATTTAAATGCTGTTCTAAAAATAGAAAGGAAAATTAAAAGGGGTAAGTTACACAAAACGTCCCTAGCTAACCTTTTGATTGATTTGTACTTCCTTCAAAACTAGTGCTTTAAGCCACATGTAGTTTCATGTGTTTTCACATGAAACCACATGTAATTTTATGTTACTTTTCATGAAACCATGTGTTGTTTCGCCAGTGCTGGTTTTGCATCACTTCCATATCACCAATATTTCAATCTTTTTAGATCACCTAAAAAATATAATTTAATTTCCATAATAATTAAAAAAAAGCTTTGTTACTTTATCATGTATTTTCTCTACATGAACATCTGTTCATCGTACACAGTGGCGGATCCAGAGATTTACAGTTGGGGGGTACTCATGATGGTTTCCCGCGGGGGCAAATTTTTTTTAGGTGAACTCAATTGCCATATAAAAAATTACCTATATAAAAAGCATTAAATTAAATTTAAAACTAAAATCACTTATTTTCATAAATACAAAAGTAGATTGAAACAAATATGCTTAACTAATAAAATACAAATTATAAAATCACAGATTTTACAATTTATCAAATATAGACAATTCTAATTTATCAAATTACAATAAAATTTAGATTCAGATAATGAGATAATTTATCAATTAAAACTCAATCTTCCTAATCTTTTAAAAACTTAATAAAAATCTTTTTTTTTCTAAATATATTTTTTAAATTTTATAAATTAAAAAAAAAAATTTGGAGGGGGGTGGGGGGTCACGTACCCACCCAGACCCCCCTCCAAATCCGCCATTGATCGTACATGAGAAATACTAATTTTATGAATTTATCTTTATTAAAAGGAAAGGAAATTAAATTCTTATTTTATCGTTTTCTTAAAGGAAATTAAGTTCTTATTTTATCGTTTTCTTCGTATAGTTTCATTTACGTCCCTTCCACCCCCTTCGCCCTCTCTCTCTCTCTCAAGTTCATACAACTTTGATCTGTACACTATCAACTTGGGTAGTATATATTGGTAACAAAAGTTGGTTTGATTGTAGTATACTAAACACTTATTTACGTATTCATGAATCGGAGCAAGACCAGTGACCAACTTCATGTTTTGTTTAAGGACCTGGGTTTTCGGAAAAATGTTAATTTTTATTTCCTACATATTGGTGTGGCCCAATATCCCATCACTATTGGGTAATTTCAGATATGGACAGTTGAATAACTGTGGACCGAAATTACATAATAATTGGCCCATTAGAATCCCAATACAGTTGGGATTGTAGTAGGGGTTTGTGATGGGCAAAACCTATATATACTAACACTATTAGGGTCCCTGGTGTGTCATTCTTATTAAATTTTACACCATCGCGACGAGAATCAAAAGCACTGGAAGAATACCTAATATCTTGTTTCATGTACTACAACAACATCAATGGTTAGATGTACGTTATCGATCTATTTATTCTGCAATTGATCTATATGCTATTAAAGAATTAAGCATGTATAGATCGCTATTGTTTACAAAAATCTCTAACATTTTGATCTTTGGATATTTTATGAATTGACGTTGAAAGAATTTTTTGTTTATTGTTGGCAACTTGAAATGGCATCTGAATAGCTAATTGTGTTTATATTTGCAGCGCAGCTTGACAATTGGTACTTGATCAGGCTAGATTGGCATCATTATATTCAAATTTTCCTTTTCGATTCAAGTCAATGTCTTCTTCTTTTACAATATCATTTTTCTGATGAATGTTTAATTTTATTAGGCCATATTCATCTGATCAATGCAATTGTAGTATATTCGTTTTAAATTATGGGCGAATTATTCTCTTAATGAAGAAAGTGTATCAGTTCTCCTTTCGTTAACTAATGATAGCACAAAATCTGCAAAGTTAATATATTTTAAACACGTTTTTTTAAAATTAAATTAAAATAATAAAATCACTTGTTTAATGCAAAAATTATTTCTATTAAACAATTAAAATTTCCTTTTTGAATAAATGCATGCCATAAAAATAGAAAAATCTTCCTTTTTTTTTTTTGTTTATAACTAATCACAACATGAAATATGCATAATTTAGATCAAAACGGATGTTTAACGTTTGAATTAATTAAAAAAAAAAAAAGAACGGACAATTAGTTTAATTGCCTTTTTGTTTTTTCGAAATTAATTGTATGTTGGCTAGGGACTACTCATGTGGCAAAATGCTTTGTTGGCAATTCACGTTTTATAGCATAGAGATTGATTCTTGGTGTTTGGTTTCAACACAGTATGGTAATGTTGATGTTTTGGCATATCCCATCCCATCCCATCCCATCTCATCCATAAAAGTATCTTTTAGGTAAGAAATTTTGTTCTTTGATCTATTCTGACGTGAATTCCACTAATTTTATATTTCTGATAATGCATTTTTGAAAGTAAACAAAATTTTTGTGAACGAAATTATGACCGCCTTGTGCGCTTTCAGTAAATAGACAATAAAATTATCAAAGGATGCGAAAAATATACAATTGATTTCCTTTTTTTATCACTCCCAAAAATATGAAGTAATATTAAGAGTAAAATTAAAATTAAAACTTGTAGCTGAAACTTGAAATGCATAAGGAGCACACGTAATATTTTGACTTGCTCTATTCAAATCAAATTTGATGATAATAAATTTGCTATTATATCTGTGGGTGAAAAAAAAAAGATAATAAAAAATATAAAATAATTGACATAATGCTATTTTTCTATAAACCATATATTTTTATATCAATAATTATCAAATAGGTGATATGTATATCTTGTACAAGTTTATTACACCAATAGTATTTTCTTATAAAAAAGTGATAAGAGTTACAACCGTACATGAAACGGCGAAATGCAATATCAGAAATGCGAAATGCAATATCAGAAATACGAAATGCTGATTGGTTGACTTGAGGTTTTTTTTTTTTAGTTTACTTGGGGATCTGAATGAGGTACAAAATGAAATGCGAAAACAAAGGAAAGACCAAGACCAAGACCACGACTAAGACTAGACAAAGCAAAGACCTGAGTATAAGTCGGCTATTGTTTAAGTGTGCCCTGGTGCATCGTAGTTACAGTGCTCTTAGGGTATTTTCTGATCGCATAAGATCTCCAATTTGAAATCCAAAACTAGATTTAGAATCAACACGCTGAATGGGAGCTCCGACAATTTGAAAAATTTTCCGAGGGCACCGTGGCACTGGTCAAAATTTTGGCCATATTTTTAACCAAAATTATGACCGATCGCTAAGGTATTCCCAAAAAATTTTTCAAACTACCGGAGCTCCCATCGGCGTGTTCATTTTAAATTTGATTCTAGATTTCAAGATAGGGATCGTACGGGGCTAAAAAATATCCCGGGAGCACCGTAACTACGGTGCACCCGAGAACAATATATCATTGCATTCTAACATTTATTTTTCGTGGAAAAAAAAAAACAGAAGGAAACTTCCAAGTTCTGAAAGCAATTTTCTGTGTTTGAAAGCAACGTAATTTTATGAATCATTTTTATGTCATTAATTAATTGGTTAAATCCTTTTAAACATACGCACATGAAACCACCATTAAATCCGATTCACAAAAAAAAAAAAAAAAAAAAAAAGGAACATATCAACTTTGCCAATAATTTGCGGTTCCATTGTTATTTAGCGAGTAGCATTGTGACGGTTTATAACCGCCATCTTAATGTAATTATTAAAAATAAAATAAAATAAAATGCAGCAAAATAAGACACGTAGGGTGTTTGGATATCATTAAAAGTGCAATAAAATTTAAGAGTTTGTTTGGTATCTACGTTCACTTGGATGTAAACATTGTTCCATATAGGGTTTATAATTCGGTAAAATTTAAAATGTATTAAACTGATCAAAGTTTAATTTAAATTTTATATTTTATCTTATCTCAACTTATACTTTTTAATTAAATACAAAAACAAAAAAGGGTGACTAATAGAAAAAGTAATAGAATAGTGGCTTTTGGACCAATGACACCAATCTTGAAAGGTTGACAGCTCAGCGATCCAAATTTAAATGTTCGATGACCAAATCACAAATGAAATGAAAGGTCGGATACCATCCACATAATTTACTCTAAATTAAACTCATTCACTGAATCATTTTAGACTAATTATATCTACACTAAAAACACTCAAAAATGTGTTATGTATACCATATTTTAATTGCATAAAAAGGACTTCAACTTTGTTTAATTACAACAACCATTATCTCCTCAAAATTTGATTACATTTTAAAATTATTTTTAAATAATTAAATTGCTTTATACGTAAATATTAGTTTATATTAATACAAGAAACTAGACTTTTAGATTTAGTATGTTGCATATGTAGCCTCGTGTCTGTAGAATATGCTGCTGCTATTGCTTTATAGGCACGAGGTTATGGGCAATAGGCTCAACGCTAAAGGTCTTGTTTTTGGTAGTCTATTTAAATATTGTGCTAGTGTTGTTTGAAATTAAAAAAAAAAAATCAACATTTAAGTTTTTAGCATTGTTTCAAATTAAAAGCAATATTTAAGTTTTTATGTCTTTTGTATTGTTACATTATTTAAAAATATCGTGGATAAATCAATAATTTGACATCTAAACAAATAAAATTGTTAGACAAAATGTATAATTAGTGAAAGTTTAAAAGTAATAATTGAATGGAGAAAATTTAAGGACGTAATTACATTAAGAAGCAAACATTGAGAACTTTTAAAATAATTGGAATGTGGTGTATTGAATAATATTCGTATTGTGATTGTAAGCATCTCACACAATTTTTCGTCCACCATATCTTACCTATCAAACAATTTAACATCTTTAAAAAGAGTAAAACTAATGAAACAATCAATGACAACCAAAACCATGAAATGAATTTTGCACAAGGGCAAGGTTTAAATGTTGAGCATGGAACCTATCAATATCATATAGGTCTTTGTTCTGCAACATAATGATAAGGAGGAAGAACTTAATAGTGGGAAGAATATTATATCCACAAATACACATGGCCCCCCGATTGGTGGGGAAGCAGGTGGTGGGACCACAAATATAGCCCTCCACTGATTATGGGGGATCATGTATATTTTGTGGGTATGATTTCATTCCCATTGTGGGGAAGATATCATTTTCCGAACCTAATCACAACCGAAGTTAGGCGCTCTTGGAAAATAGTGGTTATTGTTGCTAAAAGGATAATCCAAGTCAAGAATAAGAGTCGATGCAAATAAACAAGGAAATACAGATGACAAGTACAATGGCGATGTTGAATGTACTCCTATTAATCAATTAATTATGAATCTAACAGGGCCAAATTATATAAGCAGTGGTGAAGAAGTTGGAAGTATTGCCAAAATTTGGTAGGATGGAGTCTTCTCCTGGTCTGATTGAGGAAGCTAATATTGAAGGGGAACAAATTCAGGAAAACAACAATGGGGACGGCAAAATCAGAATTCTGTCAGAAAAGCTTGGAGAAATGCTCAAATAAGAGGTAAGGAATACAAGAAACAACGTTGATTACGATTTACCAAACGAGGTAAGTCAGACAATGTCCGACTTTCAACCAATGACAACCAAAACCATGAAACACCATATGGCAATAGTAGCTTTTTCTGTCCTACAGTTCGTTTTCGAATCCAAATGTGCTTACTGTGGATGTAATTAAACAACAAACCTTCTTTCATTTCTGAATTATGTCAATATATAATTAGCACTTAATTTGTATGTTACTTCACCTGACTGCTGCTATCAAAACCATGCTAAAAATCAAAAAATTAAATGCGACGTGAAAGCACGTCGCTCCTCACTAGTGTGTGTACACACTTTTATTATACCTATGGCATTTTCTTATTAAAAAAAAAAACAGTGATAAGAGCTACAGTCGGACATGAAATGGCGATAACATTATATTTTTTGTTTTTATGTATTTAACTGATTGGTTGACTTGGGGTTTGAATAAGGGACTAAATGAAATGTGAAACTAATGGGAAGACCAAGACAAAGCAGAGACTTGAATAATGTCTCCTTTGTAAATTGCAATGGAGATTGACACATTCTATTATTTCTTTTTGTGAAAAAAATAAAAAGGAAACATCCAATCCAATATGTATGAAATCTATTTTCTATGTCTGAGTCGATGTAATTTGTGAATCATTGTTACTCCATCCGCCCCCTATATAACGAAATGAAGATAGTGTTACTTTGATTTTTATACAAATTAAAAAATCACAATTAATTTTATTGAAAAAATAACATTTAGTTATATATTTTCAAATATACATACCCTTATATTAAATGATAATAGTTTATTTTAGTTGGCATCAACACGTATTAAATAAGGGTATAGTGGAAAGCGAAATATTTTAACATAAATTAAAATTAGAATAATTATAGGGGGACATTGTTTATAGACTTTTTAACTGATATTATGATGTGTCATTTTTCTATTAGGTGATAATAATAATATTCATGTGATATAAATCCAAATCACATCTTTATCGCCCAATGATAAAATATCACATCATCATGTCACTTAAAAATATCTATAAAACATGTCCCCCTAGAATCACTCTTAAAATTAATATTAATAATTCTGGATCAAAGACCTCATGATTGTTTCGACATCGCTTCATAAGCAAATCAGGTTTTCTCACATAACCACAACCTCCGTTGGATCTACCATCACCCACAGAGATTTCCCATATCCCTATTATATTAGAATATAATAACAATTCAATTTGTATACAGGCTTAAGAAATAAGAGAGGACATGTAGAGATTGAACCTTGTAATGCAAATAAAAGATTAGCTAAGAAATGATAACATATTACACCCAAAATCTTTTTAAGGAGTTGACGCTTTAGGGGCCCCAATTTGGTTTTCTTCATGCTAACAGAAATGCCGAGATTTCTGAACTAACCTGCATATTAAAGGCAACCCTTTGAGCACCATGCATCCACCCCGTAATTGGCTTAAAATTTGTTGAAGTCACTCGTGCGGAATTGTTCAGTTCCCCACGTCACCAGACCAAATTTTTTTTAAAATTTTTTTTGTATCTACATTAAGTTAGATAAGTAATATATAATTGCTCCCTGATGGTGGGGGGCCTCACCCGGCCCCTAGAAATTTTTTTCCTTGACTGTGAGTACCATAGGGTACCCACTGTGTGTACCAGATCACAACCGGTCACTCGTGTTCCCGTCAGAGAATATTCCTCTGCGTGAACCTAGCTGGAAAAGTGATACAGAAAACTGAAGGAAAAATATGTATGGTTGATGATGTAAGTCTTGAAAATACAAGAATTGGCCAATGTTGATATACTTGTGGAACTAAAAACTACCTCACAATTACATCCTTTCCATAAGATGATGCAGCTTTTTCAGGTAATTGTTCACTCAAACTAAGTCGATTAACTTTACCGGCTCCTACTCTTAGCGAATAGCTTAAGCTATGCTTTTGCTTCCCAGCATGAATTGCAATTAGAGGTTTGGCGCCGCTGATTTTTGTTGAGAGCCGTCTATGTCTTTGTCATCTCGATCGCTATCACTCTAATGTTTATGATGAAAACAGAGAACATATATATAAAGCTCAAATCAAAATAGCTATGGAATGAATAAAATAAAATGAAACGTGCCTCTTTCTCCTTTTCTTTCCCTTGTCATTAGTTTTGGTTTCAGCTAGGTCATCTTTAGAATCCACTACTGGTGGAGAAGTTTCTTGATCCTTTCAATTCTTGGATTCAACGTGCTCTTTCTTTCGGCGGTTTTGTGGAGAGAATGATTTTATGCTCTAATTGAGTACTGTTCAGGTGAAGGGAAATCTGATTCCGGGAAATATAACGTATCTCCAAAAATTTTTGTAACCATCTTGGGGAGGGGAGAAAAGTGCGATTTCTGTCCCAGTTAAGAAATGGAAATTAAGTTTGAAACGTAGTCCGAAAGCATCAGAAGAATCTAAAGCTCAGTTGTATGGCAATTATGACGGGGTAGGGGGATTTAACAAAAGCATGTTCGTTAGTAGACTTGAAGAATTATATTTGTTGAGGAGGCCTCAACTGGAGTACTTGTCAAGGTCCTGCAAGTGAATCAATAGAATACAGAATGCATAGT
Source organism: Jasminum sambac (assembly GCA_018223645.1). Taxonomy (NCBI): domain Eukaryota; kingdom Viridiplantae; phylum Streptophyta; class Magnoliopsida; order Lamiales; family Oleaceae; genus Jasminum; species Jasminum sambac. Next base: position 11,402,410 of record CP073643.1, read on the forward strand.
GGAAATGTGTCCATTTTATTGAATCCAATTATAATGAGATAAAGCCCCTTGTTAAACAGAAAGTGAAATGGAAGTATAGAAAAATTAAAAGAATATGGGATCTTACTATATCTTCCATGAAGAGTGTGCACATTATGTTTACAAGAATTTGGCTACAAATCAAGTTCAATTCCCCTTACACCGCTCTCTAAAGCTCTTATTATTGGGATTAATTCCACTGCAGTTCCTTTTTCAGTCCAAATGTGCTTACTATGGATGCAAACGACAAACCTTCTTTCATTTCTGAATTATGTGAATATATAATTAGCACTTAATTTGTATGTTACTTCACTTGATTGTTGCTATCGAAACCATGCTAAAAATTAGAAAATTACATGACGACGTGCAAGCACGTCGTTCCGCACTACTGTGTGTACACACTTTTATTATACCTACTATAGCATTTTCTTATAAAATAAAAAATAAAATAAAAAAAATAAACAAGTGATAAGAGTTTGAACCAGACATGAATATGGCGATAACATTTTTTGTTTTGAATAATGCTAGAAGTACACACATTTTTTGTGTGGTAAAATACCACACACTAATAGGGGTATGCCCCCCCCCCACCCCCCACATTCAGGGAGCATTTTGGTCTTTTCATGTTTTGTGTATTAGGATGTGGTAGTAGATTTGCGTGTACTTCTAGAATTATTCTTCTTCGTATAGTTTCATTCGTCCCCCCCAATCTCTCTCTCTCTCAAGTTCATAAAACTTTGATTTGTACACTATCCACTTGGGTAGTATATATTGGTAACAAAAGTTGGTTTGATTGTAGAATTTCTTAGAAACTACAATAAATAGTATGCTAAAAAAATGCAGTAAATTTGTTGAACATAAACACTTATTTTTATTCATTATGTTTTGAATATCTCAAATTAAACACAAGTGGAACCATGTCTATAAACAAGGTCACATACACCCCAAACAACGTAGTAATAAGCTACCCAAGGGAGCTCAACTTATTTTAGGACACTAGAATAATACTAGTAACGCCATATTGCAATATTTAATATATGCTAATAATATTTAAAGATCTGGATTTCTTGGAACACTTCACCGTGGAGTTGTAATACCTGCAACCAATAAATATATTTTTATCAGTTAAAACGAGTTATATATATATTTAAAAAAATAAAATTAATTTTCTTAAAATATTGAGTTTCGATATTTCAAGTCAACCCAATCACTTTGACTATGATATTAGAAATAAATATGGATTTTGTCTAATTTTCGATTTCTTTGACTGTTGCATTCAATAAAAAACCTACATACGTGACTATGGTTTAGTTTCATCGGATGAGCTACACAACTAATGATATAGGCAATGACGCAGCATATCTGAACCCGATGAGAGACATTGAAAAACTTACTTCCACACTTGTAATTGCGAGGAACAGATCTTCCACACCCTTCAATTAATCTCACAACTTTTGGTACCCCAATGCCTTTGATTACTGCCGCTGCTTTAGGGCCAAGATAAGGACACACACATTCGATATGAGCAGCTTTTACGTTACCACAACAAGCAGCTGATGGATTTTTTCCAAAAATAACTGTTTTACAACTGTTAACTAAATTATTTTTCTCGTCTGTGCATTCACCTGGAGTTACCCCGTTGGCCATCGGAAAAAGCCAACCATGATCAAAGTTAGGATCAGAACAAATTTTCCCGCCATTTTCAAGCACTCTAACTCTAAATTGTTTGTTTATTTCACTTATGATTTTTTTTTTGTGAGTTAGGAGGACTGCATTTGACCCTTTATATAGAAAATTAGATTAGAAGAATCGTTGGAATTCCCGTGTTGAATGTTCTACCATGACGTAATATAGACTAATAGTTTATCATTTTTACATGAAAACAGAAGATATTAGTTTATCATTTTTACGTGAAAACAGAAGATATCCAACATTTTGCTAAAATGTTAATGTTCTAAGTTAAATAGTGATAAGATTATGAAATATGTGGATAAAAATGAATATTGATGTGAGATATTTGGGTAATATTAATGTTTGACTTTGACAAATAGTAAAAATTATATATACTTGTTTAGTTAGAAAAAATATTTACGCAAACGGAGACTTCTTAAACAAATTATATGAAGTTTTTGAGATTATTGGTCTTACAGAGGATGCAATTAATAAACTTATTTTTTAGTGTTTGTTCGAGTAGTAAAAACTACTCATAATAAACATAAAAATATTTAATTTTTTTCCAATTTTTATTTTCTTTTCCATATCGTAAGACATGTCATATGGATTAAATATGATTTAAGTTTGAAATGAAAATATGTGGCTGAAAGTGAAGGAAAGTAGTACAAAAAAATAAAAATAAAAAATAATGCCAAATTAGTAGTTAAAAATTAAGCTTGAAAAAATAGTTTAATTTTGAAATAGTTTTAAATTGCGTATGACAAATCCTTAGTCTATTTGATTTGAATTTGAATTTGAGTTTGTCAAGAGAGAAAACTTTGTACAACATCGTTATATGTCATATGTACTTTGTGGAAAATAGTAAGTCTTGACATGTGAACTATTGACTGAAAATAAGGGTGTGTTTGATTGGCCTTGTTTTCTTGAAAAAATCAGGTTTTGCCTTTTTTTTTTTTCAAGCTTAACGGTTTGTTTGATTAGCGTTGTTTTCCTGGGAGATGTTTTCCAATTTTTATCAAAATCCGTTCTTTTCCTTATTTTGGTGAAAAATATTTTCTTGGGGGAGGAGGTTTTTGGCCTCCTGAAAAAGTTTACTCGCTTACTTTTACTGGACAATTTCTTTTAATCATAAGGATAAGAAAATGATCAAATTTCATGAAAAAAATACAAAAACAAGGAAAACGACACTATTTTCCAACTTACAAATTAATGCAATCAAATACTTACAAGTACAATTTTTCTTGGAAAACCTTTTCCCGGAATTTATTTACCTGAAAATTATTTTCCTTTCAAACATTTTCTGGCTTTCCAATCAAACACACCGTGAATTTTTTTCCATATCACACTAGCCTGAACTCTCACATAAGATTGTACTCAAGATATTTTTATTCACTGCTAATAGGCAATCATGAGTAGGGTGATTATTAAAACTCATTTTTTTATTTTTTTAAATTTTCTATTAGGGTGTTTATTAGTAATTTAAATGACTAGTATTTACCTCCTATGCGATGCATGAAATGATTAAAATAGTATATTTACATAAAATACTATTATAAAATAAGAAAGTAAATCTATATATAAAGAAAATTAGGGAATTTCAGCCTATTTTTTAATTAGAATAATTAGTTTTTTCCTCCAAAAATCAAACCTTCTAGTGTTTGTTCGGGTAGTAAAAACTACTCATAATAAACATAAAAATATTTAATTTGTTTTCCAATTATTTTTATTTTTTTCCATATCTTACGACATGTCATATATGGATTAAATATGATTTAAGTTTGAAATGAAAATATGTGGTTGAAAGTGAATGAAAATAGTACAAAAAAATAAAAAATAAAAAATAATTGCCAAATTAGTAGTTAAAAATTAAGCTTGAAAAAATAGTTTAATTTTAAAATAGTTCTAAATTGCGTAGGACATATTGTTAGTTTATTTGATTTGAATTTGAATTTGAGTTTGTCAAGAGAGAAAACTTTGTACAAAATCGTTATATTTCATATGTACATTGTGGAAAACAGCAAGTCTTGACATGTGAACTATTGACTGAAAATAAGGGTGTGTTTGATTGGCCTTGTTTTCTTGAAAAAATTAGGTTTTCCTTTTTTTTCAAGCTTAACGGTTTGTTTGATTGTACATTGTTTGACTGGAAGACATTTTCCAACTTTTATTGAAATCAGTTCTTTTCCTTATTTTGGTGGAAAATATTTTTCTTGGGGGAGACGGTTTTTGGCCTCCTGAAGAAGTTTACTCGCTTATTTTTACTGGATAATTTCTTTTAACCATAAGGATACGAAAATGATCAAATTTCATGGAAAAAAATACAAAAACAAGGAAAACGACACTATTTTTCAACTTACAAATTAATACAATCAAATACTTACAAGTACAATTTTTCTTGGAAAACCTTTTTCCCGAAATTTATTTACTGAAAATTATTTTCCTTTCAAATATTTTCCGACTTTCCAATCAAGCACACCGTGAATTTTTTTCCATATCACTCCGCTAGCGCCCCTGGACTCTCACATAAGATTGTACTCAAGGTATTTTTATTCACTGCTAATAGGCGATCGTGTGTAGGGCGATTATTAACACTCATTTTTTTTTTAATTTTCTATTATGGTGTTTATTAGTAATTTAAATGACTAGTATTTACCTCCCGTGCGATGCATGAAATGATTAAAACAGTATATTTACATAAAATACTGTTATAAAATAAGAAAATAAATATATGTATAAAGAAAAGCAGGGAATTTTAGCCTATTTTTTAATTAGAATAATTAGTTTTTCCCTCAAAAAATCAAGCCCTTTTTTGTCTTTTGATTTTTTCCTTTTTTTATTGATTAATAATTAATCCCTCATAAACAAATTAGCTAATCATTATCTATATTAATATCATCACAAAAATAAGGAAATTTTTATAGTAAAAATTAGATTTTTCCAAATCTCCACTTATTCGAACTTATCTTCCATAATTTTTTTATCATTTAATTTTTTATTAATTAATAATCAATCATAATAAATAAATTAATTAATCAATAATTATTTATATTAACTATTAATCATGAAATCTAAATTTAGCTTCTCGGCATAAATATTTTTAATTTTTTAACATAAATCTAAAGATTTATATCTATATTATATAGAAGAAGGGCCTGTTTATAAATAATTGATTATGAATCAAAAATTAATTAAAATTAACAATTTCACTATGATTTGACTATTGTCCGATACAAAATTAGCATTCATTAAATTTTTACACAAAATAAAAAGAAAAATTTAACATTAAAATTTAAAAATTAGATTTGACCCACTAATTAATTTTTTAAATAATTAATTATTTTTATAAATAATTAGGCAAGTAATGAAGGGTCATCCAAATTTGAAATTTCACTAATATTTAATTTTTGTGCAATGCAAAATTAGAAATCATTAAAATTTTACATAAAAATTAAAGAAATTTGTAGCATGATTAGATTGGCCCCTTTATTTAATTTTAGCAATAATTAATTATTTTTAAAAAAATTAGCCAAAAATAAAAATTAATTAAAATCAAAAATTTTTTCGGATTTTATTTTGGTGTGATAAAAAATTACAATTCGTCAAATTTGTATACAAAAATTAAAGGAAAAATGTTTCATCTAAAAGCATGCATATTAAACTAATTATTATTATCGAAATAATAAGTTAACAATAAAAATTAATAAAAATGAATTGTGTTGTAAAAATAAAAATTAATTAAAATGAATTGTGTTGTGATTAACAAAAATTAATTATACTACCGCGATTTAATTGGTAGTATAATTAATTATTATTTATATTAAGTGCTAAATATTAAATCTAAATTTTATTTCCTTACATAAGTATTGATAATTATTATTTTATTCAATTTTTTTTTAAATCTGGATCTAAAGATTTATAGCTGTATATCTAATAAGAGACTTTTTATAAATTATTTACTATGAAATAAAAATTAATTATTAAGAAATTAAAATTAAAAATTTCATTAATATTTGATTTTTTTGTGATACAAAATTAGAATTTATTAAATTTTTACACAAAATTAAAAGAAAAGTGTAACATTAAAGTTTAAAAATTTGATTTGATCCACAAGGAAAATGATTATCAATGGTGAAAGGAAGTTCCTCTAAAAAATGTGTCATACTCACTTATTGTAAATAAACAATTATATATAGTGTGTTCGCACCATTAAAGTTTTTTCTTTTTTATTTTTTATATGATCCATTTTTTAAATCATTAATAGGAGTTTGTACAATATTTTGAATTGGTAAGGTAAGTTCGTTGATTGATGGTACTTTTCTCACACAATTAATTTTTTTCCCTGGATTGTTTGGTTTTAATGCCAATATATTCATTGTCAATTCTAATTGTTTTGTATGGTTGATTAATATTTTTAATTCACATAATTGGTTTCAATTGTAAAAGTTCAATATACTTTATAACTTTTTCCACTAGATTAATTTATAATGCAACTATTACTGTTTACAAGTATAAAATAAATTAAAATATTAATCGACCAAATTCGATGGATTATTTTTCGGTAAATTGTTAAAATATTTGTTGAAATAATTATTTCTTTCTCCACACTGGTAAATTATTTTCTATTTTTTAAATTAATTTTTATACCATTAGGTTGAGACAACATGATTTTTTAAATAATAAAGGTAAATTTGTGGATCGATAGTACTTTCTTCACATTGTTAAATTTTTTTTCTTGGATCATTCATTTTTGTGCCTACACGGAAAATGCTTTTAGGCAGTGGAAGAGAATTCCAATTAAAAGAGTATCGAATTCACTTCGTGTGAAGAAACAATTATAGTTTCTTTACAATAATAAATTTTTTTCCTTCTTTTGTATTATCAAATTTTTAAACCATTAGTATGAGTCTACACAAGATTTTAAACCTGTTAAAATAAACCGTGGCTGATAGTACTTTTTCACGCTATTAATTTTTTTCCTTTGATCATTTAGTTTTAATGCTAATATGTTCACTGTGAAAATTAATTCTACTTATTTTGTATGGTTTATTAAAATTTTTAATTCACATAATTCGTCACAATTGCAAAAGTCCAATAAACTTTCTAAATTTTTTATAGTAAACTAATTTTTAATACATTAATTACTATTTACAAGGACAAAATAAATTAAAATACGAATTGACCCACTTTGATGGATTATTTTCGGTAAATTTTTAAAATAATTATTATTTCTTCTTACTAATATTTTTTTTTTGTATCGTTAATTTTTTACACCTTGCAGTTGAGTCGATACAATTTTTTAAATTGTAAAAGTACATTCGTTGATTGATTATATGTTCTTCGCACTTTTAATTTTTTTCCGCGGAAAGTTTATTTTTTGTGCCAAAATGTTCACATGTTAACTTAGTAAATTAGTACCTCATTGGTCTAATTGACACCTCAATCATATATCAATGTTATTAGTTACAGAATGTTGAAGTAAAAAAAGTTAGGAGTATGAATGTGGTCTTATTGTAATTGTATCATAATCTATTATTAAATAAATATATATATGAAAAAAGAAAAGAAAAGAGAGATTTAAAACTAAAAGTACATATTTATTGAGTTAAATTATCAAAGATTAGATTTAAAATTATAATTATCTTATGAGTACTTACACTGTCATCTTTGTAACAGACCGATTTGAAATGAGATAAATTAAATTATATTTTATTATTCTAATTTACACAGAGTTATTACAATTTTAAAGTATGAATCAAACCGTAAGCTAGAGAAATATGACTTTTAGGTGATTATTAGTTGTCCTAATATTCTAATTTTTATGATAATACAATATTCAATCAATATATATGGAAAAAATAGATGTTGAAAATTTATCTTTCGTGCAATGCATGGGTAAAATAGCTAGGGTTTGAATAGAAATGGTATGTTACAATCCCGAGGGTGAAGCATAGGAAGCATTTAAAGTTTGTGATATATGATGACGATGGTATCCCAACCAGAACCGCTACAAATTTCATCTATAAAAAAGTGTTTAAACTTGTAGTTTCATACTTATTAATCGCATTAGGTACGTTGTTCACTTTATTTGATTTTCTACACAAAACCTTTTATGTCATTCGTGGTTTAATATGTGAAGTGAATGATTGTATTTATATATTATGGTGTTTTTGCTTTTATATTTACCCAGGTATAATGTCCGTGTCACAAATTTATGCATTAGTGGCATTGTACTTCGAAAAGGTAACTCAATATATTTAGTGGTCGAAAATTACACTTTAATAAGTTTCATTAATTATATATGAAATATGATGTTATTTTTAATATTTTTGTAGGTTTCTTAGGCTAAAGCGCAAGTGCTTGTGTAAAAGTGATGTTAGAGATGTTTGGCTCATCTAAAAATTTATTTATGGTCTTAATACAATTAATCGTATAATAACATAAATTTTTATATTCTATGTAATAATTATGGATGTTATTTATATTTGAGTGCATTCATCATTTTTTGTCAAAAGATTAAAATGTTTCTATTTTTTATCTTATGTGTTATTGCTAACTATGTTTGGATTATTGATTGTTGATGTATTATTGATAGTGTTATATTTGAATTGTTTTAATTGTTAATGTCTTTAAGAGTATTATAAATTAAGTTTGTGTTTTTTGGTGAGTTTTTCTGTAGTTATTTGCAGAATGAATTGGTACAAAATAGAGGACAACTCTGTTGAAATTTTCTAAGAATTACCCAATTAGTTATATTAATTAAGTTTATTGTTACAACTCATTATGTATTTCATTTTTTTTCAAGGTCTTAGATTAATGCGATTAACATCTATTTATATTGTTATTAGCTAAAAAATTATAGCCTCGTGCAACGCACGGGTGAAACAGCTAGTAATTATAAACATATAACAATAATAAAAATATATATATAATATTATAGATTTTAATAATAGTTTACAAATTTTGATGCGAAATATTATCTTGTAAGAAAAAAAATATAATATCAATTGTCGTAATTGATAATTTCAGGTAAGAACAGAATATTTGGGAACATAATTTAGATAATATACTTATTTAAACAAAAAAAATGCAACCTAAATAGCACGTTTTATAAGTTATATATGATTGTTCAAACTTATTGCAAATACGATTAACAATTAATGATCTTATAGTCGGCCTATACATACATATAGAAATTTCATAAATATTGAATTGATTTTATACCACATTCAGCCCGAATTGAATAAAAAATGCGATTCGATGATTTCATTCTACTTCATTATATTGATGTTGTCTGTGGAGTTTTATTTTTTTATTTAATAACAAACAAAGTCAATGAGCAAAACATGTTCCATTAGTCATATGAAAATCAGGTGTTAAATACAGAATCAAATTAGAAAAAGAAATTACATTTAAGATTTTAAGATTTACTTCCCCCCATTCTACTTTTTTGCCATCGGCTTGGTTCAAGTTGATAAGCAGGGTAGTTATCGTTTTTGATCTTTGGATATTTTATGAATTGATGTTGAAAGAATTTTTTGTTTATTGTTGGCAACTTGAAATGGCATCTGAATAGCTAATTGTGTTTATATGTGCAGCACAGCTTGACAATTGGTACTCGATCAGGCTAGATTGGCATCATTATATTCAAATTTTCCTTTTCAATTCAAGTCAATGTTTTCTGCTTTTACAATATCTTTTTTCTGATGAATGCTTAATTTTATTAGGCCACGTTCATCTGATCAATACAATTATAGTATATTCGTTTTAAATTGTGGGTGAATTATTCTCTTAATGAAGAAAGTGTATCATTTCTCCTTTCGTTAACTAACGATAGCACAAAATCTACAAAGTTAATATATTTTAAACACGTTTTTTTTTAAATTAAATTAAAATAATGAAATCACTTGTTTAATGCAAAAATTATTTCTATTAAATAATTGAAATTTCCTTTTTGAATAGATGCATGTCATAAAAATCGAAAAATCTTCCGTTTTTAATTTTTTTGTTTATAACTAATCACAAAATGAAATATGCATAATTTAGATCAAAACGGATGTTTAACGTTTGAATTAATTAAAAAAAAAGAACTTACAATTAGTTTAATTGCCTTTTTGTTTTTTTAAAATTAATTGTATGCTGGATAGGGACTACTAATGTGGCAAAATGCTTGGTTGGCAATTCAATTTTTATAGCATAGAGATTGATTCTTGGTGTTTGGTTTCAACACAGTATGGTAATGTTGATGTTTTGGCATATCCCATCCCATCCCATCCCATCCATAAAAGTATCTTTTAGGTAAGAAATTTTGTTCTTTGATCTATTCTGACGTGAATTCCACTAATTTTATATTTCTGATAATGCATTTTTGAAAGTAAACAAAATTTTTGTGGACCAAATTATAACCACCTTGTGTGCTTTCAGTAAATAGACAATAAAATTATCAAAAGATGCGAAAAATATACAATTGATTTCCTTTTTTTATCACTCCCAAAAATATGAAGTAATATTAAGAGTAAAATTAAAATTAAAACTTGTAGCTGAAACTTGAAATGCATAAGGAGCACACGTAATCTTTTGACTTGCTCTATTCAAATCAAATTTGATGATAATAAATTTGCTATTATATCTGTGGGTGAAAAAAAAAGATAATAAAAAATATAAAATAATTGACATAATACTATTTTTCTATAAACCATATCATTTTTATATCAATAATTATCAAATAGGTGATATGTATATCTTGTACAATTTTATTACACCAATAACAATCTTTATATATATTAAAAGCATTACTTGGGTCAATTCCGGGTTTCCCTCCTAAATTGTGTCCCAATCTATGGCCCAAATAACCTTTTTCATTACTTAAATAATTAAGTTAGGAGTTTGACAAGTATTTTATTTATTTTTTTGTTTTGTTCATTTATCAAAATCGCTATTTGTTTGGCATATTTTATTTCTTAATTGTACATTCATATCTCTATTTTCTTAATATTTAATTATTTATTATTTATTATTATCAATATTTTTTAGTTAATTCATTAAACTTTGACTTTTAACCTACCAAATCCTTTTTATTTTTCTTTTTCATTTAGCTTTCCCATAGCTGAGGAGCTTAATATTTTATTAAAAATTCTCAAAATCTAACTAATAAATTTTTCATTGTAATTTTAGATGTTATATTATTTTACAAATCTCTTTTTTTTTTTTTGCAGCATATTATGACTGTCATTCCACAAACTTAAAACTTAAACAAACATGGAATGCGATACCACATGTGAATTTTTTTATTGGATGTACTTGATGCTTTGTAACTCACTAACATTCGATTTACAAGTTTCCTATATGACAGATGTTGTTCACCACAATATTTATTCTTAGTGATTTTTCTAGAAGTTTATGTTTCCCGTTTGCTCAACTAATATTACTAATTTACTTGGATTTCTTAACATGATATTCATAATTACTTAGCATTTAATTCATTTTATTTTTATCTATTATTGTTAATATTACTTAATTAATTCGTTAAAGTTTAACTGTTTACCTACCCAATCCTTTTCTGTTCTTCTTTTTGCATCTTTTCTTTAAAAGAAAAAAGAAAAACAAATTCACATAGTTTAGAAACTTAATGTTTTATTAAAAATTATCTCAATTTAACCAATGAATTGTTTATTGTAATTATTCTAGAAACGTAGAATTCAACTTGATGTGTTATGACTTACCTAACATTTAATTTATCAATTTACGTTATGATAGTACTCGCTCACCACCATTCCCGTATCATTATTTGGTTTGTATTTTTATCACCCGTGCAAAAAATTGTAAATTATTTAGGATTCAATCTCATAAAAATTGTAAATTATTGATGTAATTAACAATTGTTGACTCAATCAGCGATTGGAATCATGCAACTCAATCAGAATTTTTTTAATTGCCTCTTGGCTATCTTAACTATTTATTTAGGATTCAATCTCATAAATAAATATTAAAAATTCTAACCACTTTAAATTATTTATTTTATGCGATTTTTGCTAGGTTGGATTCTATTTAATTTTAAAAAATCATTGATTAAATCGTCTATTTTAATTATTAATCATATATATTTCAATATATTTATCTTGCCCAAATTAATTTAAATTTGATATCAAATCATTCAATATTTGATCAAAATAATATAAACTCTATGAGTTTTTTTATCAACCACATTAATAATCCTATAGAATTTGAATTATTTAAAATAAACATCTAAATTGATGAGTTTTAAAAAAATATGGTAATATACCGAATGTATTGAATTGATGAATTTATACCGGAAATATTAATATACGTGTTTAGGATGCTTTGAAGATGTTTATTGAAAAAATTAGATGTCTAAAAATAAACATATAAATTGATAAATTTAAATAAACATATTAAATCAGTAATTTTGTATTGAATATGTGAATATGAGTGTCAGTATGTTTAGAAAATATTTATTCAAAAAAATTAGATCTTATTAATACATATTTAAAAAGTGCAAATAAAATTCTCTGATTAAACGATCACAATGGAGCATGGACTGGGGTCGAATTTTTCTAGCAAAGTGGGATGGGGAATGTGAGTCCCCATTCTATTGCAATTCTTATATCATCCATTTCTGGCCTCAATTAATTGAGGATTTGGCGAGGACGAGGATAAGTATTTCCAACCAGGATAGAAACGAGGTATTGGAGTCTGTTGAACTGTACCCGCTACATTGCTATTTCTATAATATAGTAGCATATGTTGATTATATTTCATAATAAAATTTTAAAAATCATTACTCATAGATTCATTGTCAATACCATGCATTGCAGGTGTATAGTCTATATCTCCCGAATTTGTTCAAAATACAAGTGAAATTCGATCAAAATTTTTATAAGATGTTTTTCGTTACTTAAACCATGAGAAGTTCAGTGCTCTGTGAAGTATTTTTTCTTATTTTATTATAGTATTATAAATGCTATGCTCTTAACATTAGTAGAAACAACAGATTTGTTATACATATCACCTCATGCAACGAACGTGTGAAAACGCTAGAACGGATGAATTGCTATGTTTATGGTAAATAATGGTCGTGTTTGATTCATGGTATGGAAATTTTTTCTATTTACATAACTCGATTCCATGGCGATTGCATTTGTTCTATGTTAATGTTGTGTCGTATCTAACACTCTTGTATGGTTGTGCTACGAAAAGACAATGGTTGTGGTGAAATTTTGAGTTGTTCGTGGTTGCTTTCCGTTGTTTCGTTGTATAGTTATGGATTCTATTAGGATCAAAATTTTCTTCACAATGGGATGTTGAATAATATTGTTTTACATTTATATTGATTGTGTTGAGTCGGGAATTGAACAGGATAGATTCTTCTAAAATATAAGGGAGACTTTACTAAAATTTTTATAATTTTTTTATTACTTAAACAGTAAGAATTTTTGTACTTTGTTAGGGATTTGTGATATCTTCGATTTTATTACTATCATAATGTTAATGCTATAGTCTTAGTATTAATAGAATTTGTATATTTATTGCACATATCACCCCGTGCAACGGACGGGTGAAGTTGCTAGTTTCTTATAAAAAGTGATAAGAGTTACAACCGTACATGAAACGGCGAAATGCATTATCAAAAATACAAAATACTGATTGGTTGACTTGGGGGTTTTTATTTTTTACTTTTTATTTTTTTGAGTTTACTTGGGGATCTGAATGAGGTACAAAATGAAATGCGAAAACAAAGGGAAAGACCAAGACCAAGACCAAGACCACGACTAAGACTAGACAAAGCAAAGACCTCAATATAAGTAGGCTATTGTTCAAGTGTACCCGGGTGCATCATAGTTATAGTGCTTCTTGGGGTATTTTCGATCGCATAAGATCTCCGTCTTGAAATCTAAAACCAAATTTTTCGAGGGCACCGGGCACGGGTCAAAATTTTGACCATATTTTTAGCCAAAATTATGACCAACTGCTGCGGTATCTCCGAAAAATTTTTCGAACTACCGGAGCTCCCATCGGTGTGTTCATTTTAAATCTAATCCTAGATTTCAAGATAGAGATCATACGGGGCTAAAAAATACCCCGGAGGCACCGTAGCTACGGTGCACCCGAGAACAATATATCATTGCATTCTAATATTTATTTTTCGTGGAAAAAAAAAAACAGAAGGAAACTTCCAAGTTCTGAAAGCAATTTTCTATTTTTGAAAGCAACGTAATTTTATGAATAATTTTTATGTCATTAATTAATTGTTTAAATCCTTTTAAACATACGCACATGAAACCACCATTAAATCCGATTCAAAAAAATAAATAAATAAATAAATAAAAATAAAAAAGGAACATATCAACTTTGCCAATAATTTATGGTTCCATTCTTATTTAGCGAGTAGCATTGTTACGGTTTATAACCGTGATCTTAATGTAATTATTAAAAATAAAATAAAATAAAATGCTGCAACATAAGACACGTAGGGTGTTTGGATATCATTAAAAGTGCAATAAAATTTCAGAGTTTGTTTGGTATCTACCTTGACTTGGATGTAAACATTGTTCCATATAGGATTTATAATTCGGTAAAATTTAAAATGTATCAAACTGATCAAAGTTTAATTTAAATTTTATATTTTATCTTATCTCAACTTATACTTTTTAATTAAATACAAAAACAAAAAAGGGTGACTAATAGAAAAAGTAATAGAATAGTGGCTTTTGGACCAATGACACCAATCTTGAAAGGTTGAGGTCTCAGCGATCCAAATTTAAATGTTCGATGACCAAAGCACAAATGAAATGAAAGGTCGGATACCGTCCACATAATTTACTCTAAATTGAAGTCATTCACTGAATCATTTGACTAATTATATCTACACTAAAAACACTCAAAAATGTGTTATGTACACCATATTTTAATTGCATAAAAAGGACTTCAACTTTGTTTAATTATAACAACCATTATCTCCTCAAAATTTGATTACATTTTAAAATTATTTTTAAATAATTAAATTTATTTATACGTAAATATTAGTTTATATTAATACAAGAAACTAGACTTTTAGATTTAGTATGTTGCATATGTAGCCTCGTGTCTGTAGAGTATGCTGCTACTATTGCTTTATAGCCACGAGGCTATGGGCAATAGTCTCAACGCTAAAGGTCTTGTTTCTGGTAGTCTATTTAAATATTACGCTAGTGTTGTTTGAAATTAAAAAAAAAAATCAACATTTAAGTTTTTAGAGTTGTTTCAAATTCAAAGCAATATTTGAGTTTTTATGTCTTTTGTATTGTTACATTATTTAAATATATTGTGGATAAATCAATAATTTGATGTCTAAATAAATAAAATTTTTAGACAAAATGTATAATTAGTGGAAGTTTAAAAGTAATAATTGAATGGAAAAAGGTTAAGGACGTAATTACATTAAGAAGTAACATTGAGAACCTTTAAAATAATTGGAATGTGGTATATTGAATAATATTCGTATTGTGATTGTAAGCATCTATACAATTTTTCGTCCACCATATCTTACAGATAAAACAATTTAGCATCTTTAAAAATTAAAGAGTAAAACTAATGAAATAATCAATGACAACCAAAACCATGAAATGAATTTTGCACAAGGGCAAGGTTTAAATGTTAAGCATGGAACCTATCACTATCATACAGGTCTTTGTTCTGCAGCATAATGATAAAGAGGAAGAACTTAATAGTGGGGAGGATATTATATCAACAAATACACATGGCCCCCCGATTGGTGGGGAAGCATGTGGTGGGACCACACACATAGCTCTCCACCGGTTATGGGGGATCATGTGTGTTTTGTGGGTATGATATCCTCCCCATTGTGGGGAGGATATCATTTTCCGAACCTAATCACAACCGAAGTTAGGCGCTCCTGGAAAATAGTGGTTATTGTTGCTAAACTGATGATCCAAGTCAAGAATAAGAGTCAATGCAAATAAAGAAGGAAATACAGATGACAAGTACAATGGCGATGTTGAATGTACTCCTATTTTGGTTTCTTGGAACACTTCATGGTCGAGTTGTAATACCTGCAACTAATAAGTATATTTTCCGTTAAAATTAAATGATTTACATTTTAAAAAAAATAAAATTAATTTTCTTAAAATATTGAGTTTCGGTATTTCAAGTCAACCCGATAAGTTAGACTATGAGATTAGAAATAAATCTGGATTTTGTCTAATTTTCTATTTCTTTGACGGTTGCATTCAATCAAAATAACCTATATACGTGACTATGTGGCCTAGTTTCATTGGATGCGCTACACAACTAATGACATAGGCAATGAAACTACATATCTGAACCCAATGAGAGATATTGAAAAACTTACTTCCACACTTGTAATTGCGAGGAACAAATCTTCCACACCCTTCGATTAATCTCACTACTTTTGGTACCCCAGTGCCTTTAATTACTGCCGCCGCTTTAGGGCCAAGATAAGGACACACACATTCGATATGAACAACTCTTACGTTATTACAACAAGCAGCTAATGAATTTTGTCTAAAAATAACCGGGCTATAACTGTTAACTAAATTATGTTTATCATCCGTACATTCACCTGGAGTTACCCCGTTGGCTATCGGAAAAAGCCAACCACCAGCGACCACCATGATCAAAGTTAGGATGAGAACAAATTTTCCCACCATTTTCAAGCGCTCTAGCTCTAAATTGTTTGTTTCTTTTACTTATGATTTTTGTTGTGAGTAAGGAGGACTACATTTGACCCTGTCTATAGAAAATTAGATTAGAAGCATCGTTGGAATTCCAGTGTTGAATGTTCTACCATGACGTAATATAGAATAATAGTTTATCGTTGTTATATGAAAACACGAGATATCCAAATTTTGCTAAAAAATGTAAATGTTCACGTTAAATAGTGATAAGGTTATGAAATATGTGGATAAAAATGAATATTGACATGAGATATATATATATATATGGATAATATTAATGTTTGACTTTGACAAATAGTAAAAATTATATATACTTGTTTAGTTAGAAAAAATATTTACGCAAACGAAGGCTTCTTAAACAAATTATGTGAAGTTTTTGAGATTATTGGTCTTACAGAGAATGTAATTAATAAACTCATTTGTTAAAGTGTTTGTTCGAGTAGTAAAAACTTCTCATAATAAACATAACAAATATTTAATTTGTTTTACAATTATTTTTATTTTTTTCCGTATCTTAGGACATATGTCATATGTTAAGCTTGAAAAAATAGTTTAATTTTAAAATAGTTTTAAATTGCGTAGGACATACCCTTAGTTTATTTGATTTGAATTTTAGTTTGTCAAGAGAGGAAACTTTGTACAAAATCGATTTTATGTTTAGCTTGTGGAAAACAATCAGTCTTGACATGTGAAACATTGACCCAAAATAAGGGGGTGTTTGATTGGCTTCATTTTCCTTACAAAAATATCAAAATTTCCTCTTTTAAAGCTTAATGGTCTGTTTGATTGCACATTATTTGCCTGAAAAATGTTTTCCAACCTTTATCGAAATCCATTCTTTACTTTGTTCTGGTAGAAAATGTTTTTCTTGGGGGAGGAGGCTTTTGGTTTCCTGAAAAATTTTACTCTCCTTTTTGTTTTTTTTAATGGACAACTTGTTTTAACCATAATGATAAGGAAACTAATTAAATTTCATAAAAAATACAAAAATAAGGAAACAAATACTATTTTCAAAGTTACAAATTAATGCAATTAAGCACTTACAGCTACCCTTTTCCTTGAAAAATCTTTTCTCGAAAATTATTTTCCTTCCAAATATTTTCCGACTGTCCAATCAAACACATACTATAATTTTTTCCATATCACTCTGCTAACGCCCCTAGACTCTCACATAAGATTGTACTCAAGATATTTTTATTCACTATGAATAGGCGATCTTGAGTAGGGCGATTATTAATACTCATTTTTTTATTTTTTATTTTCTATTAGGGTGTTTATTAGTAATTTAAATGACCAGTATTTACCCATCGTACGATGCATGAAATGATTAAAATAGCATATTTACATAAAATAATGTTGTAAAATAAGAAAATAAATAATTGTGAATATACAACAATAATAACAAAAAAATATAATAATATAGATTATAATAATAGTTTACAAATTTTGATGGGAAATATTATCTTGTAAAAAAAAATAATATCAATTGTCATAATTGAAAATTTCAGGTAAGAACAGAATATTTGGGAATAGAATTTGGATAATATACTTATCTAAAAAAAAAAATGCAACCTAAATAACAAATTTTGTAAATTATACATAATTGTTCAAACTTATTTCAAATATGACTAACAATGATCTTATAGTTGGCCTATACATATACATATATAAATTTCATGAATATTGAATTGACTCCGTACTCAGCTTGAATCGAATAAAAAATGCGATTTACTGATTTCATTCTACTTAATTGATGCTGTCTATTGAGGTTTTTTTATTATTTAATAACAAACACATTCAATGAGTAAAACATGTTCCATTCGTTTCAAAAAAAAAAAAAACATGTTCCATTAGTCATATGAAAATCAAGTGTTAAATATAGAATCAAATTAGGAAAGGAAATTACATTTAAGATTTAGTTGCCCCCATTCTAATTGTTTGTCATCGGCCTGGTTCAAGTTGCTAAGCAAGGTAGTCATGTTTTCGATCTTTGGATATTTTATGAATTGATGTTAAAAGACTTTTTTGTTTACTATTGGCTCCTTAATATGGCATCTGAACAACTAATTGTGTTTATATTTGCAGCGCAACTTGATAATTGGTACCTGATCTGGCTAGATTGGCATCACTATATTCAGATTTTCCTTTTCGATTCAAATCAATGTTTTCTGCTTTTACAATATCTTTTCTTTGATGAATGTTTAATTTTATTTTTCCTTTATCTCCTATCGTTAACTAATGATAGTAGAAAATCTTCAAAGTGAATATATTTCGAACATTTTTTTTAAAAATTAAATTAAATTAATGAAATCACTTGTTTAATGCAAAAATTATTTCTATTAAAGAATTGAAATTTTCTTTCTGAAACGATGCGTGCCAGAAAAATTGAAAAAATCTTCCTTTTTTCTTTTTTTATTTATAACTAATCACAGCATGAAATATGCATAATAATTTATTTCAAAACGGAGGTTTAATTTTTGAGGTAAGTTAGAAAAAGAAAGGACAATTAGTTTAATTAAAAATTAGCTTAATTACCTTTTTTTTTTTTTAAACAAACTGTGTGCCAGCTAGGCACCACCAATATGGCAAAATGCTTAGTTGGCAGTTCAAGTGTTATAATATAGAGATTGATTGTTGGTGTATGGTTTCAACACAATATGGTAATATTGACGTTTTGGCATATCCCATCCCATGCAATCCATAAAAGTATCTTTTAGTGGGTAAGAAATTTTGTTCTATTTTGTTCTTTGATCTACTCTTATGTGAATTCCACTAATTTTATAGTTCTGATAACCCATTTTTAAAAATAAAGAAATATTTTGAGAAATTATAACCGCCTTGTGCGCTTCCAATAAATAACAATAAAATTATCAAAAGGTGCGAAAAATATGCAATTGATTTCTTTTTTTACCACTCCCAAATATAACGTAAAATTAAAATTAAAATTAAAAATTGTAGCTGAAACTGGAAATGCATAAAGATCACACGTAATATTTTGACTTGTTCTATTCAAATCAAATTTGATGTCACTGAATTTGCTATTATATCTATGGGTGAATTTTTTTTTTTTAAAAAAAGATAATAAAAAATATAAAATAATTGACATAATGCTATTTTTCTATAGACCATATTATTTTTATATCAATAATTATCAAACATGTATTATGCTCGTGCAATGCACGGGAACAATTAAATTTATGTATAATAAATAATTGATATAACATTATAAATAAATATATTAAATATAAATATTGAATTACATTGTAACGAACAAATTTCTCTTGTATTAAAATAATACAATAAAAAATGTGTTACAAATTGTGTTTGATATGTTGTAGTGGATTGACTCCCTTGATTTGAGCGATCATCTGATTAACGATCTACAGTTGGAGACGAGGGGTCACGTGGCTTGATCCTACGCTCCAAAAGGACTTGATTGCTGACGGTATGGATTTGTTGAAGAGCTTTGTTTTGGCTCTTCGACCTTGAATTTGTCTTCGTGGAAGAGCTTTATCTTCCGACGTTGATTTTGGCTTTAGTTTGATGCAGCAGGCTTTGACGTGGATTCGAAGAACTGAAGAGATGTTTATATCTCTTCTTCTTCCTCCCTTCTTGACTTTAGCTTGGTTTTGGATGACTGAAGAGTGTTTGTGCTCTTCTTCTCCTTTCTTCTTCTTGTGTTTGATTTTGGAGAACTGAAGAGTGTTTATGCTCTTCTTCTCCTTTGTTCTTCTTATAGTCGGCTCTGAACTTCTGCAGCTCTTCTCCTCTTGACTCCTTGCTCTCCTCCCTTGTTGGGGGGGTTTCTGCATTAGGGTTAGTGGTCTATTTATAGGCAAACATTGGATAGCCTGTAACCACTTAAGAATTATCCAATTAA
This sequence comes from Jasminum sambac, assembly GCA_018223645.1. Classification (NCBI taxonomy): domain Eukaryota; kingdom Viridiplantae; phylum Streptophyta; class Magnoliopsida; order Lamiales; family Oleaceae; genus Jasminum; species Jasminum sambac. Next base: position 11,422,693 of record CP073643.1, read on the forward strand.
TTTGAATAAATCTTATCCCACAACCTACTAATTATCCTATTTAATTTAAATGATTTATTTATTTTTTAATATAAATCCAATAAATAAGTTTAAACAGTAGGATGGGCCTTGGGCCTTTGAAATTAAATTGTGGGCTTTTAAATAGACATTTGGGTTTTAATTGGCTTAATGGATTAATTAATTAAAATTGACCCGGCCCAAAGAGATTTATTTGTTTTAAAATTTTCAATGTCTACATACATAATTGATTTAATTTATGTAAAGGAACTTGTATAATTGTAAACAATTATTAAAATATGTAATATTGTATATTTATATAGTCCGTGCAAAAGACGCGGAGCAAATTGACAATTGTAAGTTAAAAAAAATCACGTGGATCGCATAATTAAGAATTTTATCAAAATGTGTAATTTTAATCCTAATTGTTGTACATCGTAGTGCACAGCAATGCTCGTGGAAATTTATTAATTGTAAACGAATCATTGGAATGAGTATATAAAAATTCTTTGATTATCAAAACGTATCTTCTCGTTGGTACATATCAAATTTATATTGAACACATTTTTTCTTTTTGAAATAGATATTATGCACTCTAAATTCTAACTATAATTGTTATTTAATTTTAACTCTATTGTATAAGAAGTATTATGCTTAATTTTATGTATCTTAAATTTGCACTAGTACCGACAATTTTCTGCATCGATATAATTCATTTGACATTTTTTTTATTTACGTAAATTGTATTTTAATTTTAGAAAGAATAAAAAGCAAAACACATGTAATGAAAAATCTAGTTAGTGAGCATATCACATCAACCATATTAAAAATGAAAAATATCAATTAACTTTTTTAATTAGAAAACCGCATATCATATTGGCATTGCCAATAGGGTATTCGCCAAACAGAGCACTACAATTATAATAATATAAAGATTAATAAATTACTATTTACTTAAAAATAAATAAATTATTCGAGATAAATCCAGTTATAATTATAACTACTCACTATTTAATTTTAAAAAATTAAAAAAAAGTAAAAAATACCCATTATTTTTTAACAATCCAATTCACATAACCAAACAAAACTATCAAAACCAATAATGTTAACACGATAAAAATAAATAAAAAATATTTATTATTTAATATTTTGAATTAGAATTTTAACAATTGAAGTTATATTTAAATAAATGTATTCCAACTTAGCATAGCGTCTAATTGACACTTCATTTTTTATTGATAGTACAATATAATTTTCAATAATTCATGCATTTAGTTTATTTCAACTATATACATATTTCAAAAATGTGTGTGTATATATATATATACGCGCGCACACACAGAGACAAACAAACACACTAAATAAGAAAAACAAAATAAATTAAATAAGAAAAATAAAATTATTAAATGGACATTTAATGTTTGTTTGCAAGTCAAAATTTTTTTTATATATTTATACTAAATGAGGGTCAACTTGAAAATTAATAAAAAAATAGTAAATATGAAAAAAAAAATAAATTAAATAAGAAAAATAAATTATTAAATGTCATTTAATATTTGTTCCTAAATAAGATTTAAAAAAATTAATTAAAGAAGTGCAATATGGCAATGTGCCGTGCCTAGGTGGTACTCCTCTTTTTATAATATAAAAATAGGAGGTATGTATATCTTGTACAATTTTATTACACCAATAGTATTTTCTCAAAAAACAAAGTGATAAGAGTTACATCCGTACATGAAACGGTGATCGCATTCTTTTACGTATGGAAATTAATTAACTGATTGGTTCACTTGGGTCTGAATGAGGTACAGCATGAAATGCTAAAACAAAGGGAAAGACCAAGTCTAAAGACAAAGCAAAGACTTCGCCTATTGTTGAAGCGTACCCGGGTGTGCCATAGTTATAGTATTTTGGGGGTATTTTCTGATCCCATATGATCTCTATCTTGAAATCTAAGAGCAGATCTAAAATTAACACGCCGAATTGGAGCTCATGCAATTTGGAAATTTTTCCGAGGATATCGTGGCTTCCAGTCAAAATTTTGGCCAAAACTTTGACCGACGCCTACGGTGTCCCCGAAAATTTTTTCGAATTGCCAGAGCTCCCCTTTGGGGTGCTCATTCTAAATCTGATTCCGAATTTTAAGATAGAGATAGTATGGAGTCAAAAAATACCTCAAGAGCATCATAACTACGGTGCGCCCGAAAGCAATATATCATTGCATTCTAGTATTTATTTTTTCGCCAAAAAAAAAAAAGGAACAGAAGGAAACTTCCAATTTATGAAAGCAATTTTCTATGTCCGAAAGCAATGTCATTCATGAATCATTTTTATGTCATTAATTAAATGATAAAATCGTTTTAAACATACGCACATGAACCACCATTAAATCCCATTCAAAAATAAATAAATAAATAATAAAAAAAGGAACATATCAACTTTGCCAATAATTTAAGGGGTGTTCTATTTGTTTTGTATTTTCTGTTTTCATTTTCGAAAATATTTTGGTGTTTTCTGTTTTCAATTATTGTTTTGAGAAAATTGAAAATGCGTTTAGTTTGTTGCTTTGAGAATGAGAAATTATTTTTTAGAAGAGAAAATAGAAAACAGGCTTTATTTATATTTTTAGGAAAATTCAATTTGGTATAATAAAAATTATAAAAAGGTCCCTAAACTTTTCAACAAGTCAAAAGAGGCCCTCATCTTCTTCATCAACCCCACCCCCACCCCACCCCTTTCGTCCTTTCTGGTGGAGTCGCCTACGACTGATGAAGGTGGTTCTTCAACCTCTGCAACGGTGGTTCTCCACCTTCGAGAACGACCTTGCAATTATGTATTACTCATTTAACTTAATGTAAATAAAAAAAATTAAAAAAAAAATTGGTCTGGTGACGTGGGGAACTGAACAATTCCGCACGAGTGACTTCAACAAATTTTAAGCCAATTGAGGGGTGGATGCATGGTGCTCAAATGGTTGCCTTTAATATGGGTTAGTTTAGAAATCTGGGCATTTCTGTTAGCATGAAGAAAACTAAACTGGGGGCCCTAAAGCGTCAACTCCTTAAAAAGATTTTGGGTGTAACATGTTATCATTTCTTACCTAATCTTTTATTTGCATTACAAGGTTCAATCTCTACATGTCATCTCTTATTTCTTAAGCCTGTATTCAAATTGAATTGTTATTATATTCTAATCTAATAGGGATATGGGAAATCTCTGAGGATGATGGTAGATCCAACGGAGTTGTGGTTATGTGAGAAAACCTGATTTGCTTATGAAGGCATGTCGCAACAATCATGAGGTCTTTGATCCAAAATTACCAATATTAATTTTAAGAGTGATTCTGGGGGGACATGTTTTATAGATATTTTTAAGTGACATGATGATGTGATGCTTTATCATTGGAGGATAAAGATGTGATTTGGATTTATATCACATGAATATTATTATTATCATCCAATAGAAAAATGACACATTATAATATCAGTTAAAAAGTCTATAAACAATGTCCCCCTATAATTATTCTAATTTTAATTTAAATTAAAATATTTCACTTTCCACTATACCCTTATTTAATATGTATTGTTGCCAACTAAAATAAACTATTATCATTTATTGTAAGTGTATATTTGAAAATAAATAACTAAATGTTATTTTTTCAATAAAATTAATTGTGATTTTCTAATTTGTATAAAAATCAAAGTAACACTATCTTCGTTTCGTATATAGGGGGGCGGAAGGAGTAACAACGATTCACAAATTACATCGACTAAGATATAGAAAATTGATTTCATATATATTGGATTGGACGTTTCCTTTTTACTTTTTTCACGAAAAGAAATAATAGAATGTGTCAATCTCCATTGCAATTTACAAAGGAGACATTATTCAAGTCTCTGCTTTGTCTTGGTCTTCCCATTGGTTTCGCATTTCATTTAATCTTTGTATATTAACATATTAAATATTACAATATGGTGTTACTAGTATTACTCTAGTGTCCTAAAATAAGTTGAGCTCCCTTGGGTAGCTTATTACTACGTTGTTTGGGGTGTATGTGACCTTGTTTATAGACATGGTTCCACTTGTGTTTAATTTGAGATATTCATAACATAATAATGAACAAAAATAATTAAGTTTTTATGTTCAACAAATTTACTACATTTTTTAGCATACTATTTATTGTAGTTTCTAAAAAATTCTACAATCAAACCAACTTTTGTTACCAATATATACTACCCAAATGGATAGTGTACAGATCAAAGTTGTATGAACTTGAGAGGGGAGGGAGAAGGGGAGGGGGACGTAGATGAAACGGTATGACAAAAATGATAAAATAAGAATTTAATTTCCTTGCCTTTTAATAAAGATAAATTCATAAAATTAGTATTTCTCATGTGTGATGAACAGAAATTCATATAGAGAAAATACACTATAAAGTAACAAAACTACCTTTTTTTTTCATTATGCAAATTAAATTATATTTTTAGGTGATTTAAAAAGATTAAAATATCGGTGAAATAAAAGTGACGCAAAACCAGCACTGATGAAACCACACATGATTTTATGAAAAACAACATAAAGCTACATGTGGTTTCATGTGAAAAGACATGAAACTTTTTTTTTTTTTGTTGAAAGAAATAAAATACACACGAAACTACATGTGGTTCGAAGCACTAGTTTTGACTTCTGAATGAAGTACACATCAATCAAAAGGCTAGCTAGGGACGTTTCGATTAACTTACCCTTTTTAGTTTTCTTTTTTTTTAAATTTTTAGAACAGTATTTAAATATGTTCTTTTTAATGTTACTTTTAACATTACTATTTAATTATCCTAAATGACAATGAAATTTCTGTCTTTCTCTACCTCCATTTTTTTTTTGGGGTCGGGGGGGGGGGGGGGCTGTGTTTTGAATTTTAATTATAAACTTAGAGCATACAATATATGTGTAAAGCACAAATCACATTTTCTTAGTACCATGACATCCCTTCATACATGTCCTCCATCATATTATTTTCAAAAAACAATGTGAGGGACTTTTTCTTGTATAGTTTGATTGTTGAAGCATTGGTTATTAATTTCAATTATTTAAAAAAATTCCTTAATTTAATAAAATATTGTACATTAACTAATTCTTGTTTCTTCTGATTGATAATTGATAATTGTAAAATAAATTTAAATCAAAATATGCTTTATTATTAGTCTCTTTGTTTATTTATATATGTTTTAGTAAAATTGAAACAAAACTCTAAAATGTTAATGCTGGAATTGATTGCTACGGTGGGTGTGTTCGTCTGAAACAGTAATCGCAAGTGTACGATATTGAATAAGTAGTAAGTGGACCTTTTGAGTCCGGATTATCGTCCCACGAGGATTGGATTAAGTATCGAAATATGTTGAAAAATCCACTTTATTTGAAAAATCAATTATTGGTGATAATTATAAACTAAAAACGATTTTAAAAATTAACAATAAAAAGTGTGAGAATATCGAAGAACTTGTGGAGAGAAATTATATTATTGCAGATTTTAGGACTCACAATTTCACCGTAATTATTCCCCCTAGTTTCACAAATTTTGACTTGACATCAATTGACCCGGTTAACAATCGAATTTCTCAAATATATTTAATCTCTTTTCTCAAAGTCAATTAATCCTTTAATTAGGTCAACCCACTATATCTCTATGTGAATTGATTTAGAACAAGTCCCTAATTAAACGCATTCAACAACAAGAAATTCTTCTAGATCTCATCCACATTCAACCTAGAGCGATTGCATGAATATTAAGATTATATCTCTATATCTTAATTAATTACGATCTTTATTGCGGAATCTAATTCTAATTGTCCTCTCTCGATTTCAAATAGAACCAATAAATCATTTATCAATTGATTAGAAAGATAAACGCATAACAAAACACCAATAAAGATTTAACCAACAAAAGAAAAGTCAATTAACAAGCTCAAGTCACAACTATAAAACTAGGGATCCCAATTAGGCTACATTGTTTGCCTTAAATAGAAGTTTAGAAATTCATCCTATGACGAGAAAAAGAAATAAAGTAAATTGAGTTCATCACCGAATTTTTTATGTAATGCCCCGCACATTTTCATATAGTTATAATATAGAGGTATGGTAGAAGAAAATGCCATAAAACATACATAAGGAAGTATAACCTGAAAAATCAGAAATTACGACCGTAAATGGTAAAATTACGGCCGTAAGTCATGAAGTTACGACTGTAAGATTTGAGGGTTACGGCTGTAAAAGTAAGGCGGCAAGACTGAAGATTCGAGAAATACATGTTACGGCCGTAAGCATAACCCATACGGCCGTAAAAGTCGAGCTACGGCCGTAAGAATGATCGAGCAAGACCCGCAGAACCGGAGTTACGACCGTAAATAATCAGGTTACGGCCGTAAATGTACGAGTTACGGCCGTAAATCTATAGGTTACGGCCGTAACCTATGTCGGCTAACCTGAGAATTCTAGACATTTTGAGGTTGGTTACGAAATCTATATATATCCAACCTCGGCTCCAACGACCCATAACACCCCAAGACTTCCCTAAGAAGTTCCTAAGCCTTCATATTCACCCTAGCCCAAAGATTAACAAGAAAAACCCTGGTTTCCCTACCGTAGACGAGGAATAGGAAGAGAAGAGGAAAGGAGAGGAAGGAAAAGAAGAGTTCCAGCTATTCTTGAGGGTCGACATCTTCATTACGAGGTAGGTAATAGATGTACATTATATGTTTTAAGTTATATTAGCTATGTGCCTTCGTTATTTGTTGCTTATGACTGCCTACTTACTCGTAGTTGCTAGAAATTATATGGAATGGTAGTTATATAATATGTTTCATTAGTAAAGGTAGCTATGATGTTATGAAGTATTAGTAAATAAAGTATTTACATGCCTATGACGATTATGACATGATATGAAGATCCTACGGGAATACGGTAAGCAAGTAAGATGTATATGTCACGAAAACATGATGAATGCATGAATACGTTGTGTAGCATGTGCCTGGGATATTTATGAAGTTACGGGCGATGTGAAGAATGAGGCAAGCCTTTAGACGATGGCCCAGAAAGAGTGAGACAAGCCTTTGGGGGACGGCCAATGTAATGTTAAGAAGAATATGGCGCCTTCTTAGGCACATGTTATACAACCGGGCCCCAAAAGTACGTGTGTGACATGCATCTGCATTGCATCTATTGCCTACTGAGTCCTTGTGGCTCATTATATATGTTTATGTGATGTTATTATGCAGGAAATGGCGGACAGACACCTCGATCTTCATAATATGGAGATGTAAGGATAAGAGAAAGCCGGAGATCCTGTGCTTCTGTGGTGATCCAAAGACACAAAACCCTTCCAAAAAAAAAAAAAAAAAAAAAGGGAGGGGCGTTACATTTGAAGATTAATTACAAAGATGAAGCCTTGCACCAAGAGCTCCTCCCTTGAATCTTCAATCTTAATCTCGTGCTTTTCTCTACGGTGTTTCTCTCTATTTTTCTTTGATTAATCTCTCACCAAGCTCTCCTTCTTGTGTGAAGAATTACCCCTTTCATAGATCTGAATTTCGTGCATAAGGGAGAAAGTTTAGCTGGTTTCCAAATCCTAATCCGAATAGGAGTCCTCGCGCTCGTAGCATTTGACAGCTTGGCAGCCTTCAGTGTTTTGGTCATAACTCTTTCTCCGGACGTCCGATTGAGGTGATTCAAAGTGTGTTGGAAACTAGACAAGAAGATCTACAATTTTTCGTGAAATAGAAAAATCCAGATTCCAACTTTATCCTTTCCAAAACTGATCCTCAACATTCGGGTCCTTTGCATTCTCGCCCCAAAATCTATAAAGTTTGTACAACTTCACTTCTTTTTCTTCAAAAATTGGGTCGCATGTCATCCAAGTTGGTTCTCACCTAAAAACAAACAAAACTAAGAATATTTAAGTGATATAAAGCTAATTAAATGAGTTTAAGACTATAGAATAAGCGTGAATTTAGCGCTTATCAAATACCCTCAAACTTAAACTCTTGTTCGTCCTCGAACATGGAAACTAAACACAAAAACCCTTAATGGTGTCACACAATCACACACTAGACAAACAGGACTCAACTAGGGTCAAATAATATACCTTATGCCTCAGGTTAACAAAATAATTTTAGAACTCTAGTTGGACTAAAAAAACGAATCACCAAAATTTCACTTGCCAGGTGCTTGACCATACGGTGTGTGTGTATGTCCTGGTCATTACTTAACTCAAAGCCATGTCAAGATGTGATCAATGAATGCTTAATTAAAAATCATGCTCTTCTCTCAATTCCCGATGTGCTTTTGACAATGTGGCGTTCTAAAAATATCTCAATGCATTTTTCCACACAAGATGTTAAATAAAAGTAACTAGATGTTAAAAGAATTACACCCCTCCATCTGTCCATCTCAAGCCTGAGTCTCCAAACCTCTAGCCTTTGAGTCCTTTCCTAGCACTTCACATTTTTCATTCGTTGGAATTTCCTTTCATTTGCTCTCACTGATATCGGTTCTCTTTTCTCACTCCTTTCTTTTCTCTTTTTTTTCCCCCTTTTTTCTTCTTTGCAATTTTTCTTTTCAGCACTTACCCCACAGGTAGCTTTCGCTTTGTTTTTCCCTAGAGGTAGCCTTCTTCACCGGTAGATCATCCTCTAAACATTGGTTATGAAAAGCACCGGATTACTCAGTGACGATCTTTCACTCTCTAGGATAGGCAGCTTTTTCCTGCAGTCCCTCTCATTTGTTCAACAATCAACTAAATCAACAATTTTATTTTCAACATATAATAGTGCCAGTATAGACTTGCCAGCCAAAAGCCCATCAACTCGAAGCAAAGACATCAAGACTTCAAACTGCACTTCCCCTAACATAAAGTCACTGATCTTACCACCCCCAAACTCAGCCTTTGAGCTAGTTCAGATCTAAAGTACGGTTTGGGGAAGATTACCTATTTCTAATGGACTAAATGGTCAGCTGCAGGTAAATAAAGGGAACAAAGCGTCTCGATCACACCCCGTCATAAATCCAAGTTAAACAATGACCATGTGCTCAAGATAGGTAAGTCAAAAGCCAACAAGTGAACAAAAAATTTCAAAAGAAATATCAAGTGATGTTCAAAAGTCCAACCTTCGTCCTATATAATTTTCCAAAAGACACAATCATTGGCGATATACTACTTGGCCAGAACAAATAAAGACGGGATAAGACCAGAACAAGACAAATTTTTTTTTGTTTTTTTTAAAAATTTTCCATATAATTGGCGCGCAACAATCATACGAAAAACGAAAAAAAATTTCCCCCGTTTTTTGTGTTTTTGGGTTCTTTCTTTTTTTTCCTTCTTTTTTTTTTTGACTAACAAGAACTTAGAAACATGACAATTGAAGACGAAATTAAAACCACACCCCCAAACTTAAAACCAACATTGTCCTCAATGTGAAAAAAAAATTGCAAAAGGAAAAAGAAAAGTTACTGAATGTCCCAGTGGATGATTTAAGCTTCAGATGATGGGGGAGGGTTCTGATCTGGAGGACTGGGAAGACAAACAAGTCTAGCCATCAATTCTTCGTGCTCCATGAGCCGAGTTAATGATTTTCTCCACTTTCTCTTTTTTTTTTTTCCTCTTTTAACCTAAAAAGAAGTAGAAAAAAAAATTCACACATAAACACTCATAATGAAATAAATTAACATCACGCACAAAAACACACATAAAATTAAATAGGTTTAAGGGAAAGAAAATTGGGTTGCCTCCCAATAAGCGCTTGTTTAAAGTCTAAAGCTCGACTTTTCTTCTCCAAATGGTCAAGGTGGTTTGTGGTTGTTTTTACAGTCCTTGCATTTTCCCGCTTTGCAAATCCTTTCTTTTTGTTTCCACACTTTGACAAAAATTTCTTTCTTCGCTTTATGCTTTGCTTTCCTTTTACATTCTCCACCTGACTTTACCTCGTGTTTGTATGTTTCTCCATTTTCATGAGACACCATGTTTACTTCATAGATATTTTTGGACTCGTGTGGAGGATCGATTGATGATAGAATATTGAATGCAACCATATCATTTTCAATTGTCAACATTAACTTTCCAGCTTCAACATCAATGAGTGCTAGACTCGTAGCAAGAAATGGTCGTCCCAATATTAGGGGCACTCAAATGTCTTCCTCCATGTCCATGATTAAGAAGTCCGCCGGAAAAATAAATTTATCTACTTTAATCAACACGTCCTCAACCACACCGTATGGGTATCTCACCGATCGGTCTGCAAGTTGAATAGTGACATGTGTGGGCTTGGGTTCTCCTAATTTGAGTTTCCTATAGACAGATAGATGCATTAAATTAACGCTAGCACCTAAATCACATAAAGCTTTATTAAATTCAAGGTCACCAATGGAACATGGGACAGAGAAACTCCCTGGATCTTTTAACTTCGGTGGTAACTTGTTTTGGAGAATCGTAGAGCAGTCCTCTGCAAGCGCCACTGTCTCAAAATCTTCCAACTTTTTCTTCTTTGACAACATTTGTTTTATAAACTTCCAGTAATTAGGCATTTTTGCCAAGGCTTCTGCAAAAGGAATGTTAATATGCAATTTCTTAAAAATTTCAAGAAACTGAGAAAATTGTTTATCTAGTTTATTCTTTTGCAGTCGTTGAGGATATGGAATTGGGGGCACGTAAACTTTGACTAATGTTGGCGCCATATTTTCTCGACGCTCTGCATCAATTGGTGGATCTTGTTTGTCAAAAGATTTTGTTTCGCCCATGTTTTTTCTCTCTTCTTGTGCCATTTTCTCAGTTGCATTCTATTTTCTTACTTGAATTTCTAGCAATTGTACCCCGCTCCTTGTTGTGATAGCCAGGACTTGTTCCTTAGGATTCACTTCAGTGTTCCAAAATTTTAATAGCAGCACTTTGATTCTGAATTGCTGTAGTGTGGCTTTGCAATGTCTTCTCTTGGTTACCTACAATTTTGGTCAGCATATCTTCTATAGCACTAATATTTCTTTGTTGTGGTTGTGGCGGGAAACTCGATGGGTAATTAGTTCCTTGATTGTCCCTCCAAGAAAAATTGCCGTCAATTTGGATTATAGGTTCGAGACATTAGACCACCTTGTTGTCTATTGCTCACAAAATTTGCTTGTTCCTCTGGTTGTGGTCCTAGATGAGCAACTAGACAATCTGTTGTGGCATGGTTGGAACAACAGTAATCACATACTATCGAAGCTTGAACGGGGTTAGCTGGTTGCCTGGATAGTTGTTTAACTTGTTGGGAAAGCGCAGCAACCTGTGCAGACAATGAGGTCAAAGCATCAACCTCATGGACTCCAGCTGTTTTAGTCAAAGAACGGTTGGAGTACCATTGGTAACTATTAGCTGCCATCTTATCAAAAATTTCTGATGCCTCATCATAAGTTTTGTCCATAACAGAACCACCAGCAGCTGAATTGGCATGCCTTTTATTCTCATCCACCAATCCGTTGTAGAAAGTCTACACAATAAGCCAATTTGGAATTCCATGTCCGGGACACTTCCTTAAAAGATCATTGTACCTTTCCCATGCTTCGAATATCGTCTCTCCATGATGTTGGCCAAAAGAGGTAATCTCTCTTCTAATCTTTAGTATTCTACCTGGTGGGAAGAATTTGCCTAAAAACTTTTGCACCAAAGCATTCCAAGATGTAATGGAATTGGCGGGCAATGAATAAAACCACGCCTTGGCTTTACCACTCAACGAGAAAGAAAACAATTTCATTTTAATAGCATCAGCTGGTACTCCATTAATTTTGAAGGTATCACAAATCTCGTTGAAACCTCTTAAATGCTCATTTGGATCCTTATCTGGTAAACCACAAAATTGCACATTCTGTTGGACAAGTTGAATAGTACCAGATTTTATTTCAAAATTGTTAGCAGGTATAGCCGGCGGCACCACACATGTCAAATTTGTCCCAACAGTTGGTACCACATATTCTCTTAGAGGTCATGCTCGAGGTACCTCTAGTTCTCGTTCATGTTCACGTTCTTCTGCCATTTTAGCTGCTTCTTCAATCTCAACTTCTGGTTCCTCCCTCAACCTTTGTCTGAGCTACCTTAGAGTGCGTTCTATTTCAGGGTCTAGTTTGAATAGTTCTCCTCCTTGGGACCGTAGCATATACTCCTAAAATAACATAAAACAAACGAGAATTTAAAAAGAACAAAAACAAAAATTCAAATTAAAGTAGAGTTCAATTGGTATCGATATTAAAAGAACAATTTCCGGCAACGGCGCCAAAAACTTGTTCGTCTGAAATAGTAATCGCAAGTGTACGATATCGAATAAATAGTAAGTGGACCTTTTGAGTCCGGATTATCGTCCCACGAGGATTGGATTAAATACCGAAATATGTCGAAAAATCCACTTTATTTGAAAAATCAATTATTGGTGATAATTATAAACTAAAAATGATTTTAAAAACTAACAATGAAAAGTGTGAGAATATCGAAGAACTTGTGGAGAGAAATTATATTATTGCAGATTTTAAGACTCACAATTTCACCGTAATTGTTCCCCCTGATTTCACAAATTTTGACTTGACATCAATTGACCCAATTAACAATCGAATTTCTCAAATATATTTAATCTCTTTTCCCAAAGTCAATTAATCCTATTTAATTAGTTCAACCCACTATATCTCTATGTGAATTGATTTAGAACAAGTCCCCAATTAAACGCATTCAACAACAAGAAATTCTTCTAGATCTGATCCATATTCAACCTAAAGCGATTGCATGAATATTAAGATTATATCTCTATATCTTAATTAATCACGATCTTTATTGCGGAATCTAATTCTGATTGTCCTCTCTCGATTTCAAATAGAACCAATAAATCATTTATCGATTGATCAGAAAGATAAACGCATGACAAAACACCAATAAAGATTTAACCAAAAAAGAAAATTCAATTAATAAGCTCAAGTCACAACTATAAAACTAGGGATCCCAATTAGGCTACATTATTTGCCCTGAATAAAAGTTTAGAAATTCATCCTACGAAGAGAAAAAGAAATAAGGTAAATTGAGTTCATCACCGGATTTTTGAAGATTAATTACAAAGATGAAGCCTTGCACCAATAGCTCCTCCCTTGAATCTTCAATCTTAATCTCGTGCTTTTCTCTACGGTGTTTCTCTCTATTTTTCTTTGATTAATCTTTCACCAAGATCTCCTTCTTGTGTGAAGAATTGCCCCTTTTATAAATCTAAATTTCGTGCATAAGGGAGAAAGTTTAGCAGTTTTCCAAATCCTAATCCGAATAGGAGTTCTCGCGCGCGTAGAATTTGACAGTTTGGCAGCCTTCAGTGTTTTGGTCATAACTCTTTCTCCAGACATCCGATTGAGGTGATTCAAAGTGCGTTGGAAACTAGACAAGAAGATCTACAATTTTTCATAAAATAGAAAAGTCCAGATTCCAGCTTTATCCTTGCCAAAACTGGTCCTCAACATTCGGGTCCGTTGCATTCTCGCCCCCAAAATCTATAAAGTTTGTACAACTTCACTTCTTTTTCTTCAAAAATTGGGTCACATGTCATTCAAGTTGGTTCTCACCTAAAAACAAACAAAGCTAAGAATATTTAAGTGATATGAAACTAATTAAATGAGTTTAATACTATAGACTAAGCGTAAATTTAGCGCTTATCAGGGTGGCTGGCACATAATCATATTGTCGGAAAGTAAGGAGATATCATGTTCAAATAAGTATCTCAATTGTAGATTTCTTTCCATTTCTTGGCAGCATCTCATGCTTTTCTTACAAAAATAGTGCGTCGTAACTTGTCTCTCTTCGCTGCATGTGCTAATCTATAGTGTCCACAAATAGAGGCTATCAAAGTACAATTAGTTAGAGTTGCAAAGTTGTAAGAAATGTGTGATTAAATTGTACAAGTTGAGATAAGATAAAAAGTGAAATTTTAAATTAAACTTTGACCCAGTTTAATACGTTTGAATTTTACCGTATAAACTCCAAATGGAAGAAAGTTTACATCCAGGACTAGGTAGATACCAAACAAACTCCTGAATTTTGCTGCACTTAAAATGATATTCGAAATAAGCACCTAAATTCCCTAATTCTCTGTTAAGGAAATTGAGGTTCCATCCCAAAAGGTTAACCCATTGGGTGGAATAACTCAATCCCATATAAACCCATCACTTAACCCATATTTAGCCTATGTGGGATTTCGTTCGCATATCCCCAACAATCCCCCACTCGAACGATGTACCGTATTAACTTACTCCCTTTGATCAATAGCCCACGTATCCAACTTTCTCCTCAAGGCCCAACTCTTCCACTGCAGTCGGGTCATTGCCTTACGTGGCACAACCACCTTAAGAGCCAATCCACATACTCTATCAAGGTCCTACATTTCCACTGCGTCTCGACCACCGCCTTATATGGACATAACCACCTTAAGAACCAACCATGGATTTTTTTTTCTTGGCCTCATGATCAACCTCGGAGCCCACCAACTTCGTAATGGATTGTCTTATGCGTACACGTGGCTAAAATGGGCCCTGGCTCTGATACCACTGTTAGGGATTGAGGTTCCATCCCAAAAGGTCCTGTTGGGAAATCAACCTGAATATGGTTTCATGATTGTCCCAAGATCTTACCTTCAAGTTGAGAAATACCAAAAATAGGAGAAATAACTATACAAGGAAATAACAACATAGGATTTACGTGGAAAACTCCAAAACCGGACAGACAGACCGTCAAAGCTTTCCACTATATGAAAAATTTTTACAATCATATAGACTTTTCACTCGCCCAACCCCAACCTCAAGCATTACAAAGAAAAATACATCAAGTGTTACCGCACTCACCAATTACTATTCTTTGTACTACCCACAAAGACTACAAAACTAGAATACTAAATTACTATTTTTCTCTCAACCCATACTTGGTTGGCACTACTTACAAGAAGAGAAAACACATCAATTTATAGGAAAACAACTAACCTAAACCTACCAAAATAAGGAGAACAATTCCTAATTCTAACTGGTTTAGGACTTTGACCAAAAGCTTTCCTTTTTTCCTTTTGGATTTATTTTTGGCAATATCCTAAAAATCTCCACCTTGCCAAAAATAAGCCAAAACTTCTCATCTTCTCTTCTACCGTCTTGTTTGGAATACTTGAAAATTATCGAGCAAGCCTTTGACACACTTTGACGATCCCAATTCTCAAAACCAGAGAATTAACATACTCAACCATGAAAGTATAACCACTTAGAATTACTCACAAATTCTAAGAATTTCATCAGCTCAATGTCGAAATAAAACCTGCTGAAATTTATGGTGCAACTCTCTTGCTGGCTTTCTAGAGAGCTCATCAGCCATAGACGTTATTTCAAACACACACCGTGCATCGATGCCAGCCAATACTCGTGTACAAACCCGCTAGTAGTAACACATCCTCTATCATGGCAATTAGCGACATGTCGTAAGGATGGCCATCCTACTAACGTTACTTCTCAACCGCCCTCACACCGAGAATCGGATTGTCCAGATCCAAGCAGCAGTCGAATCTACTCTACCTGAATAATATTTTCTCACGTGACCAATTGGTCCATACTTCTAACAAGTCACTTTCTTCTCCATGGAGTTACCCATCTTGCACTTTTCGGCAACAAACAATGAAAGAAATCCGATAAATCTAAACAATTTTTCAATTATAACTCCAACAACCACCAGTTTAGGGCGGATCCCACTAAGAATTTCAGGTACAACAGGTTTGAACGTCTCGTGTTTATAATCGTCAAATCTAGATCTCTCCAATCATCATCAACCATACTAGCTTTAGTAACTTTGTTAGAACACAAGGGTGCATTTTTTTCGAAATCATTGTATAATCCAGCCCGAATCAATATGTCATTGACTTGTACTTGCCACAAATCAAAATTGATTCTTCCATCAAATTTCTCCACATCCAATTTGGAACCTGATATTTCTACTCTGCGATCCAAACTCCGCCGCACTGAAGGACCTTGCTCTGATACCACTTGTTGGGAAATTAACCTGAATATGATTTCATGATTGTCCCAAGATCTTACCTTCAAGTTGAGAAATATCAAAAATAGGAGAAATAACTATGCAAGGAAATAACAACACAGGATTTACGTGGAAAACTCCAAAACCGGAGAAAAACCACGGACAGACCGTCAAAGCTTTCCACTATATGAAAAATTTTTACAATCATATAGAATTTTCACTGGCCCAACCCCAACCTCAAGTATTACAGAGAAAAATACATCAAGTCTTACCGCACTCACCAATTCTTATTCTTTGTACTGCCCACAAAGACTACAAAACTAGAATACTAAACTACTATTTTTCTCTCAACCCATACTTGGTTGGCACCACTTACAAGAAGAGAAAACACGTCAATTTATAGGAAAACAACTAACCTAAACTTACCAAAATAAGAAGAACAATTCCTTATTCTAACTGGTTTAGGACTTTGACCAAAAGCTTTCCTTTTTCCTTTTGGATTTATTTTTGGCAATATCCTAACATTCTCAATGAATGAGAGCACTTTTTTCTTAGTCAAGATCTACCATATTGTTACTGGTCAAAATTATGTGGTACACACATGGAAGATATGTACTATTTCTATTACTGATATTGGGCCTCATTGGATTGGATTTCACTTATTGGGTTGGGTTTGTTTGTTTACGCACTCTTATTGGACCTCGACATGGCCCATTCCTTATCTCGGCCCGTCAAGGCCTATTCTCTTCGTTATTGAAACATAAATTATTAATGGTGGTTCTTTCTTTTCTTTTCTTTTTTTTTTTTAAACAGATTTAATGGTGGTTCTTAAATTCATGTCCGTTATGCGTATGTTTAAAACGATTTACAATTAATTAATGAAATACTCCGTCCCTCCCTCAAACATAGTTTTATTGTTCTTTTTCATCTATCCCAAATTATAGTCCATTTTTCTTTTTAAATGTATTAAAATACTTCACTTCCTACCATACCCTTATTTGATATGTGCTATTACCAATTAAAATAAGCTATCATCATTTAATATAAGGATGTATTTGAAAATTCTTTTTCCAGTAAAATTAATTATAATTTTTTAATTCGTATAAAAATAAAGTGAGGCGATCTTTCTATATAGGGAGGACCGAAGGAGTAACAATGATTCCCAAATTACGTTGACTCAAACATAGAAAATTGCTTTCATAAATTGGAAGTTTCCTTTTTATTTTTTTCACAAAAAAGAAATAATAGAATGTGTCAATCTCCATTGCAATTTACAAAGGAGACGTTATTCAAGTCGCTGCTTTGTCTTGGTCTTCCAATTTGTTTCACATTTCATTTAGTCCCTTATTCCAACCCCAAGTCAACCAATCAAAAACAAAAAATGTTATCGCCATATTCATGTCCGACTGTAACTCTTATCACTTTTTTTTTTTATATAAGAAAATGCTATAGGTATAATAAAAGTGTGTACACACACTAGTGCGGAACGACGTGCTTGCATGTCGTCATATAATTTTCTGATTTTTAGCATGGTTTCGATAGCAACAATTAGGTGAAGTAACATACAAATTAAGTGCTAATTATATATTCACATAATTTAGAAATTAAAGAAGGTTTTTCGTTTACATCCATAGTAATCACATTTGGATTCAAAAAGGAACTATAGTGGAATTAATCCCAATAATAAGTGCTTTAGAGAGCAGTGTAAGGGGAATTGAACTTGATTTGTGGGAAAATTCTTGTAAACATAATGTGCACGCTCTTCATGGAAGGTATAGTAAGATCCTATATTCTTTTAATTTTTATATACTTCCATTTCACTTTCTGTTTAACAAGAGGCTTTATCTCATTATATTGGAGTCAATAAAAAGGACATATTTCCACTATGCATTTTATATTCTATTGATTCACTTGTAGGGCCTTGACAAGTGCTCCAGTTGAGGCCTCCTCAACAAATATAATGCCTCAAGTCTACCAACGAACATGCTTTTGTTAAATCCCCCTACCCTGGCATAATCACCTTACACTTGAGCTTTAGATTCTTCTGATGCTTTTGAACTACATTTCAAACTTAATTTCCATTTCTTAACTGGGACAGAAATCCCATTTTCCCCCTCTCCCCTAGATGGTTACACAAATTTTTGGAGATATGTTATATTTCCCGAATCGGAATTCCCTTCACCTGAACAGTACTTAGAGCATAAAATTATTCTCTCATTCTCTCCACAAAACTGCCAAAAGAAAGAGCACGTTAAAGCCAAGAATGGCAAGGATCGAGAAACTTCTTCACCAATAGTGGATTCTGAAGATGGCATAGCTGAAACCAAAAATGATGACAATGGAAAGAAAAAATAAAAGAGGCCCGTTTCATTTTATTTTATTCCTTCCATAGCTATTTTGATTTGAGCTTTATATATATATGTTCTTTGTTTTCATCATAAACATTAGAGTGATAGCGATGGAGATGACCAAGACAAAGACGGCTCTCAACAAAAATCAGCGGCGCCAAGCCTCTGATTGCAATTCATGTTGGGAAGCCAAAGCATAGCTAAAGGTATTCGCTAAGAACAGGAGTCAATAAAGTTAATCAACTCAGTTTGAGTGAACAATTACTTGAAAAAGCTGCATCAGCTTATGGAAAGGATGTAACTGTGAGGTAGTTATTAGTGCCACAGGTATATATCATCATTGACCAATTCTTGTATTTTCAAGACTTACATCATCAACCATACATATTTTATTTGGGAAACCACTTGATTTGTGTCTATCCATTTGTATATTTTGTATATCTCCATGTTATCTCTTTGTTATGTGGTTGTTATATTATCGTTTAGGATCTTCTGTATCTTCTAGTTAGTTGGACTACAATATGTATCTTCTATATATTCTTGTATCCTGATTAATGATGAGTGCATCCTTTATTCATCTTTCTTTCCCTCACTTTATTTCCTATATGGTATCAGAGCTATAAGCTCAAAAGCGTCAAATCCATGGCCTCTAAAGCAAGCTTGACTGATTCTATGGGACGAACTATAATAACCCCGCCTCCACCACCACTGCCAACTCCCACAATACTGTCACCACCAGTTGTTCTTAATGCCTGGTCCCAACTGCCCCTTAAGCTTACTCCCACCAATTTTTCTGCGTGGCACCTCCAGTTTCATAGCCTTTTAATCGGCTATGATTTGCTTTCCTTTGTTGACGATACATTGCCTTGTCCAGTGCAATATGTTTCCATCGCCACCGCCACCGCCACCGCCACCGCCACCGCCACAACCCTCAACCCTGATTATATCAATTGGGTGAGGCAAGATAAGCTTTTGTTGAACGCTGTCACCAGCTCCCTCTCTCCTAGCCTCGTGTTCTTTATCGCTGTTGCCCAAACATCTCATGATGCCTGGCAAACCATTGTCAACACTTACGCGAAGCCTTCACGTGGACGCATGATGCATTTGAAAAGCAGTCTTGGTAACTTACAAAAAGGAGAAATATCAGTTACCGAATACCTGCTTGGGGTGAGGAGCATCGTGGACAGCCTTACCCTTATGAAATCAGGACCAGATCCGGACAAACTGGTTTTGCACGTTCTTCGTGGCCTTGGTCCTGAATATGCCGGTTTGTGTGAAGCAATAAAGGTTCGAGACACCGCAATGGATTTCGATGAGTTATATGAAAGACTTGTGACACATGAATCACAATATCAGACTACTCACCACTCTTGTTACGACCCGAATTTTCGCATATTTTAATTTCAGCTACTACTTGGTCAAAGCCGCTAATTTTGGATCAAAATCAAATTCTTAAAGGAGTTTAATTAGGTCTAATGAAAATTTATGGATTTAATTGATTTAATTGGGAGTTTGTGGGCTATGGACGTAAATAAGGGTCAAAGGACCAATTTAAATCTATTAATTAAAAGAAAGGGACCTAAGATACAATTATATATATATATATATAATATATATATATACATAGGAAACGAAAAGGACATATTCGTGGAGAATCCAGCAGAAGTGAAAAAAAAAAACCGGTAGAGCCAATTAGAGAAAAGAAAAAAAAGAAAAAAGGAAAAAGGGGGGAAAAGGGAAGGAGAAATAGTGGATTCGTCGTGGTTTCGTGTGGTAAGTGAGTTTCTTCAATTTTATCTCATGGAATTCAAGGTAAATAGCAGAATTAATTTTAGGGTTTTCCCAATAGAAATTGGGGATTCGAAATTTATCATTATTTTGGATTGATTGGGTGTTATTAAGATGTTATTTGGCCATAATTAATTATTTTGAAGTGGAATTGATAGTAATTGAGTAGTAGGTGATAAAGTGGATTGAAATTTACATTACCTAGATGCTGAAAGTTTGGGAACTTATTTTGTGATTCAATTTGGTGGTTCCAATGGCATGAATATTGTGAAATCAATAAAAGAAGATGAATGAGTAATGAAATTGAGTAATTAGGGATTGGTTAGGAATGTTACAGCGTAGTATTGAATGTGGATAGGCCTTGGGTTCGTAAACCAAGTGTGTAGATTTTAATTAGAGCATTGTTATTATTTCGGTGGTGGCCAGCTTGATTGGGAAAGCTACAGGTCGAAGTAAAGCGATTCGTAGTTCTGTGAGTGGAAAAATTATTTTTTTTTCCATAAAGTAGCACTTTTTAAATTCCAATATACTTTTAAAGATTTTCATGATATGTTGCTGCAATACATCTTTCAGAAAGCATGGATTTTGTTAAGTAGAGTTTTCCTTTCCAAAAGATCATGTGAATATTCTTTTAAAACCATCATAAAGTACCACGTTAGCTTTACCCGCTCTACACTGTCGTGATGTGTTCCACAGTGTATGACCAGAATTACAGAGGTCTTTGGGACCCACTTTCGTACACACATAGGCTTTGGGCCGTGTATGGGGGTGTTTAGCCTTTGGGGCTTGCTCTGTAGCCGTATGACCGGATATTGAGCGAGCAGACACTTCTTGAGCGACACACCACGTGTATTGAGAGTATTCTACACAAGTGTGTTGTTGCTCGTTACTTTTGATGTTATTTTGATAAATTATTTGTAGTTACAAAATTAGGTTTTAGAAAACAAAATCCATTTTGAAACTTGATATAATCAGTTTTTGTTGATTGAATAATTTGATTATTAGTATCATCTCGATGGTTTCCAATTATTTATGCTATTTGTGCGTTTGGATAAAGAGATTTTTATGGAGATATTTTAGCACGGAAAACTACATATATTTGTGAACTTATCCACTCACTTTGAGTTACAAAACTCACGTATTTTCCTAATGTTTCTCTTATCGAAGCAGCGTTAGCGTGAGCTTGGATCGTCATTGACCACCACTACCATTACTTTTCCATTTAGCTAGTAGGTTCATTTATTTATTCATTCATTTACTAGCGTTTAGTTGAAACCCTCGCATTCATTTGAGAAAGGGTTTTTAAAGAAGAGATCTATTGGTTTATTCATTAGTTATTCATTAATTCTTTTCGACATCGTTTCTCATTTGAGTTTTGAAAGTGACAACGATATTGAATTATGGTGGTTGGGCTTATTTCTAAAGGTTTCAATATTCTTGATTTGAAATGGGATTTGTGCAAATGTTGGGTTGCATGTCCGAGCTTGGAATAAATCTCCTACATGTTGGATATGTCCAAAATACGGAGGAAACTACTGTCAAATTTTCCATAAAACATTTTCTTATTATTCAAATTAAGGTAAATCAAGCGATTCGGATTTGCCTTAGCGATGGATCCGACGTGGTTGTCATCCATCGTTGGCGCCACGCCTTGCGGTCAAGTTATTATAGATAATTTGGTGCGGGCGTGTCAATGTATCGAGCATGGTCTAGGGTGTAGGATTGCATCACGTGTTCTTCTCTCCACCAATGAAAGTTGCATTGCGCATTTCTTATAATTTCATATCATTTTGTAGAGTATCATGGCACGTGGTGGTGCAACAACTCATGATCGAGCACGATCTCATGCTCAACACATTCTGAAGGGGATGTTAGGCAAGAAGGGAATAGTAGATGAATGCGTTGATCGGTCCCATGATGGGCCTCGCACAGGGGATATGGCTCAACTAGAAATGAACACGCAATCTGACCCAGAATACAAACTTAACGGCTCAATCGCTTCAGCTCTTGCTTCTATTTTACCAAAGCGTGAACAAGAAACAAATATCGAGGAAGGCACTTAAAGCGGGAGCAAAGAGTTTGAAGAGTCTGAATGATCCCACGATCACCAGGCAGCTTGGATGAGGAGCACCGAGCGTACTCAGGATCATGGAATGTCCTCAAGATAAGAAAGTCCTCATTGCTTCATTTTTATTGAAGGGGTTCATTCTTGATTGGTGGATTCTTTCGAAGCTAAACAGGTGATCGAATCTTTGTGTTAGTCGGGAGGCTTTCAAGACGACTTTGACGAAGCTTTTTACCCTCAATCATTCAAGCAAGCGATAACAGTGAATTTTTGAAGTTGGTCGAGGGTCTGTAATGATTTGCTCAATATCATAAGAAATTTATGGAGCTATTGAAATATGCTAGAAATTTGGTACGAGAGTGACCGATGTAGGAGGTTTGAAGAAGGGCTACGGGAGACATTGCTGTCAGTCACAAATCAAGGTCATGGAAATTTCAATGCACCTTGTGGAGATAGCTATGAGGATTGAAAAGTATATTGCTAAAGAAATAGTCGAGGAGAAGACCAAAGCCCCAATAATCAATCAACCAACCCTCATGGGCAGTCTAAGAAGAATAGCGATTTTTGGCCAGGTGTCACTCATACTAGCGACTTCAAGTCTAGGTCACAGTTTTGGGCCCTAATCGAGTTGAGTGAGCCAAGCCTCGGTGCAACAACCTAGTGGTGGTCGATCATATTCTCGTGGTACTAACTGCAGATAGATTTAAATGCGGTACATATCCTGATGTCGACTTGTGGGAGGTTCAGATCAAGGTGAATGCCTTAAAGGGGTGGTGTTTGTTATCGTGGGCAAGCGTGACACTTTAAGTTTTTAATTGCCCAAATTCCCAGTGTGGGAAGTGCTTCACAAGTCGATCTTCTGACAAGCTAATAATGTAAAACAAGGCCAGAGGGGTCAGTTCCAAATGATTACAATTACAGTCGAGTGTAGCACAACCTACATTTACTAATAGTAGTGGTAGTAGCGGGGAAGCGGTGGGCGTCAAGAACTCAGGAAAGGTTTTCTTGTGACTCGGCGGAGGCCAAGGAGTGCTGACGTTATTATGGTATGCGTTGTCCATTTTTTGTAAGAATGCTTTCGTACATTGATTGATTCTGGTGCTACCCATTCATTTGTTTCACAAGCATTTTTCATTTATCTTTGACCATATGTTAGAGCTCTTAGAGATACACTTTTGGTGGTGACAACTCGATCGAAAGTGTCACTAGTGGTGACTTGATTGGTATAGGGATTGTGTTATTAAGGTGAATGATCAGGAATTAAAAGCAAGCCTAGTTCCTCTTGAAATTTGTGAGTTCGATGTTATTCTTGGCATGAATTTTTTAGTGAGAACCATGCCCATGATTATTGCTATCGCCAAGAGAGTTGTGTTTGAGAGGCGGAGAACCTAAAATTATTACGTATGGGGAACATAGGGTCATATCATCTTGTGTTATATACGCATTGGATGTTGGAAGATTGCTTAGGAAAAGGTTGCCAAGCGTGTCGCTCATGTGATAAATACCTGGATCACTGAATTAAAACTAGAGAGATATTCGATCGTGCAAGATTTTTTGATGTATTTCCAGGAGGATCTTCCAGGCTTACCACCAGGACAGGAAGTGGAATTCACAATTGATCTAGTACCAGGGCCGGCGCCTATTTCCACGGTAATCGTATCGGATGGCTCTAAAGAACTCAAGGAATTAAAGTTGATTGCAAGATTTGGTTGATAAGGGTTTTATCGGGCCCAGCGTATCTCACAGAGGAGCTGTTTTATTTGTGAAAAGAAAAGCGGCACCATGAGATTGTGTATCGACTACGGGCAAGCTGAATAAGGTCACTATTCGCAACAAATATCCCTACCCCTAATCGATGACTTGTTTGATCATTTCGGAGGTGCTACGGTATTCTCGAAGATTGATTTACGTTCGTGGTACCATCGGCTTAAGATCGGGGAGGCGGACATATCGAAGACGGCTTTGAGGTCTCGATATGGCCACTATGAATTCTTAGTCATGCCATTTGGATTAACCAATGCTCAAATGTATTTATGGATCTTATGAACAGAGTTCTCCAACGATATCTTGGCGATTTGTGTTCGTCTTTATAGATGATCTACTAATCTATTCGCGATCGTGATGAGCATCTTTGAGCACTTGAAGATTATTTTTGCGAGGTTATGCGGGACAAGCGACTATATGCCAAATTGATGAAGTGTGAATTTTGCGACAAAGTAGTATTCTTGGGTCATGTAATCTCGTGAAGGCATTTACGTAGACCCTATCAAAGATGAGCGATTCTTAAGTGGAACGCCCTACTAATGCAACAGAGGTTAGATTTTCTTGGACTCGCGGGATATTACCGTCGATTTGTAGAAGGATTTTCTAGAATAGCTCTTCCATTGACCCGCTTTGACTACGTAAAGATGCTAAATTTTCTGGGCCGGAACAATGTGAGAAAGGTTTCTTGAATTGAAGTGTAGTCTTACGCACCTATATTAACGCTCCGTCTCCGGGTGAAGAATTTGTGATATACAAGGATGCTTCACGGCAAGGTTTGGATTGCGTTTTTGATGCGAACGGGAAGGTCATAGCTTATGCTTCAAGACAATTGAAGAAACATGAATTGAATTACCCAACCCATGACCTAGAATTGGCTGCAGTGGTTTTAGCTCTTAAAATTTGGAGGCATTACCTTTATGGCGAGAAGTGCAGTTACGGATCATAAGAGTTTAAAATACATCTTTGATCAGAAAGAGTTGAATTTGAGACAGAGGAGATGGCTCGGTGATTAAAGACTACGATTGTAAGATCGACTATCATCCGAGGAAGCGAATGTGGTGGCGAGGCGCTTTGAGTAGAAGACTAGTTCCTCATCATAGGCTAATGCAATGGTAGCTTTGTTGATTGGTGAGTTCAAGAAGTTGAATACGGAATTGTCCACGACTCAAGCGGGAGGGATATTAGCTAGCTTCCATGTGAGACCTACCTTGGTTGCTAAGGTTAATGAAGCTTTACATTCGTGATTTGTCACTTAAGAAAGCGAAGGAGGAGGTTGATCTCGGATTCTGAAAAGATTATGCGATCGTAGATGATGGTGCTTTAGTTATGGGGAATGTTATGTGTGCCTAACATTGAAGAATTGAAGAGGAGATTTTAGAGGAACGCACCAATTCGGCTTATGCTATGCACCGAGCAAGATACTAAGATGTACCACACATTGAAAGATCATTCTGGTGGTTAGGCATGAAGAAGAGAATGGTGAGTTTGTGTCAAAATGTTTGATTTGTCGTGAGATAAAGCGGATAGTCAAAGGCATTTGGATTACTCTGACGCTTTGCCTATTCCCGAATGGAAATAGGAACATATTACTATGGATTTCTTATTTAGTCTTCCTCGCACTTTCGACGTGGGAATGATGGAGTTTGGGTGATTGTTGATCGGTTGACAAAGGCGCCATGTGTTCCTTCCGATTAAAGAAACTGATCCTTTAAGTAAATTGGCTAAGTTGTATGTGGATGAGATAGTGTGTCTATACGGAGTTCCAGTCTATACGGAGTTCCAGTGTCTATCGTTTCGGATAGAGATTCCAGGTTCACATCTAAGTTTTGGCCGAAACTACAGAATGCTTTAGGCACTAAACAACACCTCAGTACCGCATTTCACCCGCAAATAGATGGTCAGTCAGAACGAACCATACAAACTTTGGAAGATATGCTTCGAGCTTACGCCCTTGAATTTAAAGGAAGTTGGGACAATCATTTAGCATTGATGGAGTTCGCCTACAATAACAGCTACCATTCCAGCATAGGAATGGCTCCTTTTCAGGCTTTATATGGTAGAAAATGTAGAACTCCAATTTCTTTGGAGTGAAGTGGGAGAACGAGTTAATGGGGCTGAGTTGGTCCAACTCACTTGAAGGAATGTAGCAATAATTAGAAAGATTGAAGCGGCTCAGATGGGCGGACATAAGAGCTATCGCAGATAAGCAGGAGGGATCTTAAGTTAGTGGTTGGGATAAGGTATTTCTCGTCTATCTCCATGGAAAGGCGTTTTGAGATTTGGTAGACGAGGAAAGCTAAGCCCACGTTATATAGAGGCCTTACGAGATCATTGAGGAAATTGGCCCGGCGCATCGCTTGGCTCTACCAAGTGAGCTATCTAGGGATTCATGATTTCTTTCATGTTTCCATGCTTCGCATAGTACATTTCGGACCCATCTCATATCCTAGAAGCACAACCAGTTGAGGTGAGGGAGAATTTGACATACGATGAGGAACGATCGAATACTTGGTAGAAGACAGTAGATCAAAAATAATAAGGCGGTCGCCAATCTAGTTCAGGTATCGTGGAAGAATCATCAAGTGGAAGAAGCTACTTGGGAGAACGAGGAGCAAATGCGAGCGAAGTATCCTCACCTCTTCACCACAGCTAATTTGGTGAATTTCGAGGGCGAAATTCTTTTAAGGAGGTAAGGTTATTCACGACCCAAATTTTCGCATATTTTAATTTCAGATACTACTTGGTCAAAGCCGCTAATTTTGGGTCAAAATCAAATTCTTAAAGGAGTTTAATTAGGTCTAACGAAAATTTACTGATTTAATTGATTTAATTGGAAGTTTGTAGCTATGAGCGTAAATAAGGGTCAAAGGACCAATTTAAATCTATTAATTAAAAGAAAGGGACCTAAGATGCAATTATATATATATATATATATAATATATATACATAGAAACGAAAAGGACATATTAGTGGAGAATCAGTAGTGAAAAAAAACCGTGCCGAGCCAATTGCGAGAAAAGAAAAAAAAAAGAAAAAAGAAAAGGGGAAAAGGGAAGAAGAAATAGTGGATTAAATTGGTTTTGTGTGGTAAGTGAGTTTCTTCAATTTTATCTCATGGAATTCAAGGTAAATAGCGGGAATTAATTTTAGGGTTTTCCCAATAGAAATTGGGGATTCGAAATTTATCATTATTTTGGATTGATTGGGTGTTATTAAGATGTTATTTGGCCATAATTAATTATTTTGAAGTGGAATTGATGGTAATTGAGTAGTAGGTGATAAAGTGGATTGAAATTTACATTACCTAGATGCTGAAAGTTTGGGAACTTATTTTGTGATTCAATTGGGTGGTTCCAATGGCATGAAATATTGTGAAATCAATAAAAGAAGAGGAATGAGGTAATAGAATTGAGTAATTAGGGATTGGTTAGGAATGTTACAGCGTAGTATTGAATGTGGATAGGCATTGGGTTGGTAAACCAAGTGTGTAGATTTTAATTAGAGCATTGTTATTATTTCAGGTGGTGACGAAACGATTGGGAAAGCCTACCAGCCGAACTAGAAGCAGTTCGTAGTTCTGTGAGTGGAAAAAAAAAATTTTTTTCCATAAAGTAGCACTTTTTAAATTCCAATATACTTTTAAAGATTTTCATGATATGTTGCTACAATACATCTTTCAGAAAGCATGGATTTTGTTAAGTAGAGTTTTCCTTTCCAAAAGATCCTGTGAATATTCTTTTAAAACCATCATAAAGTACCACATTAGCTTTACCCGCTCTACACTGTCGTGATGTGTTCCACAGTGTATGACCAGAATTACAGAGGTCTTTGGGACCCACTTTCGTACACACATAGGCTTTGGGCCGTGTACGGGGTGTTTGGGCTTGCTTGCTTCTGCAGCGTATGACCGGATATTGAGGCAACAGGACTTTTGAGCGACACCACCCGTGTATTGAGAGTATTCTACACAAGTGTGTTGTTGCTCGTTGGTACTTTTGATGTTATTTTTCAGTAAATTATTTGTAGTTACAAAATTCAGTTTTAGAAAACAAAATCCGTTTGAAACGGTATAATCAGTGTTTGTTCAGTTAGAATAATTTCAGTTATTAGTATTATCTCGATGGTTTCCAATTATTTATGCTATTTGTGCGTTTGGATAAAGAGATTTTTATGAAGATATTTTAGTTGGAAAACTACATATATTTGTGAACTTATCCACTCACTGGGTTACAAAACTCACGTATTTTCCTAATGTTTCTCTTATCGGGAAGCGGTTGGCGTGAGCTTGGATCGCCTGTTGACCACCACTACCATTACTTTTCCATTTAGCTAGTAGGTTCATTTATTTATTCATTCATTTACTAGCGTTTAGTTGAAACCTCGCATTCATTTGAGAAAGGGTTTTTAAGAAGAGATCTATTGGTTTATTCATTAGTTATTCATTAATTCTTTTCGACATCGTTCTCATTTGAGTTTTGGAAAGTGACACTGATATTGAATTATGGTGGTTGGGCTTATTTCTAAAGGTTTCAATATTCTTGATTTGAAATGGGATTTGTGCAAATGTTGGGTTGCATGTCTGGAGCTTGGAATAAATCTCCTACAGGTTGGATATGTCCAAAATACAGAGGAAACTCTGTCAAATTTTCCGCAAAATATTTTCTTATTATTCAAATTAAGGTAAATCAAGCCATTACCGGTTTGCCTTAGCGATGGATCCGGCACGTAGTTGTCATCCATCGTTGGCGCACGCCACGTGTCAAGTTATTATAGATAATTTGGTGCGGGCGTGTCAACTCTTCTCTTCCCTTCTCCACCCGTAATGGCCAACGTCTCCACCAAAAGCCAATCTCAATTGTTCACTCGTTCATCTCAGTCCAACAACAAAAATCAATCCAACTCCAATACTGGTAATCGGTCATCTAAGCCTTACTTAAGCAAGTGTCAGTTGTGCAATGATGTTAGTGTGCAATGAACAAGGGCACTCCGCTAAGTTTTGCCCAACCTTTAAACACTCTCGTTGGTCCCAACAATCTCCCCAGTCACGACCATCACAAGTGCCACCTCAGGCTCACACTGCTACAACTCCAGTCACTCCTTCTACAAATGAGTGGTTGTTAGACACTGGGGTGTTCCATCACATAACCAATGATCTCAACAATCTTTCCCTTCACTCACAATATTTTGGGATGGAGGATGTCCATGTTGGGAATGGAACAGGTTTAATCATCACTCACACGGGTCAAACCCGTCTTCACTCCGACAAATCCACTTTTAAGCTATCTCGAAGCCTTATTTCCGTTCACAAACTTTGTTCTCCAAATAATGTGAGTGTTGAGTTTTTCCCTAATCATTATTCTGTCAAACATTTGCAGACCGAGCACCACTTGCACGAGGACCGGCTAAGAATGGCGTTTATGCTCTTTCATCCGCGACTCCCCAACCCATTCTTGCCTTCTCTTACTGCTGCAAGTTCTGACACATGGCATTCCTGGTTAGGCCATCCTTCAAACAAAAATTTCCAACATTTGGTAACTAATAAATTGGTCTCGTTGTCATCTAGGAATAAACCATCCTCTTGTAATGCTTGCAGTTGTAGCAAAAGCCACAAACTGCCATTTTTTATTTTATTATGTCTAGTTCTAGTCCATTGCAATTAATTTACTTCATTGTTTGGACTTCTCGTGTGTTGTCTATTGATGGTTTCAAATGCTATATTGTCTTTATCGATCATAACACAAAATACATTTGGCTATATCCTCTAAAGAAAAATCTGATGTCGCCGACACATTTATCACCTTCAAAGCGCTCGTTGAAAATTTCTTTCACTCCAACATTGTAAGTTTCTTCTCCGACAATGGGGGAGAATTTTTAGCGCTTTGTCCCTTCTTCAAAGCACATGGGATTAACCATTTTACCACCCCCCACCACCCGAACACAATGGGTATTCTGAGAGATGCCATCAGCATATCATTGAAACTGGCCTCGCATTACTCCACACCACCTCCATTGCCACTACATTTTGGCCCTATGCGTTTGCAATGGCAATTTACCTCGTTAATCGCCTTCATAAGGTTAACTTAAATTACGTATCTACATATGAAAAGCTTTTTTCTGCGCCCCCCCCCCAAATCTTGCCAAACTCCGTGTTTTTGGGTGTTTCTGCTATTCGTGGTTGCGACCATATACCACCAATAAGTTAGACTTTCGCTCTACACCTTGTGTATTTCTCGGCTATAGCTTGTCCCAAAGCTCGTATCTTTGTTATGACAAGTCGACCAATCGTGTGTACACGAGCCGTCATGTACGATTTGCAGAAAATATCTTTCCATTTTCCCTACATTCGTCCATGACCAAACCTGCAAGTTCAGGTGGCCCACATCCACCTAATCCACCCTTAACTTTGTCTCTTTCCTCTAATAGTAATGCATGGTCCAGCCCATGTCCATCTAATTCCCTTTCTCACAATATTCAAATAGTGCCCCTTGTGGATGAAGAGCAACAAACGCCACCCTTGCATGGAACTCTACACACGGATGCTTCTGGGACTCCTACTGTTACCATGACTCCCTCTCCATTAGATGAGTCTCTATCTTCTTCCACTAGTCTCTCATCTACGCCAAATCCCCACACTCTGCCACTCTCCTCATGTCCACCCCGTCTCCATCTATAACTCCTATTCCGTTCACTTTCTCCTCCACTCCACCACTTCATCCTCATCGTCGTGTCTCTGACCTCTATCGTGCCACTCATCCTTTATCCCCACCTTTAGTTCAATGCATGGATGACCCCGAATCCTCCTCGAGTAGCACTCGTCCCTCTACTCATACGGCTCCCACCTCACACATCGTGGCTTCCATCTCTCTATCATCGTCAATTTCTAGTGGTGTTGACCTCTCCACCCCTCATAACCCAAGTCCTTTTCCCATCACCGTCCACCACCTCGGTGTCTCACCTTCCAATCGAACCCTCATCTGTGTCACAAGCCTTGAAGGATCCTTGTTGGCATGATGCCATGAATGATGAGTATAATGCATTGCTTTGAAATCGAACGTGGGAGCCTGTTTTACCGTCTGATGCCTACAACCTAGTTGGCTGCAAATGGGTATTCCCAATTAAACGCAACCCATACGGGACCATTGATAAGTACAAAGCCCGTTCTCGTTGCCAAGGGGTTTAATCGACTAGGTGTTGATTATAGTGACACTTTTAGTCCCGTTGTGAAACCTGCAGTAGTTCGTCTCATTCTCAGTTTCTCTATTGTGAATGGTTAGTCAACACGTCGGTTAGATGTTAATAATGCGTTCCTACATAGAACGTTGACGGAGGATGTGTTTGTGGTTCAACCGCCCGAGTTTCGAGATTCTAGTCGTTCGGACTATGTTTGCCACCTCCACTAGTCCCTTTATGGCCTCAACCAGGCACCTCGCTCTTGGTACTCAGCTTTAACGACGTTTCTTCTTGCCTCTGGTTTCACGAAGTCTAAATCCTATGCCTCATTGTTCTATATGCATTGCCATGGCATTGTTCTCTTTCTTCTTGTGTATGTCGACGTTATTATCGTCACTGGAAATAACCGGAGTATGATTAATTAGTTTGTTTCCTCTCTAGCTAGCAAGTTCTCCATCAAAGACCTTGGCGCGTTGTCTTATTTTCTTGGCGTTGAAGTGCTTTCTCATGTTGATGGGCTCTTCCTTTCCCAACAAAAATATATGGTGGATCTTCTTGACAAGGTCCATATGTTGAATGCTAAACCCATGTCGTCGCCAATCTGCCCACCTCCTACTTTGAGCTCATCTCGCATGGAGGCCTATTCTAACCCCACTGAGTATCGCTCCATCCTTAGAGCTTGTCAATATTTATCATTTACATGGCCGGATATTTCCTTTGCCATCAACAGGCTCTCGCAACACATGCGTGCACCTACTAATAAAGATTGGTCATCCGTCAAGCGGCTCCTTGGGTATCTCAAGGGTACTCTCGATCATGGGGTCTTTCTCCACAAACGCAGTCCCCTTGCTCTTCATGCGTTCTCGGATGCCAATTGGGGTGGCGATATCCTTGATCGTGCCTCTACCAATGCGTTTCTTATTTTCTTGGCAGCAATCCTATCTCATGGTCATCTAAGAAACAACGGTCAATTGCTCAGTCGTCGACGGAGGCTAAATACTGAGTAGTAGCTAACACCGCCGATGAGCTCATGTGGCTTCAATCTCTTCTCGTTGAGCTTGGTCATTCTCAGTTACGTCCTCCAGTTTTCTATTGTGGCAATCTCGAGACCACGTACCTATGTTCCAATCCGGTCTTTCATTCGAAAATGAAGCATGTGGCGCTCGAGTACAACTTTGTTCAGGAGCAAGTACAAGCTGGTCGGCTTCGTGTGACGCATGTCTCGTCTCAGGACAAATTGGCGGATGCTCTTACAAAGCCCCTTCCTAGCCACCGTGTTGAATTTCTTCATCGCAAGATCGGCGTCCTCTCGGCCTTCATCTTGAGGGGGCGTATTGGGGGAACCACTTAATTTGTGTCTATCCATTTGTATATCTCCTTGTTATCTCTTTGTTATGTCATTGTTATATTATCCTTTAGGATCATGTGTATCTTCTAGTTGGTTTGACTACATTGTGTATCTTCTATATATTCTTGTATCCTGATTAATGATGAGTGCAGCCTTTATTCATCTTTCTTTCCCTCACTTTATTTCCTATATATTTTTCCTTCAATTTTCTGTATCACTTTTCCAGCTAGGTTCACACAGAGGAATATTCTCTTAAGGGAACACGAATGACCGATTGTGATCTGGTACCCACAGTGGATACTTTATGGTACTCACAGTCGGGGGAAAAAATTTCTAAGGGTTGGGTGAAACCCCCACCATCGGGGGGATTATGTATTAGTCATCTAACTTAATATGGATACCAAAAAACAAAAAAAAAATTTTAAAAATGGTTTGGTGACGTGGGGAACTGAACAATTCCGCACGAGTGACTTCAACAAATTTTAAGCCAATTGCAGGGTGGATGCATGGTGCTCAGATGGTTGCCTTTAATATGTAGCCATGTTAGTTCAGAAATCTCGGCATTTCTGTTGGCATGAAGAAAACTAAACTAGGGTTCCTAAAGCGTCCTCGACTCTTTAAAAAGATTTTGGGTGTAATCTAATGTTATCATTTCTTATCTAATCTTTTATTTGCATTACAAGGTTCAATCTTGACATGTCTTCTCTCATTTCTTAAGCCTGTATTCAAATTGAATTGTTATTATATTCTAATCTAATAGGGATATGGGAAATCTCTGTGGATGATGATAGATCCAACGGAGGTTGTGGTAATTATGTGAGGAAACGTGATTTGCTTATGAAGGCATGTCAAAACAATCATGAGGTCTTTGATCCAAAATTACCAATATTAATTTTAAGAGTGATTCTAGGGAGACATGTTTTATAGATATTTTTAAATGACATGATGATGTGATATTTTCTCATTTGGGGATAAGGATGTAATTTGGATTTATATCACGTGGACATTATTATTATCACCCAATAGGAAAATAATACATCATAATGTTAGTTAAAAATATTTATAAACAATGTCCCCTATAATTATTCTAGTTTTAATTTGTATTAAAATATTTCACTTTCCACTATACCCTTATTTAATATGTGTTGTTGTCATTTGTCAATTAAAATAAACTATCATCATTCAATGTACGACTATATTTGAAAATATATAACTAAATGTTATTTTTCCAATAAAATAAATTGTGATTTTTTAGTTTATATAAAAATCAAAGTGACATTATCTTCGTTTCGTATATAGCGGGACGGAACGGAAGGAGTAACAATGATTCACAAATTACGTCGTCTCAGACATAGAAAATTGCTTTCATAAATTGGAAGTTTCCTTTTTATTTTTTTCACCAAAAACAAATAATAGAATGCGTCAATCTCCATTGCAATTTACAATGGAGACATTATTCAAGTCTCTTCTTTGTCTTGGACTCTTCGCATTGGTTTCACATTTCATTTAGTCCCTTATTCAAACCCCAAGTCAACCAATCAGTTAAATACATAAAAACAAAAAAATAATGTTATCGCCATTTCATGTCCGGCTGTAGCTCTTATCACTTTTTTTTAATAAGAAAATGCCATAGGTATAATAAAAGTGTGTGCACACACTAGTGAGGAACGACGTGCTTTCATGTCATCATTTAATTTTATGATTTTTAGCATGGTTTTGATAGCAACAATCAGGTGAAGTAACATACAAATTAAGTGCTAATTATATATTGACATATTTCACAAATGAAAGAGGGTGTTGTAAACCCACCGAAAGTTAGGGAAAAGAAATAGTAATGTAATGATTATGTTTTTATTGTGTGAATGACTATTGTATACTAGATCAATATTTGTAATACGATGTGCCCCAATATTTTTCTATAAATAGGGGTCACTTGTAATGAATTCAATAGCGAGAATTGAAGTGAAAATTTCTCTCGTTCACAACAACTTGTAATGAATTCAATAACGAGAATTGAAGTGAAAATTTCTCTCGTTCACAACACGTTATCAGCACGATTCTCTACTCATTTTTCTAAGTTCTCTGCCCAAGTCCACAATCCAACAACTAGATCTAAAACTCAGATATCTCAATTTCTCCCGATTCTTCTCTGATTTCTGAGTTCAAATTGAACTATAATGGTTCATGGAAGAAGATAAAATAGAAATAGGAAAATTAGATCTCCTTCTCTCTACTAACTCTTCTCTGATTAATAATTTTCGCCTCTGAAAAATGTGTTCCCCTTGGCTTCTTTATAATCCCTAACATGTCTCCATCATCATAATAATTGGTCGAGATGCATACATACATTTTCCCTTTCAACCCAAGCATTTTTATATTAAATGATATATGGGTGCTGCAGTTTCACAATTAAATCCATCTCCGACGCGATGTTCCAGATGCCTCTAAGCTTGAATTAACCAAAAGGGAAGTGATCCTTGGTTTGACAATACATTTAAAGCTTATGATAAAATTTCATGGAAATCCATCATCCTTGCACTATTTTTTTGGATATCTAATTCTCTTTCCTCCATAATTCATCTTCATAGGTCACATGGATGGAGAATATTCTCAAGCATATGGGTTTTTTTTTTCAGGATCAGTTATTACCTTTCTCGCTAGTATATTGAATCATGCATTTTCACGGTGGAGAAGCAATTTTGGTGCACAAGAAAATTATGATGGAGGAATTTCGATCTTCAGTTGTGAAGCAATCAAAAGACTTGGATGCTAGATGGAATTGTGCCTAATTTTCTACGGTTCTCAAGCTCAAATGACAAAGGTACTTTATAATATAATAATATATTAAACTATAACATTCGTTTTTCTTGAGATATAAGGAGCATACATGATCAAAATTAAATTTTCTCGACTCCATTATACTCGATTTAACGAGATCTTCGATTTAACACCAATATTGATAAGATAATAACTCATTTTGAAATATGTTATTATTACTCCTTCATAATTTGCAAAGTAATACTCAACTTTGAGAAAATTACAAAAATAGTCTTGGAACGCTGTTGATATTTACAAATTGGAATGGAAATGAAACAATTTCCGATAGTATAATATTGCTAGAACATTTTCTACAATTTTACCTTTATGGACTGAATGGACAATTTTACCTTTTTGGATCGGGAGTGGATAATTTTACCTCTGATTGAATGGACGATTTCCATATGGTAGGTTCTACCACCTATTGGAATCTAAATTTACATTTATTACTATAATTTCCATATGGTCGGTTATACCACCTATTGAAATTTAAATTTGTGTTTATTGCGATAATTCCCATACGGTAGGTTCTACCACCTATTGGGGAGAATTTAATTTCTATTATTTATGTTTTTATACTTCAAATGTGGTGAGTTATACCACACAATTTGAGTAAGTATTTCTGATGTTGTACCACACGATTAGAATGTATATCACCAATGTGGTTGGATTAAACCCCAATGGTGCTAAATAATAAGTAACTGATTTATATATATTAAACAAGAATATCATATTGATATTGACAAAGAGATTTGAGCAAATGATGATATATGTATTTAAAAAAATTGCTCAAAGAATTCCATGGTGATAAAGAGAAAGAAGATATACCATGGTGAAAAATCTCATTATGAGATTAATATATTGATACATTGATACAATGGCAGAAATGCTCTCAAAGAAGTATTTAATAAAGAAATATTCATTCTCCATGCCTATTGAATATTGATGGAGAAAATTGAGCAAGAGGTACCAAAAGTTACCGCTGAATAAATATATAAAAGAGAAATGCTCAATAGATCCCAATTGACAAATCAAATGAAATGAATCATATGGTGGGATCATTTGAAATAATCCTATTGATGATATGAGATCGTATTGATATGAGAAGAAAGCGATCTTGAAGAAGCATATAGTATGCTAATGGTACAATAGACATTTATATTCGAACAAAATATGATATTATTATTGCTCTAGAAGATGCACAAAGCGGAACATATTGAGAATATCAAATGGTGGAAATAAACACTCAAAATATATAGAAATACAAAAGGAAATACGTATTGAACTCGTGAAATGAGGGATGCGTCTAGTATAAATACTCGTAACTCTCGCCATCCCTAACATTCAGGATTCATAATGAAAGATCAAGGATCTCTTTTTCCGCTGACACCAATGGTCAACGATGTCGGCGGGTTTCGCTTCCACATTCTTGAACATATGATTGAATCTTGATGAGTAGATCAAGAACGTATTAGCGTAAATAAGTATATTTCTCTTGAGCGAGAAATAAATTTATAATCTACACCCTGATCTAGAAATGCTAGCACTCATCAAAGAAATAATTAATATTCAACAAACCTATGGGTTTGGTATGAAAATTCCATGCGGCCCATGATGCTATATTGAATATTTCTCCAGTGTTATAGCTGCCTGGAAGGACAATAAAAGCATCACTATTGTTCATCATGTACATCATGCGATCATGAATAGATCAAGTTTGCGTTTTTAACATCGCAAATTTGAACCCATGATTGTATCTTGGATCCAATACGATTGCTAGCTCCAACTTGATGAAAAGGTAATACGCTGACACTCTTATCCCCCATAATTGTGCGACCATTGTAAGACTCTTTAAAAGCTTGGTATTGGTCCTCCATACGATTATATTGATGTTTTGTTTCCCTAACTCCTTTATAAGTTGGTTTGCCATATCTATATATTGGATATCACCTATAAGTCTAGATCCACCAAGAACACATACAGCTTTTTAATCGGGTGAGGTGAAGATTGATTTGCATGAATTGATTCTAAAATTCCCATCGCCATCTCCATCTCCATCTCTCTTTGCACTAAAGTTTCAATGTATGAATGAGAGAATCGTGAATCCCTCTATTTAAAGATAAATTTTCAAACCAATAAGTGATTTTACTATTTACCTTTTGACAATATGAAAAAAAGAGAATAGTAGAAAAATATTAGTGAAATGACATACACTTTACATTGAAATCTATATATATATATTTATTTATTTATTTACATATATATATTTCAAAGAAAACAAAACAAATAAAATCGATATTTACAATTACGCGAAATACATCGATCTGCTGATTTGCTTTGAGAAAATCATAATACTATATTTTTCTACTAAATTTACAAATGGATCTTTTAAAGTAAGATTTTCGAGGCTGCACTGCTCTTGTTCATCTTTAAATTTGGCCCATAAGGCCATAAACTCACCTTGTCGTGTCCACTAGGATGTGTCTCAAGAGCTCTGAATATCATCCAAAGACTCCTTACTCAATCCATCCTTAATGAATGCTATTTTATCCTCTCGATTTTTGGACAAGTACCCCATGATTTACATCGAGTGTCACAAGTCCACCGAGCACATTTATAGCATCCTCCTAACCTTTTTTGCTCTGCGTTTCTTGAAAAACTACTTTACCCATTCCAGGCATGTATTTAGAAGGAATCGAAACCTCACCAGATACTTAGGACCTTTGCTTCAATCAACCATCGAATATCTTGTGGAATGCTCCCTTATTCATTAGTATCCTTAATCTTTCAAGTCTACATAGATAAATTCTCTTTAGAATTTTGATCGCATGAGGATAGTATTTACGAAGATTCGAGAGCACATGATCCATTATAATATCCTGGACCCTTGTTAGTGAATATTGTAAGTGCTCGGATGATTTATAAACGCGTATGAGGTAAGACTCGCGTTTTAACAAAATGGGCGAATAGAAAAGCGTATGGGATAAGATTCCACGCTTCAATAGTAATCTTAATAATGCCACCGAAAGAATGACGTGATATGTCGGTTGGCTATGCATGTGATGAAGGTAATAAATTATGTTGAGCATTATATAGATTCCGAGTTCGATGATGTAAATAATTTATTTGAAATCGAAGCGGAAGAATTTTCAATGATTGTTCTCTATAAATGATTACTTAGCCAATGATTGGGAATAAATCCCAAATATATGCAGAACATATATATAAGGGATGAGATATATGGGCCCACTCACCCTTTTATGTTGACTACTATATAATATGATGTGGATTTACTATGTAGTCATATATGTATATCATAAATGGAAATTGGCGAGATTATTTGCTCACAATATGAGCATGAGTTTTGAATTTAATGATAAAGTTAGTAAATATATCCCAATTATTTGAATAAGGCCGTAAATGATTGATATGCGCATATAAGTGGGATATAATTGAAGTCCTCCAATCGATTTGCCAATATCGAGAATGAAGTATAGAATAAACCCCTCCATTAAAGCTAAATATTGAGAATATATACAAATTGTCTTGAGTTTGGTTGCTAGCATGAGGGGGAGTATTAATAGTTGGAAATAATATATGAAATGCATCATGAATTTGAAATTCAAATATGAATAACTATCTCATATATCAATTATATATGTTTTGACAAATTATAAGCCCGAAATATTGATATTATTTAAATAAAAGTTCTCCAAATATGTAAATCAAAGCAAATGATAGAAGATGATTTTGATAAAGGAGGCATATATTTTGAAGAGAATATAGACTCATATATATTGTGCAATCCTAAAGAGGATTGATAATGAGATATCTCAATAAGTTATATCATTATGGAAATAAATGAAAATGGAAGTGTCGACACAATATGAAAATGTAGCGCTATATACTATCAACGATAATGAGGATATTGAGATATATCGAAGAATAATATTGAAATATACAAAATATTAATATACGGGCTTGATAAGAAAATTGAAGATAGAACTATTAAAATGATAACATTGTTTGTAATAGCTTAAAGCAATGATATTGTTATGTATCGTACTCTTTTCCTTATTTGAGGTTTTTTTATCCCAAAGGGTTTTTCCTAAATAAGGTTTTTAATGAAAGCCTTAATCACAACTAATAGAAAATCTCGAGAGAATATTTGGATATATATATCTCGATACAATGAGAATATAAGATCGAGATTGTCGATTGCAAATAAGTCTTGAATATGACACCTTGATAAATATGATACTTATTTGAAGGATTTTGTCATAAGCACAAAATATGCGTTGCACTCTTTTTTCCTTGACTAAGGTTTTATCCCATTGGGTTTTCCTAGCAAGGTTTTTAACGAGGCAACTTTCATGGCATATTCACATGAACAATGAGAAATTGACTCAATGAATCATTGAATCAAAGATATTACTTGAGTAAGATGATAGGCCTATAAATCTTTAAGTAAAAAAATGAATGTATGACCCAAAATACGAATCAAATGGAATAGTATTCTTTTCCTTCAAGTTTTTCCCATTGGGTTTTCTTGACAAGGTTTTAACGAGGCAAAGATATAAGTATTCCTATAGAATGATCGTCATCGAAAGCAACTTACCATTTATTTTTCGTCAGGTTTTGTCCTACGAAGCTTTTTCTGAGCAAAGATATATGATCACTCCTACAATTAGTTTGGAAGTTTTTCTCCTATCGGATTTTCTCTAAACAAGTTTAAAGATAATTATACAAATAGTCATTCAAGGGGGAGTGTTGTAAACCCACCGAAAGTTAGGGAAAAGAAATAGTAATGTAATGATTATGTTTTTATTGTGTGAATGACTATTGTATACTAGATCAATATTTGTAATACGATGTGCCCCAATATTTTTCTATAAATAGGGGTCACTTGTAATGAATTCAATAACGAGAATTGAAGTGAAAATTTCTCTCGTTCACAACAACTTGTAATGAATTCAATAACGAGAATTGAAGTGAAAATTTCTCTCGTTCACAACAGAGGGTTTGTTGTTTAATTACATCCATAGTAAGCACATGCATTTGGATTCGAAAACGAACTGTAGGACAAAAAAAAGCTATTATTTCCATATGGTGTTTCATGGTTTTGGTTGAAAGTCGGACATTGTCTGCACTTACCTCGT
Organism: Jasminum sambac; assembly: GCA_018223645.1. Lineage (NCBI taxonomy): Eukaryota > Viridiplantae > Streptophyta > Magnoliopsida > Lamiales > Oleaceae > Jasminum > Jasminum sambac. Next base: position 11,463,194 of record CP073643.1, read on the forward strand.
CTTGTAAATCGTAATCAACGTTGTTTCTTGTATTCCTTACCTCTTATTTGAGCATTTCTCCACGCTTTTTGACAGAATTCTGATTTTGCCGCTCCCCATTGTTGTTTTCCGGAGTATGTTTCCCTTCAATATTAGCTTCCTCAATCAGACCAGGATAAGCCTTCATCCTACCAAATTTTGGCAATACTGTCAACTTCTTCACCACTGCTTACATAATTTGGCCCAGTTAGATTCATAATTAATTGATTAATAGGAGTGCATTCAACGTCGCCATTGTACTTGTCATCTGTATTTCCTTGTTTATTTGCATCGACTCTTATTCTTGACTTGGATTATTGTTTTAGCAGTAAGAATAATCACTATTTTCCCGGAACGCCTAACTTGGGTTGTGATTAGGTTCAGAAAATGATCTCTTGTCCACAATGGGGAGGATATCATACCAACAAAACACACATGACAACCTAATCGATTGGGGCCATGTGTGTGTTTCCCACCACCACCAACCCCCATTTTGGGGGGGGGAGGGGGGGCATGTGTATTTATGGGTGTAATATCCTTCGCACTATTAGGTTCTTCTTCCTTATCACTATGCTGCAGAATAAAGGCTTGTATGATATAGATAGGTTCTATGCTCAACATTTAAAGCTTGCCCTAGTACAAATTCATATTTCATGGTTTTGGTTGCCATTGATTGTTTCATTAGGTCGATGAAAAATTGTATAAGATGCTTACAATCACAATACGAATATTATTCAATACACCACATTCCAATTATTTTAAAGGTTCTCAATGTTTGCTTCTTGATGTAATTACGTCCTTAACTTTTCTCCATTCAATTATTACTTTTAATCTTTCACTAATTATATATTTTTTCCAAAAATTTTATTTATTTAGACGTCAAATTATTTATTTATCCACGATATTTTTAAATAATGTACTATTTACAAAAGACATAATAACTTAAATATTACTTTTAATTTGAAAGAACACTAAAAACTTAAATATTGATATTTTTAATTTCAAACAACGCTAGCGCAATATTTAAATACACTACCACAAATAAGACATTTAGTGTCGGGCCTATTGTCCCTATAACCTCTGTAGCTATAGAGAAATAGTAGCAATATACTCTACAGACATGAGGCTACATGTCCAATAGACTAAATCTAAAAGTCTAGTTTCTTGTACTGATACAAACTAATATTTACTTATAAAGCAAGTTAATTATTAATATATACACACACACATATATATATATATATATATATATACATATACATATACATATACATATATATATAAGAAACAACTCTGCAAAGTATTTTCTTGCCAAAACGTATTTTATTATAATTATGGTAATTGTTATGTGGTAACTGTATTATGGTAATTTTGGTAATTGTATTATGGTAAGTGTGGTACTTGTACTATGGTGATTATGGTAATTATTATATTTAACTTAATATTAATTATTATTATTATTATTATTATTATTATTATTATTATTATTATTTCTAGAGAATAAATTTTCTTTTAAATTGAGTATTTTTAGATAGTCGATTTTTTCTTATAAGTGGTTTCTTGCATTCAACTATTAATTAATTATGTAGACTAAATGTCATTTGAGCCATTGACCAATAAATACAGCCCAATGCTAATCCTTTCCTACTAACTCTAGACCATCTTTTTTTTTTGCCCATTAACTACAATATTTTATATATCTTTTACCAATTGCTTAAGTGCATATTTTTATGACACTTTTAGCCTTTCTTTTAAATCTACTTCTCTCTTTTCATCTTTCTTTTCTCACACTTTCATTCTCTCACTAGATCTCACGTCTCTCCCTCTCCTTGAATTCACATTCATGCCATTGATGTGATGAAATTATCAATGCTAAATGATGATGACGACGACGGTGATGGTGATATATAGAAAATCATCAAAGCAAGTAAAATCGAAAATCCCCATCGGTTGCAAAATCCTCAATTTGTTCTTGAATAGCTACTAAAATTACTAGTCGATATGGAAATTTCTTCAAGAGCACTATTATTTTGGATGATGTACGGTATCAATCTGTTCTTGAACAGCTAAAATCCAAAATTTAACCAGTTGCAAAATCCTCGTCATCTCACCATCAAAGTTCCCTCGGCGGTGGCAGTGGATATGCAATTGTTGAAGCTAAAATCGAGGTCAGAATCTAATGAGGATGAGGCGGTGGGAGACATAATTAATTCTAGTGACATGTGATTCTAGTGACATGTTTGGTTGACCAAAATTTTACAAAGAATAATTATATTTTACAAATTTTAATTTTGTTAATTGAATAATGATTTCCTTTTCTTTTTGGTGAGAGGGGATTTATTGAATATTATTTTTACAATCCTTCTCGTTATTTCATTTTGTAATTTTAAAATGCTCAATTGAATTGACTACATATTTGTGACATCTATTGCTTTTGTTGTATGATATATTTCTAGCAATTACGATGAAGTTGTAAATAGTCTTTTGATTATGATTATCGAGATAAATAATTTAATTATCAAGGTGGGTAATTTCATTACCATGGCAGGTCATGTTATTGGCAAAGCAATCTTTAGCTGACCTACCACACTAAAAAACTTTGGGTTTATACTTGCATAATTTGGAAAAAAAGGATATTTGATTTGCAATTGCATTTTGGCCTTTCTTTATGCAATTTATTGGCACTATTATTTACTACTATATATCTTAACTCCCCTCTCCCCCAATTTTTATTTTTATTTTGTATACTTGGTCTTTATATCTTTACGATATATAATCTTGGTAATCAGAATGAGCTTTATGCTATGGCTTTCATATGACTATGCTTATTTGTTGGTTGAATAAAAAAAATAAAGCATAATTTTCCTTTTGTATGAACTTAGAAATCGAATTCTTGTTAGAAGGTGAAGAGAAAGGTTTTGGATGTTTAATATTTAGTGTTGTTCGTTAGTTTAGTACTGTAAGGATGGAAATTGTTCATTGGTTCCCTCTCCATATGAATTCCATTGTCATTATCTTGGATGTTTGATGACAATGTGTGTTATTCTATACTACACTGTAAAATATTGAGGTTGAGTTCAAATATTGAGTTTTAGTCGTTTCACTAAGATCAGAATTGTGATGTTTTAGTTTATTGTTCGGATTATAATTACTAGGCTGGGCAATATTATTACGATGGTAGATAATAATATTATCGGGATAGGTAATATTATTATAATGATTGATTTTTCTTTCTTCTTTGTACTTATTTGATGACAAAATATACTTTCTAATCCTAATTCTAATATAGGACACAAATGGAGGTGCTAAGTGTGAATCAAAGTCTAATTACACAATTTTTGGACTCAATTGTTACAAGATGGATGATCTCCTCGCCATTATCCATTGGCCAAATGAGAGTTTTTTACATAGGTTCCTTTTGAGCTAATGAGGTTACTTTTTCGTTTCATCCTTTTTTGAGAAAAAGGGGCAAAATTTTAGTTTTTAAAATTATTTAGGAAGTCTCTTGGGAAATTGGTTTCCATTGCAATGTGACATATTGTAATATATTTTGTTTTGTAAATAGTACTTAAAACTCGTGCACAAGCATTGACTTCTATTCTATCTAATAAATGACTAGGATAGATAATGTTCTTTTTATGGTTGATTTCTTTACTTTTTTAGAGAGAGAAAATGTGTAGGGAGAACGTAGGATGACGGAATAAGTGAGAAGTTGAATGTTGGCACATTATTCCTAGTTTCTTCTTGATTTATGTGCAAAAAAATAGTATTCTAATCCTAAAAGAAGTTGTGAATGGTGTTTTATTATTATGGTTATAATTATCATGGAAAATAATTTGATTACCAGGGTAGGTAAATGACATTTTTAGCATTTTGGTTATAATTATTGGGATAGGTGATATATAGCCCCCGTTCTTCTACAACTTTTAACAAATCTTTACACATTTTAACACATTCACATCAAAAGTCAAACTAATTACATCCACATATTTTCTGGGACCCACTGTACTACATAAATCTCCACCACTCAATCTCACTCATTCTCTCTCCTATTTCACATCAAAACTCATAAATACTCATAAATACACATACACTAACAAGGTGATATGCTATTACGAGGGAAGGTAATATGACTATCGGGACATATAATAATATCGATAATAATATTATTGGGGTAGGTAATAGTATTATTGGTCTATGTAATGGTAGTGGAATGGTGGTGGCTGTGGTTTGGTGGTGGTAGTGATAGTGATAGTGGGGTGGTAATGTGGTGGTGGTGGCAGCGGTGGCGGAGGGATGGTGGTGCCGGCGGAGTGATCGTGGTGGTGGTGAAATGGTGGTGGAGGCGGCAAAGTGGTGGAAGGGTGGGGGCGATGGCAATGGAGAATCGTGGCGGTCTTTGGTGTAGGTAGAATGGTGGTGTGGGGTAAGGTGGGGATGGGGGTGGTGGTCGTGGCGCGCTTAGCGATGGAATGGTCGTGTTGGTGGTTGTGGTTGAATAGTGGAAAGGTGGTGGTGGTGGTTTGGGGGCGATGGTTGCGGAATGGTGGTAGTGGTGGTGGCGGCGGTGGAATGATGGTGAAGTGGTGGTGGCGGTGGTGGTGGTGGTGGGGAATTGTGATGGAGAGGTGGTAAAGGAATGGCGGTTGGTGGTGGCGGCGATGGGGTGGTGGGGTGGTGAATATTAATGGAGTGGAGAAGTTAAATGTTGATCGAGATTACTTGTAGTAGTAATCTGATTACTTGTCAAGATAATTTGGACAGAGAAAATGTGTAGAGAGAAAGTCGAAGGCATGAATGGAGAAGTTGAATGTTAATCCAAATTACTTGTGGTAGTAATTTGATTACCTGGCTAGGTAATCTAGAGGGAGAAAATGCGTGGAGAGATAAAGTCAGAGACAAGAAGGGAGAGTTTCAATGTTGATTGAGATTACTTGTGGTGGTAATTTAATTACCTAGTGAGGTAATCTGGAAAGAAAAAATGAGAGACGAGGAAAGGAGAAGTTGAATGCTGATCGATATTACTTGAGGTAGTAATTTGGAGAGAGAAAGTCGCACACGAAGAAAAGGTGAAGTTAAATTTTGATCGAGATTACCTGTGACAATAATCTGTAAAGAAAAATGCGTAGATAGAGAAAGTTGAAGATGTGGGAAATGAGCGAGATTGCTTGTGGTGGTAATCTGATTACCTGGTGAAGTAATCTAGAAAGAGAAAGTGAATAGAGAAAGAAAGTCAAAGATGGGAGAAAGAAAAAGTTGAATGTTGATCGAGATTACTTGGGTGGTAATCTTGAGAGAGAAAGTGCGTAGATCGAAAAAATTGGAGATGGAGAAAGGGAAAAGTTGAATAGTGGTCGAGATTGCCTGTGGCGGTAATCTGGAAAGCGAAAGTACGTAGAGTGAGAAAGTCAAAAAGGGGAAAGGAAAAGTTGAATGTTGAACAAAATTACTTGTGATGGTAATTTGGAGAGAAAAAATGTGTTTATTTTATTAGAGTGGCATTGTTGTAAATTTGAATGTTTATTACTTTATTTTATTAGAGTGGCATTATTATAAATTTGAATGTTTATTTTATTATAATGACATTATTATAAATTTGGGTGTTTATTTTATTAGAGCGGTATTGTTGTAAATTTTAATGTTTATTTTATTAAAGTGGCATTATTGTAAATTTATGATTTTTAAATTCTATTTTGGTCTTACTGTATAAAAGATGAGTTAATTGTCAAAAAAAGAAGTGCATGATTTAGTGGGCAAGTTTTCCCCATAAGTGTAATTATTGGTCAAATGCCCTATGTTATTTTACTTAACGTTATTTAAATGACTAATTTTTCATTGGGTTTATTTTAAATAATAATAATAATAATAATAATTATTATTATTATTATTATTATTATTATTTACAAAGAAATAATTTTCCTTTAAATTGGGTATTTTTAGATAGTCTTTTTTTTAATAAGTAGTTTCTTGCATTCTAACTACTAATTAATTATGTAGATTAAATATTATTTTATTTAATGTCATTTTTTGTTAAAATTTTCTTGAACGGAATATAACATAAAATTTATGCTAAGTTAGTTAATATTATTTTACTTAACGTTATTTAAATGACTAATTTTTTATTGGGTTTATTTTAGAATAAAAATTTTCTTAGTTATTATTTTTTTAATAAGAAAAAAAACTAATAATAACCAAGAAAGTTAATGTAAATCGTTTTCGATATGTATTAATTCATCTAATCATTTACTACGTGTTACAATTTAATATAAATTATTTTATTTTACTATTGTCCAATTATGAAGAACGGGTGATGTATATATTGTATCATTCCAATTTTTCAATGTGTTTAATTTTTTATTCCAATACAAGATAACGATTCTGATTAAAAACAAATTCTTAGAACATTATTGAAATCCATTTTATTATGACATGTATTTTTTTATTTTTTATTAATTCACTAGTAATAATTTTTTATAGTATTATTTTATGTAAATATACCATTTTAATTGTTTTTGCACATCGCACAGGTGCAACACTAGTTAATTTAAAATGTAATCAAATCTTGAGGAGAAAATTGTTGTTATAATTAAACGAAGTTGAAGACCTTTTTATGCAATTAAAATATGATGTACATAACACATAATTTTGAGTCTTTTCAGTGTAGATATAATTAGTTTGGAATGATTCACTGAATGAGTTTAATTTAGAATAAATTATGCAGACGGTCTCCTTCCCTTTATTTCATTTGTGTGTTGGTCATCGAACATTTAAATTTGGATCACTAAGCCCTCAACCCTTCAAAATTGGCATCATTGGTCCAAATTAAAAGTCATTATTCTATTACTTTTTCTATTAGTCACTCTTATTTGTTTTTGTGTTTAATTAAAAAGGGTAATTTGGCAAGTTAATATCTATTTTAGGAACTTCATTAATAAATAAATATTTCGTTCTTATTTTGCAATTTAGACTTTGATTAAAAAAATTGTATTCACGTCCTTGACTCATCAAAATTTCAACCAAAAATACCCATGTCTATGCAGGTTGATCCCTCCATTATTAGTCCTCCATTTTCTTAAATTGTACATTTTTTAGTTTAATTTTCTACGTAGTCATAATTAAAAATTTTTCATTGAAATTTTAATAATTAGCACATTTTTACATTAATATTAAGACCTTTTAAAAACTCACTTTATGTATTCAATGTACACACATTTTAATCTCTACACATTATCAAAAATTAATATTTTTATTATATATCTCTATAAATTTTTAATTTAATACTATTGTCAAAATAAAAAATAAATGTGTAGTGTAGCACATTTCTTAGAGCATCTCTAGCAATCTCTTTATTTATAAAGATGATCTTTCATATACATTTTAATGTAGAAAGTAGAAATTTTAATTAACTCCAATAAGCTCTCTATTTATACTCTTTATTTTTCTTAAATTAATAAATAATTATAGCATGCTTTTATTTTTAATCAATATTTATAATTTTAATTGTCTTTGACCAATAAAATTAATTATAATTTAGCAAAATCAATAAAAGAGTATTGAAACTTGTCAATATTAAATAATAGAGAGTGGGTTTGGCCCTCCAAATTTGAAGAGTCAAACCCTCTCTTTATTCTAAAAAAGTTAAAATAAAGAGTATATTAGAGATCAATTTCACCCCTTCTCTCTTTATAATAAAGAACATCTTTGATTTAAAGAGACTATTGGAAATGCTCTTAGGTGATATATAGTGGGGATTTCGTTGCAGGTGAGTTCTTGGAGTTCTTTTCTCTATTGGGAGGAATTTATAATTCTTGATTTGGCAGGTGAGTTCTTGGAAGATAGGTTGGAAATTGAATACTGGTATTGATTGCTATGGTGGTGGGTGGAGTATAATCATATATTCTTGGAAAGTAAGGAGACGTCCTGTGCTTTTCTTACAAAAATGGGCGACTTATATTCAAGTCTTTGCTTTGTCTTAGTCTTGGTCTTGGCCTTGGCCTTTCCCTTTGTTTTCGCATTTCATTTTGGACCTCACTCAGACCGCAAGTCAACCAATCAGTCAATTAATTTCCATACGTAAAAAAATGTGATCACCGTTTCATGTACATTGTAACTCTTATCACTTTGTTTTATAAGAAAATACTATTGGTGTAATAAAATTGTACAATATATACATATCACCTATTTAATAATTATTGATATAAAAATGATATGGTTTATAGAAAAATAGTATTATGTCAATTATTTTATATTTTTTATTTTTCACCCAATGATTTTATAGCAAATTTAGTGTCATCAAATTTGATATGAATAGAACAAGTCAAAATATTGCGTGTGCTCTTTATGCATTTCAAGTTTCAGCTACAAGTTTTAATTTTAATTTTAATTTTAATTTTACTTCATATTTTTGGGAGTGATAAAAAAAGAAATCAATTGTATATTTTTCGGATCTTTTGATAATTTCATTGTCTATTTACTGAAACCACACAAGGCGGTTATAATTTCGTTCACAAAATTTTTGTTTATTTTCAAAAATGCATTATCAGAAATATAAAATTAGTGGAATTCACGTCAGAATAGATCAAAGAACAAAATTTCTTACCCACTAAAAGATACATTTATGGACGGGATGGGATGGGATATGCCAAAGCGTCAATATTACCATATTGTGTTGAAACCAAATTAAACACCAAGAATCAATCTCTATATTATAAAACTTGAATTGCTAACTAAGAATTTTGCCACATTGGTAGTGTCTAGCTCGAACGCAGTTTGTTTAGAAAAAACAAAAAGGTAATTAAACTAATTTTTAATTAAACTAAATATCCATTCTTTTTTTAACTTAATTCAAAAATTAAACATTCGTTTTGATATAAATTATGCATATTTCATGTTGTGATTAGTTATAATTATGAATAAAAAAATAAAAAGGGAAGATTTTTCTATTTTTATGGCATGCATCCATTCAAAAAAGAAATTTCAATTGTTTAATAGAAATAATATTTGCATTAAACAAGTGATTTCATTATTTTAATTTAATTAATATTACCCATATATCTCACATCAATATTCATTTTTATCCACATATTTCCTAACCTTATCGCTATTTAACTTAGAACATTAACATTTCATTTTAGCAAAATGTTGGATGTCTTGTGTTTTCATGTAAAAATGATAAAACTATTATTCTATATTACGTCATGGTAGAACATTCAACACGGGAATTCCAACGATGCTTCTAATCTAGTTTTCTATATAAAGGGTCAAATGTAGTCCTCCTAACTCACAAACAAAAATCGTTAAGTAAAAGAAACAAACAATTTAGAGTTAGAGTGCTTGAAAATGGTGGGAAAATTTGTTCTGATGCTAAGTTTGATCATGGTGGTCGGTGGTGGTTGGCTTTTTCCGATAGCCAACGGGGTAACTCCAGGTGAATGTAAAGACGAGAAAAATAATTTAGTTAATAGTTGTAGACCAGTTATTTTTGGACGAAATCCATCGGCTGCTTGTTGTAATAACGTAAGAGCTGCTCATATCGAATGTGTGTGTCCTTATCTCGGCCCTAAAGCAGCAGCAGTAATCAGAGGCATTGGGGTACCAAAAGTTGTGAGATTAATCGAAGGGTGTGGAAGATCTGTTCCTCGCAATTACAAGTGTGGAAGTAAGTTTTTAAATATCTCTCATTGGGTTCAGATATGTTGTTTCATTGCCTTTATCATTGGTTCTATAGCTCATCCAATCAAACTAAACAACATGGTCACGTATGTAGGTCATTTTGATTGAATATGGCAGTCAAAGAAATAAAAAAAATGAGAAAAAAAATCCAGATTTATTTCTAATCTCATAGTCTAAGTGATCAGGTTGACTTGGAATATCAAAACTTGACATTTTAAGAAAATTAATTTTTTTTTTAATGTAACTCATTTTTAACTGAAAATATATTTATTGGTTGCAGGTATTACAACTCCACCATGAAGTGTTTCAAGAAACCAAGATCTTTATATATTAATTAACGTATTAAATACTACAATATGGTATCACTCGTATTCTAGTGTCCTAAAATAAGTTGAGCTCCCTTGGGTATAGCTTATTACTACGTTGTTTGGGGTGGGGTGTATGTAACCTTGTTTATAGACTTGGTTTCCACTTGTACGTGTTTAATTTGGGATATTCATAACATAATGAATAAAATATACTCGTTGTCGCTAAATAAATATCCCCTTAATTGTTTGAGTTCATTGATTTCTTATCTTTGGGAATTATATTTGAAATGGAACGAACTGTTGCCTTACAATAAAGGGGAGTTGCCATTCCGTTTGGTGACCACCAATGGGATGCACTTTTCTTCAGCTTGTTACTCTATGTACAAGTCTAGGGGCATTGCAAAGTGTTATAGGATCAAGTTTTGGGGATTTTTTTTTATTTTTTTGAGGTGTGATGATTGGTTGGTGACTACTCAATATACAACAATATGAGCCTCGACCAAAACTCAGTTTCTTTGCTGTCGGTGAAGAAGAAAATAGAGTTCTTCCAAATTTAACTTTCGGTCATTGATGCTTCATTTCAATTCCTTATTATTTTTCTTTAGATTAATTTTTGTAATACGCTATCCTGCAAGATTAATACTTCAACATGAATTTATAAAGCAATACCATTCATCAAAATTGTAGTCGAATAATAATTTCATTGTGAAAAAATATTTAAAATAATAAGACATCACATATAAATTTTGTTGACTAGTTGACCAAACCGTTCTTAAGTTTGTCGAGTAATCCAAATATCCCAATGTTTTAAACTTTTAAATTTTCATTTATATCTTGATCTGATCAATTTTATTGTACTATTATTCTAAAATAATTAAAAAATTTTGTATTTTATGTTCTCCCAAAAATCATATGAAAATTCTTTAAAAAAAGATAATATGAAAATTATTGAAATATTTTTTTTAATAACCATGTATTAATCTTAATTTTAGTTAGACATAATACGATATGAAAAGTTGAATAATTGGCAAACATAATTAAAATATTTAATGAAATTAATTATCTTAATCGAATCATAATTCATGATCTTAATTTCAATCTTAACACACAGAAAATCCCTCATTCCAAAGTCCACAATATTCAAAAAAATTGAAAACATTTTCTACTTTTGTCAGAACCATCAATGTCATTTCCGATTTGTTTCGTGCCTGTATTTAGACACAATTTAGTGTTAGCTGCTGCAACCGCTTTGTGTTAAATAAACTGTAACTTCAACCTCCATATCTTGAGAAGCGGATGCTCAGAAATCTTTAAGCACCTACAGCGAAGAAGAAAAATCTACTTGTCGGTGATATTACAAAAATAATACAAAACATCGCAAAAGAAATGGATAAATAACCGTAACCCATTAGGTTGAGATACGGATATCTCGCTAGCTCTCTTTAAAAAGATTTGAGTCCTTTGCGGTGTTGGAAATACTCCAATTACCGGTGCAACAGAAAATATGTGAATTATCCTCTCCAAGGTATATACAACAACTCAATTTGAAACGTTGTGTAATTCACCCCTTCTTTCCACTAAAAAAATAGCCCAAAGCTCCCACTCCAAGAACACCTTTCTTTTTGCCTTAATTAACTCATCACACTTGCTCTCTTATTTTGGCATGAGCCGATGGCTCCCTGTTTATGGGGATCAAGAGTCCCCAACGTTAACTAAAGCCATAAATGAAGTTCAAAATTGGTCTCATAAATTCCCATATTTACAATGAGAAACGGATTTGGCTTAATTTGCAAACTGATGGATTAATATTTATGTTACACTGATCTCATGACTATATGCATGATATAAAAGCCACTAAATTAATATGATTTTATTTTTCATTTCATTATTATTATAAATAATAATAATCACTATCACTTCACTACTATATAAAATGTGAAATGGATGCGAAACATTATATTCACATTTCCATACTACCCTCACATATTATTGATAATTTGCCCTTTGTGTCATTTAATTAATTTTCTATTTAATTAAGCCATTTCATATATAAACCTGCATGCACAATAGAAAAGCTTTATTTATTTATTTTTTTATTGTGATCATTGTAATCTCTCTCTCTCTCTCCCATGTCCAATTCATAGAGGTAATAACAATTTTCTATGTAATAAATTCCAAAGAGTAAAAGGTTTAATACACCTTTTTTTTTTTAAGAATTAACATTTAATTAAACTTAAATCTCCCATATATAATCCGTTTCATAAAGATGATAACCATTTCCCATGTACTAAATTCCAAATAAAAGATTTAATTCAGCTTCTTCTTCTTCTTTTTTTCTTTTTCTTTTTTTTTAGAATTAAGATTTAATTAAAATTAAATGGTCTTTTTTACATCATTAATTAGTAATCAGTAAGGAGGAATGAGTGTAAAACATTCGATTGTTCATTTTACCCCTATACTTTTTTATTTGTGAAAAATATTCTGTTCAATATCAATTGTGAGAGCTATTAAATATTTTTAATAAGTGTGATAAAGTATCATAGGATTCTATTTTCATTTGATTCTTTGATTATAATGCATGGAATGATTTTTTAGGCCAAAGAAAATATTTATAAGAAAATATTTATGTGTACTCAATATATATATATATATATAGATATATCTATATGTATGTATGTAACAATTTCAATTAAATTCTTATTTCAAAATTGATTCTTTTTATTTCTTTCTTGCACATTTAACCACTTAAACTTAATTTATATTAATAATAAAAAAAATTAAAATATGTTCCATATCACGTGCAACGCACGTGTTATGTACTAGTATTAAAAATGTCACAACACTACTTTAAAGAAATTGTGTTAAACACTGGTCTTGAGTAGTTATGGCAATGAATCGGGTTCGGATCGGATCGACCTAATCCAAATCTAAATCAATCACCCCGTTCAAGATCCAAATCCAAATTTTTCGGATCAGATTCGGATTGGGTTGGATCAATGGATAGGATCGGATCGGATCAAGAAAAAAATTCAAATACGATCCATATTGGTAGAACTTTTTTTTCAAAATTTTAAACATTAATTGCCTAATTAAACATCCAAAAATCCAAAACGCATAATTTAAGCGTTAAGGCGATCCAAAATAATAAAAAGAAATAAATAGATAAATAACAAACAAACACATTATTTTTCATCTTCATAAGTTCGTATTCATGACTTAAAAAAAAAACTTCGTCTTCCTGGAATTAGAAATAAAAAATAAAAGTGCTCATGGCTGAAGTGCTGAACCAGAGGTGCCTTCATGCAATAAGAAATTAAGGAATAAATATTGTATTAAATATTATCAAATTATTGTAATAGACATATTAATGTAACGAAAACTAAACTTATCATTCACTCATCAAATTCCTCATCTTTAAACCTAGTGAAAGTATATTTTATTAAAAAAAAATCAATTCGATTCAGATCTGATTGGATCGAATCAAGTCTGATCGAATCCCAATCCAAATCTGTCTTGGATTGACCGATCCATGGATCGGTAAAAAATCGTTCCATTCGGATCGGGTATCCATCAAATTTAGATAGGATCAGATTGTTTTGCCATCACTAGTTTTGAGAAGCAAATGCTCAATAAATGCTAATTAATTTAACAATGGTAAACCAGTAACGTCCAAGAGAGGATAATAGTAGATACGTTGAAGTTCATAAAAATGGCGAGAATATACCAAAATAGAAACAGCGAAGGATTCCATACAACAATTGAGCGACCTCAAAAACTCCTTAATTATGGCATTTCCTGTCTTCCCATTCCCAAATATTATTTCAGTTATTATTTTTATTTTCTAGTATTAAATAATATTTAATTGACATTCATCGTCATTTTTAGGGTTGCACCAGTATAGATCTAACCCCTGAAATCATCCCCATTTCCAATATGCATTCTATATTCTATTGCAGGAACTTGACAACTCCAGTGCTCCCCAACAAATGCTTGAAGTCTATAAAGTTGCAGAGGTTAGATTCTTCATATGCTTTCGGACAACATTTCACACTTAAATTAGCACTGAAATCGTAAGCAACTATATTAAACTTTTTTTTCGGTTGAATGTAAAAGTGTGTAGTTGAATGTCTAATCATTAAGGATAATAACTTATCGTAAGTATTCAACACCTAGGTTCTTCAATGAATTTCACAATCATATCGCTTAGGTACTAGTTTTAGACAATAATTGCCCTGGCACGTAATTCAAGTATATGTTCATAATGCAGTTCAAGTTGATAACTCATAAGCAAAAAGCTAATAGTAACACATGTTTTATGTTGATATGACTCTGCATGAATTAGTTTCCACGGCAACCAAGTGGCAGTGAGTGTGGCTATTATGTGATGAAATTCATGTTATATATTGTCCACTATCATAGCCAGGCTGAGTCGTTGCTTGAGGTTTGTTACAATTATTTTGCATTGTTTGCATTGCGTTGCAATTCATTGTAGTTATAGGCATTGATACACTCGCATTGTTGTCCTGGTCAATTTCTTGCCATTTCAGTATTCTGGAGATGAAATCGATCAGGTTAGGAATTTATGGGTGGGTTACTTGTTGAAATTGTACGCTCGGTTGTAGTTTCTTGTTTTTGAGTAATTGTTACTTAATGGATGGCTTTATGTAATTAGTAAAGGATTAAGTGTTGATTGTTAGATATAGCTTACGGTTCATGATTTGGTGCTATAAATTATGCCAATTTTCTTGTTCTTCGACTTGAATTCATGGCTTTTGTAGTGCATTCATCGCTATTGGTCTTTGCTTTTAGTTTTCATGTTCTTGAATTACATATTGATTATTGGATCAGGTGGGATGTTTTGAATTCTTGGATGTATTGAATTGCGGTTCGTTGGTGATGTTTTCTAATTTGTCGGTGAATATTTGGATGTATTGAATTGTATTTCGTTGGATGTATTGAAAGCCACTTCGTTGGTGAAGCTTTTAACTTGTAAGCGCCCTTCTATAAAGTGCATGCAGTAACAGGTGATAGTACTTGCTGGTCTAGTGACTGCTGCTGAAAGTCAATAGGATTATAGGCCAGCTACAAATAATTAATACCTTAAAAAAAACTATAGGCAGCGGTTACCAAAACTGCCGCCTATAGAATTTTTACAAATTCATTTTAAGCGGTGGTCCAGTGATCGCCGTTGCTGGAAGTCAATAAAAATAAAAATAAAAAATCATTTTTAGAATAAGCGGGGGTCATGTGACTACTGTATAAGCTCAATAAATTTTTTCTGATAAAATCGTATACATAGTAAGCGACGGTCAAAATGACCGCCATTTATCGTATAATATATCCATGCTACAGGTGGTTGTAAAAGGAACCGTCCTTTAAAGTACAACCCTTTAAATGACTTCCTGATATACAACGCCTTATAACCGCCTTATATTCCCCATTTTGATCACTGCAAAAACCATAGCTTCTACTAGTGAGTTAAAGCATAAAATCATACTCTCCACAAAACCGCCGAGTGGTCGAATCGACCCCCGCTTTTGAAATCCGGGATTAGATTTGAAATCAGCTCAGCGATGGGGAGTTTCAGGAATTTCCTAAATTTTTTCCCGCTACACCGTGGCCGCCGTGGCCACCGGTCAAAGTTTTAGCACTATTTTTGACCTCCTGGAACTCCCCATCGCCGAGCTAATTTCAGATCTGGTCCCGAATTTTAAAATGGGGGTCAATTGGACCCAGAAAATGCCATCGATGGTGCCGTAACTACGGCACCATCGATGGTTTTTGAACATTTCCGTTTCATTTCTTAGCTAATCTTTTATTTGCATTACAAGGTTCAATTTCTACATGTCCTCTCTGATTTCTTAAGCCTGTATTCATATTGAATTGTTATATTATATTATATTATATTCTAATCGAATAGGGCTGTGGGAAATCTCCGTGGATGATGCACGGAATGTTTAGATCCAACGGAACTATTCTTACAAAAATAGTTCTTTTCCTAAATATGTTCTCCCTCAATCAGATTAGAAGAAGACTTCATCCTACCAAATTTTGGCAATACTTCCAACTTCTTCTCCACTGCTTATATAATTTGGCCCTTGAAACCACTATATTCTAGGAACTCCTAACTTGGGTTGTATTTAGGTTCTTCCTCGATATCATTATGTTGTAGATAAAAGACATGTATGATATTGATAGGTTCTATGCTCTCAACATTTAAAACTTGCCATTGTACAAACTCATATTTCCATGCAGGGTATCAAGTCTCGGCATAAAAATTAGTTTTAGTTTTTCAAAGATGCTAAATTGTTTTTTTCTATGTAAGATATGCATGGTGGATGAAAATTTGTATACATGTCTTATAATTAAGATGCTTACAGTCACAATAGGAATATTGTTCAACACACCACATTCCAATTATCTTAAAGGCTCTCAATGTTTACGTCTTGATGTAATTACATTCTTAACTTTTCTCCATTCAATTATTACTTTTAATCATTCACTAATTATCAATTTTGTCTATATAAAGGGTGATAGGATTGAATTTTTATGATTTTTTTATGGATTTTTATGTGAAAAATGAGAGACAATGAGTGGAGTTAAATGACGGAGATTTTGTAATATATATAGATTCCACTAGATATGTGGATGTGATTGATTTGAGTAAATAAAAAATAGATAAAAATGGATTAAAAAGTTGTAAAAATGGTACGCTATCACATGCATAATTTATTTAGACGTCAAATTATTTATTTATCCACGATATTTTTTAATAATGTACAATACAAAAGACAAAAAAACTTAAATATTTCTTTTAATTTGAAACAACACTAAAAATTAGTTTTAGTTTTTTAAAGATGCTAAATTGTTTTTTTCTATGTAAGATATGCATAGTGGATGAAAATTTGTATACAAGTCTTATAAGATGATTACAATCACAATAGGAATATTGTTCAACCCCCACATTCCAATTATTTTAAAGGTTGTTAATGTTTACTTCTTGATGTAATTGCATCTTCACTTTTCTCCATTCAATTATTATTACTTTTAATCATTCACTAATTATAAATTTTGTGTATATAAAGGGTAATAGGATTGATTTTTTTTTAATGATGTTTTTATGGATGTTTATGTGAAAGAAGAGAGGGAGAATGAGTGGAGTTAAATGGCGAGATTTGTGTAATACATTTAGATCCCACGAGATATGTGGATGTGATTGATTTGGGTAAATAAAAAATAGATGAAAATGGATTAAAAAGTTGTAAAAATGGTACTCTATCACATGCATAATTAATTTTTGTCTAAAAATTTTATTTATTTAGACGTCAAATTATTTATTTATCCACGATATTTTTTAATAATGTACAGTACAAAAGACATAAAAACTTAAATATTGCTTTTAATTTGAAACAATGCTAAAAACTTAAATATTTAATTTTTTAATTTCCAACAACGCTAGCACAATATTTAAATACACTACCAAAAACAAAACTTTTAGCGTCGAGTCTGTTGCTCCTGTAACCTCATGGCTATAAAGCAATAGCAATAACATACTCTTCAGGCATGAAGCTATAGAGGCAGTAGACCATAGCTAAAAGTCTAGTTTTTTGTACTCATATAAACTAATATTTACGTATAAAGCAAGTTAATTATTGAAAATTAATTGAAAAATGTAATAAACTTTTGAGGAGAAAATGGTTGTGATAAACAAAGTTGAAGACCTTTTTACGAAATTAAAATATAGTGTACATAACATATTTTTTAGTGTTTTTAGTGCAGATATAATTAGCCTAAAATGATTCAGTGAATGAGTTTAATTTAGAGTAAATTATGCAAACGGTCTCCAACCTTTTATTTCATTTGTGCTTTGGTCCTCGAACATTTAAATTTGGATCACTGAGCCCTCAATCATTCAAAATTGGCGTCATTGGTTGAAAAGCCACTATTCTATTACTTTTCCTATTAGTCACCCTTATTTGTTTTTGGAATTAATAAAAAAAGTGATTTGGTAAATTAATATCTATTTTACCAACTTTATTAATAAATAAATATTTCATTCTTATTTTTCAATTTAGACTTTGATGTAAAAATTGCATTCAAGTCCTTGACTCATCAAAATTTCAACCCAAACAAAACCCCCCATGTCTATAAAAGTCCATCGATTATTAGTCCTCAATTTTTTAAATTGTACATCTTTTAGTTTAACTTTCTACAGAGTCATATCATAGTTAAAAAAAATTCATTGAAATTTTAATAATTAGCACATTTTTACGCTAATATTAAGACCTTTTAAAAATTCACTTTATGCATTAAATGTACACACAGTCTAATTTCTACAGATTATCAAAAATTAATGTTGTTATTATATCTCTAGCTATAAATTTGTAGTTTAATACTGTTGTCAAAATAAAAAATAAATTTGCAGATCTTAGCTGATATAAAGTGGGGATTTTTTGAAGGTGAGCTCTTGGAGTTCTTTTGTCTATTGTGAGGAATTTTGAAGTCTTGATTTGGCAGCTGAGTTCGTGGAAGATAGTAGGTTGGAAATTGAATACCGGTATTGATTGCTATGGTGGTGGGTGATGTGTAATCATATATTCTTGGAAAAGTAAGGAGACATCATGTTCAAGTAAGTATATTAATTGTAAATTTCAAGTAAGGAGTTGAAAGTTGTAAGAAACGTGTGATTAAGAAGTATAAGTTGAGATAAGATAAAATGTAAAATTTTAAATTAAACTTTGATCAGTTTGATATATTTTAAATTTTACGGAATAATAAACCCTAAATGGAACAGCGTTTACATCTAGGACGAGGTAGATACCCAACAAACTCTTAAATTTGATTGCACTTTGAGCATCTCCAATGCAAAAGCTACTTTCAATGTTTAAAGGAAGAGATAAATAGAGAGAAGATGATTATTTTAATAAAAGTGGAATAGAAAGGATGATAGAGAAAAATGAGAGGGAAAAATTAAAATAATTAGAGAGATAGGAATAAATTCAAAAATAATAATAAAATAATAGTAGAAAGTGTATAGATGGATGCGTGATTTTTGAAAGTACATGAGAAATAATGAAGAAAAAGCATGGAACATGGGTAAACAAGCGATATTTAGTTTTAAAAGTGAAAATTGGGAAAAATATGGGATCCACACAAATTTATGTGTCTATCTCTCTCTTCCTTTACACATTGAAAGTGACTTTTACATTGGAGATGCTCTTATAATGATATCTAGAATAAGCATCTAAATTGCCTAATTAATTATGCTGAGAATGTCTGGTGATTGTGCTGCATTTTAGGGCACCTCTTCGTGATTTTGAGGCTGATAACCGTGACTTGCGAATGTCTTACGCCTTGTTTGATTCACAATCTAATTCAAGAAAATTTATCTCTTATCTTTTTAATCACACATACAATTACTTCATATTTTTAATACATCATCTCTCATTTTCAACCACACAATCTATACGCAATTTGAGTAAATAATATTCGTGGTACAAAGAACAAGGCCTTATTTTGCTGCATTTTATTTTATTTTATTTTTAATAATTACATTACGGTCACGGTTATATACTATGACAACGCTACTCGCTAAATAACAATGGAACCGTAAATTGTTGGCAAAGTTAATATGTTTTTTTTTTTTTTTTTGGAAACGGATTTAATGGTGGTTTCATGTGCGCATGTTGAAAACGATGTAATCAATTAATTAATGACATAAAAATGATTCATAAATTACGTTGCTTTCAGACATAGAAAATTGCTTTCATAAATTGGAAGTTTCCTTTTGTTTTTCCAACCAAAAATAAATATACTAATAGAATGTCAATCTCCATTGGAATTTATAAAAGAGGCATTATTCCAGTCTTTGCTCATTTGCTGTGTCGTCTTGGTCTTGGCCTTTCCCTTTGTTTTCGCATTTCATTTATTAGTCCCTCATTCAGACCCCAAGTCAACCAATCAGTTAATTAATTTCCGCACATAAAAAATTGCGATCGCCATTTCATGTACGGCTGTAACTCTTATCACTTTTGTTTTATGAGAAAATACTATTGGTGTAACAAAATTGTACAAGACATACATATCACCTATTTGATAATTATTATTGATATAAAAATGATATGGTTTATAGAAAAATAGAATTATGTCAATTATTTTATATTTTTATTATCTTTTTTTTTTAATTTTTCAACCATACATATGATATCAAATTTAATCTCATCAAATTTGATTTGAATAGAACAAGTCAAAATATTACGTGTGCTCTTTATGCAATTGAAGTTTCAGCGACAAGTTTTAATTTTAATTTTATTTTTATTTTATATTTTTGGGAGTGATAAAAAAAAAAAAGAAATCAATTGTATATTTTTCCCATCTTTTGATAATTTTATTGTCTATTTATTGAAAGCGCACAAGATATATGGTTACAATTTCGTTCACAAAATTTTTCTTTATTTTAAAAAAACACATTACCAGAAATATAAAATTAGTGGAATTCACGGCAGTTTCCTAGATTGAAGTGGCATGAAATTCCTCTTCAAGTCGGACGGAGGGACTATGGAAGAATGATTAAGGGCTTTATCTGAAGAGTGGGCCTCCTCCAAAGTAGGGAACAATCGATCGATAGAACAAGAAAAAAGGCGAACCCTAATATCTAGCAAAGCTAATTAAAAAGTGGATGGAAAAATTGTGGAAAGTAGAAAAAGGCATGACAAAACCAACCATCAATGCATTGTTGTGATCTCTACAACCTAGGTAGTAGTTGGGACAAGAAGACGAAAGCGGTCATCCTTAGGAAGACTTTTAGAATACATGGCAGCAACTAGCCATGTTTTATTTAAACCAAATTATCGAACAAAGAAATGGGGAACAAATTTTTATGCTTACCTTGGCGTTTATTCCAGTAATGAGATCATGGAATATTTCTCCCCCAACTAAGGCTCAAATGGAGCAATTCACTTCCATGTCCCCACTCGTGGGAAGTACAGGCGAATGAAGGTATCTGGTAGTCCGAGAGAGAAAAAAAGGACTATACAAAACTAAAGGTGAGAAAATAATAATTAAATAACTCATGATCAGAATGAGAAGCCGGAGTTAGCTAATTTATAGTAGAACCATAGAAGTTTAACAAGCGTAGAATAGATCAAGAGCCAAAAATCGGGAAATATGAACAAAGCCACAGATGGACAAGCCACAATTGCCTATATGTTCCTGGGATCAATCTAGATAGAAGCTGATCCTACATAGTGACTATCCTTCTTTAAATTGTAGCTAGGGTGAAAGAACATAAAATAAGTGAGCAACACAGAGTGAGCGGACGACAATAGGAAAATAGCCTGTTAGGATCGGTTGTGGAATTGAGTGCACAATTACAACTAAAATAGAAATGAGAAAAACGAGAAACACCAGAGTTTACGTGGAAAACCCCCAAATTAATTTGGGGTAAAAACCACGGGCAAACGGTAGAAAGATTTCATTATCAACAAAAGAATTACAACGACTACTCTCTAATATAAGGAGAGTACAAATGACAATAACTCTCTCTTATAATAGGAGAAAACATACCCTCACAAAATAAAGGGAATAACACGAAAAATTTAGGAAAAACTCACTATCTTTTTCTCTCTAATTTTTCTCTCTATTCCTCTCTATATGAGATTGCTCTCCTTTGTGGGATTATGGAATACGAAGGGAATGGCCTCAATTTATAGGATAAATTTCAATGGCAATCTTGTAATAATTAGCATTTAATAAATGCTAATTAACCACTCCACCATAATTCCATAAATGCTAATCCTCCAACAACTCCACAAGTTTTTGTGTAACCATAATTATTGAGCCAATCACTCCCACATTTTCATGAATGTTGTCTTCCACTTGTCTTATCATTTTGTAGCCACCATTATTGACCCATTGATAAGACACATTTGGCTCCAACTTCAATAATCTCCCACTTGGAGACAAATGTGGGTTTTCCAATTAACCCTTCAATCCTTTCTACGCTTGCCATACCCATACTGCTTACATTTTTGCTAGGCCAATAGAAGATCGACACAAACCGAACTTGTCATTGTTGACCGGCTTTGTTAACATATCCGCTAGGTTGTCTTTCGTATGGATTTTCGGAATATCCACACTTCCTTCTTCCACCTTCTCACGAACAAAGTGATATTGAACACGAATGTGTTTCGTCCTTGAATGAAATGCTAGATTCTTTGCCAAATGCAAAGCGCTCTGACTGTCACAAAATAGAGTAATCTTCTCATGTTTGTGCCCAAGCTCTTCCAATAACATTTGCAACCATATTGCCTCTTTGCTGGCTTGTGTAGCTGCCACGTATTCTGCCTCCGTCGTAGACGTAGCCACGATAGACTGCAGTTTCGAAACCCAACTCACTGCTCCTCCAGCAAGAGTAAACACATATCCTGTGGTGGATTTGCTTTTATCAAGATCACCTGCATAATCCGAATCAACATAGCCTCTAACAATAAAGTCTGATCCTCCATAACATAATGCCGCATCTGAGGTACCTTTGATATATCTCAGGATCCTCTTCACAGTGTTCCAATGCTCTCTACCAGGATTCGCCATGTACCGACTAACCGCTCCCACTGCTTGTGCAATGTCTGGTCTGGTACAAGCCATAGCGAACATTAAACTACCCACTGCTAATGTATACGGCACTCGAGACATCTCCATCCTCTCCACCTCACTGATAGGACTCATACTTGAGGATAACTTGAAATTAATAGGAAGAGGGGTAGAGATTGACTTACAATCTTGCATGTTGAAGCGTCGCAAGATTTTCTTCAAGTAATTCTTCTGAGAAAGCCAAATCTTCCTATTATTTCTGTCTCGGTAAATTTGCATCCCTAGAATCTTGTTTGCTGGTCCCAAGTCCTTCATTTCAAACTCCCTAGCCAATTGAGCCTTCAATTACATGTCACGATCTTTGTTGGGGCCTGCTACCAACATGTCGTCAACATACAACAGTAAAATAATGAAATCACCATCACCAAATCTATTGTTATAGACACAAGGACCTGCATTCAATCTGTTGTATCCAAGGCTCGTGATGAAGGAATCAAATCTCTTGTACCAACATCTCGGCGCCTGTTTGAGACCGTACAGAGATTTGTTCAACTTGCAAACCAAGTTCTCTTTTCCTTTTTCTTCGAAACCATCTGGTTTGAGCATAAAAATTTCTTCTTCAAGTTCTCCATGAAGAAATACAGTTTTCACATCCAACTCCTCCAAGTACAAATCAAATGTAGCACACATCGCCAGAACCACTTGAACTGTTGTCAGTCGAACAACAAGAGAAAATATTTCGTTGAAATCAATGCCTTCTTTCTGAGCAAATCCTTTCACCACCAATCTAGCACGATATCGCTCCACTTGGTCATTGTCATCTCGTTTGATCTTGTAGACCCATTTATTTCCGATGGCTTTCCTTCCATGTGGCAGTGGAACAAGATCCCAAGTTTTATTTTTATGAAGAGCTTCCATTTCTTTTTGCATTGCTGTCATCCACAGAGAAACATCTTGACTCTTTATAGCCTCCATGAAAGTTGATGGCTCCCCATCCTCTGTTAGTAGACAGTACGCAACATTACCCTCCATAATATAATCTGAGTGCCAAGCTGGTCCTCTTCTCTCCTGAGTTGACCGTCTAACTTGTGGAGTCACAAACTTAGCTTGCTCTTGTTCTTCGTGCTCTGGTACTGCTTCAGAAGAATCTAGAACTTCTTGTTCTAGTTGATCTTCAACTTGAACTACAGTAGTCTCTGGTTTCTCCTTTAAAATGCTATCATCACTTTGCACCTTATCTTCTGCAAATACAACGTCCCTGCTGATTATAACCTTGTGGGCAGTGGGATCCCACAAGCGATACCCCTTTACACCATGAGCATATCCCAAGAAAATGCATTTCTTGGATTTTAGATCCAACTTCGATATTTCTTGGGTGTTGTACATAGCATACGCAGAACTTCCAAACGTATGCAAGCGAGAATAATCAACTGGCTTCCTCGTCCACATCTCCATAAGAGTCTTCAGATCAATTGCGGTTGATGGTGACCGATTGATCACATAACAGGCGGTCTTGACTGCTTCAACCCAAAATGATTTGGCCAACCCTACAGTTCTCAACATCGCTCTTGTCCTTTCTAACAAGGTTCTGTTCATCCGCTCTGCTACTCCATTTTGTTGTGGAGTGTGTGCCACAGTGAATTGTCTTTTGATACCTTCTTGTTTACAGAAGCTATCAAATTCATCGCCAGTATATTCTCCTCCATTGTCTGTCCTCAAACACTTGATCTTTTTCTCAGATTTAAGTTCAACCCGCGCTTTGAAGATTTTGAAAACTTCAAACACATCTGACTTCTTTCTAATTGGATACACCCAACATCTCTTGGAGTAATCGTCAATAAATGAGACAAAGTATCTGGCACCTCCTAGGGACACAACCGGTGCTTGCCAAACGTCAGGGTGAACCAACTCAAGTATAGCTTTACTTCTAGCAGTCGAACTGTTGAACTTCAATCTGTGCTGCTTACTAGTAACACAATGCTCACAAAATGGTAAAGATACCTTTTAGAGCCTCGGAAGAAGCTTTCTTTCTGAGAGAATTTTCAACCCTCGTTCAGACATGTGGCCAAGTTTACGGTGCCACATCATCGTCACGTCTTCTCCCGAATTCACCGTCGCAGTTGACGCTTCTCCTTCTTGTTGTGTTTCACCTTTAAACATGTACATATTTGCTGCTATCTTTTCTGCTTTCAACACCACAAGCTCGCCTTTAAAAATCTTCATGATCCCATCTCGAACATGGGTACTACACCCAATACTATCTAATTGTCCCAGTGACAATAGATTTTTCTTCAGGCCTTTAACATGTCGTACCTCCTGGATGGTGCGAATAGTACCATCATACATCACCAATTTGATGGTACCAATACCAGCAATCTCCAAGGCATGATCGTTACCCATAAACACAGATCCTCCTGAGATAGGTTCATATTGGTGGAACCATTCTCTCCTAGGGGTCATATGCCATGTAGCTCCTGAATCCAAAAGCCACACGTCGATAAACCTTCTTCTACCTTCAACAACTTTCGTTACTTCGCTATATAATATCTTGCCCTCATCCGATGTATTCGCTACACAACTCTGAGCATTTAATGTCTCAGGTCGTTTTCCTTTTGCTTCCTCAATCTTCTTGAGTTGCCAACACTCCCTTTTGTAATGCCCTTTCTTGCCACAGTAATGACACTTGACATTTTTCTTACTTCTCGACTTTGATCTACTCTGATTTTGACTCCCACTGGGGCCACGTTCCGTTGATCTACCTCTCGCCATTGTTAGAGCTTCGGCTTGCTGTGAGCTCCCAATTCTGTCTTCTTTATTTTTGCGCCGACTTTCTTCTTCAAGAACCGCAACTGCAATATCGTCAAAGACTAGTATCTCCAAATTGTTGGTCAAATTGATGATGAGTTGATCGTACGAATCAGGTAGACTCTGAAGTAGAATTTCGGCACGTTCACCCGTCTCTATATTATGCCCCATTGTTGTGAGCTATGAAAATAGAGTGTTCAGGGTGTTGATGTGGTCTGTCACCGAAATTGACTCCATCATCCGAATGGTGTATAACTTCCTCTTCAAGAAGATCGTGTTGTGTAGTGATTTGGCCTCGTACAATTTTGTGAGAGTATCCCAAATCTCTTTTGCCGTCTTTTTCTCAGCTACACTTGACAATACTCCGTCGGCTAGTGCTAGATGTAGATTAGCAATAGCATTGCCATCCATCTCGCTCCATTTATCATCAGTGAGCTCATCTGGCCTTTCTCCAATTGCCGCCAAGCAGTTATCTTTTCTCAATACTGCTTTTATTCTCATTTTCCACAATGAGAAATTATTCCCATTGAATTTCTCTATTTCGTACTTTGTCGCCATCTTTATAAATATCTCCTTTCCACTGACTGGATCTGTTGTTAGCACGAACTCGGCTATAGATCTAGTGATTTTCTCAAAAAATCGTTTCTGATGTGGAAGATCAGTCTATGCTGCAACCACAGCGCATACTAAGAATTTAATGAAAAATCACAACCAAAGCTCTGATACCACTTGTTAGGATCGGTTGTGGAATTGAGCGCACAATTACAACTAAAGTAGAAATGAGAAAAACGAGAAACAGCAGATTTTATGTGGAAAACCCCCAAATTAATTTGGGGTAAAAACCACGGGCAAACGGTAGAAAGATTTCACTATCAACAAAAGAATTACAACGACTTCTCTCTAATATAAGGAGAGTACAAATGAAAATAACTCTCTCTTATGATAGGAGAAAACACACCCTCACAAAATAAAGGGAATAATACGAAAAATTTAGGAGAAACTCACTATCTTTTTCTCTCTAATTTTTCTCTCTATTCCTCTCTATATGAGATTGCTCTCCTTTGTGGGATTATGGAATACGAAGGGAATGGCCTCAATTTATAGGATAAATTTCAATGGCAATCTTGTAATAATTAGCATTTATTTAATGCTAATTAACCACTCCACCATAATTCCATAAATGCTAATCCTCCAACAACTCCACAAGTTTTCGTGTAACCATAATTATTGAGCCAATCACTTCCACATTTTAATGAATGTTGTCTTCCACTTGTCTTATCATTTTGTAACCACCATTATTGACCCATTGATATGACACATTTGGCTCCAACTTCAACATAGCCCACTGCGGTAATAAAACTAGGGACTCAGGCAATAAAATCATAGCCAATAGAGAATGAATATGACACGTATAGTAAGAGAGAGTTAAGGTATGAACACCCCACCACCCATCGGAGGGCATTATTTAGCCACAAAAATGCATAAAGTATGGATTTGTCAAATTGAGGAGTTGAAGAAGGAATGCTCATACACAGGGAAATAGCCGTGCTAGTTGGAGAATGGCCGTTAGCACACTAACGTTATTAAGGGTAATCAACATCGGACCAGAAAGGGAAACAAAAGCGTTCGGATCCGATGCCCAGAAAGATAGAGCAACAACATATAGATTGTAGTCGAAAGGGAGAATGTGCATGGAGACTTTGAGAGCATCCAATGTGCCTATTTGAAAAGTTTCTCTAGCTATATCTTGGGGCATGCGGATACCGGTTGAGATGTCCGGATGGCCGCGATATGTAGGTATTTGAAAACCCTAGATCCTAACACCGTTGGGAAAGCTTAGGTAGTAGGAAAGCCACCGAGCAACATGGTAGAGTTGAAGTAAGAATCCAAATGGCAAAATTTAGATTTTCCATCAGCGGGAAAAATATGGTTAGGTTGTGTAGTGACCGCGAATTTCCTTAAATTAAAATATTTAATTAAAGTAAAATCTCAAACGTGTCGCTATAACTTCACCTATAAAGTTAAACAGCGTACGTTCGTCTAGTTAAAATTTTATAATATTTACTAGTATATTGGATTATTTAAAATAAAAACAAAAATAATAATTTATAAAATATTTAATTAATTATTTATTTATTTTCAATTTACATTTGAGGACCAAATTTTAGAAATTATTCATTTTAAACCCAATTATAGGCCCAATTTTACTTCTTATGCTATAAGATAGCCCATTTGGAGGAGTAACCTAGTTTTACCCTATTTATACAATTTAAGGTTGATTTTAGAAACCCTAACCTCATTACTCTCCACTCTTTCCACAATTTGCATCTTCAAGTTCATCTTCATTTCCATTCAACAAATCTAACTAGCTTCAAGTGGTAAGATTTCTTGGCATTTTAGTTATGCCTCTACATCTTTTATTTAGTTGCTATGAATTCTTTACCAATTTTATTTTATATCACAAGACATAATAGCTAGTACTTTGGCCAATCCACACACACCCGCACCACCGTCAACCACCATCACACCACTACGATCCGCCATCATCTCCACCAACCGTCATCAACATCATCACCTCCAAAATGCACACACACAACCATATATAAACGCGGATATACATACACCATCGCATACATACACGCATATACGCACCAAGCTCAGCCAAAAACTTCAACCGCGCCCAAAACTCAACTTCAAAATACAAAAATCACACCCACACCTTCCTCTAGCTCCCTAGAATATCGTAGAGTAGTTTAATTTCGAAAATAGTTAGGGAATCGATCGAATTTTGAAAATACCCAAAATTTTCCTTTAGTGTTCTAGCTTCAATTTCTCCCAAAATACTCAATATTTCTTCAAATTGACTTCACCATTAGCTTCACCACCTTCAACTCCACCTTCGCCACCATTTTCACCGGCCAAACCGCCGGAAACAGAGAGAAAGAGAGAGGGCCGAGAGAGAGAGAGAGAGGGAATCGGGTAGAGAAGGAGAAGATCCGGCCCAATCCATTTTAAATCCGAAAATTTCAAGCTAGTCCCTCGAGTTCTTGGATTAGTTTAAGTTGGTCCCTATAATTTATTTAATTTTCAAATCCCTAACTTTTAATTGTTACAATTTAGTCCTTCAATATTATTTGCAAATCTAATCCCCCATTTCATTTATTTTATTTAAATGAACCCTCAAATTTTATTTAATTTCAAGTCCCTAACTTTCAATTGTTGCAATTTGACCCCTAAACTTTTATTTCACTTTTAATGCTTCAATTTCTTATTCCTATTTAAGTTAGCCCCTAAACTTTAATTGCATATTAGTCTCTCATGTTTTAAAAATCTTATAATTGAGCCCAAAATATTTTTAGTTCACTTTTATTCCATAATAGGTCCTCAAACTATTAAATCCTTTTAGATTGACCCCCAAAGTTTTATATTCTTTCCATTTTGGTCCACAAACTTCTATACTACTTATAGATACTTAATATTTAAGAATATTAACATAAATTAAATTCGTTATTGACTAGACGAGGCGTACGAACAGCTAGAGGACTGATTTTCACAGCTCAGTAGACTCAAAACTCGAGAGATACTTCAGGTAGATCCCCTTTCTAAAAAGTTTCTTTAAAATGTGCGCAATTGCAATGAATATTATTATAAATGTTGCATGTAAATGTTATGTGATGATAGGCTTTTTAGCCTACTTATGACGTGCTTCCTCGGCACTATGACGATAGGCTCTTAGCCTACTTACGATGTCTTTTAATAGCATCATGATGATAGGCTTTAGCCTAATATATATTAGAACGACGTGCTATTAAACACTATGATGACGTGCACGATTAAGAGGGATGATGAACGAACTTGTATTACTACTTGTTCGTATTTTATGATAAATGATGATTACGTGCAATTAATTTGTGATAAATATTAATTGTTGTGCACGGGGTCTACTGAGTATTGTTTAAATACTCACATCTTTCACTCTTTTACAGATTGAGGAGTTTGGAGGCGTGGCGAGTCGTGGGATCCCTACCTAAGCTTATTAAATAAGATATTTCTTTTCCGTTGTTATTTGAGTAAACTGTTGTATTGGATTATGTCGTTTCAAACCTTTTGAACTACTTAGCATCTTAAGTTAGGGGTTTTGAACATTTAGAGATCAAATAATTATAAGATACTCTATATGGTTGCTATTTAAACCAAATTTCCGCATCTTAATTATATTTTTATATAAAATTCTGCATTTTTAAATATTTGTTATGTTTCCGCATTTAATATTTTATATATATATATATATATATATATATATAATAGTTTTAGAAAAAGAACTAGCGTTCCGAGAAAAAGACATTGGAAATGAATATTGAGCGAGTAAAGGGTTGTCAAGCAAGAAGCACACAGCACACAAAAAGGACGCAAATTGAACAACAACAATGGCTTTATAGACTCATGTAATAGGTGAATGTTGGATATTAGAATGGGGGAGATACGAGTAACCAAAAGGAATCTAGAACATCAGAAAAATGAGTATAGCTTGGGGTTCTATGAAACGTATGAAATTTTGTAAATGGTGGCGCACAGACTGACATAAGATGGTTGTGATACGTCTAACGTAAAGAGAAAAGTTAGGGCAAATATGTCCAAAACACCGAACAAGATTTGTCTAGCTAGAATGAGCAAGTGGGACATGAAAATGAGAAATCTCAAGGCAGTAACTTCTTCCTCCCCATGTTTTACCATGACATTGATCGAAATAATTAGAATTAGAGAAGGAGGTACATGTGTGGATTTAATGGCACTTCGCGAAAACTTGTAGGGGCGTGGGTTTAGTGAAGAGTTATCAAAATGGTTCAAAAGTACAAAAAGAAAAAATCAAGACAGAGGAAGGGATCAGTCAATCCAAACCCCAAACATAGAATTATGTAACTTTTAATTTCTACCTATAAATTTCAGTATTTTACTTTTCAAGCACTATCCTACTTTATTCTCATGGGCTTGCTCTCCTTGGAGACAAAACTTTTAGTAACAAACATCCCTCGTAGGGAATTTGTCTTAAAGAATTTTTCATCCTTTTCACAAACATGTGAGTTCTACTATTGTTCAGTGCTGCACTCAACGTCTGGCGAGAAATATAAGCATATAAAATTTTGAATCATTCCTCTGAACAAAGTACCTTTCTAGCTAGCTATCATTTTTACCGTTTGGAATTTGATCATTGTTTCAAGTTACTTTATCTTTATCGTCATAAATGCATGCCGGTCGTATAATGCAAGTTTCATGCAAGTTTTGCACCTCTTCAAACTGCATAATCGATTGTGTTTGCGAAGCATATCCAGTGGATGAATGTTACATGGAGCATTCATTCCTTTCTTATTTTGGAGATCATTTGCTGTAGCCATAATCTGCTCAACCAACATTTCAGATGAGAGTGCATCAATTTCTACATCATAGTATCTCAAGTACTGCAAATTGTCAAAACAAACCTCAAGAGAAATTTCTTCTTCGACTTTATCAATCTTGTTAACAATACAAAGGACCTCAAACAGCATATTGGCTGCCTAGTAAGCTTTGCCAAGCTGAGCTCTATTAGAAGAAAGTTGATCAAAGTAGAATCATGAGCCTAAAAATACATTTATTTCTTACAAATTTACGTGAAATTGAGTTCTGCAAACCAATAAATTTCAATCACCTATCAGCTCGTTCCCCCTTGCCAAGTTGCACAACATATTTCTTATAGTATTGTTTGTAGAAGCTTTCAATTTCTCTAGAATCAGTCTTTTTAACTCGAACACGAAAACTGGAGTCATTATCCTGCATAAGAGTTTTAAAACTAAATGGAGCCAAATTATTGAAAAGGATAGAACCAAAAAAAAAAAAAAAGAGAGAGAAGAAAAGGAAAAAAAAAAAAGAATGTCACTATGTTTAACATGTTTAAAGCCCCAGTACATACCCTCTCTAGTCTTTGAAGAAGGGTTTTTTTGAACTGTTGAACACCACAGTCGCTAGGGCTTCGGTCCACATGATGTGCCTTCTCCAGCGCATAGAATCGACCTATACAAAAAATTTGTGTCGTGATTCAACAATCCAACTTTTAGTTGAATATGCGTTCCACCAAAACATTGTTTTCAGTTGCAAAAAAAAAAAAAAAAAATTGAAATCAATTCAGATGATTTTTCTCATAAATTAGGGGGAAACATTGAAGCATAAAGGATGATAAAGCAATTTGTAAGTTATTTTTACCTACATTTTGTGTTTATGTAAATGCAAAGCGTAACAGTGGTGCTAGAGCATTAGACATGCCCTTAGGAAAAAAATATATTCTCCCTTACATAATTCACTTTTTTCTAGAATTCAATAAAAAATAAGGTTAAATTAATGCATGTTCTAATTTTATTTTGGACTTTGGACCAATATATGGTTCATAGAAGCATTTTTTTTCCACAAAAATTCACCCAATCAAAAATACTGTAAGTGTATGTTTGGTAAACATTTTTGAAGGAATAGTTTTTAAAGGTATAGTTGAAAGTAAAGAAAATTAGTACACAAATTTAAAAGCATATCAAATTTCTAAGATCGATCAATAGTTGAAAATAATAAGCGAGAAAATAACTTTTGTTTTAAGTTGTGTCAGACAAGCTCTAAAAGCTTCTTTATTTTTGAATTATTACCATGCATTTTGAAGAAAATTTTGCTAATGTGCGGGATTTTGTCTGCATGATGACCATTGGGTAAAAAGTGTGGGATATACGAAAGTAAAAGTTGTAATTTGAAGTATAAATTAGCATGTACTATAACATTATTTTTTTTCAAATTACTATTTGCTATTATCCATAAATCTATAAAATAAATAAGTATACATGTATCATGTATGTTATGTATCAATTAAGTGAATTTTCTTTTAATGGTGATCAAATTGATAAACTATGGTTGATCTTTATTCAACATGAAAAACAAATGTCTAGGTAATCAGAAATTTTATTAAATATAGCTAACAAAATGTTTGAATTATAAATAAGATAAGTATTTCATATATTTGAATAGAGTAAATAATTCTATATTTGAGATGCACAATTACCAAAATTAACACAAATATATTATATGTATTGTACATATATGCACAAATATATGAGTCGTGTGTTGAAGGTGCAGGTTTATACATACATATATATGCAACACGAGGGCATTCAGCCTCAACCTTGGTAGCGAAATGAAGGATTGGGACAATTGACTGGAGGGACAATGGGATGACTTCCTCGTCAAACACCTCCATGGAGAACACAGTGTTGCAGTGCTATGAAAATGTTTTTACGTGAGCATCGACCGATGACCTAGTGAATAGTTGTTTGTTGCCCAAGTTCGACGACATTTTTCCTAACTCCTTATCTCTGATTAAATATATAAGAATTCTGGCTAATTAATTAATCACTTGAACAATTCGTAGTGACAATGTCTTCTCTCATCCTTTCTATGCATCCTCCAATTCTAAAAAACCAATTATCACAAAATATTATTAATCAAAAACATTTATTTATCATTTTACAGATACGTTTTACCTAGTGTAGCGCCCCGAGTTCTAAGAACCAGGAATGTTAGTTCTTTCTTGAAAATAATTATTTGTTTGAAATATAATAATATTAATAAATACGGAAAAATAATAAATAACTAAAATGCAAAAATTTATTTAAATTAATAAAGTCGATAGAGCGTCTCACGATAGTTTCAACACAGTCCTCAAAACATCCAATTAAAGTACTAGTAAGTTCAAAAGGTTCAAAAGTCATTGCTTCAACAGTTAAAAGTACTCAATTGTCAATGGAATTAAAACTAATTTATTTGAAGAAGCCTAAGAGATTCCCACGCCTCGCCAAGCCTCCGACTCCTTAATCTGCAATTTGTTCATTGGATAGAGAAAATCGTGAGTATTTTAAATACTCAGTAGATCCCGCGCACAACAATTAATATATGTTACAAATTAAAAGCACATAATCATCACTTAACATAAAAATACGAACGTGTACGAAGTATAAGTTCGTTCATCATCCCTCTTAATCGTGCACGTCATCATAGTGTTTAATAGCACGTCGTTATAATATATTAAGCTAAAGGCCTACCATCATAATACTATTGAAACACGTCGTAAGTAAGCTAAGAGTCTATCGTCATAGTGCCGAGGAAGCACGTCACAAGTAGGCTATAAAAGCATATCGTCACATAACATTTACATGTGGTATTTATAACAATATTAATTGCAAATGCGCATGTTTGAAAGAAACTTTTAAGAAAGGGGATCTACCTTAACCCTTAGCCGAGTATTGAGCTTACTAATGGTGAGAAATCAGTGTTCTAGCTTGTCCGTCGCCTCGTCTAGTCAATAAAGAATTTAATTTATGTTAATACTCTTCATTATTAAGTATTTGTACATAATATCGAAGTTTATGGACCAAAATAGAAAGAATATAAAACGTCGGGGATCAATTTGAAAGAATCGAATAGTTTGAGGGTCTATTACGCAATAAAAGTGAACTAAAAATGTTTTGGACTCAATTATAAGATTTTTAAAACACGAGGGACTAATATGCAATTAACGTTTAAGGGCTAACTTAAATAGGAATAAGAAATTAAAGGATTAAAAGTGAAATAAAAGTTTAGGGGCAAATTATAACAATTGAAAGTTGAGGATTAGAATTTAAATAAAATTTGGGGACTAACTTAAATAATATGAATGAAGTGGGGGATTAGACTTGCAAATAACATTTAGGGGCTAAATTACAAAAATTAAAAGCTTAGAATTTGTAAATTAAATAAAATACAAGGACCAACTTAAAACAAGCATAGAACTCCAGGGAGCAGGCTTGCAATTTTCGGATTTAATAATATGAATTCGCCATTCTTTCTCCCTCACCCGACTCTCTCTCGCGTCTCTCTCTCGGGCCGAAGCTGACGGAAGAAAAAGGGAGATTGGGCCGGTGGTTTCCGGCAGTAGTGGCGGTGGAGGTCATCGACGAAGGTGGACGGGGGTGTGGTGGTCCTATTGGTGGTTTTTAATTGAAGGGACGTTCATTATAGAGCTCGAAATCGGTGGTTGAAGGTTGATGAAAAATTTGGGCATTTTCAAAATTCGCCTAATCTCTAACTATTTTCGAAATCAAATGGTTCTACGGTGTTCTACGGAGATAGAGCAAGGTGTGGGTTTGATTTTTGTGTTTTGAAGTTGAGTTTTGGGCGTGGTTGATGTTCTCGGCCGAGGTGTATATACGCGTATATCTATGGCTGTGTGTTCATGGGTGTATATATGTATGTATATGCGTGTATCTATGACTGTGTGTGGCTGTGAGTTGCTGAGATGATGGTGATGTGGTGGCGATATGGCGGTGACGGGTGGTCGGCCGGTGGAGGCACGGTGGTGGAGTATATACCTGTATCTATGTGCGCGTATGTATGCAAATTAGGCAAGAACAAGTTACGACTGTAATACTAAATAATAATTAAAAGAAATGATTGGAATGGAGATATAAATAAAAAGATTAAGAATCTTACCACTTCAATTTGCTTGATTTGTTGAATGAGAGAAGATAAAATGAACTTGAGGATGATAATGGAAGAAAGTGAGGATATAATGGGGCTAGGATTTGAGACGATCTTAAAAATGAGTATTTAAAGGTGTAAATTAGGGTAACAATTGCAAATGGGTTTTCTTGTTGGGCAAGCATTAAAATTGGATCTTAGATGGGCCTATAATTGGGTTTAAGGTAAGTATTGAATTATTATTAAATAAAAACTAAATTTTGGGGACTAAAACGAATAATTTCTAAAGTTTGGTCCTCACTTGTAAATTTTGAAAATAAATAAATTTTTATAAATAATTAAATATAACAATAAATAATATGAATTTCAACTAGACGAGCGTACGCTATTTAAATTTTTATAAGTAAGGTTATAGCGACATGTTCAAAATTTTATTTGATTAAATATATTTTATTTAAGAAAAATTTTGTGGTCACTACACCTAGTCTTCTCATACCACTACTAATGTGCATGTGTGTACATGCATGCGCAATTAAGTCGAAAAAAATAACAAACTAGTATTACCTGATGGAGGGGTAGAGATGGTAGTAGATGAACACGCATAATTAAACGGGCATAATTGTGTAGGCGGTAAAGAGATGAAGAATTTAAATGAGAGAGAAAATTTTAGATTTTGACAAAAGGACGGTTAGATAATGAGACACTTATGGACACACCATTAAGGATCTCAACGGTGGTCCGCCATTTTTGTGACTCTCTTGGCAATTTTCTTTTTTTTGTGTGTATATATATATATATATATATATATATTTATATTTGAAAGGGAAATATATTTGTTTTTAAGTGCTTGTACTAAATTGTCAAAATAAAAATATCTTTGTACTTAATATAGAAATGATACAACATTAATTAAAACATGGCAATCAAACAAATGAATTTCTATATAATATTAACAATTTTCAACGGGAATCAAGACTATTTACAATTAACTCACACTTTGACATTTAAATTGCAGTAAGCCTATGTAGTTCGAAACTTCTAAGAATTACTTCGTTCTAAATTTAAAAGTTCTTAGTCGTCTTATAAAGTTAGATTCCTACATGTACATTGCATTGGTAATATGTGAGGCTCGTTTCAATCCAAGTGGTCTCTCTCTTCTCAACTTTGCCTTCCTTGGTCGATTACCTTTTGAGGTGATTGAAATCCTTTAAATTGAAGGCTTCACAAGAATTGAGACATCACATCTGGTGTATATAAACCAAAAGAAGTTAGGTGCAGCAATTTTGGAATTATTGCACGACACTCCCTTCGGTCCAAATTGTTCATGCTATGGAGTAGCCCCAGCTGGGGAGGACGTTCGCTGAATTCCTCAAGAAGAAAAGGATTCCAATTTCTACTCGAGAGAAGTCATTCGAACAAGTAATGGGTGAGGGTAAGTCTGACATGGTTGCTATTCGAGGGATGGAACTTTACAGGAACGAGCTGTTTATCCCGTGTCATCTAAAGAAATTTCGAAGCCACCTGGGTGGCTTGAACATGCTTTAGTAGGAAAATTCATGCGTGGTCGGCCTTCCAATACTGAAGTTAAAGAATCACTCATTTCCATGGGCTTCAAAGGTGAATTCTTAGTCTGTTCTTTGGATGTAAACACATTCTTCTCAATTTCGATTTGGAAGAAGATTATGTGCTATTATTTGGTGCGTTGTCGCGTAACACCAAAATTTATTTTATTTTCCTTACTAGGTTTCAAAATTACAAGTTAATGCAGAAGTGGAATGTAAGGGTCGAATCCATAAGGAACAGTATTTGATCTAGGTGTTTTTATCAATTAAAACATAAGGGGGTTGTGAAAGTTGTATAAAATTCTAAAATAAAAAGGAAAGTAAAAGAACAATGAAATAAATTAATTGAAAAAATATCTAGTTCTCGGGTTTGGTCGTGTTAACAATTTTTGTCAATCTTTTCTATATAATGTTATATTATTCTTTTTTCAATTTGTCAACTCCAATTAATCAAAACTATCTGATTAACGATTTCTTCCTTAAGTGTATTAAATTAAAGGAAGTTTTTTAATTTAACATCTAGCTATTGGATAATCCAAAATAAGATCTCATGATTTAATGCAATGCTAGTATGAAATAAACGAAAAGAATGAGTTGAATTAGATGATTAATTTCAAAAGCTCAAATTAATTCATCTAAGTTGATTTTTTTTATTAAATATGCATGATATTTAATTGCTACTTTGGATTAGAATCTGATGATAATTATGGATCAAGATATCTACTCCTAACATGTAACTTGAATTTAAAGATTAAAATGATTCAATTGGCCAAAATGAATGCAATATTCATATAAACCCAAGAACGAGAATAAAAGCATAATAAATTAACAAATTGAAGTAGAAGAATAGATAAAACGTCACTAAAATGATGGAAAAGATAAAAATATGTTATTTGAATACAATGTCCCCCTCAAACTAGATAGAGATATCTAACCACTCATATTCACGGGTTACATAATTTTTTACGAGTTTTCGCCTTGTATCCCCACTGAAATATGAGAGATTATATTTCTCTCACCCAAATAAAGTGGAAAAATAGTAGAAAGCACCAAAGAAATGCACCGCTAATCATATTCACGGTCGAAGTATCGTTGATTAATTATTAGTTATTTAATTTAGTTTTTACTTCCGTAGGAATATGAAAAAATAAGAGCTTTCAAGCTCGAACTTAGAACAATGAAGAAAAGAATTTTATTGAAGAAGAAATTAAAAGATACGATCATCTAATTCTCTCTACATTGGAATCTTTTCAGAGTCTTTGGCTTTTCCGTTTTACAAGCATCAAAACATCTCCACTATTGCATTTCTTAGCATTAACTCCACTTTCACATCCACTAACTCCACTTTCAAATGTTTCCACCAAGAATTGATAATGGACCTTCATAATGGTGTACATAAGTATCTTGGCTTGCTTTTGCAATTGGAATGACCACTTTTGGATATTTTAATAAAAAGTTATGAAGTTTCTACCAAAAGATGGCCAAAGGTGTCCTCAATGTAGAACACTCTCTATTTTACCAATTTTTCATGATCATATGATTAGAATCATTTCAAATGATGAAAATCGGAGTTGTAGTCTTTTGAGTCTTCTTTGCATGTGCGCAAGAATAAGGTCAATCCAACTTTCCTAGCTCAAGTTATTGTAAAAATACCACACTGAGTTAGTAAATCCGAGTTGCTGATTTTTTTTGTTTTAGCTGTTTCACCCGTGCGTTGCACGGGGGATAAATTTGTCAACTAATAATGATAGTGATAGATGTTGATAATATTAACATAAAATCTAAAAAAATACTTAAAATAAAAAATGAGTTACAACAATAAACTTAATTAATTTAACTCGAAACAATTCTATAAACACTTCTGTAGAGTTTCCCATATATTTTGTACTAATCCGTTCTGCAAATATGCACGGAACAACTCATGAAAATCCACACAACTTAATTTATTGTATTCTCCATAGAATAGTAATTTAATTAGCATTTATACTCGTGCTTCGCAAGGGATAACAATTCGTGGCAGAGATTGTGATAATACATCACATTTTGCTCATTTCAAAATTAATCTAGTAATGTAAACTCAAAATAAAATGACATTAACTGTTATAATTATCAAAATAACTATACTAAAATGACTCTGCTAACATTCATAGAGCTCATGGTTTTTTCTTTAAAATTATTTTACATTCTACTATGTGCAATTATAAATTTTGGGAAATATTAATTATACATCAGTGTGATGTATGTTATTAACAATTAATATGTAAATAATCATTTTTAAAATTGAATTATGAAATATAATCAGCATAGAGACATATTATAAATATAACAATGTAATGAATACAGACCGACATACCTAACACCCCGTTCGTACCATGCTGGGAAACCCTTATCCTCGTTCCGGCCATCCTTATTTACTCTAGGTCGAACAAGAATGAAATAAGAATTACAATAGGATGAGAACTTTCATTTCCCGTCCCCATCCCCCATGAAATTTTCATCCCCGTCCACGAACCATCGTAATGGTTTAGTCGAAGGTTTTTATTTCTACTTTTTAATATATGTGTTACTGACATTTTATTACTTCAATAAATGCCTTCTAAATATGCTAAACATGTATATTAATATATTAGGTATAAACTCACTAATTATAACATATTCACCATATTAAAAATTGAATGATTCGATATAAAATTTAAATTAATTTGGACAAAATAAGTAAATTGAAATATATATATATATGATTAATACGTAAAGTATACAATCTAATTGATGACACTTAAAAATTAAATAAAATCTCAACTGGCAAAATGCGGTATAAAATAAATACTTCAAAGTAGGTAGAATTTTTAATATTTACTTAGAAAATAGAAACTTAAATAAACATATAACATAGTTGAGAGCTAGTTAAAATATTCTAATTGAGTCGTATAATTACAATAATTGATTAATTAAGTCAATAACCAATTGTTTAGTAAGAATTTTTGGACTTATTCCTCAGCGAAAGCGATAGATTGAACCAAAAAATTATTATATAATTGTTGGTTCGAGTAATGTCAAAATAAAAAAAATTATTATTTGAAAACCTATTTGTTGAGCTTTTTACTTAAAAAAAGAGGAATAGATCATTTGAAACATCCTTAATTATACAAAAAGAAATATAAATATTTTGCCACCAACTATAACTCAAAAGAAATGTTATAAAAAATACAAAAACATATGAGAATTTTTTTAAAAAAAGCATATTTTGAAAAAAGAATGATACTGAAAAAGTAAATGAAGTTCATTAAGGATTAATGATCATCCGACTTACTCTACAATCAAATGTCACACCCTCATTCTAAGAAATGAAAAATCTTATAGGTGTTATCTTCACTTTATTTTAAAATACATAAAAAGATAAATTAATTTCGGAAGCATTTTTTTCTTCCTCGTAACAATCTAATTAATTTTAATTATTTTTCATTTTTTGAACTAATTGTGTTTCCCCCTTTTATCAATTTAATTAATTTTGATTAGTTGTCATCTAATAAAACTATCTCAATTTTCATCCATTGAAAATATATCCAATTAAATCAAAGAAATATAATAAATTGTAATATAATTAATTCTTGTTTTTAGCTAATTATTTATAAAAATAATGTATCATTTCTAAAATAATTATTTTTTTGTCGCAATTAAGAATTGTACGAATCTAATTTTAAATGTATTTTACAACAGAAAAAATATATTGCATGTCCAAAGATATCTTGCATTTTTTAGGAAAAATCTAGCCAACCACGGTAATCTAATTAATTTTAATTATTATTTATTTTTCAATTAATACTATTTTTATTTTTACCAATATAATTAATTTTGATTAATTTTTATCTAGTGAGTCCATGTCAATTTTTGTCCATTGAAACAAAGTC
Organism: Jasminum sambac; assembly: GCA_018223645.1. Lineage (NCBI taxonomy): Eukaryota > Viridiplantae > Streptophyta > Magnoliopsida > Lamiales > Oleaceae > Jasminum > Jasminum sambac. The sequence continues at coordinate 11,503,577 of CP073643.1, forward strand.
CAATTAAAGTTTAACAATATTATTAATTTTAATTAATTTTAATATCATTAGTTTTAATTAGTTTTCATTTTTAGCTAATTATTTATGAAAATAATTAATTATTTTTTAAATAATTATTTTAATATCTTCACTTTTAAGAATTATATGAATCTAGTTTTTAAGAAATCTTTTAATTTAAAAGATATATTACAATTTAAAAGATTTTTTTTTCATTTTTTAGAGAGCACCTGTAGTAATCTAATAAATTTTTTTGTTTTTTAAAATTAATTATATTTTCCCTTTTAATAATGCAATTAATTTTGATTAATCTTTATCCACTGAACTCATATTCAACTAAATATTAGTATTAGAATTTGTTATTTTAATTAATTATGGTATAAATAATTTTAGTTAATTCTTGTGTTTGAGCTAATTATTTCTAAAAAAATTGATTATTTCCAAAATAATTTGTTTGGCAGCTATAATTTTAAGAATTATATGAATTTAATTTTTAAAATATCTTATAGTTGAAAACATATTTTGGAATTTAAAAGATATAGATAAAAATTAAATTAACTAAAAAATTGATTAATGTTACAATTAAATGATTAATTAAACAAAATTGATCTTACACGTTTGTTTTAATTTTTATTTAAAAATTAAATGAATTGTAATTTTTTATCGCACCAAAATTAAATCTTATCAAAATTGTGAATTTTAACTAATTTTCATTTATTAGATAATTATTATTTTTAAAAATAATGAATTCTTTCTAAAATTAATTAAAGGATCCAAGGTAAGTTTTAAATTTTCATGCTACATATTTATTTTAATTTTTATGTAAAATTTTAATGAATGGTTATTTTTCATCACACAAAAATTAAATCTTAGAGAAAGTGCTAATTTTAATTAATTTTTGTTTCTTAGTAATTATTTATAAAAACAATTGATTGTTTCTAAAATTAAGTAATGGGTCCAACCTAATTTTTTAATTTTTTAGTATAAATTGCGAATCATAGTGATGGGATTTTATCTCAAACTCAGGCCAACCACCAATAAGTTTCTTTTTATTTTTGTGAAAAACTTTAATAAATCATAATTTTTTATCGTAGAAAAATTGAATCTTGGAGGGATTTTTTATTTTAATTAATTGTTTTCTTAGCTAGTTATCTATAAAAATAATTAAGTGTCATAACAAATTATCAATTTTTTTAATCTCATAACGTCAGTAGTCATTAATCCATATTAATATCAATTTATATTTAAGTTTGACACTAATTTATAGTTTTGTAGTAAATTTTGATTTTTTAAAAAATAAAATTTTAAATATTGATAGTATACTTGGTATAAAGCTCTTATCAAGATGAACAAATATAATCAAATTTTTTTTGTTATTTATAGGTAGAAAATGAAAAAATAGAGAAAATGATAGAGAGAGTAGTTAAATTTATGAGATTTGGTAAAGTAGAGTAGAAATAATCAAATAAAATCATTATACATTAATATTTATATTTATATTTAAAAAGGAAAATAAATAAAAGAGAGTTGGATATAGATTACGAAAAAAAATAAATATAAAAAAGAAAGTGTGTTTCAAATTGAAAAACTCATTTATGGTAATAAAAAATATAATAAGAAAAGCCTCATTTTCTATATATAAAACTTACTCTATATATAGATAGAAGATTGTATTAGGCAACTTTAACAGGCGGGAAAAATTGTGATGTATTTAGGCGGGAAAAATGCTCTTTTTATATATATATATAGATGGTCAAAATTGCATCGAATGTCCTCCATCTTCGATCTGCTTGCATTTTAATCCCCAGTGTTGTTCTCTTTTTCTCTCTCTTTTCACCAAGTTTGACTATTTTTGACTGTTTGTGGCTTTAAACACAATAATAAAAGGAAACACATAAAACCGAATATATAAAACCAATAAAAATACGAAAATACATGAAATAGAAGAATTATTTAGGTACTTTTCTAGCACTTATCAAGCTCCCCCACACTTAGACTGCTGTTCGCCCTCCAATAACAACCATAATAAAACACAAAATAACATACTTGTTTTATACGAGATAAGCAAATTGAATGTTTAAATCCAGCTATAGATAGTGACCTAGTTAGTAAGCATTCCCCCAAGCCATGATTTTTTTTCTTCTTCTTCTTCTTTTGTGAATTATTATTTTTTTTCAAATACACAACAGCTAGTGAGTGTATGCAATTAAGGTTAACTTTCCATCCTCGTTTGAACACAAATGAAAGTTTACCATGCTCTATCCCAAATCCTAACCCGAAATGGTCAAATATGTCTTTCGTCTCTCGTGATTCCACTCTTATTTTACAGCAGCACCCATGGATCCTATAAATAACTCCATTCTCCAAAAATCATCAACTGTTAGCACTACAAAGTTCAAAAAAACATGGTAGGTGTTTATCATCAATATGTCTTCGATTTTAAGATTGTTAGATTGAACATCTCAAACTACTTAGTAAATGTATTTATATATCCTTACACTCGGCTTTCTTTCTTTTCTTTTCTTTTCTTTTTCTTCTTTTTTTTTTTTTTTTTTAAGAACAATGAAGAAGAATTTTGTAATTTTCTTTTCAACTTTTACCCCATAAATAGCTAGCACTCTGACCCATAGAGGTAGCCTTCTTCACCCATTCGAGGTTACTCTTTCACTCTCACTCTCTAAGGCAGGTAGCTTTTCCCATGGTCCCTCTCATTATTAAAACATAAAAGTAAAATTTATTCTCAGCATAGATCAGTGTTCTTTCTAAACTTTTTAAACTCTATCAACAAAAGACACATTCACAAAAAATAGAAACCATTTGATCTTAACTCCATTTTGCCAGAAAATGATGTTTTCAGATAAATTTAAGGTCGACAAATAGATAGAAAAAAAGTTGGTTCACTATGGTCTAAAAAAATTTTATCAACATTTTTAACCTTCAATTTTTTTCAAGAAAATAATGGAAAATCACCTTATAAACATGCTCGGATAAATTAGCTAGTTATGTATGGAAAAGAATAGAACACAACAATTTTTTTTATTACTTGAGATCCTGATTTCTACTAAGTCACTCAAGTTAAGTTCAATTATGGATTAAAAGTTTCTATCTAATGCAAAACTATAAAAAAAAAAAAAAAAAAAAAGATATCACAAAAACATTTGAAAAAACATACTGCAAATATTCCATTCCCCCAGATTTAATTTCTACATTATCCTCAATGTAGAGTTATGTAAAGCATAAAAATGATAAGAATTGGAAACTCCCCTTTGGTAGGCAATGAGTACATTGTCTGGTAGTGGCTGTTCTACAATTTAGCACCTCGTATGACCAATCCAACAGACTAGGAGTGAAAAACCCTTAAATCAACATATTTACAGAACAAGAACAATGATAGTGCAAATTGTCCTTTTTTCCCCCTTTAAATATAAAAGCAGGAATGCAAACCAACAAATATGTTGAAAAGAACTTTCAAAATGATAATATTAGAAAATAAGTACAAAATTAAAGTAGAATCCGAGCGTACTTTGGAGTTCTTTCAACTTCAATTTTGTAAACTAAGACTACCAATTTTATTAAAACTGAAACAAACAGTAGTGATCCTAATGCCACAGCCTATTTGACCTCATTTAAGGCACCACGGAAGAGTTGGTACAGGTTGCCCTTATCCTCAGAGCAATCCCTCATTATCCTGACTATATCACAACTTAGTTGTTGGTGAGATAACAATAGCCATTCTATGATACCATAGATAGGTTTGGTTCGTTGACTAAATGAATCTTGTTATAGTTAGTCCCCTATCACTGGGGGTGGTTTAGTCCGACCTCTAACTCAATCACCATAATTTTAGGTTTTCCAAAACAAGAGATTATGCTATTCAATTTAGATTTAGGCTAAAGTGTTCTTAAGGAATGAATCTCAGACTAGAGTTTGGAAGGCAACAAATGGAAGAACGTTTATAGCCGAATGCCTAACTCAGACACTTCTCAAATAAATGAATCATAGTTTTATATCTTCATATGGGTGCTCGGTGATCACGCTCAAAAAGTTGTTGTTTAATCATTAGGCCATCGAGTTTGGTTTCCAATACATGTTGCCTTTGGTCTAACAAATTATCAAACTCTCTCATGCCAATTGCGAGCAGGTTGTTTCTCCTAATACTCTTTTCGGCCTACACCTAATCGTCTATCCTTGAAGAAAACAATATATTCATATTGTGAATAAGTTTAACTTTTTCGTACAATGAGGTCCCCTCAATAACTTTCCACATTTGAAGTAATATTTGAGGCGCTTAGCACATCGTTCGAGAGCATAACGCGATGATCCCGCCCCAAAGGCAATAATGTTCCAAAGAGAACGCTCATACTTATCAATAAGTTGAACAATTCACATCCTGATCTCAGTAGGTATAGAAAAAGATTGGAGTACTTGCAGAAGAGCAACAATATTTAGAGGTGATGCCATGGAAAAAAGTTAAATTTCAATTCTTTAACGTTTATCTAAAAAAGAACAGGGGGATGAGGGAAAAAGAAAAGAAATAATTCTTTCAGGTTTGCTGCAAAAGAGTAGTTTAACGCCTTTGAGCGGGATACATAAACCAGTACCAAGGTCCCCTTGCTAACCAGAGGTAGGCATTGGATCCATTTAAAGTCAGCCAACAAGACCATCAATACCTAATGAAAGGCCGCAGTTTGACATCTTCAGACAACTTTATTTATTTATAGCAAAGCGTAACATAGATGTGTTTCCAGAGTCAACTCTGTATTCTACCATTTGAAGTTAGCTATTTCACATTCATAAACTTAACTCGAAATCCAATTCATTTGGACCTCTTTTCCTCTTGCCTAATTCTTGTGGCCAATTAATTTTGGGCAATTTTCAATCTACTTATGGTACATAAGCTTCTAATTTCTCCAATAATTGCTCAATTGATGGTGCAATTAGAATCCATTTTTGGGCATTAGGAAAAATCAGCTTTTGTTTAACTAAAAATTCGAGAAATGGTAATAAACCGTCGAAATGGTTTTGAACATTTGAAAAACCAATTGGTTTAGAGTGTAGTTTCAACTCGGCCCAGAATATTATGCAAAAGATTTGTTCCAAAGTTTCAAAACCCCCTTGTAATGCAATGAAAGCCTCCAAATTCATTATCATTGGTGTTAAGCTTTCAGACAATGTTCTAGCGTTTACCTCAGAGTCAATGGTTCTGCCATACGCCTATTATAAAGGCAGTATGGTAGTACCAACCGTTGTTGATCCTCTTACATCCCCAGTTTAAACAGCATATCCTATCAACCCACGGAAACCTCCTCCGTATATTAGCTTATACTTTCGATCTCCAAGCGCCGTTCCAACTTTGATTGCTGGCATTAGAAGCTCCGGTTTTCCCAAAATGATTCCACCAAAGAGACTTATGGTTGTCAATTTCTTAATTGAAGTCCCAGTTGCGATGGTGTTAGTGGTCTCCATAAATAGTTGAATTGCATACTAAAAACTAACACCATAACACAAAAATAGTTAAAAATAACAATATATACACATAGTTGTGATTGTGGCTCACATTTTCCTCTGTTTTAGGTCCAAAATGGCCTAAACACCTTATATGAGTCAGGGATAGGCTTCCCATCCAGTTTTCTTATAGACTAGCAAATAAGGTCTTTTAAAGTCAAATTTCCAAGACTATAACGTTCGCATTCCTTTTTAAATTCAGTCCACAAATTGAGAAGTTCAATTTGCACCATTCCATTCGGACACATCTCGAAAGTTTGATGGATGTCATCCAAAGACTTCTTACTCATGCCATCCTTAATGAAACATATTTTATCTTCTCGATTTGTAGACACAAATCCAACGAAACAGTTACCTGAGTTACAGGTCCATCGAGTGCAGTTTTAAGGCCATCTAGCACATTTATGGCACACATTCATTCTTTTTACTCTTTATTTCTTAGCAAAATTACTTTTGCTTAACCCTTGTGCATATCTAGTACTAACAGTCAGCATTTCCCCTCCCAATCGGATATTGGCTTCAATAAGGCGATGAATATCCTCAATCATTCCTTTTTCCATTAACATTTTCAAATACCCTACCTAGAATGAGAAATCTTTCTCAAAGCATCTAAGGGTAGTGATGGGTAATATTTGTGAATTTTCAAGAGTTTGTTTTCCATTGAAAATTCAAAAGTCTTACAAAAGAAGTAGAAAAGAAAATGCTTAGGTTGCACCCTAAGTTGTACCCTTATTTATAGTCGTTAGCTCGACTATATATTTTTTTTAACGTAACATATGAAAGAAATAGAAAAACTGGAGTAATAAGATTAAAACCATTAAAATCTCTATGTATAGTAGATTATTACACTTCCATATTTTAACACAAAATGCTGATGAAAAAGTAATAAAATTTGAAATACACAATCAATAATCACGAGCAAAAGATATATGTATAAGAAAATATCACACACGTCCATGCAATAATAAAAAGAAAAGAAAATGAATAAGAAGAGGATGAAGTATAACACCCTCCCTAGTACGATGTGTCCACAACATGCAAACCATGGTACTAGAGACGGAATTACACATCCAAAATGTTTTCGAATCCCAAGCTCAGTCCCAAAATATTTACTTGTTTCATTATACGGGTGGTCATCACTAGAGCATACAAAAGACATTGGAATATATAAAAGAAGTTATGTTACAAAATGTAGTTTACAAACATCATTTTCCCAAAATCTTTCCCCTCTCCCACACACCGACAGGGCTCAAGCACGAGAAGACTTGCCGCCATCTCTAGCCTGCCCCCTATTACTAGCATCATCTAAAATATAGAAACAAATACATATGAGTCACAAAGACTCAGTAGGAATAGATGCAATGCAATGATGATCGCATTCCAAAACTAGGGCCCATTGCGAATCATGTGTTAGCATTGGCGCCGTCTTATAACATTTGGCCGGGCCTATAATCGTAGTTGGGGCTTAGGTCCCCCGTTAGGCCAACATATCATACGCGGGGCTTAGATCCAGCATATTGGCTATTTAAAACTTTCACATATATGCAAGGCAATTCTTCAATCACACACGAATGGCATGATTAGGCAAACATTTCATATAGGCTAACGAAGTTCATACCCTATCATTTTGGCATCATAAACATATCACAAGTAACATAACACGATGCTAGGTGGTACATAACATCATTTATATCATGCTATGATGTTAAGGATTCCATAGCCTATCACAAGTTTATGGTATATGTCTCAATAAATAAGAAAACCAAGAAACCCTAGTCAACTTCCTACCTAAAGCTCATTCATGCATTTCCTTACCTTCTGCATACTAATCACATCTATAACTTACCTCAAATGTGGAGAACCAAGTTATGAAATGGATGTATAGCTCATTCCTCTCCTATTCTACTTCCTTTAGTAGCAAAAATACGGGTGTGATTGAAGATCAAGATAATTTACAAGCTCACAACACTTGAAATCCTTGGAATTGAGGTTGGAAATGTCCTTTGCAATGTTAAGGTGTTGTGGAGGAAAATGGGAAGAAAAGACCAAGCCAAAAGTTTTAAAAGTTATCCAACAGTTTCTACCAACTTAAATTTACGGCCTTAACCTTAATATTTATAGTCGTAAATCCAACACTTACTGCCGTAACTATTTCCTTTACGGCGGTAACAAACCCTCTGTAAATCTGGTGTCCTCTCCATTCTCATCTTACGGCAGTATCACAAAATTTACGACTGTATATTATGATCATACGACCGTATCACCAATATGTACGGCCGTATAAAACTCTCTGAAAGTTTTGCATCTTTCCTTCACTTAAGGATTTACGGTCGTAAAAAGTAGATTTGCGGCCATAACCCCATAATGTACAGCAGTATGAAACCCTCTGAAAATTCTGCTCATTTCCTTTAGTTTCTAAAAGGACGGTCGTATAAATACATTTTACAGTCGTAATCTAATATTTACGGCCGTAAGCCATAAATGTACGGGCGTATAAAACTCTCTGAAAGTTTTGGGGTTCTCTTTTTTTTTATTACGGTTGTATCAAAAGTTGTTACGGCTATAACTTGCAATTTGTAGGATCTCAAATTTTCCTTTCTAGCTCGGGAGGCTGTATCGATCCCCAACGCATCCCGTACCACAATAAACAAGTCATAAACACATCAATCACATATAAATCATGTTTAAGTTCATACATATCATCATAAATCACATACGAAAATGGACGGGGTATTACAATCTACCACCCTTAAATAAATTTCGTCCTCAAAATTTTACCTGCGAAAAGTTTGGGATATTGGCACCTCATATCCTCTTCTCATTCCCATGTCTCTTCTTCAATGGTGGGGCTTCTCCATAGGACCCGTACTAAAGGTATTTGTTTGCCTCCCAATTATTTCTAACCTCGTGCAATGATTTGAACCTGCTTCTCTTCGAATGACAGGTCTGATTGAATGTATAGCGGAGGATCCGGTAATATATGTAAGGGATCGGGAACATACTTCCTTAACACCAAAACATAGAATACATTGTGAATCCGATCCATATGCGGGGGCAATTGTAGTTGTTAGGCAACTTTGCCGTCTCTTTCAATGATTTCATAAGGACCAATATATTGGGGTATTAGTTTACCTCATTTAGCACACTGAAGAAACCTCTTGATAGGCGAAATGCGGATAAAGACTTTATCGCCAACTTCGAACTGAAGTGGACAGCGTCGGGTGTCTGCATAACTCTTTTGGCGATCTTGGGCGGCTTTTGTTAGGATCTTAACCCTCTCGACCACTGAAATCATGTCTTGGATCATTTCGAGTTGCATGTCTTTCATTTCACCGACTTCATCCAATGCAAAGGCGATCTACATTTTCACCCATATAGCGCCTCATAAAGGGACATCCCAATTGAGGCGTGATAACTGTTGTTGAACTCAAATTCAATTAATGGAAGATGATGATCCCAACTTTGCAAAAATTCCAATACAGAGGAGCGCAACATATCTTCCAAAGTTTGGATCTTTCTTTCCGTTTGCCAATTTGTTTGACGATGAAAAGTCATACTAAATTGAAGTTTTGTTCCTAATACCATCTGCAACTCTTTCCAAAAATGGGAGAAATACCTCGGGTCACGGTCAGAAGTAACTGCACCATGTAAACGAGCAATTTCCTGCACAAAGAGTTGGGCTAATTGTTCCATCTAAAAGGTCATCTTTATTAGCAAGAAATGAGCAGATTTGGTGAGTCGATCTACTATAACCCATATGGCATCAAACCCCTTACTTGTTCGTGGCAACTCGCTTACAAAATCTATAGTGATCTCATTCCATTTCTACTTAGGGATGGGGAACAGTTGAAGAGCTCCCGCGGGTCTCTGATATTCAGCTTTCACTTGTTGACAAACCAAACATACTCTGCTACTTCCAGTTTTATTCCCGACCACCAATAAAGCGTTCGGATTTCTCTACACATTTTGGTGGAGCCGGGATGGAGAGTATACGGCATCGTGTGTGCCTCATTACATATTTCATGTCGAAGAGTGTTTGTCGCGGAACATAGTACCGATCTTTGTATTTCAGAATCCCATTCAGTACTTGATACTCCGGACCCGACTTCTCAATGAGTTGTTTCTTAATCTTGATTGCTCAATCATCACTTTCCTACCCTTCTTTAATTCGATCAAGCAATGTCCACCGAAGAGACATGGCTTCCAATCAAGCTTCTTTCCACTCCAAGAGCTCCAAATCAAACTTTTCGACTTCCGGTTGCAATTCACGAGATCTTAGTCTCGGCTCTTTGCGACTCAAAGCATCGGCTACCACATTCGCTTTCCAGGGATGGTATTGAACCGTGCAGTCATAGTTCTTCACCAACTCCAACCAACAGCATTGACTCACATTGAGGTCTTTTTCTGTGAAGAAATATTTCACTCTTGTGATCCGTATAAATTTCACACTTTACCTTATAGAGATAATGTCGCCAAATCTTTAACGCAAACACAATAGCGGCAAGCCCTAAGTCATCTGTGGGATAATTTCGCTCATAACTCTTCAGCTGGTGAGAAGCATAAGCAATCACTTTATCATTCTGCATCAAAACACAACCAAGTCCTTGATAAGAAGCGTCGCTGTAGATCGTGAACACACTAGCGCCATCGGGAATTGTTAACACCAGTGCCCTTGTGAGACGAGTCTTTAACTCTTGAAAACTATGTTCACACTCGTCCGTCCACCAGAAAGGCACATTTTTCGGTGTTAGATGCGTGAGCAGCATAGCAGGCTTAGAAAAATCCTTTACAAACCGACGATAATATCACGCTGAACCCACAAAATTCCGCAACTTCAATGGGTGTAGTTGGCTGCGGCAACTTCAACACTACTTCAATCTTACTGGATCCAATCGAAATACCTTCTTTCTTCACAACGTGCCCAAGAAACACCACTTGCTCATCCAAAACTCACATTTTGAAAACTTGGCGTACAACTTCTCATCTCAAAGTGTCTGTACAGCAATGTGGAGGTACTGCTCATGCTCCTTTCGGGTTTTTGAATAGATTAAAATATCATCAATAAACACAATCACGAACCTATCCAAATATGGTTTGAAAACTCCATTCATAAGGTCCATAAAAACTGCAGGGCATTCGTCAGTCCAAATGGCATAACAAGGAACTCAAAATGCCTGTATCGAGTACTGAAAGCCGACTTCGGGATCTTGGCTTGCTTTTACAATTGGAATGACCTCTTTTGGATGTTTTAATAAAAAGTTAAGAATTTTCTACCAAAAGATGACCAAAGGTGTCCTCCACAGAGAACACTCTCGGTTTTACCAAATTTTCATGATCATATGACCAGAATCATTTGAAGTAATGGGAACCAAAGTTGTAGCCCTTTGCGTCTTCTTTCCACGTGCACAAGAATAAGGTCAATCCGATTTTCCTAGCTCAAGTTATGGTAAAAATACCATAGTGCATCAGTAAATCCGAATTGCTTTTTTTTTTTGCATTGTAAAAATTGCACAGGGGGTCTTCCATCTTTGATTTGCTTGCATTTTAGTCCTAAGTATTGCTCTCTTTTTCGCTCTCTTTTTGCTGATTTTGACACCTATTGACTCTTTGTGACCCTAAACACAACAATACAAGGAAATACATAAAAATAAACATATAAAGCCAAAAAAAATACGAAACTACATAAAATAGAAGAATTATTTAAATGCTTTTCTAGCAATTATCATTATTCTTTAAGCCTACCTGGCTCATTAAAGGTTTTCCTAAGAGGGTGTTTAACTGTCACCTTCTAATAATCGATGAGCCCACGGCAAAGAAAATTCATCCTAGTGTTGCTCACATCTGCGTGGAGGTGTTTATCAAAAGCCTCGTATTGAGCAAATTAGGATTGGCAACAACAATTTTGAAGTTGGGCAGCCTGTGATTTTTGAAGATAATACTTCGTCATGACCCATTTGCATATTGTTCGTATTGCCAGCATTTGGTCACACTATGAGTGAATGCTATTGGGAGAAGGAAGAAAATCCAACCGTCAAATTCCCAGCTAAGGGTGCCTCTATGTCACAAGAAAAGCCCAAAGTAGGGGAGAATCTGATGCGTTGGGTGCGAAAGAAGCCTATGATCAAGAAATTCCAACCGGTGATAAGTTTACTATTTTGGGATTGCAACCTCCTACTACTGAGCCAACCACTAGGAGTCTAGTTAATGTCCAAGTAACTGCTACTCCTAAGTCTCGTGATAGAAGGAATGGAATATTGTTAGATACCTCGATTCGTTTCCAATAGATTTGAAGCTTTAAATGCTGAGGCTGAATGTGATCTAGTTGTTGAGGCTTTGGCTACTAAAGCCAATGCCTCTACTGTTCAGCTTGACTCCCAGGTTGCAACTATGGATTTGTGTGCACTTAATGGGGATATGCCCTTGTTGGAAACTAACATTAGCCCCCTTGATTCTTTCCCTGCACCGCTAGCTTTTGTTCAGCTGGAAGGTGCTATACTGCCAAAGAGTATTTACTTATCAGCTCTATATGATTTGGTGTCCTCAGAGAGTGATATAGAGAAAGCTTCTTTATCTAATCATAACAATCCATAGAAGTTGCATAAAAAAAATAGGCAGGACACTCAAACCTCTTCCTTTTTAATGGTTAACTAGTAGTCATACCCGTGCGTTGCACGGCCATCTCCTACTGAAGAATGCTATTTCTTATTTTTCTAATAGTAACAAAGTTTAGATATAATTAATTGCACGAAAAAAAATCATTATTTTTCATTATAAAAAATATCACAAATTTCAACACATTTTCTTATGTATAACAATGGGAGTTGTATTTGTTAGGTTATCATTCTTATCACATATCAGTATTATAAATCCATCGCTACTTGTGAATCATGATACTATAATATATAATTATACATGATTAAATACCGATCTCTTCAAGAAAATGTCAGCATGCGAAAGCGATTGACATTGGAAAAATCACTAACATTGAAAAATCTTTCAATACGACAAATGTATTTGAATTGATTAAATTGTACATCATTATCATCACAAATTATGATGATCATAAACTTTTTAATTTATTTAGTACTATAAATTTTAAGTTTTTCATATTTACACCCCCATGTGTTTCATGAAGATAAAAAACATTAAAAGAAAATTTAATGTTTGGCTAGCAAAATTGTCGAAATATCCTACATTGGGTCCATGTAAAAAAAACAAAAAAACAAAAAAAAACAAAAAAACAAAAAAACAAAAGAGACAAAGAGAAAGCATGTGTTCGCGTCCACTTATTTCTACCTAAAAATCACTTAGTACTAAAAATCAAAGTTAAACATTATATCAACCATATATTTCAAATTATTAATCATTATTATCCACACATCTTATAATTCCCCCCGTTATTCATACAAAAAATTAATTTTAAACTAATTTTTAGGTGAAAATAAATTTACACGAACACATACTAGGTATCATATAAAAATACCAATATTTTAAAACCTTATCCGGCCATCGACCCAGCCAAGGACTGGATCAAGGGTTAGAGGCCAGAGGTTCAATCCAGAGTCGACTTAGGATGGATTTGGTGATTAAAATAATATTAAATAAATAAATAAAATACAAAAATGCCATAAAATTTCAAAAAATAAAAGAAAATACAAAACCCAGGTCAAACCTAGTCTTGGGTCATAGAGAGCAATCAATTTTTGGGTAACTGGGTCTTTGGTCGGGTTTCACCAAGTTGGGTTTTAGGCGTCACTTGGCCCATTTTTGGTCAAGGTTGGTTTTCTTTGTTCGACAAAGCCAAAGGTTGGGCCATGTTTAAAAATAATGAAAAATACAATATTTATGATATTGAATTTGAACTTCAAATAATAACTAACCATTTATAAATAACAGCTGTGTCAATTCACAATCAATAGCATATGTTCTTTTACACATTTTTACACACTTTTTTCAACTTCACTCATTCTCTCTTATTTCACATCCACATATCTCATGGGACCTACATGTATTACATAAATCTTTACCATTCAATTTTACTCATTTTCTCTCTTATATCCCATAAAACCACATAAAAACTTATTTTTATACATATCCTAATGGGTGCTAAATTCGAGATTTTAGTTTATTTAATAAATAATTGATTAAAAAGCATATAAATAAAAATAGTAATAATTTGTAACGGATCAGGAAAATGCATTACACTACCATGCAATATTAAAAACAATATGGTTGCAATGCACACAACATTTTATTATTGAAAATATTTATCATGATGAAAATCGTTAGTAAAAGATTTTCCAAACTCTAAATTTTATGTTCATAAATTTATTTAAAATTTAAAATTTTTAAAAAAAATACTATAATTTGCAATTTTGCCCAAATATTTATTTTTTAAAAAAATATGGTTGATATTACTTTCACCAAGCAATTTTCCTATATCATGACATAACTAACTATTTTTATAATGAGCTAATATTACAACAACAAATTATTTTAATGAACGTAAAATTAATTAATTATAAATTAAGAATATACGGTCATCCATTTAATTAAGAAACACAATTAAGATCAGATATTGTACATCAAATAAATAATAAAAAAATTGGGTATGAAATTTTAAGTCAAATATTTTCTTTCAAATAGATAAAAAGCCTATCTACCAATTAATACAAAGTTAAGTAAGATGGTGATTCTCAAATAAATTGTATAAATAATTAGAATTTTATATTATAATTTAACTGTGAACATAAAATATAAAAAAAAAATCACAAACTGTAATCTTCATGTTGTGATAAAAATATTATAATTCTCAATTCTGGAATAAAATATGGATTCAAATTCATTTTAACACATATATTAAAATAGTAAATATTTTTATATGATTTTTTTCATAGTTTGCAAAACTATATATAAGAATAAATGTATATGTATATACATAAAATTAAAAAAATTATTTTATCATAGAAGTAATGTAAAAAAATCAATTAGATAATGACGATAAAGTTATATTTGAACATTCAAAAAATTATAATTCAAGGAAGATATTAAAAAAAGATAATATTTTCACAATCGTATTTATTATAAAAATTATATTCACATATAATCTCTTCGTTAATTTAGAGTATTTCTTATATAAATACATACATAGTTTACTACTATGTATCATATACTTACAAAATTAAATTTAATATGTAATATATTATTCTTTTGACAAATTAATGTATTATATTATATATTTATATTTGAAAAATAACAAACATATATGAATCACTAATAAACATGCAAAAAATTTACTATTTTTAGAAAATTAGTATTAATTGGAGAGTATTCAAGCTCACAAAAAATATAAATTTAAACCAAATGTATAATAATATAAAGTTAGTGATGGTGTAAATTTATTAAAGGCCATACTGAAAATAAATTGAACTTAAATTAATATATAGTAATTATTTTGTAACCAGCAATTGTTGGGTCGACCGGTTTGGGATATTGGTTTTTAAATTTGCTTATATATGTTAACTATAGATGTTAATAAAATTGAAAAATAGGTGTACGTTTTATCATTTTTATGAGATAATCATTTTTTATATTAATTTTCAATTAAAAAATTAATAGTGAACAATGTTTAAATCATTTTTCTCAAATAATCAATTTTTGAATTGAGTGTTTAAGTAAACATACTATGAATCAATTCAATCAACCAATTTCAAGTTTTACGATTAAAATAATAAAATTAAATTAATGTCGTCATCCACCTATTAATTAGTTTATTGTTATCAAAATAATTTAATTAGTCAGCAATTAATGATTTTAATTGAAATTATTTACTAATGTCTAATTTCACAAAATCAATTTTGATCAATAAAAATATTTAAAAAGAAACCCCATATGAATCAAAATTTAAAATAATAATAATAATAATAAAAGAATTACATTGAATAAAAAATTTTAAAAAAGTTTTAAAACAAATTGCATTGCATGGGGCAACGCACAATTGCAGCCGTGGCATTGCATGTTGTGCAATTTACACAACGTACAATGCCATGGTTGGCATTTAAGAAATTATTAAAAAAATAATGAAAAAATAAAATCTTACCATAATAAATGCAAATTGGGAGGGAAAATAAAGCATTTACTTCTCCTTTAGTATATATATAGATAGATGATGATTGGATGCCATAAATGCTATTTTGGAGGGAAAACAAAACTTTGCTTCTCTTTTAATATATTTATATGATATTCTGAGAGGGAATGCTAGGAGAATTCATACTTTCCTTGTTCGACTCAAATCTTTAACACATCTCTGTAGCATGGGCTTAATGTTTATTGT
Source organism: Jasminum sambac (assembly GCA_018223645.1). NCBI lineage: Eukaryota > Viridiplantae > Streptophyta > Magnoliopsida > Lamiales > Oleaceae > Jasminum > Jasminum sambac. Next base: position 11,519,412 of record CP073643.1, read on the forward strand.
AGAATCGTTTGTTGGTTCTAGCAAAATCATATGATATTCCTTATATGCAATGACAACCTTTGGTGCTTTTGGCATGGTGAGATGAATGTTTTGATGGTAGAGGCAAACGAGTAGCATGTTTCTCATCAATTTACTTGGTTTGGTTGTCGAGTTGTGGTGACAGAGGCATATGCTAAATGTAATATAGTCGGGAAAAGGGCCCTGTGGGAGGACCTCAAATCCTTTACAGCACACAACTTCTTTCCGTGGTTGGTGGAGGGACTTTAACGCTATATTTGATAGAAGAGAGATAGATGGAGGCAATTTTCCTTTGCGTCGAATGACAACTGATTTTACAGAAATGGTTATCTCTTGTGGTATTGATGACATGTGATCCTAGGGCATAATTTTACTTGGTCTAATGGTAGAGTTTAGGAGAAACTTGATAGGTTTCTGGTGAACTATCAATGGACTTCTTCCTATGAAAGCTTTAATCCAGTGATAAAGAGTCGGGATACATCAGGATCATTCCTCTTTATTCTGTAGTGTTCTCAGTCTGTAACACAATAGAAAACTTCATTTAGATTTCAAGATATATGGCTCAATGAGGACTTTTTTATGGATATAGTACAATCTAGTTGGAATTCTCCCCTAGTGCCATTTTTTAAGGGCTTGGATTTATTTTCACGCTCAACATGCTCAAAGTTGATCGTAAAAAATGGAACAAATAACACTTTGGCAGTGTCGTTTTTGAGCAGCTCAAAGTGGCTGAGGATAATGAGTTAAGGCAAGAACTCAAGTATGATCATTCCAAATCCGTGGAGGACTATTGTGCTCTTCAATTAGCATATGCCCAACTGAATGCATTGGAGGAGGATACGGATGAGATTTATTAAAGGAAAAAGTATGGTATAAAGTGGCTGCAAGTAAGGGATAGAAATACACGATATATTCACAGTGTGGTTAAAAAGAAGAGGCTTCAAAGCCATATTCATCAAATTCAACTGGACAATGGTATTACTACTTCTGATTCCTCTCAACTTATTCAATCGGTTGTTGACTTCTTTCATCAACTTCTATCTCCTGAGTCTACTTCAGCTGACGATAGCATTCTTGAGGCCATTCTCCTATTGGTCTTGCCGGATAATAATGTGTTTCTTAATGCTAAACCCTCTTAAGAAGAATTGAGTCAAATGGCCATTTCTTTCAATTCTCAAACTCCTGCAGGCGCTTGATGGGTTTCCAACTTTGTTTTATCAAGCTTGTTAGGACATTATTAAAAGGGACTTATTTGGCATTGTGATTGGCTTAGGTAAAGAGTTACCTAAGGTAATGACCTCGACTATTATTGTGCTTATCCCCAAAGGTAACTTTCCCATTGTTTGGAAGGAATATAGGCCTATTAGCCTATATAGTGTGAGCTATAAGGTCATCTCTAGGCTTTGTACATAATGGCTCAATTCTATCCATCCAAAGCTTATTTCATTAAATCAATCTGGATTCACTCCAGGGCATTCTATCGTGGACAACATATTGCTTGCCCGGGAGTTCACCTACAATTATCCCGTAAAGGAGAGGGGGAACAGTCATCCTTAAGTTAGACATGATGAAGGCTTATGACAGAGTTGAATGGCGGGCTTTATTTTCAGTTCTTCACAAGTTTAGGGTTGATGTTGATTGGGTTTCGAAATTACAGAGATTTATTAGCAACTATCGGCATTCTATACTTATTAGTGGCGAAACTCACAGCTTCTTTCATTCAACTAGAGAGCTCAAACAAGGAGACCCTATCTCTCATTCTTTATTTATTATCGTTGTTGAAGTCCTTTCTCGAGGCTTGAATAAATTGTTTGCTAATAACCTTGTTTTCCACTGCAGGTATGGGGCAGGGTACCCATTACTCATTTTTCCTTTGCCGATGACTGTATTATATTCACCGATGGCCAGCAGAGGTCACTTAGTAAGCTTGTGCATTTTCTTGTGGACTATTCATCCTTTGCTGGACAAAAACTTAATCATGGCAAGAGCTGCTTCACTACTTTGCAATCTCATCATCAGCAAGTCGTCTCTTGGTCAACTAGTTTTAATTTGCAGTCTTTACCTTTCATTTATCTTGGTATGCCTTTGCATAAGGGTCATAAGAAAGGTCCCCCCCTCTATGATTCCTTGCTTGGGAAAATTAAAGCTAGAATACTGGAGTGGGAAAAGAAGCTCCTTTCATCCGCTGGTAGGATGACCCTTATTAAATCTACCTTAGTTTTATGTCTTTAGATCTTCTTCAGGTCTTGGATCCTCCCAAAACTATAATTAAGAGATTGTCAAGGCTTTTTAGTGCCTATTTGTGGGATCAAAATCACACCGGACATATTCATTGGGGCGGTTGGGAAGCCTTTTGCTTTCCTTATATGGAAGAAGGGTTAATCTACATGCAAAAAGTAAATTCTTTGATTGCAAGATGTGGTGGAGTTTAAGGAAAATGTTCTTTGGGGCACTGTAATTCTAGACAAGTATTGGAAGACTAGCCAGCCTTCATTAGCTTCTTCTGGACCATCAAGATCACCAATTTGGAAAAGGCTTCTTGCAGTTAGGGACATTGTGGAGCCTCATATTCAATGGAAAATTGGAGTGGGGAATTGCTATTTCCTCTATGACCATTGGTTGCCTTCTAGTACTCTTGCCTTTTGAGCTTCACTGTCAAATTCTAATTTGATGGTTAGTGATTTTCATTTTAATGATCAATGGGATGAGATTGCTCTGATGAGGCTGCTCCCACAACATGTTGTTTATGAAATATTGCAAATTCAACCTAAGGGATATGCAGATTCTATCATTTGGGTTGTTAGTTCTACTATGGCCTTTTCTACTAAGAGCTGCTTTGAGATTATTTGCCCACACAGAAACAAGTCTCTTATCCACAAGTTTGTTTGGGATGTTTCCATACAAACCAAAATATCTTTTTTTGTTTGGCGTTTGTGAAATGGCCGACTGACAACGGATGATGTTCTTCAAAGGAAATTTCAATTTCATTTACCTTATAAATGTTATTGTTGTGATCAATCTAAAACTTTAGAGCATGTTTTCTTAAAAGGCAGAATCGCTAGATCAGTATGGTTTGATTTTTGTGGGAAACTTGGTGTGTCTTTCCTTTTTTATCAGTATCCGAGGCAATTGCTGATGTTTTGGTTCAAAGCCATTAAAGGCGCACAGGGTGATGTTGTGCTCTCTATTCCCCTTGTTATTCTTTGGGTTTTGTGATGTGATAGGCAAAGAGCACGGTATGAGAATATGGCCTCTACTATCTCTTTAGCCATCTGACAAGTTTATTTTATTATTCATAGGTTGCATTTTGCGGGTATTCCATATCAAACGTTGTGTAGGAGACATGTGAAATTGATTAAGTGGGATAAGCCTTCCCCGAGGTGGTTTAAACTTAATACTGATGGCTCTTTGGTGAATAATCAGGCCACTGGAGAGACTTTCTTATGGGATGACAAAGGAAACATGTTGTGGGATTTTCATGAATGGTATGGAGGTTACTCTATTACGGCGGCTGAATTAAGAGCAATCCATACTAGGCTTCGTCTCTATGTTGAACAGGGTTTCACTAAGGTGTGAGTGGAAGCAGACTTTCAAGCAGCAATTTCTCTATGTTCTTCTCGCCAACAGGGCCATGGGAAGCTCAATATCATCTTGATGGCATTAGAGATTATGCATCCAAGCTTACAATCCAGTTCACTCACATTCATAAAGAGGGTAACCATACAGCCAACTACTTTGCAGCCTTAGCACACATGGATAAACAATTCACATTGCTCTAGAATAATGATGTTTCACGTAGCATTCAAAGCATCCTTCGATTGGACAAACTGGGTCTTGCAGCCAATATCCGGCTAGTAGAGACTTAGATGATAGGTTTTCCTTTGATATTATAAGGGAAATAGTACTTCTCATGCACAACATTTAGTTTCTCAAAAAACTTTGGTTAGTTGTTCAATTAGTTTTGCATTTGTACTTAGAAATTTGGGAGGCAAGGGTCATATGTCTGCCTTTGACTAGATGTAAATTTCTCTTTTAATTAATAGAATCTCTATTATCCCAAACTTGGATTTTCGAGCTAGAATATAATATATATATATATATATATATATATATTATCCAAATAACATATTTATTGTTATTGGGATTCAACAGGTTATCTCAATATGGATTACAAATGTAAGTTCATCAATCGCCATTGAGTTTATTTCACTATGATCTCTGATGTGAGAAATGCGAAAGTCATATTCCAATACAAACCCAAAACAATGATATGATGTTGCTTTTTATATATTTATCATGCACATGAGACGATAATGCAAGAAAGAACATGACTGATGATATAAAAACAACGATGAAGAAGAAGATGACGATAAGGATATGTAATTCATCAATCAAATCAAAACAGCAAGTTCTGATAAATCATGGTCAACCTAAATAGCAAAGAAAAATGATGACCATGTCAATTATATATCTTTTGTGAAGAATTCAAATTAGAGTAATTGCAGAGTAAATAACATATGTTATCTTAATATCAATTCAGGACAACAATACAAAGAAGTTAGATACAAAATCAACGAATTGTTAAAAATTTATTTCTAATAATAATTTGTGGGCAGCATATTAATATTAATTATATCAGTTATTCAATTTAAATGGGCTAAATTAAGTGATCTAATTAAGTAAAACCTATAGACTATAGAATTTGATGTGGGCTGAATAAGTAGAGACCAATTATGGCCTGGTTGAATTTTTATGGGAGACTCCAATCGGTCCCTATATAAAGACACCACTGGTCATGGTCTCTGGGCGTGTTGTCGCAGTACGCCAAAATTTATTTTATTTCCTTACTCGGTTTCGAAACTACAAATTAATGTAGAAGTGGTAAGTAAGGGTCGAACCCAAGAGGAACGGTGTAATATCCTGTCCGTTTATGCTTAGGGGTTTATGATGTTATGTATGATCGTGAGGTGGTGAATATGTGTTTGGACCCTGGTGACTTCGTTGTGATGCTATGTATGGTATTAAGTGTCGAAACGGCCTCCCGAGCGGCTAGCGAGGCCGCTACAAAATTTTGCAGGAGCGAGTTTTACGGCCGTAATTGTAGGGTTTACGGCCGTAATTATCGGGTTACGGCCGTAATGAAGATAGTTACGGCCGTAATTGGTGGAATGAGGAAATGTGCCAAAATTTACAGAGAGGTAATTACGGCCGTATGACTTGGAGATACGGCCGTATTATATGGGTTACGGCCGTAATTATTGAAGGGTGAGATGCATGGATTTACAGAGACTTTATTACGGTCGTATGTTCTTTGAGTACGGCCGTATTATATAGGTTACGGCCGTAAGGTTTATGTGTTACGGCCGTAAATTTTGGAGTTACGGCCGTAAAAGAGAAAGTTACGGCCGTAATTGTAAGTCGGCAGAAACTGTTGGATTGGGTTTTAACACGTTGGCTTGGGGTTTTTCCATCATTTTCAACCCCCAACTTTCCAAAACCCTAGAGAACAAGTTTAAGGGTGATTTTAAGACTTTGGCTTGGTATTTGGCTTGTGGATCATTGCTCCAATCCTAGTTACAACCTTGGAATCAAGAGGAAGGAAGGAAAAGAAGAGGGAAGGAAGAAGAGGAATCATCCAACCAATCTCTTAGCTTGGTTTCTTATCTTTTGAGGTAGGTTTGAGATAGAATATCTATGTAGGAGGCAAGTGGAGACATGAATGATCCTTAGATAGTTATGTATGCAAGTTTCTTTGGCTACTTTCCTAGTTTTGGTGAAGTATGACATGGTTAGCTTGCTATGGTGATTTTCTAGAGTTAGGTGCTTCCTAGCCTTGGTTTATGATATGCTTATGTTGTTGCCAAATGTTATGCTATGAATGTTTCGTCCATGTGCACTCATATGTCATGTGTGATTGGATTTGATTGCCTATCATGTGTTGCGTTAATGTTATATTTTCGGCCAAATATGGGGGACCTACGCCCCAACGAATGATACATCGGTCGAATGGGGGACCTACGCCCCAATAACCGATAGTATGGCCTCACGGGGGACCTACGCCCCGATGATGTTACGAGGCCGGCCAAATGTTTAAAAATGGCGCCAATGCTAACACATGATTCGCAATGGGCCCGAAAGAAAAATGTGATGTTCATGTGCATTGTGTCTCTTCCTACTGAGTCATTACGACTCACGTGTGTGCTTTTCTATGTTTAGATGATGCTGCGAGTAGGAGGCAAGCTGGAGGCGGCGCAGGATCCTCTCATGCGTGAGCTTGTCGACGTGTAGAAATGGGAAGGGAAAAGATTTTGGGGTCATGTGTATATAAAATCACTCTTTTGCAATCTCTTTTGTAGTATAACTTTCGGAGCTATCACGTTAGATATATATGCAAATTATCGTTTTGGGGTTTTCGTAAAACGTTTGCAAATGTGTTAGCTCGGTGACGTCATGCAGGTAGCGCCCTTCCCAGTACGATGCCGCTGGACGTACTGGGGCGGGTGTTACAGCAGTGGTATCAGAGCAATTACTTCCCCAATTTCCGCACGTTGAAGGATTTCTATGCCCTCCAAGGTATTGTATCTGTTATATGAGTTTGTTTGCATGTGACTTAGTTGCTTTGCATTTTGCCTGGGATATGATGTTATGAGAGTTATATGTTAGGGTTGGATGATCGATGCGGTATTTTCCTTTTGTCTTCTGGATGATAGATGGCAGATGATCAGGCAGCTGTTATAGAGATGCTTACGCGATTGGTTGAGCAGCAATCGCAGATGATGCAACAGATGATGCAGAATTCGAATAACCACAGTGCTGGTGGTAGCAATACGGTGGCTACTTCCGGAGGGGATAAGGCGAAGGAAGATCGAGATAGGGAGATGGCTACAGATCGGTTCAGACGGTTGAACCCTCCAGTCTTTGAGGATGCTAGGGACCCTATTGATGCTGAGAACTGGCTACAGACGATTGAGAGGATGTTTGAGCATGCACATATTCCCGATTATGAGCAGGTGAATTGTGCTACTTTTATGCTTAGGGGTTCGGCCGGTTTTTGGTGGGACCTGATCAAGAGGGAAGAGACGGCGGATGGTGCGATATGGGTAGTGACTTGGGCTGACTTTTGTGCGCGTTGCCAAGTATTTCTCGAGGTCGCGAAGAATGAGAAACTGAATGAGTTTATTCAGTTGCAGCAGGGGAATATGACGGTGATGGCTTATGGGAAGAAATTTGATGAGTTGGCTCGTTTTGCTACTTATATGGTTGATACGCCTAGCCGGAAGATAGCTCGGTTTGTTGCGGGGTTGAAACCGGAGTTGGCTCGTGATGTGCAGTTGGCGAGTGTTTCGACCACGAGTTATGCGGAGACATTGGAACGAGCTCATGTAGCTGAGAAGGCGGAAGCTAGAATTGTGCAAGCTCGTCTAGGTCGAGGCCAACCAATTCAGGCGGCTCAATCGACCCAAGGCTCAGCTCAATCTGCTCAAGGTTCTTCGGCTGGTAACCGTGGACGAGGTTCCAACTTTCGGGGCCGAGGCAGGGGTTCTAATTACAGTCCGAACTACAAGAGGCCTGCGAATACTACTTCTTCATCTCAATCTTCGGCGAAGAAGGGACCGGGCTCTCCATCCCCAACGCAGTGCTCGACATGTGGGAAGGTTCATACGGGGCGATGTTACTTTGGTACGGACCGATGTTATGGGTGTGGAAAGGAAGGGCACATTGTTCGGAATTGCCCGGAGGCGAAGAATCAAGCACCACAGTCTCAAGCGCGACCGGCAGGACGGGTATTTGCTATAGCTCAATCCGATGTTCCGGAGAGAGCTGATGTGATTGCAGGTATTGTTTATATTTCTACTACTCCTGCATATGCATTGTTTGATTCTGGAGCTACGCATTCATTTATATCCATGTTGTATGCCCGTCGGTTAGTAATGAGTCCGATACCTTTACGGTCTCCTATGGATGTCATTGGTCCTTCGGGGTTGGATCAGTGTGCTGTGTGGTATTATCCATCTGTTATGGTGCAAGTTAGGGAGTGTGAGACGTTAGCTAATCTCATTGCCTTGGAAGTTAAAGATTTTGATGTTATTTTCGGGATGGATTGGCCAACGCAACATGGTGTAGTTTTGGATTGTTCTAAGCGTGCTCTTAAGTTTCCAGATGGTGAGGTTGTTTCATTCCCTAGGTTGGAACGGTCGACTAGGGTTGTTATCTCCTCGATGAAGGCTCGGAAACTCATCGAGCATGGGTGTAGTGCATACGTGGTGAGGATGTGTAGTATGGATACGAAGGAAGTTAAGACACCATCATCGGTTCCGGTGGTATGTGAGTTTCTTGATGTTTTCCCCGACGATCTTGAAGGGTTACGACCAACCCGAGAAGTAGAGTTCCCTATTGAAGTTGTACCGGGAACACTTCCGATCTCTAAGACTCCGTATCGTATGGCTCCAGTCAAGTTGAAAGAACTCCGAACGCAATTGGATGATTTGATGCAGAAAGGATTCATTCGACCGAGTACTTCGCCATGGGGTGCTCCGGTCTTGTTTGTTAAGAAAAAGGATGGCTCGATGCGGCTTTGTATGGATTACCGGGAGTTGAACAAGGTGACGATCAAGAATAAGTACCCGTTACCCCGTATTGATGAGTTATTGGATCAACTTCGGGATTCGGCGGTTTACTCGAAGATTGACTTACGGTCCGGGTATCATCAGTGAAGGTTAAGGAAGATGACATTTCAAAGTCGGCGTTTAGTACTCGATATGGACACTTTGAGTTTCTCGTTATGCCCTTTGGAGTGACGAATGCCCCGGCAGTTTTTATGGATCTCATGAATCGGATCTTCAAGCCGTACTTAGACAAGTTTGTAATTGTCTTTATTGACGATATCTTGATCTACTCCAAGACTCGAGAGGAGCACGAACAGCATCTTCGGATTGTTTTACAAACACTTCGGGAAGAGAAACTGTATGCGAAGTTTTCGAAGTGTGATTTTTGGGTGGAACAAGTGGTGTTTCTTGGTCATGTCGTGAGAAAGGAAGGCATTTCTGTAGACCCTAGTAAGATTGACGCGGTGCTCCAGTGGCCACAACCGACTACTCCCACTGAAGTACGTAGTTTTGTGGGTTTAGCAGGATACTACCATCGTTTTGTGAAGGATTTCGCTAAGCTTGCGGTGCCTCTTACACACTTAACCCGAAAGAATGTACCTTTCCGGTGGACGGACGAGTGTGAACGTAGTTTTCAGGAGTTGAAGACTCGTCTCACAACGGCACCAGTGTTAGCAATCCCGGATGGCGTTAGTGTGTTTACGCTTTACAGTGATGCTTCTTATCAAGGACTCGGTTGTGTATTGATGCAGAATGAGAAAGTGATTGCGTATGCTTCCCGCCAACTGAAGAGTTATGAGCGAAATTATCCTACGCATGATTTGGAACTAGCCGCGATTGTGTTTGCGTTGAAGATTTGGCGACACTATCTTTATGGGGTGAAATGTGAGATTTATACGGACCACAAGAGTTTGAAGTACTTTTTCACCCAGAAAGATCTCAACATGCGCCAACGCCGTTGGTTAGAGTTGGTGAAGGATTATGATTGTTTGATTCAATACCATCCCGGGAAAGCCAATGTGGTAGCCGACGCTTTAAGTCGGAAAGAGCCGAAACGACGACCTCGAGAGTTGCAACGAGAGATGGAGAAGTTCGATCTAGAGATCTTGGAATAAGAAGGAGCCCGATTGGCGGCCATGACTCTTCGATCGACGTTGCTTGATCGGATTAAGGATGGGCAGGAAACTGATGATTGGGCAATCAAAAGGAAGAAACGACTCATCGAGAATCCAAGACCCGAATATCAAGTGCTGAATGGATTCCTGAAATACAAAGACCGGTATTATGTTCCGATGACCGATAGTCTCCGACGAGAGATTTGTGATGAGGCACACATGACGCCGTATACACTTCATCCCGGCTCCACCAAGATGTATAGGGAGATTCGAATGCTTTATTGGTGGCCCGGAATGAAACGAGACATTGGACATTTGTGGCAAAGTGTTTGATTTGTCAACAAGTGAAAGTCGAACATCAAAGACCAGCAGGAACTCTCCAACCACTTCCAATTCCCAAATGGAAATGGACTGATATCACGATGGACTTCGTGAGTGGGTTTCCACGGACGAGTAAAGGATTTGATGCTATATGGGTTATCGTCGATCGACTCACCAAATCTGCTCAATTCTTGCCTATGAATATGACGTTTAAGATGGAGCAGTTAGCTCGACTCTATGTGCAAGAGATTGTTCGCTACATGGCGTACGCCTACGCCATTTCGGATCGCGGACCCGAGGTACCGCCTCATTTTTGGAAGGAGTTGCGCTGGTGTTAGGGACTAAACTTCAATTCAAGATAAATGTGCTTTCATCCTCAAACGGATGGACAATCGGAGAAGATGATCCAAACGTTAGAAGATATGTTGCGTTCTTGTGCCTTGGAATTTTCACAGGTTTGGGATCGTTATCTCCCGTTGATCGAATTTATGCATAACAACAAATCACCACACTTCCATTGGGATGCCCCCGTATGAAGCGCTGTATGGACGAAAGTGTAGGTCACCGTTACATTGGGATGAGATCGGCGAGATGAAGGATATGCGGCCCGAAATGATCCAAGATATGATTTCGGCAGTCGAGAAGATTAAAGGCCGAATGAAAGCTTCACAGGATCGCCAGAAAAGTTATGCTGATACTCGTCGCCGTCCGCTTGAATTCGAAGTCGGTGAAAAGGTCTTTATTCGAATTTCACCTATTAAACGGCTTCTTCGATTTGGTAAACGAGGGAAGTTGACGCCCCGATATATTGGCCCGTATGAGATTCTTGAAAGAATCGGGAAGGTTGCTTATCGATTGCAGTTACCCACGCATATGGATCGTATCCATAATGTATTCCATGTCTCGACTCTGAGGAAGTATATACTAGATCCATCTCATGTGCTACCGGATCCTCCACTTGACATTCAACCGGATTTATCATTTGAGGAGAAACCAGTGCAAATTATTGCTCGAAGCGAGAAACAGTTGCGAGGCAAACAGATGCCGTTGGTTCGTGTTCTATGGAGGAGCGCAACCGTAGAAGAAGAAACGTGGGAACGAGAAGATGATATGAGGAATCATTACCCAGAACTCTTTACAGGTAACAATTTCGGGGACGAAATTTATTTAAGGGGGGTAGATTGTAATATCCCGTCCGTTTATGCATGTGATTTATGATGTTATGTATGATCGTGAGGTGGTGAATATGTGTTTGGACCCTGGTGACTTCGTTGTGATGCTATGTATGGTATTAAGTGTCGAACGGCCTCCCCGAGCGGCTAGCGAGGCCGCTACAAAATTTTGCAGGAGCGAGTTTTACGGCCGTAATTGTAGGGTTTACGGCCGTAATTATCGGGTTACGACCGTAATGAAGATAGTTACGGCCGTAATTGGTGGAATGAGGAAATGTGCCAAAATTTACAGAGAGGTAATTACGGCCGTATGACTTGGAAATACGGCCGTATTATATGGGTTACGGCCGTAAGGGTTATGGGTTACGGCCGTAATTATTGAAGGGTGAGATGCATGGATTTACAGAGACTTTATTACGGTCGTATGTTCTTTTAGTACGGCCGTATTATATAGGTTACGGCAGTAAGGTTTATGTGTTACTGACCAGAATTTTGGAGTTACTGACGTAAAGAGAAAGTTACTACCGTAATTGTAAGTCGTAAACTGCTGGATTGGGTTTTAACACGTTGGCTTGGGGTTTTTCCATCATTTTCGACCCCCAACTTCCCAAAACCCTAGAGAACAAGTTCAAGGGTGATTTTAAGACTTTGGCTTGGTATTTGGCTTGTGGATCATTGCTCCAATCCTAGTTACAATCTTGGAATCAAGAGGAAGGAAGGAAGAGAAGAGGGAAGGAAGAAGAGGAATCATCCAACCAATCTCCTAGCTTGGTTTCTTATCTTTTGAGGTAGGTTTGAGATAGAATATCTATGTAGGAGGTAAGTAGAGACATGAATGATCCTTAGATAGTTATGTATGCAAGTTTCTTTGGCTACTTTCCTAGTTTTGGTGAAGTATGACATGGTTAGCTTGCTATGGTGATTTTCTAGAGTTAGGTGCTTCCTAGCCTTGGTTTATGATATGCTTATGCTGTTGCCAAATGGTATGCTATGAATGTTTCGTCCATGTGCACTCATATGTCATGTGTGATTGGATTGGATTGCCTATCATGTGTTGAGTTAATGTTATATTTTCGGCCAAATATGGGGGACCTACGCCCCAACGAATGATACATCGGTCGAATGGGGGGACCTACGCCCCAATAACCGATAGTATGGCCTCACGGGGGACCTACGCCCCGATGATGTTACGAGGCCGGCCAAATGTTTAAAAATGGCGCCAATGCTAACACATGATTCGCAATGGGCCCGAAAGAAAAATGTGGTGTTCATGTGCATTGTGTCTCTTCCTACTGAGTCATTACGACTCACGTGTGTGCTTTTCTATGTTTAGATGATGCTGCGAGTAGGAGGCAAGCTGGAGGCGGCGCAGGGATCCTCTCATGTGTGAGCTTGTCGACGTGTAGAAATGGGAAGGGAAAAGATTTTGGGGTCATGTGTATATAAAATCACTCTTTTGCAATCTCTTTTGTAGTATAACTTTCGGAGCTATCACGTTAGATATATATGCAAATTATCGTTTTGGGGTTTTCGTAAAATGTTTGCAAATGTGTTAGCTCGGTGACGTCACGCAGGTAGCGCCCTTCCCAGTACGATGCCGCTGGACGTACTGGGGCGGGTGTTACAAACGGTGTTTAATCTAGTTGTTTTTATCAATTAATATAGAAAAGGGGGGTTTTGTAAAGTTGAATGCAATTCGAAAATAACATTACAAAATAAAGGAGATGAACTGAAACAATTGAACTAAATATCTAGTTCTCGGGTTCGGTTGTGTCAACAACTTATATTTATCTTTCCCCTGTAACGTATTACTATTCCTTCTTCAATTTATCAACTCTCAATTAACCAAGAAGCTCTGATTAACGAATTCTTCCTTAAGTGTATTAAATTAAAGTGAGTTCTTTAACTTAACATCTAGCTATTGGATAATCCTAAACAAGTTCTTAGGATCTAATGCAATGCTAGTGTGAAATGAACAAGAAGAATGAGTTGAATTAGATGATTAATTTCACAAACTTGAATTAATACATCTAAGTTGATTTATTAACAAATATGCACGACATTCGTTTGCTACTGTGGATTGGAATCTAGTGACAATTACGGATCAAAAGTTCCAATCCTAGCACATAATTTGAATTTAAAGATTAATTGATTCAATTGGCCAAAGTGAATGTAATAATCACATAAATTCAAAACGGGTTTAAAAGCATAAAAAATCAACAAATTGAAGTAGAGGAATAGATAAAACGTTAGCAAAGAGTTACAAAAGGTAACAACATGATAATTGAACACAACGTCCCCCTCGAACTAGATAGAGAAGTCTAACTACTCATATATGCGGGTTAAATACTTATAACGGCGTAACCGCCATGTATTACCTCTGCAATATATGATAGATTATCTTTCTCAAATATGAAAAATAAAATAAGGAAAGAAACTAGAGAAGAAATACTCCGTTAATCATATTCACGGCCGAAGTATCGTCGATTGATTTTTCGAACCTATATTTAGGTTCTTACTTCCGCCGGAATATGAAAAACTAAGAGCTTTCAAACTACAACTAAGAACAAATGATGAAGAGAAATTTATTGAGGAGAAAGTTGGAGAGAATCACAAGCTAATTCTCTCTACAAGTTGTGTGATTCAAGCTTGGAAATGCCTCTATTTATAGGCAAAATATTACACCAAAAATATTAAAAAATCATAAAAGTCTTCCTTCATGAGTCTATTGTCTGCAGTTGTTTTATCTCTAAGAAGTCAAGAAAATACCAAAAACACGCTTTATGGTAGGTGGAGTCCATTGGTCAAAATCAGTAGTGGTGTCAGGCGTGACTCGGATCACCGCTACACGACTCGAGTCACGCGCGATTCTCGCTTAGTCACCGCTAGCGAACGGAAGGCCAGTGGACGGTAGGCGTGACTCGATCACTTGCGGCGCTGATCGAGCATGATCGGACGTGACTCGAGTCACCCGAGTCACCCATAAATTGCACACCAAGTCCCTCAACTTTTGAATGTTGTTCATTTTGGTCCTTGAGAAATTGCATTTTGGTCCTCCAACTTTTTGAAAAGTTTCACTTTGGTCCCCCGACTTTTGAAAAGTTGCAGTTTGGTCCCCAACAATTTGGCTTTGACGCTTTTAGTCCTTTTTCTTCAAATGGCCATAACTTTCACTAGGAAACTCTGATTTGAGATCCGGAAAGAGTTTGGGAATCCTCTTTTGATGTTCTTCGACTTTGGTACAAGAAAAATTGTAAAAACAACTTTTCATAAAATTGCATTGGAGGTCCTCCATCTTTGATTCGCTTGCGTTTTGGTCCCGAGTTTCCATTTTCATTCAATTTTCATCCATTTTGACTCCTTTTGATTCTTTGTGACCTTGAACACCACAATAAAGGAAAAACACATGAAACAGAACATATAACACTAATAAAACACACAAATACATAAAATAGAAGAGTTATTTAAGTGTTTTTCTAGCACTTATCAAACTCCCCCACACTTAGACTGTTGTTCGCCCTCGAACAACAACCATACGACACAAAACAACACAATGATTTTACATGAGATAAACAACTTTAAACATTGAAATCCTTCTACAGATAGTGACTTGCTTAATCAACATTCTCCCGAACCATGAAAATTTTACTTCTTCTCAAATACACAATGGCTTGTGAGTGTGTGCATTTAAGGTTGTCATCCCATCACTAACTTGAACCAAATGAAAGCTTACGATGTTCTATCCAAATCCTGACCCGAAATGGTCAAATATTTCCTTTCATCTCTCGTGATCCCACTCTTATTTTACAATGATTCCCATGGATCCTAAAAATTACTCAGTTCACCAAAATCATCAACTCATAGCACCGCAAAGAAAAAAGGGCATGGCAGGTGTTTTATCGCAAATATGTCTTCAATTTAAAGAGTGTTTAGATTAGGCACTTCAAACCACTGAGGGAATTTATTTATCTTACTTCACACTTGGGTAACTATCACATTTCTTGCGATTTTCTTTTTTTTCTCTTTTTTTTTTTTTTTGATGAAGAAGAAGAAAAGTTTTGCAATTTTCTTTTCACTTTTACCCCACAGTAGCTTTCACACTACCCCTTTCATTGGAGGCACCTTCTTCACCCATTCGAGGTGACGGCTTCACACTCGAGGTAGGTAGCTCTTTCTGTGGTCCCTCTCCTTATTTCGAACATAAAAGTAAAATTCATTCTCAAGATAGGTCAATGCTTTTTCCAAACTTTTAAACTCTATCAATAAAAGACACATTCACAAAAAACAGATACCATGCGATTATAACTCCACCTTGCTAATAATTGATGTTTCCAGGTTACTTTGAGCAGGACGAATGGATAAAAAAAAAGAAAAGAAAAAAGTTAGTTTACTATGGTCTAGAAAGTTAGAAAAAAAATCAACATTTTCAACCTTCATTTTGTGTTCCAGAAAATGATAGTAAATTACCTATTAATGTGCTCAGATAAATTTGTCAGTTGTGCTTGGAGAAGAACAGAACACAGTTTTTGTTTTTTCGAGATCTTGTAGTTTCAGCTAAATCACACAAATTAAGCTCAATCATATTCAAAAGTTGCTATCTCATGCAAAATCGTCGACACAAATAAAAAAAATCACACGTAGACCACAATATGCCACTCCCCCACACTTACATTCTACATTGTCCCCAATGTAGAAATATAGAAAGCATGTAAAAGAGAAGAAATGGAAACTCCCCTATGGTAAGCCAAGAAGTAGTAGCCGCCATAGGTTGTCGACTTTGCACACTAAAACTCCGACACAAGAACACAAAAAAACAATTAAAAATAACAATATGTACACGTAGTTGTGATTGTGGCTCACATCTTCCTCTCGGTTTTACGCCCGTAAACGGCTTAAACGCCTTCTATGAGTGGATAGGCTTCCCATCCAGCTTTCTTATAGATCGGCAAACAGGGTCTTTAAAGTCGATTCCCAAGACTATATCGTTCTCGTTCCTTTTTAAATTCACTCCACATATTGAGAAGTTCGATTTGCACCATTCCACTAGGATGCGTCTCAAGAGTTTGATGGATATCATCCAAAGACTCCTTACTCATGTCATCCTTAATGAAACATATTTTATCTTCTCGATTTGTGGACACAAATCCAATGGAACTAAGCACATCCATCGAGTGCATTTATAAGGCCATCTAGCACATTTATAGCACACATTCATTCTTTTTACCCTTCGTTTCTTGGCAAAATTACTTTTGCCTAACCCTGGTGCATATTTAGTATTTAAAGCTGGCATTTCACCTCTTAATCGGACCTTTGCTTCAATCAACCAACGAATGTCCTCAGGCATTTCCTTTTCCATCAATATTTTTAACCGTCCCATTCTAGAATAGTAAATCTCTTTCAAAACATTCAAAGGCAGTGACGGATAATACTTGTGGATTTTGGAAAGTTTGGTATCCATTGAAAATGCAAGAGTTTTGAAGAAGTAGAAGAAAAGAGAATGCTTAGGTTGCCTCCTAAGTAGCGCTTTGTTTATAGTCGTTGGCTCGACTATAAATTTTTAGTTACGTAACACACGAAAGAAAAAGAAACACTGAAGTAATAAGATTAAAACCATCAAAATCAATAAGCATAGTAGATTATCACACTCTTCCATATTTTCAAAGATACTGAAGAAGAAAAAAAAAGAAAATTTGAATTACATAATCAATTAATATTAAAAACAGACATATATATACAAAAATATCACACACGTCCATACTATAAAAAAACAAATAAGAAGAAGAAGAAAGGAAGAACAAGAGAAAAAATCAAGAGGAAGAAGAAAAATTACCTAATCACTGCTAGAAAGAAGTACTCACAGAAAATGAAGATTGTGGTTGTGGTTTCGAGTGGAGAATGATCTCTGATTTATAGTCAAAGTGGGCACTGTTTCAACCGACAATCGTGCATGCAGAGTGTGCTGTAAAGAGTACGTTGGAGTGGGCATCCGAGAAAACGCGTTTGACGGATTTGTCATTTATCAATAATTAACCTGCCCATTATCCGTAATTCTCGCTAATCACCGATTTATGGGCCATCATGTTTCTTCCCAAATAATTGAGTCTCGAAATATCGTCCTCCTACAGTAATAAAGCAATATCTTCCTTAATACGTTAGATGAAAAGTAAACAAACTAAAAACAAAAAAAATACAAATATTAAAAGAAAAATGCTTGGGTTGCCTCCCAAGTAGCGCTTTTGTTTAAAGTCGTTAGCTCGACTCTAATTTTTTTTTTTAAATTTAATTAATAAAAGCAACTAAATTAGTTAACCGTTCCCCGGCAGCGGCGCCAAAAACTTGGGCGTGTTGTCGCAGTACGCCAAAATTTATTTTATTTCCTTACTCGGTTTCAAAACTACAAATTAATGTAGAAGTGGTAAGTAAGGGTCGAACCCAAGAGGAACGGTGTTTAATCTAGTTGTTTTTATCAATTAATATAGAAAAGTGGGGTTTTGTGAAGTTGAATGCAATTCGAAAATAACATTACAAAATAAAAGAGATGAACTGAAACAATTGAACTAAATATCTAGTTCTCGGGTTCGATTGTGTCAACAACTTATATTTATCTTTCCACATAGCGTGTTACTATTCCTTCTTCAATTTATCAACTCTCAATTAACCAAGAAGCTCTGATTAACGAATTCTTCCTTAAGTGTATTAAATTAAAGTGAGTTCTTTAACTTAACATCTAGCTATTGGATAATCCTAAACAAGTTCTTAGGATTTAATGCAATGCTAGTGTGAAATGAACAAGAAGAATGAGTTGAATTAGATGATTAATTTCACAAACTTGAATTAATACATCTAAGTTGATTTATTAACAAATATGCACGACATTCGTTTGCTACTGTGGATTGGAATCTAGTGACAATTACGGATCAAAAGTTCCAATCCTAGCACATAACTTGAACTTAAAGATTAATTAATTCAATTGGCCAAAGTGAATGCAATAATCACATAAATTCAAAACGGGTTTAAAAGCATAACAAATCAACAAATTGAAGTAGAGGAATAGATAAAACGTTCGTAAAGAGTTAGAAAAGATAACAACATGATAATTGAACATAACGTCCCCCTCGAACTAGATAGAGAAGTCTAACTACTCATATATGTGGGTTAAATACTTATAACGGCGTAACCGCCGTGTATCACCTCTAATATATGATAGATTATCTTTCTCAAATATGAAAAATAAAATAAGAAAAGAAACTAGAGAAGAAATAATCCGTTAATCATATTCACTACAAGTATCGTCGATTGATTTTTCGAACCTATATTTAGGTTCTTACTTCACTAATATGAAAAACTAAGAGCTTTCAAACTACAACTAAGAACAAATGATGAAGAGAAATTTATTGAGGAGAAAGTTGGAGAGAATCACAAGCTAATTCTCTCTACAAGTTGTGTGATTCAAGCTTGGAAATGCCTATTTATAGGCAAAATATTACACCAAAAATATTAAAAATCATAAAGTCTTCCTTCACGTATCGTGGTGTCTTTGCGCTGTTTTATCTCTAAGTCAAGAAAATATCAAAAACACGTTTTATGGTAGGTGGAGTCCATTGGTCAAAATCTGCAGTGGTGTCGGCGTGACTCGGATCATCACATACGACTCGAAAGTCACGCCGCGATTCTGCTTAGTCACCGCGCGGAACGGGAAGGCCAGGGACGGTTGCCGTGACTTCGATCACTTGCGCGCCGATCGAAGATATGATCGGACGTGACTCGAGTCACTTGCGGCGACTGATCGATCACGCGGTGACTCGAGTCACCCGAGTCACCCATAAATTGCACACCAAGTCCCTCAACTTTTGAATGTTGTTCATTTTGGTCCTTGAGAAATTGCATTTTGGTCCTCCAACTTTTTGAAAAGTTTCACTTTTATCCCTCGACTTTTGAAAAGTTGCAGTTTGGTCCTCAACAGTTTGGCTTTGACGTTTTTAGTCCTTTTTCTTCAAATGGCCATAACTTTCACTAGGAAACTCTGATTTGAGATCCGGAAAGAGTTTGGGAATCCTCTTTTGATGTTCTTCGACTTTGGTACAAGAAAAATTGTAAAAACAACTTTTCATAAAATTGCATCGGAGGTCCTCCATCTTTGATTCGCTTGCGTTTTGGTCCCGAGTTTCCATTTTCATTCAATTTTCATCCATTTTGACTCCTTTTGATTCTTTGTGACCTTGAACACCACAATAAAGGAAAAACACATAAAACAGAACATATAACACTAATAAAACACACAAATACATAAAATAGAAGAGTTATTTAAGTGTTTTTCTAGCACTTATCAGTCTCCAATACACCAAATCGCATACAGTTTCGCTTCTCCCTATGTAGAAGGAAACATTGAGTCCCATATTCGGAATAAGGAGATTTGGTTGAGGAAGGTCATAGCACCAACGTTTGATTCTATTTTGCAGTCGTTTTAATCAAGATTTTCACATCAAGTTTGACGATTGCTGCTGCAGATCCAGGTATGTCTTGACATTTATTAATCTCAATAATTTGACACGATGATGATCTTGGGTGATTTAATTACGTATGTTAGTAAATATTAAAGTAAAATTTTAACAAGTGGTATCAGAACGATCATCATTGTTAAATTATTGGGGATTAAATTGAAGCTTTGTGTGTTATAAACGAATAATTCATGTATAGGCAGCCTTCCGTGGTTATTGTGCCCATATGCAAATTGTTTTTTCAAGTCTAATTGATATGTTCTTTGCAATTCACGTGGCCATTGAAACATTGTTTTTGTCCTAAAATCAATCCTTTGTTAATGTGTATGGGGCCCGGTGCATTGACTCTTGGACAATAACATGACTTTGTGTACAATAGCATGAATACTGCAGAAACTTCTGATCAATTTTATACACATAGTACACACATATTGAATTAATTAGCATATGTATATGAGCTAATTTAGGATCAGATTTTGGCTTTTGTATATATTGATAATATCAAGACTTTGAATCTGGATTCTGAGGCTATATGTGAATCTATATATGTGTATAGAATTCTATACCTTTGTGTTTCAAGATTTTTGGGATCCGTGGCTTAACCAAAATCTCAATTACGAATTGCTTGCGCTGTGATTAAGAATTGCTGTTTTATGCTTTCAATCTTGCTCTCCTCAGTCACGTATCAGCATATGAATATAACTTGGAACAAGTTTGTTTATATCACCATGCATTCGGTTCTCTTGTCGCTGCATTGATCTGGTTTTTAATTTAAGAATGGATCCAACCTGGTTTTCGGTTCGCCGACTAAGATTTTGCGAGGTGCTGTGTCATGGGGGATATTTGAAGCAGTGCCGTGCACTGCTGGCTAGCGCCCATGGCACTGCCATCGTTGTTGGCGGTGTTGTCCCTATCCCTGTCGAATTTTGGGACGGCAGAATTTTGGCGGAAAGCTGGACCAGGATAGGGTTCCACGAATCCTTAGCTGAGATTAGTTTTGAAGATAAGGGCTTGACTTGAGAATTAGATGAATTCAACGACTGTTAATGCAATTTAAGAAAAATAAAGGTATTTGTCCTTCGTGTTTATTAAGGATTAAAATTTAATCCCTAATATTTAATTTACAGCTTCAGCCTCAAGTTCATAAATTATTTAAGTTGGCCACTAAAGCTTTGTTTTAAACATTGCAATTGAATCCTCAATTGTGAAATTACTTCAGAAATTGGTCCTATAGAGTATTAATTATATTTTCTCAGTTCTTATAGTTTGAACTTTGAATTATAAAGCGATTGAATTTTGAGAACTGGGCCCTCGAAGTTTTGAGATATCAAGTCTTAGATCCCTCAAGTTTTTAAGTTTTAAAATCTTTGGCTATTAAAGTTTTAAGAATTGAATCTTAGTTCCCAAAGTTTTTTGGAGATTTTAATCACAAATTTTGTGATTTTAAATCGAAAGTCCTTCAAAGGTTTTAAAATTCTCTATGTTTATCTAAAGTTTTAGATCTAAGATTTGATTCTTAAGAGTTAAGTTCTTAAATTTGGGTCTCGTAAAGTTCTTGAAGTTTTAAATTGGACCAATAAAGCTTAAAATGGCCTTTAAATCTTAAATTCTCGAGTTTGACCCTCCAGAAGTTTTGGTTTTGAGGTTTGATGCATAAGGTTTTGGATACCAAATCTCGACCTATTAATTATAAGATTCAGATATCGGCACCAAAATCTTGGATCTTGAAATTCAATCCCATAATATTTTATAATTCTTCAATTAAATTCGTCTTATATCTCGAAATAAATTAATTGAAGCGACACGTTGCCAAAGTAACCTCTGTTGCGGATTTATTTGTTTTGAGATATTAAGATGTGTGTATCTGTCATTTATGCGAATAGTGGTCGGCCCAAAGGAAGATCACTATTTGGCCAAATGATAGATGCACTTGCGGTAATAAGTATGTGATAATCCTCTGTTGCGGATTTATTTGTTTTGAGATATTAAGATGTGTGTATCTGTCATTTATGCGAATAGTGGTCGGCCCAAAGGAAGATCACTATTTGGCCAAATGATAGATGCACTTGCGGTAATAAGTATGTGATAATCATCAACCCTAATTTTGTCAATTCATTGAATTGACCGTCTAATTTCAAAATGACTAGATCGAAAAGGCATGTTGCCAAAGTGACCTCTGTCATGTAGAGTTGTTTATTTTGGAATATATTGAGATTCACGTGAATGTTGTTTATGCAAATAATGATCGGCCCAAAGGAAGATTATTGTCTGGCCAAATAGCAAACACAATAAGGTTGGGTTGAATCTTCAGTTATCATGTGGACAGTAAGTCGGCCCAAAGGAAGGCTTATTGTTTGACAGATTTTTATTATCAATACTTGATTACTACACGGAGAGTACCACTTGCAGTTAATTTCTCCGTCCAAGGGCGAGGAATTAATGTTGTGCTAGATATCTTCTAATGGGGCCACTATTGTCATCCTTCATGTTGTATTATAACATGATCATTCCTTTGTGAGCTTATAATCTACCGTATTCTCATTAAATATTCATCATGATCTGCCATAAAAATCTAGCTTGTGTGCTTTGTGATATTAAGAATTAAAGAATCCTAGGGTATTTAATTTTTGAGGAGTTAATCAAAGGTTAAGGGTTTACAAGTTTTGTAAGCCATTGAAGTTTGCCCCTTTTTGAATGGAAAATGCAGATTACCTTGAGGATGTTGAGCTTGGAGGGGAGATAATGTTATATATTGTCTTTGAAGGGAATTTGTCCCGATTCATGTCACTTTTCTTGACAATGATTATGTACATTATTCGAGATGCACATTCGGTTTATTAAGACAATATTAAAGCTCCCTACATGAATAAAGACATAGGTCTTAAAGGGCAAGCTCAACAACCTCAAGAATATATGCCATTAAAGATAAGATAAAGTCCATCAAACAAATAACATTAAAATCTCATCGAATTTCCTGAAAGTTTAGAGCTGATTGGTTGCTAGTTAATATTTAATACCAAAAGGGATTAAAAGTGCAATATTGAGAGATATAAAGCTCATTTTATTGTTAAGGATTTTATTGAGGCACATATCTTAAAGAGTCTTCCTTTTGGCTTACTAAAAGGTTCTTTAAGGATTATAATGGTACTTGTGGGTTGTAGCTCACTTCGAGTTACATCAGCTGGATGGTAAGACTGTGTAACTATTGAACTTTTACATTTGGTGAGTTAAAGACCATAGTTTGCAAACTAAAGAATTCTATCCACAACCCCAAACAGGTTTCCTATCACTAGTATCACAAATTTCATCAAATTATTATCTCGTTTGAATGAGAGATAAATTCAATTGACGATTTTGTGAATCTCAAGTTCAGTGGGGGCATATATATCTCTTTAGTGTTGTATGTTGATAAAATTTTCTAACAGCAATATTGTTGCAAGAAAATAAGAAAGTTTGAATTAAAATTTGAAGGATCTAAAGAGATTCAACATAAAAGGCTGTATACCAAGGGATATATCCACCATGAAGGGATACATGTTCAGCCTCAATCGATGCCCCAAGATTGAATTTGAAACATAAAGATTACGAAAGATTCTCCAATTGTCGGTGTAGAGAATCTTATGTATACTCAAGTATGTACGCATTCGAATTTAGCGTTCATATTACGGATGGCAAGAATTTC
The DNA here is from genome assembly GCA_018223645.1 of Jasminum sambac. NCBI lineage: Eukaryota > Viridiplantae > Streptophyta > Magnoliopsida > Lamiales > Oleaceae > Jasminum > Jasminum sambac. Next base: position 11,542,824 of record CP073643.1, read on the forward strand.
GAATAACTCTAACTTGGATTTATCCAATAGAGATATATAGTATTTGTGGAGAACATATGGTTATGTGCTCACTTATTTATAGATCATTTTATATTCGGAGTAATTAAGTGTCTAATGAGCATAAGGACGTAAACTCTATATTGTGGATCCACTCACCAAAGGTTTACTCACCTAAGGTATTCAACAAACACACTGCTTATAAGAGTGTTGTAGTTGGCATTGTGCTGGTTTAGTGGGAGTTTGCATTATTGATGCTCTTTTGTTGATAGACACATTTATATTATTTTCTTCTGCAGAATAAAGTTCATGGTTTTATTGTAAATCTCTGAAATCCAATCTTTCCAGTTGCGGTTTAGCACTCAGGTTGGAAAGGTTATTATGATCTTATAAAGAATAAAGTGGGACCAGGAAATAGGCATGTGTAAGATCACATTGCATGTAATTTCCATGCTACTTATCCACATTAGATCTATGTCATCGAGTAAATTAGTATGGTGATTGTCGTGATTTAATCATAGTGATTTTGTGATGAAAGTTGCGATAGTTCCATCGCTAATGCATGAGATGGACCAGATTGTTTAAAGAATAGTTTAAAGATGAATAACATACAGTTGCGCGCCTAAAGATTTTGTTGATATAATTCTTCAAGTGTAATATGCGACCCAAGTGGGAGATTGTTAGAAATTTATTTCTAATAATAATTTGTGGGCAGCATATTAATATTAATTATATCAGTTATTCAATTTAAATATGCTAAATTAAGTGATCTAATTAAGTAAAGCCTATAGACTATAGAATTTGATGTGGGCTGAATAAGTAGAGACCAATTAGGGCCTGGTTGAGTCTTTATGGGAGACTCCAATCGGTCCCTATATAAAGACACCACTGGTCATGATCCCCAATACACCAAATCGCATACAGCTTCGCTTCTCCCCATGTAGAAGGAAACATTGAGTCTCATATTCGGAATAAGGAGATTTGGTTGAGGAAAACCATAGCACCAACGTTTGATTCTGTTTTGCAGTCGTTTTAATCAAGATTTCCGCATCAAGTTTGACGATTGCTGCTGCAGATCCAGGTATATCTTGACATTTATTAATCTCAATAATTTGACACGATGATGATCTTGGGTGATTTAATTACGTATGTAATTAAATATTAAAGTAAAATTCTAACACGAATAACATAATTATAGTTTCAAACTCATTTGATGACCTTTTGGAAACAAATTAATACAATCTAGATCCATCGTTGCCAATTTAAATTGGTTTCTTTGTCCAACATGATTGATAATCATAGAAAGTGGAAAAGTATATAGTGTTTCTAAATTTCTCAATACCACATCGAATTAGAAGCACCCTAAAAAATCGGCAGCTGATTTCTGCTGATCCATAGTTACCTTGTTTGAATCCTAACACCCTAGCAAAAGGAAAAAAACTATAAAGCAATAAACGCAATAAAATAAGACATTAAATTCATATCATTTTTCTATTTTAAGTGAAAGACAATAATCAATGCCATGTATTCTAAACAAATTGCATGCATATAAATTAAAGGTGGAGCAATATATTGTCACTACAAAGTGTAGTCCCTAGTCCTACGCCACATTTTAACCCCACAACATATAAGAGGGAAGATGGATAACCACATCACAATAATTTTACATATGTAACCAAGGTAAAACATAAATTAAAAAAAAAAAAAAAAAGGTGTGGTGTACAGTTCTAGAATTCAAGGGTTCAAGGTTTCATGTCTTAATGAGATCTATATATTTTAATTTTTCTTTACGATTTATGGTGAACCTATGATGACGGATGAGAAGGGACAAAGGGTATTTGAAAAGTCAAAATTTCATTCGATGTTTACCGTTTTCATGGAAGATGGAGAATTAATATTAGATATAAATAGTAGACCTCAGATGCACGGAAACTCGTACAAGACAAGCGTTTCGTGTTGGAAACTTTTCGGAAACCGAAACTCGTCGGAAACTCTCCGGAAACGTTTCGGAAACTCTAAAAAAGTTTCCTATTTTTTAATAAATTTCGAAACTCTATGGAAATTTTATGGACACTCTACAGAAACTTTTAAGAAACTTTTAGGAAACTTTACAAGAAAATTTAGATTTTTTCAAAAAAAAAAAATTAATTATAGTTCACAAAAAATGTTAATTAAGTAATTAACATAAAACACTAAACTAAATAGAATTCTTCTTGGCAACTAGCTCTAATTATTAATTAACCTAAAATGCAAAGTGAAATTTGGATCCCAAAATTGTCATTAAAATTTCAAATTTTAATTAAATTTGTTTGATCTTGATATCTTGATTAGCTACTTCATATTAAATAGTTTTTGGAGGTTGAATTTTGAAATTATATAGAAAAATAAATAATTACCACATAACGTTTCCATAACGTTTCGTATCCTAGATTTTTCAAAAATCACGTTTCCCCGTTTCGTTTCATGTCACGTGTCCGTTTCCGTGCAACCTAGTAGTAGACAGTGGTTCACAATTAAGCGGAACAAAATCATAAAAATAGTTAAACATCGGAAAATACTAACCTCTTGATCTTGAAAGATTATTTTTCGACCACTTTGTATTTTTAAAACTTTTTTTTTAATTGTTTATGGCCTCTTTATAACTGCGTTATGACCTTTTTTGAGCTCGTACGTGACTTTTATGTGTTGTTTCGTGCCCTTTTTGTGTGTAATTTTTTAAAAGTCGTTTATAACTTTTCTATGCCAATTATAACTTTTTAAAACTCGTTTTTAACCTTTTTGTGTTGTCTGTGATTTTTTTAATAGTTTGTAAACTTTTTTAAATGGTTTGAAAAAAGTCACAAACAACACAAAAACGTCACGAAACAATACCAAAAAGTCACGACAATTCAACAAAATGGAAAAAAATTTACTAATACTGCCCGATGTTTCCTATTCTCAATGAAATATATATATAAAGTTTACCATGTTGTTGCAATTGAAAAAAAAAATTGAGAAAAAATTTTTTTAGCAACTTTGATTTCACTGGGCCGTGTTTTAGAAATATGACTTTAAATTAAATATTTGAACGTATCTTAATGATGAGTTGTTAATAATTCTCTTTGCAAAATGAAATGTGTATAATTTTTCTTGAGAGATCTCGATACAAAACTTGTATTAATTTTGGCGTTTACATTGAGGACCTATTCAATCTCCTTTGATATGGATAAAAATCTTTCTTAAAACCTGATATGGGTAAAAATCTTTCTTAAAATCATCTGATATCGTTCATTCATTTGTCTAATAAAAAACGTTGTCGACTCAATCACAAAATTCAACCTCCACAATCATAATTTTGAAGAGAGACAACTATTGTTTCACTTTATTTCAACCTCCAGAAATTATTACAATTGAGAGAGATAATTTGCATCACATTATCGACTGATAAGTATCATTATGAATAAATAGATTGTATTTTATTAAGGAAACATTGTTAACAAATTAATAATGCCATTCTTTTTTAGTGATTTCATTCTGTTCTAGGCACATTGCTTCAAACGGCACAACTAGTATTTCCTCTTAGACCCTGATATGAAATACATTCATAAGAGCATCTCCAATGCACAATGTAAATTAGTGATGTTGTCAAGGAGAGAAGTATGGAAAATATGATTATTTTAATTGATGATGAATGGAAAGATGCACAGAGAAAAAAGAGAGGAATTTGTGAAAAAGATGGGAGATGTAGAAAGAAATTCAAATAATAATAAAATAATAGTGAAAGATGTTAAGTTAGAAGTTAGAATGTAGACGTGGTATGAAAAGTGATGAAGGAAAAGTTGTGCAAAAAACGAGAAAAATGAAGAAAAGTAATTAAAAAATAGAACTAAAAAAATTGTGGGACCTACTTAATTTTTTGTGTTTATCTTTATTTTAAATAGAGATTAAAAATAGACATGAACATTGGAGATGCTCTAAAAAAAGAATATTCGGGGAGCCATAGTTTGTCAAATGCCAACAATCCAACTATTAATAAAAGATGAAGAGTCACGTTAAACAGTGCCAACGTGTCACGTTTATGCTATAAAAAATAAAAGGAAAAAAGAAAAAGAGAGGTTTTTTGAAAACGTATACAATATAAAAGGAAAGTCTTACTAAGATATTTTTGGAAAATGCGTACATTGTAAAAGGAAAGTCTTTAGGAAATGGCAAGTATTAATTACGATTGTTAGCATAAAAGGAAAAAAGATGGGCGTGCGTGGATCATGATTATGGGTTAATTTTTTTTTTTTTTTTGACTGTTGTACTAATTGTACTAATTAGCTTAGATCGAATGGGTATAAAATTGTTGATTGAACTATTGATAGTAAACGCGAAGAGGAAAATGTGAACAATTTAATATACTTTACTAATAGAAAACGCTAATCTATTGTACTAATTAGTATAGAGATCTCATTTCACGGTGCAATTACAAATCTTTTCTTAAATAAAAAGTAAAAAAACTAAAGCACATGTGAATAGGAAAAAATCAATGACAAATATTTTGTTATTGTATAAAATCATCAATTACGATAATTGATATGATAATTTTTTCTTAGAAAATAATGGTTCATGTCAAAATTTGTAAAATATTATTGAAATTTATAATATTATATATACTTTGTTCTGTTTGTTTTGCATTAATATTGGTTTATATAAACAAACCATCTTAATCGTCTCATGCATCATACGAGGGCAATAATAGTTATGTTAATATTTATGTCAATGAAATATGTTGCTACGTAAATTATAATACATAAAAGAGTAATTTTAGCAAAATATATTTAAGTCAATGTTTGACCATTTAATTGGATGATAATATTTTTAAGTCAATGAAATATGTTGCTGAGTGAATATGTTGTTTGACCATCACTCGGTGCAATAAGGTCACATTCTTCATCACTCAGTGTAGTAAAGGTCACATTGACTGTGAAGCCAAAAAATGTGAATTTCAAATAGTATTTCATTCGAATTACTACTTCCTATAAAATATTCGCTAATTATTTTCACAATGTAAATATTCAGCACACCACATTCCAATTACTATGTCAAATTATTTATTTATCCATGATATTTTCAAATAATGTACAACACAAATGACATAAAAAGTTAAATAGTGCTTTTAATTTCAAACAACGCTAGCAAAATATTACATACACTACTAGAAACAAGACCTTTATGGGGCGACCCTACCGCTCCTGTAACCTCGTGGCCGCAGAGCAATAGTAGTAATATATTCTATAGGCACAAAACTATAGGGTGTCACACCTAAAAGTCTAGTTTTTTGTAGGGATACAAACTAATACTTATGTATAAAGTAAGTTAATTATTAAAAATTAATTTAAAAGTGTAATAAAATTTTGAGGACATAATGGTTGTTATAAATAACGTTGAAGACCTTTATATGCAATTAAAATATGGTGTACATAACGCATTTTTTTATTGTTTTTAGTGTAGATATAATTAGTCTAAAGTGATTATGTGAATGAGTTTAATTTAGAGTAAATTATGTGAATGGTCTCTAGCCTTTTTATTTCATTCGTGCTTTGGTCCTCGAATAGTTGAATTTGGATCACTGAGCCCTCAACCTTTAAAAATTGGAGTCATTGGTCCAAAAGCCACTATGCTATTACTTTATTAGTCACCCTTATTTATTATTGTATTTAATAAAAAAAGTAATTTGGTAAATTAATATCTATTTTACCGACTTTATTAATAAATAAATATTTCTTTCTTATTTTGCAATTGAGACTTTGATATAAAAATTGCATTCAAGTCCTTGACTCATCAAAATTTCAACAAAAAAAAAACCATGTCTGTGCAAGTCCCTCGATTATTAGTCCTCAATTTTTTAAAATTGTATATTTTTTGGTTTAACTTTCTACATAGTCATAATTTAAAAAATTTCATTGTAATTTTAATAATTAGCACATTTTTACACTAGTATTAAGACCTTTTAAAAATTCACTTTATGTATTAAATGTACACACATTTTAATTTCTACAGATTATCAAAATTAATGTTGTTATTATATCTCTATAAATTTGTAGTTTAATACTGTTGTGAAAATAAAAAATAAATTTGTAGTTTGACACAGGTCTTAGCTGATATAAAGTGGCAGGTGGGTTCTTGGAAGATGGCTTGGAAAGTGAATGCTGGTATTGATTGCTATGGTGGTGGGTGCCTGGGTGGCGTATAATCACATATTCTTGAAAAGCAAGGAGACATCCTATGGTTTTCTTACAAAAAGTATATGTTACGATCTGTTCTCTGAGCTTCAAGTTGAGATTGGAATGAATTGTGCTTTAAATGATTTAATGATATATTCTGATATAATATATTTAGCTTGCAATGTACCATAAAAAAAAAAAAGTATAAGTTGAGATAAGATAAAATGTAAAATTTTAAATTATAAACTTTGATCAGTTTGATACATTTTAAATTTTACCGAATAAACCCTAAATGGAACAAAGTTTACATCCAGGCCGACGAGATACCAAACAAACTCTTAAATTTTATTTCACTTATAATGATATTCAAAATAAGCAAGCAAATTGCCTATTTACTTGTGCTGAGAGTGTCTCGTGATTGTGCCGTGTTTTAGGATTGTCTTCGTGATTTTGGGGCTGATAACCGTGACTTGTATGAATATTTTATTTTGCAGCATTTTATTTTATTTTATTTTTAATAATTACATTAGGGTCACGGTTATAAACCGGACAACGCTACACGCTAATTGTCACGTTTTACAACCGTGACAATCAGCGTGTAAATGAGTCATGGTCTTAGAAATCTCTTATATAACAATTCTCTTGTTTTGGTGTAGTGATCAAGGAATGTGAGTATTTTTCTCTTATTCAAGATCCACTGTCTTATTTTATGTTTTATAAGTTGTTCTTCTTTAATTAAAATAATTCGTATCACTAATTTTTATTCAGTAAAATGTATTAATATGGTTATATAAGTAACTCTAATTGAATGAAACAATCAAATAAACATGAAATGACAATAGATCTAGACTCAGCTCGTTGTGCTCTAGGTGCAAAGCAGAGACGGTGGAGGGAAGGGAAGGGGACTACGCTTTTTAATTAACCCCCATCCAAATTCAACGTTTGTGTTTGTTTTTTAATTCCCCCTCTTTTTTGGCTCTTAGTCCAATTATTATTCTTTATCCTGTATATCTCGTTGAGCTTTGGACCAATTTAACTTGTATATTGCAAAATATTTGTGAATATACAACTGCAACTTTATTACAATTTTCCGTGTCAATTTATGGGTATACATATGTTTTTATGTTTTTTCGTTCTTTTGCGTAAAGGTCAAGAAAATTTATACTATTTGAACAACTCGGCATGATGCATAAGCGCGTGTAAGTATCCGTGTAAAAATGGATTTTTATGGATTTTGATGTGATATAAGAGAGAGAATAAGTGGAGTTGAATGATGGAGATTTGTGTAGTACCAGTAGATCCCACGAGATATGTGAATATGAAATATGAGAGAGAATGAGTGAAGTTGAAAAGAATATATAAAAATATATAAAAATTTGTAAAAACTTATAGGCTAATGGGTGCTTCTTATTTAGTTTTGCAATAAAATTATTTCTGAGGAACGATACAATCTTGGATTAGTTACGCCGTTTGATTGTAAGAATTTGAAACAGAATTAATCTTCTATTGGAACTAAGAAAAGAGACGTGTCGTATTTCAAAACAAGAATCTAGTTATAGATTTATAGAGCATCTGACCATACAATATCCATAAGTAATGTAATTTCATCAGAGCCGGTTTTTGCTTGAGGCGAGTGAGACTATCGCCTCAGGCACAAAATCAGAGGGGGCGACTTTTTTCTCTTTTTTCATACATAAAAATGAATTATATATATGTAAACGACACAACTATAGTGATGTCAAATGAGTGGTGCAGCGGTTAGCTTGCATGTTTTTGTTGTAATCATACTCCAGCCAAGTTCGAATCGTAATCTTGCATTTTTTACTTATTATTTTCTTTCTTTAAAATTTGGTAAAAGTATTCCTTCAAAAAAATATTTTCTACAACTATATTAACTCTCTAATATTTCAACTCATATCAAAAGTTTGTAATACCTACGAATAAAATTGACAATACCTCCTTTAGTTTTACGCATAGTTAATTTCAAACATTCTTAAATTTCATATTATCAAATAATAATAATAATAATAATAATAATCTTCTAAACAACCGAATATTGTTACTTTGGAACAAAAATAAATTATAATAATCTTTATTTTTTCTATTATTATTATATTTTTAGTTAACTATTAATTTTTGTAAAGCACTTACAAATTTTAATAATCATTACATGGGGGCGCATTTTATGATGTTTTGCCCCAGGCCCCGAAAATCACAGGACTGGCACTGAATTTCATCGCGTAAAAAGTATTCATCTCTCCAAGCCCTAACACAACATACCGATAAAAATAAATTGTATACGTTAACATCTACATAACTACATAAGGAAAAAACTAAATCGAATTAGATAGGCTTATTTAACGGTGGGACTTTATAAAACAAAGCTATTGAAATACTGTGATAGATAATGTGAAAGTTGACGTACATGAAGCATTTCAGTAAGTTTGTATTTTGATTTTTTATTATATATAAAATTAATACATCAACGTCTTTTGTCCCTGGTAAATTTCTAAAGTTCTGTAGTTAAGTGTCTAGTTTGTATAGTCTCACCAAGATTAATTACAATATCAATAATAGTATTTATGGCCTGATCTGAAGAAATAAAACTATGTTTATGGTCTTTCTCAAAATTACAACGTAATTTAAGAGTGTCGAAAATAATGACAGGTCTTTGCGATTGAATACGTAATTCTAATCCTAACCATCTAATTTTTTTTTGACTACCTGGAAAGCGGGATGAGCCGACTTCGTACCAGGGACAATATCGTGGTGCCAATGGAACCGTAATCATTGGCAAAGTTGATATGTTCTTTCTTTTTTTTTTTTTTTTTAACGGATTTAATGGTGGCATGTGCGTATCTTTAAAACGATTTAATCAATTAATTAATGACATAAAAATGATTCATAAATTACGTTGCTTTCAGACATAGAAAATTGATTTCATAAATTGGAAGTTTCCTTTTTTTTTTCTTTTTTTTCCCCCACGAAAAATAAATACTAATAGAATGTAAATTTCCATTGCAATTTATAAGACGCGTTATTCAAGTCTTTGCCTTGTCTTGGTCTTGGTCTTGGTCTTGGTCTTGCCTTTTGTTTCCACATTTCATTTAGTCACTCGTTCAGACCCCAAGTCAACCAATCAGTTAAGTAATTTCCGTACATAAAAAAAATGTCACCGCCGTTTCATGTACGACTGTAACACTTTTTTTTGTTGAAAAAATGTACGGCTGTAACTCTTATCACTTTGTTTTTTATAAGAAAATACTATTGGTGTAATAAAATTATACAAGATATACATATCACCTATTTGATCATTATTGATATAAAAATGATATGATTTGTAGAAAAATAGAATTATGTCAATTATTTTATATTTTTTATTAACGTTTTTTTTTATTTTTCAACCACACATATAATAGCAAATTTAATCTCATCAAATTTGATTTGAATAGAACAATTCAAAATATTACGTGTGCTCTTTATGCATTTCAAGTTTTAACTACAAGTTTTAATTTTAATTTTAATTTTATTTTATATTTTATATTTTTGGGAGTGATAAGAAAAAGAAATCAATTGTATATTTTTCGCATCTTTTGATAATTTTACTGTTTTATTTATTTTCAAAAAAATGCATTATCAGAAATATAAAATTAGTGGAATTCACGTCAGAATAGATCAAAGAACAAAATTTCAAGAAATTTCTTACCCACTAAAAGATACTTTTAGGGATGGGTGGGACGTATCAAAACGTCAATATTACCATATTGTGTTGAAGCCAAACACCAAGAGTCAATCTCCATATTATAAAACTTGAATTGCCAAGTAGGCACTTTACTACATTGGCAGTGCCTAGCTGGCACGCAGTTTGTTTTAATAAAAAAAAAAAAAGGTAACTAAACAAATTTGTAATTAAACTAATTGCCCATTTCTTTTTTTTTTTTAACTTAATTCCAAAATTAAACATCCATTATTATAATATAAATTGTGCATATTTCATGTTGTGATTAGTTATAAATATAAAAAATTAAAAAAATTGAAGATTTTTCTATTTTTATGGCATGCATCTATTCAAAAAGGAAATTTCAATTGTTCAATAGAAATAATTTTTGCATTAAACAAAGTGATTTCCTTAATTTAATTTAATTTTAAAATAAAACGTGTTTAAAATATATTAACTCTGTAGATTTTGTACTACTATTAGTTAAAGAAAGGAGAAAATTCAGGAGATGATACATGTTCTTCATTAAAAGAATAATTCACCGGCGATCTAAAACGAATATACTACAATTGTATTGATTAGATGAATGCCGCCTAATAAAATTAAACATTCATCAGAAAAAAGATATTGTAAAAACAAAAAATATTGAGTTGAATCGAAAAAGAAATTTTGAATATAATTAATGACGCCAATCTGGCTCGATCGAGTGCCAATTGTAAAACTGCGTTGCAAATATAAACACAATTAGCTGTTTAGATGCCATACCAAGTTGCCAACAATAAACAAAAAAGTATTTTAACATCAATTCATAAAATATCCAAAGATCGAAAGCAATGACTACCTCGCTTAGCAACTTGAACCAGGCCGATGATGGAAAATTTGAATTTGGGGAACTATATCTTAAAGTAATTTCCTTTTCTAATTTGATTCCATAGGTCACACCTGATTTTACATATGACTAATGGAACATGTTTTGCTCATTGATTGTGTTTGTTATTAAACAAAAACATAAAACTCAACAGACATCATCAATTAAGTAAGATGAAATCAGGTATTCGCATTTTTTATTTAATTCAACCTGAATTAATGTGGTACAGAATCAATTCAATATTCATGAAATTTATAAATATATGTATAAGCCAACTATAAGATCATTGTTAGTCATATTTGAAATAAGTTTGAACAATTATGTATAACTTGTAAGACGTGTTATATAGGTTGCATTTTTTTGTTCAGATAAGTATATTGTATAAATTATGTTCCCAAATATTATGTTCTTACTTGAAATTATCACACGACAATTAATATTACATTTTTTTCTTACAAGATAATATTTCACATTAAAATTTATAAACCATTATTAAAATCTATAATATTATATATATTTTCGTTATTATTGTTATATGTTCATAATTATGTATTTTATTATTCTATAATAGTATTTTATGTAAATATATTATTTTAATCATCTCATGCATCGAGCGGGGGGGTAAATACTAGTCATTTAAATTACGAATAAACACCCTAATAGAAAATAAACAAATAAAAAATTAGTTTTAATAATTGCCCTAGCTACTCACGGTCGCCTATTCACAGTGAATAAAAATATCTTGACTTCTTGAGTACAATCTTATGTCCAGGTGCGTTAGAGCATCTCCAATGGCGGTGTGGATGTGTAGATGACGTGGAGGAAAGAGATAGAGAGAAGATGATTATTTTAATAGAAAATAAATAGAAGGTTGTATAGAGGAAAAAAAGAGGGAAAAGTGAAAAGTATAAGAGATGTAGAAAGAAATTAAAAAATAATAAAATAATAGTGGAAGATGTATATATGGATGTTGGTTTTAGATATGGCACGTGATACGATCAAGAAAAATTGAGGAAAAAGTGGGATAAATGGGATAAAAATGATTTTTAAAAATTGAAAATGATGTGTAAAAGGAAAAAACGTGGGATCCCCAAAAAATATGTGTCACTCTCTCTCCTAACCTTAATATTGTTGCCACACCATGCATTGGAGATGCTCAGCGGAGTGATATGGAGAAAATTTTATTCTCAATCAACAGTTCACATCTCAAGACTCACCGATTTCCACAAACTAGACATAACATCGATTTTGTACAAAGTTTTCTCTCTTGACAAACTAGAATTCAAATCAAATAAACTAATCGTGCGTCCTACGAAATTCAAAACTATTTTAAAATTAAACTATTTTTTCAACTTTTATTTTTAACTACTAATTTGACAATTATTTTTTATTTTTTATTTTTTGTACTACTTTCATTCACTTTCAACCACATATTTTAAGCGCTTGCAAACTTAAATCATATTTAATCCATATGACATATATATCCTAAGATACGGAAAAAAATTGGAAAACAAATTAAATATTTGTTATGTTTATTATCAGTAGGTTTAGTATTCAAACAAACACTTTAAAAATGAATTGATGGAATATATATGTGGTACAATTTCATATTGTTACTAATTACATCCTCTGTAAGACCAATAATCTCACAAACTTCACATAATTTATTTAAGAAGCCTCCGTTTGCTTAAATATTTTTTTTGACTAAACAAGTATAATTTTTACTATTTATCAAAGTCAAACATTAATATTAACCATGTATCTCACATCAATAGTCAGTTTTACCCACATATTTCATAACCTTATCCCAATTTAACTTAAACATTTACATTTTTAGCAAAATGTTGGATATCTTGTGTTTTCATATAACAATGATAAACTATTATGCTATATTACGTCATGGTAGAACATTCAACACGGGAATTCCAACGATGCTTCTTCTTTAATTTTCTATATAAAGGGTCAAATGTAGTCCTCCTTACTCACAGCAAAAATCATAAGTAAAAGAAACAAACAATTTAGAGTTAAAGTGCTCGAAAATGGTGGGAAAATTGGTTCTGATGCTAACTTTGATCATGGTGGTCGGTGGTGGTTGGCTTTTTCCGATAGCCAATGGGGTAACTCCAGGTGAATGTAAGGACGAGAAAAATAATTTAGTTCACAGTTGTAGACCGGTTATTTTTGGACGAAATCCATCGTCTGCTTGTTGTAATAACGTAAGAGCTGCTCATATCGAATGTGTGTGTCCTTATCTCGGCCCTAAAGCAGCAGCAGTAATCAGAGGTATCGGGGTACCAAAAGTTGTGAGATTAATCGAAGGGTGTGGAAGATCTGTTCCTCGCAATTACAAGTGTGGAAGTAAGTTTTTAAATATCTCTCATTGGGTTCAGATATGTTGTTTCATTGCCTTTGTCATCAGTTCTATAGCTGATCCAATCAAACTAAACAACATGGTCACGTATGTATGTCATTTTGATTGAATATGACAGTCAAAGAAATAAAAAAATGAGAAAAGAAATCCAGATTTATTTCTAATCTCATAGTCTAAGTGATCAGGTTGACCTGGAATATCAAAACTCGACATTTTAAGAAAATTAATTTTATTTTTTTTTAATGCAACTCATTTTTAACTGAAAATATATTTATTGGTTGCAGGTATTACAACTCCACCATGAAGTGTTTCAAGAAACCAAGATCTTTATATATTAATTAACGTATTAAATACTACAATATGGTATCGCTCGTATTCTAGTGTCCTAAAATAAGTTGAGCTCCCTTGGGTATAGCTTATTACTACGTTGTTTGGGGTGGGGTGTATGTAACCTTGTTTATAGACTTGGTTTCCACTTGTGTTTAATTTGGGATATTCATAACATAATGAATAAAATATACTCGTTGTCGCTAAATAAATATCCCCTTAATTGTTTGAGTTCATTGATTTCTTATCTTTGGGAATTATATTTGAAATGGAACGAACTGTTGCCTTACAATAAACGGGAGTTGCCATTCCGTTTGGTGACCACCAATGGGATGCACTTTTCTTCAGCTTGTTGCTCTATGTACAAGTCTAGGGGCATTGCAAAGTGTTATAGGATCAAGTTTTGGGGATTTTTTTTTTTTTGAGAGGTGTGATGATTGGTTGGTGACTACTCAATATACAACAATATGAGCCTCGACTAAAACTCAGTTTCTTTGCTGTCGGTGAAGAAGAAAATAGAGTTCTTCCAAATTTAACTTTCGGTCATTGATGCTTCATTTCAATTCCTTATTATTTTTCTTTAGATTAATTTTTGTAATACGCTATCCTGCAAGATTAATACTTCAACATGAATTTATAAAGCAATACCATTCATCAAAATTGTAGTTGAATAATCATTTCATTGTGAAAAAATATTTAAAATAATCAGACATCACATATAAATTTTGTTGACTAGTTGACCAAACCGTTCTTAAGTTTGTCGAGTAATCCAAATATCCCAATGTTTTAAATTTTCATTTATATCTTGATCTGATCAATTTTATTGTACTATTATTCTAAAATAATTAAAAATTTTGTATTTTATGTTTTCCCAAAAATCATATGAAAATTCTTTAAAAAAAGATAATATGAAAATTATTGAAATATTTTTTTTAATAACCATGTATTAATCTTAATTTTAGTTAGACATAATACGATATGAAAAGTTGAATAATTGGCAAACATAATTAAAATATTTAATGAAATTAATTATCTTAATCGAATCATAATTCATGATCTCAATTTCAATCTTAACACACAGAAAATCGCTCATTCCAAAGTCCACAATATTCAAAAAAATTGAAAACATTTTCTACTTTTGTCAGAACCATCATTCCATCAATGTCATTTCCGATTTGTTTCGTGCCTGTATTTAGACACAATTTAGTGTTAGCTGCTGCAACCACTTTGTGTTAAATAAACTGTAACTTCAACCTCCGTATCTTGAGAAGCGGATGCTCAGAAATCTTTAAGCACCTACAGCGAAGAAGAAAAATCTACTTGTTGGTGATATTATAAAAATAATACAAAACATCGCAAAAGAAATGGATAAATAACCGTAACCCATTAGGTTGAGATACGGATATCTCGCTAGCTCTCTTTAAAAAGATTCGAATCCTTTGCGGTGTTGGAAGTAACAGAAAATATGTGAATTGTCCTCTCCAGGGTATATACAACAACCCAATTTGAAACGTTGTGTAATTCACCCCTTCTTTCCACTAAAAAAATAGCCCAAAGCTCCCACTCCAAGAACACCTTTCTTTTTGCCTTAATTAACTCATCACACTTGCTCTCTTATTTTGGCATGAGCCGATGGCTCCCTGTTTATGGGGATCAAGAGTCCCCAACGTTAACTAAAGCCATAAATGAAGTTCAAAATTGGTCTCATAAATTCCCACATTTACAATGAGAAACGGATTTGGCTTAATTAATTTGCAAACTGATGGATTAATATTTATGTTACACTGATCTCATGACTATATGCATGATATAAAACCACTAAATTAATATGATTTTTATTTTTCATTTCATTTTTATTATAAATAATAATAATCACTATCACTTCACTACTATATAAAATGTGAAATGGATGCGAAACATTATATTCACATTTCCATACCACCCTCACATATTATTGATAATTTGCCCTTTGTGTCATTTAATTAATTTTCTATTTAATTAAGCCATTTCATATATGAACCTGCATGCACAATAGAAAAGCTTTATTTATTTATTTTTTTATTGTGATCATTGTAATCTCTCTCTCTCTCTCTCTCTCTCTCTCATGTCCAATTCATAGAGGTAATAACAATTTTCTATGTAATAAATTCCAAATAGTAAAAGGTTTAATACACCTTTTTTTTAAGAATTAATATTTAATTAAACTTAAATCTCCCATATATAATCCGTTTCATAAAGAATGATAACCATTTCCCATGTACTAAATTCCAAATAAAAGATTTAATTCAGCTTCTTCTCCTTCTTTTTTTCTTTTTCTTTTTTTAGAATTAAGATTTAATTAAAATTAAATGGTATTTTTACATCATTAATTAGTAATCAGTAAGGAGGAATGAGTGTAAAACATTCGATTGTTCATTTTACCCATATACTTTTTTATTTGTGAAAAATATTCTGTTCAATATCAATTGTGAGAGCTATTAAATATTTTTAATGAGTGTGATAAAGTATCATAGGATTCTATTTTCATTTGATTCTTTGATTATAATGCATGGAATGATTTTTTAGGCCAAAGAAAATATTTATAAGAAAATATTTATGTGTACTCAATATATATATATATATATATATATATCTATATGTATGTATGTAACAATTTCAATTAAATTCTTATTTCAAAATTGATTCTTTTTATTTCTTTCTTGCACATTTAACCACTTAAACTTAATTTATATTAATAATAAAAAAAATTAAAATATGTTCCATATCACGTGCAACGCACGTGTTATGTACTAGTATTAAAAATGTCACAACACTACTTTAAAGAAATTGTGTTAAACACTGGTCTTGAGTAGTTATGGCAATGGATTGGGTTCGGATCGGATCGACCTAATCCAAATCCAAATTTTTCGGATCAGATTCGGATTGGGTTGGATCAATGGATAGGATCGGATCGAATCAAGAAAAAAAATTCAAATACGATCCATATTGGTAGAACTTTTTTTTCAAAATTTTAAACATTAATTGCCTAATTAAACATCCAAAAATCCAAAACTCATAATTTAAGCGTTAAGGCGATCCAAAATAATAAAAAGAAATAAATAGATAAATAACAAACAAACACATTATTTTTCATCTTCATAAGTTCGTATTCATGACTTTAAAAAAAACTTCGTCTTCCTGGAATTAGAAATAAAAAATAAAAGTGCTCATGGCTGAACCAGAGGTGCCTTCATGCAATAAGAAATTAAGGAATAAATATTGTATTAAATATTATCAAATTATTGTAATAGACATATTAATGTAACAAAAACTAAACTTATCATTCACTCATCAAATTCCTCATCTTTAAACCTAGTGAAAGTATATTTTATTAAATAAAAATCAATTCGATTCAGATCTGATTGGATCGAATCAAGTATGATCGAATCCCAATCCAAATCCGTCTTGGATTGACTGATCCACGGATCGGTAAAAAATCGTTCCATTCAGATCGGATATCCATCAAATTTAGATATGATTAGATTGTTTTGCCATCACTAGTTTTGAGAAGCAAATGCTCAATCAATGCTAATTAATTTAACAATGGTAAACCAATAACGTCCAATAGAGGATAATAGTAGATACGTTGAAGTTCATAAAAATGGCGGGAATATACCAAAATAGAAACGGCGAAGGATTCCATACAACAATCGAGAGACCTCAAAAACTCCTCAATTATGGCATTTCCTGTCTTCGCATTCCCAAATCTTCTTTCACTTATTATTTTTATTTTCTAGTATTAAATAATATTTAATTGACATTCATCATCATTTTCAGGGTTGAACAAGTATAGATCTAACCCCTGAAATCATCCCCATTTCAGTTATGCATTCTATATTCTATTGCAGGAACTTGACAACTCCAGTGCTCCCCAACAAATGCTTGAAGTCTATAAAGTTGCAGAGGTTAGATTCTTCATATGCTTTCGGACAACATTTCACACTTAAATTAGCACTGAAATCGTAAGCAACTATATTAAACATTTTTTCGATTGAACGTAAAAGTGTGTAGTTGAATGTCTAATCATTAAGGATAATAACTTATCGTAAGTATTCCACACCTAGGTTCTTCAATGAATTTCACAATCGCTTAGGTACTAGTTTTAGACAATCATTGCCCTGGCACGTAATTCAAGTATATGTTCATAATGCAGTTCAAGTTGATAACTCATAGGCAAAAAGCTAATAGTAACACATGTTTTATGTTGATATGACTCTGCATGAATTAGTTTCCACGGCAACCAAGTGGCAGTGAGTGTGACTATTACGTGATGAAATTCATGTTATATATTGTCCACTATCATAGCCGGGCTGAGTCGTTGCTTGAGGTTTGTTACAATTATTTTGCATTGTTTGCATTGCGTTGCAATTCATTGTAGTTATAGGCATTGATACACTCACATCGTTGTCGCGGGTCAATTTCTTGCCATTTCAGTATTCTAGAGATGAAATCGATCAGGTTAGGAATTTATGGGTGGGTTACTTGTTGAAATTGTATGCTCGGTTGTAGTTTCTTGTGTTTGAGTAATTGTTACTTAATGGATGGCTTTATGTAATTAGCAAAGGATTGAGTGTTGATTGTTAGATATAGCTTACGGTTCATGATTTGGTGCTATAAATTATGCCAATTGTCTTGTTCTTCGACTTGAATTCATGGCTTTTGTAGTGCATTCATCGCTATTGGTCTTTGCTTTTAGTTGTCATGTTCTTGAATTACATATTGATTATTGGATCAGATGGGATGTTTTGAATTCTTGGATGTATTGAATTGCGGTTCGTTGGTCATGTTTTCTAGTTTGTCGGTGAATTTTTGGATGTATTGAATTGTATTTCGTTGGATGTATTGAAATCCACTTCGTTGGTGAAGCTTTTAACTTGTAAGTGCCCTTCTATAAAGTGCATGCGGTAACAGGTGATAGTACTTGCTGGTCTAGTGACTGCTTCTGAAAGTCAATAGAATTATAGGTCGGCTACAAATAATTAATACCGTAAAAAAAAACTATAGGCAGCGGTTACCAAAACTGCCGCCTATAGAATTTTTACAAATTCATTTTAAGCGGTGGTCCAGTGATCGCCGTTGCTGGAAGTCAATAAAAATAAAAATAAAAAATCATTTTTAGAATAAGCGGCGGTCATGTGACTACTGTATATGCTCAATAAATTTTTTCTTATAAAATCGTATACATAGTAAGCGACGGTCAAAATGACCGCCATTTATCGTATAATATATCCATGCTACAGGTGGTTGTAAAAGGAACCGTCCTTTAAAGTACAACCCTTTAAATGACTTCCTGATATACAACGCCTTATAACCGCCTTATATTCCCCATTTTGACCACTGCAAAAACCATAACTTCTACTAGTAAGTTAAAGCATAAAATCATACTCTCCACAAAACCGCCGAGTACCTTGACTCCAAGAATGGCAAGGATTGAGAAACTTCTTCACAAGTAGTGAATTCCGAAGATGACCTAGCTGAAACCAAAACCGATGACAAGGTAAAAAAAACCGATAAAGAAAGAATAAAAGAGGCCTTTACTTTAACCTTTCTATAGCTATTTTGATTTGAGCTTTGTGTTCTTTGTTTTCATCATAAACATTAGACTGATAATGATCTAGATGACGAAGACAATGACGGCTCTCAACAAAAATCAACGGCCCACTGTACAGGCGTATGGTTGCAATTCATGTTGGGAAGCCATAGCGTAGCTTAAGGCATTTGCTAAGAACTGGAGTCGATGGAGTGAACAATTACTTGAAAAAGCTGCAGCATCTTATGGAACGGATGTTGTGAGATAGTTTTTAGTTCCACAAGTATATCATCATTACACTGGGAAATCAATTCGAGTACGTGTTATATATGATAGGCCAATTCTTGTATTTTCAAGACGTACGCCATCAACCATGCATATTTTACCTTCGATTTTCTGTATCACTAGGTTCACACAGATGAATATTCTAAGAGTTTTGGCGAAGGGAACACGAGTAACTTCTACAAATTTTAAGCCAATTACTAGGTCTGGGTGGATGCATGGTGCCCAGTTGGTTTCCTTTAATATAATATGCAGGTTAGTTTACAAATCTTGGCATTTCTTTTACCATCGACTCCTTAAAAGATTTTGGGTGTAATCTGATGTCCGTATCGTTTCTTAGGAATGTTCACACACCATCGATGGCATTTTCGGGGTCAAATCGACCCCCTCTTTTGAAATCCGGGATCAGATTTGGAATCAGCTCGGCGATGGGGAGTTTCAGGAATTTCCTAAATTTTTTCTCGCTACACCGTGGCCGCCGTGGCCACCGGTCAAAGTTTTAGCACTATTTTTGGCCTCCTGGAACTCCCCATCGCCGAGCTAATTTCAGATCTGGTCCCGAATTTTAAAACGGGGGTCTATTCGACCCAGAAAATGCCATCGATGGTGCCGTAACTACGGCACCATCGATGGTTTTTGAACATTTCCGTTTCATTTCTTCGCTAATCTTTTATTTGCATTACAAGGTTCAATCTCTACATGTCTCTCTCATTTCTTAAGCCTGTATTCATATTGAATTGTTATATTATATTATATTATATTCTAATCGAATAGGGCTATGGGAAATATCCGTGGATGATGCACGGAATGTTTAGATCCAACGGAACTATTCTTACAAAAATAGTTCTTTTCGTAAATATGTTCTCCCTCAATCAGATCAGGAGAAGACTTCATCCTACCAAATTTTGGCAATACTTCCAACTTCTTCTCCACTGCTTATATAATTTGGCCCTTGAAACCACTATATTCCAGGAACTCCTAACTTGGGTTGTATTTAGGTTCTTCCTCGATATCATTATGCTGTAGATAAAAGACCTGTATGATATTGATAGGTTCTATGCTCTCAACATTTAAAACTTGCCATTGTACAAACTCATATTTCCATGCAGGGTATCAAGTCTCGGCATAAAAATTAGTTTTAGTTTTTCAAAGATGCTAAATTGTTTTTTTCTATGTAAGATATGCATGGTGGATGAAAATTTGTATACAAGTCTTATAATTAAGATGCTTACGGTCACAATAGGAATATTGTTCAAGACACCACATTCCAATTATTTTAAAAGTTCTCAATGTTTACTTCTTGATGTAATTACATTTTTAACTTTTCTCCATTCTATTATTACTTTTAATCATTCACTAATTATCAATTTTTTCTATATAAAGGGTGATAGGATTGAATTTTTTATGATTTTTTATGGATTTTTATGTGAAAGAGGAGAGACAATGAGTGGAGTTAAATGATGGATATTTTGTAATATATATAGATCCCACGAGATATGTGGATGTGATTGATTTGAGTAAATAAAAAATAGATAAAAATGGATTAAAAAGTTGTAAAAATGGTACGCTATCACATGCATAATTTATTTAGAAGTCAAATTATTTATTTATCCACAATATTTTTTAATAATGTACAATACAAAAGATGAAAAAAATTAAATATTTCTTTTAAATTGAAACAACGCTAAACATTATTTTTAGTTTTTTAAAGATGCTAAATTGTTTTTTTCTATGTAAGATATGCATAGTGGATGAAAATTTGTATACAGGTCTTATAAGATGCTTACAATCACAATAGGAATATTGTCCAACCCCCCCACATTCCAATTATTTTAAAGGTTCTTAATGTTTACTTCTTGATGTAATTGCATCTTCACTTTTCTCCATTCAATTATTACTTTTAATCATTCACTAATTATAAATTTTGTGTATATAAAGGGTAATAGGATTGATTTTTTTAATGATTTTTTTATGGATGTTTATGTGAAAGAAGAGAGAGAGAGAATGAGTGGAGTTAAATGGTGGAGATTTGTGTAATACATTTAGATCCCACGAGATATTTGGACGTGATTGATTTGGGTAAATAAAAAATAGATAAAAATGGATTAAAAAGTTGTAAAAATGGTACGCTATCACATGAATAATTAATTTTTGTCTAAAAATTTTATTTATTTAGACGTCAAATTATTTATTTATCCACGATATTTTTTAATAATATACAGTACAAAAGACATAAAAACTTAAATATTGCTTTTAATTTGAAACAATGCTAAAAACTTAAATATTTAATTTTTTAATTTCAAACAACGCTGGCACAATATTTAAATACACTACCAAAAACAAAACTTTTAGCGTCGAGTCTGTTGCTCCTGTAACCTCATGGCTATAAAGCAATAGCAACAACATACTCTTCAGGCATGAAGCTACAGAGGCAGTAGACCATAGCTAAAAGTCTAGTTTTTTGTACTCATATAAACTAATATTTACGTATAAAGCAAGTTAATTATTGAAAATTAATTGAAAAATGTAATAAACTTTTGAGGAGAAAATGGTTGTGATAAACAAAGTTGAAGACCTTTTTATGAAATTAAAATATAGTGTACATAACATATTTTTTAGTGTTTTTAGTGTAGATATAATTAGCCTAAAATGATTCAGTGAATGAGTTTAATTTAGAGTAAATTATGCAAACGGTATCCAACCTTTTATTTCATTTGTGCTTTGGTCCTCGAACATTTAAATTTGGATCACTGAGGCCTCAATCATTCAAAATTGGCGTCATTGGTCGAAAAGCCACTATTCTATTACTTTTCCTATTAGTCACCCTTATTTGTTTTTTTAATTAATAAAAAAAGTGATTTGGTACATTAAGGGTGTGTTTGATTGCACATGGTGGAAAAGAAAATATTTTCCCACTTTCATGGAAAAATTTTTCTTGGGGGGGAGATGGATTTTCTTTTCCATGGAAAATGGCCAAAACATGCTTTGAACTATTGTACCTAGAAAATATTTGCCATGGAAAATTTGTCAATCAAACAACCAAGTGAGAAAATTTTTTCCATGATGGGATATTTTCCATGGAAAATGGTGTCAATCAAACACACCCTAATATCTATTTTTCCAACTTTATTAATAAATAAATATTTCATTCTTATTTTTCAATTTAGACTTTGATGTAAAAATTGCATTCAAGTCCTTGACTCATCAAAATTTCAACCCAAAAAAAACCCCCCATGTCTATAAAAGTCCCTCGATTATTAGTCCTCAATTTTTTAAATTGTACATCTTTTAGTTTAACTTTCTACAGAGTCATATCATAGTTAAAAAAAAATTCATTGAAATTTTAATAATTAGCACATTTTTACGCTAATATTAAGACCTTTTAAAAATTCACTTTATGTATTAAATGTACACACAGTCTAATTTCTACAGATTATCAAAAATTAATGTTGTTATTATATCTCTAGCTATAAATTTGTAGTTTAATACTGTTGTCAAAATAAAAAATAAATTTGCAGTTTAACACAGTTCTTAGCTGATATAAAGTGGGGATTTTTTGAAGGTGAGCTCTTGGAGTTCTTTTGTCTATTGTGAGGAATTTTTAAGTCTTGATTTGGCAGCTGAGTTCGTGGAAGATAGTAGGTTGGAAATTGATTACTGGTATTGATTGCTATGGTGGTGGGTGATGTGTAATCATATATTCTTGGAAAAGTAAGGAGACATCATGTTCAAGTAAGTATATTAATTGTAAATTTCTTGCCAGCATCCTGTGCTTTTCTTACAAAAATAGTGCCACGTAACTTGTCTCCCTTCTTCAAAAAAAAAAAAAAAAGAAAAAATCGTCTCCCTTCGCTCCATGAGCTAATCGAGTGTCCACAAATAAAGGCTATCAAAGTACTAAAATTAATAGGAGTTGAAAAATTGTAAGAAACGTGTGATTAAGAAGTATAAGTTGAGGTAAGATAAAATGTAAAATTTTAAATTAAACTTTGATCAGTTTGATATATTTTAAATTTTACGGAATAATAAACCCTAAATGGAACAACGTTTACATCCAGGACGAGGTAGATACCCAACAAACTCTTAAATTTGATTGCACTTAGAGATCTCCAATGGAAAAGCCACTTTCAATGTTTAGGAAGAGATAAATAGAGAGAAGATGATTATTTTAATAAAAGTGGAACAGAAAGGATGATAGAGAAAAATGAGAGGGAAAAATTAAAATAATTAGAGAGATAGGAATAAATTCAAAAATAATAATAAAATAATAGTAGAAAATGTATAGATGGATGCGTGATTTTTGAAAGCACACGAGAAATAATGAAGAAAAAGCATGGAACATGGGTAAACAAGCGATATTTAATTTTAAAAAGTGAAAATTGGAAAAAATATGGGATCCGCACAAATTTATGTGTCTATCTCTCTCTTCCTTTACACATTGAAAGTGGCTTTTGCATTGGAGATGCTCTTATAATGATATCCAGAATAAGCACCTAAATTGCCTAATTAATTATGCTGAGAATGTCTGGTGATTGTGTTGCGTTTTAGGGAACCTCTTCGTGATTTTGTGGCTGATAACCGTGACTTGCGAATGCCTTAGGCCTTGTTTGATTCACAATCTAATTCAAAAAAATTTATCTCTTATCCTTTTTAATCACACATACAATTACTTCATATTTTTAATACATCATCTCTCATTTTTAACCATACAATCTATACGCAATTCGAGTAAATAATATTTGTGGTACAAAGAACAAAGCCTTATTTTGCTGCGTTTTATTTTATTTTATTTTTAATAATTACATTACGGTCACAGTTATATGTTGTGACAACGCTACTCGCTAGATAACAGTGGAACCGTAAATTGTTGGCAAAGTTGATATGTTTTTTTTTTTGGAAACTGATTTAATGGTGGTTTCATGTGCGCGTGTTTAAAACGATGTAATCAATTAATTAATGACATAAAAATGATTCATAAATTACGTTGCTTTCAGACATAGAAAATTGCTTTCATAAATTGGAAGTTTCCTTTTTTTTTTTTCCACCAAAAATAAATATACTAATAGAATGTCAATCTCCATTGGAATTTATAAAAGAGGCATTATTCAAGTCCTTGCTCATTTGCTGTGTCGTCTTGGTCTTGGTCTTTCCTTTTGTTTTCGCATTTCATTTATTAGTCCCTCATTCAGACCCCAAGTCAACCAATCAGTTAATTAATTTCCGTACATAAAAAATTGCGATCGCCGTTTCATGTACGGCTGTAACTCTTATCACTTTTGCTTTATGAGAAAATACTATTGGTGTAACAAAATTGTACAAGACACACATATCACCTATTTGATAATTATTGATATAAAAATGATATGGTTTATAGAAAAATAGAATTATGTCAATTATTTTATATTTTTATTATTATTTTTTTAATTTTTCAACCATACATATGATATCAAATTTAATCTCATCAAATTTGATTTGAATAGAACAAGTCAAAATATTACGTGTGCTCTTTATGTAGTTCAAGTTTCAGCGACAAGTTTTAATTTTAATTTTAATTTTATTTTATATTTTTGGGAGTGATAAAAAAAAGAAATCAATTGTATATTTTTCGCATCTTTTGATAATTTTATTGTCTATTTACTGAAAGCGCACAAGGTGGTTACAATTTCGTTCACAAAATTTTTCTTTATTTAAAAAACAAAAACACACATTACCAGAAATATAAAATTAGTGTAATTCACGGCAGAATAGATCAAAGAACAACATTCCTTACCCACTAAAACATACTTTTAGGGATGGGATGGGATGGGATGAGATGGGATAAGCCAAAACGTCAATATTACCATATTGTGTTGAAACCAAACACCAAGTGTCAATCTCTATATTATAAAATTTGAATTGCCAAATGGTGGTAGTGCCTGGCTGACATGCGATTTGTTTTAAAAGAAAAAAGGTAACTAAACAAACTAATTGTCATTTCTTTTTTAACTTAATTCCAAAATTAAACATCCGTTATCATATAAACTATAATATTATATATTCATAATTATTTATATTCTTATTTTATAATAGTAATTTTTGTAGATATACCATTTTAATCATCTCATACATCATATAGGGGGAAATACTAGTAATTTACATTACTAATAAGCACCCTAATAGAAAATAAACAAACAAAAAATGAGTTTTAATAATCGCCCTATTCACGGTCGCCTATTCACAATGAATAAAAATATCTCGAGTACAATCTTATGTGAGAGTCCAGGTGCGTTAGCGGAGTGATATAGAGAAAAATTTATTTTCAATCAAGAGTTCACATCTCAAGACTTAACGATTTCCACAAACTAAACATCACATCGATTTTGTACGTAGTTTTCTCTCTTGACAAACTAAAGCTCAAATCAAATAAACTAAGGGTATGTACTACGCAGTTTAAAACTATTTTAAAGTTAAACTATTTTTTCAACTTTTATTTTTAACTATTAATTTGAAAATTATTTTTTGAGTTTTGTATTTCTTTGGTACTACTTTCATTCACTTTCAACCACATATTTTAAACTCTTTCAAACTTAAATCATATTTAATCCATATATGACATATATCCTAAGATACGGCAAAAAAAATAAAAAAAAATTGGAAAACAAACAAAATATTTGTTATGTTTATTATGAGTAGGTTTACTACTCGAACAAACAATTTAAACAAATGAATTGAAGTACAATTTCATATTTTTACTAATTACATCCTCTATGACCATATTCTCAAAAACTTCACATAATTTGTTTAAGAAGCCTCCATTTGCTTAAATATTTTTTCTGACTAGAAAAGTACTCCATCTGTCCTAATTGCATAGACTTATTTTCCATTTTGGGATGTCCCAAATATATATGCTTATTTCCTTTTTGAGTGGTTTAATTTATATTATTTTACTAATATACCCTCTATTTAATACCCAATTATAAGTATTATTTTTAAATTTTACTCATTAAATAAGGGTAAATTAAGAATACGGTTCATAAAATATATGTTTCCAATATTTTTCTTAATCTTTGTGAAAATACAAATAAGCCTATATATATGAGACATGGGGAGTAAAATTTTTACTATTTGTCAAAGTCAAACATTAATATTAACCACATGTCTCACACCAATATTCATTTTTATCCACATATCTCATGACCTTATCATTATTTAATGAAAACATTTACACTTTTAGCAAAATGTTGGATATCTCGTGTTTTCATATAGCAATGATAAACTATTATTCTATATTACGTGGTGGTAGAACATTCAACACGGGAATTCCAACGATGCTTCTAACCTAATTTTCTATATAAAGGATCAAATGTAGTCCTCCTTACTCACAACAAAAATCACAAGTAAAAGAAATAAACAATTTAGAGTTAGAGTGCTTGAAGATGGTGCAAAAATTTATTGTGATGCTAACTTTGATCATGGTGGTCGGTGGTGGTTGGCTTTTTCCGATAGCCAATGGGGTAACTCCAGGCGAATGTAAGGACGAGAAAAATAATTTAGTTAACAGTTGTAGATCGGTTATTTTTGGACAAAATCCGTCAGCTGTTTGTTGTAATAACGTAAGAGCTGCTCATATCGAATGTGTGTGTCCTTATCTCGGCCCTAAAGCAGCGGCAGTAATCAAAGGCATTGGGGTACCAAAAGTTGTGAGATTAATCGAAGGGTGTGGAAGATCTGTTCCTCGCAATTACAAGTGTGGAAGTAAGTCTTTCAATATCTCTCATTGGGTTCAGATATGTTGTTTCATTGCCTATGTCATCCGTTGTCTAGCTCACCCAATCAAATTAAATCACATAATCACGTATGCAGGTTATTTTGATTGAATATTACGGCCAAAGAAATTGAAAATGAAACAAAATCAAGATTCATTTCTTATCTCATAGTATAAGTGATCAGGTTGACTTGCAATATCAAAACTCAATATTTTAAGAAAATTAATTTTTTTTTTTTTAAATATAACTCTTTTTTAACTGCAAATATATTTATTGGTTGCAGGTATTACAACTCCACCATGAAGTGTTCCAAGAAGTCAAGGTCTTTATATATTATTAACATATTAAATATTACAATATGGTGTTACAAGTATTCTAGTGTCCTAAAATAAGTTGAGCTCCCTTGGGTAGCTTATTACTACGTTGTTTGGGGTGTATGTACCCTTGTTTATATACTTGGTTCCACTTGTGTTTAATTTGAGATATTCATAATATAATGAATAAAAATAATTGAGTTTTTATGTTCAACAAATTTTCTACATTTTTTAGCATACTATTTATTGTTTCCAGGAAATTCTACAATCAAACCATCTTTTGTTAGCAATACATACTACCCAAATGGATAGCGTGTACAGATCAAAGCTGTATGAACTTCGTCAGAAAAGTTAAAATTAAAAATTAAAACACACACAGAGAGAGGGGGAGGGACGGAGGGAGGGGTAAATGAAACTACACCAAGAAAACAATAAAATAATAATTTAATTTCCTTTCAATCAATTGATGACACGCAAACGATCGACGACGAATCTTGGCTATGGGTGCACACCACACAAGAAAGAAGGGAAGCATAGCATTTGAGGGCCATGTTCTAGTACTCATCTCGGGTACATACCCGAGAGAGACAAGGAAAAAAATTTGTGTGCCCCCCATTTAGGGGGCTGTCTCTGTAGAGTATGTACCCTACTCGGGTACTAGAAAATTTGCGTAGCATTTGATCTTGATGTGTTAAAAAAAGAAGAGATAGAGAGAGATATGGAATAGCCAATGCAATAATGTCGGAGTACATGTTTAAGACTCTCACCATTCCATATATATATATATATATATATATGTGTGTGTGTGTGTTTATTTAACTTTTCACAAAGATTAAAAAAAGTATTGGAAATATATATTTTATAAACTGTGTTCCTAATTTATCCTTATTTAATGAATAAAATTTAAAATTAATAGTTATAATTAAATATTAAATGAGAGCATATTAGTAAAATAGTATAAATTAAACTTCTTCAAAAAAGCCTATATATTTGGGATATCCAAAAAACGAAAACAAGCCTATATATATGAGACGGAGGGAGCACTTTTGTCATGTTATGCGACACAATTAATATTAGAAAGTATGTAGCATATGTGTAGCATATTATTAATCTTCACATATTGTCTTTGACACCTTTTATCGTTGATTTAATAATCTTATTTCAATCAATAAGTTTATCTCCTTTTCTTTTTAACTAGTGTTTTCACTCCTTGCGTTGCAGGGGAGACGTATATCCAAAATATAATTTAGAATCTGTGTGAGAGAAAAAGTCCGAAAGAACTCTGGTACACACATGCACATGAAACGAATAAGATTTTATAAATAACACTCGTCCATTACACGCACTACAATTTTTGTTTAAAAGAATTTATTGTCTTCCATAAGAATTACAATAAGCATTTTACATGTGAACAAAAGTGGAAAATAATAATTCACATGGTAAATATCTAAATTAAGCTGAATGTGTTTCTTTTTACGCTCGTAGCTAATATAATCAGGTGTGGGCATCACTTGGTTTTCGAACCAACCCAACACCGATCCACCGGCGATTGGTTTTAAAAAAAACCAAACAGTTGGTTTTCAGCTTTAAAAACCGACCCGAACCCTTCGGTTTAGGATGATCATCATAAGTTGTACAGTAAATTTTCAAAGGTCGACAAACAACGAAGTAGAAAATGAAACTAACTTTCATCGAATGAGAAACCAAATGCGCAGAAAGAATACCCACTCACAAGAAAAGAAGAAAAGAACCTGACCAAGACAGAAAAACCAAAAGAACCTCCAAAAATCAACTAAACCAAAGAAAATACAACAAAAAATAAATAAAAACTAAAAACGAAGAAAGTAAATAGACCTTCCCAGGATCGAAGGTAAGAGCAAAACCTGTAAAAGAGAGGGAGAAATCAGCAGAAACTACTAGCAATTAACCAAAATTGGAATTTAAAGTCTTACTACTCAAACAGACGCCAAAATCATACACATAAATCTAACCTTGGGCAAATGGGCATGTTGTTTTAGGGGCTAACATCAACCTCAAAGAGAGCAATCAAATTGATAAGATTTACAAATACCAAATCTCGTGTTAAAAATTGAACACGACAGTACCCCTTTGAAGAATGGCGTTGAAGAATGGGATTTTCCTTTCTGCTGGATGAAGAATTAAACTGGATTTCGCGTAGCCAAGCTGTGTTTTTAAGAACGATCCACTGTTGTCTAATTCTAAAGGCATGATGGCGTGAAGTTCTTGTGCGATGAGGGTGGAATGATAGAGACGGTGATAAGATTAGGAAACTTGGCGAGAGAGGCGAAATTAGAGGCGTGATGGAATGAGAGAGATAAGGACGATTCGGAATTGTGAGTCAAATAAGCGAGATGAAGAGAGATAAGGAAGATGGAGATAAGGAAAGGCGTGTAATTTGAGATCTGTGTATATCAATTAAACGAGGAACAGATAATAATGACAACTAACAATAAAATAATATTTATTTAATTCTGAAAATTGAGATTTTGGGCAAGAAAATGTCCTCATTTTATTAATATATAGATTTAACTAATAATAATTTACCAAATCCAAATTAAATAATCTTTATTGAATTTATGTTCACGCAAAAGACATCAAGATATATTCAATATTGAACAGTACCATACTTGATTTTTGAGTATCGGAACACTAAATCATAGAAAATTTGAAATAAGAGAGTTTTGCCTCTATTTTTCACAATAGAAGACCTTTGAGGGAGGAGTGATAATTATTTTTCCTAGCATGTACAAAGGATGTGTTTCGTTAATATTGAAACTATGGTGTATGTAAATACGCCAAATCCCTAGAGTGTATTTTGCAAATTTTTGTTCTCCCTCTTTAAAAAAGTGAAAAAGAAAAAAGAATGTGGAGTACTTAAAATTAAGCTAATGGAACACATAAATTAATGATTGTCTTTTACTGTTTTTACATGATTATATATATAGAATTTTTTCACCGACAATCAAAAATTATATGAAAATAACAAAATAGTCATTAAGTTTAAAACTTTCAACATCAATCACTGAAGTTGCATTTACTTTCAGTAATATCACTCGGGGCCTAAAATAATATAAATTGAAATATTATAGACCAAAAGAATATATAATTTTTGAAAAAATAAAATTACAACGTCAGTCCCGTGTCTTCATCTCCCGCACTTCCTCAAACAAACACCGTCAAAATCTTAGGCTTGATGTTCTCGGTTGCATCGTTGTGTAGATATGGTGTTACGAGCTGAATTTTTACTTATTTAAATTTTAATTACCACTTGGTCAAAGCCATTAATTATGGATAAAAATCAAAAGCTTAAAGGAATTTAATTAAGCATATTGAAATTTTATAGGCTTAATTGAATTAATTAGAAGTTCATAGGATCGGGGTGCAATATTAGCTCATGAGGATCAATTTATATTAACTAATAAATAAAAGGGACCTATGTATCTATCAAAATTGATAATACAAACAAAAGAAGCCCTTGGTCTCTGTATCTTCGGCAGCAATTTAGGGGGAAAAAAAGCCGCTCGCTCGAGAGAGAAAAGAAAAAGAATGGAGGAAAAGAAAAAGGAAAAAGAAAATGGAAAAAGGAACGTTTTGCGTGGCAAACATATTTCTTCAATTTTATCCTATTAAATTTGAGGTAATTAGTGAAATTAATTTTAGGGTTTTACCTACAAATATTGAGGATTCAAAATTTATCATTGATTTGGATTAATTGGACTTTATTAAGATGTTATCTTGCCCTAATTCATTATTTTGAAGTGAAATTGATGCCAATCGATCGAGTTGTGGATGATAAAGTGGATAAAAACTCACTATGTTCAGATGCTGAGAGTTTAGGACTTTATTATGTGATTCAATTGGGTGGCTCCAATGACATAGAATATTGTAAAATCAATTAAAGAAGAGAAATAAAGCAATGGAATGTGGAAATTAAAGAATATTGGAAAAGTTAAAGCTTATTGTTGAAGGTAGTGAGGCCATTGGTTGGGAATTCAAGTGAATAGATTTTAACTAGAATACTGTTATTATTTTAGGTGGTGACAAGATGATTGGGGAAGCCTACCAGCCAAATTAGGAATGGTTCATAGTTTTCTGAGTGGAAAAATTATATTTTTTCAGAAACAGCATGTTTTAAATCCCCATAGGCTTTTAAAGATTATTATTATATGTTGTTGCAATGAATGTTTCAGAAAGTCATGGGTTTTATTAAGTAGTGTTTCCTTTTTAAAAGATTATATGAATATTCTTTTAAAACCATCATAAAGTTCCTTGTTAGATTTACTCCCTCTGCACTGTTTTGATGTATTCTACAGTGTATGACCAGAATTACAGAGGCCTTTGTGACCCACTTTTGTACATACATAGGCTTTGGGCCCTGTATGAAGGTGCTTCGCCTTTGGGACTTGCTTTGCCCGCGTATGACTAGATATTCAGATTACAAATCAGATTTTGAGTGATACACCATGTGCATTGAGAATACTCTACACAAGTATATTATTGCTCATTGGTCTTTTGACGTTATTTTTCAGTAGATCATTTTTAGTTACAGAATTCAGTTTTAGAAAAAAGAATCCATTCGAAATAGTATAAACACCATTGTTCAGTTAAAACAATTTCAGCTTTGAGTATTATTTCAAACTAGTGTATTTCCCATGCGATGCACGAGAATTTTTTACTGTCTAATGAGTTATTATTTTTAATCACGCAACTCATGACTTAAGTTAGTACAAATTAACATTGCGATAGAAAAGTATTATTATTATTATTATTATTATTATTATTATTATTATTATTATTATTATTATTATAACAAAAATTATTGCAAATTTTGATACACTTTCTTGTATACAATATTGGTTATTGTGTTTGTTGAGTATAAAAAAATAATTTTAATATTTTGTTTACTTTTGAAAGAAAACTTATGTACAAATTGATTTCACTTACATTTAATGCTGCATATTTAACTACCCACTGTTTAAATGAAGCTAAGCATAATTTTAAAAAATCACTATTACTATACTATTATTATTATTATTATTATTATTATTATTATTATTATTTGAACTAAAATTTTATTTATAATTTTTTATATTAAAATTGTGAAAAGAAAAAATAAAATCATGTATATATCATCCAGCTAATTAATGAACTCAAATTCTTACCTATCGCCAAATGGAGGTCATCTTGATGGACTTATAATAGTTATACCACTTCTATTAATCTCTCTAATATTAATATCTACATCTTAAATAAAATAATGTTAATATAAATGTTACTCAACCATCAAATACGAAGAAAAAAAATACTATGAACAAATAGATTAATGAACTCAAATTCTTACCTATCGCCAAATGGAGGTCATCTTGATGGACTTATAATAGTTATACCACTTCTATTAATCTCTCTAATATTAATATCTACATCTTAAATAAAATAATGTTAATATAAATGTTACTCAACCATCAAATACAAAGAAAAAAAAATACTATGAACAAATAGATATAAATTAAACTCATTTAAGATTTCCACAAGTAATTTTAATTTTTATGCAGTCATTTTTCATTACCATAATGAACTCTACTATGTCAAAATTGTTTTTTAAACTTTTTTTGTTCAAAAAATTGAATATAGGAAAAACTAAATCCAAATAACATAGACTTAACCATAGCTTTAAAATATGAAATATAAACTTAAATTTCAAATACACATTGATTGCAAAAAGAAAGACGCCAAAATAAAATTAACAGATCATTTATGATTTATATACCAAAGTTAAAAGTTCAAGTATTTGAAGCCTCTTTAAAGAAAAAAAGATTCCGGATGTAGAACACATGCTTTTGTTCAAATAACACATACTTAACCAAATACTTTAAAAAAAAAAGAATAGAAAATAAAAGAGACGCAAAATAAAACTGTTATTCGAAGACAGGTCGATATATAAGTCCAAATAAAATCTAATTTTTTTTTGCCAGAAATAAGATCTAGATAAAATATATATATCCTTAGATATACTTTATTGGTAATGTTCAATATGGAAAAAGTAACATAAAATAAAGCTAACCTGGCTATAGGCATGAATGGATACAATTTTTATCAAATTTTACCATTTTTTATCACTTTTTTCTACTTTTTTCTCTTTCCTAAATCAATCACATCCACATATCTCATCACATCCACAAACATCTCCTCCGCAAGTTTCCACTATTATTCCACCCCCTTTATCCATAGACAATTTTTGCGAACAATTTTATATTTGTGGATGATCAAAAATTAAAATGAAAAAAGAATGCAAAAAGCATAAGCGTACCACTACTGTAAGTGACATAGAAAATTTACATTTAAATATGAGACAAAGCTAGAAAAATGCAGTGAACAAACTAATAAAATCGACTTAACTTAAAAAGGACATTAATTTAGTGTCCATGTCATACAAAACTCAAATTATATTTTGAATATACAATATTATAAACAAAGAAAGAGGTAAAAAAAACTATAAATAATAAACAGACTTACTTGATAATCTACAAGGAGAACATCTAGACTAACAATTAGATTAATCGTAATCTTATCATAGTACCTATACAAAACCACAAATAAAAAAATTATAATTGCAATAATTGATGTAAAGATGTAGAAGAAAATAATCTAAAGAAAAAGAAACAATTTTGAATCCAAACCCATTGTGCGAAGGAGTGGAAACATATATATATATATATATATATATATATATATATATATATATATAAAATTCCCTGTATTATGAATTGTACAAACCTTGCATGACGTGTCTTTGTATTTCAAAAATAAAAAATAAAGCAAAAAAAAATTGAGAAAAGCATGTATACCTACGAAAAGAGAAAAGAAGAAATTGGATTCTGGTAATTCAAGAAGATGTTCACATATATATGGAGTCTTCATGTACGGCATAAGCTATTTAAGCTGACGTAAATTTCATGTGTATCTATTTTGAAGTTGGACTCTTAATTGGATTTGTACTGATTACGATGATTATGTACCCACTAACGTTAATTAATTTTTCCATGTTAATTTATTGTGATTTATTATGATATGATAAGATAAGAGTATTTGGATTGATTTCAACCATATTGATGTAGATCAAATGGCCGAGTGGATCGAAGAAGAATTGGATCGAAAGAGTAGTCGAAACCGTATTTTGCAGATTTGGCGTCCGAGCTCCGTTCGGGACGAATAATATACCGATTTGGGGTAGCTCGACGCCACGAGTCGGAGTCATTGCTTTGCGATGAGTACGATGGATTTTGGGCATCCGAGCACGTTTCGGCTGCGAAATCGCAGTTTTCCTATTTTCGGAAATTATTTATTTATTTTCCTTTTTTCCATTATAATTTCGTTTTTTTCCTATTTTGTTCGTTTCTTTTTACGCAAGAATTAGGGTATCCATCTGTTATAAAGAAGGCCCTTGTAATACGTTTTCATCATTCAGTTTAATAATAAAAGTCTTTTTTTTTGAGCTTTGCTCTGCTATTTGGTGGATTCCAAGACTATCACCAAGGGCGACGCTTGAGCCCTTGCTTCCGTTCTGCGTCACATATAGCTAAGAAGATATTCTCCAAATCCATAAGAGATATTCTCAAATATATGTATAGAATTTATTTTTTTAAAAGGAAAAAAAGGTGTAAAGACGAGCTTAGAAAAAGGAAAAAAAGTGTAAAAAGAGTTACCTAATTGGAGCAATTAGTAGTTATAATTCTATTATAATTAATTAATAAATTAATTAATTAATGACAACATTGTAATCCAAGTTATTAAAAATAAAAAGTTTGGCAATTAAAAACTTAAAAATCCAAATTAATGGAAAAGATAATCTGTAAAGGAGGGAGGGCGTTGTTGGGGGTGGCGAGAGGGTGGTGAGAACGTGTAAGTTGTAAGTTAAGTAATTCTAATTATTCTATAACTAATTATTAATTAATTAATTAATTAATTAACGGAAGAAATGTATTAAATGAATGCAATGTACGAATCACATACTAATCCATCGTTAAAAATTAAAAAACTAAATGAAAAATAATTTAATGTTGTAAATAAATTTAAAAAAAAGAAAAAGGAATAGGATATATATATGATAATGTCATAATGTTTCTTATAATATGAATAAATATATTTTCGAAAATTGGAATAAATGAAAGTGAGAAGATTATAAATAATATCTATTACATAAAATAAAAAAATAAGGAAAAAGATTAGGCGGGAAAACAGAAGGCAAATACTTCTGTTTTTATATATTTAATAGATTAATAGATAATTTTCAAATTATTTATCATATTTACTCGTTCAATTATAAATAAATTTCATAAAGATGTCTTAGATGAAAACTATATATATTTGCGAAATTCTCCACTCATTACGTTCTAAAACTCACGTATTTTCCTAATATTTTTCTATTCAGGAAGTAGTTGAGCGTGAGCTTGGATCACCTGTTAACCACCACCATCATCATTTTTTCATTTAGCTAGTACGATTCATTCATTTATTAGCATTTAGTAAGGACTTTGCATTTGTTTGAGGATAGGATTTTCAAAGTTGATTCATTGGTTCATCTATTGGTTTATTTATTAATTTTTTAAAACGTTATTTCATTCAAGTTTTGGGAAATCACATTGATATTGGATTACGGTGAACGTTGTTGTTTTTAAAGACTTTGATATTCTTTTTACTGAAAAGGAGATTTGCATTATGCTGTATTGGTTGCATTGAGCCTGTAGTGAATCCTTACAGGATGGATATGCCCAAAATACAGCGGAAACTTTATCAAAATTTCTACAAAATTATTTTTCATCATTTAAGTTAAGATAAAGTCACGCAGTTACAGGGCAGTTATAGCTTGCCTTAGCGGTGGATCTGGCACTTAGTTGCTATCCATTGTTGGCGCACGCAGCGTGTCAAGTTATTAGAGATAATTTGGTGCGGGCGTGTCAATTGGGAGTACAGCATGGTCTAAGGTCTAGGACTGCATCACATATTCCTTTCAAACTTAGAAAAGTTGCATTGCACATTTTTTCTCATAATCTCATATCATTTTGTAGAGTGTCATGGCACATGGTGATACAACTCGCAGACAGACATGATCTCATGCTCAGAACGTTCTTGAGGGGAACATTAGGCAAGAAGGAGTAGTTGAGGAGTTGGTCAAGCAGTCATGTGATGAGCCTACATAGGGGGTTTGGCCCCAAATAGAAATGAACATGAAAATGCAGCCCCTAATACGAATGTAATTGCTCAAATGGCTTCAGCCATTGCCTCTTTTTTGCCAAAACGTGAGCAAGACACTAGTATTGAGAAGGCACTTAAATTAGGAGCGAAAGAGTTTGAAGGTACAGATGATCCAATTGATGCCGATGCTTGGATGAGGAACATTGAGCGCATATTCAAGATCATGGAATGTCCTCAGGATAAGAAAGTTCTCCTTACTTTATTTTTGTTGAAAGGTTCAACTACTAATTAGTAGGACTCTTTCGAAGCTAGATAGACTGATCTGAACACCATCACTTGGGAGGCTTTCAAGATCGGTTTTGATGAAGCTTTTTACCCCCCAGTCATTCCGGACAAAGTGAATTTCTAACGTTGGTCCAAGGGTCTATGATAGTGGCTCAGTACTATAAGAAGTTTATGGACTTGCTGAAATATGCTAGAATTCTAGAAGAGAATGACCAGTGTAAGAGGTTTGAAGAGGGGTTAAAAGGGAATATTGCAGCTTTAGTCATCTGCCAGGGTCATGGAAGTTTCAGCGCACTCATGGAGGTGGTTGTGAGAATTGAAAAGTATATTGCTAAGGAGAACAACCGAAATACGATAGTGAAACATTAGAATCGCCAAACTTAGTCTAAAAACTCCTATGTGCATTTCACAAAGGATAGATAGAATTTTTTGCTGGGTGTAAATTA
Source organism: Jasminum sambac (assembly GCA_018223645.1). Classification (NCBI taxonomy): domain Eukaryota; kingdom Viridiplantae; phylum Streptophyta; class Magnoliopsida; order Lamiales; family Oleaceae; genus Jasminum; species Jasminum sambac. Next base: position 11,580,147 of record CP073643.1, read on the forward strand.
TACCAGCAGCTTCAAGTCTAAGTCTCGAGGTTTCAGTCCTAGTCGGAGCTCAGGGTATAGTCAGAATTCTGTACAGCAACCTACGAGCTATCGAGCATAGTCTCATCATTCTTCCTAGAGAGTGGGGTCTGGACAGAGTTCAATATCGAACGCCAACACATGCTCTCAGTGTCCGACATATAGGAAGTTCCATCTAGGAGAATTCCTTAAGGGGGCAAATGTTTGCTTTCATTGTGGACAGTCAGGGCGCATGCGTCATAATTGTCCAACCTTGCAAGAGGGTAGAGCTTCACACGTCACATCTCCACAATTGGGGGCCAATAGTACGAGACAGGGTCAGAGAAATGTAGTTACAGGAAATAACAAATTAGCGAGTGCAGCACAGCACAGCCGAATGTGACTAATAGCAGTGGTGGCAGGTAGGGAAGCCAGGGTGGACGTCCAAAGACTCAGGGAAAGGTTTTTGCTGTGACTCAACAAGAGACGAAGGAGTCTCCAAATGTCATTATGGATATGTTGTCTATCTTTGGCAGGAATGCCTGTACTTTGATTGATTCTGGTGCTACCCATTAGTTTCTTTCGCATGCATTTACTGTTTATGCTGACCATGTGTTAGAACCTTTAGATACATTTTTGGTTATGACAACTCCAATAGGGATGTCACTAGTAGTTGACAGTTCGTATGGGGATTGTGTTGTTAAGGTGAAATGATCACGAATTGAAGAAAAATCTACTTCCTTTCGAAATTGCTGAATTTGATGTTACTCATTGCATGGACTTTTAGCTGAGAACCATACCACAGTTGACTGCTATCATAAGCAAGTTGTGTTTGAAAGGCCTGGAGAACCTAAAATCATTTTAGATGGGAAACGTAGAATTCTATCCTCTTGTGTTATATCTCCGCTAGACGCTGGAAAGTTGTTTAGAAAGGGATGCCGCACATATTTAGCTCATGTGATAAATACCAAGATCACTGGATTGAAACTGGAGAATGTCCCAGTTGTGCAAGATTTTCCCGATGTATTTCCAGAGGATCTTCTAAGCTCACCACCAGACAGAGAAGTTGAATTCACTATTGATCTAGTAGCAGGGATAGCACCCATTTCACAGGCACCGTATCGGATGATTCATATCGAACTGAAAGAATTGAAGCTCAGTTGCAAGATTTGGTAGATAAAGGTTTCATTAGGCCTAGCGTATTTCCTTGGGGAATTTTATTTGTGAACAAAGAAAGACGACACCATGAGATTGTGTATTGACTACTGGCAATTGAATAAATTCACTATCTGCAACAAATATCCTTTACCCAAGATCAATGATTTCTTTGATCAGCTCAGAGATGTCACAGTATTCTCGAAGATTGATTTGCGTTCGGGGTACCATCAGTTTAAGATTAGAGAGACGGATATATCGAAGACGACTTCCAGGTCTTGGTATGGCCTAAGGGTTCTCGGTTATGCCATTCGGGCTAACCAATGCTCTAGCAGTATTTAAGGATCTTTTATGAACACAGTTCTCCAACCGTATCCTAACGGATTCGTGATCGTCTTTATGGATAATATACTCATCTATTCTTGCAGTCGTGATGAGCATGCGGAGCACTTGAAGATTATTTTGCAAATTATACGAGATAAGCAGTTATATGCCAAGTTCAGCAAGAGCAAGTTTTAGCTTGACAAAGTAGTATCCTTTGGTCATGTGATCTCAGCAGAAAGCATTTACGTAGACCCTGTCAAGGTTGAAGCAGTTGTGAAATGGAAACAGTTTCCTCAATCAATCAATTGTTTCCCTCTTTACTTGTTAATCAATTTAAGAACCATCTTGTGTTCTTGAGAAACATGATGTGTTTTTTATTTTTATGGTAATTTCACATTTGAAGTTGTTTTTGGTTTCTTCTTTCTTTCTTTCTTCTTCTTCTTCTTCTCCTTCTCCCCCTCCCCCTCCCCCTCCTCCTCCTCCTCCTCCTTCTTTTAAAATTCTTTTACATTCCCTTTCTCCCACATAATGAATTGTTATTATTGGCGAAAGAGCGTCAGAGTGGTGGTGACGGGAAGGAGATCAAGATGTGATCCAAATTATAATTTTAAATTTGCTAAAAATGCACTGTTCATCCTTGACACTTTAGTTTATATTACTTTAGGTACTAAATGACTATTAACACAAGTAAATACAACTTCAGTGATCATTGCTAAAAATCTTAGATTTCAATTATCGTTTTGTTACTTTCATATAACTTCAATAATCGTTTGTGACATAAACCCTATAATTTTTCTATATAAACATGTTGGTTGATAAATTTTGAAAGTCAAATAAATTTTATGACATATTTCTGAGTAGGGGTGGACAACCTACACCTACGGTTCGGTTCAGGTATTGAAAGAACCGAAATCGAACCAAAACTTGGTTTAGTTCGGTTCAGTTTCATTTATTCACAAGAACCAAACAGTTTCAGTTACGGTTGTATTTCGATTCTTGATCGGCGTTGATAGCATCGTTTTTGTAAAATATAATGAAGAAAGTAATGAGCGATACAAATTCATTTTCTATAAATCAAACATTATTGTAGCTTATTGCGAAATTCATATTATGAAATTCATAAGTAATGAGAGATACACTTATGAAATTCATAAGTGTATGAATGTGCTTCTATAACAATCAATTTAATGAAAAATACACAAAGTTAATTTTTCGATAGATGGTAAATAGTTTCTGATTTGGTTTTCGGGTGTTGAAAAAGAACCGTTCAATTTTTGGTTCTATGCTTTCGGTTTTGGTTCTCAAAATTTTTGGTTCGGTTCTGGTTCGTGTGGTTCGGTGATAAGTGCTTGAAAAGCACTTTGATAACTCTCTAATAACGTTTGTTATTGTGTGATAATTGTTTTATATGTTTGTATTTATGTTTTTTTATTTATTTTCATGTTTGAGGACCAAGAAGAATTGAAACAAGTTTAAACAAGGCATGGGCAGTGCAAATCAGCAACTCGGATTCGCAGGGCAGGTTTCAGTGTTTGAATCATAACTTGAGTCAGAAATATGGGATTCACCTGATTCTAGCTCCAAAAGAAAGATAAATCAATTATCTACAAATGTTATTTCTAGTCTCTTGGGCAAAATTGATGGCAAAATAGACAAAAATTGAATTGGAAGACAGCATCATGAACATCCAACGTGTCCAATGTCAACTTTCGGTGCAAATGCCATAACTTGGCCTACAAAGATCCAATTATTGTGATTCTAGCGCCACAAGAAAGGTAACTTGATGGCCTACAACAGCTATTTCTGGTCCCAAAGGCAAAATTCGACATTAAGGTAGTCAAATGGCATGAGGAAATGGAATCATAATGGAGGAACTGCTCACCTAATGCATTATTGAAAGATTCTTCTAGTGCCTACAAAAGGGCAAGGCCATTAAGCCATTTCCAACTTGTAAAACACTCTCTCATCCTCAATTCCTAGTGTTGTATTTCATTCTAGTAGCATCATCTTTTGTTTAGTTTTCTTTTGCATTTTATTTTGAGTAGAAGTGTGAAGAGTTGAAGTGTGAATAAAGTTTTAGAGATTGCTTAAATAGTCTTTCATATTCCGACGAAAGTATATTTGAAATGTATATTTTTGCCGAGAATATGATTGGCTAGGCGTTTCGATCTAGTTCAAGGGGATGTTATTGTTCTAAGCTTGCTATTCGATTAACTCACAAGTGATGTTGTTCTTATACTCTTATTCAAATTGGTTTGTTTTTCTATTTTATTTTTGATAATATGAACTTTAATTAGATTTGACCAATTGAGTTAAAATTCTATTATCAACTTATTAGAATTAAAGTTTCAATCCGTAGTTGTTGATTTCTTTAATTCATACGTAACAACTAGCGATCACATATCGTTGGGAATAACAACCCTATTGTTAAACATTTCGAGCTGACTAAAATGTTACTCTAAATTTAACATGTTTTCCTAATTCTTAATGCTAGCTTTTGTATTAAATCTAGAGATCGGACTTCTAGGTTATCCAAAAGTTTAAGGACTTATTGAAAAGTTGACCTTCAATTAGTTACGCTTAAGGGAAAATGGAGATAATAAAGATATGTAAGTTATTATCTCAAGGTTAAAGATTTGAATAGAGAATTGAATAAATTGGATATGCAAGTGGAGGCTCGATTGAACCAAGAACTCGATGATTTCTCTCAGTTGTAAAACTTTCTTAATTGTTATTTTATTTTTTTTTCAATATTTATTCTCCATTTACCAAAATCCCCAATCATATTAGTTAGCATAAGTATACTAAATTGACAAACTGTTCCCTGTGGGATTGACCCTTACTCACCATTGCTACATTAATTTGTAGTTTTCAAAACTGATCGAGTAAGGTAATTAATATTTGGTGTATCACGACACGCATTAAATTTTTGGTGTCGTTGCCTGGGAACGGTGTTGATTAAGTTTATTTGTGCTAACATTTCATTTCATTTTCATTTCATTCTTTTCTTTCTTTCTTTCTTTCTTACCTGTTTATGTACAACACTCGATCTTCTAATCAATCTCCTTTGCGGTTTGATTTAGAAATTTAAAGAACTTTAAGCAGGATAAGAACTTTAAACAGGGTTAAGAAAATCAGTGAAACAAATCAAGACAACGAAGAAATGGCTGATAACAATCAAACATTGAAGCAATTGGCAACTCCCGATTTAACCAATCAATCTCTTTTCATTACTTTTCCTACTTTACTAGATAATGCCACATTTGAACTTAAATTAGGACTGATTCATCAATTACCTTCATTTCATGGTCTTGCAGGTGAGGACCCACACAAACACCTCAATAAATTTGATGTAGTTTGTACAACTATGAAACCACCAAGTGTAACCGAGGAACAAATCAAAATGAGAGCCGTTCCATTTTTATTAAAAGATTCAGAAAATGATTGGTTTTACTATATACCCTCGGGCACCATCACCACATGGAATGAAATGAAGAGGAGATTCTTGGAGAAGTATTTTCCTGCTTCTAAGACTGGAAGCATTAGGAAAAAGATATGTGTCGTAAGACAACAATCAGGAGAATCCCTCTATGAATATTGGGAAAGGGTCAAACGATTGTATGCTAGCTGCCCACATCACCAAATCATTGATTAACTCCTAATCCAATACCTCTATGAAGGATTATCACCAATGGATAGGGCCATGATTGATGCAGCTAGCGGAGGAGTATTGGTTGATAAAACACCTCGCGCAGCAAGGGATTTAATTGAAAACATGGCCGAGAACTCCCAAAATTCAATTTAACCAGAGACGTGCAAGTTCAGCGTGTGAATGAGGTGAGTAGTTCTAGTATTGAAAATCAACTCTCTGAACTAACAACTCTTTTGAAACAGATCACTCTGGGGAATTCACGACAAGTAAAGGCGTGGCGGAATTTGTGAAAATATGGGACATCCAACTGATTCCTATCCAATATTGCAAGATGATAATGTGGAACAGGTAAATGTGACGAGCAACTTTCTATTCCCAAAACAACCATACAATCCATACTCGAACACTTACAATCCGGGATGGAGAGATCACCCAAATCTAAGATATGGATCCAACAAACCCCTAGGCTTTTTTCTGAACCAACCATAAGGACAATTCCAATCAAAAGGAAATTTCTAACCTCAAAGGACAATATCAGCAAAAATCACAATCGTCAGGTATGTCTCTTGAAGATATGGTAAAGACGCTGGCTACTAACACATTATAATTCCAACAGGACACAAAATCAAGCAATCAAAATTTGGAAAACCAAGTGAGCCAAATGGCCACTGCTATCAATCGATTGGAATCACAAGTTGGAGGAAAACTACCCTCACAGCCAGAGGTGAATCCTAAAAATGTGAGCGTGATAGCCTTGAGAAATGGGAAAGAAATTGAAAATCCGATTAAAGAGTCTTCCATACCTAAAGATGTAGAAGAAAGGGAGGTAATTCCTAACACTCATGTTATTGCTAAATCGATTCTTCCTCCTTTTCCTAGTAGATTGGTAAAAACAAACAAAGAAGACAAGGAAAAAGAGGTTTTGGACACATTTAGGAAGGTAGAAATCAGCATTCCCTTGTTAGATGCAATCAAACAAATTCCACGCTATGCTAAGTTTTTGAAGGACCTATGCACCAACAAGAGAAAATTGAAAGGAAATGAAAAGGCGAGAGTGGGAGAAACTGTTTATGCCCTATTTCAAAAGAAAATGCCACCTAAATGTAAAGATCCAGGTATGTTTACATCCCATGCCAAATAGGTGATACTACGATAGACCGAGCTTTGATCGACCTTGGAGCGTCTATCAATGTAATACCTAAGTCCACATATACTTCACTCAGACTTGCTAAAATGAGTAAAACTGATGTTATAATCCAACTGGCTGATCGTTCTAATGCTTATCCAGATGGGGTGGTCGAGGATGTTCTAGTGCAAGTCGGAGGCTTGGTTTTTCCTGCTGATTTTTATGTATTGGATATGAATGATGACAACTCTTTTAATCCCACACCTGTTTTTCTAGGGAGACCATTTTTATGGACTTCTCAAACCATAATAGATATGAGGAAAGGTATTCTAACTAACGTATTCTAACTATGTCTTTTGATGGAGATGTTGTACAATTTAATATCTATAATGCAATGAAACATCATAATGATAGTTGTGCTGTTTATGCTATTGATATTGTTGCCCCAATGATGGAAATGGTAAAAAAGGAAATTCTCAAACTGTTGGGAGTAGGGATGATCTATCCCATTTCAAACAGCAAATGGGTATCTATTAATACAATAAACGAAAAAAGTTAACATAGGTCAAAAAATGTTAATTATCAGTTTAATCCTGGATATATTATTAATTGAACATCAATTACATAGGGCCAAAATACTAAGACAATTTAGAGACAATAGAAACTGGACTTAATCTATTAATAATTTAAACAATTATTATTATTATTAGAAGCTAAAAATTAATTAAAATTAATAATTTCACTAAGATTTAGCTTTCATGTAAGAAAAAATTACCATTCATAGAAGCATGTAATTTAAATTACAAAAATTAGATCGGCCCGATTAATTAATTTTACAAATAATTAATTATTGTTATAAATAATTAGGTAATAAATGAAAATTAATTAAAATTATAAATTTCAATAGGATTGAACTTTGTTATGATAAAAAAATCACAATTCATTAATTTTTTTACATAAAAATAAAAATAAACATGTAATATTAAAACTAGAAATTAGATTGGACCCTTTACTTATTTTTCAAACAAAAATTAATTTAAAAGAAACGTGGAACTTATTTTTTAATAAATTTTTTATGTGGTTTAGTATATAGCAGAATCCATATATGATAATATGTATCTACAAATATGGTAATATGAAAAAAATCATGATTTTTTATTTCTTTAGATAAAACATAATATTAATTATTAAGAATTATAATACTATTTTAAGAATTAATGTAGCACATAAATAACTTCATGTCAAGTTAATTGAATCATTTTGGTTTGAGAAATATTTATTTTGGAAGTCCTCCAAAAATCAAATTCTCAACTTTCCTCCCAAAAGTTTAGATAATGTGATAATTTCTACACTATTAAAAAAAAAATCCCACATTGTGTAGTTATTAAAAAAAAAAAAAAAAAGAGAGAGTGTGTGTATGACTCTATAAAATGCTAATTATTATTAAGTAACTAGAAGTTATGGGCAATGGCTACTTTAGGGAATTGGTTCGGTTTCTCTTTAGTTTACTAATCATTTTTAAATTGATAATAATGGATGAAAATTCCATAGTGGTCTCACATGCAAGCCAAATTCGAGGTTAAAGTACACTTTAGTGGCTTTAATTTAATAATGAATGGCTGAAAATCTCATAGTCGGCCCCGTAATGACCGGTTTCCCTTTAGTTTAATAATAATTTTATTATTTTTACTATCTAATTTTTTTTACTTTTTAGTTTAATTTTTTAATTAATAACAATGAATGAAAATCTTATAGTGGCCTCATAATTTGTGCCTAATATGAGGTTAAAGTACGAATTTGTGATTCTCAACAATGAACAAGATTATTGATTGTACTTTTCCGTTAAAAGTTTATATCATCTCAAAAAACTCCTAGGATGTTGAAAATGAAAGCACAATAAGAAATCAATTATAAATTTTTTAGAACAATTGTTAACTTTTTAATTTAAAACAATGTATATAATCCGAAAAATTATTATTAATTTCTAATTAAGAGATTATATTTTTCTATTTTTAGTTAATCTATTATATTAATTAACAAGGTGATTAGAATTAACTATTAAGATATAAAATCCGAAATGTGGATGATAGCTTTAGAAATCATTTTTAAATTAACAAAGTTCATTAAGTTATTGTCAGTTTTCATAATCGTTTATTCTATTAATAAAATTAAAATGTTTTAGGATTAATTTGATAATTACAATTCATTTTGTATTGTTGCAACCATTTTGCAAATTGAATTGAAGGATGATTGGTAATACTTGAGGTGTAAGAAGTGGGAAAGAAGATGATTGTTGAAGTACATGTCTATGCTTAACTGTCAATGAACTGGAAATTTTGAATGCTATTCAGTGTTCTGGTGTCAAATCATAAACTGAAAGTAAAAGTTGGCATTCCTATACTATTGTTGGGAAACATTAATCGTTTAGTGGGTTTATGCAGTGGAACCCGATTAATCATCACAAGACCGAGGAACATGTGGTTGAGGCAAAATTATTTTTGATGCAATGTAGGTCACAAAATATTCATACCTAGAATGACGTTGACTTCAAGCGAGTTACGTTTTATTTATTTTTTATGCGATGACGATCAACAAGAGTCATGACAATTGCTTCTAATGTTGACATTTATTTGAGGAGGCCGATATTCAGCCATGGACAATTGGATATTGCTGTCTCCAGAGTTATTAATGAGAGTTGTTGATGATTTTGATTTGTGACAGTGATGGTAAATTGGAAAATTAAACAATGAATGTAGTGTTTAAAAAAGTATTTCAAAAAACATAAAATGATTTTTATGATTCATAATATTTATTTAGTTTTAATGCATATCACCACAATGTTAGTCCACGCATTCAAATGCATTTCCATCTGATGTTCTTTACCTTATAATTGTTTTAGTTCGATTATCACACAATATTGTTTAGATATATTTTTATATCTAACGGGGGACGTATCTTAAATATTTTGTATTAGTTGGCCAACATTATTTTTTTTATCATTTCAACTATAATTCATCTAATGCATGTTACTTAAATTATTTTTTTTCATCGATATGATATGATCTTGAATGTTTTCATCCTGTGCAACGCACGGGTCAGATACTAGTATGACACAATAAATGGAAAAATGTTTCCTTGGGGAGTTTCTCTAGAGATGTCATAAACCCCTAGTGCATGTCGCAACACAACATCGCTTGGGGGACTAGTGGGTTGGGAGACTATCACGACATCCCTTTTTTTCAAGTTTCTCAAACTTGTCATCCTAGCTTTTTTATTTTTAACTTAAAATTCAAAATGGGCAAATGTTTTCATTCATGGCCACCACTGGCAAAGGTTTTCAAGCCAAATTTCACATGATCGCTTGACCAGTGCTTTTCATATAGGTTGTTTTCATCTTTTGGTGCTCCTACTTGCTCATCTACATACATTTTGTGTTCGGGGTAAAGTGTTTGTTTAGGTTGCTAGTGGACATTTTCGGAAAACATTGAGTTGGAACGTGTCTTTCTCAATACAAATGTTGAGCTTGGAGGAGGGAGAGTACCAAAAAACATTGTGGAAGAGTATGATGGTCAACTGGTATGTATCATCTAAAGTGCCTTTCACTAGAAAGGCATCCAAATATTGTGCGGTTGTACGGTGTCGGAGTTACACAAACTCATTTTTATTTTGTTCTTGAGCATGGATATACTTTAGCTGCATTTTTTTGGGCCCAAGGCAGCCTGATGATATAAGAAGTTGATGAGGGATGTTGCGCAGGATACATCCTACATTGCCCAACTTCGTTTTGGCTACTCCAGTTTGGGTGCTAAAGACATTATTGTAGTTAGAAATGGGGTTGGTCAATCAGTGTTAAAGTATCTTCTATTGCTAGTTTTCAATATAGAGATAAAAGGATGAATCTTACCACCAATATTCGTAGATTTGCGAAAGGAGGTGAGGTGCACCTTGTGGATGCTTAAGCCACCAAGGAAGTATTCGGCAATCTTTTTACTATTCTTGGAGGATAGGTTTTGGATGTAGAAGCAGAAGACCTCATCAATAGACTTTTGAATGAACTTGGTTCTCAGGTGCTCACGTGGAGCTACATCGATGCTTTTGGGATGTGGCCAAGCATATCTAGTTCTTTGGTAACGCAAGTCAATGGCTGATCTCCAATCACAATTTTGGTTATCAACAATTTAAAGGCAAGAACTTTAGTTATATCTTAAACCGTGAAAAATGCTGGAGTAGGAAACTAGACAAGCCAGTATGGTGTGAAGTTAGAAAGGGATTTACTGGTAACAACACAGTGCGGATTGGTATAAAGGAATAGCGGTTACTTATCTTTTACAAGCAGTCAAGAACCTTCGTGAGCATAGAACAAAAATCAGAGGCGCTGCTTATCAAGCAATAAGGTACTATATGTCTTCCGGTACATCTGATCATGAGAGTGCAATTTATAACTATTTTCTAGTACATTTCCACAACTACTTATTAACACATACAAATTTGTGGAACTACATCATGCCACCAACTCGACTTTAGGTACATATTGGAGATTAGATTAAGTCAAGATTGTTTTGCTGTCTTAAATTAAATATTTTAGATACTTATCTGTCTTCTAAAATATCTAGAAACCTATTTTAAAAATATCTTTGAAATATCATGATATTTTTATGGCCATATCGAAAAAAAGTTTCTAGAAATTGGGTAGTTGGACTTTCAGATCTAGAGTCATATGAAATGCCTCTACCCTTCCAAAATTTCCTTTTTTGTGTGGAGATTTTGTCAAGGATGGCTCACTACTAATGATGTGCTAAGAAGTAAATTTCATATACATATGGCGTCAATATGTCATTGCTACAAAAATAGTGAACCTCTAGAACATGTCTTCATTGTGTGTCCTGTAAGTAAAGCCGTTTCACTGTATTTCTGTGAAAAACTAAACATGCGTATGTCTATTTGTTCTCATCCAAGATAACTTCTAACCTACTGACTCACAACATTTAAGGGATCTTCAAGTGATATCATTTTTTCAATGCCTTTAATTATTAGTGGATATTGTGATTGGATTGCAATAAAGTGAAATATGAAGGATATAAGCCAACAACTGCCTCCACCATTAAAAGAGTTGAATTCGTTATAAAAAAGACTTACTTCTGCTGGCTTTGATTTCAAATCTCCTAAAACATTCAAGCTCAAAATGGTTAAGTGACACGCCCATACCATGCTAGTTTAAACTTAATATGGATGGCTGTGTTAACAACTCCCAAGCTACAAAGGAGGTCTTTTGTAGGATTTAGTAGTTTATCTCTACTTTGGGGGGTTCCATGAATTTTATAGCAACTTCTCTATTTCTTCGCAAAACTGAAAGTAATAAGCTCATGCATCAGACTTTGCTATGACAAAGGTTTCTCAACGGTGTAGGCCAAAGCCGATTCCAAGATAGGCATACATCTATGTATTTCGCACTCACCTGGAGTATGAAATCGATGTTAATACCTCTTGGATGATATCTGATTCTACACAACCAAAATGGAGGTTCATTTTTCTTACATCCATAGAGAAGGAAATTTTGTTGCCGATCACTTCGCTGCTTTAGCTGATGGCAGGCTAGAGTTTAATTTAATTCATTGTAATGAACTAAAAGGCTTGACTAAATCTATGTTAAGGTCAAATAGGCTAGGTTTACCAAACATTATGGACAATTAAGGTTTCATGTAATTTTCTTTATTGGGAGGTCCGACAATATCATAGTATACAACTTATTTTTAATTCAATTTATTGAATAAATTTCTTCTATATATTTTTTTTCAATGTATTACAAAAATCAAATTCATTTGTCTTAAATAACAAAATTCAAAAGTATAATTTCTAATAATTGCTCGGTCACATAATGAATATTTTAAAGCACTAATCATTTCTTGAACAGTGCAAAGAAGATAGATTTATTATTGTTATGGATGAACCAAAAGAAATTAAAAGGCAAGTGATATGATAATTGAAGTTAAAGAAAAATGAAGAAATAAGTGAAAAACAACTATTGTCAAAAATTTGATCAGTATTTTTATATTTTTATTTAATTATATAGTAATACCTCTAGGAACAATTTCTTACACATTTTTTTTGTTGCAATTTTAATATTTCATATAATATATTATATTTAGTTTTATGCTAACTATTTTTAGTGTAGCATATAGTATTATATATTTAAGAGTTTCATTTTTAAAACCTTGCCTTAGACCCCATAAACTAGAGAACCGGCACTCCACATGAACATAATTAATTTAAATCGTGCTTATTGCATCGAAACCTAATAGGTTGACCCATTTCAGCCAATCAGTTCTTGTGATACCCATCCTCTATATATAAAATGAGAAATAAGTTCAAGTATCACGGAAGGTATGGAAAGCAAAATCTCAGCCACTTCCTTTAGTATCTCTTACACTTTGAAAATAGTCCCGGTTGTTCACTCAATTCTTGGAGTGCCAACGATATCATGAATCCCTTTTTCCTAACAACTTTGGCCTCTGATGAATAGTAGATTGTGCACCGGAATGCATAAACGAAAGCATGAAACTAAGGTTTTGTTGGCCACATCGTCAGCCAAATTTTGCAGTCAATAGTCGTAATAGTTTATATAATAAAATATAGTGAAAATCTATAAAGTCATTATTCAACTTCAAGTGTTTCACATTTGCTCACTCCATCTGTCATTTAGTAAATATTAATAGGTCTAAATCATTATGCAAAATGTTATAAATAGGAAGCTTTTCCCATTTTTAAGAGGTTTTTTTTTTTGAATTTGAGAAATTTACAATGTAGACCACGTAGATATGGTGTATTTATAATGTGCGCTACTGTATTTTTACTTGCAAAAAATATAATTCTGTTCTATTTATAATTACAGTTGATGGAATTTTAATCATAACGAGCAACTATTAACTTCTGAAAAAAAGAGTTCACTTAAAAAGTTTTAAAAATTGAAAACAAAAGAGATTTTAAGAAAGGCATATTAAAATCATGTTTTTAAAATTTTCAAGGAATTCGATAGATTTGAAAAAGTTTGGTGCATTCAATTAAAACTTTTAAAAGTTAAACAAAATATTGGGGGTATTTAATATAGATTTTTATAGATTTTTTAAAAGTGCATTAAAATCATGTGGTGTTAAATGATTTTTTTTTTTAAATCCTATAAAATTATGAGGTATTCAAAGTTATTACTGATTTTTTAAGATTTTAATGAAATCCTCTAGGTACTCATCTTTCATCATAAAGTGCAAACATAATTTGTTGTAAAAAATCTATCATTCATCCCTAAGATTTTGATAGATTTTTATTCACCACCACCTCTAGCCACCGCCACTGCCCCCACTACACCGACGCCCCACCTTTGCTCGTCCCGGGCCCCGCCCCTGCGGACACTATTGCTGTTATGATTTGAATATTCGCATATTTAAATTTCAACTACTACTTGGTAAAAGTGGATAATTATGGGGCAAAGTCAAAGTCTTAAATGAATTTAATTTGATCCATTAAAAGTTTATGGACTTAATTGAGAGTTCAGGGATTAGTGCAAATAGGTGTTGAGACCAACTTAAATCACTTAATTAAAAGAAAGGGACTTATATTGCAATTACCAAATAATATACTCCAACCTTCCTAAAACCTTAGGCATTCTCCAGCCATTCAGAAAACCAAAGGCCGATCACGTGAAGAAAAGGAAAAAGAAAAGGGAAAAGGGAAGGGAAAGCTTGGGTTCATCGTGGTTTCGGGTGGTAAGTGTGTTTCTTCAATTTTCCCTATTGAATTCGAGATAAATTGTGAAATTAATTTTACGGTTTTACCAATAGACATTGGAAATTCGAAATTTATCATTGGTTTGAGTTAATTAGGTGTTATTAAGATGTTATCTTACCCTAATTAATTATTTTGAAGTGGATGTTGTAGTTTCAATGCTATGAATTATCATAAAATCAATGGAAAAAGAGGAATAAAGTAATGGAATGCAAAAATTAGGGATTGTTAGGAAAGTTAAATTTTAGTATTGAATGTGGTTAGGTCATTGGTTGGAAATCCAAGTATGTAGATTTTTAATTAGAATACTGTCATTATTTTAGGTGGTGATGAGATAATTGGGACCGCCTACCAGCCAAACTCGGGGCAATTCGCAATTTGTGAGTGAAAAAAATTACATTTTACAAAATAGCATATTTTAAATTCCAATATGCTTTTAAAGATTATTATTATGATATGTTATTGTAAATGAATGTTTCAGCAAAGCATTGATTTTATTAAGTAGTGTTTCCATTTTAAAAGATTATGTGAAATTTCTTTTAAAACCATCATCAAGTACCTCATTAGATTTACCCGCTCTACACTGTTGCGATGTGTTCCACAGTGTATGACCAGAATTACAGAGATCTTTGGGACCCACTTTCGTACACACATATGTTTTGGGCCGTATACGAAAGTGTTTAGCATTTGAGGCTTGCACTGTTCGCGTATGACCAGATATTCAAATTATAGATTAGACTTTAAGTGACACACCACGTGTATTGAGAATACTCTGCACAAGTGTATGGTTGCTCATCGATACTTTTGATGTTATTTTTCAGTAGATCATTTTTAGTTACAAATTCAGTTTTGGAAAGCAAAATTCATTTGAAATAGTGTGACCCGTGTGTTCAGCTAAAACAATTTTAGCTATGAGTATTATTTCAATGATTTTCAACTATGTATTTTATTTATGCGCTTGATTATAAATAAATTTCATGAAGGTATTTTAGGTGAAAAACTAAATATGTCTGCAAACTTATCCACTCAGTACGCTACAGAACTCACGTATTTTCATAATTTTTTCTTATCAGGAAGTAGTTAAGCTTGAGTTTGGATCGCCTGTTGACCACCACCACAAGCATTTTCTTTTTCATTTAGCCAGTACGGTTCATTATTTTATTCATTCATTAGCGATCAGTTGGGATTTTACATTTATTTTGAGAATAGTCTTTTGAGAGTTTATTCATTAGTTCATTTATTAGTTTATTCCTCAATTCTTTTCAAATAGTGTTCTCATTCAAGTTTTGGGAAATCACCTTTTCGTTGGATTATGGTGATCGTGATTGTCTTCAAAGATTTTGATATTCTTTTTATTGCACGGCGATTTGTGAAATGTCGAATTGATTGCTTGAGTTTCAAATGAATCCTTACAAGGTGGTTATGTCCAAAATACAGAGGAAACTCTATCAAGTTTTCTACAAATTATTTTTCATTATTTAAATTAAGAAAAAAATCATGCAATCACAAGGTAGTTACAGTTTACCTTAGGGTGGATCCAACACTTAGTTGTCATCTATCGTTAGCACATACCACATATCAAATTATTAGAGATAATTTGGTGCGGGGCATGTCAGTCGCCGCCACTGCCATACATTTTTTTTCCCCTTAATTTTACAATAAGAAAGATGTAAAAAATTTCTTATAACTTTTTTATCTTCTTTTTCTTCAATTTTCATGAAAAAGATAATTATTACAAAAGCTTGTAAAACCTTTATAATTTATAATTAAATATTATATATATACTTCTTATTTGAATAAATTGGCATCTATTTTAACATACCAATTAAACATGATAGGTTTTTAGTTTTTCTCGTTAAACTATATTAAAATGTTATGAAATATCTATTTGCAATAGTTATGTATTTTTTTAGTTAAAAAATCTATTATCCTTTTAGAAAAGTATTGTATAGACCAGTGTTTTGAGACTCGTCCCGGCCCGGTTGGTCAAATCGGGAAACTCGCTACCCAACAGACAAAGGGGCCGAGTGACCTCTAAAACCCACATTGGTCAAATTAGGTCAAATACCTGGTTTTACTTATAAAACCCAGTTGACCCATATAACTCGGGATCCGGTTTGATCTAGATTTTTGTATTTTTTTCATTTTATGATATTTTTATATTTTATTTATTTATTTAATGTTATTTTAATCATAGGGTCGACCCGAGTCTACTCCGGATCTACCTTTTGACTCCTTAACCCAGTCCCTCATCCAGATTGATGGCCGGATTGGATTTAAAAACATTGGTATAGACATGAGAAATGTAATTTTTTATTATTCATGTTGATAATTTATTTGTAAATGTAGCAATTCATGATATAGTTAAATGGTGTCCTAAAGTAACTCAAAGAGTTAAATGTTATTTATTTTGTGACATGAAAGTTTATATCATCAAATTAATTCTAGAGAAATCCATAAAAGTTTTGAAATAAAATTTGTTCCAAATCCATAGAAGATTTTTATTGATTTGGTGGAAATCAATAGAATTCTATTAAAATCAATAAAAGTTTATTAAATTCCATGAAATTCATTTAATTTAAAAGTTCATTAAAATCTTTATAAATTCAAATTAAATAATCTTTATTGAATTTATGTTCACATAAAGACATCAAGATATATTCAATATGGAACAGTACAATACTTGATTTTGAAGTATCGGAACAATATCTATATTATATTAAAAAGTGGGGATGTTTGGAAATCTTTTGATTTTCAATAATGTCTCCATTAATATTTTGTTCGGTCCAAAACTCCCTTATTAAAGAAATATAATTAATTCATAGATAATTAATGAGTGGCTCTTTATATTACAATTACATAACAGAAATTAATTACATACAAATATTCTAATACATTTTGATTTTATTCAATGTAAAAATGATTATTAATAATTAGAAATCTTTTACAAAGTCATGTAGTCATATGATAATCTTTTGATATAAAAATATGTCAGAAATATTTTTGTAGTCCAATAATTAAAAAAATATAATTGCATAACTAATTTTTGAGTGATTTTTAAAATTACTTTGATTTGATCAAACTACAAATATTTCAATACATAATGTATTTTTAGTCAATGTTTATAATTTAAAAATATATATTGATTATTTTTCTATAACATCTTTCACATTTTTCTAATTAAGATATCATGCTTGCATAGTTTTAAAATTAGATTGGTATCATATTTAATCAATTTTAATATATGTGACTAATCTTAGTGGAAAAGAAGTTGTGTAGATTAGATATTTGGACTAGCTAGGCAGAAAATTGAGGTATTAATATTTTACTTGGTGTATAAAATGCCCAAAAGTATTATTTAGTTTGCATGTATGAGTTTCTAATACTATATTGATTTAATTTTATAGCTTTTCAAAAAATTTAAAATTAAAACTTAAAAAATTTTATGATTAGAAAAATCATCATTTTATACGACGTGCGAAGCACATACTCAAAACTAGTATCTCAGAAAAATTGAAATAAGAGAAAGAGTTTTGCTTCTATTTTTCACAATAGAAGGACCTTTAGGCGGGAAGGAGTGATAATTTTTTATTATTTTTCCTAACATGTAGAGAGCATGTGTTTCGTTAATATTGATACTATGGTATATATAAATATGCCAAATCCATAGGTGTATTTTGTAAATTCTTGTTCTCCCTCTTTAAAAAAAGTGAAAAAGAAAAAAGAATGTAGAGTACTTAAAATTAAGCTATTGGAACACATAAATTAACGAATGCCTTTTACTGTTTTTACATGGTTATATATATATATATATAATGCTTGGTTAATTTTACCGACGATCAAAAATTATATGAAAATAATAAAACAGTTATTAAAATTTAAAACTTTCAACATCAATCACTAAAGCTGCATTTACTTTCAATAATAGCACTCGGGACCTAAAATAATATAAGTGAAAAAGTTTTGGAGTACAAATAAATATGTGTGTGGTAAATACCACACCGTAATAGAGGGTGAGGCATTTCTTATCATAATGCCCCTGAATGTGGGGGTTTATATCCTCATTAGTGTGTGGCATTTTACTACACATTTTTATGTGTGTACTTCAAACGGATCTCAATATAAATTGAAATCTCATGGACCAAAAGAACATATAATTTTTTAAAAAATAAAATTACAGTGTGAGTCCCGTGTCTTCATCTCCGGTGCTTCCTCAAACAAACACCATCAAGCTCTTAGGCTTGATGTTCTTAGTTGCATCATTGTGTAGATATGGTTTGTGATAAGGGCGAAACGAGACCATCTTTGGAACATATAAATCTCATTTGTGAGTTTCCATGGATTAATGGGCACCCCAATGTTTTGCACCTATCGAAGTATTTTGGGTTTGAATAATCTTAAGGAATTGATATTTTATGTTCTTGGAAAGGTGAGGGAGGAGCCTCCTCCTCCACCTCCTTAATTTATGTGATTTTCCCTGTTAAGCATTCTGCTATCACAAGCAAAAAGTAAAAACTTTGCTGCTTAAGAGAGTGTTTTAATTTACTATCGTGATATATACTTGAAGTTGGTCTTATCATATATACAAACATATGACCTATAGAGAATTAGAATTAGCATACAAATTTCAGATCCTCAATCAATCAATTATTTCCCTCTTTACTTGTTAATCAATTTAAGAACCATCTAGTGTTCTTGAGAACCATAATGTGTTTTTTATTTTTACGGTAATTTCACACTTGAGGTTGTTTTGATTTCTTTCTTTTCTTTTCTTTTCTTTTTTTTTTTTTATTAATTCTTTTATATTCCCTTTGCGCCACATAATCAATTGCTATTGTCGGCGGAAGAGTGTCGGAGTGGTGGCGACGGGAAGGAGATCAAGACGTGATTCAAATTACAATTTTAAATTTACTAAAATTGCACTTTTGGTCCTTGACACTTCTGTTTATATTACTTTAGGTACTAAATGACTAATAACACAAGTAAATGCAACTTCAGTGATTACTGCTAAAAATTTTAGATTTCAGTGGCTGCTTTGTTATTTTCATATAACTTCAATAATCGTTTGTGAAATCAACCCTATAATTTTTTTATATAAACATGTTGGTTGATAAATTTTGACAAAAAAAAAATCATGACATATATTTCTGAGATTTAAAGCGTCACTTCTAGTTTTTTCCCTTTTTTTTCCTCTGGATAAATATTATATACTTGGAAAATTAGATTGATTTGTTAGTTTATAAAATTGTTTGTAATATTAGTTGGATTTATTTGCATCCTTTGACGTTATCGAGATTTGTGTAATATATTTTCTATTGTACATGTTGCTTATGTTGTTTTGGGTGAAACATATTTTTTTACCTCGTAAATTGACCACAAAAATTGAAATTATTTTTTCAAATTATTTTTTAAAGAATTTCTTTGGGGAAAAAATCTTCGGTCTTAGAAACTAGATTTTCTTGGAGCAAATTTGAGTTGCGAAAAGAATTAGAGCATCTGCAATAGAGTAATGTGCACGGTGCACATGTGGCGTGAGAGATATAAACACACAAAAATTTATACATCAATTTTCTCTTTCTTCATTTTCATATTTTTCTTTATCTTTGGTAACTTTTTCTCCACATTGTGTTTGATAGTTTCTACAACTAGATATTGTGTTTGACAATGTGGAGAAAAATTACCAAAAGTAAAGAAAAATGTAGAAATTAAGAGTGAGAAAATTGGTGTTTTAATTTTTATATCTCTATCTCTGTCATGCCATGTATACACCATCAATGGAGTAATGTGCACGTAGAGGAAACATGTCGAAAGCTAACTTGTACAATTATTTTTGGTGTTATCTTTACATTCTATGTTTTAACTCATGTATTTTAATTTTTATGACATGTATGTATGTTGATGATTATAATTATATAACATGTGTGATGCATGAAAATTATTATAAATAAAATTCATTTTAATTTTTAGTATTAGAATTGTAATCTATACAAATAAGAAATAACCAAAACATTAATAAAATAAAATTCACGACATCCATTCTGTAAGAAAATTTATGTGTAATGCAATAAATATATAATTGGAATTTTTAACGTATTTTGTGATCCTTAAATACATGGGACTTTGCTGATCAACCAAAGGTGGATAAGCGACATTTTCGGCGCTCATTTCTGAAGCAGTCATATGATTGCTCAAATGGGGTTACGGGTTACCCAAACACATCTTAAGACTCTTTTAGTAAATGATTCAAACAAAAAAAAAAACAAAACAAAAAAAGAAGAAAAGAAAAGACTCTTTTAGTAAATGGTATAAAATATGCTAGTTGTCACTAAATAAATATCCCCTTAATTGTTTGAGTTCATTGATTTCTTATCTTTGGGAATTATATTTGATATGGAACGAACTGTTTCCTTCCTTGTTTACTTGCCCGAGTGATACAATAAATGGGGGCTGCCATTCTGTTTGTTGACCACCAATAGGATACATTTTCTTCAACTTGTTACTCTACGTACAAGTCTCATTGCATCCCGTTTGGTGTTGGTGGGGTGTTTTGGGGTGGCCGACATTGCAAAGTGTTATACGATCAAGGGGGCCTTTCTTTTCTTTTCTTTTTTTTTTTTTAGGTGTTATCATTTGTTGGTGGCTGTTCGGTATACAACAAATATGAGCCTCGACTAAAACTCAGCTTCGTTGCTGCCGATGAAGAAGAAAATAGTGTTCTTCCAAATTTAATTTTCGGTCATTGATGCTTCATTTCAATTCTTTATTATTTTTCTTTAGATTAATTTTTGTAATACGCTGTCCTACAAGATTAATAATTCAACAAGAATTTATAAAGAAATACTATTCATCAAAATTGTAGTCCAATAATTATTTTACTGTGAAGTTATTGGAAACTATATTTAAAATAATCGGACATCTTCTTTATATTAAAATAACTGGAGTGCCACGTTGGCAAAAATGCCAACGTGGCACACATTAAATACTTTTTAAAAATTTAAAAATTAATTTTGGAAATAATTCAATATTAATTAGGAGTAATTAAAAATATAATTAAAAATAAACCAATATTTAAAGAAATCATTTAATGAGAAAAAATTGGTTTTAGAAAGACTTTGAATATAATTTTATTTTTTAAAGTTCTTATTCCAAATATTAAATAATAAATATTTTTATTATTTTCATCGTGTTAAAATTATCGGTTTTGATAGTTTTGCTTGGTTACATGAATTGGACCATTTAAAAATAGTAGATATTTTTTAAAATTAAATTGTGAGTAGTTAAAATTATAATTGAATTTATTTTTAATAATTTATCAATTTTTAAGTAAATAGTAATTTGTTAATCTTTCTTTATATTAAAAAAATAGAGTGTCACGTTAGCAAAAATGTCAATATAATACACATTAAATATTTTTTTAAAAATTATAAAATTAGTTTTGGAAATAATCCAACATTAATTAGTAGTAATTAAAAATATAATTAAAAATAAATGAATATTTGAAGCAAACATTGAATGAGAAAAATTAGCTTTGGAAAGACTTTGAATGTAACTTCATTTTTTAAAATTCTAATTCAAAATATTAAATAATAAATATTTTTTATTTATTTTTATCGTGTTAAAATTATAGGTTTTGATTGTTTTACTTGGTTACGTGAATTGGACTATTAAAAAATAGTGGATATTTTTTATTTTTCATTTTTAAAATGAAATTGTGAGTAGTTAAAATTATACCTGAATTTATGCTGAATAATTTGTCTATTTTGAAGTAAATAGTAATTTATTAATTTTTATATTATTACAGTTGAAGTGGCACGTTTGACGGATACCCTATTAGTAGTGCTAATATAACACACAGTTTCTAATTAAAAAATTAATTGATATTTTTCGTTTTTAATATGGCTGATGTGATATGCTCACTAACTGGATTTTGCATTGCATGCTTTTTTTCTTTTCTACGTATATAAAATTAAAAATAAAAAGGTTTTTTCCTAAAATTAAAATACAATTTACGTAAGTGGAAAGAAATCAAATGAATAATGTAGATGCAAAAAATTGTCGGTATTACTACAAATTTAAGTTATATAAAATTAAGTATAGTACTTCTTATACAATAGGGCTAAAATTAAGTAATAATTACAGCTAATCATTAAAAAATGCATAAAATCATAAAATTTAAAGTACGTAATATCCCATTTAGAAAGAAAAAAGAAGTTCAATATAAATTTCATATGTACCAACGAGGAAGACAAATTTTGATAATCAAAGAATTTGTACATATTCATTCTTAATAGTTCATTTACAATTAATTAATCACCACGATCACTGTTGTGCAATGCGATGCATAACAATTGGAATTAAAATTATACGTTTTGATAAATATTTTAATCATGCGATGAGCATGAATTTTTTGATTCACTCTACTTTTTTTGCAATAACTATAATATATGATATTATTGTTATGAATATAAAACGCACCCGAGGGAATCGAGGAAATAATTTATATATATTTTAATGATGTGAATGACTATTATGTCCCTGATGAAATTATGTAATTACGATTGTGCCATTCGAAGTTTCCCTATAAATAGGGCTTCAGTTATTAATGAAATTCATTCCTGTGAATTTCTTATAATTCATTCTCTCTAAATTCTCTCTATTATTTCTATACTTTTATAACAATTATAGATTTTTAATAATTATTTACAATTATGCAATCTCCTATGCATAAATTATATTAATTATGTAATTCAATATTCATATTCAATATATTTATCATTTATAATATTATATCAATTATTTATTATACATAAATTTAATTATTCTCATTCATTACACGGGTGTAGTACTAGTCACATATAAATTTTGTTGGCTAGTTGACCAAACCGTTGTTAAATTCGTCAAGTAATCAAAATATCCCTATGTTTTCAAATTCATTTATATCTTGATCTGATCTATTTTATTGTACTATTATTATTATTAATAAATCCATTTTATTGTACTATTATTATTAAATAATTCAAAAAATTGTTCATTTTATGTTTTCCCAAAAATAACATGAAAATTCTTTCAAAAAAGATAATATGAAAACTAGCAAAATATTTTTTTGTATTAATCTTAATTTTAGTGAGACATAATACGATATGAAAAGGTGAATAATTGGAAAACAAAATTACAATATTGAATGAAGTTAATTATCTTAATGGAATCACAATTCATAATCTCAACACACACAAAATTCCTCCAAAGTCCACAATATTCAGAAAAATTGAAAATATTTTCTACTTTTGTCAGAACTATCGTATGCCATTTCCGACTTGTTTCTTGCCTGTATTTAGGCACAATTTAGTGTTAGCTGCTGCAAGCACTTTGTGCTAAATAAACTATAACTTCAACCTTCGTATCTTGAGAAGCGGATGCTCAGAAATCTCTAAGCACCTACAGTTAAGAAGAAAAATCTATTGGTTGGTGACATTAGAAAAATAATACAAATATCGCAAAGGAAATTGATATATAACCGTAATCAATTAGGCTGAGGCACGAATATCTCGCTAGCTCTCTTTGAGGAGATTCTAGGCCTCTACGGTGTTGGAAATACATCTCTCACCGGTACAATGGAAAATATGTGAATAGTCCCTCCAGGATACAACACCACAATTGAAAATATTGTGTGGTTAATCTCTTTTTTGCACTAAAGGAATAACTCAAAGCTCCCACTACAACACCTTTCTTTTTGCCTTAACTCATCACTCTCTCTCTCTCTTATTTTTACATGAGCCGATGGCTCCTTGTCTATAGGGATCAAGAGTCCCCACTTGTCACTGAAGCCATAAATGAAGTTCAAAATTAGTTTCTC
Organism: Jasminum sambac; assembly: GCA_018223645.1. NCBI lineage: Eukaryota > Viridiplantae > Streptophyta > Magnoliopsida > Lamiales > Oleaceae > Jasminum > Jasminum sambac. The sequence continues at coordinate 11,604,030 of CP073643.1, forward strand.
ATAAATTCCCACATTTACAACAAGAAACGTATTTGGTTTAATTTGCAAACTGATGGATTAATATGTCTGTTACGCTTTTATCTCATGAATATCTGCATGATATAAATTAAAACCACTAAATTAATGTGATTTTTATTTTTCATTTCATTTTTATATAATAATAATAATAATAATAATAATAATAATAATAATAATAATAATAATAATCACTATCACTTCACTACTAAATAAAAGGTGGAATGGATGTGAAAGGGAATTGAACTTCATTTGTCGCCAAATTCTGCTAAAGATAACGTGCACGCTCTTCATAGAAGGTATGATAAGATCCTATATTGTTTTAATTTTTCTATCTTGAGCTTCATGCTAAAGCTGCAGAGGTTAGATTTTTCTAATGCTTTCGGACTATATTTCACACTTAGGGCTTGTTTTATATAAGACAAATTTCACCAACATCAATTTACTTTTTTCTCTCTCATCTTTTTCAACCATTCAAAAATTGATTTGACAATCTGTTTATGGGCTTTTTCTATACACAATATTCTTCCACTAACTCTCACTAACTTTGTTTCTCTCATCATTTTCAACAACTCATATAATTACTTTACATTTTTTAATATATTTTTCCTAATTTTCAACTACACATTTAACACGTGGTTCGAGTAGATCTACATAATATTTCCTAACTAATGCATAGAACAAGGCCTATATTTTTAAATATATCTTCTCCAAATTTCAGTCATCCATTCTACGAAATTCGAGTAAAGAAAACTTATTTTCTATAGAACAAGGCCTAACTTCCATTTCTTGCTTGGGCCAGAAATTCCATTTTTCTCCCCTAGATGGTTACAGAAATTTTTGGAGATATGTTATATTTCCCCGAATCTGGATGCTTGGAGGAATTCCCTTCACCTGAACAGTTAAAGCATAAAATCATTCTCTCCACAAAACCACCAAAAGAGTACCTCAAATCCAAGAATGGCAAGGATCGAGAAACTTCTTCGCCAGTAGTAGATTCTGAAGATGAGCTAGTTGAAACCAAAACTGATGATTACAACGTAAAGAAAGAGATAAAAGAGGCCGTTGTCAATTTTATTCCGCAAGTGAATGGATCATTAACAAGTAATACAGTGATGAATAGAGTGTCGATCCCATGAGGACTAATTTACTTATCACCGGTTTAGGCTGATCTTAAAATAAGTAAATAGAAATACAAAGGTTGAAAATCAATTTGTTGTGACGAGAATTGTAAATAACACGAAAATAAATTGCAAAAATAGAAAAAGTTGTTGAATCAATGGAGAGTGGAATTTGGAAATCCCGATTTATCTTTAGACATCCAATTTGATTTCTCCTCTCAATTTCTATGCTAAAGTTGTGTTAAATCGAATTCACGAAGTTAATTTAGTTTACCTCTCTCGAGTTCAAATCAATCCTATTTAATTAAGTCAACTACCATATCTCTCTGTATAGTTTGAATAAGTTTGAATAAGTCTTAATTAAATTACATCGTTCATTCCAACTAATGAAATGAGTTGTTCATATTAAAAGGTAAATAAATAATGAAAATAAAAGAGTTCATCGCCAGGTTTAGGCTAGAATCAAGTGTGAAGAGTAGATCTTGCACCAAGCATCAACTCCCGTCTTGACTATCTTCCCAAACCATGTAAATTTCTCTCTAAGGGAGTGTTTGATTCCTTTCCGGGAAAACGAATTCCTGGAAAACGGATTCCTGGAAAACAGATTCCTACCTTTTCCTCGGATTGAGTTTTCCAACAAAACTATACTTTTTGTGCTTTAAACGCTTGTACCTGGAAAACGTTTTCCCGGAAAAAAAAAAGGAATCAAACACCCTCGTATGGAAAAAACGGCTGGAAAACGAGTTTTCCAGGAAAAGTTTAAGCGAATCAAACACACCCTAATTGGCTTGATTATGTGTGTTTTGCTCTCCAATAATACTCCACCAAAACCTCTCTAACTTTTGTGGCTTTCTCCTCTTCTATAGGCATCAATAGGTCTCCAAAAGGCTACAAATTTTGTGTACAACAAGTCACCTAAGCTTACAAAAAATAGGACTCCTAACTAAATAAGGAAATTTTCTACTCGTGGAGATATGGCAGCACGTCTCAGCTGTTACGGTCGTACGCTTCAATCTGTTAAATTTGTGCACTTTATGCTCCAAGGTTATGGCTATATGTCTCAATGTATATGGCTGTAAATCATCTTGATACGGCCGTACGCTTCAATCTATATGGCTGTATACTGCTCTCGGGTGGATTTTTGCTCTTTTCTTCAGTTTGAGTAGGTTACGGCCGTATGTACTTATTGTTATGGCCGTATGGAATTTATAGCTGAGGTCCTCCAACTTCCATTTTCTTCCATATTGGCTATTCACCTAAAATTGACAAAATTAAACGTATTAGGCACTCTAAAATGCTTATAAAAATTATGAAATAAACACAATTTAAAATACTTATCAAACCCCCCAAATTTACCTCTTGCTCGCTCTCGAGCAAGAAACTCAAACAAAACACAGAAAACACTAACTCACAAAACCATTGACCACAAAACATAAACTTGACTCATAACATGTCAAGTATTGTATTATTCGCCTCAAGTCAACAAAATACTTATAGAACTCCAGCCAAACCAAATAAGCAAATACAAAACTATTCACTTACCATGTACACAAAATACTCTGTGCGTGCGCTAGTCATTGCTCAACTCAAATCTATGCCAAGATCTAATCAAAGTATGCTCAATACAAAACCATTTCCATATTCCCTAGTGGTAAGATTTTTCTTTTCTTACCCCACTCGTAGGATTTGCTCCTCATGCTTTTCTCTCAATTCCTAGGGTATTCTTTAAATGAGGTGTTCTACAAATAAATCAATACATTTTTCAACACTAAATGTTAAGTAAAATTGACTGGATATTAAAAGAACTACAGCTATCCATCGATCCATCTTTACTCCAAGTTTCCTAACCTCTAGTCTTTGAGTCTTTTCCCGACACTTCAAACTCCTATCAATTTTTTTTGCCGATTTTTCCTCTCTTTTCCATTTTTTTTTTTTTTTTTTGTTTTTTAGAGGCGTATGATATGCAAATGCAATGCCCCAACAATAATGCTTTCGCAAGGACCCATGTAGCGAGTTTTAGATTGATGACTCCGGAGCTCGTCACTACAGGTAGCAGGTAAAATACCCCTCAAACTTAATCTCTCGAGTCAATGAGGCAAGAAAATGGAGCACAGATGAAATGAATACAAATGGTGTCACACTCTCTTCTTTTTTAAAAAAAATTAACTTTATGTTTAACGGGAAAATGATAGCATTGGTCAGTGCCAACCCAAAACAAAAGCATCAAGGCATCAAACTATAGTTCCTCGAACATAGAGCCACTAGCTTTACCACCCCCTAACTTAGGCTTTAAGCTAGTTTGATCCTGTAATTCAGTTTGGGGAAGATTACTTATTGCTAAGGGTCGAATGGTTAATTACAGGTAATAATAGGGAATGCACCATTTAGATTACACGCCATCATAAATCTAAGTTATGCAGTGACCATGTGTTCGAATAAAGTTTAGCCGTGTACCAATAAGTGAAAAGAATTTTTTTAAAAGATCACGTGATGTTTAAAAGTCCAACTGGTATCCTATTCAATTATGCCTAAAAGAAACAATCATCGGCGATATACTACTTGGCCAACGTACACAAGAGAATTTTTCTTTTCTTTTCTTACAACTCATAATTAAACATACATGCAAAAATTAAAATCACACACCCAAATTTAAAACCAACATTATCGTCAATGTAAAAACTAAGATAAAAGAAGAGAAAAGTTACTGAACGTCCCAACGGATTAGTTGTGGCATCAAGGGGACGTTGGGTCCTTGTGATTTGGGTTTGATCTATGATGGCAGTCCTGGAAAACACGCGCCTCATGAGAAGCACTCATTTTATTAAAAATAAACATGCATTCACACTACGAAAAACAAAGGAAAAATAAAGCCAAGTACGCAAAGCACACATAGAGATAAATAAAGAAAAGGAAAGAAACATTGGGTTGCCTCTCAATAAGCGCTTTATTTATAATCTAGAGCTCGACTTTGCATGACAATGATCATGGAGGTTTGAAGCGGATTTGCGAAGCCTTATTTTTATTGACGTTGCCTTCCCAATTCTTTTCCAGCTTTTTCTTCTTCGATTTAGGCATTCACAGTTCATGCAGGTTGCTCTGAGCTTTCTTATCTGGCTTGTTTGGCTCAACATCCTCTTTTTTTACTCCCTCGAGATTAAAACAACTTTCACGTCCTGTTTTCCTTTGTTGGTGAAGGATGTTGAACGTTACATTGTCCTCGTCAACCCTCAAAACTAGCTCTCCTTTTTCCACATCAATTAGTGCTCGTGTAGTGGCTAGGAATGGACGTCCAAGAATGAGAAGCATTCTGCTATCCTCTTTAATGTCCATTATCATAAAATCTACTGGGAAAATAAATTTTCCCACGTTTACCAGAACATCCTCGACTATGCCATATGCTTGTTTGATTGTTCGATCAGCTAACTGTAATGTCACTATTGTCTGCTTTGGCTTGCCTAATCCAAGTTTCTTTTAAATAGACAATAGCATTAAATTTACATTGGCACCTAAATCACATAAAGATCCATTAAAATTTATATTACTAATATTACAAGGGATAGAAAAACTCCCTAAATCTTTTAGTTCAGATGGCAGCTTATTTTGCAAGATTGCACTACATTCTTCTGTCAATGCCACAGTTTCAAACTCTTCCAATTTTGTTTTCTTTGAAAGCATCTCTTTCATGAATTTCAAATATAGTGGCATTTGAGCTAGAGCATCTTCAAATGAGATGTTTTTGTGCAGTTTCTTAAAAATCTCCAGAAATTTGGCAAATTGCTTGTTAAGTTTGCTCTTTTGTAGTCTCAGTGGAAATGGAATGGGCGGCACATAGGCTTTATTGGAGTTGCAGCCTTCTTCTCAACTTCTTCGATTTTTTCCTTAGCATTAACGTCAACCAATGGTTCAGTTTCCTCTTTATCCTTCCTTTGTTCCTCAATTACTGACCCTTGGGGCACTTTCCTAGGCCTCCTGACATTAATTTCAGGTAATTGTACCCCACTTCTCGCTATTATTGCTTGTACCTAAACTCGCTTTGCTAGTGCTAGTAGCCTTTGAGGGAAAAGAATTAGGGGAACATAAGCCTTTGGTAGAATGTAGGGCACAGGTTCTTCTGCAACTGGCTGCACTTTCATCTTTTCTCTCACACTATAGATGGCATTTGCTTGTTCTCTTCGATTTGTTTCTGTATTACTTGAGAATGCTCCACGAGGTCTTTCTGACAATTGTAATGCCATCTGCCTAATTTGACCCTCTAATTTCTTTATGGAGGCTTGTTGGTTTTGACAGTTCCCTTCAATTCGTTCCAATATCTTATCTGTCTTCTGCATGTATTGTTGGAACATATCCTCCAAACTTGACTTTTTCTGAAGTAGAGGGCAGTTATTAGAGCTATCCCCATATATGAGATTTGGGTGAAGTTTCCACCCTAGATTGTAGGTCTGAGAATAACGGTTGAATTGTTGCTTGGTGTTGTCTCGTACAAAGTTCACTTGCTCACCTTGAGCTCCCAGTAGCATGCACTCAGCAATATGATGCTTCGGCCCACAATGTCCAGATATCAAACTTGACTGAATGGAGTGCGCACCTTGAGTTTGTGCTCTCACTAGGGGTTCCACTTGTTTTGTCAATGCGGCTATCTGGGCATTTGTGGCTACTTGTGAATCACTTCTATATGCCTCGAGTTTCTTCTTCAACATCACTCTATCAGATGGGAACATGGTTTGTGTCTTTGCAATCAGTTCAAGTAGTTCCCAAGCTGCATTCATCCTCTTGTTTTTGATTGACCCATTTGATGAGGCGTCCACAATAGATTTGAATTGCAGAGCTAAACCTAAGTAGAAATACTGAACTTGTGCCCCCTTTTCAAATCCATGACTGGGGCATTTTCTTAGCATACCCTTATATCTATCTCATACCTCATGAAAGCTTTCTTCATCATATTGTTGGAACGTTGAGATATCCAACTTTATTTTAGCTTGTTTGCCCGAAAAAAATACTTATTGCTAAATTTTCTGGCCAAATCCTCCCATGTTGTTATGCTAGCATCTGGTTCGGACTCAAACCATTCCATCACACCATCTCTCAAAGTATAGGGGAATAGGCGAAGCCTTAGACAATCATCATCAATTCCATCAAATTTGAAGTTCTGGCACGTTCTAAAAAATTTTGCAAGATGAGCGTTTGGATCTTCATACACTAACCAGTAGAATTGATGGCTAGTACTGAATAAGTTGATGATTTCTACTCTCAGCTGGAAATCATTTCTCCCAAATGGCAGATATACAATGCTAGACCATGTTGGGGTTGTAGATCGGGTCAAAAATTTAGCGATGGAAAAATCTACTCCATCATCATCTTCAACCTCCTCTTCTTCACCTTTCGGTTTCGCATTCCTTCTATTTATCAAAACAATCCTTCTGCGTGCCTCTTCTTTTACTCTTAGCCTTTCTTCTTACTATACTCTCTGTATTGCTTCCTCCTCTAAAGTGTGCTCCATGATTAGCTTGCGTTTAGTCCTAAGTGTGTGTTCGATCTCAGAAGTGAATTGCTCTAGAATTCCTCCTTGGGGTCATGCACCGAATGCCAATTTCAGCAAAAAAATTAAACAAAAGCAAGTATCAAAATTCTTTTATAAATAAAAACCAAAATTAAACTAAAACTAGAATTAAAAATTTAAAAAAACACGATTACTATAAACCAATTTTAAATAAAAATAATCCCCGACAGCAGCGCCAAAAACTTGTTGTCAATTTTATTCCGCAAGTGAACGGATCGTTAACAAGTAATACAGTGATTAATAGAGTGTCGATCCCACGAGAACTGATTTATTTATCACCGGTTTGGACTGATTTTAAAATAAGCAAATAGAAATATAAAGCTTGAAAATCAATTTGTTGTGATGAGAATTGTAAATAACACGAAAATAAATTGCAAAAATAGAAAAAGTTGTTGAATCAATTGAGAGTGGAAGTTGGGAATCCCGATTTATTTTTAGACATCTAAGTTGATTTCTCTTCTCAATTTCTATTCAATTTCTATGCTAAAGTTGTGTTAGATTGAATTCACGAAATTAATTTAATTTACCTCTCTCAAATTCTAATCAATCCTATTTAATTAAATCAATTACCATATCTCTACATATAGTTTGAATAAGTCTTAATTAAATGTATTAACGTGCGTAGGAATTCACGTATACCCGCCTGTCACACAGGTGATCACAACAATTATAAAAGTCTAACTCTAACTTTTAATTAAATTGCCGAATTTTACTATGTGGTCTATATACCTAACTCGTCTCTTGGTGTGTTAGAATTCACAAAATTGATGATTTAATGAATTAAATCAATTAAATCATACATTAAATGTAGAAGTAAAATCAATACATAATAATAAGAGCTCCGGAAATTGAGAGTTGAAATCAAATAATCAATCTAAATTACATCGTTCATTCCAACTAATGAAATTAGTTGTTCATATTAAAATGTAAGTAAATAATGAAAATAAAAGAGTTGATCACCAGGTTTAGGCTAGAATCGAGTGTAAAGTGTAGATCTTGCACCAAGCATCGGCTCCTGTCTTGACTCTCTTCTCAAACCATGTAAATTTCTCTCTAGTTGGCTTGATTGTGGTGTGTTTTGGTCTTCAATAATCCTCCACCAAAAACTCTCTAATTTTTGTGGCTTTCTCCTCTTTATATAGGCATCAATAGGTCTCCAAAAGTCCACAAACTTCGTGTACAACAAGTCACCTAAGCTGACCAAAAAGAGGACTCCTAACTAAACAAGGAAATTTTCTACGCGTGGAGATACGAACGTACGTCTCAGCTCTTACGGCCGTACACTTCAATCTATATGGCCATATACAACACTGGGGTGGATTTTTGCTCTTTTCTTCAGCTTCGGTGGGTTACGTCCATATGTACTTATTGTTACGGCTGTATTGAATTTACAGCTGAGGTCCTCCAACTTCCATTTTCTTCCATTTTGATCCCCAATCTTCATTTGTTTTGTACTTTTTGGTCATTTTCACTCCTTTGCAATGTTGTCCATCCATGTTGGTCATTCACCTAAAATAGACAAAATTAAACGTACTAAGCACTTTGAAATGCTTATAAAAATTATCAAATAAACGCAATTAAAAAGACTTACCAGAGGCCTTTATTTTATATAAAAGAGGCCTTTATTTTATTCTTTCTATAGCTATTTTGATTTGAGTTTTATATATGTTCTTTGTTTTCATCGTAAACATTAGTGATAGCGATCGAGGTGGCAAAGATAATGACAGCTCTCAACAAAAATCAGTGGGGCCAAGCGTCTGATTGCAATTCATGCTGGGAAGCCAAAGCGTAGCTTAAGGCATTCGCTAAGAACTAGAGTCGATAAAGTTAAGTGACTTAGTTTGAGTGAACAATTACTTGAAAAAGCTGCATCATCTTATGGAAAGGATGTTGTGAGTTGTTTATTAGTTACACAAATATATCATCATCACATTGGGAAATCAATTTGCGCATGTGTTATATATGATAGGCCAATTCTTGTATTTTAAAGACTTACATCATCAACCATATTTTTCCTTCGATTTTCTGTATCACTTTTCTAGGTTCACACAGATGAATATTCTAAGAGTTTTTCTGAAGGGATCACGAGTGACTTCAACAAATTTTAAGCCAATTACCTGGTGGACGCATGGTGCTCAGATGGTTTCCTTTAATATGCAGGTTAGTTTAGAAATCTTGGCATTTCTTTTACCATCGACTCCTTAAAGGATTTTGGGTGTAATCTGATTTTATCATTGTTAGATATTTTCTCAAATTTATTTTAATTCGGTCTTACTGCAAGTAATTTGCCGCCTTGATGTTTGTTTGCCACTTCACGACGAGGGACGAGGGGGCAGCGCCCCTCGTGGGGGCTCGGGCCAACGCCCCCAAAAGGTAAACGGAAATTTCGATTGTTGGATGAAGGATTGTTCATTCGAAAAGTTTTGTTTGTATAATTAACAGACACACCGCTTCGTTTGAGAGACACACCTCTTCGAAGAGTCATATCTCTTCGAAGAGACACCTCGATCCGTTTGAAAAGGTACGTCCCTTTCCAATAGGCATAACTATGCTTATATATTTGTCATTTCTGGTCATTTGCAAATAATCCGAAATAAAACAACATCACGCATTCTAAACCTTAATTTGGCTTCATCAGTTTTATATCCGAGTCTCTCTTCGGTTTGATCAAACGTGTCACTATTTTGATAAATTATATTTTTAATATTTTAATTCAAGAATTTCTATAATATTTTTATTATATTTTTTGTATATTTTTACTGGTTATTATTTACTTTTTCTGTTAGGAGTCACAAAGAGGTAAAAATGATAAAAATGATGAAAAATCATACTTCTTGAAAATGAAGGATCTCATGGCAATTCTACAAAATTTCTTTTCATATTGGCATCTTCGGGTGATCATTTTGCTAGTGGAAACAATGGCTAGTGGAAACATGCATAAGTGGAGACAAAAGAGAAAAGAGAAACATCATTATGGCCCATCATTAAAGGACATAATCATCACATTTCTTTTTCCTTTTTGACTTGCATTTTGGTATTTGGAAGTGGATTCTATATATGAGTGAAGGCCATGATATGTGAGGATATATGCAGAGAGAAGGAGAGCACATGGAGAGGGAATTGTATTCATACAGTTAGACTAATACATGTAATACGAGAGAAAAAATCAAAACACGTATTAGAGATAGTTTGTAGAAATACATAGCTTTCAAGAACTAAGCGCAATTGGAGATATTGGGAGAAAGGAAAGGAGAAAATACCGAAGGAAAAACACATCAACCCTTTGAAAACCGGTTATGTATTTCTATGTTTTCTCTATTGTAGTGCTCGTATTTAGATTCATGTGTAGCTAACTTTTTATACTTAGGACGAACAATGAATCCTTCTTGTGAACTCTAGTATTGTGTTATTGGATTTAATAGTATATGATTAATTTATCGTTAATTTTATGTTGTTGATCATATAAATTTATCTTTTTGATCAATTGATAAATTATAAATTAGCTTATATCAGATTTGAGAAATGAAAACACAAATTAGAATAAACAATAGAGAACACTAATTTAGACAAGATTTAGAGATAAACTTGTGGTTAGTGAGATCTTTAGCTGAAGTTTCGACGTAACCTATTTGAATTTATTGTGTGAATGCGTTTTAGAGGGTTGATAACGAATTTATTTAGAGATAAATAAATTAACCTAATAGAATATAAATATTTATCCTCGAGAGTGGTAAATATTTATTTGAGTAAATTCGATCGTTGACGAAAATAAAATCACTACTTGAATCCAATTACGTGTACTAGAGGAATTAAAGTTGGTGAAATTGTAAGTCCCAAGTCTTGTAATTCTATCATTGTCTATTTATTCATCGCAAATATTTCATTCTTGCTATTTAGATTTTATATTTAATTTGTAAGATTTTATTTTCATTGAAAAACAAATCAACTTTCGAATTGTCTTTTCAAATAAAGTATAAAATTGATAACTTTGATAATTAAATCAAGTTTTTGTGGGATCGATGCTTGGACTCAAAAATCAGTTTACTACTTGTTCGACCCATATACTTGCGGTATTTATTTTGACAATTTCACAACGAACATGTTTGAATCAAACGAAGAACTCCATTGTATCCTGATGGAGATTTTCTCGAGCCCGAAATGACATTGAAGGGGAGAAACATCTCTTAAAAGATAGCGACGTTACGTGCCTTAGAGTTATTTCATTGATATTTCACACTTAATTTCTCAACAATCATTTCTTAGCTAATCTTTTATTTGCATTACAAGGCTCAATCTCTACATGTCCTCTCTTATTTCTTAAGCATGTATTCAAATTGGATTTTTTTTATATTCTAATCTAATAGGGATATGGGAAATCTCTGTGGATGATGCACTGAATGTTTATATCCAACGGAGGTCGTGGTCTGCTTTTGCTCGAATACCCACGTGGGTACAAAACCCAGGCCATGTGGTGCCTTCTAGTGGCACCACATCATCAACAATTTTTTTAGATCTACGTTAAATCTGATGAATAATACATAACTATTCCCTGATGATGGGGGTCTCACCGACCCCCAAGAATTTTTTTCCCCGACTATGGGTACCATAAAGTACCCACTGTTGGTACCAGATCAAAGCTCGATTGTGGTTATGTGAAGAAACCTAATTTGCTTATGAAGGCATGTTGAAACAATGACGTCTTCGATCCAAAATTACCAATATTAATTTTAAATTGTATTAAAATATTTCGCTTCTCACTATACCCTTACTTAATATGTGTTGTTTTCAATTACAATAAACTATCATGATTTAATGTAAGGGTATATTTCAAAATCTATTACTAAATATTGTTTTTCCAATAAGATTAATTGTAATTTTTTAATTCGTATAAAAGTCAAAGTAAGACTATCTTCTTCGTATATAGGGAGGACGAAAAGAGTAACAATGATGCAAAAATTATGTTGACTTAGACATAGAAAGTATTACAGAAAATTGAGCCTTTAGGGGTAGCCTGTCACCCTTATAGGTTCATGCCTGTAAATCTTTAGAGACGATATGCTATTATATCGTCCCTAAAAGTCTACAGGCACGGGCTTGTAGCCTGTTACATTGTCCCTAAAAGTCTACGGGGGCGAACCTGTATGGCGATAGACCGCCTCTAAAGACCTTAGGGAAATACTTGATGTACACACAAAATTTGTGTGGTAACTTACTACACCCTCATAAGGGTAGTGTTAAATTACCATATTGCCTCCCGAAAGTTTTTTTTTTTTTTTTTTTTTTGGGGGAGTGGGGAGGGGGGACCCCTATTAAAGTATGGTAAATTACCACATAATTTGTGTGTGTACTTCTACCAAAACCCAAGACCTTATTTCTAGTAGTGAAATTTCTTTCATAAATTGGAAGTTTCTTTTTTTTCCCCCAAAAAGAAATAGAATGTCAATCTTCCATTGCAATTTATAGAGGAGACATTATTCAAGTCGCTGCTTTTTGTCGGTCTTCAAGTTGGTTTCACATTTCATTTAGTCCCTTATTCAAACCCCAAATCAACCAATCAATTAAATACATAAAAACAAGAAATGTTATCGCCATTTCATGTCCAGCTGTGACTCTTATCACTTTTTTTTTGTTTTTTTTTTAATAAGAAAATGCTATAGGTATAATAAAAGTGTACAATACATATATAGTGAGGAACGAAGTGCTTTCAAAACGTCATTTAATTTTTTGATTTTTAGCATGGTTTTGATAGCAACAATCAGGTGAAGTAACATACAAACTACTAATTACATATTCACATAATTCAGAAATGAAAGCGCGTTTGTTGTTTACATCCATAGCAATTAGCACATCTGGATTCAAAAAGAAACTGTAGGACAACAAAAGCTATTATTTCCATATGACTGTTGTTAATCTTTAGCCTTTAAGCAGCAAGAATAACCACTATTTTCCAGGAACTCCCAACTTTGGATGTGGTTGGGTTCTTCCTCCTTGTCATTATGATGTGGAACAAAGACCTGTATGATATTGATAGGTTCTATGCTCGGCATTTAAAACTTGCCCTTGTACAAACTCATTTTTCTATGCAGGGTATCAAGCCATGGCATAAAAATTAGTTTTACATTTTTTTAAAGATGCTAAATTGTTTTCTAGGTAAGATATGGTGAATCAAAAATTGTATACAAGTCTTACAAGATGCTTACAATCACAATACGAATATTATTCAATGCACCACATTCCAATTATTTTAAAGGTTCTCAATGTTTACTTCTTGATGTAATTTCATCCTTAACTTTTCTCCATTCAATTATTACTTTTAATTGCTCACTAATTATAAATTTTGTCCAAAAAATTTTATTTATTTAGATGTGTGATTACTTATTTATCCACGATATTTTTAAATAATGTAAAAACATAAAAACTTAAATATTGCTTTTAATTTGAAACAACTCTAAAAACTTAAATATTGATTTTTTAATTTCAAACAGCGGTAGCATAATATTTAAATATACTACTAGAAATAGGACCTTTAACATCAGGCTTGTTGCCCCTGTAGCCTCGTGGCTGTTGAGCAATAGGAACAATATATTCTACAAGTGCGAAGCTACATGGACAATAGATCACACCTAAAAGTCAAGTTTCTTGTACTCATACAAACTATTATTTACGTATAAAGAAAGTTAATTATTAAAAATTAATTTAAAAATGAAATAAAATTTTCAGGAGATAATGGTTGTTATAAACAAAGTTGAAGACCTTTTTATGAAATTAAAATATGGTGTACATAACGCATTTTTTAGTGTTTTTAGTGTAGATATAATTAGCCTAAAATGATTCAGGGAATGAGTTTAATTTAGAGTAAATTATGCAAACGGTCTCCAACCTTTTATTTCATTTGTGCTTTGGTCAGTGAACATTTAAATTTGGATCACTGAGCCCCCAACCTTTCAAAATTGGTGTCATTGGTCCAAAAGGCACTATTCTATTACTTTCTCTATCAGCCACCCTTATTTATTTTTGAATTTAATCAAAAAAGTAACTTAGTAAATAAATATCTATTTTACCAACTTTGTTAATAAATAAATATTTCATTCTTAGTTTACAATCTAGACTTTGATATAAAACTTGCATTCAAGTCCTTGACTCATCAAAATTTCAACAAAAATGCCTATTTCTATGCACGTCCCTAGCTCGATTATTAGTCCTCATTTTTCTTTAATTGTACATTTTTTAGTTTAACTTTTTACATAGTCATAATTAAAAAATTTTCGTTGAAATTTTAATAATTAGCGCATTTTTAATCTAATATCAAGACCTTTTAAAAATTCACTTCATGTATTAAATGTACGCACATTTTAATTTCTACACATTATCAAAAATTAATGTCGTTATTATATATCTCTATAAATTTGTAGTTTAATACTGTTGTCAAAATAAAAATTAAATTTGTATTGCAACACATTGCTTAGCTGATACATAGTGGGGATTTCGTTGAAGGTGAGTTCTTGGAGTTCTTTCGTCTATTGTGAGGAATTTATAATTCTTGATTTGGGAGGTGAGTTCTTGGAAGATAGGTTGGAAATTGAATACTGGTATTGATTGCTATGGTGGTGGGTGGCGTATAATCATATATTCTTGGAGAGTAAGGAGACATCTTTCTTACAAAAATAGTGTCATGTAACTTGTCTCTCTTCGTTGCATGAGCTAATCTAGTGTCCCGAAATAAAGACTATCAAAGTAATATATATATATATATATATATATATATATATATAAATCAAGATCAGTTTCTTCCTCATTTTTTATTTTTCTGAATTAAATAATTATTATTTTATTCTTAATTCCCTCTTAAGGCTGGATATAACAATATTCCTAATTTTCACGAATTAATCCTAATCTCCATAGCTATATCTATCTCTTAATTAAGGGATATAATTATCTCTTATTGTTGGTACCCCAATCGATATCTATATTTATATATAAATAAACCAGTGTTATTTTTCCTCTCAAATTTATATTTTTCAGAATAAATAATTTATTTTTTATTTCCATTTCTCACCCTTTCTTACTTTTTAAAATCTGCCACCTAAATCGGGTCAATTATAAAATCTCTTAGCTAAATCTCAATCAATCTTAAAATCTCTCACTTAAATCTCTATCAATTTTCGGAATGTATAAATAAATTTAATATTCAATTCTACTTATATCTTTTTTTTAATGAATTCTATTTATATCTTCATTATTATTGTTAGTATGTGAAAATAAAAGCATTAAATTAATCAATAAATTATAATAAATATCAATAATAATAATTATTGTGGTAGCGGTATGAATATTATTTCCAGCAGATAAACCCTCTATTAAGATAACAAAATCGTTACACTAGACAAAGATATTGTAATGACGGATGTAATTAGAAAAGATGTCGTTGCATAGCGTTTCCAATCTATCGCAACAACATTTGTTGTTATAATATCATCAACTTTTGCAACGAAAATTGTTGTTGCAATAAATGGGAAACCCTATTGCGACGATAGAATTTAATCGCAGTGGAGCTACATGCACAAGTCTATTACAACGATATGTTGCAACGAAATTATATGTGTATTGCGACTAACAAATTAACAAGGTAACTTTATATTGGATATATCTTCTTAGGCAACGCACGGGTGACATAGCGAGGAAATATTGAGAAAATTTTTTACATTTTTCTCTTGCACAGGGTGTAAATTATATCTTAAATATATATCTTCTCGTGCAACACGCGAGATGAAAGTACTAATGAAATTAATAAGAGTTGAAAAGTTGTAATATATATATATATATATATATATATGTGTGTGTGTGTGTGTGTGTGTGATTAAAAAGTATAAATTGAGATAAGGTAAAATACAAAATTCAAATTAAACTATGGTCACTTCAATACATTTTAAATTTTACCGAATTATAAACCCTATATGGAACAAAGTTTACATCCAGGACAAGGCAGATACCAAACAAACTCTTAAATTTTATTGCGCTTATAATGATATCCAAACAAACCTATGTGTCTTATTTTGCTACGTTTTATTTTATTTTATTTTGATAATTACCTTAAGGTCACGGTTAAACCATGACAACGCTACTCGCTAAATAACAATGGAACCGTAGCAGGAGTCTGGATTTGCTGTCATTTCATGTTTCTCGCTTTGTCTTCTCCAATTGAACTTGTTTACATAACCATATTAATACACTTTAGCAAATAAAAATCAATGATGTGAATTATTTTAATTAAAGAGGGACAGCCCGCAAAACATAAAATACAATATGCACCGTACCGCTAAAAATGAAGGCCAAATAGTATCCTGAGTACAACCTTGCATCCCTGCATACGCAACAACCCGTTGGAGCCTCGCGCAACCTTTCTAGCGGCGGCGAGGACTCCGACGATCAAGTCAATGCTGGAAGTGCAATAAAGTATGGGGAAAGTCGGGCTTTGCCTGTGGAGTAAAATGAACTTGCCATTGTGATGAATGAACCTTATCATTATATCTAGAAGCGAGAATGGGCCCTGATGGGCTGAGATAAGAAATGGGCCACATTGAGGCCCAATGAGAATGCCCAAACTAACAAACCCGACCCAATAAGTGAAATCCAATCCAATGAGGCCCAATATCAATAATAAAAATACTACATAGCTGCCACGTGTGTACCACATAATTTTGACTGGTAACAATCTGGTAGATCTTCACTAAGAGAAAAGTGCTGACATTCATTTAGAATTAGGGAATTCAAGTGATTATTTCGGATATCATTTTAAGTGCAGCAAAATTCAAGAGTTTGTTTGGTATCTACCTAGTCCTGGATGTAAACTTTGTTCCATTTGGGGTTTATACGGTAAAATTCAAAATGTATTAAACTGGTCAAAGTTTAATTTAAAATTTTACTTTTTATCTTATCTCAACTTATACAATTTAATCACACATTTCTTACTACTTGTCAACGCTAACTAATTGTACTTTGATAGTCTTTATTTGTGGACACTATAGATTAGCACATGCAGCGAAGAAAGACAAGTTGCGGGGCACTATTTTTGTAAAAAAAGCACAGGATGCTGGCAAGAAATGGCAAGAAATCTACAATTGAGATACTTATTTGAACATGGTATCTCCTGACTTGGGCACTAATTCTGTCGTCCCAACGCTCGGATATCCTAGCAAGAGAGAAAAAGAGAGAGCCCCCCCACCCCACCCCCACGCTGGCCCCACAGCAATCAGGGGGCAGAGTGCTGGGACGAAGTTGGGGCGTGAAAGAGCTGGGAAGAGATCAACGGCACTCCTTACTTTCCAAGAAAATGATTATGTGCCACCCACCACTGTAGCAATCAATTCCAGCATTCACATTTTAGAGTTTTGTTTCAATTTTATTAAAACAAAAATATAAATAAACAAAGAGACTAATAAAGCATAATTTGATTTAAATTTATTTTACAATTATCAATCAGAAGAAACAAGAATTAATTAATGTACAATATTTTATTAAATTAAGGAATATTTTCTAAATAATTGAAATTAATAACCAATGCTTCAAAAATCAAACTATAAAAGAAAAAGTCCCTCACACATTGTTTTTTGAAAATAATATGATGGAGGACATGTATAAAGGGATGTCATGGTGCTAAGAAAATGTGAGTTGGGCTTTACACATATATTGTATGGTCTAAGTTTATAATTCAAATGCAAAACAAACAGAAACAAAATGGTAAAGAAATACATAAATTTCATTGGCATTTAGGATAATTAAATAGCAATGTTACATGTAACATTAAAAAGAACAAATTTAAATGTTGTTCTAAAAATATAAAGGAAAATTAAAAGGGGTAAGTTACACAAAACGTCCCTAGCTAACCATTTGATTGATTTGTACTTCCTTCAAAACTAGTGCTTTAAGCCACATGTAGTTTCATGTGTTTTCACATGCAATCACATGTAATTTTATGTTATTTTTCATGAAACCATGTGTTGTTTCGCCAGTGCTGGTTTTGCATCACTTCTATATCACCAATATTTCAATCTTTTTAGATCACCTAAAAAATATAATTTAATTTCCATAATGAAAAAAAAATAGCTTTGTTACTTTATAATGTATTTTCTCTACATGAACATCTGTTCATCGTACATGAGAAATACTAATTTTATGAATTTATCTTTATTAAAAGGAAAGGAAATTAAATTCTTATTTTATCGTTTTCTTAAAGGAAATTAAGTTCTTATTTTCTCGTTTTCTTCGTATAGTTTCATTTACTGTTGGGGAATCAGGACGCTACTAATTCCGCCCAAGATCAGTGGGACACAAAAATAATAGGGCATTTGACCAATAACTACACTTACAGGGAAAATTTGACAGCTAAATCATGCACATCTCTTTTTTGACCATTAACTCATCTTTTACACAATAAGACCAAAATAGAATTTAAAAATCACAAATTTACAATAATGTCACTCTAATAAAATAAACCCCTAAATTTACAACAATGCCACTCTAATAAAATAAATATTCAAATTTACAACAATGCTATTCTAATAAAATAAACATCCAAATTTACAACAATGTCACTCTAATAAAATAAAGTAAACAAGTTTTCTCTCTCCAAATTACCATCAAAAGTAACCTTCCTCAACATTCAACTTTTCATTTCCCCATTTTCGACTTTCTTTCTTTACGCACTTTCTCTCTCCAGATTACCGCCACAGGTAATTTCGACCAACATTCAACTTCTTCTATTCTCCATCTCCGACTCTATCTCTACGCATTTTCTCTCTCTTGATTACCATCCTAAGTAATCTCAATCAACATTCAACTTCTCCATTCCTTCATTTCCGACTCTCTCTCTATGCATTTTCTCTCTCTAGATTACCTCACCAGATAATCAGATTACCACCACAAGCAATCTCGCTCAACATTAAATTTCTCATTTCCCACATCTCCGACTTTGTCTATTTAAGCATTTTTCTCTCCAGATTACCACCACAAGTAATCTTGATTAACATTTAACTTCTCCATTTCTCCGTCTCCTACTTTCTCTCTTAACATTTAACTTCTCCATTTCTCCGTCTCCTACTTTCTCTCTATACACTTTCTCTCTCTAAATTACCGCCCCAAATAATCTCGATCAACATTCAACTTCTCCCTTCCCTCGTCTCTCACGTTCTCTCTCCACACACTTTCTCTCTCCAAATTACCTCACCAGGTAATCAGATTACCACCACAAGTAATCTCAATAACCAATCAAATTGTCCCTTCCTGTCTATGACTTTATCTTTGTACACACTTTCTCCCTCTTGATTACCTAGCTAGGTAATTAGATTACCACTACAAGTAATCTTGATTAACATTCAATTTCTCCTTTCATGTCTCTGATTTTCTCTCTTTACACATTTTCTCTCTCCAAATTACCTCGTCAGGCAATCAGATTGCTACCACAAGTAATCTCGATCAACAATCAACATCTCCCTTCATGTCTCCTATTTTCTCTCTCCAGATTGCTTCGCCAGATAATCAAATTACTACCACAAGTAATCTCGATCAATATTTAAGTTCTTTCTTCCACCATCTCCGATTTTCTCTCGGCGCATTTTCTCTCTCCAAATTACCTTATTAGGTAATCAGATTACCACCACAACTAATCTCGATCAACATTCAATTTTTCCCTTTCCATCTTCGATTTTCTCTCTATGTACTTTCTCTCTCCAGATTACCTCACCAAGTAATCAGATTACCATGACAAGTAATCTTGATCAACATTCAACTTCTCTTTTCCACCATCTTCGACTTTCTCTCTCTAAATTACCACCACAAGTAATTTTGCTCAATATTCAATTTCTCATTCCCCCCATCTTCGACTTTCTCTATCTACGCACTTTTTCTCTCCAGATTAACCCCTAAGGTAATCTCGATCAATATTCAACTTCTTACTTCCCCATCTTCGACTTTTTCTCTACGCACTTTCTCTCCAGATTACCTTATCAGTAATCAGTTAACACTAGGAGTAATCTCGATCAACATTCCCCATCCCCACCACCGCTCCACAACCACCACCACCTACCACCTATCCCACCCCACCCCACCCCACCACACCACCACCACCACCACAAACCAAGCACCACCACCCCTACCCCCACCCCATCGCCACCACCATTCTACAACCAAACCGTCACCGCCACCAACACCACCACCACCCTACTCCCACCACAACAACCACCCCACCACCACCACCATCCCCGTCATCCACCACCACCATTCCACCACCCCGACCCCACCCCACCACCAAACCACCACCACCAAGTCGTCAGCGCCACCACTAACCACCACCCCCACCACCACCACCATCTCGGCCGCCACCACTACCCCACCACCATCACTAGCATTTCACCACCACCCCACCACTACCACCCCTACCATCATGACCACCATTCCATCACCAAGTCGCCGTTGCCACCACCACCACCGGTGCCACCATTCCACTACCACCACAACCACCACCACACCGCCACCGCCACCACCATCTCATCGCAACCGCCACCAAACCACCTCCCGCCGCCACCACCACCTCACCGCCCCCGGCACCAAACCACCCCTCGCCGCCACCACCATTCCATCTCAATCAGCATTGACCTTATCTCCATTTCCCGTCTCTAGCTTTCTCTCTCAGGATTACCTTATCACGTAATTAGTTTACAGTCCCAGGTAATCTCGATCAAAATTCAACTTCTCACTTCTTCTATCTTCGATTCTCTCTCTACGCACTTTCTCTTTCCAGATTACCGCCCCAAGTAATCTATATCAACATTCAACTTCTCACCTCCACCGTTTCTGACTTTCTCTCTATGCATTTTCTCTTTCCAGATTACCGCCCTAAGTAATCTCTATCAACATTCAACATTCAACTTCTCATTTTCTCTCTCTAAATTACCACTCTCGGTAATAATATTACCTAGACTGGTAATCTGCATTACCTACCCGAATATTAATATTACCCACTTGATAATCACACTCAGGACATAAAACCTCTCTCTAAATTGAATGCTAATCTCGATCATGCAACATTCAACTTATTGCTTCCATCTTCCCGACTTTCTCTCTCTACATACTTTCTAACTCTAGATCACCACAACGGTAATCTCAATCACTATTCAGCTTCTCACTTCCCCCTTCTATGACTTTCTATCTCTACGCACTCTCTCTCGATCACCATTTAACTTTTCATTTCCCCCATCTCTGACTTTCTCTTTATAGATTACCACTATATGTAATCTCGATCACCACTCAATTTGTCACTTCCCTCGCTTCTGACTTTATCTCTTGACAGTATTGAATAATACAACAAAAATATTAATTCCCCTGTTGGCCCTTGAGAATGGGGAACTATATCCCCTTAGTATTGAATCAAAAGCATTTTCTCTAACTGGCTACTTAAATTGATTGTTTTGAACAGATTGCAAAATTACCTACCCCAATAATTAAATTACCTATCCCGATAATAATATTATTTACCCTAGTAATTAGAACCAAAACATTAAAACCCCATAATTTTAACTCCATCCACAACTACATCCACCAATCGACGAGAAATACCATAATTTTAACTATGAGAAAAGTGGTTCCTCCACGAAACTTATCCCCAAACAACAGTAAACAAAATCATATAACAATTTCCCAGCTGAACCGAAAAGAACTTTTGATCACCTTGATTCCATCAAATCTTCCTATAAAGAAACTTCCACAGCCTTCAGATTTCCCAACTTTTCCGCTCAATTTCTCTTAGTCTCAACCTTGCTAGTAGGTCTGAAAGTGGTCAAATCACTTGAGGAATTAGGTAAGGTAGAGCTCAATATTTATTACCTATCCCGATGATAATATTATCAATCCCAATAATTATAACCAAATCATTAAAAACCACAATTTTAATCACTTCCACAATTAACTTGAGCGCTTTTACCTTTAATTGAGAAAATGAGCTACAAAAGTATTTCTCTTTTAACCATCCCATTAATTTTCAAAGGCCAAATGATAGGATTTTCACATGACCACAGACAAAATACAATCAATTACTAATGAGGGAAATCATCTAATTATAAATTATATTATTGCAAGCATTTTTCAAAATAAACGATGACCTCCGGTATAACATATCTACTACATTTTTCATATATGAATGCCTTCATTTGTTCGGAGGAGTCAAATAATGAACTGAGTGCTTACTGCAATTTGTGAGAAATGCTTGAGTATTCAATTCCATTTACGAAGAAGTCACATGGGACAAAACGCTAGAAGAGGCAGCCATTCTCAATCACCGACCACCAGCTACACCCGCCGACCAAACACTTACATCGCACACACTTTTCTCACACAAACACTACAACGAAAACATCGCAGATACCCGCAGCACAACACATAAGAAATCAAACATTGGAAGAAGAGTAGAAATAGGAAGAGAGAGAAGTTGATAATGGATTAATCGTAGGTTTCAGTGTTTTTGTTTTTTGGTGAATTTGTAAACATTGCTAGTTAGTGGAAATCACTCAAATCTGATACCCACAGTCGGATCTCAAGTTCATTGTAAATCAGCCGCAAGATGAATACCCAATACGTGGAATTATAGAATATATGGAAGAAATGGAAATAACAGAAAAAGAATTATCCAGCGAAATCAAACTTCGAAAATATTTCACAAGTTTATGATTCAGTTTGCTGGCTTATTGCGATCTTCGTATTTTCTGTTTCTATCTCAAATTAGAAGAGAGAGAAGATGAAGGAGACAAAGGAGAGGGGGAGAGATCGAGATATTTGAGGGGAGGAAAAGGGATAAAGGGTAAAAATGTCCTAAAAATATAAAAATAAGTAGTTGGTAAAAGATTTATAAAATATTGTAGTTAATGGGAAAAAAAAAGATGGCCTAGAGTTAGTGGGTAAAGATTGACTTTGGGGTGTATTTATTGGTCATTTGCCCAAAATAATATGCGACTGAGAAAATAATGGACACTAAAATAAGCACAAATATGGAACACCGAGATTTAACGTGGTTCGGCCAAACTGCTTACGTCCACGGACCCACACCAATATATTTCACTATCTCAAAATGAGGAGTACAAAAATACCACACTGTATTTTCTCTGCCTACACAAAGGCTTTATCACTCTACTCACTTTTATCTCTCGTGTATAGCTTCTACACTGAAGCTCTCTCTTTCTCTCTACACAAGATAGCTCTCTCTTTCTCTCTACGCAAGATGCTTTGTGTTTTTGGTGGTGTTTGTGGCGTATTGGTATTTTTTACAACGCAGAATGGAGCCTCAATTTATAGGCATTCCATCCATACATTTGTCAAACATTGCGGCTGGATTTTCATACAATTGTCAAACATTGCGGCTGAATTTTGCATGCAATTTCTTCCTCTGCAATTGTGAACTCGGGCAGCCCACAAACATTGAGCCATAATTTTTGACTTTGAAAAAAACTTTAGCCAATTTGTCTCCAATTTGTCTCCACAAGCTAACAATCTCCCACTTGGAGACAAATGGATCTCTACCCTGAGACGTCTCATGTCCTTATACCTCCTATGAATGTGGTGTGGCTCATCTCTTTTGTCTTCATTGCAGAAGACTAACTAAAGGCGGAGCACGCTCCAGTTTCTCCTTGGTTACTATCTTTGTCATCATGTCGGCTGGGTTCTTACCACCTTGAATCTTTTCAAGCTTCAACACTCCATCTTCCAAAAGTGATCTGATGAAATGATAACGGAGTCCAATATGTTTGGTCCTCGAATGAAATGCCGAATTCTTTGCCAGATGTATCGCACTCTGACTATCACTGTGCAAGACATTCTTCTCCTGGTTGAAACCCAATTCTGCCAACAAACCTTGTAACCATATAATCTCTTTGCTAGCCTCGGTTACTGCCACGTACTCTGCTTCTGTAGTTGATAACGCAACAATCTTTTGTATCTGCGAAATCCAACTAACTGCAGTAGCACCAACTGTGAAGACATAACCTGTAGTACTTCTCCTGCGATCTACCTCGCCAGCAAAATCTGCATCTACGAAACCTCGTAGTGTCACCTCGCCTCGTCTAAAGCGTAAGCATTTATCAGTAGTTCCCCGTAGATATCTCAATATCCACTTTACTGCATCCCAATGCCGCTTTCCAGGATTTGCCATATATCTGCTCACAACTCCCACTGCATGAGCAATATCTGGTCTGGTACAAACCATGGCATACATCAAACTTCCAATGGCTGAGGCATATGGAATTTAGCCATGAAGTTTCTTTCCTCCTTTGTCTTAGGAGACTAGTTGTTGGATAGACGAAAATGATTACCTAATGGTGTGTTGACTGGCTTTGCACTGCTCATGTTGAATCTTTGCAGGATTTGATCAATATACTTGGCCTGCGACAACTGCAAAACACCTTTTTGCTTATCTCTGCAAATTCTCATTCCTAGAATTTGCTTTGCTTCACCAAGTCTTTCATTTCAAATTCCACAGATAGTTGCTTCTTCAACTTCTCGATTTCATCCATGTCTGAACCGGCTACTAACATGTCATCGACATAAAGTAGCAAAATGATATAGCTGGACTCGAATCTCTTGAAGTAGCAACAATGGTCAGCATTACACTTCATGTAGCCATTTTTCTGCATAAATCCGTCAAACTTCTTGTACCACTGTCTAGGCGCTTGCTTTAAACCGTATAGGCTCTTCCTCAATTTACACACCAGCTTTTCCTTTCCTTTAACTGAGAAGCCTTCTGGTTGCTGCATATAAATTTCCTCCTCTAAGTCACCATGGAGGAAAGCAGTTTTCACGCTTAACTGTTCCAAGTGCAAGCCCTCCGCTGCAACAATGCTCAACACTGATCGAATTGTTGTCAGCTTCACAACTGGCGAAAATATCTCTGTGTAGTCAATTCCTTCTTTCTGCTGGAAACCTTTGACTACCAGTCTCTCCTTGTATCTCTTCGAACCATCATGTTCTTCTTTGATTCTGTACACCCATTTATTGTTGAGAGCTTTCTTCCCTCTGGGCAATTCAGCTAGTTCCCACGTCTGGTTGGAGATAAGAGATTTTATCTCGTCTTTCATTGCAAGCTCCCACTTAACAGAATCTCCCATCTGACATGCTTCGTCATAGCATTCAGGTTCACCGGTGTCAGTGAGTAACATATAATTCATGTACTTCCTATTCGGAACATGAGGTCGACTTGACCTCCTAATAATGGGGATAGGGGTTGGAGACTGTGGTAAATAAGCCTCCGAAACAGGCTCCTCTGTCTGCAAACTCTCATCTATTTGCTTCGACATACTGCCTTCAGCAGTATCGTCCGAAACATATGTTGGATCGTCGTTTGTTGTGTCATTGGACTGAACTTCATTTCTGTCCTTGTACATCACCTTTTCATCGAATATGACATCCCGGCTTCTGATGAGCTTTTTGTTCTGGTCATCCCAAAAGCGGTACCCGAACTCGTCTCCACCATATCCAACGAAAGTACACTTTAGTAATTTGGAGTCCAACTTACTCCTAGCATTATCACTAATGTGCACATACGCGACACAACTGAAAACTTTAAAATGAGAAAGTTTCACTTCTTTCCCGTTCCAAACTTCTTCCGGTATCCTGTACTCCAATGGTACCGACAGTCCACGATTAACTAGGTATGCCGCCGTATTTGACTTCCGCCCAAAAACTGCTTTTGGCAGGCTGTATGTATTCTCATGCTTCTGGCTCTTTCTGTCAACGTTCGATTCATGCGTTCTGCAACTCCATTCTGTTGCGGTGTTCCTGGCAACGTTCTTTCCAACTTGATGCCATTTTGGTAACAAAATTTCTTGAACGCAATATCTTCGTATTCTCCACCATTGTCGGATCTTAATTTCTTTACTTGCAAACCAGTTTCATTTTCAACCATGGCCTTCCATTTCTTGAACGCCTCGAACACATCGGATTTGTGTCTCAAGAAGTAAACCCACACCTTTCTCAAGTGGTCATCAATGAAAGTCACGAAGTATGACTTTCCGCCAATCGATGAAACTGCTGTTGGACCCCACACATCTGTGTGGACAAGTTCAAGCTTCTCTTTCTTTAGAGTTCTGCCACTTGTACTGAAACTCACCCGTTTTGCTTCCCGAAAATGCAACTTTCACAAAATTCTATGTCAATAGACTGAAGCCCTGGTAGTTTCCTTTTTGCATGCATGTACTTGAGCCCTTTCTAGCTCATATGCCCAAGTCTTTGGTGCCACAGGTTCGAATCCTTTCTATCAGAAACTGCAATTGTCATACACGCATTCGCCGTCGTGTATAGGGTGCCACTATCCTTGCCACGTGCGATTATCATGGCCCCCTTGGTGATTTTCTAATTATCACCAGAGAAGCTTGTGTCACATCCTTCTCTCAACAATTGTTTGACGGAGATCAAATTTTTCCTCAATTCTGGAATATGTCTCACGTCCTTCAATTTCCATACAGATCCATTGACATTGATCTGTACTTCTCCTATGCCCACCACGCAAGGATGATGCGTCTCGAGATATACTTCTCAAGTTTCCCGACACGTAATTTGCAAAAAGTGTCCATTTGCGGTGGCATGAAACCGATGCTCAGAGTCTATTACCTAATAGTCGGCCTTCTTCTCCATGGAAGATATCAGCGCATCACGCGTTTCTTCGATCACGACATTGACCTTGATTTTGTTCTCCGTTTCCTTTGGAGCTGCCCTACACTGATTTTTGTAGTGCCCAACCTGACCGCAATTCCAACATTCAACAGACTTTGACTTGTTGGAATTTCTGTGATTTTTGGATTTCGGTCTGCCATTCCTTGACTTGCTCCGTCCACGCCCATACTCTCTGTTTGAGCGTCTGCCTCTGCTATCTACGTGGAAAGCGGCCCCGAAAGTTGAAGCTGTATCTGACTGTGTCCGGATCTCCTCAGTCAAGATCATGCTTACAACATCATCAAACTTCAATTTCGACTTGCCGGCCGAGGTGCTGATGGCTGTGACTGTGCTATTCCAACTCTCAGGCAACTGCCCAAGAATTAATAGGGCTCGAACTTCATCACTAAAAGTGATTTCCACCGTGGTCAATTGGTCTACTACCTCATTGAATTCGTTAAGGTGTTCTCCAAATCTCCCGCTTTCTGTCACTTTCATATTGAACAATTTCTTAGTCAAATGAACTTTGTTTGCTGTAGACGACTGTTCATACATGCTGGATAGAGCTGCCATGAGAGACGCTGTTGTCTTCTCATTTTTAATATTGAAAGCAACCAACTTTGATAGGGTCAATCTAATTGCGCCGAGAGCTTTTCGATCAAGCACCTCCCATTCGTCGTCTTTCTCGCCATCTGGCTTTTCTTTCAATGGGTTATATAGGCCCTTCTGATACAAATAGTCCTCCATTTGCATTTTCCAATATCCAAAATTTTTGCCATCAAACTTATCAATTTTGGAAATTCCCTCATCTGTCGCCATTACTCCCACTCGAACAAAATGTGATTTTTCGAGAAATCATTTCTGATGTGGAAGATCTGTCTATGCTGCAACCATAGAGCATACTAAGAATTTCAAGAGATATCACAAACAAAGCTCTGATACCAGTTGTTGGGGAATCAGGACGCTACTAATTCCGCCCAAGATCAGTGGGACACAAAAATAATATGCGACTGAGAAAATAATGGACACTAAAATAAGCACAAATATGGAACACCGAGATTTAACGTGGTTCGGCCAAACTGCCTACGTCCACGGACCCACACCAATATATTTCACTATCTCAAAATGAGGAGTAGACCAATTTTCTCTGCACAAAGGTTTTATCACTCTACTTACTTTTATCTCTCGTGTATAGCTTTTACACTGAAGCTCTCTCTTTCTCTCTACACAAGATAGCTCTCTCTTTCTCTCTACACAAGATGCTTTGTGTTTTTGGTGGTGTTTGTGGTGTATTGGTATTTTTTACAATGCAAAATGGAGCCTCAATTTATAGGCATTCCATCCATACATTTGTCAAACATTGCGGCTGAATTTTGCATGCAATTTCTTCCTTTGCAATTGTAAACTAGGGCAGCCCACAAACACTGAGCCATAATTTTTGACTTTGAAAAAAACTTTAGCCAATTTGCCTCCAATTTGTCTCCACAAGCTAACATTTACGTCCCTCCCCCCGCCCCTCTCTCTCTCTCTCAAGTTCATACAACTTTGATCTGTACACTATCAACTTGGGTAGTATATATTGGTAACAAAAGTTGGTTTGATTGTAGAATTTCTTAGAAACTACAATAAATAGTATGCTAAAAAAATGCAGTAAATTTGTTGAACATAAACACTTATTTTTATTCATTATGTTTTGAATATCTCAAATTAAACACAAGTGGAACCATGTCTATAAACAAGGTCACATACACCCCAAACAACGTAGTAATAAGCAACCCAAGGGAGCTCAACTTATTTTAGGACACTAGAGTAATACTAGTAACGCCATATTTTAATATTTAATATGCTAATAATATATAAAGATCTTGATTTCTTGGAACACTTCATGGTAGAGTTGTAATACCTGCAACCAATAAATATATTTTTATCAGTTAAAACGACTTATATATGTATTTTTTTTAAAAATAAAATTAATTTTCTTAAAATATTGAGTTTTGATATTTCAAGTCAACCCAATCACTTTGACTATGATATTAGAAATAAATCTAGATTTTGTCTAAGTTTCTATTTCTTTGACTATTACATTCAATCAAAAAAACCTACATACGTGACTATGTGGTTTAGTTTCATTTGGATGAGCTACAGAACTAATGATATAGGCAATGAAGCAGCATATTTGAACCTGATGAGAGATATTGAAAAACTTACTTCCACACTTGTAATTGCAAGGAACAGATCTTCCACACCCTTCAATTAATCTCACAACTTTTGGTACCCCAATGCCTTTGATTACTGCCGGTGCTTTAGGGCCAAGATAAGGACACACACATTCGATATGAGCAGCTTTTACGTTACCACAACAAGCAGCTAATCAGGTACGTTGTTCACTTTATTTGATTTTTTGCACAAAACCTTTTATGTCATTTGTGGTTTAATATGTGAAGTGAATGATTATATTTATATATTATGGTGTTTGTGCTTTTATATTTATCCAGGTATAATGTCCCTGTCACAAATTTATGCATTAGTGGCATTGTACTTCGAAAAGGTAACTCAACATCCTTAGTGGTCGAAAATTACACTTTAATAAGTTTCATTAATTATATATGAAATATGATGTTATTTTTAATATTTTTGTAAGTTTCTTAGGCTAAAGCGCAAGTGCTTGTGTAAAAGTGATGTTAGAGATGTTCGGCTCATCTAAAAATTTATTTATGGTCTTAATACAATTAATTGTATAATAACATAAATTTTTATATTTTATGTAATAATTATGGATGTGATTTATATTTGAGTGCATTCATCATTTTTTGTCAAAAGATGAAAATGTTTCTATTTTTTATCTTATGTGTTATTGCTAACTATGTTTGGATTATTGATTGTTGATGTATTTTTGATAGTGTTATATTTGAATTGTTTTAATTGTTAATGTCTTTAAGAGTATTATAAATTAAGTTTGTGTTTTTTGGTGAGTTTTTCTGCAGTTATTTGCAGAATGAATTGGTACAAAATAGAGAACAACTCTGTTGAAATTTTCTAAGAATTACTTCATTAGTTATATCAATTAAGTTTATTGTTACAACTCATTATGTATTTTATTTTTTTTCAAGGTCTTAGATTAATGCGATTAACATCTATTTATATTGTTATTAGCTAAAAAAGTATACCCTCGAGCAACGCACGGGTGAAACAGCTAGTAATTATGAACATATAACAATAATAAAAATATATATATAATATTATAGATTTTAATAATAGTTTACAAATTTTGATGCGAAATATTATCTTGTAAGAAAAAAAATATAATATCAATTGTCGTAATTGATAATTTCCGGTAAGAACAAAATATTTGGGAACATAATTTAGATAATATACTTATTTAAACAAAAAAATGCAACCTAAATAGCACATTTTATAAGTTATATATAATTGTTCAAACTTATTGCAAATACGATTAACAATTAATGATCTTATAGTCGGCCTATACATACATATATAAATTTCATAAATATTGAATTGATTTTATACCACATTCAGCCCGAATTGAATAAAAAATGCGATTCGCTGATTTCATTCTACTTCATTACATTGATGCTGTCTGTGGAGTTTTATTTTTTTATTTAATAACAAACACAGTCAATGAGCAAAACATGTTCCATTAGTCATATGAAAATCAGGTGTTAAATACATAATCAAATTAGAAAAAGAAATTACATTTAAGATTTTAAGATTTACTTCCCCCCATTCTACTTTTTTGCCATCGGCTTGGTTCAAGTTGATAAGCAAGGTAGTCATCGTTTTTGATCTTTGGATATTTTATGAATTGATGTTGAAAGAATTTTTTGTTTATTGTTGCCAACTTGAAATGGCATCTGAATAGCTAATTGTGTTTATATTTGCAGCACAGATTGACAATTGGTACTCGATCAGGCTAGATTGGCATCATTATATTCAAATTTTCCTTTTCGATTCAAGTCAATGTTTTCTGCTTTTACAATATATCTTTTTTCTGATGAATGCTTAATTTTATTAGGCCACATTCATCTGATCAATACAATTATAGTATATTCGTTTTAAATTGTGGGTGAATTACTCTCTTAATGAAGAAAGTGTATCATTTCTCCTTTCGCTAACTAATGATAGCACAAACTCTGCAAAGTTAATATATTTTAAACACCTTTTTTTAAAATTAAATTAAAATAATGAAATCACTTGTTTAATGCAAAAATTATTTCTATTAAATAATTGAAATTTCTTTTGAATAGATGCATGTCATAAAAATAGAAAAATCTTCCTTTTTTAATTTTTTTGCTTATAACTAATCACAAAATGAAATATGCATAATTTAGATCAAAACGGATGTTTAACGTTTGAATTAATAAAAAAAAAGAACTTACAATTAGTTTAATTGCCTTTTTATTTTTTTAAAATTAATTGTATGCTGGCTAGGGACTACTAATGTGGCAAAATGCTTGGTTGGCAATTCAAGTTTTATAGCATAG
The DNA here is from genome assembly GCA_018223645.1 of Jasminum sambac. Classification (NCBI taxonomy): domain Eukaryota; kingdom Viridiplantae; phylum Streptophyta; class Magnoliopsida; order Lamiales; family Oleaceae; genus Jasminum; species Jasminum sambac. Next base: position 11,634,911 of record CP073643.1, read on the forward strand.
AGATTGATTCTTGGTGTTTGGTTTCAACACAGTATGGTAATGTTGATGTTTTGGCATATCCCATCCCATCCCATCCCATCCATAAAAGTATCTTTTAGGTAATAAATTTTGTTCTATGATCTATTCTGAAGTGAATTCCACTAATTTTATATTTCTGATAATGCATTTTTGAAAGTAAACAAAATTTTTGTGAACGAAATTATAACCGCCTTGTGCGCTTTCAGTAAATAGACAATAAAATTATCAAAAGATGCGAAAAATATACAATTGATTTCCTTTTTTTTTATCACTCCCAAAAATATGAAGTAATATTAAGAGTAAAATTAAAATTAAAAGTTGTAGCTGAAACTTGAAATGCATAAGGAGCACACGTAATATTTTGACTTGCTCTATTCAAATCAAATTTGATGATAATAAATTTGCTATTATATCTGTGGGTGAAAAAAAAAATATAATAAAAAATATAAAATAATTGACATAATACTATTTTTCTATAAACCATATCATTTTTATATCAATAATTATCAAATAGGTGATATGTATATCTTGTACAATTTTATTACACCAATAGCATTTTCTTATAAAAAAGTGATAAGAGTTACAACCGTACATGAAACGGGGAAATGCATTATCAGAAACGGCGAAATGCATTATCAGAAATACGAAATACTGATTGGTTGACTTGGGGGTTTTTATTTTTTATTTTTTATTTTTTTGAGTTTACTTGGGGATCTGAATGAGGTACAAAATGAAATGCGAAAACAAAGGAAAAGACCAAGACCAAGACCACGACTAAGACTAGACAAAGCAAAGACTTGAATATAAGTAGGCTATTGTTCAAGTGTACCCGGGTGCATCATAGTTATAGTGCTCTTAGGGTATTTTCTGATCGCATAAGATCTCCATTTTGAAATCTAAAACCAGATTTAGAATCAACACGCTGAATGGGAGCTCCGGTGATTTGGAAAATTTTCCGAGGGCACCGGGCACCGGTCAAAATTTTTACCATATTTTAAACCAAAATTATGACCGACTGCTACGGTATCTCCAAAAAATTTTTCAAACTACCGTAGCTCCCATCGGTGTATTCATTTTAAATCTAATCCTAGATTTCAAGATAGAGATCGTATGGGGCCAAAAAATACCCCGGGGGCACCGTAACTACAGTGCACCCGAGAACAATATGTCATTGCATTCTAATATTTATTTTTCGTGGAAAAAAAAAACAGAAGGAAACTTCCAAGTTCTGAAAGCAATTTTCTGTGTTTGAAAGCAACGTAATTTTATGAATAATTTTTATGTCATTAATTAATTGTTTAAATCCTTTTAAACATACGCACATGAAACCACCATTAAATCCGATTCAAAAAATAAAAAATAAAAATAAAAAAGGAACATATCAACTTTGCCAATAATTTATGGTTCCATTCTTATTTAGCGAGTAGCGTTGTTATGGTTTATAACCGTGATCTTAATGTAATTATTAAAAATAAAATAAAATAAAATGCAGCAAAATAAGACACGTAGGGTGTTTGGATATCATTAAAAGTGCAATAAAATTTAAGAGTTTGTTTGGTATCTACCTTGACTTGGATGTAAACATTGTTCCATATAGTATTTATAATTCGGTAAAATTTAAAATGTATCAAACTGATCAAAGTTTAATTTAAATTTTATATTTTATCTTATCTCAACTTATACTTTTTAATTAAATACAAAAACAAAAAAGGGTGACTAATAGAAAAAGTAATAGAATAGTGGCTTTTGGACCAATGACACCAATCTTGAAAGGTTGAGGGCTCAGCGATCCAAATTTAAATGTTCGATGACCAAAGCACAAATGAAATGAAAGGTCGGATACCGTCCACATAATTCACTCTAAATTAAACTCATTCGCTGAATCATTTGACTAATTATATCTACACTAAAAACACTCAAAAATATGTTATGTACACCATATTTTAATTGCATAAAAAGGACTTCAACTTTGTTTAATTATAACAGACATTATCTCCTCAAAATTTGATTACATTTTAAAATTATTTTTAAATAATTAAATTGCTTTATACGTAAATATTAGTTTATATTAATACAAGAAACTAGACTTTTAGATTTAGTATGTTGCATATGTAGCCTCGTGTCTGTAGAGTATGCTGCTACTATTGCTTTATAGCCACGAGGCTATGGGCAATAGGCTCAACGCTAAAGGTCTTGTTTCTGGTAGTCTATTTAAATATTACACTAGTGTTGTTTGAAATTAAAAAAAAAATCAACATTTAAGTTTTTATAGTTGTTTCAAATTAAAAGCAATATTTAAGGTTTTATGTCTTTTGTATTGTTACATTATTTAAGTGTATCGTGGATAAATCAATAATTTGATGTCTAAATAAATAAAATTTTAGACAAAATGTATAATTAGTGGAAGTTTAAAAGTAATAATTGAATGGAGAAAGGTTAAGGACGTAATTACATTAAGAAGTAAACATTGAGAACCTTTAAAATAATTGGAATGTGGTATATTGAATAATATTCGTATTGTGATTGTAAGCATCTCATACAACTTTTCGTCCCCCATATCTTACATACAAAACAATTTAGCATCTTTAAAAAGAGTAAAACTAATGAAACAATCAATGACAACCAAAACCATGAAATGAATTTTGCACAAGGGCAAGGTTTAAATGTTGAGCATGGAACCTATCAATATCATACAGGTCTTTGTTCTGCAGCATAATGATAAAGAGGAAAAACTTAACAGTGGAGAGGATATTATATCAACAAATACACATGGCCCCCCGATTGGTGGGGAAGCATGTGGTGGGACCACACACATAGCCCTCCACCGATTATGGGGCATCATGTGTGTTTTGTGGGTATGATATCCTCCCCATTGTGGGGAAGATATCATTTTCCGAACTTAATCACAACCGAAGTTAGGCGCTCCTGGAAAATAGTGGTTATTGTTGCTAAAGCGATGATCCAAGTCAAGAATAAGAGTCAATGCAAATAAACAAGGAAATACAGATGACAAGTACAATGGCGATGTTGAATGTACTCCTATTTTGGTTTCTTGGAACACTTCATGGTCGAGTTGTAATACCTGCAACCAATAAGTATATTTTCCGTTAAAATTAAATGATTTACATTTTTAAAAAATGAAATTAATTTTCTTAAAATATTGAGTTTCGGTATTTCAAGTCAACCCGATGAGTTAGACTATGAGATTAGAAATAAATCTGGATTTTGTCTAATTTTCTATTTCTTTGACGGTTGCATTCAATCAAAATAACCTATATACGTGACTGTGTGGCCTAGTTTCATTGGATGCACTACACAACTAATGACATAGGCAATGAAACTACATATCTGAACCCAATGAGAGATATTGAAAAACTTACTTCCACACTTGTAATTGCGAGGAACAAATCTTCCACACCCTTCGATTAATCTCACTACTTTTGGTACCCCAGTGCCTTTAATTACTGCCGCTGCTTTAGGGCCAAGATAAGGACACACACATTCGATATGAACAGCTCTTACGTTATTACAACAAGCAGCTAATGAATTTTGTCTAAAAATAACCGTTCTTTAACTGTTAACTAAATTATGTTTATCATCCGTACATTCACCTGGAGTTACCCCGTTGGCTATCGGAAAAAGCCAACCACCACCGACCACCATGATCAAAGTTAGGATGAGAACAAATTTTCCCACCATTTTCAAGCGCTCTAGCTCTAAATTGTTTGTTTCTTTTACTTATGATTTTTGTTGTGAGGACTACATTTGACCCTGTCTATAGAAAATTAGATTAGACGCATCGTTGGAATTCCACTGTTGAATGTTCTACCATGACGTAATATAGAATAATAGTTTATCATTGTCATATGAAAACACGAGATATCCAAATTTTGCTAAAAAATGTAAATGTTCACGTTAAATAGTGATAAGGTTATGAAATATGTGGATAAAAATGAATATTGACATGAGATATATGGATAATATTAATGTTTGACTTTGACAAATAGTAAAAATTATATATACTTGTTTAGTTAGAAAAAATATTTACGCAAACGAAGGCTTCTTAAACAAATTATGTGAAGTTTTTGAGATTATTGGTCTTACAGAGGATGTAATTAATAAACTCATTTGTTAAAGTGTTTGTTCGAGTAGTAAAAACTTCTCATAATAAACATAACAAATATTTAATTTGTTTTACAATTATTTTTATTTTTTTTCCGTATCTTGGGACATATGTCATATGGATATGAAAGTGAATGAAAGTAGTAAAAAAAAAAACAATAATAATGATTGCCAAATTACTAGTTAAAAGTTAAGCTTGAAAAAATAGTTTAATTTTAAAATAGTTTTAAATTGCGTAGGACATACCCTTAGTTTATTTGATTTGAATTTTAGTTTGTCAAGAGAGGAAACTTTGTACAAAATCGATTTTATGTTTAGTTTGTGGAAAACAATCAGTCTTGACATGTGAACCATTGACCCAAAATAAGGGGGTGTTTGATTGGCCTCATTTTCCTTAAAAAAATCAAAATTTCCTCTTTTAAAGCTTAATGGTCTGTTTGATTGCACATTATTTGCCTGAAAAACGTTTTCCAATCTTTATCTAAATCCGTTCTTTTCTTTGTTCTGGTAGAAAATGTTTTCCTTGGGGGAGGAGGTTTTTGGTTTCCTGGAAAATTTTACTCTCCTTTTTTTTGTTAATGGACAACTTGTTTTAACCATAACGATAAGGAAATTGATTAAATTTCATAAAAAATATAAAAATAAGGAAACCAATACTATTTTCAAAGTTACAAATTAATACAATTAAACACTTATAGCTACCATTTTCCTTCCAAATATTTTCTGACTGTCCAATCAAACACACCCTATAATTTTCTCCATATCACTCTGCTAACGCCCCTAGACTCTCACATAAGATTGTACTCAAGATATTTTTATTCACTATGAATAGGCGATCTTGAGTAGGGCGATTATTAATACTCATTTTTTAATTTTTATTTTCTATTATGGTGTTTATTAGTAATTTAAATGACCAGTATTTACCCATCATACGATGCATGAAATGATTAAAATAGCATATTTACATAGAATAATGTTGTAAAATAAGAAAATAAATAATTGTGAATATACAACAATAATAACAAAAAAATATAATAATACAGATTATAATAATAGTTTACAAATTTTGATGGGAAATATTATCTTGTAAAAAAAAAATATCAATTGTCATAATTGAAAATTTCAGGTAAGAACAGAATATTTGGGAATAGAATTTGGATAATATACTTATCTAAACAAAAAAAAAAAAACAAATGCAACCTAAATAACAAATTTTATAAATTATACATAATTGTTCATACTTATTTTAAATACGACTAACAATGATCTTATAGTCGGTCTATACATATACATATATAAATTTCATGAATATTGAATTGACTCTGTACTAAGCTTGAATCGAATAAAAAATGCGATTTACTGATTTCATTCTACTTAATTGATGCTGTCTATTGAGTTTTTTTTATTATTATTTAATAACCAACGCATTCAATGAGTAAAACATGTTCCATTAGTCATATGAAAATCAAGTGTTAAATAGAGAATCAAATTAGGAAAGGAAATTACATTTAAGATTTAGTTGCCCCCATTCTAATTGTTTGTCATCGGCCTGGTTCAAGTTGCTAAGCAAGGTAGTCATGTTTTCGATCTTTGGATATTTTATGAATTGATGTTAAAAGACTTTTTTGTTTACTATTGGCTCCTTAATATGGCATCTGAACAACTAATTGTGTTTATATTTGCAGGGCAGCTTGATAATTGGTACCTGATCTGGCTAGATTGGCATCATTATATTCAGATTTTCCTTTTCGATTCAAATCAATGTTTTCTGCTTTTACAATATCTTTTCTTTGATGAATGTTTAATTTTATTTTTCCTTTATCTCCTGTCGTTAACTAATGATAGTAGAAAATCTTCAAAGTGAATATATTTTGAACATTTTTTTAAAAATTAAATTAAAATAATGAAATCACTTGTTTAATGCAAAAATTATTTCTATTAAAGAATTGAAATTTTCTTTTTGAAACGATGAAATTCAAAACGGAGGTTTAATTTTTGAGTTAAGTTAGAAAAAGAAAGGACAATTAGTTTAATTAAAGATTAGTTTAATTACCTTTTTTTTTAAAACAAACTGTGTGCCAGGTAGGCACCACCAATATGACAAAATGCTTAGTTGGCAGTTCAAGTGTTATAATATAGAGATTGATTCTTGGTGTTTGGTTTCAACACAATATGGTAATATTGACGTTTTGGCATATCCCATCCCATGCAATCAATAAAAGTATCTTTTAGTGGGTAAGAAATTTTGTTCTTTGATCTACTCTTATGTGAATTCCACTAAATTTATAGTTGTGATAACCCATTTTTAAAAATAAAGAAATATTTTGTGAACGAAATTATAACCGCCTTGTGCGCTTCCAGTAAATAACAATAAAATTATCAAAAGGTGCGAAAAATATGCAATTGATTTCTTTTTTTACCACTCCCAAATATAACGTAAAATTAAAATTAAAATTAAAACTTGTAGCTGAAACTTGAAATGCATAAAGATCACACGTAATATTTTGACTTGTTCTATTCAAATCAAATTTGATGTCACTGAATTTTCTATTATATCTATGGGTGAATTTTTAAAAAAAAAAGATAATAAAAAATATAAAATAATCGACCTAATGCTATTTTTCTATAGACCATATTATTTTTATATCAATAATTATCAAACTAGTATTATGCTCGTGCGATGCACGGCAACAATTAAATTTATGTATAATAAATAATTGATATAACATTATAAATAAATATATTAAATATAAATATTGAATTACATAATTGATGTAATTTATGTAAAGGAAATTGTATAATTGTAAACAATTATTAAAATATGTAATATTGTATATTTATATAGTCCATGCAAAAGACACGGAGGAAATTGACAATTGTAATTTAAAAAAAATCACGTGGATCGCATAATTAAGAATTTTATCAAAATGTGTAATTTTAATCCTAATTGTTGTACATCGTAGTGCACAACAATACTCGTGGAAATTTATTAATTGTAAACGAAACATTGGAATGAGTATATAAAAATTCTTTGATTATCAAAACGTATCTTCTCGTTGGTACATATCAAATTTATATTGAACACATTTTTTCTTTTTGAAATAGATATTATGCACTCTAAATTCTAACTGTAATTGTTATTTAATTTTAACTCTATTGTATAAGAAGTATTATGCCTAATTTTATGTATCTTAAATTTGCAGTAGTACCGACAATTTTCTGCATCGACATAATTCATTTGACTTTTTTTTTTATTTACGTAAATTGTATTTTAATTTTAGAAAGAATAAAAAGCAAAACACATGTAATGAAAAATCTAGTTAGTGAGCATATCATATCAATCATATTAAAAATGAAAAATATCAATTAACTTTTTTAATTAGAAAACCGCATGTCATATTGGCATTGCCAATAGGGTATTCGCCAAACAGAGCACTACAATTATAATAATATAAAGATTAATAAATTACTATTTACTTAAAAATAAATAAATTATTTGACATAAATCCAGTTATAATTATAACTACTCACTATTTAATTTTAAAAAATAAAAAAAAAGTAAAAAATGCCCATTATTTTTTAACAATCCAATTCACATAACCAAACAAAACTATCAAAACCAATAATGTTAACACGATAAAAATAAATAAAAAATATTTATTATTTAATATTTTGAATTAGAATTTTAAAAATTAAAGTTATATTTAAATAAATGTATTCCAACTTAGCATAGTGTCTAATTGACACTTCATTTTTTATTGATAGTACAATATAATTTTCAATAATTCATGCATTTAGTTTATTTTAACTATATACATAGTTCAAAAATGTGTGTGTGTGTGTGTATATATATATATATATATATATATATATATACGCACACACACAGAGACAAACAAACACACTAAATAAGAAAAAAATAAATTAAATAAGAAAAATAAAATTATTAAATGGACATTTAATGTTTGTTTGCAAGTCAAATTTTTTTTTATATATATTTATACTAAATGAGGGTCAACTTGAAAATTAATAAAAATAGTAAATATGAAAATAAAAATAAATTAAATAAGAAAAAAGAAATTAAATAAGAAAAAGAAATTATTAAATGTCATTTAATATTTGTTCGTAAATGAGATTTAAAAAAATTAATTAAAGAAGTGCAATATGGCAATGTGCCGGGCCTAGGTGGTACTCCTCTTTTTATAATATAAAAATAGGAGGTATGTATATCTTGTACAATTTTATTACACCAATAGTATTTTCTTATAAAACAAAGTGATAAGAGTTACATCCGTACATGAAACGGTGATCACATTCTTTTACGTATGGAAATTAATTAACTGATTGGTTCACTTGGGTCATAATGAGGTACAAAATGAAATGCTAAAACAAAGGGAAAGACCAAGTCTAAAGACAAAGCAAAGACTTCGGCTATTGTTGAAGTGTACCCGGGTGTGCCATAGTTATTGTATTTTGGGGGTATTTCTGATCTCATACGATCTCTATCTTGAAATCTAATAGCAGATCTAAAATCAACACGCCGAATTTGAGCTCATGCAATTTGGAAAATTTTCCGAGGATATCGTGGCTGCCAGTCAAAATTTTGGCCAAAACTTTGACCGGCAGCTACGTTGTCCCCGAAAAATTTTTCGAATTGTCAGAGCTCCCCTTTGACGTGCTCATTCTAAATCCGATTCCGAATTTTAAGATGGAGATAGTATTAAGTCAAAAAATACCTTAAGAGCACCGTAACTACGGTGCACTTACCAACAATATATCATTGCGTTCTAGTATTTATTTTTTCGCCAAAAAAAAAGGGAATAGAAGGAAACTTCCAATTTATGAAAGCAATTTTCTATGTCCGAAAGCAATGTCATTCATGAATCATTTTTATGTCATTAATTAAATGATAAAATCGTTTTAAACATACGCACATGAAACCACCATTAAATCCCATTCAAAAATAAATAAATAAATAATAAAAAAAGGATCATATCAACTTTGCCAATAATTTAAGGGGTGTTCTATTTGTTTTGTATTTTCTGTTTTTATTTTTGAAAATATTTTGGTGTTTTTTGTTTTCAATTGTTGTTTTGAGAAAATTGAAAATGCGTTTAGTTTGTTGTTTTGAGAATGAGAAATTATTTTTTAGAAGAGAAAATAGAAAACATGCTGTATTTATATTTTTAGGAAAATACAATTTGGTATAATAAAAATTACAAAAAGGTCCCTAAACTTTTCAACATGTCAAAAGAGGCCCTCATCTTCTTCATCAACCCCACCCCCACCCCACCCCACCCCTTTCGTCCTTTCTGGTGGAGTCGCCTACGACTGATGAAGGTGGAGAACCACCTTCGCAAGGTTGTTCTCGAAGGAAGGTGGTTCTCCACCTTCGAGAACAACCTTGCGAAGATGGTTTCTCCAACCTCTGCAAGGTGGTTGTCCACCTTCGAGAATGACCTTGCAATTATGTATTACTCATTTAACTTAATGTAAATAAAAAAAATTAAAAAAATTTGGTCTGGTGACGTGGGGAACTGAACAATTCCGCACGAGTGACTTCAACAAATTTTAAGCCAATTGAGGGGTGGATGCATGGTGCTCAAATGGTTGCCTTTAATATGGGTTAGTTTAGAAATCTCGGCATTTCTGTTAGCATGAAGAAAACTAAACTGGGGGCCCTAAAGCGTCAACTCCTTAAAAAGATTTTGGGTGTAACATGTTATCATTTCTTAGCTAATCTTTTATTTGCATTACAAGGTTCAATCTCTACATATCCTCTCTTATTTCTTAAGCCTGTATTCAAATTGAATTGTTATTATATTCTAATCTAATAGGGATATGGGAAATCTCTGAGGATGATGGTAGATCCAACGGAGGTTGTGGTTATGTGAGAAAACCTGATTTGCTTATGAAGGCATGTCGAAACAATCATGAGGTCTTTGATCCAAAATTACCAATATTAATTTTAAGAGTGATTCTGGGGGGACATGATTTATAGATATTTTTAAGTGACATGAAGATGTGATGTTTTATCATTGGGGGATAAAGATGTGATTTGGATTTATATCACATGAATATTATTATTATCACCCAATAGAAAAATGACACATTATAATATCAGTTAAAAAGTCTATAAACAATGTCCCCCTATAATTATTCTAATTTTAATTTATATTAAAATATTTCACTTTCCACTATACCCTTATTTAATATGCATTGTTGCCAACTAAAATAAACTATTATTATTTAATGTAAGGGTATATTTGAAAATATATAACTAAAAGTTATTTTTTCAATAAAATTAATTGTGATTTTTTAATTTGTATAAAAATCAAAGTAACACTATCTTCGTTTCGTATATAGGGGGGCGGAAGGAGTAACAATGATTCACAAATTACATCGACTAAGACATAGAAAATTGATTTCATAGATATTGGATTGGACGTTTCCTTTTTACTTTTTTCACGAAAAGAAATAATAGAATGTGTCAATCTCCATTGCAATTTACAAAGGAGACATTATTCAAGTCTCTGCTTTGTCTTGGTCTTCCCATTGGTTTCGCATTTCATTTAATCTTTGTATATTAACATATTAAATATTACAATATGGTGTTACTAGTATTACTCGTGTCCTAAAAGAAGTTGAGCTCGCTTGGGTAGCTTATTACTACCTTGTTTGGGGTGTATGTGACCTTGTTTATAGACATGGTTCCACTTGTGTTTAATTTGAGATATTCATAACATAATAATGAATAAAAATAATTAAGTTTTTATGTTCAACAAATTTACTACATTTTTTAGCATACTATTTATTGTAGTTTCTAAAAAATTCTACAATCAAACCAACTTTTCTTACCAATATATCCAGCACAAATGGATAGTGTACAGATCAAAGTTGTATGAACTTGAGGGGAGAGGGGGGGGGGGGTGGGGGACGTAAATGAAATTGTACGACGAAAACGATAAAATAAGAATTCAATTTCCTTTCCTTTTAATAAAGATAAATTCATAAAATTAGTATTTCTCATGTGTGATGAACAGAAATTCATATAGAAAAAATACACTATAAAGTAACAAAACTACCTTTTTTTTCATTATGCAAATTAAATTATATTTTTAGGTGATTTAAAAAGATTAAAATATCGGTGAAATAGAAGTAACGCAAAACCAGCACTGGCGAAACTACACATGGTTTCATGAAAAACAACATAAAACCACATGTGAAAACACATGAAACTTTCTTTTTTTTGAAAGAAATAAAATACAGACGAAACTACATGTGGTTCAAAGCACTAGTTTTGACTTCTGAATGAAGTACACATCAATCAAAAGGCTAGCTAGGGACGTTTCGTGTAACTTACCCTTTTTAGTTTTTTTTTTTTTAGAACAGTATTTAAATATGTTCTTTTTAATGTTACTTTTAACATTACTATTTAATTATCCTAAATGACAATGAAATTTCTGTCTTTCTCTACCTCCTTTTTTTTTGGGGGCGGTGGTTTGAATTTTAATTATAAATTTAGAGCATACAATATATGTGTAAAGCACAAATCACATTTTGTTAGTACCATGACATCCCTTCATACGTGTCCTCCATCATATTATTTTCAAAAAACAATGTGTGAGGGACTTTTTCTTGTATAGTTTGATTGTTGAAGCATTGGTTATTAATTTCAATTATTTAAAAAAATTCCTTAATTTAATAAAATATTGTACATTAACTAATTCTTGTTTCTTCTGATTGATAATTGATAATTGTAAAATAAATTTAAATCAAAATATGCTTTATTATTAGTCTATTTGTTTATTTATATATGTTTTAGTAAAATTGAAACAAAACTCTAAAATGTTAATGTTGGAATTGATTGCTACGGTGGGTGTGTTCGTCTGAGATAGTAATCGCAAGTGTACGATATTGAATAAGCAGTAAGTGGACCTTTTGAGTCCGGATTATCGTCCCATGAGGATTGGATTAAGTACCGAAATATGTTGAAAAATCCACTTTATTTGAAAAATCAATTATTGGTGATAATTATAAACTAAAAATGATTTTAAAAACTAACAATAAAAAATGTGAGAATATCGAAGAACTTGTGGAGAGAAATTATATTATTGCAGATTTTAGGACTCACAATTTCACCGTAATTATTCCCCCTAGTTTCACAAATTTTGACTTGACATCAATTGACCCGGTTAACAATCGAATTTCTCAAATATATTTAATCACTTTTCTCCAAGTCAATTAATCCTATTTAATTAGGTCAACCCACTATATCTCTATGTGAATTGATTTAGAACAAGTCCCTAATTAAACGCATTCAAAAACAAGAAATTCTTCTAGATCTCATCCATATTCAACCTAGAGCGATTGCATGAATATTAAGATTATATCTCTATATCTTAATTAATCACGATCTTTATTGCGGAATCTAATTCTAATTGTCTTCTCTCGATTTCAAATAGAACCAATAAATCATTTATCAATTGATCAGAAAGATAAACGCATGACAAAACACCAATAAAGATTTAACCAAAAAAAGAAAAGTCAATTAACAAGCTCAAGTCACAACTATAAAACTAGGGATCCCAATTAGGCTACATTTGTTTGCCCTGAATAAAAGTTTAGAAATTCATCCTATGAAGAGAAAAAGAAATAAATTGAGTTCATCACCGAGTTTTTTATGTAATGCCCCGCACATTTTCATATAGTTATAATATAGAGGTATGGTAGAACAAAATGCCATAAAACATAAATAAGGAAGTATAACCTGAAAAATAAGAAATTACGATCGTAAGTCATGAAATTACGATCGTAAGATTTGAGGGTTACGGCCGTAAAAGTAAGGCGGCAAGACCGAAGATTCGAGAAATACATGTTACGGCCGTAAGCATAACCTATACGGCCGTAAAAGTCGAGCTACGGCCGCAAGAATGATCGACCAAGACCCGCAGAACCCGAGTTATGGCCGTAAATAATCAGGTTACGGCCGTAAATGTACGAGTTACGACTGTAAATCTATAGGTTACGCCCGTAACCTATGTCGGCTAACCGAGAATTCTAGACATTTTGAGGTCAGTTACGAAATCTATATATATCCACCCTCGGCTCCAATGACCCATAACACCCCAAGACTTCCCTAAGAAGTTCCCAAGCCTTCATATTCACCCTAGCCCAAAGATTAACAAGAAAAACCCTCGTTTCCTTACCGTAGACGAGGAATAGGAAGAGAAGAGGAAAGGAAAGGAAGGAAAAGAAGAGTTCCAGCTATTCTTCAGGGTCAACATCTTCATTACGAGGTAGGTAATAGATGTACATTATATGTTTTAAATTATATTAGCTATGTGCCTTCGTTATTTGTTGCTTATGACTGCCTACTTACTCGTAGTTGCTAGAAATTATATGGAATGGTAGTTATATAATATGTTTCATTAGTAAAGGTAGCTATGATGTTATGAAGTATTAGTAAATGAAGTATTTACATGCCTATGACGATTATGACATGATATGAAGATCCTACGGGAATACGGTAAGCAAGTAAGATGTATATGTCACGAAAACATGATGAATGCATGAATACGTTGTGTAGCATGTGCCTGGGATATGTATGAAGCTACGGGAGGTATGAATAGTGAGACAAGCCTTTAGACGATCGCCCACGGTGCCCCAAAGAGTGAGAAAAGCCTTTGGGGGACGGCTAATGTAATGTTAAGAAGAATATGGCGCCTTCTTAGGCACATGTTATACAACCGGGCCCCAAAAGTACGTGTGTGACATGCATCTGCATTGCATCTATTGCCTACTGAGTCCTTGGGCTCATTATATATGTTTATGTGATGTTATTATACAGGAAATGGCGGAGAGACACCTCGATCTTCATAATGTGGAGATGTAAGGATAAGAGAAAGCGGGAGATCCTGTGCTTGTGTGGTGATCCAAAGACGCAAAACCCTTCCAAAAAAAAAAGGGGGAGAGGGGCGTTACAGGTGGTATCAGAGCACGGTTTTCTCTTTATACTTACATCTCCAAGGATTCTCTCCGCCATTTCAAATAAGAAATGTGAAGGTATAATGTAGTGATAAGAAAAACATGACAAGAATTTGATATATGTGTATGCTATTATGAAATGATATGTAGATGCACCGTAGGTTTAATTTCGAGGACAAAATTAATTTAAGGGGGGGATATTGTAATGCCCCGCACATTTTCATATAGTTATAATATAGAGGTATGGTAGAAGAAAAGGCCATAAAACATACATAAGGAAGTATAACCTGAAAAATCAGAAATTACAGCCGTAAGATTTGAGGGTTACGGCCGTAAAACTAAGGCGGCAAGACCGAAGATTAGAGAAATACATGTTACGGCCGTAAGCATGACCCATAAGGCCGTAAAATTCGAGCTACGACCGTAAGAATGATTGAGCAAGACCCGCAGCACCCGAATTACGGCCGTAAATAATCAGGTTACGGCCGTAAATGTACGAGTTACGGCCGTAAATCTATGGGTTACGGCCGTAACCTATGTCGGCTAACTCGAGAATTCTAGACATTTTGAGGTTGGTTACGAAATCTATATATATCCAACCTCGGCTCCAACGACCCATAACACCCCAGAGACTTCCCTGAGAAGTTCCTAAGCCTTTATATTCACCGTAGCCCAAAGATTAACCAGAAAACCCTGGTTTCCCTACCGTAGACGAGGAATAGGAAGAGAAGTGGAAAGGAGAGGAAGGAAAAGAAGAGTTCCAGCTATTCTTCAGGGTCGACATCTTCATTACGAGGTAGGTAATAGATGTACATTATATGTTTTAAGTTATATTAGCTATGTGCCTTCGTTATTTGTTGCTTATGACTGCCTACTTACTCGTAGTTGCTAGAAATTATATGGAATGGTAGTTATATAATATGTTTCATTAGTAAAGGTAGCTATGATGTTATGAAGTATTAGTAAATGAAGTATTTACATGCCTATGACGATTATGATGTGATATGAAGATCCTACGGGAATACGGTAAGCAAGTAAGATGTATATGTCACGAAAACATGATGAATGCATGAATACGTTGTGTAGCATGTGCCTGGGATATGTATGAAGTTAGGGCGGTTTGAAGAGTGAGACAAGCCTTTAGACGACGGTCCACGACACCCCAAAGAGTGAGACACGCCTTTGGGGGACCGCCAATGTAATGTTAAGAAGAATATGGCGCCTTCTTAGGCACATGTTATACAACCGGGCCCCAAAAGTACGTGTGTGACATGCATCTGCATTGCATCTATTGCCTACTAAGTCCTTGTGTCTCATTATATATGTTTATGTGATGTTATTATGCAGGAAATGGCGGAGAGACACCTCGATCTTCATAATATGGAGATGTAAGGATAAGAGAAAGCCGGAGATCCTGTGCTTGTGTGGTGATCCAAAGACGCAAAACCCTTCCACAAAAAAGGGGGAGGGGCGTTACATTTGAAGATTAATTACAAAGATGAAGCCTTGCACCAAGAGCTCCTCCCTTGAATTTTCAATCTTAATCTCGTGCTTTTCTCTACGGTGTTTCTCTCTATTTTTCTTTGATTAATCTCTCACCAAGCTCTCCTTCTTGTGTGAAGAATTTCTCCTTTCGTAGATCTGAATTTCGTACATAAGGGAGAAAGTTTAGCTGGTTTCCAAATCCTAATCCGAATAGGAGTCCTCGCGCGTGTAGAATTTGACAGCTTGGCAGCCTTCGACAGCTTGGCAGCCTTCAGTGTTTTGGTCATAACTCTTTCTCCAGATGTCCGATTGAGGTGATTCAAAGTGCATTGGAAACTAGACAAGAAGATCTAAAATTTTTCGTAAATAGTAAATCCAGATTCCAACTTTATCCTTGCCAAAACTGATCCTCAACATTCGAGTCCCTTGCATTCTGGCCCCAAAATCTATAAAGTTTGTACAACTTCACTTCTTTTTCTTCAAAAATTGGGTCGCATGTCATCCAAGTTGGTTCTCACCTAAAAACAAACAAAACTAAGAATATTTAAGTGATATAAAGCTAATTAAATGAGTTTAAGACTATAGAATAAGCGTAAATTTAGCGCTTATTAAATACCCTCAAACTTAAACTCTTGTTCGTCCTCGAACATGGAAACTAAACACAAAAACCCTTAATGGAGTCACACAATCACACACTAGACACCAACCACAAACAGGACTCGACTAGGGTCAAATAATATACTTTATGCCTCAGGTTAACAAAATAATTTTAGAACTCTAGTTGGACTAAAAAAACAAATCACCAAAAATTCACTTGCTAGGTGCTTGACCATACGGTGTGTGTGTATGTCCTGCCCATTACTTAACTCAAAGCCATGTCAAGATGTGATCAATGAATGCTCAATTAAAAATCATGCCCAAGTTCCCATGTGGTTAGATTATTTTTCTCACCTCGCTCATGAAATTCACTCCTTATGCTCTTCTCTCAATTCCCGATGTGTTTTTGACAATGTGGCGTTCTAACAATATCTCAATGCATTTTTCCACACAAGATGTCAAGTAAAAGTGACTAGATGTTAAAAGAATTACACCCCTCCATCCGTCCATCTCAAGCCTGAGTCTCCAAACCTCTAGCCTTTGAGTCCTTTCCTAGCACTTCACATTTTTGATTCGTTGGAATTTCCTTTCATTTGCTCTTTCACTGATATTGGTTCTCTTTTCTCACTCCTTTCTTTTCTCTTTTTTTCCCCCTTTTTTCTTCTTTGCAATTTTTCTTTTGAGCTCTTGGCCCACAGGTAGCTTTCGCTCTGTTTTTCCCTAGAGGTAGCCTTCTTCACCGGTAGATCGTCCTCTAAACATTGGTTATGAAAAGCACCGGATTACTCAGTGACGATCTTTCACTCTCTAGGGTAGGCAGTTTTTTCCTGTGGTCCCTCTCATTTGTTCAACAATCAACTAAATCAACAATTTTATTTTCAACATATGATAGTGCCAGTATAGACTTGCCGGCCAAAAGTCCATCAACTCGAAGCAAAGACATCAAGACTTCAAACTGCACTTCCCCTAACATAAAGTCACTGATCTTACCACCCCCAAACTTAGCCTTTGAGCTAGTTCAGATCTAAAGTACGGTTTGGGGAAGATTACCTATTTCTAATGGTCTAAATGGTCAGCTGCAGGTAAATAAAGGGAACAAAGCATCTCGATCACACCTCGTCATAAATCCAAGTTAAACAATGACCATGTGCTCAAGATAGGTAAGTCAAACGCCAACAAGTGAACAAAAAATTTCAAGAGAAATATCAAGTGATGTTCAAAAGTCCAACCTTCATCCTATATAATTTTCCAAAAGACACAATCATTGGTGATATACTACTTGGCCAAAACAAATAAAGACGGGATAAGACCAGAACAAGACAAATTTTTTTTTTTGTTTTTTTTCAAAATTTTCCATATAATTGGCACACAACAATCATACGAAAAACGAAAAATTTTTTCCCCCGTTTTTTGTGTTTTTGGGTTCTTTCTTTTTTAACTAACAAGAACTTAGAAACATGACAATTTAAGACGAAATTAAAGAATTAAAGACGAAATTAAAACCACACCCCAAAACTTAAAACCAACATTGTCCTCAATGTCAAAAAAAATTGCAAAAGGAAAAAGAAAAGTTACTGAATGTCCCAGTGGATGATTTAAGCTTCAGATGATGGTGGAGGGTTCTGATCTGGAGGACTGGGAAGACAAACAAGTCTAGCCATCAATTCTTCATGCTCCATGAGCCGAGTTAATGATTTTCTCCACTTTCTCTTTTTTTTTTTCTCTTTTAACCTAAAAAGAAGTAGAAAAAAAAATTCACACACAAACGCTCATAATGAAGTAAATTAACATCACGCACACAAAACACACATAAAATTAAATAGGTTTAAGGGAAAGAAAATTGGATTGCCTCCCAATAAGCGTTTGTTTAAAGTCTAAAGCTCGACTTTTCTTCTCCAAATGGTCAAGGTGGTTTGTGGTTGTTTTTACAGTCCTTGCATTTTCCCGCTTTGCAAATCCTTTCTTTTTGTTTCCACACTTTGACGAAAATTTCTTTCTTCGCTTTATGCTTTGCCTTCCTTTTACATTCTCCACCTGACTTTACCTCGTGTTTGTATGTTTCTCCATTTTCATGAGACACCATGTTTACTTCATAGATATTTTTGGACTCGTGTGGAGGATCGATTGATGATAGAATATTGAATACAACCATATCATTTTCAACTCTCAACATTAATTTTCCAGCTTCAACTTCAATGAGTGCTCGACTTGTAGCAAGAAATGGTCATCCCAATATTAAACCTGTCCAGATTAAACTATTTTGGATATAGTCTAACAGAAAAAAGTATTGACCAGTTAGTCTCTAAATTAGAAAAACTAGAAATTATAGGAGAAAACCTTTTAAAATACTGGGAAAAAGATAAAGTCATCTGCAAATTAGCCATAAAAAACCACGATTATATAATCAAAACTAGCAATATTGAAGCCACTAATAAAGATATGGAAGAATTTAAATTACATATAACAGAATTACTAAAGTTAGGAGTTATTAGAAAATCTAGCAGTCAACATAGGTCAGCAGCAATTATAGTCAATAATCATGCAGAACAAGTAAGAGGAAAAAGTAGGATGGTAATAAATTATAAACGACTAAATGATAATACTTATGATGATGCTTATAATATACCAGATAAAACTGTACTAATTAATAAAATACAAAACTGCAAAATATTTAGTAAATTTGATTTAAAGAGTGGATTTTGGCAAGTAAAAATGCACCCTAAAAGTATAGAATGGACCGCATTCACTTGTCCTGAAGGACATTTTGAATGGTTAGTTATGCCGTTTGGCTTAAAAAATGCCCCTAGTATATTTCAAAGAAAGATGGAAAACATCTTTAATAAACATAGTAAATTCGTTATAACCTACATAGATGACATCTTAGTATTTAGTAAAGATAAACGAGAACATAAGGGACATTTACAAATTGTCTTTGCAGAATTCTTAAACCATGGATTAATAATTAGTAAGAAGAAGATGCAGCTTTTTAAAGAATATATAGATTTTCTAGGTGTAAAAATAGGAAATGGAAAAATAAAATTACAACCACATATAGCTAAGAAAGCCCTAGATTTTCCAGATAAAATTGAAGAATTAAAAGAACTACAAAAATTTTTAGGATTAGTAAATTATGCGAGACCCTTTTTAAAAGACTTAGGAAAAATAGCAGGACCCTTATATTCAAAAACATCTACAAATGGACAAAGATATTTTAATTCAGAAGATGTTAAATTAGTTCAAAAAATCAAAGAAATGGTAAAAACAATTACCTGAGCTAGCATTACCATTAGATACCGATTATCTTATAATAGAAACTGATGGAAGTAAAGAAGGATGGGGAGCTATACTCCTTTGTAAACCAAACAAGTATTCCCCCAAGACAACAGAACAAATTAGTAGATACTAAGTGGAACATTTAAGGAAAAAGGAATACTTAGTAGTCTAGATGCAGAATTATTAGCCATAAGCTATGCCCTAGATACCTTTGAATTATTTATAATTTCAAAACCCGAAATTACTTTAAGAACAGATTGTGAAGCCATAGTAAAATATTATAATAATATTAATAGAAAAGGTAGTAGTAGACGTAGATGGATGACCTTCCAAGACAGAATATTAAATACAGGAATAACTATAATTATAGAACATATAAAAGGTAAAGATAATAAAGGCGTGAGACATATTAAGTAGAATTATGACTCAAAGCGAATTTTAATGAGTAGACTTTCAAGAAGAAAAAGCTCTAAGAGCAACATAATAAAATCCTTAATAGAAATTTACACGCCAAGAGATATCTTTATCATCTAGAAACAAAAATTAGTGAACTATTTTCTAGAAATAAACAAAACTGGCAACAAGGACAACCTAATCAAATTATTGAATATGAATACTTTCCTCTAGAAACAGCAAGTTAATATAGCCAAAAAAATTATATTCTATGGAAACGAATATAAAGATTTAAACTGAATATTAACCCCAACCGAAATAAACAATTTATTTCAAGATAATATTCCTTTTCTTTTTAGAGATTATTAGGACCTATTAATTTTTACAGGTACAAAATGAATGGCGACAATTGGGATTGCGGTTCATCAAGCCAAATTGAAGAGGACCCAGGAGAAAAGTTAGAAGAGTTAGAACTTGAAATTAATCAAGAAATGTTCTCCGCCTTACACTTAAGAAGAAGAATTCTTATAAGTACTATAGACTATTTAAATGAAAGCATACAACAATTACATAAGAAAATAGACCAAGATATAAAATCCTGCCATAATACCCTACCCCTGATTTTAGAAACTTTAGGAAGAAATAAAAAGCTTTTTAATTCTGTTAGTCACCAGATTCACCTTATTAATAAAGGCTTTAGGAAAAGAACATTATCCAGTAGTGAAGTTTATTCTATTTTTTCAGATATACCCATATAAGAAGTTATGACTCAAGATAAGCAAGAACAAGGTAAACAAAGTATGTCAGAACCTTATGATACCCCAGGTATACAATACATCTTCCTTTTCCCTGATAATATACCTCTTCTACTACTATTAATAAATAAACAACATAGTTTACAACATGAATTTATTAATTTAAAAATTAGTCTAGAAGTCTTTATCAAAAATTGTTCTGGCTCCATACAGGACAAAGATAGATAGTCCACCTCAGATATCATTAATACTCCATAAGATCCTCTACAATGGTCTAGGACATATCGTCATATACATCAAGCTTACAAAAAATACGACGACCATATAAGTATTATAACTCTAGCAATACATGATAACTGTATTAAAAAATCTGATTTAGATTTAATAATAGCTACCAACCTTTACTCAAACCTTTAACTTATTTTTGTTTTTGCAGGACCTGATGACGGAATTATTTCCTTATAATTATCCGTTAATTACCCAACTAATTGGGAAAAAATGTGAATATGAATTAGATTTATATAAAGAAAAAATTGAATTACATCTTTTTATAGGAATATTCAATCACTGCGTAGCCAGAGAAGTTCCTCCTCCTAATATAGTTAAACAATCCATTAAAGAGTTTAGCAAGAAAATAATAACCCTTGAAAGAAATATTAAACTAATCGAAAGTTGTTTACAGCAAAATTTTATTATACTTAGTATGTAGTGAGATAGTGTAAGACCATGTTATAAAATATAAAACATTAAAAGAAGAAATTTATTTACAAATTGAAAACTTACAAACAATAAGGGGGGATCACTTCATGGATAAGAAAGAAAATAAAGGATTTCCCTTTCGGGAGTCCCTTAAAAATTAACTAACTATACAATTTTGGCTTTGATTTTTCTATTTTTGGGAGAGAAATGTTTACAGAAATCTTTCAACACATGAAGTCATTCTGTGTTTGCTTGAGGGGATTGCTGGATTCTTCTTTCTTTTTTGGTTGATCGATGCTATTCTGTCTTCAATTCCTCCTTTAAATAGAAACGAAAGGGAGCTCTTCTGATAAATGCGGGGGTCCTCTCTTTTTTACACGCGTCCTTGAAAAGCTGGAGAATCTTCAGAGTGGAGCTACTGTTGTTGTTTTTTATGCCTTAGTGGAATGAATCCGTCCTAATAGTGCGTTCTGATAATGGAGGGTTACTGTTGTTAGGACAAAAGTTATTTCATAAATTACCTGGAGACTTAGGCATAGAAATTACTACAAAATGGAACTCCTTAAAAAATGTAAAACGATGGCCTAATGAAAAATGGTCTATAGGACATAGGTTATTTCATGTAGTTAAATGTTTAGAAGAAAAATGTATTGAATTAACTATACAAAAACAATTAAAACAAACAGATTTTAATTTTTGCAAAAACATTTATACTCCACAAACATATGGTGCTCATAAAGAAAAGAAGAAAATTAAATCAAGATATAATAAACCACAAAAGGGAAAAAAGTACTATTTAAGAAAGTCAAACACTAGAAAACCATACTTAGATCAACAAAAACATGTACGAAAATTCCAACCAAATAGACAATATAAACAAAAACTAAATTGTTATATATGTAATAGACATCACTTAGCTAGAAATTGTCCTAAAAGAAATACAAACTTTAATGATAAAAAGACTACTTTAGTAGAATGTGTAAATGAAGACCTCATATGTGTAGACGAATGTATATCAGATACTGAATCCATATATAGTATAATATCATATGATATAGAAGTAGAATATCATAACAGTAGTGATGAAGAAGAATTACCTAACCTTCTTCAAGAATTTAAACAACCAGAATATTCAAATCTATACGACACATCTGAATATACAAACTTAGTAAATACAGTAGATGAATGTAATCACATTTGGGAAAAATACAAAGGACACGATAATATCGCCTGTTTTATCTGTAGCTTATACCCTCATATCTCTCTTAGAGCTAGATGCCAACAATGTTATACTGAAGCTTGTATAAAATGTTTAGTTACCAAAAATATGATTACCCTAGAACAAGAACACGAAACTTATACTGAATTAGAACAACAAGAAGTACGGATATATAAAAAACGAATAGAAATATTGGAAGATACTATTAAATTACATCAAAAAAGAATTGAATTAATTGAACATCAATTAAATAAAGGAAAACAAATTCTTACTGAGTCAAATGAAGAAACTCATAATGAATTAATCCAAATAACCTGTAATACAACCAAGTTAACTACGATTAAAGTAAAATGTAGATTTTCTTCTATAGTATTGTTATATTTCTCCTTTTTGCTAAGGACTTTTTCTAATAGATTACGAGGTCTGGTGCTAGTGGAAGGTCTATTAGTTTCGACTATATCCATTTTAGTCAGAGTCTGTATATATTTCTTTTCTGTATTGGATAAACTGGTAGGTAGAAGTTGAGGTTGAGGTGCTAGCTTGTGATGGTTCTAAAGTTAGATTTTTTATTTTTTCTATTATGACTTTTAAATCAGAATAAAATTCTTCACCTTCTTCTGTTTTTTCTAGTTTTTTAGTGAATTTATCTAAAGTAGTTTGTAAAGTATCCTGAATATGTGTTATAGTTCGTATAGGGTGAGAACTATCTTTTTCTAGAAGAGTAGTATTTTGAGATTGTATATAATCTAAATTATGATGTAACTTTTCTAACAAGTTTCCTAGATTAATTATTTTTTCTTCTAAAGAAGTTATTCTTTTATGAAAATGATTAGAACTATTAATGAGTAAGTCTATTATGGCGTTTTGACTAGGATCTTGTGAATATAGACTATGCTTATGATCTTTATCAAAGTTACAAATAATTTTTCCTTTTTCACAAACTGGACTTAATCTACTTCCTTCGTATTCTAATTCTAATCCTAATACTATCTTTCTATCAACTTTTGATAATTCCAGGGTACGTATTACTATTGCTCTGATACCAATTTTGGGGAGGGTACCTGATTTGTTGTCCTGCTTTGTTGTCTTGATTCGTTGTTTTGTTGTCCTGCTTTGTTGTCTTGATTCGTTGTCTTGATTGCTGTTGTTCTTTGATGTGTAAATCCTACTCAGTACTCTCCTTTACAATTTCAGTCTTAACCATATAGTAGATCCCAAAAAATTTTATTTTATTTTATTTATTTTTTTTAAACTTAACCCACAATACGTATCGAGCTACGTATGTACGTATAGCATCGGGTTAGGCTAATACGTTTGGTTAAATTTGACACTGAGATAAACATCAAAAGTTTTGAAAATTGCACAAGTTGGCCAAATTTTCAAAATTTTGCTTCCTATTCACCATCTAAGATATAGTAACTTGTATCTAATTCGCTTCTGGAAGAATACCTATATAGACTGATTCACCCAATTGCCCTAATAGCTCTCTTAGCCTCGGTAGGACTTATGTATGAATCAGTATATCATAGATACAGTAAATTTACTGCGAATTAAATAATGTTTTTATACTATACTTAGTATGTAGTGAGATAGTGTAAGACCATGTTATAAAATATAAAACATTAAAAGAAGAAATTTATTTACAAACTGAAAACTTACAAACAATAAGGGGGGATCACTTCATGGATAAGAAAGAAAATAAAGGATTTCCCTTTCGGGAGTCCCTTAAAAATTAACTAACTATACAATTTTGGCTTTGATTTTTCTATTTTTGGGAGAGAAATGTTTACAGAAATCTTTCAACACATGAAGTCATTCTGTGTTTGCTTGAGGATTCTTTGGATTCTTCTTTCTTTTTGGTTGATCGATCTTTATTACTGTCTTCAATTCCTCCTTTAAATAGAAAGCGAAAGGAGCTCTTACGATAAATGCGGGGTCCTCTCTTTTTACACGCGTCCTTGAAAAGTGGAGAATCTTCAGAGTGGAGCTACTTGTTGTTTTTTATGCCTTAGTGGAATGAATCCGTCCTGATAGTGCGTTCTGATAATGGAGGGTTACTGTTGTTAGTGCGTCCTTTTGTAATGATTCCTCTGTCTTTTGGTAGAAGTCAAAAGTACTACAGTAAAAATTGTCGGCTAAGAATCTTATGTCGTCATGGCTTACGTATCAAAGTTATGCCTTTCTATCGTATCTGCTGAATAGTGGCCATCTGATATATTGTCGTCTTCTATGTTGTCAGAGCTGTCTTATGACACGTCCTCTATTATGGGTTTTTTGTCCTGTATTGCGGAAATATTGGGCCTTTCCACTGATGTATTATGTATTTGGGCTAGTGCCTCTTGGACTGCTTGGGCTATTTGTTCTTTATCGGATTTGTGAGTCTAGGTGGAGATCTGGGCCTTAATTGGACTTCTTTTTGGGCTTTTTGTAAAAGATCTAAAATTTCTTGAGTAGCTAGTTCATCGTTAATGGGCTGACTATCTGGACTAGGATAATTAAGAGGGTTTTTTCTCTTGTCTAAGGGTATGGGCTGAGTATCTAGGCTAAGACCAATAAATTCACTCTGTTGAATATTTGTGTTCTATCGTATTTTCTGGTGGTGTAGGTGCATAATTTACAAGAAAATTATAATTTCCACTGGGCTGGCCCAATGTGTCCCAGCGAGGTTTGTATGGGTCAGTAGCAGGATAAGCCTGCTGATGGCTAAATGGGCCAGAAGTAGGAGGGTCAACAGCCTCCTGAGTCTGTTGAGCTTTTGGTAAGCCCACAACCATTCCAGGATTTGGGAAGTCTTTACCAGTAACCTGTTGTACTGGACTAACTTCTAGTTTAACGGGCCTAGAAGTGCCTTCGATATTCTTTGGAGAATATCCACCCCTCTCCATATTAGATTGGGTTGGAGATACACCCGAAGAACTGGGCTGCGAGAGCTCGCTGTTGAGCTTTTCTCGCTCAAGATAATTTACGTATTTGTTTAACATATCTTTTTCTTTACGTAGTTTTAAATTATCATTGTTTAAAATAGTATAGTTTTTCTTTAAACTTTCGCAATGATCATGAGAATAAAATTTTCTATCTTGTATCTTTGTTCTGAGTATTCTAGTTTGTGGAGGTTTAAAATTTCTAAGAGAAGGTGAAATATAAAAGTTTTTTCCTAAAATATTTCTAGCTGAATTTAAGGCATCTTCGAAATCATTAAAGCCTTTATATTGAGGTGAATTAACACCATGTGTGCTATCCATAACTTCTATATATGAATGAAAAAGTCCGGGTAGTTTTCCTTTAGTCACTACATAATAGTTATATTTCTTTTTATTATTATTAAAATATTAAAATGTTGAGAAGTGCTAAAGGTGAGAAAATATTTTTTATCTAAAGGGTTTTTGTTAGAACATATCCATATATTTTCTAAAAGACATTTTTCTTCTTTAGATAAACTTAAAATATGCGGTTGTGGTTGAAAAGAAATATTACTGTTAGGATAACTAATAAGCTCGTAATTACCAAATCTTACTTTATCTGGATTATATGGATGTCCTGGCCTAAGTGGAATCTCGCCTCCGACAAATGATGAGTTCTTTGTTTGGTGGGAATCCAGGTATGGGAGGTGGTCGAGCTCATTTCCTGATATATAAGTTAGAGAGTTTATTTGAAAAATTCCTATCACAATGGTTAGCTAAATAAATAAAGATAATGTATTTGACTAATAAAATTTTGCTGTAAACAACTTTCGATTAGTTTAATATTTCTTTCAAGGGTTATTATTTTCTTGCTAAACTCTTTAATGGATTGTTTAACTATATTAGGAGGAGGAACTTCTCGAGCTACGCAGTGATTGAATATTCCTATAAAAAGATGTAATTCAATTTTTTCTTTATATAAATCTAATTCATATTCACATTTTTTCCTAATTAGTTGGGTAATTAACGGATAATTATAAGGAAATAATTCCGTCATCAGGTCCTGCAAAAACTAAAATAAGTTAAAGGTTTGAGTAAAGGTTGGTAGCTATTATTAAATCTAAATCAGATTTTTTAATACAGTTATCATGTATTGCTAGAGTTATAATACTTATATGGTCGTCGTATTTTTTGTAAGCTTGATGTATATGACGATATGTCCTAGACCATTGTAGAGGATCTTGCGGAGTATTAATGATATCCTGAGGTGGACTATCTATGCTGTCCTGTATGGAGCCAGAACAATTTTTGATAAAGACTTCTAGACTAATTTTTAAATTAATAAATTCATGTTGTAAACTATGTTGTTTATTTATTAATAGTCGTAGAAGAGGTATATTATCAGGGAAGAGGAAGATGTATTGTATACCTGGGGTATCATAAGGTTCTGACATACTTTGTTTACCTTGTTGTTGCTTATCTTGAGTCATAACTTCTTATATGGGTATATCTGAAAAAATAGAATAAACTTCACTACTGGATAATGTTCTTTTCCTAAAGCCTTTATTAATAAGGTGAATCTGGTGACTAACAGAATTAAAAAGCTTTTTATTTCTTCCTAAAGTTTCTAAAATCAGGGGTAGGGTATTATGGCAGGATTTTATATCTTGGTCTATTTTCTTATGTAATTGTTGTATGCTTTCATTTAAATAGTCTATAGTACTTATAAGAATTCTTCTTCTTAAGTGTAAGGCGGAGAACATTTCTTGATTAATTTCAAGTTCTAACTCTTCTAACTTTTCTACTGGGTCCTCTTCAATTTGGCTTGATGAACCGCAATCCCAATTGTCGCCATTCATTTTGTACCTGTAAAAATTAATAGGTCCTAATAATCTCTAAAAAGAAAAGGAATATTATCTTGAAATAAATTGTTTATTTCGGTTGGGGTTAATATTCTGTTTAAATCTTTATATTCGTTTCCATAGAATATAATTTTTTTGGCTATATTAACTTGCTGTTCTAGAGGAAAGTATTCATAT
Organism: Jasminum sambac; assembly: GCA_018223645.1. Taxonomy (NCBI): domain Eukaryota; kingdom Viridiplantae; phylum Streptophyta; class Magnoliopsida; order Lamiales; family Oleaceae; genus Jasminum; species Jasminum sambac. The sequence continues at coordinate 11,662,398 of CP073643.1, forward strand.
TCAATAATTTGATTAGGTTGTCCTTGTTCCCAGTTTTGTTTATTTCTAGAAATAGTTCACTAATTTTTGTTTCTAGATGATAAAGATATCTACTGGCCTTTAAATTTCTATTAAGGATTTTATTATGTTGCGCTCTTAGAGCTTTTTCTTCTTCAGAAAGTCTACTCATTAAAATTCTTTTTGAGTTATAATTCTACTTAATATGTCTGCTGCCTTATTATCTTTACCTTTTATATGTTCTATAATTATAGTTATTCCTGTATTTAATATTCTATCTTGGAAAGTCATCCATCTACGCCTACTACTTCCCTTTCTATTAATATTATTATAATATTTTACTATGGCTTTACAATCTGTTCTTAAAGTAATTTCGGGTTTTGAAATTATAAATAATTCAAAGGTATCTAGGGCATAGCTTATGACTAAATGATAATACTTATGATGATGCTTAGAATATACCAGATAAAACTGTACTAATTAATAATACCTTTGAATTATTTATAATTTCAAAACCCGAAATTACTTTAAGAACAGATTGTGAAGCCATAGTAAAATATTATAATAATATTAATAGAAAGGGAAGTAGTAGGCGTAGATGGATGACTTTCCAAGATAGAATATTAAATACAGGAATAACTATAATTATAGAACATATAAAAGGTAAAGATAATAAGGCAGCAGACATATTATGTAGAATTATAACTCAAAACGAATTTTAATGAGTAGACTTTCTGAAGAAGAAAAAGCTCTAAGAGCGCAACATAATAAAATCCTTAATAGAAATTTACAGGCCAGTAGATATCTTTATCATCTAGAAACAAAAATTAGTGAACTATTTTCTCGAAATAAACAAAACTGGGAACAAGGACAACCTAATCAAATTATTGAATATGAATACTTTCCTCTAGAACAGCAAGTTAATATAGCCAAAAAAATTATATTCTATGGAAACGAATATAAAGATTTAAACAGAATATTAACCCCAACCGAAATAAACAATTTATTTCAAGATAATATTCCTTTTCTTTTTAGAGATTATTAGGACCTATTAATTTTTACAGGTACAAAATGAATGGCGACAATTGGGATTGCGGTTCATCAAGCCAAATTGAAGAGGACCCAGTAGAAAAGTTAGAAGAGTTAGAACTTGAAATTAATCAAGAAATGTTCACCGCCTTACACTTAAGAAGAAGAATTCTTGTAAGTACTATAGACTATTTAAATGAAAGCATACAACAATTACATAAGAAAATAGACCAAGATATAAAATCCTGCCATAATACCCTACCCCTGATTTTAGAAACTTTAGGAAGAAATAAAAAGCTTTTTAATTCTGTTAGTCACCAGATTCACCTTATTAATAAAGGCTTTAGGAAAAGAACATTATCCAGTAGTGAAGTTTATTCTATTTTTTCAGATATACCAATATTGCTAGTTTTGATTATATAATCGTGGTTTTTTATGGCTAATTTGCAGATGACTTTATCTTTTTCCCAGTATTTTAAAAGGTTTTCTCCTATAATTTCTAGTTTTTCTAATTTAGAGACTAACTGGTCAATACTTTTTTCTGTTATTATGTGTTGATAAGCTAATTCGGTGTTTAAAAATGTAAAGGTAGTTTTTATACCTAAAGTTTTAATATCTAGAGGTTCTGTGTCTAATCTTTCTTGATTAACTAATTGACAGGCATAATCTTCTTTACAGGGGCAGATTTTTTCTATGGGGGTTCCACCACGCTTCTCGGAGCACTCTGATGGAAAGGGTTGTGTAGTAATAGGGGAGAAAAGGGAATGTTTTTGAAAAAGAATATAGTCTTTAGTTAAAATAGCACAGCCATTGTCTTTAAGGATAAAACTAAGTCCTATAATGAAATCAGCTCCTGTGTATGTAAAGGGTCTAACCCAAGTATCATCAGTGGGTAGAGTATATTCTTTGCTATAGCCACAATTTGTCTGAAAACTAATTTTGGTGGTTATTGGTTGTTCTGTATATTGGAAATACTGGCCATCCATTTGTTGTGCTTGCATTGGTTGTCTTGCCGTCTTATGTATTTTTTTTGTATATATTTTTATCAATTAAGCAACTAGTACATCTGAATCTATTAATCCCAAACAATCTACATAATAATTGTTTATTCTTAATCTACATTTTACTTTAATCGTAGTTAACTTGGTTGTATTACAGGTTGTTTGGATTAATTCATTATGAGTTTCTTCATTTGACTCAGTAAGAATTTGTTTTCCTTTATTTAATTGATGTTCAATTAATTCAATTCTTTTTTGATGTAATTTAATAGTATCTTCCAATATTTCAATTCGTTTTTTATATATCCGTACTTCTTGTTGTTCTAATTGAGTATAAGTTTCGTGTTCTTGTTCTAGGGTAATCATATTTTTGGTAACTAAACATTTTATACAAACAAAACTGCAAAATATTTAGTAAATTTGATTTAAAGAGTGGATTTTGGCAAGTAAAAATGCACCCTGAAAGTATAGAATGGACCGCATTCACTTGTCCTGAAGGACATTTTGAATGGTTAGTTATGCCGTTTGGTTTAAAAAATGCCCCTAGTATATTTCAAAGGAAAATGGAAAACATATTTAATAAACATAGTAAATTCGTTATTACCTACATAGATGACATCTTAGTATTTACTAAAGATAAACGAGAACATAAGGGACATTTACAAATTGTCTTTGCAGAATTCTTAAACCATGGATTAATAATTAGTAAGAAGAAGATGCAGCTTTTTAAAGAATATATAGATTTTCTAGGTGTAAAAATAGGAAATGGAAAAATAAAATTACAACCACATATAGCTAAGAAAGCCCTAGATTTTCCGATAAAATTGAAGAATTAAAAGAACTACAAAAATTTTTAGGATTAGTAAATTATAGAGACCCTTTTAAAAGACTTAGGAAAAATAGCAGGACCCTTATATTCAAAAACATCTACAAATGGACAAAGATATTTTAATTAAGAAGATGTTAAATTAGTTCAAAAAATCAAAGAAATGGTAAAAAAATTACCTGAGCTAGCATTACCATTAGATACCGATTATCTTATAATAGAAAGCAGGATGGAAGTGAAAAGGATGGGGAGCTATACTCCTTTGTAAACCAAACAAGTATTCCCAAGACAACAGAACAAATTAGTAGATACGGAAGTGGAACATTTAAGGAAAAAGGAATACTTAGTAGTCTAGATGCAGAATTATTAGCCATAAGCTATGCCCTAGATACCTTTGAATTATTTATAATTTCAAAACCCGAAATTACTTGAAGAACAGATTGTGAAGCCATAGTAAAATATTATAATAATATTAATAGAAAGGGAAGTAGTAGGCGTAGATGGATGACTTTCCAAGATAGAATATTAAATACAGGAATAGCTATAATTATAGAACATATAAAAGGTAAAGATAATAAGGCAGCTGACATATTAAGTAGAATTATAACTCAAAACGAATTTTAATGAGTAGACTTTCTGAAGAAGAAAAAGCTCTAAGAGCGCAACATAATAAAATCCTTAATAGAAATTTACACGCCAGTAGATATCTTTATCATCTAGAAACAAAAATTAGTGAACTATTTTCTAGAAATAAACAAAACTGGCAACAAGGACAACCTAATCAAATTATTGAATATGAATACTTTCCTCTAGAACAGCAAGTTAATATAGCCAAAAAAATTATATTCTATGGAAACGAATATAAAGATTTAAACAGAATATTAACCCCAACCGAAATAAACAATTTATTTTTGTATTTTATTAATTAGTACAGTTTTATCTGGTATATTATAAGCATCATCATAAGTATTATCATTTAGTCGTTTATAATTTATTACCATCCTACTTTTTCCTCTTACTTGTTCTGCATGATTATTGACTATAAATGCTGCTGTGACCTATGTTGACTGCTAGATTTTCTAATAACTCCTAACTTTAGTAATTATGTTATATGTAATTTAAATTCTTCCATATCTTTATTAGTGGCTTCAATATTGCTAGTTTTGATTATATAATCGTGGTTTTTTATGGCTAATTTGCAGATGACTTTATCTTTTTCCCAGTATTTTAAAAGGTTTTCTCCTATAATTTCTAGTTTTTCTAATTTAGAGACTAACTGTCAATACTTTTCTCGTTATTAAGTGTTGATAAGCTAATTCGGTGTTTAAAAATGTAAAGGTAGTTTTTATACCTAAAGTTTTAATATCTAGAGGTTCTGTGTCTAAGCTTTCTTGATTAACTAATTGACAGGCATAATCTTCTTTACAGGGGCAGATTTTTTCAATGGGGGTTCCACCACGCTTCTCGGAGCACTCTGATGGAAAGGGTTGTGTAGTAATAGGGGAGAAAAGGGAATGTTTTTGAAAAAGAATATAGTCTTTAGTTAAAATAGCACAGCCATTGTCTTTAAGGATAAAACTAAGTCCTATAATGAAATCAGCTCCTGTGTATGTAAAGGGTCTAACCCAAGTATCATCAGTGGGTAGAGTATATTCTTTGCTATAGCCACAATTTGTCTGAAAACTAATTTTGGTGGTTATTGGTTGTTCTGTATATTGGAAATACTGGCCATCCATTTGTTGTGCTTGCATTGGTTGTCTTGCCTGTCTTATGTATTTTTCAGGTATATATTTTTTATCAATTAAGCAACTAGTACATCCTGAATCTATTAATCCCAAACAATCTACATAATAATTGTTTATTCTTAATCTACATTTTACTTTAATCGTAGTTAACTTGGTTGTATTACAGGTTGTTTGGATTAATTCATTATGAGTTTCTTCATTTGACTCAGTAAGAATTTGTTTTCCTTTATTTAATTGATGTTCAATTAATTCAATTCTTTTTTGATGTAATTTAATAGTATCTTCCAATATTTCTATTCGTTTTTTATATATCCGTACTTCTTGTTGTTCTAATTCAGTATAAGTTTCGTGTTCTTGTTCTAGGGTAATCATATTTTTGGTAACTAAACATTTTATACAAGCTTCAGTATAACATTGTTGGCATCTAGCTCTAAGAGAGATATGAGGGTATAAGCTACAGATAAAACAGGCGATATTATCGTGTCCTTTGTATTTTTCCCAAATGTGATTACATTCATCTACTGTATTTACTAAGTTTGTATATTCCGATGTGTCGTATAGATTTGAATATTCTGGTTGTTTAAATTCTTGAAGAAGGTTAGGTAATTCTTCTTCATCACTACTGTTATGATATTCTACTTCTATATCATATGATATTATACTATATATGGATTCAGTATCTGATATACATTCGTCTACACATATGAGGTCTTCATTTACACATTCTACTAAAGTAGTCTTTTTATCATTAAAGTTTGTATTTCTTTTAGGACAATTTCTAGCTAAGTGATCTGTACTATTACATATATAACAATTTAGTTTTTGTTTATATTGTCTAGTTGGTTGGAATTTTCGTACATGTTTTTGTTGATCTAAGTATGGTTTTCTAGTGTTTGACTTTCTTAAATAATACTTTTTTCCCTTTTGTGGTTTATTATATCTTGATTTAATTTTCTTCTTTTCTTTATGAGCACCCTATGTTTGTGGAGTATAAATGTTTTTGCAAAAATTAAAATCTGTTTGTTTTAATTGTTTTTGTATAGTTAATTCAATACATTTTTCTTCTAAACATTTAACTACATGAAATAACCTATGTCCTATAGACCATTTTTCATTAGGCCATTGTTTTACATTTTTTAAGGAGTTCCATTTTGTAGTAATTTCTATGCCTAAGTCTCCAGGTAATTTATGAAATAACTTTTGTCCTAATTCTTGGTTAAATGTATTACCCGAAGTAGAGAGAAGATATGCATAATGTTTTAAAAAGTTTTTAACTTTTATTCCATCTATCCAATTATAAAGAGTTAATTGTTCTAATTCTCTCATAGACTTTTTCTGAATTCCTAACTGTCCTTGATTAGGATCCGAGCCTGTTATTATTGCTGCAATTGTATTAACAAAATTATAGGGATTGGGTCCTGCTTCCAATAATTTTTCGTATTCTTCTCGTAGTTCTTGTTTATATGATTCCCACATAGCTTTAGCGCTTTCTCCTAAAAAGGTTTCTAAGTATCTATACATCTCATCTGTTTTTAAATTATAATTTGTATCTCTAAATGGTCTAAAATAGTCTGAGATTATTGTATTTTTCCAAACTTCTAATACATTTGTCCAATTTTGAGGATCATGTGCTGTAATATTTAGAATTTGTGCTTTTCCCTCAGCTTGGAATGTTATGGGTTGTTCTAAGGGTCTTTCTGCTCCTCGAGATTATGCCTGTCAATATAACAATACTATAGAAGAAATTATTAATCCAGAACAAGATTTCCACAAATTTCAAACAGAAGGCTTACAATTACTAAAACCAGAGGTATTATATAATAAAGGACTGTTTGAATCTTCTACACAATTTTACAAACATAGCCAAGAAATGTCAGTACAATGCATAAAAAATCAACATAAAACCTTTAATATAATTTCAAAACAAGGAACGGATAAAATAATAAAACTTAATTATCAGTTTATACATATAGGACTTATAGCTATAGGAGTAAAAGGACAAATGAGAAAAAATTTAGGAAGTAAAGTATTAGTAACCATTTTTGACAGTAGAAGAACAAATATAGAGAAAAGCATGATAGCTAGCAGTGAGATAGATATGAATAATAATAAAGGATTAATATACTGTAGTCCAGATATAACTATTAATATAAATGATTTTACTAAACATATAAAAATAGGTATACAAACGAAAGGATATGAAGATGTAGAATCAGGTGAAAATTTAATACTAGCAATAGGAGTCTTAGGTAGATGCTCGAAAACATCAAGCAATAAATATCGAATTTATACTGAAAAGGCAGTAGAATTAGTAAGTAGTAAAGGTATTAGTATGGTAAAACCTGTAGAATATAGTAGTGACGAATTAGCAGGACTAGATTGGGATATAGGAAAATTTTTAGAAACAAAAAATTCATCCATAGCCCCTCAAGATGCTATTACATACACAAATAAATACGGAAAGACTAGCTTAAGATTTACCAACTATACTACCGTACCCAATATAGAAACAGAAGCTGAGGATGATACAGAAAGTACATTAGTACACTCAATAGTTTGTTCAGATTTAAAAATCCTGTATCCAAAAGAACTAGGAATAAGTCTTTCCTCTACAGAATTACAAGAATTAGAAGATCAACTATTTAAAACTAAACAACTAAAAGAAAACGAATACTTGCAGTATGATGACACAGGAAATATAGTCATAATAGAAATAGATGAAACTATATCAGAAACAAGTAGCGTACACAAAGAACTCGTAGGAGAAGAAGAAATACCCCCAGAATCTCCCAACAATAAAAATACCTATTTTTGGCCAAAAAGCCCTTTTGATCAAGGAGAACCAGTAGGATTTATTTCAGATATAGGAAACCCTGCTAGAATACCCTATTCAAAGTATAGAGAACCTCCTACAGGATATCAGTATGTTTCTCGAGGAGCAGAAAGACCCTTAGAACAACCAATAACCACCAAAATTAGTTTTCAGACAAATTGTGGCTATAGCAAAGAATATACTCTACCCACTGATGATACTTGGGTTAGACCCTTTACATACACAGGAGCTGATTTCATTATAGGACTTAGTTTTATCCTTAAAGACAATGGCTGTGCTATTTTAACTAAAGACTATATTCTTTTTCAAAAACATTCCCTTTTCTCCCCTATTACTACACAACCCTTTCAATCAGAGTGCTCCGAGAAGCGTGGTGGAACCCCCATAGAAAAAATCTGCCCCTGTAAAGAAGATTATGCCTGTCAATTAGTTAATCAAGAAAGCTTAGACACAGAACCTCTAGATATTAAAACTTTAGGTATAAAAACTACCTTTACATTTTTAAACACCGAATTAGCTTATCAACACTTAATAACAGAAAAAAGTATTGACCAGTTAGTCTCTAAATTAGAAAAACTAGAAATTATAGGAGAAAACCTTTTAAAATACTGGGAAAAAGATAAAGTCATCTGCAAATTAGCCATAAAAAACCACGATTATATAATCAAAACTAGCAATATTGAAGCCACTAATAAAGATATGGAAGAATTTAAATTACATATAGCAGAATTACTAAAGTTAGGAGTTATTAGAAAATCTAGCAGTCAACATAGGTCAGCAGCATTTATAGTCAATAATCATGCAGAACAAGTAAGAGGAAAAAGTAGGATGGTAATAAATTATAAACGACTAAATGATAATACTTATGATGATGCTTATAATATACCAGATAAAACTGTACTAATTAATAAAATACAAAACTGCAAAATATTTGGTAAATTTGATTTAAAGAGTGGATTTTGGCAAGTAAAAATGCACCCTGAAAGTATAGAATGGACGCGCCTTCTAGGCCCGTTAAACTAGAAGCTAGTCCAGTACAACAGGTTACTGGTAAAGACTTCCCAAATCCTGGAATGGTTGTGGGCTTACCAAAAGCTCAACAGACTCAGGAGGCTGTTGACCCTCCTACTTCTGGCCCATTTAGCCATCAGCAGGCTTATCCTGCTACTGACCCATACAAACCTCGCTGGGACACATTGGGCCAGCCCAGTGGAAATTATAATTTTCTGGTAAATTATGCACCTAAACCACCTGAAAATACGATAGAACACAAATATTCAGTTCGTAGTGAATTTATTGGTCTTAGCCCAGATACTCAGCCCATACCCTTAGACAAGAGAAAAAACCCTCTTAATTATCCTAGTCCAGATAGTCAGCCCATTAACGATGAACTAGCTACTCAAGAAATTTTAGATCTTTTACAAAAGCCCAAAGAAGTCAATGAAGGCTGTATCTCCACCTAGACTCACAAATCCGATAAAAAGAACAAATAGCCCAGCGGTCCAAGAGGCACTAGCCCAAATACATAATACATCGATTGGAAAGGCCCAATATTTCCACAATCTGAGGACAAAAACCCATAATAGAGGGCGTGTCATCGACTACGACAACATAGAAGGCGACAATATATCGGATGGCCACTATTCGGTGAATCGATAGAAAGGCATAACTTTGATATACGTAAGCCATGACGACATAAGATTCTTAGCCGAGCAATTTTTCTTTGTAGTACTTTTGACTTCTACCAAAAGACAGAGGAATCATTACAAAAGGACGCACTAACAACAGTAACCCTCCATTATCAGAACGCACTATCAGGACGGATTCATTCCACTAAGGCATAAAAAACAACAACAGTAGCTCCACTCTGAAGATTCTCCAGCTTTTCAAGGACGCGTGTAAAAAAGAGAGGACCCCCGCATTTATCAGAAGAGCTCCCTTTCGTTTCTATTTAAAGGAGGAATTGAAGACAGAACAGCCATCGATCAACCAAAAAAGAAAGAAGAATCCAGCAATCCCCTCAAGCAAACACAGAATGACTTCATGTGTTGAAAGATTTCTGTAAACATTTCTCTCCCAAAAATAGAAAAATCAAAGCCAAAATTGTATAGTTAGTTAATTTTTAAGGGACTCCCGAAAGGGAAATCCTTTATTTTCTTTCTTATCCATGAAGTGATCCCCCCTTATTGTTTGTAAGTTTTCATTTTGTAAATAAATTTCTTCTTTTAATGTTTTACATTTTATAACATGGTCTTACACTATCTCACTACATACTAAGTATAGTATAAAAGCATTATTTAATTCGCAGTAAATTTACTGTATCTATGATATACTGATTCATACATAAGTCCCGCCGAGGCTAAGAGAGCTGTTAGGGCAATTGGGTGAATCAGTCTATATAGGTATTCTTCCAGAAGCGAATTAGATACAAGTTACTATATCTTAGATGGTGAATAGGAAGCAAAATTTTGAAAATTTGGCCAACTTGTGCAATTTTCAAAACTTTTGATGTTTATCTCAGTGTCAAATTTAACCAAACGTATTAGCCTAACCCGACGCTATACGTACATACGTAGCTCGATACGTATTGTGGGTTAAGTTTTAAAAAAAAAAAAATAAAATAAAATAAAATTTTGGGATCTACTATATGGTTAAGACTGAAATTGTAAAGGAGAGTACTGAGTAGGATTGGGGACGGTACCTGATTTGTTGTCCTGCTTTGACACTGAGATAAACATCAAAAGTTTTGAAAATTGCACAAGTTGGCCAAATTTTCAAAATTTTGCTTCCTATTCACCATCTAAGATATAGTAACTTGTATCTAATTCGCTTCTGGAAGAATACCTATATAGACTGATTCACCCAATTGCCCTAACAGCTCTCTTAGCCTCGGCGGGACTTATGTATGAATCAGTATATCATAGATACAGTACATTTACTGCGAATTAAATAATGCTTTTATACTATACTTAGTATGTAGTGAGATAGTGTAAGACCATGTTATAAAATGTAAAACATTAAAAGAAGAAATTTATTTACAAAATGAAAACTTACAAACAATAAGGGGGGATCACTTCATGGATAAGAAAGAAAATAAAGGATTTCCCTTTCGGGAGTCCCTTAAAAATTAACTAACTATACAATTTTGGCTTTGATTTTTCTATTTTTGGGAGAGAAATGTTTCTGTAAATCTTTCAACACATGAAGTCATTCTCGTGTTTGCTTGAGATTCTTTGGATTCTTCTTTCTTTTTTGGTTGATCGATGTTGTTCTGTCTTCAATTCCTCCTTTAAATAGAAACGAAAGGGAGCTCTTCTGATAAATGCGGGGGTCCTCTCTTTTAACACGCAGCCCTGAAAAGTCGAGAATCTTCGAGTGGAGCTACTGTTGTTGTTTTTTATGCCTTAGTGGAATGAATCCGTCCTGATAGTGCGTTCTGATAATGGAGGGTTACTGTTGTTAGTGCGTCCTTTTATAATGATTCCTCTATCTTTTGGTAGAAGTCAAAAGTACTACAAAGAAAATTGCTCGCTAAGAATCTTATGTCGCCATGGCTTACGTATCAAAGTTATGCCTTTCTATCGTATCTGCTGAATAGTGGTCATCTGATATATTGTCGTCTTCTATGTTGTCAGAGCTGTCTGATGACACGTCCTCTATTATGGGTTTTTTGTCCTGTATTGTGGAAATATTGGGCCTTTCCACTGATGTATTATGTATTTGGGCTAGTGCCTCTTGGACTGCTTGGGCTATTTGTTCTTTTATCGGATTTGTGAGTCTAGGTGGAGATACAGGCCTTAATTGGACTTATTTTTGGGCTTTTTGTAAAAGATCTAAAATTTCTTGAGTAGTTAGTTCATCGTTAATGGGCTGACTATCTGAACTAGGATAATTAAGAGGGTTTTTTCTCTTGTCTAAGGGTATGAAATTTGAGTATGCTGGCTAAGACCAATAAATTCACTACGAACTGAATATTTGTGTTCTATCGTATTTTCTGGTGGTGTAGGTACATAATTTACAAGAAAATTATAATTTCCACTGGGCTGGCCCAATGTGTCCCAGCGAGGTTTGTATGGGTCAAGAGTGTGATAAACCCGCCGATGGCTAAATGGGCCGTAGAGGGTCAAATGACCTCCCGAGTCTGGTTGAGCTTTTGCGTGCCCACAACCATTCCGGGATTTGGGAAGTCTTTACCAAGAACTGTTGTACTGGACTAGCTTCTAGTTTAACGGGCCTAGAAGTGCCTTCGATATTCTTTGGAGAATATCCACCCCTCTCCATATTAGATTGGGTTGGAGATACACCCGAAGAACTGGGCTACGAGAGCTCGCTGTTGAGCTTTTCTCGCTCAAGATAATTTACGTATTTGTTTAACATATCTTTTTCTTTACGAAGTTTTAAATTATCATTGTTTAAAATAGTATAGTTTTTCTTTAAACTTTCGCAATGATCGCAGAATAAAATTTTTCTATCTGTATCTTTTGTTACAGAGTATTCTAGCTGTGGAGGTTTAAAATTTCTAAGAGAAGGTGAAATATAAAAGTTTTTTCCTAAAATATTTCTAGCTGAATTTAAGGCATCTTCGAAATCATTAAAGCCTTTGTATTGAGGTGAATTAACACCATGTGTGCTATCCATAACTTCTATATATGAATGAAAAAGTCCGTTAGTTTTTCCTTTAGTCACTACATAATAGTTATATTTCTTTTTATTATTATTAAAATTAAAATGTTCAAAAAGTGCTCGTAAGCAGGCGAAAAAATATTTTTTATCTAAAGGGTTTTTGTTAGAACATATCCATAAATTATCTAAAAGACATTTTTCTTCTTTAGATAAACTTAAAATATGCGGTTTTTGTCATCTGCAAATTAGCCATAAAAAACCACGATTATATAATCAAAACTAGCAATATTGAAGCCACTAATAAAGATATGGAAGAATTTAAATTACATATAACAGAATTACTAAAGTTAGGAGTTATTAGAAAATCTAGCAGTCAACATAGGTCAGCAGCATTTATTGTCAATAATCATGCAGAACAAGTAAGAGGAAAAAGTAGGATGGTAATAAATTATAAACGACTAAATGATAATACTTATGATGATGCTTATAATATACCAGGTAAAACTGTACTAATTAATAAAATACAAAACTGCAAAATATTTAGTAAATTTGATTTAAAGAGTGGATTTTGGCAAGTAAAAATGCACCCTGAAAGTATAGAATGGATCAAGCATTCACTTGTCTCAAGGACATTTGGAATGGTTAGTTATGCCGTTTGGTTTAAAAAATGCCCCTAGTATATTTCAAAGAAAAATGGAAAACATATTTAATAAACATAGTAAATTCGTTATTACCTACATAGATGACATCTTAGTATTTAGTAAAGATAAACGAGAACATAAGGGACATTTACAAATTGTCTTTGCAGAATTCTTAAACCATGGATTAATAATTAGTAAGAAGAAGATGCAGCTTTTTAAAGAATATATAGATTTTCTAGGTGTAAAAATAGGAAATGGAAAAATAAAATTACAACCACATATAGCTAAGAAAGCCCTAGATTTTCCAGATAAAATTGAAGAATTAAAAGAACTACAAAAATTTTTAGGATTAGTAAATTATGCGAGACCCTTTTTAAAAGACTTAGGAAAAATAGCAGGACCCTTATATTCAAAAACATCTACAAATGGACAAAGATATTTTAATTCACAAGATGTTAAATTAGTTCAAAAAATCAAAGAAATGGTAAAAAAATTACCTGAGCTAACATTACCATTAGATACCGATTATCTCATAATAGAAACAGATGGAAGTGAAAAAGGATGGGGAGCTATACTCCTTTGTAAACCAAACAAGTATTCCCCCAAGACAACAGAACAAATTAGTAGATACGGAACTGGAACATTTAAGGAAAAAGGAATACTTAGTAGTCTAGATGCAGAATTATTAGCCATAAGCTATGCCCTAGATACCTTTGAATTATTTATAATTTCAAAACCCGAAATTACTTTAAGAACAGATTGTGAAGCCATAGTAAAATATTATAATAATATTAATAGAAAGGGAAGTAGTAGGCGTAGATGGATGACTTTCCAAGATAGAATATTAAATACAGGAATAACTATAATTATAGAACATATAAAAGGTAAAGATAATAAGGCAGCAGACATATTAAGTAGAGTTATAACTCAAAACGAATTTTAATGAGTAGACCTTCTGAAGAAGAAAAAGCTCTAAGAGCGCAACATAATAAAATCCTTAATAGAAATTTACAGGCCAGTAGATATCTTTATCATCTAGAAACAAAAATTAGTGAACTATTTTCTAGAAATAAACAAAACTGGGAACAAGGACAACCTAATCAAATTATTGAATATGAATACTTTCCTCTAGAACAGCAAGTTAATATAGCCAAAAAATTATATTCTATGGAAACGAATATAAAGATTTAAACAGAATATTAACCCCAACCGAAATAAACAATTTATTTCAAGATAATATTCCTTTTCTTTTTAGAGATTATTAGGACCTATTAATTTTTATAGGTACAAAATGAATGGCGACAATTGGGATTGCGGTTCATCAAGCCAAATTGAAGAGGACCCAGTAGAAAAGTTAGAAGAGTTAGAACTTGAAATTAATCAAGAAATGTTCTCCGCCTTACACTTAAGAAGAAGAATTCTTATAAGTACTATAGACTATTTAAATGAAAGCATACAACAATTACATAAGAAAATAGACCAAGATATAAAATCCTGCCATAATACCCTACCCCTTATTTTAGAAACTTTAGGAAGAAATAAAAAGCTTTTTAATTCTGTTAGTCACCAGATTCACCTTATTAATAAAGGCTTTAGGAAAAGAACATTATCCAGTAGTGAAGTTTATTCTATTTTTTCAGATATACCCATATAAGAAGTTATGACTCAAGATAAGCAACAACAAGGTAAACAAAGTATGTCAGAACCTTATGATACCCCAGGTATACAATACATCTTCCTCTTCCCTGATAATATACCTCTTCTACGACTATTAATAAATAAACAACATAGTTTACAACATGAATTTATTAATTTAAAAATTAGTCTAGAAGTCTTTATCAAAAATTGTTCTGGCTCCATACAGGACAGCATAGATAGTCCACCTCAGGATATCATTAATACTCCGCAAGATCCTCTACAATGGTCTAGGACATATCGTCATATACATCAAGCTTACAAAAAATACGACGACCATATAAGTATTATAACTCTAGCAATACATGATATCTGTATTAAAAAATCTGATTTAGATTTAATAATAGCTACCAACCTTTACTCAAACCTTTAACTTATTTTTGTTTTTGCAGGACCTGATGACGGAATTATTTCCTTATAATTATCCGTTAATTACCCAACTAATTAGGAAAAAATGTGAATATGAATTAGATTTATATAAAGAAAAAATTGAATTACATCTTTTTATAGGAATATTCAATCACTGCGTAGCCAGAGAAGTTCCTCCTCCTAATATAGTTAAACAATCCATTAAAGAGTTTAGCAAGAAAATAATAACCCTTGAAAGAAATATTAAACTAATCGAAAGTTGTTTACAGCAAAATTTTATTAGTCAAATACATTATCTTTATTTATTTAGCTAACCATTGTGATAGGAATTTTTCAAATAAACTCTCTAACTTATATATCAGGAAATGAGTCGACCACCTCCCATACCTGGATTCCCACCAAACAGCAACTCATTTGCTGGAGGCGAGATTCCACTTAGGCCAGGACATCCATATAATCCAGATAAAGTAAGATTTGGTAATTACGAGCTTATTAGTTATCCTAACAGTAATATTTCTTTTCAACCACAACCGCATATTTTAAGTTTATCTAAAGAAGAAAAATGTCTTTTAGATAATATATGGATATGTTCTAACAAAAACCCTTTAGATAAAAAATATTTTCTCGCCTGCTTACGAGCACTTTCTGAACATTTTAATAATAATAAAAAGAAATATAACTATTATGTAGTGACTAAAGGAAAAACTACCGGACTTTTTCATTCATATATAGAAGTTATGGATAGCACACATGGTGTTAATTCACCTCAATACAAAGGCTTTAATGATTTCGAAGATGCCTTAAATTCAGCTAGAAATATTTTAGGAAAAAACTTTTATATTTCACTTTCTCTTAGAAATTTTAAACCTCCACAGCTAGAATACTCTGTAACAAAAGATACAGATAGAAAAATTTTATTCTGCGATCATTGCGAAAGTTTAAAGAAAAACTATACTATTTTAAACAATGATAATTTAAAACTACGTAAAGAAAAAGATATGTTAAACAAATACGTAAATTATCTTGAGCGAGAAAAGCTCAACAGCGAGCTCTCGCAGCCCAGTTCTTCGGGTGTATCTCCAACCCAATCTAATATGGAGAGGGGTGGATATTCTCCAAAGAATATCGAAGGCACTTCTAGGCCCGTTAAACTAGAAGCTAGTCCAGTACAACAGGTTACTGGTAAAGACTTCCCAAATCCTGGAATGGTTGTGGGCTTACCAAAAGCTCAACAGACTCAGGAGGCTGTTGACCCTCCTACTTCTGGCCCATTTAGCCATCAGCAGGCTTATCCTGCTACTGACCCATACAAACCTCGCTGGGACACATTGGGCCAGCCCAGTGGAAATTATAATTCTCTTGTAAATTATGCACCTACACCACCAGAAAATACGATAGAACACAAATATTCAGTTCGTAGTGAATTTATTGGTCTTAGCCCAGATACTCAGCCCATACCCTTAGACAAGAGAAAAAACCCTCTTAATTATCCTAGTCCAGATTGTCAGCCCATTAACGATGAACTAGCTACTCAAGAAATTTTAGATCTTTTACAAAAAGCCCAAAAAGAAGTCCAATTAAGGCCTGTATCTCCACCTAGACTCACGAATCCGATAAAAGAACAAATAGCCCAAGCAGTTCAAGAGGCACTAGCCCAAATACATAATACATCAGTGGAAAGGCCCAATATTTCCACAATACAGGACAAAAAACCCATAATAGAGGACGTGTCATCAGACAGCTCTGACAACATAGAAGACGACAATATATCAGATGGCCACTATTCAGCAGATACGATAGAAAGGCATAACTTTGATACGTAAGCCATGACGACATAAGATTCTTAGCCGACAATTTTATCAGAGTACTTTGACTTCTACCAAAAGACAGAATCATTACAAAAGGACGCACTAACAACAAGAACCCTCCATTATCGAGCACTATCGGGACGGATTCATTCCACCAAGGCATAAAAACAACAACGGAGCTCCACTCAAGATTCTCCACTTTTCAAGGACGCGTGTAAAAAGAGAGGACCCCGCATTTATCGTAAGAGCTCCTTTCGTTTCTATTTAAAGGAGGAATTGAAGACGAGCAAAGATCGATCAACCAAAAAGAAAGAAGAATCCAAAGAATCCCCTCAAGCAAACACAGAATGACTTCATGTGTTGAAAGATTTCAGACATTTCTCTCCCAAAAATAGAAAAATCAAAGCCAAAATTGTATAGTTAGTTAATTTTTAAGGGACTCGAAGGGAAATCCTTTATTTTCTTTCTTATCCATGAAGTGATCCCCCCTTATTGTTTGTAAGTTTTCAGTTTGTAAATAAATTTCTTCTTTTAATGTTTTATATTTTATAACATGGTCTTACACTATCTCACTGCATACTAAGTATAGTATAAAAGCATTATTTAATTCGCAGTAAATTTACTGTATCTATGATATACTGATTCATACATAAGTCCTGCCGAGGCTAAGAGAGCTGTTAGGGCAATTGGGTGAATCGATCTATATAGGTATTCTTCCGTGTTTAATTAGATACAAGTTACTATATCTTAGATGGTGAATAGGAAGCAAAATTTTGAAAATTTGGCCAACTTGTGCAATTTTCAAAACTTTTGATGTTTATCTCAGTGTCAAATTTAACCAAACGTATTAGCCTAACCCGACGCTATACGTACATACGTAGCTCGATACGTATTGTGGGTTAAGTTTAAAAAAAAAATAAAAAAAAAAAAAAATTGGGATCTACTATATGGTTAAGGACTAAATTGTAAAGGAGAGTACTGAGTAGGATTTACACATCAAAGAACAACAGCAATCAAGACAACGAATCAAGACAACAAAGCAGGATAACAAAACAACGAATCAAGACAACAAAGCAGGACAACAAATCAGGTACCCTCCCCAAAATTGGTATAAGGGTCCTGCTATTTTTCCTAAGTCTTTTAAAAAGGGTCTCGCATAATTTACTAATCCTAAAAATTTTTGTAGTTCTTTTAATTCTTCAATTTTATCTGGAAAATCTAGGGCTTTCTTAGCTATATGTGGTTGTAATTTTATTTCTCCATTTCCTATTTTTACACCTAGAAAATCTATATATTCTTTAAAAAGCTGCATAGCTTTTTCTCCCCCATGCGTGGGGGAGAAAAAGATAAAGTCATCTGCAAATTAGCCATAAAAAACCACCATTATATAATCAAAACTAGCAATATTGAAGCCACTAATAAAGATATGGAAGAATTTAAATTACATATAACAGAATTACTAAAGTTAGGAGTTATTAGAAAATCTAGCAGTCAACATAGGTCAGCAGCATTTATAGTCAATAATCATGCAGAACAAGTAAGAGGAGTGTACCGAAATAAACAATTTATTTCAAGATAATATTCCTTTTCTTTTTAGAGATTATTAGGGCCTATTAATTTTTACAGGTACAAAATGAATGGCGACAATTGGGATTGCGGTTCATCAAGCCAAATTGAAGAGGACCCAGTAGAAAAGTTAGAAGAGTTAGAACTTGAAATTAATCAAGAAATGTTCTCCGCCTTACACTTAAGAAGAAGAATTCTTATAAGTACTATAGACTATTTAAATGAAAGCATACAACAATTACATAAGAAAATAGACCAACTTTCGATTAGTTTAATATTTCTTTCAAGGGTTATTATTTTCTTGTTAAACTCTTTAATGGATTGTTTAACTATATTAGGAGGAGGAACTTCTCTGGCTACGCAGTGATTGAATATTCCTATAAAAAGATGTAATTCAATTTTTTCTTTATATAAATCTAATTCATATTCACATTTTTTCCTAATTAGTTGGGTAATTAACGGATAATTATAAGGAAATAATTCCGTCATCAGGTCCTGCAAAAACAAAAATAAGTTAAAGGTTTGAGTAAAGGTTGGTAGCTATTATTAAATCTAAATCAGATTTTTTAATACAGTTATCATGTATTGCTAGAGTTATAATACTTATATGGTCGCCGTATTTTTTGTAAGCTTGATGTATATGACGATATGTCCTAGACCATTGTAGAGGATCTTGCGGAGTATTAATGATATCCTGAGGTGGACTATCTATGCGGGGAATATTAAGTGAATATACCCAACAATTTTGGCTTTTTATTATAGTCTTTACCAGGTTACTGGTAAAGACTTCCCAAATCCTGGAATGGTTGTGGGCTTACCAAAATCTCAACAGACTCAGGAGGCTGTTGACCCTCCTACTTCTGGCCCATTTAGCCATCAGCAGGCTTATCCTGCTACTGACCCATACAAACCTCGCTGGGACATATTGGGCCAGCCCAGTGGAAATTATAATTTTCTTGTAAATTATGCACCTACACCACCAGAAAATACGATAGAACACAAATATTCAGTTCGTATTGAATTTATTGGTCTTAGCCCAGATACTCAGCCCATACCCTTAGGCAAGAGAAAAAACCCTCTTAATTATCCTAGTCCAGATAGTCAACCCATTAACGATGAACTAGCTACTCAAGAAATTTTAGATCTTTTACAAAAAGCCCAAAAAGAAGTCCAATTAAGGCCTGTATCTCCACCTAGACTCACAAATCCGATAAAAGAACAAATAGCCCAAGCAGTCCAAGAGGCACTAGGCCAAATACATAATACATCAATGGAAAGGCCCAATATTTCCACAATACAGGACAAAAAACCCATAATAGAGGACGTGTCATCAGACAGCTCTGACAACATAGAAGACGACAATATATCAGATGGCCACTATTCAGCAGATACGATAGAAAGGCATAACTTTGATACGTAAGCCATGACGACATAAGATTCTTAGCCGACAATTTTTACTGTAGTACTTTTGACTTCTACCAAAAGACAGAGGAATCATTACAAAAGGACGCACTAACAACAGTAACCCTCCATTATCAGAACGCACTATCAGGACGGATTCATTCCACTAAGGCATAAAAAACAACAACAGTAGCTCCACTCTGAAGATTCTCCAGCTTTTCAAGGACGCGTGTAAAAAAGAGAGGACCCCCGCATTTATCAGAAGAGCTCCCTTTCGTTTCTATTTAAAGGAGGAATTGAAGACAGAACAGCATCGATCAACCAAAAAAGAAAGAAGAATCCAGCAATCCCCTCAAGCAAACACAGAATGACTTCATGTGTTGAAAGATTTCTGTAAACATTTCTCTCCCAAAAATAGAAAAATCAAAGCCAAAATTGTATAGTTAGTTAATTTTTAAGGAGTCCCTTAAAAATTAACTAACTATACAATTTTGGCTTTGATTTTTCTATGTTTGAGACAGAAATGTTTACACAACAAGAATCAGATACCATGTAGTCTAGATGCAGAATTATTAGCCATAAGCTACGCCCTAGATACCTTTGAATTATTTATAATTTCAAAACCCGAAATTACTTTAAGAACAGATTGTGAAGCCATAGTAAAATATTATAATAATATTAATAGAAAGGGAAGTAGTAGGCGTAGATGGATGACTTTCCAAGATAGAATATTAAATACAGGAATAACTATAATTATAGAACATATAAAAGGTAAAGATAATAAGGCAGCAGACATATTAAGTAGAATTATAACTCAAAACGAATTTTAATGAGTAGACTTTCTGAAGAAGAAAAAGCTCTAAGAGCGCAACATAATAAAATCCTTAATAGAAATTTACAGGCCAGTAGATATCTTTATCATCTAGAAACAAAAATTAGTGAACTATTTTCTAGAAATAAACAAAACTGGGAACAAGGACAACCTAATCAAATTATTGAATATGAATACTTTCCTCTAGAACAGCAAGTTAATATAGCCAAAAAAATTATATTCTATGGAAACGAATATAAAGATTTAAATAGAATATTAACCCCAACCGAAATAAACAATTTATTTCAAGATAATATTCCTTTTCTTTTTAGAGATTATTAGGACCTATTAATTTTTACAGGTACAAAATGAATGGCGACAATTGGGATTGCGGTTCATCAAGCCAAATTGAAGAGGACCCAGTAGAAAAGTTAGAAGAGTTAGAACTTGAAATTAATCAAGAAATGTTCTCCGCCTTAAGTTTAAACCAAACGGCATAACTAACCATTCAAAATGTCCTTCAGGACAAGGGAATGCGGTCCATTCTATACTTTCAGGGTGCATTTTTACTTGCCAAAATCCACTCTTTAAATCAAATTTACTAAATATTTTGCAGTTTTGTATTTTATTAATTAGTATAGTTTTATCTGGTATATTATAAGCATATCATCATAAGTATTATCATTTAGTCGTTTATAATTTATTACCATCCTACTTTTTCCTCTTACTTGTTCTGCATGATTATTGACTATAAATGCTGCTGACCTATGTTGACTGCTAGATTTTCTAATAACTCCTAACTTTAGTAATTCTGTTATATGTAATTTAAATTCTTCCATATCTTTATTAGTGGCTTCAATATTGCTAGTTTTGATTATATAATCGTGGTTTTTTATGGCTAATTTGCAGATGACTTTATCTTTTTCCCAGTATTTTAAAAGGTTTTCTCCTATAATTTCTAGTTTTTCTAATTTAGAGACTAACTGGTCAATACTTTTTTCTGTTATTAAGTGTTGATAAGCTAATTCGGTGTTTAAAAATGTAAAGGTAGTTTTTATACCTAAAGTTTTAATATCTAGAGGTTCTGTGTCTAAGCTTTCTTGATTAATTTCAAGTTCTAACTCTTCTAACTTTTCTACTGGGTCCTCTTCAATTTGGCTTGATGAACCGCAATCCCAATTGTCGCCATTCATTTTGTACCTGTAAAAATTAATAGGTCCTAATAATCTCTAAAAAGAAAAGGAATATTATCTTGAAATAAATTGTTTATTTCGGTTGGGGTTAATATTCTGTTTAAATCTTTATATTCGTTTCCATAGAATATAATTTTTTTGGCTATATTAACTTGCTGTTCTAGAGGAAAGTATTCATATTCAATAATTTGATTAGGTTGTCCTTGTTCCCAGTTTTGTTTATTTCTAGAAAATAGTTCACTAATTTTTGTTTCTAGATGATAAAGATATCTACTGGCCTGTAAATTTCTATTAAGGATTTTATTATGTTGCGCTCTTAGAGCTTTTTCTTCTTCAGAAAGTCTACTCATTAAAATTCGTTTTGAGTTATAATTCTACTTAATATGTCTGCTGCCTTATTATCTTTACCTTTTATATGTTCTATAATTATAGTTATTCCTGTATTTAATATTCTATCTTGGAAAGTCATCCATCTACGCCTACTACTTCCCTTTCTATTAATATTATTATAATATTTTACTATGGCTTCACAATCTGTTCTTAAAGTAATTTCGGGTTTTGAAATTATAAATAATTCAAAGGTATCTAGGGCATAGCTTATGGCTAATAATTCTGCATCTAGACTACTAAGTATTCCTTTTTCCTTAAATGTTCCACTTCCGTATCTACTAATTTGTTCTGTTGTCTTGGGGGAATACTTGTTTGGTTTACAAAGGAGCATAGCTCCCCATCCTTTTTCACTTCCATCTGTTTCTATTATAAGATAATCGGTATCTAATGGTAATGCTAGCTCAGTAATTTTTACCATTTCTTTGATTTTTGAACTAATTTAACATCTTCAATTAAAATATCTTTGTCCATTTGTAGATGTTTTTGAATATAAGGGTCTGCTATTTTTCTTAAGTCTTTTAAAAGGGTCTCGCATAATTTACTAATCCTAAAAATTTTTGTAGTTCTTTTAATTCTTCAATTTTATCCTGAAAATCTAGGGCTTTCTTAGCTATATGTGGTTGTAATTTTATTTTTCCATTTCCTATTTTTACACCTAGAAAATCTATATATTCTTTAAAAAGCTGCATCTTCTTCTTACTAATTATTAATCCATGGTTTAAGAATTATGCAAAGACAATTTGTAAATGTCCCTTATGTTCTCGTTTATCTTTACTAAATACTAAGATGTCATCTATGTAGGTAATAACGAATTTACTATGTTTATTAAATATGTTTTCCATTTTTCTTTGAAATATACTAGGGGCATTTTTTAAACCAAACGGCATAACTAACCATTCAAAATGTCCTTCAGGACAAGTGAATGCGGTCCATTCTATACTTTCAGGGTGCATTTTTACTTGCCAAAATCCACTCTTTAAATCAAATTTACTAAATATTTTGCAGTTTTGTATTTTATTAATTAGTACAGTTTTATCTGGTATATTATAAGCATCATCATAAGTATTATCATTTAGTCGTTTATAATTTATTACCATCCTACTTTTTCCTCTTACTTGTTCTGCATGATTATTGACTATAAATGCTGCTGACCTATGTTGACTGCTAGATTTTCTAATAACTCCTAACTTTAGTAATTCTGTTATATGTAATTTAAATTCTTCCATATCTTTATTAGTGGCTTCAATATTGCTAGTTTTGATTATATAATCGTGGTTTTTATGGCTAATTTGCAGATGACTTTATCTTTTTCCCAGTATTTTAAAAGGTTTTCTCCTATAATTTCTAGTTTTTCTAATTTAGAGACTAACTGGTCAATACTTTTTTCTGTTATTAAGTGTTGATAAGCTAATTCGGTGTTTAAAAATGTAAAGGTAGTTTTTATACCTAAAGTTTTAATATCTAGAGGTTTTGTGTCTAAGCTTTCTTGATTAACTAATTGACAGGCATAATCTTCTTTACAGGGGCAGATTTTTTCTTTGGAGTTTTCTTTAACAAAAGAAAGAAGGTGAAGGCTAAATTTACCTTCAATCTTCAAGGAGCAAATTTGGATAGATCAATTTTTACAAATATGAAGGAAAATATGAGGGAAAAAAGTTACACAAAAACCCCCTAATTCAAACCTTTAAACAGAAAATCGAAGCATATACTAAGAGCACAAAAAGTCAAGAGCTAGAAAACCACAACGGCAAATATACTAACACAACATAATGATAAATAAGTCAAATAACTTATTAGACTGAGGATTGAGTACATTGGATTTATTTACCATCCAAATGAAAGGCGGTATCAAAGAAACTTTCAGCGCAATCGAACTCACGGTTTAGGCAAAGACAACTGCAAAAGTGAAAAGTAAAGGAAAACATCATCAAAAAGCAAATAGTCTACGTATGTGGCATAATAGCCATCAAATAGTCTACGTATGCGGCATAATAGCCATGAATACTCAGTAGAAGGATAAAGACTGAACCATTTGAATTCATGCCAAGAAGCTGGTCCATTTTCCTTTACATTCATTGAAATTAAAGAGGGGCAAACACAACTGAAGAAAATTAAGTGGATACATTTTCAAAATTTGATAATCTAGAAGAAGATTCCTAACCTTGTTCAATTTATAGTGCTAACGAATAAATAAAGATGATGGTAATTTAGATCACCAGAAAACGATCGAAGCAGCTTAAATATTTAAGCTTTATATGGGTGTCAACAATTTCCTTACACAGAGGAAACAAACACTTTTCAATCAAAGAACAAGCACTTTCGAATCCCACCCACTGCAACCTGAGACAACACTTTTCAACTTCATTGACAAATAAAATGCAAACATTCTATTATGACATCATCAACAAGGAAAATAAATTCGTAAAAAATACATTTTGAATAATTTACAAGGGACTCACAATCATTCCTCTGACGATCAATAGCACCATTCATTCCTTGTATGTAAAAATAACATAGTTTATCGATTATTTCTTTACCATAATCGCAATAAATCACTAATGAGAAACATAGATTAATTATTAGCTTAGTTATTTGTACACTGAAAATAAATATTTCAATTAAACAAAGGTTGTCATCAACTTATAGCACAAAAAAATTGGAAGAATGAAAAAAAATTATAGTTTTCATGAAGTACATATTTAAAAAAAACCCAGTTAGGACAATGTTAGATGTTTTACTTGCCTGCCTTCCAATGAGCGTACCTCCTCCTTGCAATTCCAAATAGAAATTTAGCAGATATTGAAAAAGCAAACTACTTAATTACAAATCTGATTCTTTTAAGAAAGAAGAACTTCATCAAAAGTCAAACCCACACAACCAGATAAGCCTGTATGATTCATCAAATTTCGAGCAAGGAGGTGCAGAAGCCCCAATTTATGTACGAGTTTTTTTGGGTTTGTTCGGCACCTGAGTAGTTCGATTAGAAAAGCTGAACAACTAAGATGGTTAAAACACAAGAAAAATCGACGGAAAAGTTTACTAAACGAAAGAAATCAAACAACCCAATATCAAGGTAAGAACTAAACCCTAAATCTCTTTTGTCTCAAAAAAATGAACGAAAGAATTCAATTGCACGATTCGAAGCTATTGATCGGAGTGGGTGAACGGTAATCGACTGAGTCACTGATGAAGCAAATCGCCTTAGTAAAAAACTTTAGAGAGAGAAGCATGTTCGAATTTTCTGTGTGCACAAGAACGGCCGAGAGATTTTGCAGACCTGGGCAAAAGATGGGCAAAAATGAACCCTAATGCAAGATGGAAAAGCAAATAAATTAAGGACAAATGTGTTTGTTGGAGGATTCGAACGCTAGATTAAAATGAATGTCACGGGTCGGATAAGATCCGTGAGTTAGTAAACGAGCCGGATAGTAAGAAGCGCTTCAAAATGACATCGTACGGGATAAAACAACATCGTTTTTTACCAGTTTAGTGGTAAACAACGTCGTTTTAGCATCGTCGTAATGAATAGTAAAAAAGTTATTCATGCTTTTATAATGGGAACGATTTTCTACTGTACATGTTGCCTATGTTCTTTTGGGTGAAACATATTTTTTTCCCTCGTAAATTGATCACAAAAATTGAAATGATTTTTTAAAATTATTTTTTAAAGAATTGGTTTGGGGAAAAAATCTTCGGTCTTGGAAACTAGATTTTCTTGGTGCAAATTTGAGTTGCCAAAGAATTAGAGTAAACATGTCGAAAGCTGACTGATACAATTATTTTTGGTGTTATCTTTGCATTCTATGTTTTAACTCATGTATTTTAATTTTTATGTCATGTATGTATCTTGATGATTGTTATAATTATAATTATATAACATGTGCGATGCACGAAAATTTTTAGTATTCGAATTGTAATCTATACAACTAAGAAATAACAAAAGCATTAATAAAATAAAATTTACAACATCCATTCTGTAAGAAAATTTATGTGTAATGCAATAAATTTATAATTGGAATTCTTAAAAGTATTTTGTGATACTTAAATACTTAAACCTTCAACAAATTTTAAGCCACTTAGTGGGTGGATGCATGGTGCTCGGGTGGTTCCCTTCAATATGTAGGTTAGTTTAGAAATCTTGTCATACTAAACCGGGGGTCCTAAAGCATCGACTCCTTAAAAGATTTTGGGTGTAATATGATGTTATCATTTCTTAGCTAATCTTTTGTTTGCAATATTACAAGGTTCAATCTCTACATAGATCTCTACACGTCCTCTCTTATTTCTTAAGCTTGTATTCAAATTGAATTGTTATTATATTGTATTCTAATCTAATAGGGATATCGGAAATCTCTGTGGATAATGCACGCAATGTTCAGATCCAACGGAGGTTGTGGTTATGTGAAGAAACCTAATTTGCTTATGAACACATGTCGAAACAATATATGAGGGCTTCGATAAAAAAATTTCCAATATTTTAAATTTTATTAAAATATTTCACAAAAAAGTTAACAAGATCTGATCTTTAAACAACTATCATTCAAATATTAAATAGGTCTATAGATAACAATGAAATATAGCTCACCTGAAATTGACCTGCAGGCTACAATAAATAAACTATAGCGAAGGCAAACTACAGTGCAAATTCCAATGCTTTAGTAGATATGCTTCTAATGGGAACAAAATAAGTAACTGCACTACAAATTGCAGATCAGTCATTTTAACAAATACCTCATATGCATTTAGTGGAAAGCTTTAATTAGATCTAAAAGCAAAAAGTGCATTGGATCTATATTACAGATGTCATTTTCCATATGGATGCTACCGGATTGCAAATTATAGAGTGAAATATCGTACCTTTGATAGTAGAAGAGCCAAATACCAATTCACCGATTTCGTTTTCTCCACAAGAAAAAAGAACGACAATAGCCCGTGACCCAGACGAAGTCGCGCTATCTCTGAATCGTCTGTCTATTTATTAACGGGAAAGATTGAGCTAGACGAATGTAGCAGATGTGGTTTCGTTTGTATAACTATTGTGATTTCAGGAGGTCAATAAATGAAGGAAAAAATTGTAAAACTGAATGGAATAACTGGCAGCAAAAAACTTACCGAAACAGAGTCACGAGCGAAGTAGCCAATGAAGCAAACCCACGTCGAAGAAAACTGAACCCTAATCACCGTACAGAGAAGACGGAAGGTTCTAAAAGCATCGCAGAACCAGAGGTCGATGGATGAAGACCAGAACTTGGTATTCAGAGAGTCGCAAGGATCCAGGGACGGGACGCTGTAGTCTGGGTTAATTGGATCGTATGTGTTTGCGGTTTGCCAAGACAAAACGAAAGTGAACACACAAAGGGTCAATTGGGCCGGGTCAGAATCTTGACGAAAAAGTGTCAACCAATGAGTCTTCATTCCAGCAACTTCAAGTTCAAACAGCGACTTCAGCTAGGTATTCACTCTTTTAAGATAGACTAGTGACGTTAACGGTGCACGTTGCTTCAATGATGCGTATCTTATAGGGTGAATGAGAGTAAATTAAAAGTGTTTTAAAGTATTTTAAAGTAAAAGAGGAGAGAGAATGAGTGGAGGTGAGTGGTTGAAATTTGTGGATGTGATGAGATATGTGGATGTGATTGATTTAGGAGAGAGAAAAAGTTGAAAAAGTGGAAAAAAGTGGTAAAAGTTGGTAAAATTAAGATCCATTCACCCTTTAAAGCGTATAACTTGTTTTTGGGTCATGAATTTGAACCATATTTGAAGCTATTGTAATTACAATGCAGAATGTAAAATTTCGGATTGTAAATATGCTGTATATGGGTGCAGTGAATGAAATGTATGTAATTATAAGTAAGTGTATTTCACATTCATATTTTGTATAATACAATATTGGAAACACTTTTACTGTAATAGTTAAGGTGTTCCTTGCTTCATAGGAAGTGCCATATTCATCTATTCATATTCTGAATCATGATGTTTCTTCTTCAGAGGTGAACTTGTAGTGTTGTCATCAGCCGCTGATCATTTTGCCAAAGTAGAAGGTGAGGCGATATTTGTTATTGTGTTGTTGCTGCTAGAACTTGTTGGTGCACTCCCTTCCTTGAGGCTACCTTCCACACTTATTTGTTTGTATTTCATAGGATCATAAGGCTGGAAGCCCACAACTTCAAATTTACGCCCGGTATTTTATTGGGAGGAGGCAATGGATTTTCCATAATGACTTGAGTTTGATCCCGCTGCACTTGTTTTGATGCAGAAAATGTACTCATCGTCAATTTCCAAATGCATGTGTTTGTTGATGTCTTGTTTCTGTAATCAAGGCAGGCAATAGTTGCTATCAACGAGCATGAGATGTAAGAGAATGCATCGTGAAGTACTTATAGTGCTTGTGAATCCCATCAGTTTGAAGGCAGTTGTTTGTAGGAAATCTTCAGCTATTTGTTCCATCAAGGATTCCACAATGCTACCGGTATTGTCAAATATTTCAATGTCCACACGAGCCCTGCAAGTCAGATTCTGTTAGTGTTAAAACATTTGTTAAATATATAGGCTTGAGGGTGAACAAAGTAGGTAAGTGTGTAGGAGCTGAAACCTTGGTAAAGATGTTGCACTTGAGTCAGTACAGTATCTACAGTAGTAGTTGTGGCTTGCCACTGATGTGCTTGTTGCTGTGTAACAGGTACTGCATGACATGTACCAGTATGGAAAACCAAGAGGCTTAGCAGAAGAGGTCTCCTTTATCCAACAATGTTTTCTTGGAGCCTATGTTTAAATGGCCGATTAGTTAGGGTGATATAGTAGAAGATTAAGATAACAAATATATTACTATGTGTTATGTCATACCAAGTTGTCGGTGTCTTTCATGACAGTGAATGTTGTATCCTTTCTTGCCTCTACTTTCATTGGGATTAGATATGACTTCAGTGAGGTTATTTCAGCAATGGCTTCACTATTTTCGTGCATCTTGTATGCGAGGTTAATGGTGGAAGTTTGTATAATTTGATGACTAAGCAAAAATAGTGAGTAAAATTAGTAAGTCATCAGGAATGACGGTAACATCTCCGCAAAATAGCATAGTCATCAAATGGGAAGTCAATGTAGAAAGCACTACCTTGTGTTGTTGACAATGAAAGACCTAAATAGAACAGTAGTTAGTATGTAATGGAGTGTTTTAATGCATGCGTGAAAATTAATTTGTCCGTTTTTCTTTGGTTCGCATACTCATTTGTGTGTTGTGTTGATTTACCGTTGTATGAGGCAACTTTCACATGTGCAGCCACAATTATTGGTCTCTCATATAGTAACCGAACAATTTCTTCGCCCTCGTGATCCGCATAAGAAGACCACATCCTCAGTAATATAGTTTGATAGCTGTCAATAATTCATTATGTGGTTATAAAAGACTAAGTATATTTGTTTTTCAGACAAAACATCATTGGTGTTACCTCTTCTCCATGAGAATGATATCCAGAATTGAGTATTGTTGTCCACTCCTTGTAGGCAGTTGTTATCTGGTTTTGATGTCGAGGACAAATGCCATTGTGCTTATGGTACGATGGTAAATACTATAACTTGTTAGGTTGGGTTATTAGAAACCTTTCTGTAAAGTAAATGATGATTAGCACATGCGAAAGCAAAATGGCAACTGCTATTAGTAAGGAAGAATTTTTTACTGATTTCAATCTCTTTGTCCATTATGGTCGCAAATCAGGGAAAGATACAAGCTGCAGTTTGGAAAACATCAAGTTGTAGTATGATTCTTCAAGTTGTTCGACCTCAATGCTGCTTGAAAGTGTCCACTGTAATTCCCCCCTTTTTTCTGAAACTTTTTAGGTGTGGGTTTCACACTTGCATTGGAGATCAAATAGGTTTGACCTAGCCTAAGTTCATATCGAAAAGCGGTTATGTGTTTTTCCCATATTAACCCACGAACGGTGCTACCCTGCATATTATATATAAAACCATTAATATGATGATGATATCTATATATATATTGTATGTGGATAGCCAGGGGTAAGAATTTGCATTGCTACGATTGTTAATCTATAGAGTTTGGATCAAAACGTATTAGATTCCAAATGTTTTTTTTGGATGTTAAGCTAAAAAAAAATTTCGGTCTGTAGTAAGTCGAAATAAAGTTAATCTCATTAAACAGAGAATGTGGAGTGTAAGATAGGAAAAACATGAAAAGGGTGTTAAGAAAGGATACTTGTAAATCCATAAATTTCAAGATCTGATATTTTACTGAGTTGAATTGACCAACTTTGGCAGGTGGTCTTTCAGCTACAATAACTTTTGATGTCCAGTTTTTGTCACCTTCTTTGATTTGAGGGATAAAGAGATGTTTTCGAGCCATATTCGAGTGTAGTTAAAATTTCTAGTGAATAGAAGCTTGTCTGTGTGGTTTCCTATGGTTGCAAACTTTGGTGATAGATATAGCAAGTCATATGATAGGTGCTCTCTCTCTTTATGTATATATGTATATATATTTTGTATCTAGTTTTTTTGTTGCGATAGGCTGGTAACTTCATGGCAGCCCCCTTTTTCGTTTTTATGCATATTTTTGAAAGATTATTCTTTATCTCTACATGGGGAACAAATGCGTGGCGCAATAGTAAGATGCTGACATTCCCAGTATGGCCAGGGTTCGATTCCTATCCCGCCCGTTTGTCCCTCCACTACAAAAAAAAAAAAGAAAAACAAAAAAAAATCTATATATCTCTCTATATGACAAGAGTAAATAATTGGTCATATCTTTAGAATAAATTTTTTATAGTTTTTTTAACATTTTAAAAACTTCAGCTCTTCCTTCCCTTTATTATTTTTCAACGTGTATTATCATATGTTATTATTTGTTGTTTGATAGTGCTTGTATTATGTAAGCTACAGTATTGGTATGCATAATATTACCATTGTTTCCTTGAACGTAGAGTCCGAGAAAAATGTCATTTTTAAAAAATATCTGCCGATATTAAAAAAAAACAAAAAAATTCTAACATGTGTTTTTATTACTATAGGAGGAGGGTGCGTGGGGATGGGGGGTTTGAAACATATATTTACTATGTAGAAAAGGAGTAGATATTGTTGGTCGCCTTCCTGGAAATAGAACCACCTATGAGAATATCCTTACATAATCATTGAAAGATCTTTTCCGATTTAGAGAATGTAGGAGGTGGCTTCCTTTATTTTTCCTTTTTCAATTTTTTTCCTTTTTTCTATTTCTTTTTCTTTTGTTTTACAAAGGCTTTCAAGGATTCTCTATAAGGCATTCTATTGGTGATAAAGTTTATTTTTTGGATTTACGTATTAAATATGTGATTGAAATTTGAAAAAATATATTAAATAATTGACTTAATAGTTAAAAATAAAGAGAAAGAATAAATTGATAATTTTTATGTTGAATAGAACAAGGCCTAAGGACTCAGCAGACAAAGACAAACTTTAAATCTGAGGGCAATGTACATCGATCTTTAGTTAAAGTACAATTTCGCTATCTTTTTCTCTTCTTTCCCTACTTCTATAAAAGTCTACCTATCTATACCTATTACTTTCCATTTCAAAGACAATAATTACCGGAACAGTGTCATTTGTGCTTATCATTGAAAAACCTAATCAACAGTGCTTTTAAATCAGAAGAAGACTTCAACGACTTTATCAATATCTACCAATATAGTACTGCCTCCATCCGACAAAGATAGACTTGTATTCCATTTTTATCCGTCCCAAAATATAGGTTACTTTCTATTTTATTTGCATTTAATTTCTTCAATTTTTCAATTGTACTTTTATTTAATTTACATTATTATTAGTTAGCATTATTTAATGCAATGGTATATTTAAAAAAAATACAATTAAAATTTAATTTTCCAATAATATTAATTGTAATTTCTTAAGCTATGTAAATGTCAAATCAAGCCTATCTTTGTGGGACGATGGTAGTAAGTGAGTTCTAAGCAATCCATAAGATATTTAGTTATGCCCCTCTTATTAAATTGTACAAACAAATGCTCAAAAATATTGTATGCAAATATAATAAACTATATAGAGAAATTCAATGCGTCACTTGGGCTTTCTTATAGAAAAAAAAAGTGACTACCTATTAAGCACTTCAGATATAAATCAGAATTTATGAAAAACTAAAGGAATGGTAAAGAAAGTCATTAAAAAGGGAGGCATACTTGCTTGACAGTGGCATGTAAAATTACATGATTATTCTACCAGTTATATCTTTTTCGGAAACTTCTCATATGTAAAATCGATACTCATTTGTGTCCTGCAAAACACATTCAAATAATATCAGAATAAAAAAAAAGTAACTCTAGAATATAACTAAAGTTTGCAAGTAGAAATATGTGTTAAAAAATAACCTGATTGTTTGTTAACATTATAATACTATTTGGCCATCACAATTCCTTTTTTCACCACTTGTGTGTGTTTGGATTTGATGGGAACCCCAGTTCAGATGTAACCAAATGAGGCTACAAACATGGCCTCTAGTTAATTCAATAGTCAGGCAATCATTAATGAGAGTTTGAAAAATATCCTAATCTTCTATAAATAAGGCATTTCATTGCAGGAATGTTCTCCACATATCATTTTCATATTCAGACTCAACTCCACAAAAAAGCACAAAGTTATGGATTATACCAACCACCTAATGTCTTCGTACAATCTCTCTAAACTTGATGTGCCTGGGGGGAATGGAAATCTCTTGCTACTAACTCCTATTCAAGATTTGTTTCGCGTTGAAGTGCTGCCCATGCCATCTGCTAAAGCTGCTGTAATTGACCAAACTGTCATCAAGTTAACTAGTACCCGAGGAAATAGAATGGTCATTCAAGTCTACAATCCTTGTATAACTCTTGAAGAGGCAAGGGTTGCTCTGTTGCCTCAATTTGTGCATGCATATGATGAAAAATACTAAAACATGTATATTCTTCAAGAAGCTAAGATGGCAAGAAAAAATACTGATATCTTTATGGATGTCCTTCTTGATCCAATAACCTATTGCGATGTCATGCCTTGAGTGATGAGGAAATAGAGCAATATATTGCAAATCGCTATGGGAAAGATATGTTTACACTTGAGGAAGCTAGAGCTTTTTTGAGAGGGAACTTGATGTTATGAAAAGTGAATACATGGCTGGTATTGATGGAAAGATAGAGATGCTGCACTCATATGTTAAAAATGAAATCATCGCATATCACTTTGGGAGGCTTCCTCTTCACAGGATGGAAGCATATTATGATGCACAATACAAGAAGGCTGGGATTCTTAAAAACGATAGTCTGGTGTTTGATGATGAGGAGGCAGAGCCAAGTAGCACACCTGCAAGTGGGAATGATCCTTTAGAAGATTAAATTAAGGAGGTGTTACCATGCTGAAATGGATATGTCTATGTTAGAAATCTGTGCTATGTTTTGTGGTATGTTAAATTAATATATGTGTTGTGTGTAGTAAGTATGCACAGATGAATAAGTGTGTTGTGGCAGTGAGTGTGTCCCTGTTTTCGTTGTAATGTATTTTCGTTATGATTTATGTATTAGGTAATGAACTACGTATTATTTTGTATTGTATTTAAAAGTGGTGCATTTAGTGTTTGGACATTCTCTATGGTCTTTGTTATCTTCTTTTAATTTTCTATATGGCTGGATAGCTATGTACATATATATATATATATATATATATATATATATATATATATATATGCTCTCTTTTTGCTCTCAATCCTTGCATTCAGTATTGAATAGGTTCAGTCCATTTGAGGATCTAACCAAAAGCAGTTATTTTACAACATTAGTGATATGAATTTATGAAATATAGCAACCACAATACATAGGACACATTGTGTTAAATATTGTCCAGTAAAGTAAGATGTGACGAAGAAGTTATTTCATGGATTTGGTAGAAAATTCGTTATAGAATGACACTTTAAACAAATATGAGTCTATCATACAGAACATGACGTCTGTGAAGAGTATGTAAATATGTTGCATATAAGTCACTATTTTGTGTTAAATTAATGCTTCTATCATAAAGGTCTACCTGAATTCTTGTTATCAGCTAGGAACTGTTGGGAATAAAAGGGCAATACCACAATACATATTAAAGCAGACAAAAATATAGAGATGTTATAGACAATATATCAACCTCAAAAATTATCAGGGGCTGTCTAACTGCATCACTACCATTTGTAAGACAATGATTGCATGATCTTGAATCTCGTCCACACAGGAATTGTCACCTTCTCGAAGTGGTTAGAGTTTGTCAATTCTGTAAACACATTAGCAAGTCAATTAAGTCTTCGAACCTAAAATCTCTGTTTAAATCATAAAGGATTGTATATACGCAATTCTTTTGTTCATCGTACAATTGAATAGTGAAAAGGTTTTTAACATATATCAATATAAAGCTAAGAACTCTGAGTATGAGTAAATCAAGCGAAGCATTATCATAGCCTAATTTCATTTGGGCATGCAATGTATCTATTACTTTATTTAAACCGTTGGGTTAATAGCTAAAGCAAATCTCATTTAATTCAATATCTAATTCAAACAATTATGTAATTATTCTCAAACAATTACCTTGATCTTTTTGATATATTAAAGTAAGTAAAAGAACAAAGGAAGGGTTTCCCACAGTTGAATAATCAATGAGCTATGACCGCACCTTCAATAAAATTGCTTTTGACCAAAAAATGGGGAAAAATTTTAAAAAAACAAAAGAAAAATTCCACAAGAAAACCCAATGATATGTAAATGTCACCAATCTATGCAAATTAAACTAAAGTTGAAAATCTAAAACTTCAACATTTTAGATGAAATCTGAGGAACAAATGTCCCATTAAAAAGAATGGTCGATCAAAATATAGATCACCTTTATGACCAACAGCTTTGACTATTAAAGTCAAACAAGATTCCCCCACACTCTTCTTTTCCAATCTCCTGGACAATAGCTATGCACAACAGAAAGAAATAGCCCTCACAAACTACAATCACTTCAAAAGCTCCACAATCCACTATCCTGTTGTATTTAAAAATTTACCCATCCCCTGTACACATTTAGTTTCTTTCTTCGTATTCACCCAAAAATGCACACAATTTAAAAACAAGCTACTTAATTATCACAAATTTAGTAGTGATGAAGAATCAATAATCACGCATTCATTTCAGCATTTTCATTTTCAGTCCATTTACCTCTCCTACCTTTGTCTATCTCAAACACTAACAACAAACATACCAAATAAAGTGTTGAGTTCCAAGAAGGTTCGGTCTCGGCCTTTGAACATGCTTATTGAGAATAACATAAAGGATATCTTCAATCCGTTTTGCCTTGCGGTTTGTTTTTGGTTGGAGACTGGGAATCTAGGAGTTCAAAGAATGATGTTCTGCCCATTGTTGAAGAAGTAAGAACTTCAGCATAAGTGTCGAGATTACAGGAATTTGGTGTCATCGGTCCATCTGTTGCGTTATTTGGTGCATTGAGTTGTAGAGATGCTGACATGGGATCTTGGAAAGATACAATTTTATACTTGTAATTGGAATTACACAATTTTGACACAATTGCCTTTCCTCCTTCATATGGGCTCTGTTCTAACCGAATTGGTCGACATAGATGAAAAAAGATACAATAGTTCATATATAATTTCTATTATCGATTTTACTTAAAAATATGTGAATAAGTGAATTATAATTACTCACCATTTGCAAAGATGTCATTAGTTTATGTGCAGAACACTGAAGAAATTTTTCTACTATTTCTTCCATTGAAGATGCTGTGAGATACCCAGTAGAATCTTCAGGTTGGACATCAACTCTTGCTCTAAATATAAAGGAAATGTGTATATTAATGACTGGAATAGGCAGCTCTATATACTGCGCTATAAAGAAAAGCATGCCAATATGAGAATTTTAAGATCCGACCTTGGTCTATTGACAACATTAGCTATTTTGCATGATCTACATCCACAAGTTTGTGGACAACCGAGAGAAATAATTTAAAACTTCAATCGAGAATAATCAGCAGAAAATGTGCAACTTTCAGCCAATCAGGTAACCTAGATGTAGTTTTGGTAAAAGATTGGACAGTGAACACAAAGGAGAGAAGGGAGAAACGCAAATCCCTAAATGTTCAATGGACGACCAATGCATTTGGAGGAATAGCTAAACACGTCTTGTAATATCAAATAGAAAAAATGTATACTTCAACGAAACAAATGGAGGGAAGAGGAAGATCTCCAATGACCGAGAACACCATGTGTAATAGGTTCAACTGTGAAACATTTAGAATGTTTGGTCAGTGCAAAAGATGAGCAAAAACATGCAAACATTAAGCACAAAAGGATGCCACAAAATGAGATGTGGTTAACCCAAGAACAACTACCTTGAGGTTGTTTAAAATGTAATAATAGTTTATTATCTTCATGGCAATGACATAGAGTATTTGGCTCTTCAATTCATGATACTACATAACTGGTGCAAACCTGGAAATTTTAAAAATTTATTTTCTAAGAATAAATTGCAAAACTAAAGAATCAAGCCAGAATGCAATCAAACAAATATTTTCTCGATTCAATGAGGATCCATTCTTTTGTTTACACATAGAACTACCATTTAGTATCTTTAGGAATCCAACAGTTGAATAATGATGCATTGACTGAATAATAGATCGAGGGATATGATACACAAATAAAAATTAATTTCAACACAAATTCAAAATGCCTCCGCCCATTAAACGATATGACTTTTGACTTTATATCTTTCACAAACTTTTTCACTTTATATCTTTTGCATATTGGTTTCAAGTTTGTGTAGAGCAACACAAAGTTTGTGTATAAGATAACCTCAAAAAAAGGCAAAAAAAGGGGGAGTTTGTTTTCTTTTACAATAAGAATCTGAAAGCACATTTCGAAATTTAGATGCAGAAAAGAGATATATTTTGGAATTGGTTACAGAATACTATTCAATGTTCACTATAAATGGAAAATTGCCTAAGCATTTTAGCTTAGTTGTCATATTCAGAAGAGCTGTTAGCACGGTTTTTTCGGATTACTACCTTACAGATGAGTGATCGAGATTCATCATTTAAGAATGCTTACCTTTACCCAACAAAGATCCTTCAATGGTGCTATCAACCTGAAAATTGCGTGAATGGGAAAAGAAGTTATACACTATGAAAAAATGTCATTTAATATCAAATGCATC
Organism: Jasminum sambac; assembly: GCA_018223645.1. Taxonomy (NCBI): domain Eukaryota; kingdom Viridiplantae; phylum Streptophyta; class Magnoliopsida; order Lamiales; family Oleaceae; genus Jasminum; species Jasminum sambac. Next base: position 11,699,526 of record CP073643.1, read on the forward strand.
ATTATAAAGATCCAATTATTTTCAGACTAAATTGAAGCTTATCATCTTGGACTTACTTCTTGGAGTGATTGCTCTCAAAGATCAGATTCCTACATCCTTGAATTCCACTGACACCCTTAATTAAGAGAAACATATATAATTAGTTATTAGATTCTTCGTTAGTTTTAGTTAAGCCAAAAGGATAAAAAATTTATAAATATTGCATTGTTTCTTTTAAGTGATACACAGAAAAAGGAATAAGAAAGATGTTGGGAATACTACCCTCAAAGCATTGTAGTTTTACTTTGTTTTAGAAATTAATAAATGTGACATTTATTTTCGAACATATTAGCATATTGCACGCGATTTTATTGTCATAAATATTATAGAATAAAATTCTTAGTTTATTAAATGTAACTACAATCTTAGCATATAAGAGTTATATACAAGAGGATTGAGATTGTGGATAATAAACTTAAATTAAGTCCGTGATAAAATTAATTGAAGTATGAGATCTTTAATTAAAGCATCACTAATGCAGTCCATGAACATTGTGAATGTGACCATTTTATCCGGACCGTCGATGTGGAGACATCTAGATGGGGGCATTTATATATAATGAGATTATATAGGACGTGGACCGATTTAATTTGCTGTTTCACATTAAATTTCGTTATCTTTGTGAAATTCAAATTAAATTATAAAGATGGTCATATATTGGTAGATCTTAATCCTGAGGTGAATATAGACTCCTGTTTATTTCAATGTGCTTCTTAATTTGCTGGTTTACGTTTGCAATCGAGCATTCACAACACTGGCATTTTAGATTCGCATTTGAAATAAGTGGCTCGGAATATAATTCACAGATATGGAATCTATTCCTTCATGCGGGAAGTAGAGAGACGATTCCCTCATTTATTAATTCTGGAACTAAGTGTTGGGCCCAACTAATTTATAATTAGTACCACTCACTAGTGAATTAATAGTAAATGATGATAAGAAGTAATTGAAAAGGTAAACGGAAAATTCCTTGGTCAATTACGAATTGTCTATGAAGGATTAATCCATATGTAGTGATTATATCAATGGACTGCTCAAATACGTACAGTAAGATATTCTATAATTAAGAAGAGTGCAATTCCATATTTTTAGTGGAGTAATAATGGAATTAATCAGTTGGGAAAGCTAATTAAAAAGTTTAATCATTTTTTCAATTTATTGGAGCTTCTAATTATAGGTCCATGGTCCCCGGTACGCCTTTTTAATTAATGACGCACTTGAAATGCAGTTTAATAAATCCTAATAAAACATGGGAAATAGTTTCCATATTTATTAATGCCTTAAAGGTAAATATAATTGAATATGGGATATTAATTATATTTATTCTAATTATTCGATAATTATAAAAGTTAATAATATCTACACATATTGAGAATATTTAATAGATATTATTTAATTGGAGGTTGAGTTATAATAGGATTTAATTCTCCATTCTAGAAGATTCTTCTGTGAGACGGATCTAAAAAATTTTTCTCTCATAATATTGAGTTCAGGTCAGTTCAATAATAGTGCAGGATCCCACCTCAATCAGTAAGCCAACTCTACATTTTCATGAGTCGAAAACAACGTAGAGAAAGAATTAGGAATTCCAGATCTGTATTAGGAGTGCCCACACACTGCCATCAATTGAGAGGGTTGTACTGGAAAGCTGTGGCTTCTACCAGATCTGATTTCGTAGCTTTTGCCAAATTCGATTTCGTGTAAGGCTACTTCTAAAGGTTAGTTTAATAATTCCCATTAGATCTATTAATTTAGATTAATTCATGATTTATATTCATATGGTTGTTCTTTGATTTGTGAAAATTTGAGAAATTTTACAAAATCGCTTCCGCTATATCAGATCAGATTTGATAATTGGAAATTTTAAGCGCTAGAATTGTTCCGACTATGCAATAATTTCTAACAAATGGTATCAGAGCCATTGTTATACCATATGATTATAAATCTGATTTATGGGGGAATTAATTTTTCCAATTTTTGGTTTTATGTTTGTATATATGATACATATTAAAACTGGTAAATTAGGTAAACACGTATATGTATGTGAAGCATATAGTTACTAAATATATGAACATGTACGTGTATGCATAAGTATGTTATGTATGCAAATCTCGTTTGGGTGTATATATGTGATATATATTCAAATTGGATATTGAATTCATATGGTTTAATATATGTATGTGATGCATACGCTAATGATCACCTGCCCACTGCATGGGCAGACCATTTACCAACAGCTGACGTGGCAGCTGACGTGTCTCGCCACGTCAGCTAATTTTGAATGATGGAGGATGACGTGGCTGGAGGACCAACTTGCATAATTTCTCATAGAGCAGCAACCGATTGGGAAATCTGCAATTAAAACAACAAAATTCAACAAATCAAAAAATCTGGAATCGTTCTTCAGCCTCTCTCCCCGTCTCTCTTCTGCCCACGCTCCCAAGAACCCTAATCCTCCCACCCCTGATCCCCTGAGGCGATTTCTTCCCAAATCCATGTCCCCTCGAATATACATACACATTATGTAACCCGATTTGCACTAAAACCATATCCGATCGAGCCATGTCTGTTGTGGTTTCAACGGGTGACGTTGGAACCCGATCTCATTTTTGCCTGAAATATCGAGAACAAAGAGCCGATTCAATATTCAGTGGAATTTCCAGGTATGTTCGAGGGATTACTAGGTTCTCGTTTCCAGATTTCCCCTTTTTTATCTTTTGAGGAACTGTATTTTTGGTCTTTGCTAGTGCATTTTTTTTGGGAATTTGTTGGAATTTGTTATTGTTGCTTGGAATTCGGGGACGTTGGAAGTTGTTGCTTGAAATTAGTTGTTTACAAATTTGTGGGTCTTTGCAAATGATAGGATTTGGTTGTCACTCAAATTTTTTGGTGAAGTATAGTTGTTTCATTCCTTTTTTTTTTATGGTTTATTTTTCTAGGAATTTGTTGGAATTCAGGGGACGTTGGAATTTGTTAATGTTGCTGGAATTTAGTTGTTTATAAATTTGTGGGTCTTTGCAAGTGACAGGATTTAGTTGTGACTCCAATTTTTTGGTGAAGTATAGTTGTTTCATTCATGTTTTTTTTAATGGTTCATTTACTCGTGGATTTTGTGGATGTTTCACTTCATAGAGTAGTTGATGAAACTATTATTGCTGTCTACTCCAGGTTGTTTAATTTTCAATGAATAAACGGTTGCTTAGTTTTGAATCATATGATAGACTTTGGGAAGAAATCTATTATATGAATCTGTAATATATAATGTGGTAGTTCATCAAGAATTGGCAAATATTCTAAGTGGTGTAGTTTTCTTATGGAATTTTTGAGTTCGAAAGTTGTGGGAGTTTCATATGATCAATTTGATGGTTATAGAGTGAAACTAACTACATCTTGCATTGAATAGAAAATTTCTGGATTACACTGTTTCAACTCCTTACATTTAGCAAGTTTTGTGTCATTTCATGTGTAGAAGGATGTCAGTCACAAACAAAGGTATGTGTTTGTGTTGCCGGATGCCTAGTCACACTACGAATCGGTGCCCGAATAAGAGACTATGCCCGAAATGTCGGCAAGGGTTTGTGAAATACCTTCAGGTTGTGAATGAAAATTTACCGAACTATGGGAAATTATTTTTCCGATGCAGTGTGGATGAATGCCAATATTTCATATGGGACCGTGCACAATCAAGTGGTTTGGCAGACAAAGGTCAGGACACTCATCCCTTGGTGAAGAAACATGACATTCGAGACAACGAACATGAGATTGAAGACAACAAAGTAGATGCTCAAGAGGCTAATGAGGATCTGCCTGCTTTATTCAACAAGAATGTGACAGTCACGGATGAAAAGGATGCTGACATTGAGATTGGGCTTAATATGATGATCCGTATAAGCAAGGGTAAAGCAACATCTCTGAAGTGGTAGTTTATGTTTTAATTCCCACTGTAGTTAGTGATGTGTTGTATGATGGTGATTTATCTAGTTGTATTCGTAATTCCAACATTTCTCTTTCTCGGCTATTAGTTGTCTTTTATCTGTGATGTTAAATATTGGTGAATCTTGTTGAATGTTGTTGAATGCTGTAGAAGTGAATTTTACGTACCCCTTTTAAAAGTTATATGCAAGAGGATTGAGATTGTGGATAATAAACTTAAATTAAGTCCGTGATAAAATTAATTGAAGTATGAGATCTTTAATTAAAGCATCACTAATGCGGCCCATGAACATTGTGAATGTGACCGTCTTATCCGGCCCGTCGATATGGAGACATCTAGATGCCGACATTTATATATAATGAGATTATATAGGACGTGGACCGATTTAATTTGCTGTTTCACATTAAATTCCGTTATCCTTGTGAAATTCAAATTAAATCATAAAGATGATCATATATGGATAGATCTTAATCCTGAGGTGAATATAGACTCCTGTTTATTTCAATGTGCTTCTTAATTTGCTGGCTTACGTTTGCAATCGAGCATCCACAACACTGGCATTTTAGATTCGCATTTGAAATAAGTGGCTAGGAATATAATTCACAGATATGGAATTCATTCCTTCCTGCGGGAAGTAGAGAGACGATTCTCTCATTTATTAATTTTAGAACTAAGTGTTGGGCCCAACTAATTTATAATTAGTACCACTCACTAGTTAATTAATGGTAAATGAGGATAAGAAGTAATTGAAAAGGTAAGATATTCTATAATTAAGAAGAGTGCAAGTCCATATTTTTAGTGGAGTAATAATCGAATTAATAAGTTGGGAAAACTAATTAAAGAGTTTAACTATTTTTCCAATTTATTGGAGCTTCTAATTATAGGTCCATGGTCCCGAGTACGCCTTTTTAATTAATGACGGACTTGAAATGCAGTTTAATAGATCCTAATAAAACATGGGAAATAGTTTCCATATATATTAATGGCTTAAAGGTAAATATAATTGAATATGGGATATTAATTATATTTATTCTAATTATGGGATAATTATAAAAGTTAATAATATCTACAAATATTGAGAATATTTAATAGATTTGGAGGTTGAATTATAATAGGATTTAACTCTCCATTCTAAAAGATTCTAGAAGGTGGATCCTAACAGGATTAGGTAAGTCCTACAAGTATAAATAGGAGATCTCTTGTTAGACAAGACACTTGTACAGTTGTAGAAAATTTGTTTCTTCTGTGAGGTAGATCTAAAAAAATTTCTTTCATAATATTGAGTTCAACTAAGTTCAACAATAGTGTAGGATCTCACCTAAATCAGTAAGCCAACTCTAAGTTTTCATGAGTTGAAAACAACGTAGAGAAAGAATTAGGAATTCCAGATCTGTATTTAGAGTGTCCACACACTGCCGTCAATTGAGAGGGTTGTACTGGAAGGCTGTGGCTTCTACCAGATCTGATTTCATAGCTTTTGCCAAATCCGATTTCATGTAAGGCTGCTTCTAAAGGATAGTTTACTAAGTCCCATTAGATCTATTAATTTAGATTAATTCATGATTTATATTCATATGGTCATTTTTTGATTTATGAAAATTTAGGAAATTTTACAAAATCGCTTCCGCTTATATCGAATCGATATGATAATTGGAAATTTTAAGCACTAGAATTGTTCCGGCTATGCAATAATTTCCAACAAAAGAGTCATTTACTCTTTCACTATCTCTCACTTCCTGATCGTGTTCTTCCTTCTTCCTTCTCAATAATAGCAATACATATATGTATTGACCAGAATCTAAAATCCAAGTTGAAACCTGTACTCAGACAATTAAAAATAAATCAAGAATTTAAAACCACCCTTATACATTGTTTTTCATATATAAATTGAACACTTTTTCCAAACATTCCATATGTCCAATTTCATATGGAACAAGAATTTGCTGCAAGTTGGTTTCGTCCTGACAATGGCATGTTATACTTTTGATCGAAGTTTCTAGTTTTAGCTCTCTTTATATTTCATAACTGCTGAATTCAACCATGTAGTTTATTTCTATAATATATATACATATGAAGAAAAGCATGTATAGGGAAGAATTTTACCAGTATCAACACATAGCACCTTGGTTCCTTCAGGAGTATCTCAAGTTGTCCGTTTGCCCTCACAATATGATCTATGTATACTTTCCCAAATGAAAAGCTGAAAATCAGACCAAAATTAATGACTAATGAGTTCAATCCGCACACATATAAATTTTTTTCAAGAATTACAGATCGACAGGTACCAATTTCACACATAAGAATCACTGGAAATAGAAAAACGTCCAAATCAAAAAAACCACATTTCTGCAAATACTACATAGGAAAATCAAAACATAGGGGAAGAAGGACAATAATAAAACCTCATAGGGTGCGTCTAACAAATGCTTGACGACAATGGGAATTTCTTAGCATTGTATAGCTGAAAAGCTTAGTGAAAACCAAGCTAAACTCTTAGATGCAAGAAACAATATAATGTCAAATCTCCATCATGTCAAATCTCCATCACCATACCCTGTGCAAGCGTCCTCGCTGAACCAACACCATGAAACCCCAATAATAAGACTTGCGCGGCCAAAGCGTAAACACAACAAAATACTAAAGGTCTGCGAAAAAAAGGCGCTTTTACTAGTTTCTGAAGCTCAAAAAGATGATTTCTAGAGGGGGCCAAAAGCTAGAAAAAATGAATTTTTGTGAAGTTTGGAGATTTTTTCCATTTTGCTGCAGTGTACCACATCAATTTCTTTGCAAAATGATTTAACAAGAATATGATACAACAATAATAATGTACAAGAATGGTTGTCAGTTTTAACCAATATATGAATGGCATCTGAAGTAAAGGACACACTAATCCTACTTTAGCTTACAGACTATAATCTCATGAATAACTTTATATAGACATTCCAAATTGACATTGTTAAGTGACATTCTAATGTGTCACCTTTTTATTGGATGATGAATATGTGTCCAAATGATTATCGTTTAATGCAAATTTATACCATCCAATGAAAATATACAACATCAACAATGTCAATGAAAAATGCCAAATTCAAATGTCTATGTAAAATCACTCATAATCTCATACATCTATATCAAAATAATAAATATCAATCCACAAAATCTACTTAGGTACTTCCTGCTAACTTTCACAAGACAAATGAGCTTAGGTAACTAAGGAAAACTCTAAACAATAATATGTTGTCTCAATATTTAAACTTTCCAAGAAATCTAATTCGACAAATGCCTTTGTTGTTTTACAAATTATGAAAAAAATAGATATCATATTTTTTAGCTAAGCTAAAAATTATGATACACGATGCCTAGGATGTTCATTAATTTGCCGAAGAATGATAGATGTCATTGAGTCATTCTAAAGCAACGTTGCATTAAAAGATAATTTAGGGGAAAATTAGAATGACCTATTAAGCTTTAAAGATTGAAATGTAAGGAAAAGATGGACAACCTTCAAAAGAAAATCTGATAATCACTCCTTTATCAGTGACAGAAAAGCAAATGAGAAGGAGAAACTATTAAATTACATGGTATATCTTTGTTAATTTAGATCATCAATTTTCTCTTGCAAATAGTAAAGCAAATGTGACGGAGAATCTATTAAATTGCACTATATATGCTTCTACCTGATTTCCATTGAGGACCAATTTGATTACCCACCCTTGTTTAATGCTCATAGAAAAGTGTCCAAACAGCAAAAGAAAAATCAATTCGAAGAGTGAAAACCAATTCGAAGGAGGAGGGTAAACATATTATCATAAGTTCCTACAAAATGGATATAGAAAGAAAAAGGTTATTTTTCATAGGCCCGAAAAAAATAAATGCGATTTGAATTAATTGAAATTAAATAAACACACACAAAATTTCGTTTTTCAATTCACAATGGTAGTTACGTACCACAGTGGTAGTTAGACACCTAAGGGTTGAAAGCCCTCGAAAACTTCATGGTATACAACATTCCGTGTGCAACATGCATGATCATCTATGTTTACAAAACTTGGTGTTTGAATAAGGACTTTAATATTTTTGCGACTACGAGCTCTTGACAATGCGACATATAATTGACCATGAGAGAAAAAGGGTTCCGGCAAATATAAGCCTACAAAATCTAATGTTTGCCCTTGTGATTTGTTAATTGTCATTGCAAAATATGGTCTTATAGGAAATTGGGTTCGCTTGAATGGAACTGATCCTCTTTCACTCTCCAATGGGATAAATGGAATCCTGGGTAAAAATACGCGTTTTCCGATGTATTCACTAGTTACTATTTCTGCGCCCACAACATTCTTATCAATGTGTCTACATATTAATCTAGTACCATTACATAGTCCTTCTGAAGGGTTAATATTGCGAAGTAAAATCACGGACAATTTTTTTTAAGCACAAGTTCATGAGGTGGTATTTCATTAGATGTCAATGTATTTAAAAAATCTTCATGAATATCATGCTTTGTTTCATCTAGTGGCTCATCAAAACTATAGTACATTGTTCTTTCTCCAATAAGGCGCTCAAGCAAAACATTTTTAATCAAATCCACAGTTTCATTTTTTGGTGTCAAAATCACTCTGTTAAGCATTGGAAAAGCATGTGTGTCATAGTTACAAACATCGGGGAAAACAATATCCAAAAGCAAGTTTAGTGATTTTGTTTCAGACTCAAAAGGGATTACAATATCGCGACAAAGTTCTACCATTCCACAAAAATGACTTGTGGCCTTACCGTTACCAATCAATAACAAATATTTAGAAAAAGCCACATCTTCTTGAGCACACATGTTTTGTACCAATGACATTCGTTCAAAAAATGCCCAGAGGAGTGAAAACAATAGACTTCCTGCAACGATATCTTGTCTCAAACCTCTAGGGATGACTGGCAATATCTGTCTGAAATCGCCACCGAATACTACAACTTTACCACCAAATGGCAATTCACTTTCCATCAAATCTTGCAGCTGTCTGTGCACTGCCTCAATAGCAATTCGGTAAACCATTGGTGCCTCATCCTATATTGTTAGTTTCGACATTATCAAAAGTTTACCAAGTGCAGATTGCTTTGTAACTGAACATGATATATGTGCGGACACTTCAAGAGGGATCTTGAATCTTGAATGCGCTGTTTGAAACCCAGGAAGCAAAGATGCAGCGACACCTGAAGATGCTGTTGCTAGAGCAACGAAACGGCGATTACGAACAGCTCTAAGCAAACTCTTACACAAATAGGTTTTTCCTGTCCCTCCAGGACCATCAATAAAGAAAACACCACCTTTATTATTAAGTACACGTCCTAAAATGACGTCATATGCTTCCCTTTGTTCAGCATTTAAAGTTTGAACAGCATAATTATCTACACATTCCATAGGCACTTGTGTTGTCTCTTCCACAATCATATTCGCCAACCTTTCAGTTTCAATAAAAGCCACATGATAACGCACCAAGTGGTAATCATTTATATCCTTTCCAGAGAGCTCAAGCATAGCATTTATGCATTTTAATGAACTTTGCTCTGCAGCAAGGGCTGCCATACCCTGAGCGATGTAATCTTCCATCATGAAATCTTTATACGTTAACCAAAGGTCACCAGGATTGTTTGGAGCACAGAAAATTAATATAGTGGCAAAAAGACGACGAAGAGAACCAGGCATCTGATGTAGCACCTCCTCAGCCATACAAAGTTGACAGTTTTCATCTTCATTCAACAAACCACGCATTGAAGCAGCCTCACAAAAACTTGAGGCTCTTACATTGTTAACTTGTTTGAGATCTTCAAAAGAAACCGCCCCTTGATGTGATTGAGCAAAAACACGTAAATAGTAACGTTCTCCCTTATTAGGGCCTGCCATACAATTCGCCCAATGACATGTTTCTATTTTCTTTGGGTCCACAAACGGTCTCGAGGATCCCAAACAAAATGGGTTGGAAAGTCTTTGTACAATAAAGTCCTTGCCTTTTCATCGGTGATGTTCATACGAAAATACTATGTCAACAACGAACGTTGCAAGAACTCATTGTTAACAACATTTTCAAGATTTTCATTGTCCTTAAATATAACAAAATGCTGATTTTCGAAATGTAATTGAAGAAAAATAATACAAGGAATGTTCTCAAACAGATGAAATCCATATATCCAAATAGCCTCAGGGGCTGACACTCAACGAGCACTTTGGTATCTACTGATCTCGTCAATATCAACATCACCCTCATTTTCATTCACACAAAAACTTATACGATCATGACCCTTGTAAACATATTTATACAAATGTTTCACAGCTTTCACAGTCGAACAAATTTCAACATTAATATGGCAATCAAATTTAGTCAACAGAAAAGGATTGTAAGGTACCACCCATAGATTGCCTAGATAATGACCTCAGATCTTAAGCTTCTTACCATCATCTTGGCGTCTATACGTTGGGTAAGAAGCACTACCTAAAGAAGTTTGTGCACAAAAATCTTTCCGGATTTATTCTTGCATGCCCCATCATGTCCCATGCAAACATTGGAAGGATTTAAATCACCACAGGGACCATGCATCATGTGTTTCACAACACGACTTCTTAAATACTCATCTTTATCATCACCTAGAATTTCACAACATACAATGTAATCGACTGCCTCATGGCATGTTGTAGTGACCGCGAATTTCCTTAAATTAAAATATTTAATTAAAGTAAAATCTCAAACGTGTCGCCACAACTTCACCTATAGAGTTAAACTGCGTACGCTCGTCTAGTTAAAATTTTATAAAATTTACTATTATATTGAATTATTTAAAATGAAAAAAAATAATAATTTATAATATATATATTTATTTATTTATTTTCAATTTACGTTTGAGGACCAAACTTTAGAAATTATTCTTTTTAGATCCAATTAGAGGTCCATTTGTAGTCCAATTCTATTTCTTACACTCTAAGAAAGCCCATTTAGAGTGTAACCTAGATCTTACCCTACTTATACAACTTAAAGTTGTTTTTCAAAGACCTAGCCTCACTATCCTCCCCTCTCTCCCCCAAATAGAACACTCTAGATCATCTCACTCTATCCCATTCAAGGAACCAACCACCACTAGAGGTAAGATTTCTTGATGTTTTAATTCTTATTTCTATTGGTACTTTTGTTATTTTAAGTTTTTAATCACCTATTTGTGTTTTCACTTGATTTTCTACACAAAGCAAGATAAAGATACGTATATACATATATACACGCACCACCACCGCCCACCACCTTCGCCAAGGCCACCACCGCGTCACCCACCACCAAGTAACACCATCATCCCCATACAAACACACACAAACAACTGCACACACGCACGCATATAGATACAATATACATTCACGCCATACATTCTCATATCAAGTTCGCCCAAAAACATCACCATGTCCAAAAACTCAACTTCACAACGCAAAAATCATACCTACACCTTCCTCTCCATCCCTAGAACATCGTAGTATAGTTTAATTCCAAAAATTTTCAACGAATCAAACCAATTTTGAAAATACCCAAATTTCTACCTAAGTTTCAATCCTTGATTTCTCCCTAAATACTCAACCATTTTTCAATCAAAGACCACCACTAGGTTCACCACACTTCACTTCACCTTTTCCGACCAAAAAATGGCCGGAACGCCGCCGGAAATAGAGAACCCGAGAGAGAGAGACGAAGCCGAGAGAGGGAGCTTGAGTGTCGGGTGAAAGAGAGAGATCCGAGTTCCAAGCCCAACCTATTTAACTTTACAGATTTTGCACTTCAGTCCCTCAAGTTTCTAAGTTAGTTTAAGTTGGTCCCTAAAGCTTATTTAATTTTCAAGTCCCCAACTTTTAATTGATACAATTTAATTCCTAAATATTATTTACAGCTTTAACCCCCTATTTTATTTATTTTATTTAAATGACCCCACAAATTTTATTTAATCTCAAGTCCCTAACTTTCAATTGTTGCAATTTGACCCCTAAACTTTTATTTCACTTTTAATCCTTCAATTTCTCTTTCCTATTTAATTTAACCGCCAAAATTTAATTGCATATTAGTCCCTCATGTTTTAAAAATGTTATAATTGAGCCCAAAATATTTTTAGTTCACTTTTATTGCATAATAGGTCCTCAAACTATTAAATTCTTTCAAATTGACCCCCAAAGTTTTATATTCTTTCCATTTTGGTCCACGAACTTCTATATTACTTATAGATACTTAATATTTAAGAATATTAACATAAATTAAACTCGTTATTGGCTAGACGAGGCATACGGACAGCTAGAGGACTGATTTCTCACCGTTAGTAAGCTCAATACTCGGCTAAAGGTTAAGGTAGATCCCTTTTTCTAAAAAGTTTCTTTTAAATGTGCGCAATTGCAATTAATATTACTACAAATGCTGCATGTAAATGTTATGTGATGATAGGCTTTTTAGCCTACTTTTGACGTGCTTCCTCGGCACTATGACGATAGGCTCTTTGCCTAATTACGACATGATTTAATAGCATTATGACGATAGGTCTTTGGCCTAATATATTATAATGACGTGCTATTAATCACTATGATGACGCACGATTAAGAGGGATGATGAACGAACTTGTATTTTATAATTGTCGTATTTTTATGAAAAATGACGATTATGTGCATTTATTTTGTAATATATATTAATTGTGATGCACGGGATCTCGAGTATTTAAAATACTCACGATTTTCTCTATCAAATGAACAAATTGCAGATTAAGCAATGAGGCTTGGCGAGGCGTGGCAATCTCTTAGGGACCTTTAAATAAATTCGTTTTAATTACATTGACAATTGAGTACTTTTAACTGTTGAAGTAATGGCTATTGAATGTTTTGAATTTACTAGTACTTTAATTGGATGTTTTTGAGGACAGTGTTGAAACTATCGTGAGACACTCTTTTGATTTTATTAATTTAAATAAATTTCCGCATTTTAGCTATTTGTTATCTTTCCGCATTTATTTATATTATAAAAAAATGGTTAGTTTTAAAGAAAGAACTAGCGTTAAAGTTCTTCAATTCGGGCGTTCATACTTGGTATCGAGGTGTCTACGGCTCAGACTTGCAAATTGTTTAAAGAATTTTTTTCGAAAGAAACTTTTCAAGATGTAAAAGTTTTATGTCCTAAGAGCTACCACGACCATCGTCTCTCCGCCGACTCCGAGGTAAAGAAAGAAAGTTTTTAGATTTCAAAGATTGACTTATTGAGTTTCGAAGTTCTTTTGAGAAACTATGTTTTGACACAGAGTGAAAGAAGAAAGTTTCAAGAAATTTTCAGATATAATGAGAAAGAGTATTTACGAATGCCGGAATCACTTCAAGAAAAAGTCTATGATAGATACAATGTTAAAAGTTATGTGAATGTTTGTATCTGTTTAAAGTCAAGAGAGCCTCTTTGAAGGATTTTACGAGAATTAAAAGTTGATACTGACATTTGAATATTTTGCAAGCGATTGTATCTCAATTGAGGGATTTCATATCCGTAAAAGAAAGAGTAAAGTACGTTTTTGATAGAAAATAAGAGACCGAGTTTGAGCTTAAGGTGAAACGTTCATCTGGTGAGTAAAGCATGAATTAAATTATATTTTGTAATATTTCTAGTCCTCGAAATTGAATTCATGATTATAAGGATTCATTGACTCGTGTATGGGTATTGTTGTTCTCTCTTGCCTATATCTAATGATGATTTGTAATTGCTGGTGGTAATTGGGACACCAAGTCAGTGTAATGCATTGAGATAAGGTTATCATGGATTGTGATTTTAATGGGGCTTTTATTCAATGTCATTGGTTAAAATAGGGTTGCAATGGAATGATGGATATGATTAAGATGGAATTAGACCCGTGCTATGCTAGATATTCCGAAATTCTTGAGTGTAAAGGATGAAGGACAAGATGAGTAAGGATACTGACGAATGCAAGTTAGTGTGTGATATTAATTGATCATGGATATTGTTGATTTGATTTTTGTGCACTCGAGATGAGATTATTGGATTGCATTGTTATGAAGTTTTAACGTAATAGAAGATTTTATCTGATCGCCTATGTTTTGAGTCGTGAATATATTTTATACTCCAAGTGAAGTTTGTGAGTTCTATACTTGCATGTTATAGTCTCCTCAACGAAAATCATTTGAGATCAAAGGTTATAAATTGAGGATAAGTGGTGAAAGTTATGTACTGAGGTTATCCTGTCACGGGATTACCAATAAATGTTAGGATTCTCGATTTAAACTTATTTTATTATCAGATTTGAAAAGTTGATTAGTGGTGAAGAAGTTTAGATCGTATGAATTGAAGTTAGATGCATCTATTGACCGATAGGTGACTACAAGATGTATTTATTACTAAATTTGGGTGGCATGTTTATATATATATATTATGTTGGGAACTTCTAATGACAAAGTTTGACGAATTTTGCTAGATTGAGGTTGGGAGAGATTTTGAAGAATTCATATATAATTTTTATGAAATGAGTTTTGAGGATATGACTTGGATTTAGAGGATTAACTATATAAAATGTGATTGTGTGATGATTTTGATTTTAAGGATGTAGCGATTTTGAGAGTGTGATTGATTTTAAAATCTATTTGGATTTTCAGGATTTGAGGATTTGAAATGTGAGGTCAAAGGTTATGCAGTTGGAGGAATTGTCGAGAAAGGTTTCATCCAACTAAGTGTGTCTCCATGGGGAGCACATGTATTTGTTAAAGGAGAAGGATGACAATATGAGGATGTGCATTGATTATAGAGAACTCTACAAGTTGACAATAAAGAATAAGTACCCTCTACCCAGCATTGACGATTTGTTTGATCAGTTGAAGGGTGCTTCGTTTTTCTAGAAGATTGATTTGAAATCAGGGTAACACCAGTTGAAGGTCAAGCCGACAGATATACCAAAGACAGTATTCAGGACACAATAGGGGCTACGTGTTTACAGTGATTCCCTTTGGTCTCATGAATGAACCTATAGTGTTCATGGATTTAATGAATTGAGCTTTTCGTCAGTATTCGGACAATTTCGTCATCGTGTTTATTGATGACATATTGATCTATTAAAGGGATTCTGATCGACATGGGGATCTTAACGTTTGAGGATTGTACTTGATGTACTGATGAGAGAGTCGCTTTAGGACATTCGACCCATACATGATCCAAACGAAAATATTGTTTTTATGCAAACTCATGAAATTACTTATCAAGTTTTCGGTCAACTTTCACCATCCTTTCCAGTTTGATTGACCAGTTATTTTGAATTTTCTTAAGTTGCATTTGATTCAAAATACATTTCTTGTTGTGAAAGAAATAGAAATCGATTTCGAAAACATGGTTAACATTGGAAGTATTATTATTATTATAAGGTTGTGCTAGATCATACTTTTATTTGACTTACTTGTTTGGTAAGCAAGAACGCTTTGAGCATAAGTTAATGCAACATTATGAAATTTTCTTTAGCCTTCGATTGAGGATGGAATGTTCCTCTTTTAATGCTGTTGCGATTCAAATGATATTTCTCATTGCGAGAAGAATGGAAAGAAAATTTTAAAACTTTTACTTTTTCAACATTTGGCTTGTTATGCAAGGGAAATGTGTTAAAGTGTTGATTTTTTTTTTTTGGGATTTCGACCTATATTTGTAATCAACCTATCTCTATAAACTCAACAAAAAATTCTTGTGAAGAAAGGATTTGACAAAAATTTCGTTTTCTATTTAGACTCCCGAGTTCAAATTAATGAATGTTCCGTCTATTTTCAACAAAATTAATTCCATTCCTATCGAGCGATAACTATTGGATTGGGTGACGATCACATTTTAAGGGATTTTTATAGTGGAGGATATATTCAGGGAAAATATTTGTGGCTCATATATAGTTGGAACATGACCAGAGTCGTAATGGTTTTGAATTCGAGACTTGAAAATTTTTGGAAGAAAAAGAAAGGGTTACGATTATGATATTGTTGCCAAATTTCTTGGGGTTGTACTATTTGTAATTCAAACGAATTTATATAGATGATAACGAGATCCTTTCAGTTACTACGGACTAACTATGAGGTACATACTCGATTATTATTATCTAAGTGATAACGTATGCGATGTTATTAAGGCTTTGCTATGATGAGCACAATATGTTATGATCGAAAGGAGATTGATATTTTCAGTTAAGTAGAACGGTCACTTGAGTACAAATCTAAAGATAATGTTGTTTTCAAACGAGAAGATTGCCATGGATTTTGTGACGAGTCTTCCTAGATCACCGAGGGTTCATGATGTCAGATGGGTTATCGTGGACCGACTTACCAAATCTGCACACTTTCTACCGGGCTCGGATGACTCTCAAAGATCGACCCTGGCACAGCTTATATGTTAGAGAGATTGTTCGACTCCATGGGGTACCTGTGTCCATTATTTCAGATCGAGATCCGAGATTTACCTCGAGATTTTGGGGGAGCTTACAGACGGCTATGGGGACGAAGCTCAGATTCAGTACCCCATACCATCCCCAGACGGATGGTCAATCTGAGCGTACCATTCAGATATTGGAGGATATGTTGAGAGCATGTATTTTAGACTTAGCCGGGAGTTGGGAAACTCATTTGCCACTTATAGAGTTTGCCTACAACAACAGCTTCCAAGCCACGATTGGGATGGCGCCTTATGAGGCATTGTATAGCCGACGGTGTCGATTGCCGATCAATTGGGATGAAATTGGAGAGAGGAAGATGTTGGGACCAGAAATGGTAGAGAAAACTGTGGAAGCTATAGAGAAGATCAGAGTGAGGATCAAGGCCGCTCAAGATAGACAGAAGAGCTACGCCGATAAGAGGAGAAAGGATTTGAAGTTTGAGATTGGAGAGAAAGTATTTCTCAAAGTGTCTCCAATGAAGGACACCATACGTTTTGGGAAGAAATGGAAGTTGAGACCACGGTTCGTTGGACCATTAGAGATACTAGAAGAAGTTGGGACAATAGGCTGTTGCTTGGCTTTTCCACCCGAACTTTCATCGGTGCATAATGTATTTCACGTCTCACAATTGAGGAAATACGCCCATGATCCGAGTCATGTGGTGAACTTTCAATCTTTGGATGTTCGAGGAAGGATTTGTCTTATCAAGAGACACCCGTGACGATCATAGATCGAAAGGTCCATGTCTTGAGGAATAGAAGAGTTCCCCTAGTTAAGATTCAATGGGGTAGTCATGGCAAGGATGAGGCAACATGGGAGAAATAAGAAGAGATCCTATCCCAATACCCAAACCTTATGGATCAAGTAAGTTTATGTTTTAAGTAAATTTAAATTTCGAGGACGAAATTATTTTAAGAGGGTATGGTTGTAGTGACCACGAATTTCCTTAAATTAAAATATTTAATTAAAGTAAAATCTCAAACATGTCGCTACAACTTCACCTATAGAGTTAAACTGCGTACGCTCGTCTAGTTAAAATTTTATAAAATTTACTATTATATTGAATTATTTAAAATGAAAACAAAAATAATAATTTATAATATATATATATTTATTTATTTATTTTCAATTTACGTTTGAGGACCAAACTTTAGAAATTATTCTTTTGAGATCCAATTAGAGACCCATTTGTAGTCCAATTCTATTTCTTACACTCTAAGAAAGCCCATTTAGAGTGTAACCTAGTTCTTACCCTACTTATACAACTTAAAGTTGTTTTTCAAAAACCTAGCCTCACTATCCTCCCCTCTCTCCCCCAAATAGAACACTCTAGATCATCTCACTCTATCCCATTCAAGGAACCAACCACCACTAGAGGTAAGATTTCTTGATGTTTTAATTCTTATTTCTATTGGTACTTTTGTTATTTTAAGTTTTTAATCACCTATTTGTGTTTTCACTTGATTTTCTACACAAAGCAAGATAAAGATACGTATATACATATATACACGCACCACCACCACCGCCCACCACCTTCGCCGCGCCACCACCGCCGTCACCCACCACCAGTAACACCATCATCCCCATACAAACACACAGAAACAACCAGAACACGCACGCACGCATATAGATACAATATACATTCACGCCATACATTCTCATATCAAGCTCGGCCCAAAAACATCACCATGTCCAAAAACTCAACTTCACAACGCAAAAATCATACCTACACCTTCCTCTCCATCCCTAGAACATCGTAGTGTAGTTTAATTCCAAAAATTTTCAACGAATCAAACCAATTTTGAAAATACCCAAATTTCTACCTAAGTTTCAATCCTTGATTTCTCCCTAAATACTCAACCATTTTTCAATCAAAGACCACCACTAGGTTCACCACACTTCACTTCACCTTTTCCAACCAAAAAATGGCGGGAACGCCGCCGGAAATAGAGAACCCGAGAGAGAGAGACGAGGCCGAGAGAGGGAGCTTGAGTGTCGGGTGAAAGAGAGAGATCCGAGTTCCAAGCCCAACCCATTTAACTTTTCAGATTTTGCACTTCAGTCCCTCAAGTTTCTAAGTTAGTTTAAGTTGGTCCCTAAAGCTTATTTAATTTTCAAGTCCCCAACTTTTAATTGATACAATTTAATCCCTAAATATTATTTACAGCTTTAACCCCCTATTTTATTTATTTTATTTAAATGAGCCCACAAATTTTATTTAATCTCAAGTCCCTAACTTTCAATTGTTGCAATTTGACCCCTAAACTTTTATTTCACTTTTAATCCTTCAATTTCTCTTTCCTATTTAATTTAACCGCCAAAATTTAATTGCATATTAGTCCCTCATGTTTTAAAAATGTTGTAATTGAGCCCAAAATATTTTTAGTTCACTTTTATTGCATAATAGGTCCTCAAACTATTAAATTCTTTCAAATTGACCCCCAAAGTTTTATATTCTTTCCATTTTGGTCCACGAACTTCTATATTACTTATAGATACTTAATATTTAAGAATATTAACATAAATTAAACTCGTTATTGGCTAGACGAGGCGTACGGACAGCTAGAGGGCTGATTTCTCACCGTTAGTAAGCTCAATACTCGGCTAAAGGTTAAGGTAGATCCCTTTTTCTAAAAAGTTTCTTTTAAATGTGCGCAATTGCAATTAATATTACTACAAATGCTGCATGTAAATGTTATGTGATGATAGGCTTTTTAGCCTACTTTTGACGTACTTCCTCGGCACTATGACGATAGGCTCTTTGCCTAATTACGACGTGATTTAATAGCATTATGACGATAGGTATTTGGCCTAATATATTATAATGACGTGCTATTAATCACTATGATGATGTGCACGATTAAGAGGGATGATGAACGAACTTGTATTTTATACCTGTTCGTATTTTATGAAAATGATGATTATGTGCATTTATTTTGTAATATATATTAATTGTGATGCGAGATTCATCGAGTATTTAAAATACTCACGATTTTCTCTATCAAATGAACAAATTACTTGATTAAGGAGCTGGGAGGCTTGGCAGCGTGGGAATCTCTTCGGACCTTTAAATAAATTCGTTTTAATTACATTGACAATTGAGTACTTTTAACTGTTGAAGTAATGGCTATTGAATGTTTTGAATTTACTAGTACTTTAATTGGATTTTTTAGGGCAAGTGTTGAAACTATCGTGAGACGCTCTTTTGATTTTATTAATTTAAATAAATTTCCGCATTTTAGCTATTTGTTATCTTTCCGCATTTATTTATATTATAAAAAAAATGGTTAGTTTTAAAGAAAGAACTAGCGTTCCGAGTTCTTCGAATTCGGGGCGTTACACATGTTATCTTAGAACCAGGTTTCATTATGATTAAGAAGTGTGCATTAGGTAAACCACTTTTTTGGAACTCAACAACATATATATAAGCGGCAACAGGTCCAAAAATTTCTTTATTAAACAAATCATTCTTCAATTCTTCAAGTTTATTTCGGAAAACTCAAGAGATTAAATCAGGTCGGTTGTGTGCCTCATCATTATAGGACAATTCATTTCTAATTTCTAGCCAATTGGGGCTACATGTCATTGTAAGGAATATATCAGGCTTTCCAAAACGTTGAACCAAAGCCAAAACGTTGAACCAAAGTCATTGCGTCCATGTAATGTTTACGATTATCCCTAGGGCCTCCAATGAAAGATGACGGCAAAATGATTCGGTTTCCAACCTTACTACCCCTTGTTTCACTAGTACTAATACTATCAACTACCCCCTGATACATGTCAGCTCTTATTTCATGTTGATTTTTTCAAAAGTAATCCAACCTAGAGGTCTCAATCTTCACGTACATGTCAACAACATATTGTTGTAGAAGCCTTCCAGTATGAAGCAAAATAGATTTACCACATTGTCGAATTTGTAGCTTGTAACAATAATATTCCTTCAATTAAATCTGTGAACAACTTTGCTTTGTAAGAAGCACTGATACAAAAATAGGCTTATATCAATCAAAATTAAAAAAAGATATGTGCAACGTCCCATTTTTGTGAAAGCAAAAGTTCAAATAATAATTCCCAAAATTTGAAGGAGAGCAGCAAAACAAAACGCACCTTCTTCTTTTGTGTCCCACCTCTTCTACGGACTTTATGGCACCTTGGAATTCCTTCATGCCAGCCAGATTCTCCAAAGGGAAACAATAATGGATATTGCAATGGGTGATAACATCCATAAAAATAGTTAACGCGATGTGTACTGTTACAATGGGCACGAACAAATATATCACATCTTGTGACTGTCGTTGAGGGATCATCATCCACCCAAGTTCCAGCAACTTGTGATGCACTAGGCTTCTTATATACCCGTTGGTCTAATCCTAGATCTGCCTTTAAGCTTATATTCAGTGTTTCTATAGTTTCAACATCAACGAGTGAACGGAAGAATTGGCTGTAGGGATTTACTCTGAGAATATCAATTATTTGTGTGACAACATTAGGATCAAGCTTTTCTGAAATCTTCAAATTATTTTCCACTTCATGATCGGTATCATAAAAGTATAGCTGTAAGCGGCCAGGTTTTTTATCTTTGGGTTTCAAATCATTGATGAAATGGTAGATCTGACCTTGAACTCTAAAAGTGTATATTCCTCGATTCATTCGACATAAATCTTTATCATACTTTACACCAAATGATGTAAATGCGAAATGATTATTATAGGTGCGACATATGTTTCGAAAATTCAGTGACTGTACTATGTCTAAAATAAATAAATCCCATAATTCATGTGGTGTTTCATTTATGCACAATTTAACCTCCCCATTTGAACAACAAAAGCCATTACTCTCTTTTCAAAATATTTTGGCACCACAATGATCACAAATTGTTGGGCAAGGTAATATATGAGGTTCAGAAATAGCAACACCAACAACTGAGGGCTTACGTCTAACACCTATAATAAAATATTTAATCATCACCAAATTGATAATATATATATATATATATAGGAATGTACAAACGCAAAACCTACTTGAAGCACAATCATATTGCTGCTCCCTTCACCCACTGGACATAACACATCATCGCAACATTCCGTAGCTGTAAAAGTATTATAAAGTATCAATTAAAGTTGTTCATTCCTCTAATACTTCGACACAATTAAAGATGAAATGGGGAAAAAGAATCTAGGAAACGAAACCAAGACAGGAAGAGCCAAGGAAAGACCTTTACGATTTTTGTTTTCAGCAATATGCCTTTCTCGCTTCACATTTTTACCCTCCTTTTGAGATGCGTACTGCTCTCGGCGCTTCCTATTATATATATCTCTCTTAGTTTGGTCCATGAGATTGTTTAATGAAAATGATGGAAGTCACTGCAGAACATAAAGAAAAAAACATTTGAAGCTATATAGGTGAACCATGAATTACCAATCACAAATCAGGCACGCAGTAACTTTATTCTTCCATCTCAAATAACCTTCAATTTACCCGTTGAAGTCTACAATAATAGAGTGCTACCATTCCGTCCCATTCTGCATAAATGTTCGGATAACCATTCATTTATTGTCAGATAAAGGGTTCGAGCCATCCTTACATTCTTATATTAAATTGAGGTCACCTTTTTTTCCAACTATAAACTAATAACACCATATGTCATTTCAATAAAAATACATAAATAGATTATACTTGTAAAAAAGGAGAAAGTTCTAACTCCGTAGTTGAACACACATCACCACATACAATTTCGAAGAGTGACCAGAATTACATAAACATCCCACATATGATGGACGTCCAACACAATTAGTCATGATGTAGGTCCACCAAACCTATACAATTTTAAATTCAAGACATTCACAAAATTACATAGCACATGGCAACAATTTAAAACCCAAGGACTTAGATTTTTTTCTAGACATAGTTGTTGTTCTCTTCAATTCACCTCTTCCTCAGAGAATTTAAACTTGATTCTCTATGCTATTGGGAGATTAACCATTTTCCATTGGGTGGTCAAGGCTAAGAGCTAAAATGAATAGTCATTTTCTACTATGAGAATAGTCAAATGAATACATAACAGGTGCAGAATGTTAAAGCATGCAAGTAGTCTTTCTTAAACGACATATTATCGGTCTGCATATATTCTAAGAACATAATGAATAAGGTGTTGTCACCCTCTATGATTAATCGTTTTTTCCCCATAGCCTACAAAGACTCAATAACACCTCCATGGAACATTAATCAATTCTCGGAGAAGATCGTTCTCAACAAATGGATCTGGAAATCGACAACGAAATACATACACCAACTCATGATTTACGCACAAAGAATAAAGGGAAAATCAAGTGCGAATTTGGAATTCCTAATTGGGCAACATAAGAAAAATATCATCCTCGAAAATTAGAATAAATTATTTGACTCGGCGGTAAATGGCAATCTCACGAAGTAGGTCAAACAAATCCGTCCCAAAAGAACGAAATCGTCGCAGACGAAGTACCCAGCAAATCAGAGAAGCATAGAGGAGCTAGCTAACCACCGAGAATAATTAGATCGACAAGGAAAGTGGAAGGAAAGTACTCGAGTTCATATCAATCCAAAGGAGAAGAAAACGAAGGCACGGCTAAGGAAATTTCGTGGGAAGAAGACCAAGGAATATTTGATGTCAGAGAGAAATAATGTACAGAGGTCAGCAATCTCTTTGTTTCCGGGTGGGTCTGGCCCGCGTGTACAATTCGGGCGAAAAGTGGGTGACGAAAGCCCTTCTTATTAATAGTAGTGATATACTAGTATGTGAAACGTGCGACATCGGTTTTGTAAAATTGTTAGGAAAATGTTTCTGGCTTGAATGTATTTTTTTTTTTTGAATGAGTTCTGGTTTGAATGTTTAAAATTCAAGAAAAGAGTACAACTAAAATACAATGATGTTTCTATTTTTCCAAAAAGAAAATAAATAAATAAATAAAATAAAAAGATATTTCTAAAGTGAATTACTTAATTATCAAATTCCCAAATGCTAGTTATTGATTTGTCAATTATTTTTACAAATGACGAGAATATCAATATTTTCAAGTAGTTGCACCATTTTCCAAGTTCCATCCTTTTTAGGCATGGGCAAAACAAGTACGACACATGGACTAATGCTTTCTAGAATATAGCCTTTACTCATCAAATCTTCCATTGGACGTTGCAATTCCTTTGTCTCTTCGGGATTGCTTCGATAAGCGAGGTGATTTGGAATGGCAGCTCTGGGAACCAATTCTATTAGGTTCTCAATACCTTGGATTGGTGGCAATCCACTGGGCAACTTTTCAAGAAGGATATCGTCATATTCCTGTAGAAGAGAAACAATAGAACTGGGAAGTGAATCATAGTTAGACTTGAGTACCCTACCACTTTCCTTGTACATCAACAAGATTAGTGGTTGGGCTTCTGAAACAGCTCTCGATACATCTCTCTTTTTTGCATAAAAACTCTCTTTCTTATTCCCCTATTTCTCACTCAACTTTCCTTTTACTCTCTCATTACTTTTCCCACTATTCTCTCCCTTCTCATTTTCTCTCTTCTCTTTGGTTTCACTTCTTAATTTCAGTTGGTCCTTGTATACTTGTTGTGGGGACAATGGTGCAAGTATAATCGGTTTCCCATGCATCTTGAAGTTATATCGATTTTGATATCCATCATGTAGCACTTTCCTATTGTACTGGCAACTATGCCCTAACAAGATATGGGTGTCTTACATAGGCACCACATCACAAACAACCTCATCATTGTAATTTCCAATTGAAAGGGGGACAACTACTTTCTTATTCACCCTAACTTTACCCGAGTCACTAAACCATTGCAATAGATAAGGTTTAGGATGCTATATCATTGGTAACCCAATCCTTTCAACAAATATAGTACTAGCAACATTGGTACAACTCTCTCCATCAATAATAGTGCTACAAAGCTTACCTCGAACGAAGCATCGAGTGTGGAAAATGTTCTCCCATTCGAGAGCCGTTTCGTCCACTCTAGTTTGGGTACAAAAGGATTGCCTCGTCACCAATGATATGGGAACAGGTTGCTATATATTGTTCATCTACTTCTTCTTTCTTCTCTTCTTCAATGGGAGTGTCTCCATGTTCTTCTTCCGTCTTTACTTCTCCGTCCTCCTTAATAATCACAGTCTACCTATTTGGACATTCGGAAGCTATATGACTAAACCCTTGGCATTTGAAACATGTAATCTCACATTTCGGCTTAGTTGTTGGCCTATCTTCCTTTTTCCTTTATCTTCTGCATTAGGCTTCGATTTCGGTAGCACACTCTTTCCATTATATGGTGTTATCTTGTTTCTTGTCTCAGTCCATTTTGACTTACCAAAGCTCCTACCTCCCATTTGTGGTTTCATCGTACTTCTTCGCTTCAATTCTTCTTAACCTTTACCGCTTTGTGAACCAACTCTTGGAGATCGGCATTGTCTTGTAGCTCTGTCCAAATTGGCTATCTCCGATTCAAACCACTTAAGAAATAAGCCATGGTCGCCTCTTCTTCTTCAACAATGTTGGCCTTGGACATCATCATCATCTCTAGTGTTGGCAATAGATCGGGTTCGGATCGGATCGGATTGGCCTAATCAAAATCCAAATTCCTCATATCGGATTCGGATCGAATTGGATCAAGAAAAAATCCAAATACAATACATATTGGTAAATGTTTTTATAAAAAAAATAAAAAATAAATTTAAAAAATGAAAAAAATCAATTCGGATCGGATTGAAACAGGCCTGATCATATCCAAATCCAAATCCATTTTGGATAGGTAAAAATTACTCCATTCGAATCGGGTATCCATCGGATTTGGATCAGATTGGATTTTTTTGCCATCACTAGCATCTCCAACTCTTGGTAGTAATCCCTAACCGATCTTAGACCTTATTGGCAATGTTGCAACCTTTGAAACAACTCACGATAGTAATGTGTTGGAACAAATTGCTTCCTCATTGAGCTCTTCAATTCGTCCCAAGAATTCACGGGTGCTTCGAAATTTCTTTGCCTTGCCATAACTAGTTTTTTCCACCGTCAAAGCATACCCTGTAAATTCCTTCATGATCAAAGGAACTTTTGCAGTCTTCGGAATTCAATGAAATTAGAACAAAATGTCTATTTGGTTTTCCCATTCAAGATAAACATCTAGATCGACCATGCCTTTGAATGAAGGAATTTCAATCTTCACATTCTTGACATCCCCTTCATCCTAATTCCAACCCCTTTGATCTCTCATACCCCTATCTCCTCTCCTACGCCTTCTATGCTTCTCTTCTAATTCATCTTCATCCCTCTCACTCCATCTTGGTCCAACATTTCCTTCTCTTTCCCGCAGTTGTTCTTGTTGCATTTCCGTCATATCCATTCTAACCTCCAACCCGGCTATACTCTCTTCAACCGTACTCTTCACTTGCCAAGCATTACCTTGGAACAATTTCATCAACTCATCTATCGTAACGGAATTGCATTCTTGACCCGTGGCTGAATGCATGGCATATTTTCCAACCTAATGTTAGCGGAAAATTTTTTCATATTCGACGTGCTTGTCATGTTTTAAAATTATGTGTACAAGATGGTTTAAAATGTTTAAATATTGGACTTACTCCAATCAAAATGGAAATTCGTTAATCATGGGCACATCCTAATTTAAGGAGAAATTAGATTAAGTTTTGCAAAGAAAATGGTAGAAGATCAAAAAGATTTCCTAGAGATATTCTGACTCGTTGGAATTCAACTTTTAAGTTACTAAACGGCTCATTTTCATATAAAGATTTATTGTCCAACTTCATTTCACAAAATGTCCCCATCTTACTTTATATCCACAAAATTTGGAGGTTTGCACTAATCTTTTGGAATTTTTAAAAGTTTTTTATGATGCGAAAAATGTTTTAAACGATGTTTATTATCCTATAGTACATTTACTTTTAATTGATGGGGTGATAGGGAATAGATTATAACGGTTTAAAAAAGTTTTTAATGTAAAACGGGAGAGAGAATGAGTGGAGTTGAGTGGTTGAGATTTGCGGATGTGATTGATTTAGGAGAGAGAAAAAGTTGAAAAAAGTGTTTAAAACACTTTTAAAGATAAGCCTAACGGGGCATGAATGTATTAATGTAGTCAGTGCATTTCAAAAATATGAAAATGATCCGATTTTATCACAATCGATAATATTGATGAAAAGTAAATGGTTAAATTATTTTTACAGAAATTCCGCTAATTAATCTCGTTGCATGTGTTTTTGATCTTCGAACTAAATTAGATGGTCTAAGTGATTATTTAACTTGGTATGACAAAGTGTTGGGTCTTGAAGATTTTGATGTTCAGATACAAATTTTTGAAGTTAGAAGAATAATTACAAATTATTTACAAAATATGTAACTCGTTATGGATCATCTTCGTCATCTTCTACTACTTCTAGTTCTAGTCAAGTTCAGGAAGAATAACCATCTAAACTTGGTCACGGTGATCGAATATTGAGAATTAGACAAAGAAAACCAAGGATTCATCCGGTTTAATTCCCAAACTGGACATTTATCTAACAACTATTTTTGAGTTTGGTGATAGTAAAGTAAGTAAAGATTTTCCGGTCCTTCAATGGTGGAAACACCACCAAATATTAGAAGTACAAACATGGGTCGATGATTGGTGCAAAGCCGATGAAAGAGATCAAGAATGGAAGAACGAATCCGATGAGGACCCCTACGACCTAACTACTGAAGAAAGTGGAACTGCAACATTCGGCGTAGGAAGTGATTAAATTGAAAAGGCAAGAGAACTGCGTCGTCTTTGATTCATCATGAGAGGATACGTAGATAACTTAATTTTTGGTAAGAAATTAAGTTCAATCCTTAATTTATTTAAAATTGTTGCTTTTTTTGGAATTTTTTTTATAACCGGCGGTTCACAAAGTAAACCACCGATTCACTTTATTTTTTTATTTTTAACCGTGAACTGGTGGTTCATGAATCGTGAATCGCTGGTTCATGAAACGACACGGAATCGGTGGTTCGCCGGTTCCGTGCCGGTTCACATTTTTGTAAACCACTAAACTGGCGGCTCATGAGCCTAAATCACCGTTTCACAGTTCAAGTTGGATATGCCCACGCTCCACATGGCATGTTGGCCAACATATTGGCATTAGAACGGGAGCGCTTTGCCAATAAGCTCATTTATATCTAAATAAATTTCATATACAAATATAAATATCTGTTTGCGCCTATGTATTCCTATGTTTGTAGCATTACTTTCAATAAGTAATTCTTTTAAATCCTTTAACAAGAAAACGGAAATAAATGTATAAACAGAATTCCAAAATATTTAAGAATAGAGATTTATACATGATAAAATAATGGAATGCATAAATTTTCCAAGATTGCAAATCGATTCTAATAGAACTAACTTGAAGAATCATCAAATGAATTAGACAAACCTTTTTGTTCAGACAAGAACTTAGGATCCAAATTTATGACAATTTGTAGTTGTTGATATTGCATTAATGGATTTGATCAACTCGTGCTTGAATCCCATGGTTACATTGTATGTGGATTATTATCACTATTCACTAAATTGCAACATCATTTCATCAACAAAAATCTCTCTTACTCTCTTACAATTTACAAAATCCTAATTTTTACTGCAACAGAATGTTAAAAATAAAAAATGTGAAGTACAAATTAAGCACAAACTCAAAAAAACACAATTTTTAGGACAAAAAATTTTAGGTGAAATTGTTCATAATTTACCTCAATTATAAGACCTTTAAACTTGAATATTGAAATTAACCCTTACACATCAAAGTGATGCGGGCGCAGTGGCCGATGGGTAGTGTTGGAAGGTCGGAACAATCTGAACATTACTGTCTTGTTGACTTCAACTTCCTATCGCTGTTCTTCTTGTCTCTCAGACGGTAAATCTCATTCTTTTTTTCTTTTGTTTTGTTCTCTGGTTGCTCTTAAAAATTGGTCTAAAAATTTGGGTTGAATTCAAATTTGGGCCCTTCAACTTAAAAGATCAAAAATAAAAATCATAAAGACACGGTTAGGCTTCAAGTACAATGAATTAAAATGGGCCCCCAAAGGATCAGGCCAACTCATCCGTCTCATGAGAGAACCACCACTGTATTTGACTATATAACAGCAGGGATTGTTTTGGGAATTGGAAAATTTTATAGATTTTATAGATGCATAGTGCACCATCATATTTCAAATTCATAAGTTTTTCCTTTTTTGGGGAATGCAATTATTTCATTTCTCTATGCACAGTCATGCTAATACAACATAGAATGTAAACCATCAAGTTACAATAAATACCATAAAAGATGATAGCCAATTTGGCAAAGGTATGAGCAACTACATTCACCTCGTGGCTAATATATTCGCAAGAGTCATTACCCACACATCCCAGAACCTCATTTATACTAACAAAGGTTAAGAAATATGAGTGATACGTCGGGGAAAATGCAAATTATTCACAAACACTAGGCAATCGGTTTCTACCCTCTCAACTTCTAGCTGGTTTCTCTCGGCCAAATAGAGACCTTCCAATGAAACAATTCCTTCAGCCAGCTCAATTGGTAGATTTCCTACTCTTCGTTCCACCAAGTATACAAGTACCACTCTATCACTATCTTGAATCACCAAGCCAGTACTAAATACCCCATCTTCTGGCCGAACCAAGGTATAGTGTTTGGCTTTAACATGTTTAATGCCAAGTGTCTCCACCGTGCTTGGGTCCTGGTAGTTTTCTAGGTCTTCAAAGTTATGGCAGTAAAAGCAGCCTTCCAAAAGTCATATATAAGCGATGCTTACTCCTCAAAATTACGTGGTAGGCGTAGGACCCACAATATCATTTTTATTACTGATATTGGGCCTCGTTTGATTAGATTTCCTATATTGGATTATGTTTGTTAATTTTAGCATTCTTATTGGGCCTCAACACGGCCCACACGGCCCATTCTTTATCTCGGCCCATCATGCTCACACCCACTTCCATATAAAAGGTAATGCTAATTCATTGCAAAGCTTTGTTCATTCTACATCCACAGATAAAACCGGACTTCTCCTATACTTTCTTCCACTTCGGCCATTGACTTGATCGTCGGAATCCCCACTGTCGTGGTGGCCTGGGGCTCTAACGGGTTGTTGCGTGTGTAGGGATCGGATGCGAAGTGGTCCTCAGGATTCTGATTGGCGCCCATTTTTGGAGGCCGGCCATCTTGACTAGAGGAGGCGAATCGACGTTCAGTTTTTGAGGTTGATAGATTGGCACCATCTATGGGATGAGGAAAGCGCTGGAAAATCTTCAAAAAGTATTTTCCAACGAAAAGATGGAATCTTGAAAAAGATTTCCCAAGTGGGTCTTGAAAAAGATCATGGATTCTCGACCAAGAAAACGATTAGAAAAAGGATATGGAAAGGATCTTAGAAGAAATCTCCTCGGCCAAAAAGAATTTGGAGCTGCAAATGTAGCAGTTTTCGTTCAATGAGCTATCCTCTCCTCCACAAAAATCCAATCACCCATAATCTAAAAGAGGTGATTCTACAATTGATTGATTTTTCTTGAAACGCACAAAGAATAGGGCAAAGCAAAGAGATCGAGTTGCAACTTGCAAAACATGTTCTCGTCCACTAAAAACAATTAGAAACAAGGTGTGAATAAGATACTTTGAGACAAAGATGAAGAAGACCATTCACAATTAAGAGAAAGTAACAGAAAAAGATGATAATCTTCAACCAAGGAAATTAAATTTGGAACTTAAGGAGCTCTTGTCCGCCAAAAAAGGCAACTCTTAAAAAGATCATTTTTCCAGGTGAAATGCAAAATTCCGCCACAAATCCACCGTCAGCCACTACCAGCGTCGACGCCACAACCACTGTTGGACTTGAGTTGGTCAAAACTCTACCCCAGCTGTTAAGATGAAACGTGATGGGATGAGATGTGACATTAGCGTGTAAATTTCATATTTTGGATCTCTACCATTTTATCCTTCTCCAACAAGCTTGAAATGTCACGTGCAGATTCAACAAGTGCTAAGATATTTTATTCTTCTTTGGACCGATCAAATTGTTCAAAAATATTGGGCCATTAAATAGGGTCAAATAATACAAAGGGACAGCGGCCTATATGGTTGAACTTGGGCAAATTGGACTTCCCCAATTTAGTCCAAGTCTATGACCTGTCAAATAGGTGGAAGTATCTTTTTATAATCCCACTTCGGTCAATTGGGCTTGGTCCACTTCATGGGCAATGCCTTAGCCATGCCATTCCACCTCAACAAGGAAGAAAGTTGGACCTCGCCATTGCTTCTCCTGCTCTTCTTTACCTCAATAAGATAATAAGGCTTGTCAACATCACCTCGGCCTCTCCACCTCATTAAGAATTAGGCCTCGCCTATACAGCCTTGGCAAGGCCACCTCGCCACTCGACCACTTCGCCCCGGACACGGCCACATTGCCTCAGACACGCCTACTTCTCCAGCAACTGGCTACTGCTTCAACGGACCATAGCTAACTATTGGAACCATGAACAAAGCTTCTTTCACCCAAGCTAGCCTCCTCTTTAAACAAGTAAGAAAAATTACTCCTCTTCTTCATGACTTGCTACTCGGTGTGATATATCAGTTGGATTGCATGTGTGTAGGATAAAATCCCTAGTTCAAATAAATATGTTGTGAAATAAATATCCGGAGCTCAAAGAATGCACACCAACTGCTTCATCAAATGCCGCAATCGAAATTTCCTTTGATATCATATCATAATCGGCTTTGAACCATGAGCTATCTCCTCCATACTTTGACGTCGAGGCTATGGCAGCATCATTACAACTATTGAGATCTCCACCGATAGATATCAATGCAATCACGAGCTCCTATTAATGTTCTCAAGCGCTAAGTCGAAGCATCTTAAAATTGGCATGTTTCAAATAGCCCACTTCACAGAATTCTTGCGAGCAATCCAGAAATTATTAGCTTATGAGGTACATACCATTGGAAATGCGCAGATGTTATCTTTCCATAGAATTTTAGAGTATGCAATTTGGACTTTCGAAGACAAAGATATTGCATTTTGTTTGTATAAGCGATTGCTGAAATTCTAAGCAAAAATACTGTTACAGTCAACTTTGAAGAATTGTTGCAAAAAATCCATAGAGAATTAGCTAATGAACCATACACTGTTTTAAAGACACGGATGTTAACTTTCCAATTTTATGGTCATGATTTGAAGTTTCCTAGGCAAAGATATGACACTTTATGTGCTGAAAGGTTGATGTTGAATTACCATACGGGAATTGTTTCTCCCGAGTGATCCTGCGATTTTATGTTATGTAGGCTTTGATTGAGATTATCGAAATCGCCGTGATGACCTCTGGAAAGTTCTCTTGATGGTAGTACAACTCTCCACTATCAATTAATCAGAATTCCACAAAATTGGGATGCCTTGAGAAATCGATGATTCGTTAAAACTTAAACATGGCAAGTTGCAAGGATCGACTTTGGTATTGGAATTCTTCAAATGACCAGAAATTGCTCTGTGAATTTGAAGTCATTATATGGCTCTAGTTCCTTCGAGAAATCGATGATTCGTTAAAACTTAAATATTGCAAGTTTAAAGGACTTTGGTATTGGAATTCTTCAAATGACCAGAAATTGCTCCATGAATTTGAAGTCATTATACGGCTCTAGTTCCTTCCATTTGATTTACAATTGTCTAGGGATAGAAGTACAAATTACGAAATTGGGAATTCATACTACCAATGTCAAAAAGGAAAGATGGATAATATGATGGAATTTCCACTTCACCTTTTACGGTAAAAATCCAATGAGTCTTTGTTCGTTTTCAACGATCAATAATAGTGATTGTATGGCACTGACTTCATTGATGATAATATGTGGTGCTATTATAGGGATGCTAAGTAAATTTGTTATTGTCTAAAAAGATGCAATAGCTTGATGATATCGTTGGAACGTTTTGAGGATATATTATTGAGGCCACGCCCTTGTTTGTGGATTTCTTTATTATCCAAGGCAAGTAATAGGCCCTTGCCACCGAGGCAATTCATAAGCTCTTATTTTTCATTTCCTAGCCGAGGCAATCTGTAAGCCCTCGTGAACTACATTATTCAAGGCAAGCATGCAAGTCTTATACTATGCAATAATATTTTGCTTTACCCATCACGTGCTTTATGAAGGCAAGACGTCGATAACATTAGGGTTCAGTCCTACCACTTCGACATCTCAGCCACACGACTTCATTCGTTTAAGTAAGAACCAAGATGCATATGGCCTTCCTCAACGAGAAGTAAATGTATCTCGCCTCTCCAGACATTTTCTCTCAAGCCATTATGTATGCCCCCGTTGAGCCTATTTATTCGAGGACATTACATAAACCCTCGTTCATTGTATTTCTCTAAAGCTATTACGCAAGACCTTGTCGAGCCTATTTACCCGAGGCCATTACATAAGCCCTCATCCATCACATATCTTGAGGCCATTACATAAGCCCTCGTCGAGCCTATTTATATGAAGCCATTACATAAGCCCTCGTCTATTGTATTTCTCCGAGGCCATTATGTAAGCCCTGGTCGAGCCTATTTATCCAAGGCCATTACGTAAGCCCTCATCCAGTCTATTTATCCGAGGCCATTACATAAGCTCTTGTTCATCGTATTTCTCCAAAGCCATTATGTGAGCCCCCGTCGAGCCTATTTATCCAAGGCTATTACACAAGCCCTCGTCCATCATATATCTTTGGGGCCATTAAGTGAGCCCTCGTCAAGCCTATTCATCCGAGGCCATTACATAAGCCATTGTCCATCGTATTTCTCTGAGGCCATTACATAAGCCCTCATCGAGCCTATTTGTCCAAGGCTATTATGTAAGCCCTTATTAAGCCTATTTATCCAAGGCCATTACATAAGCCATCGTCCATCGTATTTCTCCAAGGCCATTATGTAAGCCCTCGTTGAGCCTATTTATCCGAGGCTCTCACGTAAGGCCCTCGTCGAGCCTATTTATTTGATGCCATTACGTAAGCCCTCATCCAGCTTGTTAATTAGAGACCATTACATAAGCCCTCATCCATCATATATCTCCAAAGCCATTATGTAGGCTATCGTCAAGCCTAGTTATCCGAGACCATTACGTAAGCCCTCATGGAGCTAATACGACGGAGAGCTAATGCGTCTCGCTCTTCATCAAAATTTTAAAAAACAGATACTTATGATACATTACCCATTCGATTTATGGAACGCTAAATATATAGGATCTATAAATCGAGTCGAGCCAATCTGTAAGTCTTTGACGATTCTCCTCACCACTTCAACTACAACCTACATCAACATACAAACAGTTGGCTTCTTATCCAACATGCCTCTTCGGCAAACAACATTTTTGCCTTGGCCATCAGTTGGCTTCTCTCGTTCAACGTGCCTTCTTAGCAAACAATGTTTCTTCCTTGGCAAACAACATTTTTGCCTCTGCCAGCAGTTGGCTCCTCGTCCAACATGTCTCATAGGCCTTAGCTTAGGCAAATATGGTTTCTCAACTAACATACCTCATCGACTTTAGCTTCGGTAAAGTATGGTTTTTCAACCAATATGCCTCATCGACTTTAGCACCAATATGCCTCATCGGCTTCAGCTTTGGCAACGTACAGTTTCTCAACCAATATGCCTCATCGGTTGCAGATTTGGCAAAATATGGTTTCTCAACCAATATACCTCATCGGCTTCAACTTCGGCAAAATATGGTTTCTCAACCAACATGCCTCATCACCGGCTTCAGCTTCGGCACATATGGTTTCTCAACCAACGCGCTTCCTCAGTGAGCGAGTTACTCACCTATCTACCTATAAACCTCAGACCTCATATAAATATCAAAGTTTTGGGCTTGGGGGACTCCTACAGAAGGCACTTCGCTTCCACCTATTTACCCTCGATGGCGAGGTGATTGAGAGCATATTCGCTTCACCAAACTCACGGATTTGAGAACTACTATATCATTAGCCATCATCTTACATAGGTATTTATGGCATTTTACTTACATTCTAACATCTTTGTTAGTACATGACCTGAAAGGTATGAGTTGTCTAACTTACAGTTTACTTAGACACATCTGGATTGTGTTCTGCTTAAGCAAAAACTATTTCTATTTAACTTATGTGAGATGTATCATGACTTAGCAGCTTAATAGAAGCTGTCTAGAATGTGTTACATGAACCTAGATATATCTAGCGTAAAGTGGAAAACGTAACAAGTAAAAAACACGGAATTAACATAGAAAACCCCTAAAGAGTAAAAATAATAACACGCCTGCACCTGCAAACAAACAAATCCACAAGTTGCCAAGAGTTTAAACATGTTATAAGAAGTTAGGGATAGAAATACCCATAAATCTATCAAACAACTAGAATGTAAATGACGATCACTCTCTGATCTCTCTTCTAGCTTGTAACGTGAGACACTATTCCATTGTTCTTCAGAACTTCCTTGCAACTCCATAATCTAACCCAGATCTTTGGGGTCCTCCAACTGATCTTTGCCTCCAATGATGATCTTCTCTTGTGGAGATGCTTGTGTAGTGAATCTTACTTCTCCCAAAGATTTCACTTGAATAAATTCAAGTTGTGGCCTTTTAAGAACATTGCACTCGATCTTTGCATGAACAAATCATAGATCTAAATTTACAAGTGCATGGGAAAGTCAAATGACGAACAATAAAGGTCGAACTACTGTAGGCATTTTTTATAGCTTCTCTGTGTGTGGGTGTGTGTTCTATATCCTCTTAACTCCTACAAAAATTATCTATGCTCTTATAATGATTTCTCCACATTGGAACATTGGATATTGATCTTAACAGTTGAATTTTAAAAACCGCAAATCCTAACGACTCTGTCAAAATTTCATGCAAATCTAACCGTGGGATATTGAGATATCTCACTTTCTTCATGACTGCGCAGCTGTCCTTTCAACTCGAGGATTGGTTCTCTTTTTTCTTGTGTCTAGATCCTTCCAAAAGATGGAAACCAAATTAATGTAGGATAATCATAATAAGGTAAGATAATAATTAAATACTATAAATAAAAGTCTTACTTACCTTAAACTCTTATTATTTATTTACCATCCTAGACAAATAAAAATCATAACATAATAGGTAAGTAAATAACTTGTTTATCAAGCATAGGATACGCCTTCTAGGCGTGTAGTCCTAAAAGAACTCTAAACTTGATTCCAACACAACTTATTAATTAATCACGAGTAATAAAAATATTCTAGAA
This sequence comes from Jasminum sambac, assembly GCA_018223645.1. Lineage (NCBI taxonomy): Eukaryota > Viridiplantae > Streptophyta > Magnoliopsida > Lamiales > Oleaceae > Jasminum > Jasminum sambac. The sequence goes on from CP073643.1 coordinate 11,735,229, forward strand.
CATCCTAAATAATCCATATGACACAATAAGTTGACAATTAATAAATTTAATCATTAAAACGAGTTTAACAACCAAATCAATTAAAATATGCATGACAACAATATTACAACAATTAAAATCATATGCATAGAAAAAATAGAAATGACAAATAAAATTAATAGCTTATAATTAATTAAGTCACGTTCACTTAATTAAAAAGCTAACATGACACAATACACGCCACATTGTTATCATCCCAGCATATATTATCTAGATCACCCCTTTATTTTGGTTTTGGTGATATTATAATACACATATTTTGAAATATATTCATTATTATGCTTATGGAAGGCGCAATTGGTCCCCAATTTGCTTATATACATATGTGCTGGTAGGATATTGAACTGCTTCTAAAGGGTTGGTTTAGTCCATATAACAAAGGAGGCACTGTTGAAATTTTGAAAAGATTATTACACCATTCGAGGCTTAGTAGAAGCCCTCTTTACCATGGCATTCGAGGCCAAGTTTCATCACATCATTCGAGACTAACCATAAGCTCACGTCATCTATTATCTGAGGATGTTCATAAGTCCTCATTTTATTGCGAGTCGGGTAATATTAACCGAGGCCATTCACAAGCCTCATTGACTATATCTCGATTATATCTTTCGAGGCAATTTCCTTGCCTCATTGACCTTATTTTCCGAGGCTTTTCATGTGCCTCGCCAACTATACTTTGATTGCATTCTCCGAGGCCATCTGTAAGCCTCGCTAACCCTATTTTTCATAATTTACTGAGGCCATTTGTTAGTCCTTTGTCTACTGGAGTCGACATCCCACTATAGAGGGAATTCTTAAGCCCTCCCCACCAACAACTTATATTTCAAACTCTAACCCATACATAAATGAATAAATCAGACTTGGGGGACTCTTGTTACTCCTCAAAATTATGTGGCAGGCGTAGGACCTATGATAGCATTTTTATTACTGATATTGGGCCTCATTGGATTGGATTTCCTATATTGGATTGGGTTTGTTAATTTTAGCATTCTTATTGGGCCTCAACACGGCCCATTATGTATCTCAGCCCATCATCATGCCCATACCCACTTCTATATAAAGGTAATGCTTATTCATTACAAAGGTATGTTCATTCTACATCTACAGATAAAGCCCGACTTCCCTATACCTTCTTGCACTTTCGGCCGTTGACTTGACTATCGGAGTCCTCGCTGCCACGGTGGCTCGGGGCTCTAACAGGTTGTTGTATGTGCAGTGATGGGAGATCATCCTTGGAATTCTAATTGGTGCCCATTTTTGGAGGCTAACCGTCTCGAATCAAAGAGGCGAATCAACATCCATTTTGGAGGTCAACACTAGCAATTTCGGGGATCGACATGAACTGCCATGCAATACTTCATTCCATTCAAGCCATAGAAACTAGGCGGCAACTCCTGCTAAAGATGCACCATCCGTGAGACCGTGATCGAAGGTACTATCATATGATGAATGATATCCTTCACAGAGCTCCATCTGCCATACACATTCAATTTCGCCCACAAACCGAGTTCCTTCCAAACTAATCTAGCAAGAGGGCATTTGAAGAGGGCATGTGCAATAGACTCAACTTGTCCACAACTACTACTACACAAAGCAACTAAGCCTATGCCATGAGCACAGCCATTGATAAGTGCGTTTGTAGCACTTATTTAGGCCTCAATTATGTGACATTTTGTAGATTTTTACTAATGAATACACTGTTGATGAGTGTTTTTGGTCTTTTATTAATAGGAGTGAAGAAATGAGCAAAATCAAGAGAAAAGACAAAAAAGAAGAAAAACAAGAAGTATTGGGAACTAAAATGGACATAAACATGAAGATCAAGGACCATGGAAGAGATATGGCCATATCCCTAATGGATATGGCCGTAACGAGTTGACAGCCAAGTCTTAGGAAGCCATCAGATAGGACAGTATGGCCATACTATATGAGGTATGATCGTACAACTGCGCGGAACAATTTTCCTTGTTAATTCCGACTTGGGATTTTGGCGCAAATAGTCCCAAAAAACTAGTCATGTTGCAGATTTAGTCCCAAATAATAAAAGGTAGCGCAAATGGTCCAAAAAAAAAACTTTGGTGCGCAAATGGTCCAAATGGACCATTTGCGCACCTTTTTTCCGTCAATTTTGCTATTTTGTCCTTTTGTGCAGGGATATTTTGGTCAAAATTATTAGAAAAAATTACACAAATGGTCCTCACCTTTGCGGGTTATTAAAATCAGGTCCTAAAGTTTTTAATTTTGTTGCATTAGTCCAAATTTTAATTAAATTATATAATTTTATATTTTACCTTTTTAAGTAGATGCAATTTGGTCCACAAATAATTTTATCGAATTAATTTGACACTAATTAGATAATTTCACAGAAAATCTTCAACGTAATAACATTTATTTATTTTTTCTTTTGCATTAGATATGCGTATATTTTGATTTTAATCAATCGTTAGATAAATATAATTATTGTATCTTCTTAAAATTTTAGTATACGTGTACTACTGTGCACGTATGTATTTTATTTTATTTTTTATATTCGTTATATTTTTTTTTTACAGTAGTACACGTATACTAAAATTTTAAGAAGACACAATAATTATATTTACTGTTAACGATTGATTAAAATTAAAATATACACATATCTAATGCAAAAGAAAACATAAATAAATGTTATTACGTTGAAGATTTTCGATAAATTATCTAATTAGTGTCAAATTAATTCGATAAAATTATTTAGAACCAAATTGCATCTAAAAAAAAAATATAAAATTATATAATTTAATTAAAATTTGGACTAATGCAACAAAATTAAAAATTTAGGACTGATTTTAATAACCCGCAAAGGTGAGGACCATTTGTGTAATTTTTCTAATAATTTTGACCAAAATATCCACTGCAAAACAAAATTAACGAAAAGTTCTAAATGGTCCATTTGGACTATTTGCACCAAAGTTTTTTGGGACCATTTGCGCTACCTTTTATTATTTGGGACTAAATCTGCAACATGGCTAGTTTTTTGGGACTATTTGCGCCAAAATCCCTTCCGACTTCTATTTTTGGTATATGACTAGGGTTCGTCTCAAAGTTGGTTTTGGCTGCTGTGTAAAGGTTTTTTCTCAAAAAAGGAGAACTCTTGAAGAAAGGAAGGAAGAAACACAACACACAATTGGGATAAAGAATCAGGAGATCAAGGGTTGAAATTTGACTTCTCCATTCTTCAAAAAAAACTCGTCCGGGTTATGGCAATCTATTTTAATCTTTGTAGTTTTTACTTCATCTTGCAAGGTTAAAAACCTTATAGTGCTAGGGTTTGATATAGCTTCCATGTTAGTTTGAATTCATATTATCTCTTTAATGCTTTGAATTTTTTTAATCTTAAATGGACATTTGATCTGTGAATTTTCAATCGTTGCATTGAGTTTTTAACTTGAGTACAAAGTTAAATTTGTGGTTCATTTATTGGTTTGAAAGAACATAGGTAAACTAGACCATTGATTGAAAATCATAAGGTTCGATAGAGGATGACAGTACTGCTATGCCTTGTGCAATGTTGCAAAGAATTTTTAGAGTTCAATACATTTTTGTGTATATTATTAAGCATAGAGATATAGTTAATGTTGCATACAAATAGGTGAAACTTACTTGAAAAAGATCATTTACATTGTAGAAAATTCCATTGTCTAGATCACACATCCGTGTTAAGTTGGTAATCTGGAAGAGAACTAATGGGGAGCGAGATCATAACCCTAGTGTTATTTTTTTCCTCCATTTGCTCACAAACAAAATCTCTATTCTTTGTTTTAATTGCTTAGTTTCCCTTGTCTTTAATATATTTATTTCGCAACTAGTCTCTGTATTCATGTTACCTAGTTTCTAAAACACACATCAACTCATTTATATTTTGGTTAAGGTTAGCGAAACTAACGTCAAAAGCAAACACAATCCTTGTGGATTCAACATCCTATTTCATCACTTTACTACTTGTCATGACCCCGTTCACTTGTGGAAAAAACGTGCAAGCCGTCCATGCATCGGAATTGCCTCATGAAACACCCTCCACCAAAATACATGAATTTTCGGCAGCATATCGAGTTTCCACATCTTTTTCCACCATCCAAGCCACTGCCCGTTACTACTACAAATCTCAAAAAATTTTGCCCAATGTAGCCAACCATATCCACTTCTAATAGTGTAAGCTCCATTCTACTTAAAATGGCTAATCAAGTTAATGACCATTTTTTAAGAAAGTGACCATTTGTAAGCGTAATTGAAACTTTGGTGACCGCTTTTATAAATTTTAAACTTTAATGACCATTTTTTTGGTATAACCTTAGGGGATTATATTTAATTTGGATTTGTAAGGATTTTAATAAACTTTTAAATTGAATGATTTTCACAAAGCTTAATGGAATTTTTATTGATTTTTAATAGACTTCTATGAATTTTCACAGAATCCATAAAAATCTTCAATGGATTTGGAAGGACTTTATTTCAAAACTGGGATGAATTTATTTAGAATTCATTTGACAATATAGATTTTCATTTCATAAAATAAATTATTAAACTTATTGAGTTGCCGAGGTTACCATTTAATTATATCATGAATTGCTACTTGTACAAATAAATTATCAATATATATAATAACAAATTACATTTCTCATGGCTATACAATATTTTTCTAAAAAGATAATAGATTTTTTAACTAAAAAAATACATAACTATTGCACCAGAAATTTCACAATATTTTGATATAATTTAAGAAGAGAAAATAAAAACTATCTAATATTTAATCAGCATGTCAAAATATATATCAAGTTATTAAAATAAGGATTAGATATAAAATATTTAATTATAAATTGTAAAATTTGTACAAAGTTTTGTAAATAGTTATCTTTTTCATGAAAAATTGAAGAAAATGAAGATAACAATGTGATAAGAATTTGTTTACATCATTCTTATTGTAAAATTAAAAGAAACATGAAAAAAAATAAAGAAGAAAAAGTAACATGAGATGGTGGTAGTGGTGGCACCGGCGCCGGCGGCAACGACAACGACAACGGTGGTGGCAGATAGTAGTGATGAATAAAAATTCATCAAAATCTTAGAGGTGAACAGTAGATTTTATATGAAAAATTATATTTTTACTTTATTTTAAAAGATGAGTAGTTAGTGAAAATGTGAAATTTGTTGTAAAGAGAAAAAGAATGCACGGAGAGGAGAAAAGAAAAGCATGCTATGATGATGCTTAATGATAGTGTTCCCAATATGCAATATTTAATATCTTTGTGTAAATGACTATTATGTACCAGATCAATATTTGTGATACAATAGGAGTCATTTGTAATGAATTCAATAACGAGAATTGAAATAAAAATTCTCTCTTTCATAACACGTTATCATCACGATAACTCTACCCAAATTCAATACTGGAACTTCTTCTTTATCTCCACCTCCTCCACCCACTTTCAGCCGCATATACACTTCACACATTCTTCAGACTCACATCAACAAACTTACAAAGCTTACACTGTCGGTTGCCCAACCTTGGCTCTGCAAATAAGAATTAGAATTGGTTCCATGGATAACTTCTCGTAGCGATCTATAACAATTCATGTGAAAATGATGAGTGGGATGGGGATGAAAAGTTATCTATAAGTGGTCCAGAATCATTCATTTTAGCATGAGTAGTACATTTAAACTGGATGCCCAAATATCCTCATAATAATCATAGGCTGAAAAAGAATCAAGCTACAATACAAGGGTGAATAATCACTTGGTAGGTTTTACCTTTGTGTAAAATCGAAATTGTAAGTATAACTTTACCTTCTTGACTTCTACGTGAATGTCTTAATTTCTATTATTTGATCTTGTTGAAATAAATTACTTAATAATGGGAGAAAATGGTAGAAATTAGAAGTTGCAAATTTTCTCTCACAAAATTTCTCACAATCACTACTAAATTTGTTGAGTAAAGGGTTTGTGAACAAATCCATGAAAATGAAATTATCTTTTTTAAATTTCCCAAATCTAAGAACTTTCCAAGAGATCGCGTTATTACGTGTTAGATTCGCTCTAATTTGTCACCTCCTTCTAGTATAATCATTATTTTATTTTGAAAATCTATAATTGATAATTGAAAACAAAGCTTTTTAGATGAGAGATATTTTTCATGTGTACATGTACGCAAGTACGTTATATGTTTATTGTAGTAATTAATAGTAATTTAAAAATAATTCCCATCAAATGGTTGTTTACCTTTCATTTCAAGAAACAATTCATTTATATTTATATATAGAATTATGTTACTTTATTAATAATTAAACTTACTACACTTGTAAGTCACCATCTAGCCAACTAATCCATACTTGATTTCATTATTGCTTTAATTAATAATTTATATTTCCGGTTAAATTTTCAATTTAATTATAGCTTATTTTGGACTTTACTCTAAACATAATGTCAAAGATTTCACACATCATATACATAGAAGCGGGTATGAATTGCATGTAAAGTATGTATGAATTGCATAAGAAGTTGGTTGGGTTGTTGACAACTCAATAATAAAGCATTGCAATATGAGAACAAGCAGGCAAAAACTTCGATGTCATGTAATTCTCTCTTCCGAATTAGTTATTTAATTCTTTCAGAAGTTTGTGAAATTAAAAACAAATCGATAATTAACAATGATTTGAGATTAAAATAATACTATTTTAATTAGAAAAATTGAAGTAAATCATTAGCAAATGAAAAAGGAAAAACATTGTAATGGACAATTTTATCCTTGCGGATTGGAATGGACAATTTTACCCTTGCAGACTGGAATGACCAATTTTACCTTTGTTGAATGTGAAGGACAAGTGTGCCGCTAAAGAAGCAATTAATCATTATTCAATTTAATTTTCGTAATTTAAATTTAAATTTATTACAATACTTTCTATATAGTAGGTTCTACCACCTATTGGAATTTAAATTGATATTTATTACGATAATTCCCATATGGTAGGTTCTACCACCAATTGGGGAGAATTTAACCTTTGAAATTTAAGTTTATTATTACGACAATTCCTATATGGTAGGTTCTACCACCTATTGGGGAGAATTTAACATCTGAAGTTTAAGTTGGCGCACTTTACATTTTAAATGTGGTGCGTTATACCACACGATTGGAATACATAGCACCAATGTGGTTGGATTAAACCCCACGATTGGTACTAAATAAGAATAAACGACTTATATACATTCGATAAGAATGTTATATTGACATTAACATAGGGATTTGAGTAAGTGATGTTGGAATTTGCCACTATATGATAAAATAAAATTGCTGAAAGAATCGCATGGTAATAAAAGAGAAAGAAAATTATGCCATGGTGAAAAATCTCATTATTATATTAGTATATTGTTGTATATCAATACGATGATAAATGCTCTCAAAGAAACAGTTGATAAAGAAAAGTTGTTCTCCAGACTTATTGAATATTATTGAAGACATCGAGCAAGCGGTACTAGAAGCCACCACCAGATCGTTCAATGAAAGAAAATTGCTCAATAAATTCCATGCTGATGAATTAAAGACATAAATAGCATAGAAGAATCGTATTAATACATTAATAATCTCATTTGTACTATGAGATCATATCGACATGATAAGAAAATGATATTGAAGAAGCATATGTCACAGATATTATACTGATGGTGCAATAGACTTTTATATTCGAATAAAGCCAGCATGATTTCACTATTATTGTTCCAAAAGAAATATAAAATAGTTGAAGTGGAACATATTAAGAACACCAAAGGTGGCAACAAACACTTGAAAATATAGAAATACGCAAAGAAAATATATATTAAACCCATATAGAAGGGATGCGTTTCGAGAGTATAAATACTGCTGTAACTCTGCCACCCCTAGCATCAGGGTTCATAATGAGTGATCTAAAGAATCCGAATTTCTTTTTCCCTTGACACCAATGGTCTGTGATCGATGGATCTAGACTTCCACAGACTCTTGAACATATGATTGCATCTTTATGAGTAGCTCAACAACCATACTAGAGGAAATAAATATTTTTCTCGTTGAACCAGAAATAAATTTATGTTCTACACCCTGATCTAGAAATGGTAATAAACCATCAAAGAAATAGTTGATATTCAACAAACCTATGGGTTTGGTATGAAAGTTCCATTGTGTCCATGACGCTGTATTGAATATTTCCTCTAACATGTTATAACTGCTTGGAAGGACAAAAAAGCATCACTATTGTTCATCATAAACATCATGCAGTCGTGAATAGATTGCATTTGTAGCGTCAGTCCAGTTGAACCCATGACAGTGCTGGCTCCAATTTGATTGCTGACTCTAGTTCGATGAAAAAGTATTACACTTGATACTCTTATCCCCCATAATTGTGCGGCCATTGTAAGAATCCTTAAAAGTTTGGTATTGATCCCTCCATACAGTATATTGATGTTTTGTCTGCCTAACTCTCCTATAAGTTCGTTTGGCATATCCATATATTGGACATGACCTACCAGTTTCGACCCACCAAGAACACATATAATTTTAATGTGGCTAGGTAGAGATTGACTTGCATGAGATGATTCTGAAATCTCCATTTCCATCTCCACCTCCATTTGACGTGTGAATGAGAGATACATGAATCTCTCTATTTAAAGACAAACCAATAAGTAATTTCACCTTTTACTTTTTGACAATATGAAAAAGAGAACGACAAAAAAATTTCAATGAAATGACATACACTGCTGGTGATTGAAAATATATACATATATATATGCATACATATATATTTCGAAAATTTAAAAATGATATTTAAAATTACGAGAAACACATTGATCTACGCCGATTTACCATGTATCAATGTGAGAAAAATTATAATACTAAGTTTTTCTACTAAATTTACAAACAAGATCTTTTAAAGTAAGTTTTTCGAGACTATAACGTTCTTGTTCATCTTTGAATTTTGCCCATAAGGCTATAAGCTCACCTTGCATGTGTCCACTAGGATGTGTCTAAAGAGCCTGTTGAATATCATCCAAAGACTCCTTACTCAATCCATCCTTAATGAATGCCATTTTATCTTCTCGGTTTCTGGACAAGTACCCCACAGATTTACATCGAGTGTCACATGTCCACCGAGCACATTTGTAGCATCTTCCTAACCTTTTTGCTCTCTATTTTTTTGAAAAACTACTTTTACCCATACCAGGCATGTATTTAGAAGGAATTCAAACCTCACCAGATAATCGAACCTGTACTTCAATCAACCATCGGATATTTTATGGGATACCCTTATTCATTAGCACCCTCAACCTTTCAAGCCTACTTCGATAAATTCTTTTTAGGATTTTGATCGGTAGTGATGGATAGTATTTTTGAAAACTTGAGAGCACATTATGCATTATAATGCTTGAACCCTTATTGTGGTGAATATTGTAAGTACCCAGGTGATTTATAAATGCGTATGAGGTAAAACTCCGCGTTGGAACAATATCGTAACATGAAACGTATGGATTAAGATTCAACGCTTGAATAGTAATACGAGTAATAATATCATCGAAAGATGATGGGATATGTCGGTGAGCTATGCATATGATGAAAGTTATAAATCATGTTAAGCACTATATAGATCTCGATTCGATTGATGTAAATAATTTATTAAAATCAAGAACCGGAGAAATTCTTCAAATGATTGTTCTCGATAAATGATGAAATCATTACTAGCCAATATTGGGAATAAATCCCAAATATATCTGGAATATATATAAGGGATGAGAGTTATGGGCCCACTCACCCTTCTTGTGAACTACTAGACAATATGATATAGATCTACTATGTAGTCATATGTGTATATCACAACTGAAAATTTACGAAATGATTTGCTGACAATATGAGTATGAGTTCCAGATCTAATAAAGGTAGTAAATGTATATCCCAATAATTTAAATAAGTTCATAAATGATTGGATATGCGCATACGAGTGGGATATAATTGGCAAAATATTTAAAGTCCACCAATCGATTTACTAATATCAATAACAAAATACAGACTGAATAAATTCCCACATTGAGGCTAAATACTGAAAATATATATGCGGAAAACCATATAAATTGTATTGAGTTCAATTCTTAGCATGAGGGGGAGTATTAATATCAGGAAATGATATATGAAGTATGAATTTGAAATTCAAGGATGTACGAAAGACTATAACGATCTCATATACCAGCTACACATGCTTTGATAAATTAGCAAGCTCGAAGCATTGATATTATTTAAATAAAGGTTCCCCAAATGTATATATCAAAGCAAATGATAAAAGATGATTTTAGTAAAGAAAGCATACACTCTTGAAGAATATATAGACTCAAGTATACTATGTAATCCTAAAAGAGGATCGATAATGAGATATCTCAATCAGTTATATCGTTATGGGGAAAGAAATGAAAAGTGTCGACACACTATGAAAATGTAGCTCTATATACGATAAGTGATAATGAGGATATTGAGATATATCAAAGAATAATATTGAAATATACACCATTATAATAAAATTATTAATACGCGGGTTTGATAAGAAAAATAGAACTCTTGAAAAAACTATAAATTACAGTGCTTGTAATGGCTTAAAGCAAATATATTGTTGCGAAGGAAAATTCGTACGTTGTACTCTTTTCTTTATTTGAGGTTTTTATCGCAAAAGATTTTTCCTAGACAAGGTTTTTAATGAGGTAGCCTAATCAACACTAATATAAAATCTCGAGAGAAGATTCAGTTATATATATCTCGATACAGTGAGAATATGAAATCTAGATTATTGATTGCAATTGATTGCAAATGAGCACTGAATGTGATACAGTGATAAAAATGATACTTATATAAATATGTGGAGGATTTTGATAGACTTGAAATATATTTATACAAAATACGCGTTGCATTCTTTTTTCTTAGCTCAGGTTTTATCCCATTGGGTTTTTCTAACAAGGTTTTTAACGAAGCAACGTTTATAGCGTATTCACATGAATGATTTACTTTTTTTCCTTCATTAGAATTTTTCCCATTGGATTTTTCCTAATAAGGTTTTAACGAGGCATATTCATGATATATTGAGAACTACAGAAAAAATCGACTCAATGAATCTATTGGATTAATTTATAATACAGACATTATTTGAAATAAGATGAAGACCTTAAAATCTTTCTGATACGGATCTCGTTGGTCTCGATGCCAACGCAACCCAATCCAGATTGGATTAGATCCCAGAAAAGCCAATCACTGGTCACGATCGAGAACCTGACGACCTTCTACTCACGAAGTGACAACAATAGGCTAAAACCTATCACCTTCGACTGTGCGTAGTAGACAACCGGCAGGGGTGAACGCCACAAGAGTTGATCACGCTCTTGATAAGTTCGATTTGTTCAAAAGAACAACAAGAGAAGATAAATTCTCTCAACAAGCATAAAGCTCTCAAATACCATATTCACCAAATTGTGTTCTTACAATGAGGGGGTTTTGTACATATACAAGTCTCAATTGGAAATAATGATAAAATAATAAAATATCCAAAAAGCAGACACAAAAATGACTAAGTCGGCCAAAATTACGGCCGTAGAGTGCAGGGTTACTGGCCAGTAAATTCCAAAGTTACTGGCCGTAAGTCCTAAAAGTACGGCCGTAATAAACTCCCTGCCTCAAAACCGTCCAAACTGGATTCTTGAGTTACGGTCGTATGTGTGAATGTTACGGCTGTATATCCTTCGTTACGGCCGTATCATGAAATGATACGGGCGTAATTAGTTCTCTGCATATTTTGGGCCAACAAGTGGAAATTGCCGATACGGTAGTAAGTATAATCGATCTGGTAGTAAAATTTATGATCTGACCGTATTTTACAATGCGGCCGTATTTTACTCTCTGTAAAATCTTTGTTCTTCAACCCCATGGGTTACGGCCGATAGAAAGCGGGTTACGCCGTAAAAATTGGGTTCTGGCCGTAAAGTTATGGGGTTCTGTATACCTTTGGTCTGCCTTTTCCCTTTGATCTCTAACATCTCCAACCTGTAATTGGAGGACTTCTTTCAACCACGAACTCCAGTGGGTGGTCCAAGTGTGGAAATGACCTATTCTAGACTTGTTGACATACGTTTCGACCCAGGTCATCAAGGCTCGTCCCATTCTTTTGGCTCGACTTCGTCGGTCCAATCGGCCAATGGGGTGGTTCGTCCGGCGTGGAGGCATCCGGGTTCGTATCATCCCCCTTCTTGAGGTTGATTCGTCCACGAATCAGTTCACGCATCAAGCGGAACAAGATCGAGACGTTAAATGTAGCGGACACATTATACTCACCTGGCGGTCGAGTTTGTAGGCGTTGTTGTTGATTCGTTCAACTACTTGGAAAGGCCCGTCGCCAGGTAGCAATTTCGGCGGCGTAGTTGCGGAATCGATCTTTTCAAGGTGGAGCCAAACCCAATCTCAGATTCAAAAATCATTTCCTTTCGCCCTTTGTTCACCACTAGTCGAGACTTGTTGATTTCTTTTTTGATGTAGCTTTACTTTGTCATGTATGGATCGAACAAGCTCGACTTTTAGTTTGCCATCCAAGCTAACCCTTTCACTCACGTGTAGAGGAATCAAATCTAATGGGGTTAGCGGATTAAAACCATAAACTACTTCAAAAGGCGAATAAGCGATTGAAGAATGTTTTGCATGATTATAAGCAAATTCAATGTGGTAAACATTCTTCCCATGTCTTAATATTCCAACGAATGATAGCCCGAAGTAATTGTGACAACGTCACGGTTTACTACTTGATTTGACCATCGGTTTAGGGATGACTGCGTGGTTGAAAATAGCGATTTGGTACCTAGTTTTCCCCACAAGGTTTTCCGTAAGTAGCTAAGGAATTTGGACGTCTCTATCGACACAATTGTCTTGGCACTCCATGTAGCCGAACTATCTCACGAAAGAACAAGTCGGCAATATGACTTGCATCATCGGTTTTGTGACAGGGTATAAAATGAGCCATTTTACTAAACCGATCAACTACCACAAAAACCGAATCCCTACCATTTCTAGATCTAGGCAATCCCAAAATGAAATCCATCGATAAATCCTCCCATGGCGAATAATGAGCCACGGAAGAGGAGTGTAAAGCCCTTGGGGAACTACCTTAGATTTGGCCTTTCTACAAGTAATGCAATTCATGCAAATTTTCTCTGCGTCTCGTTTCATCTTAGGCCAATAGAAATGATCACGCAAGACTTCAAATGTCTTTTCTACGCCGAAATGTCCCATGAGGCTTCCTCCATGAGCCTCCCTCACTAACAACTCTCGTATAGAACTAGAAGGAACACAAAGTTTGCCCTCTCGAAATAAGAACCCCTCTAGCCTATAGAACTTCTCAAATCCATTCTTTTCACAAGCAACATAGATACTACTAAAGTCCGGGTCTTTCTCATATAATTCTTTCATTAATTCAAAACCCAACAATTTAGTATCTAGAGTGGTGAGTAAGGTATACCTGCGTGATAAAGCATCTGCAATGTTTTCTTTACCTTGTTTGTACTTGATCACGTAGGGAAATGTCTCAATAAATTCCATCCACTTAGCATGTCGCTTGTTTAACTTGCCTTGGCTTCTGAGATGTCTTAGTGATTGGTGGTCGGTGTGGATCACAAATTCCTTCGGCCAAAGATAGTGTTGTCAATTCTCTAGTGTACGAACCAATGCATAGAGCTCCTTGTCATACGTAGGGTAATTGAGGGTGGCACCACTCAATTTCTCGCTAAAGTATGCAATTGGCCTTCGTTCCTGCATCAACACAGCACCAATACCTATGCCCGACGCATCACATTCAATCTCAAAAGCTTTGTTAAAGTCGGGAAGAGCAAGTACGGGCGAAGAACACAGTTTTTCTTTAATCATTTGAAAAGCTCGTTCTTGCTCTTTCTCCCATCTAAAACCAACTGTTTTCTTGATTACTTCAGTTAATGGTGCAGCTAGTGTACTTAAATTAGGCACAAATCGACGATAGAAGCTAGCTAAACCATGAAAACTACGAACATCGGCTATGCTAGATGGAGTAGGCCATTCTTGGATTGCTCGAATCTTTTCTTCATCAACTTCTACTCCCTTAGCACTAACCACATAACCAAGAAAAACAATCCTTTCAAGACAGAAATGACTTTTAGTAGGGTTTGCAAACAGTTTTTCTTTCCTTAGAACTTCTAAAACAAGTCTAAGGTGCTTTGCATGATCAGTGAGCTCCCTACTATAAATCAAAATGTCGTCAAAGTACACCACTACAAATTTACCAATGAACGCGCGTAACACGTGATTCATTAGTCTCATGAATGTACTTGGTGCATTTGTCAACCCAAACGGCATAACTAACCATTCATATAACCCTTGTTTGGTTTTAACGCCGTTTTCCATTAAATCACCCTCTTTCATTCGAATTTGGTGATAACCGCTTTAAATCAATTTTGCTAAAGATACTAGCACCATACAGTTCATCAAGCATGTCATCAAGTCTAGGTATAGGGTGGCGATATTTTACCGTAATGTTGTTGGCGACAACGACGGTCAACACACATTCTCCACAAGCCATCTTTCTTGGGCACGAGCAAGGCCAGTACGGCACATGGACTTAGACTCTCCTGATATACCCTCGGCCGAGCAAGTCCTCCACTTGGCGTTGCAACTCCTTTGTTTCCTCAGGGTTACTACGGTAAGCGGGGCGATTGGGAATAGCGGCTCCGGGAACTAGGTCAATTTGATGCTCAATGCCTCGAATTGGTGGCAATCCACTTGGTAATTCTTCTGGAAGGATATCATGGAATTCCTGCAAGAGAGAAACAATAGAATTGGGGAGGGAGTCAAGGTTAGAATTGAGCACTCGTCCACTCTCCTTATAGACTAACAAAAGCACTTGTTGGTCCTCCGAAAGAGCCCTCACAATGTCTCTCGGCCTTGCAAAGAAACACTCTTTCTTTTTTGTCTCATGCTCACTCTTCTCTCCTTTTACTCTCTCTTCAATTTTTCCACTCGACTCTCGTCTCTCCTTTTCCTTTTCATCAGCTTCTTGTTTGAGCTTGACTTGATCCTCATACACTTGTTGCGGTGTCAAAGGAGCAAGCACAATTGGTTTTCCATTGAACTTGAAGCTATATCTATTCTGATATCCATCATGTGTCACTCGTCTATCAAATTGCCACGGCCAGCCTAGCAATATGTGTGTAGCTTGCATGGGTACTACATCACATACCACTTCATCCTCATACGTGCCAATCAAGATAGGGATCTTCACTTGCTTGGTAACCCGAACCTCGCCTGTGTCACTAAACCATTGTAACCGATACGGTCTCGGGTGTTTCATCAATGGAAGCCCAACCCTATCGACGAATAGATAACTAGCAACATTGGAACAACTTCCCCCGTCAATAATCAAACTACATGGTTTGCCCTGCACTAGGCACCGAGTGTGGAAGATGTTCTCCCGCTGAGGCATTGCGTCATCCACTTTAGCCTTTGTGCTAAGCGCTCGCCGTGTAACTAAAGTCTCGGGGATAATCATCACATATTGATCATCCGAGTCCTCCTTCTCCTCCTCCACACTTGGAGGGACTTCTTCCTCATCCTCCATCTCAATCTCACCATTGTCCCTTACCACCATTGTGCGGCGATTGGGGCACTCCGAGGCTATGTGACCTCGTCCTTGACATTTGAAACATTGGATATCTCGGTTTCGGGGTGGTGGTGCTCCCATTGGCCTTTTCCCTTTATCCTCCCCACCAGGAGAAGACTTAGGTGGCTCATTCCGCCCTTTCCAAGCGGCTTTGGAGTTGTAGTCTTGTCACTACTCCATTTCGGTTTCCCAAAGCTATTACTTCCCAGGCTTGAGGTTTGTTGAAACTCTTCTTCTTGATTGCATCTCAACTTTGGCGGCTTTATGAACCAACTCTTGTATATCGGCATAATCATGTAACTCAACAAGATTGGTAATCTCTCGATTCAATCCGCTTAGAAAGCGTGCCATGGTAGCCTCCTCTTCTTCACCTATATCGGCCCTAGTCATAAGAGACTCCATCTCTTGATAATACTCTTCCACGCTTCGTCCCCTTGAGTTAACGTTTGTAACTTGTTATACAAACTCCGATAATAGTAGGTAGGAACGAACCACTTTCTCATTATCGTTCTCAACTCATTCCAAGTACTCACCGGACTTCCAAATTTCTTCGCCTAGCGTAGTCGTTTGTTTCCACCAACTAAGAGCATATCCCAGTGAATTCTTTTACTAAGAGTGGAACTTTCTTCTCCTCAGGGATTCGATGAAATTGGAATACCAACTCGACTCGACTTTCCCAATCCAAATAGGCATCAGTCGGCTTTACACCTTATCTGGAATGGAGCACTTCAACCTTCACATTCTTCACATCACTTTCCTCCTCTCGTGGTCTCTCATTACCTCGACCTCCTCGACCTCCTCGGCCGCCTCTACCGCATCTACCACCTCTATATATCACCTCATATTCATCCTCATCGCCTTCTTCAAACTCCGGCCTACGAACATTTAACCTAGCTCAGATTGCTCAACATCTTCTCGTAGCTGATGACTCAACCGGACGCTCCATTGCGGTCATAGAAGCTGAAGAAGCTGATTGGATATCATCCAAGGTGGCGACTTTAGATCAGTGTCCCTCATTGAACCTGTATCGAGACATTGTGTGCAAGTGTGTGTGCAAGACACGTAGTGTCCTCTCGTGAATATCACTCGTATATTTCACTCAACACTCTCTCACTCAACACTCAATAATGCACTCACGCTCTTTTGTTCAATCGAACTCAACGAACTTGATCAAGGTAAGATCGTCTTGGTAGTTTCCCAAAAGCGATGCCAAAGCGGTTGGTTAGCTAATTTACAACTCACGACTCAACACGATACAAACTAAATTACAACTCGATGTAACCCTAGTACAATATAACTCGCTACAAGATGATGTAACAAGCATACAACAATAATACTAAGTGTAGCCAATGTGTAGGCTATCACTCGTTCAACACAACAAACGGAGCCATTGTTCGTGTTTTTTTTTTTTGTTTTGTTTTTTTTTTTCACTACATACACTTACAACCACAATACCAACACAATACTAAGATTTGGAGGAATTCTAAGCACAAACTCAATTTGCACCAAGAACACCAAGAACACACACTAAAATCCTACACATTTAAAAGTTGAAATTCAAGATTCTAATCCGATAACAATAACAAGTATAACAATCTAAGACTTAATAACAAAGGACTTATACTATAAAAACATAAAACAAAGGGATAGATGCGGATGATTAGAATGCTGGGCTCGATACCAAGCGATCTGGGACCTCGTTGGTCTCGACGCCAACGCAACCCAATCCAGATTGGATTAGATCCCAGAAAAGCCAATCACTGGTCACGATCGAGAACCTGACGACCTTCTACTCACGAAGTGACAACAATAGGCTAAAACCTATCACCTTCAACTGTGCGTAGTAGACAACGGCGGGTGAACGCATACAAGAGTTGATCACGCTCTTGATAAGTTCGATTTGTTCAAAAGAACAACAAGAGAAGATAAATTCTCTCAACAAGCATAAAGCTCTCAAATATCATATTCACCAAGTTGTGTTCTTACAATGAGGGGGTTTTGTACATATACAAGTCTCAATTGGAAATAATGATAAAATAATAAAATATCCAAAAAGTAGACACAAAAATGACTAAGTCGGCCAAAATTACGGCCGTAAGGTCTGGGAGTTCTGACCAGTAAATTCAAAGTTACCGTAATAAACTCTGCCTCAAAACCGTCAAAGCTGGATTCTTGAGTTACGGTAGTATGTGTGAATGTTACTGGTGTATATCTCTGTTACTGACGTATCATGAAATGATACGCGTAATTAGTTCTCTGCATATTTTGGGCCAACAAGTGGAAATTGGAAATACGCCATAAGTATAATCGATGCAGTAGTAAAATTTATGATCTGACCGTATTTTTTACAAAATGGCCGTATTTTACTCTCTGTAAAATCTTGTTCTTCAACCCCATGGAGTTCTGACCGTATATAGAAACTGGGTTCTGACCAGAAATTGGGTTCTGACCAGTAAAGTTATGGGGTTACAAACAGTAACTTTGGTGCCCTTTTTCCCTTTGATCTCTAACATCTCCAACCCGTAATTGGAGGACTTCTTTCAACTTCAACTCCCCGTGGACTGGTCCAAGTGTGGAAATGACCTATTTCGGACTTGTTGACATACGTTTCGACCCAGGTCATCAAAATTTGGTCCCATTCTTTGGCTCGACTTCTCGTGTCGGTCCAATCGGCCAATGGGGTGGTTCGTCCGACGTGGAGGCATCCGGGTTCGTATCACTTTCACCAGAAGTGAATGTATTAGTACTCAAGATACAGAATCAAATGAAGCAGCTGTACTCTTCACTACACCAGATCTCGCTGATTGTCACGGTTAAAAACGTGACTCAAAGTGTGGGTCACGGTTTTTAACCGTGACCATTTGTTCTGTGACGCTGCTACTGGTCACGGTTAATTACCGTGACAATAATGTTAGGTCACGGTCATTTTTCAAGCCATACACAGTGGCATGTGGGCCGTGACTCCGCTCATGGTCACGGTTCTAAACCGTGACCCTCGTTTAATGGGTCACGGTTTTTAACCGTGACCCATTAAAAGAGGGTCACGGTTTTAAATCGTGACCCATTTTGGATGGGTCACGGTTTTTAACCGTGATTCACGTTTGAATTTAATATAAAATAGGTCACGGTTAAAAGCCGTGACCCTCGATTTTAATATGCCAGTGTCCACACTAGTGACCCTCAATTTATGCCTGTTCACTGTTAAAAACCTGATGTACCTGTTCTATATAACAATCTCAGCAAATACATAACTCACCAAATATTTCAAACCTGATGTACCTGTTGACTAGAGAACTCGCCCAATATTTCAAACAATCACCAAAAGATCCAAATTACAAAACTCTATCATTGTTAATGCAAGCACTAAACCACATATCGAAAGAGAGATGTTTCATGTTGATTTAAAAGCTTAAATGAGCAACATTGTTTCTAGTAACAACCATGACCCAATTAGAAGATAATTACAATATCTTCTCTAACAAATATAGAGGCCACACAATAAACGATCAATTACCGAAATCTCCCAATGTAGTCGCACAACCTTGTCGACCATGATAAATTGGCTCATTTTCCATACTTGGATAAATCGACAATATTATAACCTTTGCTTCAGGACACTATAGTGGACGAGAGTGAACAATAGCACTCTTCTTGGCAGCGACTACCACGCTAGAAGCGGCGGGAAGCGAGACAAAAAGGTGGTGCTTCTTTGCTATAAGCAATTGCCTTCATTAAATAACATGCTTAAGCAATGGAGCCAAATCAAGCG
Source organism: Jasminum sambac (assembly GCA_018223645.1). NCBI lineage: Eukaryota > Viridiplantae > Streptophyta > Magnoliopsida > Lamiales > Oleaceae > Jasminum > Jasminum sambac. The sequence continues at coordinate 11,754,735 of CP073643.1, forward strand.
GCACACATTTCTTGAAGCAAGCCAATTCGTTAATTTGCAACATGAAATCAAAGAGCAGTAACTTATTTGAATACACATCCAAATGTTTTTAATTATGGCATATAATTTAAATGATTCACTACATTAATGAAATATATAAATGTCTTAACTTTTTAGTTTAACAAACCAATTCAAATTCCATATTTTTCAACCTCATGAAGCAAAATAGATAAAATTTTGATTAAACAGATTCACCAAAGAGACAAAAAGAAATAATTTAATAATTCATAAAGTTGTGCTTGAAATTACATTATTAAAATCTCTTAGCCACACAAGATTTTTCTTGTACATATTTCTTGAAAGAAGTACAAGAACAAAACAAATTCAAAAAAATGCAAAAATTTGTGCTAGTGAAGGAAAAGGAAGAGAAATAGAACCACAAAAACACCTTACCATTTTGAAATCGGTAATTGTTTGACACGAAAATGCCCAAATATTTCCAGAAAACGCTGGCCAAGTCGATCAACTCTGAAATTGGGGAAAACATTCAAATAAGGTTCAGAAACTATGGAGAAAAATCAAAGAGAGTGATTATTACCTTCAACCGAGAGAGAGCGATTATTACCTTAGAAAAAATGCAGAAATTCGGGATTGCCATGGGAGATTTGGACCACCGGAGTCGGTATCTGCGCAAGCTTCTATGGCAGACGGAATCTAGGCGACAAACTGTGGTGGCGAGTGCAACCGTACGAAGGTCGAACGATGGAGGATATGGAGATTTGGTGGTGGTTTTGAGAAGTGATTAGGGCTTCTTTCAATTCGTGCTTCTCTTCTAACGTGGGAGCTCGATTTTGAGAAGTAGATCTGATGCCTTTTTTCTTTTTTCTTTTTTTTAAATTAAATGGGGGGTCACGGTTTATAACTGTGACCCCCCCCTGCCACAGGAAATAACCGTGACTCAAAAATGAGTCACGGTTTATACACACGACAATCAGCATGTCTAGGGGTCACGGCTTTTAACCGTGACTCCTTCAAAATCTTTAGTGTTGTTAGATTGTATTCTGATAATTAGGGTTTAGTGTGGGCCTAACCCAATATGATAATTGTAAATATTATATATATGTCTTTGTATAATGAATGAAAACACAACATTTTCACAAATCTCTTTTAGGCCTTGTTCTATGTGGTGTTAACCAAATTCGCACGCAATTCCGTATACCTCATACTCATTTTCAACCACACACACATTTCCCAAAATAATATTAACCACACATTTTTACACGGAATACCGCGCGGAACAACTAAACCCCCAATCAAACAAGGCCTTAATCTCACATGGTATCAGAGCAATAGTGAGAAAATTCTTAGATTACTTGGTTGTGTTTCATTCCAACCATCCTTTTTCATCACAAACCCTAGCGACCCTCATCGTTCATCGCGCATGGATTTGGATCAGCATCGCTCATCGCGGCATCGTTGATCGCGCTTACTGTCATCGCGGCTTCGTTGATGCGCTACTGTTCATCGAGCACTATTCACTGCGATACTGTTCATCGCGACACTATTCACTGCGATACTGTTCATCGCGACACTATTCACTGCGGGTACTATTCATCGAAATTTATAATTTAAAAAAAAAAAAAACAAAACAAAACAAAACCCTAGCAATCAAAGCTTTCTGTCTCTTTTTGTGGTATTCTTGTGGTATTTCATGGCGGCCTTAGTTAAAGGAGTGTATCCCCTCATTGCTTCTCACTGTCATAAATTTAGTCATACGGTGGATCGATGCTACCAACTTCATGGCTGACCTTGTAAGAGAAGCAAGCAACTTTTGTCTTTCACCTTGGGAAATCCAACTGGGAGCTCTGTTGCCCACATCTCACAATCATCACCTCTTGGCCCTTGGGTGCTTGATTCGGGTGCCTCTAATCATATGTCCGTAACAAAAATTTATTTTCCCATATTTCTTACTCAAACATTTCTTCCACTGTTACCTTAGCTGATGGCTCTCAAATTAAGATTAAAGGCATTGGCCAAGTAAGACTCTCACACTCATTATCATTAGATTCTGTCCTCTTTGTCCCAAGTTGTCCTTTTCATTTAGTCTCTATTAGGAAGTTAACCCAAAAACTACATTATTCTGTTACTTTCATGGCTAATTCGGTTCTTGTCCAGGATCGGAACACTGGGAGTACGATTGGAGTAGGGCGTGAGTATCGTGGGTTATATTACCTTACACCATCGCCATCGCCATCACCGTCACCTATCACATGTGTTGCGACCGATTCACCTTCCATCCTTCATCACCGTTTGGGCCATCCTAGCCTCACGTAAATTACAAAAGATGGTACCAAATCTTACAGGTCAATCTACTTTAGAGTGCGAAGTCTGTCAATTGGGAAAACATGTTCGCAGTTCTTTCCCCAGTCGTGCCAATAAACAAGCAGAGTCACCCTTTGCCTTGGTTCATTCGAATATTTGGGGTCCCTGTCGTGTCCAGTCCACCTTGGGGTTTAGTTACTTCGTAACGTTTGTTGATGATTTCTCTCGTTGCACCTGGCTATTTCTGATGAAAAGCCGTTCCGAGTTATTCTCTATCTTCCAAACATTTTGTTCCGAAGTTAAAACCCAATTTGGTACTACAATCCGTGTTCTCCGTAGTGACAATGCACGCGAGTATTTCTCTACTTCGTTCCAAACATTTATGGCATCTCAGGGTATCATTCATCAGCCGTCTTGCACTTATACTCCTCAACAAAATGGGGTGGCGGGCGTAAGCAGACACTTGGTCGAGGCGGCTCGCACTCTCCTAATACATACTCACGTTCCACTTCGTTTTTGGGAGATCTTTGTTCTTACCGCATGCTATCTAATTAATCGCATCAGTCCTCAGTCTTCTGAGAATCGGGTTCCTCACTCTATGATGTTTCCTACTCAACCACTTTACTCTGTTCCTCCTCGTGTATTTGGGTGCACTTGTTTTGTTCATAACCTCACCCCGGGGAATGATAAGTTGCAGGCCAAAGCACTCAAGTGTGTCTTTTTGGGTTACTCTCGCTTGCAGAAAGGTTACCGTTGCTTCTCTCCTGACCTACGGCGATACCTTGTCTCTGCAGAGGTCACCTTCTTTGAGATGACACCCTATTTTCCTTCCGTCACACATGCCTCTGACCTCTCACATGTTTTACCTGACACTGGTCCTCCTCTCCTAGATATCTCGGCTACTAATTCTCCTTCTCCAGATATCTCGTCCCTCGATTGTATAGCACCTCCTACAGACTCACCGCCTCCTCTAATCACTTACCATCGCCGGCCTCGGCCCTCTAATCAACTTCCCACTGAGCCATCGCCGAACCTAGTTCGTACACCCACATCTGCCTCTACACCAGAGCCTGATCCTTCTCCGTCACCCGAGCCGACATCGCCTCGGCCCGCCGGACTCACCTTCTACTCAGGTGCACCTTGAGACTCAGATCTTGCCTTGGATGCGTCCCATCGGCTGGCGTAAAGGTATTCGTTCTACTCGTAATCCCTATCCTATTTACAATTTTGTCAGTTATCAACGCTTATCTCCATCATATACCGCCTTTGTGTCGTCTTTGTCTTCTATTTCTATTCCTAAATCTGTTGCAGAGGCTCTTTCACACCCAGGTTGGCGTCAGGCCATGGTTGATGAGATGTCTGCCCTACATACTACTGGCACTTGGGATTTGGTGCCTCTTCCTCCTAGTAAATCTACCGTGGGTTGTCGTTGGGTCTATACCATCAAAGTTGGCCCCGATGGCAGAGTGGACCGTTTGAAAGCACGTCTTGTTGCAAAGGGATACACCCAGATTTATGGACTTGATTATGGTGACACCTTCTCCCCGGTTGCTAAAATGTCCTCAGTTCGTCTCCTCCTATCAATTGCTGCCATGCGTCATTGGCCTCTCTATCAGCTGGATGTTAAGAATGCCTTTCTTCATGGTGACTTAAGCGAAGAGGTTTATATGGAGCAACCACCTGGGTTTGTTGCTCAGGGAGAGTCTGGATTGGTATGTCGACTTCGTCGCTCCCTCTATGGATTGAAACAATCACCGCGAGCTTAGTTTGGGCATTTTAGTTCCATCGTCCAACAGTTTGGCATGACTCGTTGTGAGGCTGACCATTCAATATTTTACTGTCACGCCTCTCCTGATTGTTGCATCTATTTGGTTGTTTATGTGGATGATATCGTTATCACTGGGAATGACCAAGAAGGCATACAAAGGCTAAAGCACCATCTCCTCCATCATTTTGGACTAAAGACATGGGGAAACTCGGATATTTCTTAGGGATAGAGGTTGCTCAGTCCAACAGTAGTGTTCTTATCTCCTAACGGAAATATGCCCTCGACATTTTGGAAGAGACAGGCATGTTGAATTGCAAACCAGCAGAAACCCCAATGGATCCAAATGTCAAGCTCCTTCTTTGTCAGGGGGAGCCCTTATCAGATCCTAGCAAATACCGGAGACTTATTGGGAAACTTAATTATCTCACCGTGACACGTCCTGATATCTCATTCGTTGTGAGTGTTTTGAGTCAGTTCCTTAGTGCTCCGTGTGATAGTCATTGAGATGCTGCTATTCGTGTTTTGAAGTACATCAAGAAAGCACCAGGTAAAGGCTTACTATATTAAGATAAAGGGCATACCGAAGTGGTTGGATATTGAGATCTTGATTAGGCGAGCAACCCACATGATAGACACTCAACCACCGGATATTGTGTCTTTGTTGGAGGAAATTTGGTGTCTTGGAAGAGTAAGAAGCGATCGATTGTTGCTCTATCTCTGCAGAAGCGAAATCTGAGGCTATGGCTAAAGTTACGTGTGAGCTTATGTGGGTGAAGCAGTTACTTCAGGAGCTAAGATTTATGGAGTGTCAGCAAATGAAATTGATATGTGATAACCAAGCCGCTCTCCACATTGCTGCCAATCCTGTCTTTCATGAGAGGACTAAGCACATCGAGATTGACTGTCATTTCATTCGAGAGAAGATCCTTTCAGGGGATATTGCTACTAGTCATGTTTGATCAAATGACCAACTAGCTGATATATTCACTAAGTCTCTCGGGGGTCCTCGAGTCAATTATATTTGTAACAAGCTTGGAACCTACAATTTGTATGCTCCAGCTTGAGGGGGAGTGTTAGATTGTATTCTGATAATTAGGGTTTAGTGTGGGCCTAGCCCAATATAGGGATGGCAAAACAACCCGAAAAACCCGAAATCCGCGGTTACCCGAACCGAATGGGTCGAAAAAAACCGAACCGATGGATCGGCGGGTCGGATATGGTTTTTAATAGTAAAACCCGAGACGGATATGGTTCGGATATGGATTATGACGTCGTACCCGAACCCGAACCGAATACCCGATTTTTTTCCTCAAAAATTTAAAATTAATTTTCAATCCAAAAATTAAAAGTTGAAAAAAAAATTTCAATTTTTCACCCGTAGCTTAAAAAATCTCCACATTAACAAGTTAATTGGGTCAATGATCATTGCATATCTTACTAATTGGGCCCAAAATTAGAATTAGCCCATTACCTGATTACCACATGATCTAGCCCTAAAAATTATACGTGTATACCTTAATCTCACTGGCACTCTTCACTCTCTTCCTCTCTAGCTCTCTCGGTACACACTCACTGACTCACAGCCGCACACAACTCCACAGTCTCCACTCTCCTCTCTCACTCTCTCGTCTCAAACACACACTGCCGCGTGAATCACCTCCGGTGACTCAGGACTCAGCCGCCTCTCTCTCGCTCTCGCCTCTCTGCCTTTCTTGTAAACAGCCAGTCGACGGAGAAGCAAAGAAACCCCACAACCGAAGGTCCAGCCGAACCCGAGATCCTTGGTACTCAAACTTCAGACTTTAGGCTGAAAAATCTTAATTTTATCTTCGATTTCTTATTTCTACATGGTTTTCATTTGCAGATTTCGTTCCTCCTTGTAATCAAAGCATCAAATTTGGGTTTTTGAGGGTATGTCTTATTTTTTTGGTTATTTAAGTATTTTTCAGATTTGTTGTTGTAAACTTGCAATTTAATTATTGTGATGCGAGATTTCAGATTTATTGTTAGTTATTAGATTTATATGAAGTTATAGTTTATTTGTTACTCTATGACTGCTAGAGAGAAGAAAAAGAGGAACTTTAAGTCTTTAACTCCAGGGTCTGCCAATAAACGACCAAGTTGAAGCTCTAGGACTTGTTTGGTAAGTGTTCAAGAATTGTGTCTGTATAATTCAAGACACGAGTAATTACAAACATTTATTATCAAGAAATAATTACATATTTAATTGTCTGAGTTTGAAATATTTTCCTAAGTGTTTTCAATCAAGGGTTTTGGCTCCAAAGGAAATGATTAGTAAGGAACCCAAGCATATTAAGCAAAGGGAGAAAAAGAAAAAGCCTAACTAACTTATAATTAGCTTTTAACTACCTTTTTATTCATTGATTACACTCTTCTTCAAGTTCTCTTTTCACGGGTCAAAAGAAAAAGATTTCAACTGATACCTAGTTGTCAAATCATGAAATTAGTTGAAGTATAGCAATTTTCAAGATGTTCACACTTGGGACGGTTAAAATTTCTTTTCCTGGATCGTAAATATTTGCTTCTTAGGATCATGCTTTGGATTTATGAGTATTATAAGAATGCATTTATCTCTTACAATCTTATTTTAGATTAAATAACATTTTTTTTACCATTTTCAGATTTGAAAAAAAAAAATTGAAAGTAATTTCTAAAAAAAAAACAATTGAAACTTGAAAGGTCGTCTTGTTTTATATTTTCAAAAATAAGAAAGAAAATTTGTGTTTGAAGTGTTTTTGAGCAACAAAATTGCTACCCAGTCATAGAGTATGACAATATGACATATTAATATGTGGCGCAATCCTATTTCTTCACCATATCATATCATTTCCAAAATTAAGAATCACTAATATTTCACGATATTTGTGTGTCAACCTTGTGTGAAGTATTATGTATAAATAGAATTTTATCCAATGTAAAACTCTAAAGTTTTGTTCCATGTTATTATTTATTAATAAGAATAAATATTTACAATTGTAGATGTCTACCGATCCCACTTCAGTAGGAAGTGTACCAATACTAGATGGAGATACTCATACTCCTACAGGGCTTACACCGGCGAGTTCATCGATGCCAGGTGAGGGAAACGAATCTCAAACTCCTATAGAGATAGATGATGAAGGAGAAAATAGTGGAGAAAATATGAGAAAACGATTAACTTCGAATGTGTGGAATCATTTTAGCGACAAAATCAATGATGTGTACAAAGCAATTTGTAATGGTTGTAAGAGACATCTTAGTGGTGATACAAAAAATGGAACAAGTCATTTGCATGCTCATTTAAAAAGATGCTCCCATCAAGGTCAAAGGGATTTGAGACAAATGATGTTGAATGCTTCTTCTTTTAAAGAACCTAGCGCTCCGCTTAATGTGAATAACTACACTTTTGATCAAGAACAAGGTAGGAAAGATCTTGCAAGTATGGTCATTCTCCATGAGTATCCTCTTTCAATGGTTGAGCATATCGGATTTAGGAAATTTTGTAACACAATTCAACCATTGTTTAAAGTTGTTTCTCGTAATACAATCAAGAGTGATGTCTTAAAGATATACGATTATGAGAAGAGGAAAGTAATGGGCATTTTAGATGGGATCAAGAGTAGAGTTTCATTACTACCGACATGTGGACATCGAACCAGAAGAAAGGATTTATGGCTATTACTGCACATTTTGTGGATAATTCTTGGACTCTTCAAAGTCGAATTTTGAGGTATACTAATGACTAATCTTTTACAATATTCTCATTAATTTTTTGTATATTGTCAATTTTTTATTGACTTTATTAATTTAATTTTGTTATTTATAAATTGTAATAGATTTGTGTATGTTCCTTGCCCTCATACGGCGGAGATGCTTTGCAATGTGTTGATGAATTGCTTGTTGGAATGGAACATTGATCAAAGATTGAGCACACTTACCATCGATAATTGCTCTACCAATGATGCCATGATTGATATCATGTTAGGTAAGTTGTCCTCCAATTCTCTGTTATTGAATGGTGAATTCTTTCATATGCGTTGTTGTGCGCATATATTGAATTTGATAGTTAAGGAAGGTTTGGATACTATAGCCTCGAGTGTGGAGAGGATTCGTGATAGTGTTGCATATTGGTCAGCAACACAAAAGAGAACTGAGAAATTTGAGTCGATTGCACGACAAATGAAAACTCCTTGTGAAAGGAAACTAGCTCTTGATTGTAAGACTAGGTGGAACTCCACTTTTCTTATGATTAAGTCTGCTTTACCTTACAAAGATGTTTTTCCCCGTGCAAAGCAACTCCATTCGCAATACAAAAATGTACCAACTGAAGAGGATTGAGAGTGGCAATTGCAATTGCGTATAAGTTGGAAATGTTTTTGAAATTACGTAACTATTTTCAGCACTAAGTTCACTACTGCAAATCTTTATTTTCCGAATGTGTGTGACTTGAAATTGGCAATCCGGGATTGGAGCAATTCTCCAATTGATGAAGTGAGATGCATGGCAAGAAACATGATTCCCAAATTTGACAAGTATTGGGGTGAGATGAATGGTATTTTGGCAATTGCTACTATATTAGATCCAAGACATAAGATGAAGTTGGTGGAATTTTACTTTCCCGACATTTATGGCGATCGTGCATTTGAGGAGATTGAAAGAATTAGGAAACTTTGTTACAAGTTGGTGAGTGAGTATATGAGAACCACAATCCGTAGAACAAATTTATCTTATTCTTCATCATCCTCATCTACCCATTCCGAGACATCTTCCGGTTTTTCTAAAAACTCTCGTATGAATAATTTTGATCAATTTCTCAATTCTTATGCCACTAGTTCCGATCATGTCAAAACGGAGCTTGATGTTTTCTTAGACGAGCCGGTATTTCCGAGGAAGGATAATTTTGATTTGTTAACATGGTGGAGGATTAATTCAGTCAAATATCCAAATTTGCAAAAGGTTGCTCGTGATGTACTAAGCATTCCTGTATCTACTGTGGCGTCTGAGTCGGCATTTAGCACAGGAGGTAGATTTGTTAGCCCGCATAGAAATAGACTTCACCCAAATACTCTAGAAGCCTTGATGTGTGCTCGAGATTGGCTATGGGCGGAAATGAATGGTAAAGTTTATTGTTTTTATATTTGATTTTTGAATTTTAGACATAATGGTATTGAATTATTATTAATTATAAACTATTTTTATGTTGTAATACTTGAATACTTGTATAGCCGATTCAGCTAATTCAGCATTTATTAGAAGCTGCCCAAATCAAAGTCATGATGAAGATGCCGATGTAGAGGTACGTTTTTAGTTGTTTGTTTCCAGTTAGTATATTCCTTAATTATTATTCTTGATTTATAATTTTATTTATCTTCAATGTTGTAGGAATATGAATGGCCGGATCTAAGAGACAATGGAGCCTATGATGAGATTTATGATTTTTGAGAAAATCATTGAAATTTGAAGTTTGAAAACTATTTAATTTCTTATCGTAATTGTCATTAGACATGTTTAATGTTTTATCATGTGAACGACACTTGTTTTTGTTTGAATGTTTGTAGTATGCTTGTATGATTGTATGGTATGACCACTATAATGTCTATGAGTGTGTGACCATGGGATGCTTTGTATTATTTTATGGTAATCGGTATTTAGGTAATGTGCTAGAAGCCTAGAAGTTGATTGCTTGAATTAATGAACTTTGGTGTTTGAATTGACTATTGTCTATTGAGGGGTGAAGTTATGTAATATTTTTATTTTGATTTTTGTATCCAATTTTATAGTTTATTAGTTTATAAGGTGATTTGTAGTATTTGTGATTGTGGATATTGGAATGTGGTGTGGATGTATTTGAGTATTCAATATTAACAAGTAGTGTTTAATGCTTAGTGCTTAGATAGATTAGTGAATGTATCCATCATTTTATTGTGATTTTGGTTTTAGATATTTTGCTTTTAGTTTGGTATCTATTGTGATTTTGTGGATATATTGACAAGTAAGTGGGCAACCAACAAAAGAAACTGCTGTTAGAGAAGTAGGGAAAAAAAAAAAAAAAAAAAAAAAAGCGGGTGCAGTTCGGGTACCCAAGCGAGCTTGACGGATACAGGCCAGGCAAACCGAATAATAGCCACGGTTCGGTTCGGATTATAACTGAGTTTAGTATCAGTTCGGTTAGAATCTGCTTGACCGAGCCGAACTTGACCAGGCAGATTGCCAACCTAGCCCAATATGATAATTGTAAATATTATATATATGCCTTTGTATAATGAATGAAAACACAACATTTTCACAAATCTCTTTTAATCTCACAAGTGTGACAATTTTGTTATTTTGGTGTAGTGCTTTTTCCTTCGATCAAGTTTTTTCCCATTGGATTTTCTTGACAAAATTTTAACGAGGCAGCACATGAATACTCCTATAAGAATGATTGTCATCAGGGGGAGCAACTTACCTCTTTGCTCAAGTTTTGTCCTACGAGGTTTTTCTGAATCAGTATATAATCACTCAAGTTCTCCTACAATCAGTTTGAAAGTTTTTCTCCTATTAGGTTTTTCTCAAAAAAATTTAAAAGACGTTTATATAAATAGTCATTCAAGGGGGATGTTGTAAAGAGAAAAAGAATACATCAGAAGGAGAAAAGAAAAACATGTTATGATGATGATGTTTCTAATATGCAATATTTAATATCTTTGTGTGAATGACTAAGAACTATTATGTATCATATCAATATTTGTGATAGAATATACCTCAATATTTTTTTATAAATAGGGGTCATTTGTAATAAATTTAATAACGAGAATTGAAATGAAAACTCTCCCGTTCAAAACAAAATTAAACTTGATAAAAATGATTTTTGAGAGAAGCTATTACTATTGCCAAGGCCAAAATACCATATTGACATTAAAAAAACCATATTTTTGACGATTTGGTATTTAAAAAAGCGCCGGCGACATATTGGTATTAAAAACTCGACTTTTGTGCACATTGGCCTTTTTTTCTCACCGGCGGCGGAATCTGTAATAAAATAATACTATTTTTGAATTTTTGATTTTTTAATTTTTTTTTCCGGAGAATCTTTATTAAAATAATAATATTTTCAATTTTGAGTATTTCTTATTCATTTTATGATGTTTAGATCTTATTCTTTTAGGTAGAAATTTTATCCGCACGATATTTCTTATAAAATGTGTGGTTAATATTATATTGAAAAATGTGTGTGACTGAAAATGTGTATATAATTATTCAAAATTACGTGCAAATAAAAATTATCCCAAAAACAAAATTTTGGATGGAATCCATCCAATTTTACAGTTAGTCAAATCAAAATTTGTTATTTTATTGTACCCAAATAAATTTTTATTACGAATAGATCAGTGTAAAATTATACCGAACACAAACTATCAATAAAACTAAAATTAAAAAAAAAAGCAGACCAAATTCACCCCAAACCCCCCAATCGTGGTGGTGAAAAAACCACCGACAGCTGGTGGTTTCGAAACCACCGATTCTTTGGTGGTGGTGGTGAAACCACCACCAGATCTGGTGGTGGTTTCACCACCACGATTTGGGGGTGGGTTTGGTCTGTTTTTTTTTTAATTTTAATTTTATTGATATTTTGTGTTCGGTATAATTTTACACTGATCTATTCGTGATAAAAATTTATTTAGATTTGATTTGACTAACCGTAAAATTGGATGGATTCCGTCCAATTTGTTTTTTTTGGGATAATTTTTATTTGCACGTAATTTCGAATAATTATATACATATTTTCAATCACACACATTTTCCAATATAGTATTAACCAAACATTTTATATCGTGCGGATAAAATTTCTACCCAAAAGAATAAGATCTAAACATGTTACGACCTGAATTTTCGTTTATTTAAATTTCAACTACTACTTGGTCAAAACCGTTAATTGTCGGTCAAAGTCAAATTATTAAGGGGGTTTAATTTGGTCTATTAAAGGTTTGTAGATTTAATTGATTTAATTGGAAGTTGTGGGCTATGGATGCAATTAAGGGTCAAAGGGCTAACTTAAATCTCCTACTAAAGTAAAGGGACTTAGGTTGTAATTATATATAATATATATATACATATACATACATATGAAAGCAAAAGGGAATTCGTGAGTTCAACAGCAGCGCAGAAACCAGAGAGCCAATCGCGAGAAAATGGAAGAAAAGAAAAAGAAAAGAAAAAGGAAAAAGGAAGGGAGAAAGCTTGGATTCGTTGTGGTTTTGCGTGGTAAGTGCATTTTTTTTTAATTTTATCTTATGGAATTCGAGGTAAATAGTGAAAGTAATTTTAGGGTTTTACCAATAGAAATTCGGGATTCGAAATTTATCATTATTTTGGATTGATTGGGTGTTATTAAGATGTTATTTGACCATAATTAATTATTTTGAAGTGGAATTGATGGTAATTGGTAGTGGGTGATGAAGTGGATTGAAACTTACATTACCTAGATCTTTGAAAATTTGGGAATTTATTTTGTGATTCAATTAGGTGGTTCCAATGGCATGAAATATTGTGAAATCAATAAAAGAAGAGGAATGAGGTAATGGAATTAGTAATCGAGGGATTGGTTAGGAATGTTGCGTAGTATTGAATGTGGATAGGCCTTTGGTTGGTAAACCAAGTGTGTAGATTTTAATTAGAGCATTGTTATTATTTCGGTGGTGACGAGGCGATTGGGAAAACTCTACCAACTAACTAAGCGATTCGTAGTTACGTGAGTGGATAAAAACTATGTTTAATATTAAATATGTCTCAAAGTTATCTTTAGCATGATTTTCGCTATTATATGCATTTTAGTAAAACAATGAGTATATTGTAGTGATTTCGAAAGAAAATACGAATTTTATCAAATAGCATTTTAAATAATTATATGATTGTTTTTTTAAAACCACCAAAGTACCTTAGTGATCTTTACCCGCTCTGCACCGTTGTGATTCGTTCCACAGTGTATGACCAGCTTATATAGGTCTTGGGGACCCATCGCTATACACACGTAGGCTTGGGGCCGAGTATGGTGGTGTTTAGCCTTTGGGGCTTGTTCTGTGGCGTATGACCGGATTATTGATTATTAGCTCAGCTTAGAGTAGTTCGCCTTGTGCATCGAGTTCCTCTGCGCATGTGTGTTATTACTCGTTGGTACTTTTAGTGATATTTTCAGGTTAATAGTAATTATGCAATAGTATCTTTAAACTTAGCCTACAATACTTTGAAAATTTCGGGATTTTGTCAAGTCTCGAGTACCAGCTTCTAGCACTAGTTTCATTGATGTGACTCAGCTTTATGTCAGCATTTTCACTTGGAAACTGACTTAGCACTTCTTGTAGTATTTTTCAGTTATACTTATACTTTAACAAGTTCAACAGTTTCCTCAAAAGTTAGATGATATGAAATACTTTATAAATATATGTTTTCAAATTCATCCACTCACTGGGTTACAAAACTCACGTATTTTCCTAATGTTTTTCTTATCAGGAAGCAGTTGAGGGTGAGCTTCGATCGCCTGTTGACCACCACTACCGTCACACTTTCATTTAGATAGTATGTTTCATTCATTTATTCATTTGTTAGCGCTCATTTGAGACATTACATTCGTTTGAGAATAGGTTTTCCAAAGTTTATTCATTTGTTCATTCACTAATTCTTTTCAAACATTATTTCCATTCAAGTTTTTAAAAATGACATCGATGTTGAATTACGGTGATTGTGACTGTTTTAAAGATTTTGATATTCTTGTCATCGAAAAGGGCTTAGTGAAATATTGGGTTGATTGCTTGAGAGGAAATAAATTCTTACAGGGTGGATATATCAAAGATACGGAGGAAACTCTGTCGAAATTTCTATGAAATTCCTTTTATTATTATTTAAATTCAGATAAGATTAAGCGATTCTGATTTCTTAGCGGTGGATCAAATGACAGTAAGTAAATCAATCGTTAGCGCCACCATATGTCAAGTTGTTAGAGATAATTTGGTACGGGGCGTGTCAAAACATCATCAAATGAATAAGAAACACTCAAAATTGAAAATATTATTATTTTAATAAAGATTCCCCCGAAAAAATAATTAAAAAATAAAAAATTCAAAAATATTATTATTTTATTACAGATTCCGCCGCCAGTGAGAAAAAAGGCCAATGTGCAAAAGTCGAGTTTTTAATACCAATATGTCGCCGGTGTTGTTTTAAATACCAATTTGTCAAAAGTGTGATTTTTTTAATACAAATATGGTATTTTGGCCCTGTTGCCAAACATCCCAAGGAAAAAATTCAAATACCTAATTTACCCATGAAAAGCCGAATAATTAAAATGACGCTGACAACACTAGGGTTTCTTTTGTTATCCACTCACTCCTTGCCCCATTTCAGTCTCGCCTCTTCCCTCCCGCTTTGCTCCTGGGATTTTATATTCCACTGGTCTCAGAGGTAATAATCCAATAATTACAGAATTTAACGCGCTTATATCTGAATATTTCTGCTTTAATGTGTATATATCGGAGGTTTTGTTTTCTAGGAATTGGTATATATCTGAATTTATATCTATACCCGTTATTAATGATTGAGCTTTAGTGTTTCTTTTCGATTTGTTTATTTATTTCCGAATTCTGAAGATTGATTTTTAGTATTAAAGTTGCACATTTAGGTTACAGTCTTTTATTAATAAATAAATAGAGATGAAGTTTACAGTCTTGTAGTTCCCCTTTTTTTTTCAAATAATTGTTTTGGATGTTCTGAAGTACCGTTTTCTTTTTCTTTCTTTCTTTTTTTTTTTTTTTTTTTTTTGCCCAAAGGCATTGTGTTATTATGTTTCTGAAGCGTATAAAACGAAAAAAATCTAGCGAGTTATGTTTAAAACAAAAAATATTTAGGCTTATGTACTGCTTTTGTAGCTATATAATTATGTTTACTGTTGCTTTTCCCAGTAAGTAGCAGAGAAATAAAAAGATGCTTAGACATATTTTTGTCCCCAAGAAAATATCTATAATTATTTTTATTAGGAAATGACTTAAACAACTTCATCATATCTAGCGACTCTGTCCTTGCTTATAGTTAGATGTTTGTGGTTGTAGCATGCTGTGTGAGAGTGGCTGCAATTCATGTGAATTGTTGAAAGTTGTGCCTGATTAATTCTCTTTTGCTTTCTGTAAAATGAAAAATATATCTTTTGGCATATGAGTATATATACGCATGCATATGAAGTTGTCAATCCTTAATGTGGAAAAAAGCTAAGACCTATTGTTTTTCATCGCAGATGAATGTGGAAAAGCTGATGAAGATGGCCGGTTCAGTCCGAACTGGTGGGAAGGGTACCATGAGAAGGTTTGTGCCATCATCACGCTTGATGCTATAAACTAGTCTTCATTTATCTTATTAGTCTATGTTATACTTCATTTAGCTAACTCCTGAGAATTGGCTTTCGGAAAATGAAAAAATTTTCAAGAGACAAAATTCCTCTTGGCAACTATTTTTATAGTCTTAAAGAAATAACTTCATCGGCTTCAGTGATCTAGCTTTAATCACGACTTAATATCTGATCTTTATGCCTCTTAACATCGTTAAAATTATAACCCTGCCTTAATTGCAGAAAGAAGAAAGCTGTTCACAAGGCTACCACAACAGATGACAAAAGACTGCAGAGTACCCTGAAGAGAATAGGGGTGAACGCTATTCCTGCAATTGAGGAGGTTAACATTTTCAAGGAGGATGTAGTCATCCAGTTCACTAATCCTAAAGGTACCCACTGGTGTATGAAATTATGTCTCTCGTCGATCCTTTTTTTTCCTAGACGTTCCTTTTGTTTGACCAATCTATTCCATTGTATACAGTTCAAGCATCTATTGCTGCCAACACATGGGTTGTTAGTGGCACTCCTCAGACCAAAAGTATGTTTTCCTTTCTCCAACTTACAAAGCTTATACGGGTTTTCTCACACACACACACACGGGAAACATCAATACCTTTATTTCCATTCTGAAATAAGTGCACTGACCTTTTTTTTTTATATGCTATTCTAGAATTGCAAGATATTCTTCCACAGATCATTCATCAATTGGGTATGTATCCATTTTTCTCTTTTCGCATTATTTGTATTGTTGGCTATCCAAAGACCGGAGGTTAATTTCGAAAAATAAAATTTTCAGGTCCCGATAATTTGGAGAATTTGAAGAAATTGGCAGAACAATTCCAGAAGCAGGTACCTGGCACAGGAGCTGGTGCAGTCATAGATGCTGTTTCTAATGCTGCACAGGCACAGGAAGAAGATGATGATGATGATGTGCCAGATCTTGTTGCTGGGGAGACCTTTGAAGCTGCAGCAGAGGAGGGTCACACCTCTTGAGATTTGATTGCCAATTTTTGTGTTATTCCTTCATATTTTCTATGTTGTTCTGTTTTTCCTCTAGTTAAATGTTTTAAGTGAAACTGGAAAGTTGTTACGCTCAAATTTTATTTAGTAATCAACTTCATCCTCGATAGATGTTGTCCAAGTATTTACTGAGGTTTTTAACCCCCATAAAATCCCAATTGATTCTAACTTTCTGCTTGTTTTTAGCATACACGACTTTAAACAAGTAAATAGGACAAATTCAATTCGTTGACGACCATGAAGTGAGTGTGCTTTGTAATCTTTTTATTAGTCTATTCGTTTTACTAAATTTTTAGACATTTTTATATATTTTTTTGAACTCTACTTATTCTGTCTCTTATGTTATATTTACATATTTCGTGGGATCAACTTGTATTATATAAATTTTTATCATTCCACTCCATTCAGTATCTCTCTTATATTACATTAAAATTCATAAAAATCCATTGTTACACATATACTAACACGCAAAAATTAAACTTCTATTATATAGTATGACTGTGTTTGGTAGACATTTTATAAGAATTGATTTTTAAATGTGTAATTGAAATAATATAAAAATTACAAAAAATATGAAAAAGTGTTTTAGTAATTGATAATACGGGTGATTAAAAATGTCGTGAAGAGTAATAATTTTGGGTGTGAATTGTTCACCCTTATAAAATAAGGGTTATTAACCTTCACTTTTAGATAGTGAATTTTATATTTATAAGTTTAAAATTTTGAAAATTTTTCATTCTCTAAAATCACACTATTAATTGAGAGTTTCAGCATGAATATAATCATGATATATAATTTTTGCTATTTTAAAAGAGGGATTAACCAATTTATTTAAAACAAAACTCAATAAACCAAATTATTGTTATTGGACTAAAATTTCCTTTTTCTTTTTTTAATTCAATGAACATTAATTACCCTGCCACTCTGCAACTCATTCCTACTGCCTCTGTGACTCTGCAACTCACGCATTAATTACCGTACCCTACCATCTCTACTTCATTAATTAGGTCTGCAGGAAAACTTCAACAAAACCATTAATCCCTCATTCATTAATTACATTACCCTCCGTCTCTTCTTCACGCGTTCACACTTCACCGCTTCATCCTTGTGGAAAATTTTGCCGACTTCTACCGATAAAGCACATCAAGACTGAGGAAAATTTCGATTTCTCACACGCAAGAGGCTCAAGGATTTCATGTTCTCGTTTGGTTATGAGGCCCAAATCCCTAGTATTTTTTCTTCCTAAAATCTCTATTTTTTCCTTCTATTTTCCAATAAAAACATGTACTAAGGGCTTAATTATATATATATATATATATATATATGTATATATATATATATATTCAGATTTGGAATTGAAGATTTGAATGGTTTGAAATCATAATGGCAATGGAATTGGAAGAATGCATAATAGCGATGGAATTGGAAGACTGGACGGTACAAGCAATGAAGCATTAGGTACAACTTTGAGTTTTTTGTGTGGTTTGTATTATGAATTTATAAATGGAAAGAACTTAGCTGCAATCAGAGACGGAGGTAGTGTATGGCTGCAATCGGACTGTAGCCTACTACAGTCCAAAACTTTTTTTTTTCCTCATACGCCGGAGTCGTTACCTTGCCGTTGCCGAACCAGTGGAGAAAGACATGGACAGTTGGGTAAAGATGAAGAAGACGTTGGGAAAGATGGGCATTTTAAATGAAAAAGAACTCTAGGTCCAACAAGTTATAAAACCAAATTACTAATTTTAAAAGCCTAAATGTCATACCCTCTCATTCCCAGTTATTTCCGTCAGCCAGTGAGCCTCGTCTCTCACAATTGAACAATTGAGATTGTTTGTTGGTCAATTATAAACCCAATATGGAACTATTAATTTACTTTAGTAGTAAAGTTGAATTGATAATTGGAATTCTCTGTTGGCTAATTTTTTATTTAGGTTTTAGTTAGTTAGTTAGTAAATTGTTGGTTAATTTTTTATTTATATAGGATCTAGCTAACTAGTTTAATCTAATACTTACAATTGTAATTATTTATTGGTTAGTTCCTTTACTTCAGTATTCAAATTGAACCAACAATTATGATTATTTACTGGACAATTTTTTATTTCCCTCATTTTAGTTTTGAAATTTTGATAGAATTTTGCAAATTAATTTATGCAAATTGTGATAATTTGACAATTTTCTTATTGTGTATATTTAATTATATTTCACAAGTTTTCTATATTTTGATGTATTTATGTATTTATTAATAAATTTGTAATATTATTTAATGATGGTCAATACATCAAATTTGATGTATTCATGACTTTTCTATATGTTGATGTATTCATGACTTTTCTATGTATTGATGTATTCATGACTGCAATTTCAAGAAACTAATTACATTTCTAACATATGCCCCTTGTGTGATTCCTTACAAAATCACAATTTTCTCATCTTTGGATCATCTCAAATTGGGTTATATTTTTAGTTCTTGACTTAGTTTATGTTCGTCTCTGCAGATTTCAAGAGCTACTTCTCTACAACACTTGAATATCGGCGGCACTTTCATCACTGACACATCTTTGTTTGTGATTGCTAATAGCTGCCCACAGCTCAAGGTTTTGCCTTTCATAATTCTAGTTTAACTCATGCTTGGTAATTTAGACTGATTAATCGATCGTGTTGGCTCTCTTAGTAAATGAGTATACGCATAAAAGGACTACTTCGATTGGGTATATGAAGTTGATCAAAGTTTCTTATTGAATCTCTGGATTTTGACTGAATATGCATATGCACAAGATAGCCCCAATTCTGTTATTTGCGAGTTTTTTGTTTTGCACTAGGTTTTTTTGGTCAGGACTTTATTATCTAGATTAACCTTATTTCTTGCCAAGGGTTGATAGTACATATTCTACCCATGATGCTGATCTTTATGCATTGCTCTACTACTGCCAATAGAAGTGATAATAGACGTGATTAATGCAAAATACACAATTTATGCTTTCCACTTTATAAGTGAGGCTCTTGATGTGGTCATCATTACGTTACATGCAATTCTAAGCTTCTAAGTTGCTTAGGTACAGCCAATACTATAAAGTAGGTTCTATGTGGGTATTAGATCACTTCTCGTAATATTATATACAATAGACCAAGCCTTGAATATAATTGAGGAAATGTAAAACATTCATATGGGATTAAAAGCAAGACTTTATGATGAAAGTTAGTCTTAGTTCAATCTCAAACTAAATCTTAATAAAATAACGTGAAGGGCATCATTACTTAATAGATGGAAATTTTCTAACACTTTTCACTAGCAGTGGCGGAGCCAAAAAAATTAGTTTGGTAGTGCAAGAAATTTGTTTTCAAGGGTTAATTTTTAATATCCATTTAATGTTCTAGTATTTTTCTTAATTCGATATCCAAACTTTTTAGCTCTTATGCTGTAATTCTATGCTTGCATTTCCAGTAAACGCGTTAGATTATTGAATATATTCATCTGTAAATTGTGCGAGTTGAAACAGTTATATTAATTCTGAAGGGAAAAACTGAAAGTTTCTTGGAGTTTTTGTCTGCTCTACGCAGTTGAAAGGTGTAGAGAGTTCAAAGTTTACCATTGTGCAATTGACATGTCTAGATAGTTGAACAATCATTATCTAGATAATTCAATTCGAAGTGTTTAGATTTTTATTTTTGGAGTTAAGTTGTCTCGGCTGTTTAGAAGGTTCAAAATAAAACTGTGGACAGATTTTCTAAAAATGAAGCGTATTCACGAAGATTTGAGAGTTCGTTCCTTGGCCTACTGTCTAAGTTGGCCACGATCCAATTCTCTGGGAAAATCGTTCATGAGCTCATACTTCATATGATCAAAACCAATAAGACGAACGAGATATGGTTTCGCTTCCATGGGAAATTGTGTCGCTTTAGGCTTAGTGACTTTGCGTTGATCACAGGCTTACCATGCAGTCAAATGGAAGACCATTGTGGATCGGCGCTAATGGTAGAGAATGCACAGATCTTTCAGTTTGTACTTGAAAGAAAAGATTTCATCACTCTTCTTGACTTGGAATGTGTATTCAAAAAGTGCACAAATCATGAAGATCAATATTGCTTGGGCATGTTGCTGTTGCTCGAGTCAGTTTTTATGGGGAGAGATTTGCGAGCATCCATTGACTTGTCTATCCTATGCTCGGTTCATAATGACAAGTTTTTCAACTCATTCCCGTGGGGGAGGGTAGCCTTCGAAAGGCTTTTAGGTTCATTGAAAAAGGATTGGGAGAGGATTGCTTTCGATCGGAGGAATACCAATGAAATATACAAGTACCAGCTACCTGGATTCCCATTGGCCCTTCAGGTGATCATTATTACATTTGAACTATTTGTTAGATGTTGTACTTGTTTTGTGATTACAATTAATAATATCTATTTGTTTATGTATGAAGATATGGGCATATGAGGTAATACAAGCATTAGGACAATGATTTGCAAAGGGCCGAAGGCCTCGTGCACCTAGGATGCTTTGCTGGAATGCTAGTTGTCAACCTCAGATGACTACTGTGAGGAAATTTTTTGCGAAAAAGAAGGTAAACATGTCAAATACCCCGTACTCAGTCTTGACGGTCGATATGTATGGATTCATAATCTGTTTATACAAGTGATATTTACGGAATAGACATGTTAAACTGACTAGACCATCTAGACACTTTATACTAGCTAATCTATCTAGGCAGTTCCCTAAACAGTCAAATGAGATATAAGATGAACTATATAGACAGTTGAACCATCTAGACAGGACCATCTAGACACTTTATACTAGCTAATCTAATCTATCTAGGCAGTTCTCTAAATAGTCAAATGAGATATATGGATGAACTATATAGACAGTTGAACCATCTAGACAGGACCATCTAGACACTTTATACTAGCTAATCTAATCTACCTAATCTAATCTATCTAGGCAGTTCTCTAAATAGTCAAATGAGATATATGGATGAACTATATAGAGAGTTGAACTATCTAGACAGGACCATCTAGATATTTTATACTAGCTAATCTATCTATGCAGTTGTCTAAATATTCAAATGAGATGTATGGATGAACTATATAGACAGTTGAACTATCTAGACAATTCGTATGTGGACATTATTCAACACTATATAGGTCTTACATCTGAATAAATGCATGTGTTCATTTTATTATACTTGGAAATAAGTAAAATTCATCTATTTCTTTTGTAGAATTTTGAAGCATTGGTGCCCATGTTGCGAGTCAGCTTGAGGGAGTGGAATAAGCCCTACGTCTGTTCGTTCCATCTGTATGAAGATGTTCTGGATGGTAGACTTGATCAACTTGTCAATGATTGGTTTCTCGAACCAGGTGCCGGACGTGATCCTAATGACAAAGGTAGAGACAAAGAGGAGGATGATAGAGAGGATAAGCAAACTCAGGACAGTGATGAAAATCATTCGATGCACAGATAGGAGGACCATGAGTCAAGTAACCTTCAGTCGATGGGAAGGCATCAATCCACAGATATAGAGCATAACGAATTTGGAACAGTTGGTGGTCATGTTCAGAGCCATATCAGGGATACCCGTCTGTCGACCCCCCCAATTCACGGTGATGATAATCATTGGCAGGGTCACTATTTTTCAAATCCTCCACCGCACTTGATGTCCCAAAGGGGGGAGCATCTTGAGCAGTACACCCTCCTACGCCAAGATATCACATCTATACAACAGGACATGATGTCGAGTGAGGAGCATCTTCAGCAGTACGCCTTCATGCGCCAAGATATCACTTCTATAGAGACCAACTTGAGGCATTTTATTACTACTTTGACAACAGATATGCATAGAAGATTTGACGAAGTTGCAGTTTCAGCACAGGCATATATAGCAGCCCGGGACGTAGGGTTGAAAGGAGCTTCCATTGCTGAGGAAATTTTTTCATCATCACAGAGAGAGGTTGAAGAATATGTGCAACCAACGCAAGTTGTCCAGGACGGTGATGATGTCGATGTCCCTATTGCCGCTCAGTCCATGGCACTGCTACGCCGAAGCACTCGTCCACGAGGGCAGCTACTGCCTTTAGGTCTCTATTCATCGACCCGGTTGCTTCAAAGAAGAACAATCGTAGACAAAAATTAGTATGGTTCGATGACATTGAGGCTTCAAAGTTGGAGGCATTTCAAAAGCGGTTGACGATGACGCCCGACGAGTAATTTATTATGTATTACTTTTTACCGTTTTGCTACAAATTCTGTACATTTTAGGCTTAATATGTTTTCTTCTTCAGGTGTACTATCGATGTCGGTGGATTCACATTGAAGAAGTCCCGATTGATGGTCTTGTTTGACACGAGAGAGTGGATAAGCGGGGAGGTAAAAAGAAGATATTGAAACGATATTTAGTTGTATGACTGGTAGCATATAGGCAGTTGCTTCATCTACACAAGTGGAATATCTTGACTAAGCATGTCTAATGAGTAGATCAGATCAACCAACTGGATAGATCTTTGCTCTGTACAGATGAAGTGTTTATATAGTCGAAGATCTAATCGTTAAGTCAACTAGATAGATATCTGCTTTGTACAGATGAGTTATTCGTTAAGCTAAAAATCTAAATGGATAAACCAACTACAGAGATCTTTGCTCTGTATAGATGAGCTATTTATATATTGCATGTGCTATGACTAAACAAAATGACTTTGACAGGAGATTGATGTCGCATTGTGGATGCTTAGACGGCGTGCTGTGGAGAACCCAAGCCTATTCTCGCAGCGGGTTTGTGTTATGGATTCTACCTTCGCTCAGTGTGTTTCCACTGCATATCTGCAGTATTTTGATATCACACGGATAGGTCCTATCGAGTATCATGAGTACGTGGAGCTATATGTGAACAGGACATTGTTACAATATGGTAAAGCATGGAAGGATTGTGATAGGCTTCTTTTCCCATTCTCTGTGTGCAATAGTCACTGGATTGTTCTAGAGGTTAATCTCGTGGAGTGGAAAATGTATGCCTATGACAGTTCACATTCTTCCAACACAGATTCGTAGATATTGCTCTTTTGTAAACCTTTCATATGGATCATCCCAGATACTGTGGCTCAGTATGGTTTATATAATGAGCGTGCTGACATCAAAAGAGGGCAAGGCAACTCCGGTATAGAGCCCCTTGAATTCGTGCGATTATCGTCATCAGTGGTGCAACAGGCTAAAGACTCGTATGTGTATATCCTATTCTTGATGATAATAATCCTTTCATATTTCTCTCAAACTTTCTTATGTCATACAATTAAATACCAACACAGTCTATGTTGACACAGAGGGTCTTGCGGTGTATTTGCATTCAAGCATGCAGAATGCATCATATCTAGTATCCCGGCCTCCTACGTTGTTGCAGAGATGGTAGACACATACCGGCAGAAAGTAGTCGTTGATCTATTCCATGGGGAGTTGAGCTTGCAGACATAGTGCTTGTAGTGTTGAATATGTGCCCAAGCTTGCACATTTTGGTTTGTATTTTAACCGGCTAGATATAAACAATGAATACCAAGAATGTCTAAAATGTGGGATTATTTGCAATTATGAGAAATTTTAAGCCTAAAATGTGCAGAATTTGTAGCAAAATGGTAAAAAGTAATACATAATAAATTACTCGTCGAGTATCGTCGTCAACCACTTCTGAAATGCCTCCAACTTTGAAGCATCAATGTCATCGAACCATGCTAATTTTTGCCTGCGATTGTTCTTCTTTGGAGAAACCGGGTCGATGAATAGAGACCTAAAGGCAGCAGCTGCCCTTCGTGGGCAAATGCTTCGGTGTAGCGGTGCCATGGGCTGAGCAGCAATAGGGACATCGACATCATCACTGTCCTGGACAATTTGTGTTGGCTGCACATATTCTTCAACCTCTCTCTGTGGTGATGAAAAAATTTCCTCAACAATGGAAGCTCCCTTCAACCCTACGTCCTGGGCTGCTGTATATGCATGTGCCAATACTGCAGCTTCGTCAAATCTTCTATGCATATCTGTTGTCAAAGTAGTAATAAAGCTCCTCATGTTCGTCTTTATAGAAGTGATATCCTAGAGTATGAAGGCGTACTGCTGAAGATGCTCCTCCTTCGACATCATGTTCTTTTGTGTAGATGTGATATCCTGGCGTCGGAGGGCGTACTGCTCAAGATGCTCCCCCCTTTGGGACATCAAGTACCGTGGAGCATTTGAAAAACAATGACCCTGCCAATGATTATCATCACTGTGAATTGGGGGGTCGGCAGATGGGTATCCCTGATATGGCTCTAAACATGATCACCAACTGTTCTAGATTCGTTATGCTCTATATCTGCGGATTGATTCCTTCCCATCGATTGAAGATTACCTGACTCATGGTCCTCATATTTGTGCATCGAATGATTGTTATCCACCAACTGAGTTTGCTTATCCTCGCCATCATCCTCGATATCATCCTCCTCTTCGTGTCTACCTTTGTCATTAGGATCACGTCCGGCTCCTATTTCAAAAACCAGTCATTGACAAGTTGATCAAGTCTATCATCCAGAACATCTTCATACGGATGGAATGAACGGACGTAGGGCTTATTCCACTCCCTCAAGCTGACTCGCAACATGGGCACCAATGCTTCAAAATTCTACAAAAGAAATAGACAAATTTTACTTATTTCCAACTATAATAAAATGAACACATGCATTTTTTCAGATGTAAGGCCTATATAGTGTTCAACAATGTCCACATACGAATTGTCTAGATAGTTCAACTGTCTATATAGTTCATCCATATATCTCATTTGAGTATTTAGAAAACTACCTAGATAGATTAGCTAGTATAAAGTGTCTAGATGGTCCTGTCTAGATAGTTCAACTGTCTATATATTTCATCCATATATCTCATTTGACTATTTAGAGAACTATCTAGATAGATTAGCTAGTATAAAGTGTCTAGATGGTCCCATCTAGATAGTTCAGCTGTCTATATAGTTCATCCATATATCTCATTTCACTATTTGGAGAACTGCCTAGATAGATTAGCTAGTATCAAGTGTCTAGATGGTTCAACTGTCTATATAGTTCATCGTATATCTCATTTGACTATATAGAGAACTGCCTAGATAGATTAGCAAGCATAAAGTGTTTAGATGGTCTAGTCAGTTTAACATGTCGATTCCGTAAATATCACTTGTATAAACCGATTATGAATCCATACATATCAACTGTCAAGACTGAGTACGGGCTATTTGACATGTTTACCTTCTTTTTCGTAAAAAATTTCCTCACAGTAGTCATTTGTGGTTGACTAGCATTCCAGCAAAGCATCCTAGATGCACGAAGCCTTCGCCCTTTGCAAATCGTTGTCCTAATGCTTGTATTATCTCATATGCTCATATCTTCATAGATAAACAAAATAGATACTATTAATTGTAATCATAAAACAAGTACAACGTCTAACAAATAGTTCGAAAGTAATAATGATCACCTGAAGGGCCAATGGGAATCCAGGTAGCTGGTACTTGTATATCTCGTTGGTATTCCTCCAATCGAAAGCAATCTTCCCCCAATCCTTTTTCAATGAACCTAAAAGCCTTTCAAAGGCTACCCTCCCCCATGGGAATGAGTGGAAAACTCGTCATTATCAACCAAACGTAGGATAGACAAGTCAATGGATGCTCGCAAATCTCTCCCCATAAGTGATGAAATCTTTTCTTTCGAAGGACAACTAAAAGATTCGTGCATTCTCTACCGTCGGAGCGGATCCACGATGGTTTTCCCTTTGACCGCATGGTAAGCCTGTGATCAACGCAAAGTCACTAAGCCCAAAATGACACAATTTCCCTTGGAAGCAAAACCATATCTCATTCGTCTTATTTGTTTCGATCATATGAAGGATGAGGTCATGAATGATTTTCCCAGAGAATTGGATCGTGGCCAACTTAGACAGCGAGCCAAGGAACGAACTCTCGAATCTTCATGAATACGCTTCATTTTTTTAAAATCTATCCACAACAGTCTTCACGAACTGTAAAGTTGAAAATTGGGAAATCACAGCATCAAACTCATAGTCCACTGAGACACACCTTGGACAACTCATCTACAAAGACACAATAGACTATCAGTACGAGATTGTATGATCAAGCCATACATGCCAAATCATATAGACAGTAACAAGTCTATAAACTAATATTTACTTCACATGTCTAGGCAGTTCAATTCTTAACTATCTTGACAGTTCAGGGTTGAACTTTCTAAACAGCAGAGACAACCTAACTCCAAAATAAAAATCTAGACACATCGAATTGAATTGTCTAGATAATGATTGTTCAACTATCTAGACATTTCAATTGCACAGTTCAAAGTTTAATGGTAAACTTTGAACTCTCTACACCTTTTAACTGTGTAGAGCAGACGAAAACTCCAGGAAACTTTCAGTTTTTCCCTTAATTAATATGACTGTTTCAACTCGCACAATTTACACATGAATATATTCAATAATCTAACATGTTTACTAGAAATGCAAGCATAGAATTACAACATAAGAGTTAAAAAAGTTTGGACTTCGAATTAAGAAAAATACTAGAACATTGAATGGATATTAAAAATTAACCCTTGATAACAATTTTCTTACACTACCAAACTAATTTTTCTAGCTCCGCCACTGCTAGTGAAAAGTGTTAGAAAATTTCCATGTATTAAGTAATGATGCCCTTCACGTTATTTTATTAAGATTTAGTTTGAGATTGAACTAAGACAAACTTTCAGATAAAGCCTAACTTTTAATGCCATATGAATGTTTTGCATTTCCTCGGTTATATTCACAGCTAGGTCTATTGTATATAATATTACGAGAATCGATCTAATACCCACACAGAACCTACTTTATAGTATTGGCTATACCTAAGCAACTTAGAAGCTTAGAATTGCATGTAGCGCAATGATGACCACATCAAGAGCCTCACTTATAAAGTGGAAAACATAAATTGTGTATTTTGCATTAATCACTTCTATTGGAAGTAGTAGAAAAATGTGTAAAGATCATCGCATCATGGGCAGAATATGTACTATCAAGCCTCAATCTTGGCAAGAAATAAGGTTAGTCTAGATAACAAAGTCCTGACAAAAAAAGCCTAGAGCAAAACAAGAAACTTGCAAATAACAGAATTGGGGCTATCTTGTGCGTATGCATATTCTATCAAAATCCAAGGATTCAATAAAAAACTTCGACCAACTTCATATACCCAATCGAAGTAGTCCTTTTATGCATATACTCATTTACTAAGAGAGGCAACACGATCGATTAATCAGTCTAAATTACCAAGCATGAGTTAGACTAGAATTATGAAAGGCAAAACCTTGAGATGTGGGCAACTATCAGCAATCACAAACAAAGATGTGTCAATGATGAAAGTGCCGCCGATATTCAAGTGTTGTAGAGAAGTAGCTCTTGAAATCTGCAGAGACGAACATAAACCAATTCAAGAACTAAAATTATAACCCAATTCGAAATGATCCAAAGATGATAAAATGCTAATTTTGTAAGGAATCACACAAGGGCATATGTGAGAAACATAATCAGTTTCTTGAATTGCAGTAATGAATGCATACCAGTTGAAAAACTCCTTTGTCTATGATTCCAGTTAAACCCTACAGGGAGATTGAAACCAAGTTACTGATACATTTCGTCGGGGATAATTGGCCAAGTCCATTATCTATTATTTGGCAACCCCAATGACTCATCGGTCGAAAGATTAGATTAAATTATTACAATAAAAAAATAATGTAAAACTATATAATCACTGTAAAAAATTCCCAAAAGATTAGATAAATTATTACAATAAAAACCATGTAAAACTACATAATCACTGTAAAAATTCCCAAATTGCAGCTAAGTTCTTTTCATTTATAAATTCATAATACAAACTAGACAAAAAATCAAAGGTTGTACCTAATGCTTCATCGCTTGTACCGTCCAATCTTCCAATTCCATCGCTATTATGCATTCTTCCAATTCCATTGCCATTATGATTTCAAACCATTCAAATCTTCAATTCCAAATCTGAATATATATAATTAAGCCCTTGGTACATGTTTGGAAAAAATAGAGATTTTAGAAGAAAAAATACTAGGGATTTAGGCCTCATAACCAAACGATAACATGAAATCCTTGAGCCTCTTGTGCGTGAGAAATCAGAATTTTCCGTAGCCTCGACGTGCCTTAGCGGTAGAAATCAGCAAAATCCTTAAGTTTAAACCCCTTTTTTTTAGCAAATGTGAAGTAAGTAAGAAACCCTAATATTTCCACAAGGATGAAGCGTTGGAGATGGTGAACGAGTAAAGTAAATGTTGGAGACGATGAAGTGGTGAACGGGTGAAGTGATGAAATGTGTGGCAGACGGTAGGGTGATGAATGAGTTGCAGACTCTAAACTGAGGTATTGGCTGGTCAAATGTCAGTTGAATTAGAAAATAAAAAAAAAAAAAAAAAGGTTATTTTAGTCCAATAACAATAATTTTAGACAATTTGGTTTTAAAAAAAATTTGGGACATATTTGGTTTACTGAGTTTTATTTTAGACAAATTGGTTAACCCCTCGGTTCAGTATTAATAATTTTTTATTTGAAAGGCAGTATTAATAATTTCTTAAGGGGGATATTAATAATTTTTGGACACTTGTTATATTTACAAATTTTCTGGGTTTCATCACTATGGTAATTTAATACTCCTTCAACCCCACAAAGATAGATTTATATTCTATATTCAACTATTTTCATTTTATTTGCATTTAGTTTATTTTGTTTTCCAATTGTGCTCTAATATACATTGTTATTCATAAAACCGCATTAGCATTATTTAAAGAAAAAGGTATATTTGAACAAAATACAAATAAAATTTACTTTTCCAACCATATTAATTATAACTAGCAATTTCACCCGTGCGTTGTAAGAGGTGATAAGAGACAACTAATATGTAATTGCTGCTAATATTAAGAGTATATCATTAACAATAATATAACCGAATATGAACAGAAAAAAAACCATAATAGAGTACAGAACTTGTTATGGTTTAAACAACAAAAAAAAAAATTATAAATTTTTTTTATAGAGTTTTCCTTGTATTTTGCAAAAATCCATCCTATAAATATTCAAGTGATAGCTCAACGCAATCAACATAAACATAAAATAATATATAATTCAAGTGACGTCACCGTGCATTATCCTGAGTAAATATGATTGTAGCTATTTCCAATGATTGTAGCTATGTTACCCGTGTATTGCACCAAGAATATGCCCAACAAATAGTGATTTTAATAACTATGAAATAATAAAGGATCAATAAAATGCATAAAATACTCGTCAAAGGATTAGACTTAATCAAGCAACGAACAAACCTCCTCAACTTTGCCAAATCGTATGAGTAAACAAAGTCCAATGTGCATTTATCTAATGTTGGATCACAATATAACTCATTGAGCTCACACTACTAAAAGATTAATATCTTCACAACCTAATCAAGAATTTAAGCGTAATATATTGTCACCCATCCATATCTCACAAGCACCAATACAAAAAAAAAATTAACTACATTATCCTGATGTAGTCGGTTATCTGGTCAATGTGATTTATGAGTTTTGCAATTGAATTCTTAAATTCAGTTATATAGAATTGGATTAAAATTTAGGTATTGTCATTTTAATTTCTTTAATTTTTATACAATTTTTACATTTAAAAGAAGAAATAATAGTATCAGTAATTCTACATTGTCAAAGACCTTAATTGATTACTATCTTTGTATATTGACACAATATCCGAGAATATCAAAATTTATGAAACTACCTAAAGATATATTTCGACTAAAGCACAGTAAAATGAAACCTGGTATAACTGCACAATGGGGAAAAAGACCCCATATGGATGTGGGCCAGATTGTTAGTCTAACATATAGTACTCAATTTGTTAAATTGTTGCTTAGCATTGTTTATGTAATAAAGGAAATCATCAAAAATTATTTTTTATGATTTAAACCTAATTGATTATGATTTTGATAAATAATATGATGTATTGATTTTTTATTTTGCTATATACCATTTTTATGGTCACATTGGCCTAGTAGTTAGTCCAAATTTTTCAAAGCTCAATCATGCATTATAGGAGACAAAACTAATTTTGTAAATCAAATCAATTTAAAATTATCATATGTTTAGGCAAATTGTTATTTTATGTCAATTTTCTTTTCTTCTACAGAATTAATTTGGCATACCGTGATTTTCAATCATGTTTCCGAACCTCGAGGAGGAAGCCTCACCCATTTCTAAGAAAACAATCCACATAACGTATAAAGAAGGGAGATGAAGTATGAAATTTTAAGAATAGAATCTGGAATCATTTCATCGTGTGCTACTTTGTCGAGATTCAACTCAAAAATGCAACGAAAAAAAATTTTAATTGTAGAAAAAAAAAGCACAATCGATCTGCTTTCTTTTTCTTCTTGAGAAAACATTTGGTACTACTATACGACATATTTCACGTAGTAACAGTCACAAGGTTTGTCGCACCACTGTACAATAAGTAAGCCACATCTTGTGGGCTACAAATATTGTTCGACTAAGATGACCACCGACCAATTAGGTGAGATCACCTTCATCCAATGGCTCTTTTTCATCCCATGACCCGTAGGAAATTTCCTTCCAAACTTCACAATCTGCAGAAAAATTTCTTTTAGCTAAGTCTTCCATTGTCACGATAATGATTAAGATGGTAAAACTGGTGAAAGGATAAAATGTGCAAAAAAGAATATATATTTTTTTTATTTTTTATTTTTAAATTAGGAAAATATGATGTTTACCCAAAAATTTTTGAAATGACAACATACAATGTTCAAACGGCTAGAAATGTCTACCAGGTGGTCAAGATTGGAGATAATGCTCAACTGAACAGCACATTTGAACAATCATTGTAACACTTCTCCACTTGCTAGAAGTCAAAAGCATAAAGATACACAAGGATTGCACTTGTATAAGCCTACATAAAATAAAATTAAGCTAATAATTCCAAGACATGAAAAGGACTTCTAAAATTAAAAAAATGCATTACTAAGCCTGTTTTCCATTTAAATTTTTTTCTAAAAAAAATAACTCGTATTGCTGAGTGAAATTCATACTTCAATATTCACCAAATATAGCAAATTACTTACTATTATCAGCACATTTAATAGTTCTTATCACAGTCTAACCTAAATGTTTAGCTTTTGGAAAATGAAGTTTACCCAAATATACACTAATTATTTTCCATTTTCAAGATGTCCACCGATTTTCTCAATGTATTACAATCATAATGTTTTGGGCATAAATAAAAGCATGTTCATTAATTGATTGATAGAGGATATCAAAATGAATGAACATCGTGCACAAGTTGTGAGCAAGTTTCAACATATTGCTTGTTCATGGCTTATTTTTTGATTCCCAATGTCGTATGATATAATCTCTAACTATTGACTTCCCAAAACCACCTGAATTGAATTTCCTAAGAAAATAAATAAATAAATAAAAGGAATAAAAATTCTACAATTGGTTAAATAAGAAATTAAAATTTCTGAAAAAGAAGAGCCTCCAAACTCATAAGTTGTTCATTTATAAATAGGAATAACAGTGGACCGCATTAAATGTGTGGATGATTTTTTGTTCAAAGTAATGCATCACCTTGACTCAGTTTATAAATCAATTTCTTTTTGTATCCAACCAGATGCACAAATCGGGGAATAAATTTAAAACTATGATGGAGCTATTCCTCATAAATTAGAGAGTAAATGCACCAAAGCTTATTCATAGCACAACAATTGTATCATAGATGTAGGCATACATTAATACGAACATTCACATACTGGACCCTTTGGAAAATGTAATATCATAGATATTCGCATACAACCAGAAGAGAGCAGAGGAGCCCATACCGAACACCGTTTGCAAGTGCATTAGATGCATCCTGCAGATTGAGACCTTCCACACTCAGCATACAACTCAGATCATGTCAAGAAAATTGAGACACTTGTTTCCAGTAGCCTACTTCATTTGCAAGAGCAGGCTTACATTCCATCTATTTGGCAGCATCCCAAGGCTTGGAAATGCAAAATTTGAAGTAAGGTTATGAGTTTTCGACTTTGACAAAGGTCTATAAGCTATGTAAAATCATAAGAACATAGACAATATTAAGTACTAAACATGCATACATGAACTGCAAAACTGGTTGTCGACAACGTATGAGACGTGTTAAGATAAATTACATTTATGGTTCGTTTCAGAAACCTTTTCTATTGACAAATATTCACATATTTGTTTAATCACTCAAAGAACCACCGTAATTATTGTTCCTCTTATGCATGTTAATAGGTTAAAGAGTAATTGTTAAAGTGAAAAGGGGCCACAACGAAAACCAAAATGAGCTTATCTCTCTCTTTTTGTGGGTATGAGCACACAAGAATTTCTCGCATTTTTCTATTCTTCAACATGTAATTGAATTCTTTTCGAAGAAGGAACCTCCAAGTAAAATGAAAATAACAATAAAGAAAATTAAAAAACCAGTACCGCAAGCATAAGAATTGACATTCGCATAAATAAGAATTCACTGACAAAGAATTATCACCATTGCATGCAGACAGATGGTTTAGCTAATGAACTAAAGTATATGGCCAAAATTATTTTTCTCTTTTTCTCTTTAAAGTCCAAGAGTGGCTGGTGGCTGCCGATCTAAGAGCTTAACTCACATGCTGGTGGTTAAACTTATTTGGAATCAACGGCCAAATCCACTAATCCACAAGCTCAAACTCTTTTTAGTTGTGTCCTCCACCCTGTTCTACCTTCACTGTGTTATGCGTATGTTGATTCTCATTTTATCTTTGGCTCTTTCTCATATTCAAGATCCCAAAAAATGAAATGAAAGAAGAAAAAGTCATTATTTGTCATGCAAATTATAAAGCAATAATTGCATAGGAGATCATCAAATCTAACCAAATACTTATCAAAGTGTATATTGCGATGGTTAATTCATAAGAATGAGATAAATATGTTTTGGGTTCTTTAGGAAGGTTCTTTCTTTCTCTTGAGACTATAAAAGTTGATACAACTCAAATAGGTATAAAATGCGAATAGCACGATCAAGAATAAAGTGTTTGATGAAAGAAGGATTCTTCTTTTCTGCTAACCGATAGACTCCAAAAGGCTTTGTAGAAGTTGAAGTCAATCACAACACCCAAAGCAAAGAAGCCGATAAATGCGTACACTCCAACATAAACCTAACAAAACTTAGTAATCAAATCAAATACAACACAAGAATGGGAAGAAAATTGGAATTTAGTACTCCACAATTTACTATTAGAGGCCTTCTTCTCGTATTTTGCCTCATTTGATGCATTGAAAACTACCTTTATATTAATAGCTTCAAATAAAGAGAAGAAAAAACCCTTACAAAATTTAGACATAGCATATAAGGCCCCTCATACCAATAGAAACACTAAAATTAAAATACAATAACTGAGCATTCTCACAATGGGAAAAAATGGGGAAGAAACACTATATTTGTTGTACAAAATACTACATCATTTGCTTGAACGCATGAGATTGAAAGACATAAGAGAAAATTGGAACATGATTGAACCCGATTCGAGATTGACCGATATCCTCGATTGAGATTGAGGATACAATCGACAACATTTGAGGAAGAAGCTGAGATTGCGTTCGATCCGGATTGGGAGATTGTGAGAGAAAGCCGAGTGATAATATAAATAAAGAATGAATAACTGGCCCAATTGTGAACCGAATGTAACTAATTGACTTATTAAATTAAAGCACAAACCCAAAAAGTAAGTAGCCCATGTGTTTAGGCGGGAACCCCGAGATGGCCCAAGTAATGCTTTCAATATATATAATAACGTTAGCAACCTTCTTCTCGTATTTTGTCTCATTTGATGCATTGAAAACTCCCTTTATATTAATGGCTTTAAATAAAGAGAATAAAAAAATCCTTACAAAATTTAGACAGAGCGTATTAGGCCGCTCATACCAGTAGAAACACTAAAATTAAAATACCATACCTGAGCATTCTCACAATATGAAAAAAGGGGAAGAAACACTATATTTCTTCTAAAAAATACTACATCATTTGCTTGAACGTAGGAGATTGAAAGACATCAGAGAAAATTGAAACATGATTGAAACCGATTAGAGATTGAAAGAGATTGACCGATATCCTCGATTGAGATTGAGGATACAATCAACAACGATTGATGAAGAAGTTGAGATGGAGTTCGATCCGGATTGAGAGATTGAGAGAAGAAGCCGAGTGATAATATAAATAAAGAATGAAAAACTGGCCCAATTGTGAACCGAATGTGACTAATTGAATTATTAAATTAAAGCACATGCCCAAAAAGCAAGTGGCCCATACATTTAGGCGGGAAACCCGAGATTGCCCAAGTAATGCTTCCAATATATATAATAATGTTAGCGCCCTTCTTCTCCTATTTTGTCTCATTTGACGCATTGAAAACTCCCTTTATATTAATGGCTTTAAATAAAGAGAATAAAAAAATCCTTACAAAATTTAGACAGGGCATATAAGCCCCCTCGTACCAATAGAAACACTAAAATTAAAATACCATACTTGAGCGTTCTCACAATGGGAAAAAAGGGGAAGAAACACTACATTTGTTCTACAAAATACTACATCATTTGCTTGAACGCAGGAGATTGAAAGATATCAGAGAAAATTGAAACATGATTGAACCTGATTAGAGATTGAAAAAGATTGACCGATATCCTCGATTGAGATTGAGGAAACAATCGACAAAGATTGAGGAAGAAGCTGAGATTGAGTTCGATCCGAATTAGGAGATTGAGAGAAGAAGCCGAGTGATAATTTAAATAAAGAATGAATAACTGGTCCAATTGTGAACCGAATGTGACTAATTGAATTGCTAAATTAAAGCATAGGCCCAAAAGCAAGTAGCCCATGTATTTAGGCGGGAAACCCGAGATGGCCCCAGTAATGCTTTCAATATATATAATAATGTTAGCGGGCTTCTTCTCGTATTTGGTCTCATTTGATGCATTGAAAATTCCTTTTATATTATTGGCTTTAAATAAGGAGAATAAAAAAATCGTTACAAAATTTAGACAGAGCAGATAAGGCCCCTTATACCAATAGAAACACTAAAATTAAAATACCATACCTGAGTGTTCTCACAATATGAAAAAAGGGGGAAGTAACACTATGTTTGGTCTACAAAATACTACACCATTTGCTTGAACGCAGGAGATTGAAAGACATCGGAGAAAATTGAAAAATGATTGAACCCGATTAAAGATTGAAAGAGATTGGCCAATATCCTCGATTGAGATTGAGGATACAATCGACAAAGATTGAGGAAGAAGCCGAGATTGATTTCGATCCGAATTTGGAGATTGAGAGAAGAAGTCGAGTGATAATATAAATAAAGACGGAATACCTGGTCCAATTGTGAACTGAATGTGGCTAATTGAATTGCTAAATCAAAACACAGGCCCAAAAAGTAAGTAGCCCATGTGTTTAGGCGGGTAACCCGAGATGGCCTAAGTAATAGTTTCAATATATATAATAATATTAGCGGTCTTCTCCTTGTATTTTGTCTCATTTGATGCATTGAAAACTCCCTTTATATCAATGGCTTTAAATAAAGAGAATAAAAAAATCCTTACAAAACTTAGACAGAGCATATAAGACCCCTCGTACCAATAAAAACACTAAAATTAAAATACCATACTTGAGCGTTCTCACAATGGGAAAAAAGGGGGAAGAAACACTATATTTGTTCTACAAAATACTACATCATTTGCTTGAACGCAGGAGATTAAAAGACATCAAAGAAAATTGGAACATGATTGAACCCGATTAGAGATTGAAAGAGATTGACCGATATCCTCGATTGAGATTGAGAATACAATCGACAAAGATTGAGGAAGAAGGTGAGATTGAGTTCGATCCGAATTGGGAGATTGAGATAAGAAGCCGAGTGATAATTTAAATAAAGAATGAATAACTGGCCTAATTGTGAACCGAATGTGACTAATTGAATTGCTAAATTAAAGCACAGATCCAAAAAGTAAGTAGCCCATGTGTTTAGGCGGGAAACCCGAGATGGCCCAAGTAATGCTTTCAATATATATAATAATGTTAGCAACCTTCTTCTCGTATTTTGTCTCATTTGATGCATTGAAAACTCTCTTTATATTAATGGCTTTAAATAAGCAGAATAAAAAAATCCTTACAAAATTTAGACAGAGCATATACGACCTCTCATACCAATAGAAACACTAAAATTAAAATACCATACCTGAGCGTTCGCACAATGGGAAAAAAGGGGAAGAAACACTATATTTGTTCTACAAAATACTATATCATTTACTTGAACGCAGGAGATTGAAAGACATCAGAGAAAATTGGAACATCATTGAACCCCGATTAGAGATTGAAAGAGATTGGCCGATATCCTCGATTGAGACTGAGGATACAATCGACAAAGATTGCGGAAGAAGCTGAGATTGAGTTCGATCCGAATTGGGAGATTGAGAGAAGAAGTCGAGTGATAATATAAATAAAGAATGAATAGGTGGCCCAATTGTAAACCGAATGTGACTAATTGAATTGCTAAATTAAAGCATAGGCCCAAAAAGCAAGTAGCCCATATATTTAGGCGGGAAACCCGAGATGACCCAAATGATGCTTTCAATAATAATAATAATAATAATAATGTAAAGATAAAGATTTCTTAAACTACATGAAAGTAAAACCATACCTATCTTTGTGGGACCATGGGGAGTAATTACTTATTGAACTTTACTGTTGTTGTAATTGCTCTTTTTAAAAGAAGATACTCAGGACCCTACCTCCAATTACTCTTAAAACAACTAAAAGGTCTCATGGGCAATTAAGCAAATTCATAGTCTAAGTTTTACATATTTAAAATTCTAGTTTTTTAATAGCATTTACACGAATCAAGTAATCTTGTGCCCTAAATTACAGTTTTCAGGTACGTGTGATTGCATGGGTTTGCACCACGTGGTCGCACAATTTAACTATGCGATCACATGGTGTAAAACCCATGCGATTGCACTTTTTTCTAACACCAAACTCACTACAAATTGTGTGCGACAAATGACAGCATAGTGTAATGAATTACAGATGAAGTGTAATAAATTACAATTAATATGTAATAAATTACAAAATTTGTGTAATATATTATAAAGAGTAACAAATTACAAAAACTGTAACAAATTACAAAGAATTTATAAAAATTACAAAGTGTACGTAATAGTGGGTAAGAGTGTGTAATAGTGTGCAAGAGTGTATAATATTACAAAGAATTTGGCCTTCTACTATTAGTATACGTAATATTATGTAATTTAGTTGGTTTTCTATGTTTTGGGCATAGGATTCACATACAGTGTCTATTTTGGACGAATAACTTATGTTTTTTGCTTTTCTCGGTGAATACATTCCAACCACTTGCTTTGTCAGTGATAATATCACCTTTTTTCCCAAATTATTTTCCATTTGTAAGTTATTGTCGAGTTTTTCAAATTTTTTTTTAAAAAAAATATTTGTGGCATGCGATAAAGGGTTGAATCATGTGATCACATGGTATACCTTATTTTTTAAAATATTTTCATTTTACCTTTTCTTAACTATCCATTTTTAATGTTTATATTTGTGTAAAAACGCTTTCTAAAAATATAATGAAACAATCATTGAACTTTTTTCGATGTCATCCATCAAGCATTCATTGACTCACCATTTAAATAGGATAGCTGATTTTTCTCACATGTTTGATGGCACCATACGTGAAATTAATTGGACTAATTGCTAGTACAAAAATTGGTCCATACCAAACAAACCACTATGCAATCCATCATCAATCATCATTGTCACTATCACTATCACAACTATATAAAATGGTGGATTGTCACTAATATATAAAATGGTGGATAAGTGAAATTTTTGAATTTTTCTATTTTAACCTTAGATTTTTTCAAAAAAAAATTATTCATTTGCCCATAAATCATTAATTGAAAGCATCTTCAATTTCTCGTTTTTAAAAAAATTTCTTTTTCATTTTTCAATTCTTACTTTCATTCTTTTATTTTGGAAAAAAATTGACATTGTATTTAAAGGTATGATAGGGAATTTTTTTTTAATGTTTTTACCACTTTTTACAACCTTTTTATCCATTCTTTCTTTATCCTAAATCAATCATATCCATATATCACACCACATCCATAAATCTCCACCATTCAACTCCACTCATTCTATCTCTTCTTTTACATTACAAACCATTAAAAATCGACCCCTATCACCCCATAAATAAATAAAAAAATATGCAATATGGATTTCAAATCGACGACTTCAACTAAAATTTTAATCAAAACGGACTTTCAATAACTAATTATATTTATATGCTCCATTTAGGTCTCAAAAACTATTTTAAATGTGTTAGTATTTGCATTTCATTTTTTTTAGCACTCAATCAGTTAAGTCCAAATTATATTTGTTACTTATCAATTTATTTCGATTTATTCTCTCACAATTTATTTAGTCATTTAATTTTGAGAAAAATAAAAAAATGCAATCGCAATTCCTAAGATTTAAAGTGCGAAGTTGGAAATTTTGTAAATTTTGTTTTTGTATTTCAAGAACTACAGCAACATAAGTAAGTTCTAATCTTAAATGCTTCTTAGAGTTGCCATTATGCTTCCTAATATCATTACATTTTCTAAAATCCTTCTTTAAAAAAGATTTCATATGTTACCTTTTGTTTTGGAGTTTCTAATTTAATAATTTTAAACCCACACCATTTAATAATTATTTGAAATAATGTGTTTGGAAACCATTTATAAATTAATCGATATAAAAATTGGACTATAAACTACCATGTGGCGCCATTTCATTTGTTTTTCTTTTTTTTAGAGTCAAAACTTATGGTCTAACTTTTACATTTTCACTTTTCTTAAAAAAAGATAAACAAATAAAATGATAATACTATTTTGATTTATAACTTGGTTCTAATGACATTATAAATCACGTAGAAATGATCCAGCACACTCGGGTATTTTTCAGTCATATACTATCTCCGTTGAAAAAATCAAAGCCCTCTAAAATCAGCACGGTGAGACGAAGCTCTAGCAGTTTGGAAAATTTTCCGGCGATGCCATTGCCGCCTGTCAAATTTGACCGGCGGCAAACGGCTTTCCCGGAAAATTTTCCAGACTACTGGAGTTTCACCTCATCATACTGATTGTAACACCTAGAAATTCAAATCGCTTGGGCATAAGAGAGGACTTCGGTTTATAAGTTAAGAGACCCATCTAACTAAGCATGAGGCCTTTTGGGGTAAGCCCAAGAACAAAACCGTGCGGGCTAGGCCCAAAGCGGACAATCTCATGCCAAAGTGGATCGGGTCAGTAGCGGACCGAATTCAAATCCGTATGATCCTCTCCCAGGCATAGTAGGCCAGATTCGGGTGAGCCATGATGGGGGTTGGGTCGTTACAAATAGTATCAAAGCCAGAGCCCAACCAAAAGTGTGGCAAACGAAGACGTTGGGCCCCTTTAGAAGGGATGATTGTAACACCCACAATCCCACATCGTTTGGGCATAAGAGAAGAGTCCGGTTTATAAGTTAAAAGACCCATCTAACTAGGCATGAGGCCTTTTGGGGTAAGCCCAAGAACAAAACCGTGCGGATTAAGCCCAAAGTGGACAATATCATGCCAAAGTGGATCGAGTCTGTAGCGGACCGAATCCAAATCCGTATGGTCCTCCCCCAGGCATAGCAGGCCAGATTCGGGTAGACCATGACGGAGGTCGGGTCGTTACACCAACTTTGGATCTGGTCTCGATTTTTCCACTGGAGATCGAATGTGACCAAAAACTACCCAGGAGTGCCACTCCCGAGTGTGGTGGATCGTTGCTGATAAATCACGTGTAAAACACATGCTAAAAACTTCTTGTTAGAGTTTGTAACAAACTTACAACATTATTATTTGCTTTCTTACATTCCTTTTTCATTTTTCATTGTGGAATCTCCTTCCTAGCAAAGGCGGTCCTATCTTGAGTCGCTTGAGCCGGTCGACTCATGCCCGACCATTTGGGGAGCCTATTTTAATCTGTTATACCTGATGCCCAACTGTACATTATATTTTTGTTTAATTGAAGGGCCCAAATTTAGATTCATTACAAACTTGTAGGTAACTTTTAAGTAAAATAATGGACAAATTCAAGTATTGAATCCAAACTTGTAGGCCCATTTTTTTCCAAGAAATTTAGACCTATTTGTTGTCAATATATTTTTTCAAGCCTATGAGTTATCTGTGTTGGGTCTGCCTAGACATTTTTTCTTTTTATTTTCTGTTGCCGCTCTAACTAAATTTTTATATTCTTTGTTGGCTTTAGGAGTGACAACAAGCCAGGTTTGGATCGGGGATCCCATTCCTCGTCCCCATCATGCCAAACCTTTTCAATACTCTCCTCGTCCCATCCCCAATTAATCGATGTCAGTTCGGGGTCGGGACGGCTCAAAGGCAACTCTAATCCCATTCATTTCCCCACTTATTATTTATTTTCATTATTTTCATATTTTAAAACCCTTCAAAACAAAGTCACATGTTTATGATATTGTTATGCGGTATATCACATATCTAACTTCTATAAGTCATATGTTTGAGTTTTGCAACTTATAATATAACTATAAAATACAAAGAATTCGCACATTAACCAAAAACTAATACAATTTAGGTAAGTAAAACAAGTGATGGCAACGGGTCGGGTCGGCCATACCCGAACCCGAACCGTGTTCCCGAACCCGAACCCATAACCAAACCGAACCGAACTATAGGTCATTCGGGTCCGTTTGGTTCGGGTATCCGTTCGGGCCGGTTCTCAAACCCGAACAGATAACCGTTTATCCCTTTTTTAAACTGTCAACTGACAATCATAAACAATCTTTGTAGGGGAAAAGGTTACTTTTTCTAGTCGACTAATTTCTTCTGTCATTCGTGATCTATGCAGTTTCATACTTTAATTTTATAATTTGGAATAGGTGTATGCTCCATAACTTTGGCGGAAATGTCGAAATGTATGGCATATTGGACGCAGTTGCTTCAGGTCCAGTTGATGTCCGTGCTATTAAGTTTAACAAAGGTAGGCTCGTGTTTTTTCTTGGAAGACATATGATGTTGTGTGAGTATGCAATGTTTTGTGAGTATGAATACTAATATTTTGATGATTGAAAAATAATTAACATCAATGTGATAGTAAACTTGGCCATTGGATATTGTTAGTAGGGCGGGTTTAGCATTAGCCGTTTAGGGATGTTGTTACTTGGTTAAAACATGCACGTTGCTTACTAGTTTACCATATAAAATAATATAATTTTATTTATTTAAATTTTTTTTTGTAGAAAAAAATTGCGGTATTCGGTTCAAGTTCTGGTACGTCTTTAAAATCCATATCCAACCCATATCCACTTCGGGTTTTCGTATCAAAAACCACATCTGACCCATCGACCCGTCGGTTCGGATTTTTTCGACCCAATCGGTTCGGGTACCCGCAGTTTTTGACTTTCATGGGTCATTTTGCTATCCATAAGTAAAACACAAATAGATATAAGAAAATTTGGAATTACCCTTTGCCATAAAACAAGTTCAACTAATATATCATGTAAATTCAAACTAGTGGCGAATGGAGAATCGTTAAGAGGACATAGATAAACTCTTATTCTTGAAAAATGAAAGAGTTGTAAGTTGTTAGGTATTCATTTCTATTTTAAATAAGTTTGCATCATTCCTATAATCGCATTGCAATTGAAGTAATCAAAAAACACATTATTTGCTTTCTAGATTCTTTATTTCAATTGTTTTTAGTTTTTAATTTAATGACGTAAGTATAAACAATGTAAAAAAAATTTTAATCTAAATGGCATGGGTATAGGTCAGGAAAGATGATCCCCGTCCCCATCCCCGCCCCACCCCCACTTCGAGTCTTTACTTTTAACCACATCCCCATCCCCATCCCCATACCCATTTGGTCGAGGATTCCCCACCCCGTTCGGGCCGGATCCCCATCGGCTTCGGGTATTCCCCGCCCCATTGTCGTCCCTAGTTGGCTTATTACTATGCATTTGATTAATTCTTACTGCGGCTCTATTAGAGTTTCGTGTGTCACTCACTTTATATTATCTTTACAAAACAAATAATGAATAAAAGGGACCCATTTTTGGAACCGTTGTCTTTTTCACCGATGTAATTTTTAGTTGTATGTAGTTTATGCAATTTACTTTTTTTGGCAAAATTTCTGCAATTGTCTTTTGAATTTAATTTACAATGTAACGACCCGAGTTCTAACTACTCGGAACGCCATGTCATCTTTCTAACTAACTTTTGAAAAATCAAAAGCAATGGTAATAAACAGAAACTTAATTTCATGGAATCCTATTTAAACTTTAAAAATAACCAATCACAATTTTAAAACATAATATTTTGAAATAATAAAGCTAAACTTGGGATAGACATGAATAAATCGAGTCTCAAATTAATAATTAAATAAACTTAAAACTTCATAAAGAATCTATCGCCATTAGCTACGCCAACGACTCCTCAGTCTGCACATATATAGTTAATGAAAACTGTGAGTATTTCATAGAAATATTCAGTAGATCAGGCACATAAATAATATTTCAAATTATATATCTACACGAATATATGCAATCTAAGTAATCTGATGAACAATTAAGTTCAAGTCTAGTGAACAAGTAATTAAACAAGTTCAAGTCTGATCTGACGCATTAAAGCATATAATTTCATGCCTGGGCTTAATCAAGCAATTCTCTAATTTACATGCTAAATATAGCATATAGTCTCATGGAATGACAAGTAACATGCAACATATAATAAGAAATTATCATTTAAGCACATCTTTGAAAAATAAAAGTCTTGTGGATAGAGATCTACCTCTAACCTGGGAGTTTGAGCCTTAATACCGTAAATCTCTAGGTTGTCGCGTTCGTCTAGTCCTAAAATAATTAAATAAACTCTAATTAGTCTCATGGATGAATTAAGGTCGCTAAATAGAAGAGAAAGTAATTAAATAGGGTTTAAATCGGCTAAATATAAAGTTTAGGGATTGAAATCGCTAAATTTGAAAAGTTGGGGCTAATTTGCAAAATTAGAGAGTTCTAAGGACTAATTCAAAAGTCAAACCATAGTTGAAGGGCCAAATTTGCAATTGACCGAATTTGGAAACTATTGGACGCGATTGAAAATCAATTAAAACTTCGGGGACTTAAAATAAATAAAGTATAAGGACTTAATTGGAACTCAACTGGAAGTCATGGGTTTGGACTACAGTTGACCGGACTTTTAAATAGGAGGACTCAATTGAAAGGACTAAAAATCTTTGAACCATGGAAATAAATAAAATATGAGGACCAACTTAAATACACTGGGAACGCTCAGTGACCAGGGGTGTAAATAATGGATTAAAATCTTAGAAAAATTCAGATTCCCTTCTTCCTTGTCTCAACTCGACAGAGAATTCAGTGAAAGAAAGAGAGGACTCGGCTACTACTTGTCGTTCTTCTTCGACCATGGCCGCCAGTCGTCGTCGCCGCCGAGAGAAAGGTCGAGAGAAAGAGAGGGAGTGATGAGATGGAGAAGGAACTTGAGAAGAGAGAAAGATCGAGAGCGAGATCGAGCGGTGAAAAGCGAAGAAGGAGAAGCAACGGCGGTGAAGATGGAGGCATGACTAACGGCAATACCGACGGTGGTAGTCGCAGTAAGTCCCCCACACTCTTGCACGTCGACTTCTTCTTCTTCCCCCCTTCTCCTATACTATCGTGTTTACCTCTCAAGTAGGGTTTAATGCAATGAAAAATAACGAGAGCTTAACGAGGTTTATATAGGAATAGTAAAAAGATTTAATTAAGGTATGTCTTGTAGCCCAAAATATGCCATAATGTGTAAAAACCCTAAATTAATTAAGGGAAGTTTGTAGCTGCGCCCAAAATGTGGAGGACAAGAATTGGGGTTAGGGTTTGATGATTTGGGGGTTGCAAACA
Source organism: Jasminum sambac (assembly GCA_018223645.1). NCBI lineage: Eukaryota > Viridiplantae > Streptophyta > Magnoliopsida > Lamiales > Oleaceae > Jasminum > Jasminum sambac. Next base: position 11,799,303 of record CP073643.1, read on the forward strand.
CGAAAATTAGGGCTTAATTAATTGGGGATGAATTAAAATTAGGGTTAGTAGTTAAAACGAAATTTTCACGTTGAAATTCTTGGATTGCTACATACAATTTGTATTTTGAGTGTATCTTGTATTAAAAGTTGGAAAATGTTGTCGATTTGGTTCAGAGGTTTGCTTGAATTGAACTTGGGAAGTCTTTGAATGTTGAATTTAGAACTTGTAGTCATTTACCTTTTTCATATACAAAAGAGGTTCATATTTCAAATGAGAGCTGCTGTAATTCCTTTATCTCATTTGTTATAGTTTCAGTTTTCTGGTAGAGATCTACCCTTCTATGCTTAACTAAGTTGAAATGTCAATTTCTTGTAGGGAGTTGCTCTTCTCTACTTTATAGTAACCTTTTCACTACACATCTCTCTTTTCAAGTCGATGCAAACTCCGGCTGTAACCATCCACCTATCTGTTGATATTAACTTAGGCTTGTTTGGATTTTCTCAACTGTTCGAAAATGTTTTTTTCCAAAAGCATACACATTATGAACCAGTAATAATGAAAAGTTAAGGGACTTCAGAGTTTAACCATTTTCCTACCTTTTTTATTGACATAAAACCAACCATTTCTCCCTCTGTATAGTCTACATAATCTATGTAGTGTAGGATGACACTAAGGTAATTAGTCAAGTATAAGGTGATTAAGGTGGTGAAGAAATTTGACAAGATTGATCTGCTAAAGTTAATTAGTCTAGTATTCCCATAATAATATATTTTCTTAGCTCAACATCTATACTGCTAACAGTGAAAGTTGGAATTTATCTAGCTGTATTGCTATTACACACACAAACACACATTTGATGCAACTCATATTGTGTCTAAGGCATCCACACAAGCTGCTGGTTTAACTCAATTCTTGATTTTCTTACAAGGCCTATTCTGCTTGCTTTTTTATTGCAGAGTGACTGCTAGTGAGTCATATGAAGGCATTACAAAGTTACAAATGCTTTCCTCGCAGGAGAGTCTATAGGAACAATTCTTGTCGTTCTTATAGATCTACCGGCATGAAGATGTGGGAACGACCTTTATAGGCACAACAAGTTGTTCCTATAGATCTACAATAATGATTATTCGATCTACAGGAATGACAAAAGTCGTTTCTATAGGCATTTTTTCTTCCAGTAAAGTTCGACATAGGCCCAGCGAATTACAGGATCGTCCCTGCCTCATAGTAATCATTAATGTTTTCTTTCTTGACTTGAAGAACACAGCTCCAGTTGAAATGCCAATCTAGAAATAAATAAACGAGAAAATTGTGGACAATGTAGCAATTAGATTCAAAGTTTTCCAATTGATTCTTCTTCCTTGAGATGAGAAACAAATGAATGGTTTTTTCACGTCTATTGAATTGAATCCACAGAAGCCATTGATGGCTCTGCAAGATTTGCAACTGAAAAAGTATGATGTGGGGCCATGACAGAGCAATAGCAATCAAGAAAGAAAAAATACAATTATCGAAAGAAAATATTAAGTTAATGAAGACAAGTAAATAGAAAATGTGGATACGATTAAATATTAATACATATTTATTTAACTTCAATACAAATAAACACAATTATTCTATAAATTATTACTTAAATGTTTTAAAAAATAGAAAGCGAAATAATATATATGTATATAGTTAATTGGAGGAACGGGAACATGATCTTTAGAGCATCTCCAATGTGAAACCTGATTTTATAGTTTTGAAATATTAAAATATAGTTGATGCTATAGTATTTTACCATATCAACTCAAACAATTAACTCTAAATTTTATAAATTTTACACCAAACTCACACTCTTCACTATTTTCATTTTCTTTCTTGTTTAATTAAATACATTTTCCTCTAAAATATTATTATATAAGAATAAATACATATTTTTTACTTCAACTTTTAAATAATCTTCTACAACTTGTTAAATCTTAATTAGGTAACAACTAATGCAACTCAATACAATTAGAATTATATGTCTACTCTTTACTTTAAAAAAAATTATGTATTACTAATTAAATCACAACTAATTAAGTACAATTAATTAATTCACCATAAATATCTATCCGCAATTAAAATCAAAATTATCATTTTGTTAACATACACAAGATCAATTGTATTTTCTTAACATGGAAAAGATATAGACCAATAAACATTATCTATAAAATACACAAAATGGAAAAAAAATGGAGTTTTGAAACCGTGAGAGAAAAAAAAGTGGGCTCATCATTATGTTGCTTTGAATGGCATATGAACAGTGCAGCGCTATTACTGTTCATCTCCCTCATTTTACCGTTGTCTATGGCGTCACGTTGGATCAAAAATCAATGACAAGAGGGAATTGAACTCCAAATTGGCGCTACATTGGAGATGCTCTTAGAGTCGCTGCAAAACGAAGACTTGCTTATAAATTTTTGATAAATCAGAATCTATTTTCAAGTTTTCTTGCAAAACGAAAACTTCTATAAGTTAACTATCCACTTTGACCGTTATGTAACCATGTGCAATGCACATGCTTGATTCAAAAATTAAAATTTGGTTCAAAACTTTTAACATCCTGAATTACGTGACCTTTTAACTTAATTGACATGTTGGTCCCTATCTTTCCAATTAGGTCGAAACAAAACTCTTGAAATAGTGCAACAGACCTAAGAATTTTGCCGAATTCTAAAGTAGTTCCACTTTTAGTGACAGTTTGATAGAGTCAGTGTTGTACACTAGGAAATGACAGACTATCGTATAACCAGGTCAATCTCATTTGATGACGAAAAAGAAGAATCTCATATGTTAATGATGAATAGCTAGGCGCGTGTTAGTGTATGTATTTTAATAATTTTTTTACAGATTTTTATATATTTTTTTCAATTCCATTCATTTTTTTCTCCTATTTCACATCCACATATCTCGTGCTACCTACCTGTACTATACAAGTTTCTACGTTCAATTCAATTCATTCTCTCTCCTATATCACATAAAAATCTATTTTTACACATACACTAACACACACTAGGTTTATAATTAAGCATGGAAGTCTACCTCTATTTTCCCCTATAAATAGGCAGCCATAGTTTTGTTTGTACACTCAAGACATTGTACTAAAATTAGTATTCGAACGTTTTTTTCTCAATATATATTTACATTTACAAATATAAAAACAATCAATATTCGAATTAAAAGTGTAAAATAGCGCAAGTGTTGGTGAAAATCTTTGAAGTAAAAGATACAAAAGCAAAAACAAAAAAATAAAATAAAATAAAATAAAAAAATAGAAGAAGAAGGAGGAGGTGAAGCATGTTACGCCTTTTCACACTACTTCATACATTTTAAGATCTTTATTGAAACCAATAAAAGATGGCTGTGTCTAAATGTACTCACAATTTTACTTTATACACCCATCTTTAAAAAAAAAAAATCAAAAGACAAATATATCCTCATTCGACATTTCCAAAAAAAAAAAATTGTTCGCGTTGACGAGGATGAACACCCATAAGGGTGTTCGCCCCAATTGGGCCGAACATCATATAATTAAAAAAAAAATTAATGATAAAATTTTTTTAATATTATTATTAGTTGTAATTTTTTATAATCACTCAAAAAAATTAATTGTATTTAACACTAATCGGATAAAGTGAATTATTTTATCATCAAAAAATTTTAAATTTTATCGTCACAGTTGCAAAAAAATTTAAAGAAATTTCAAAATTAATTGTTAAAGTGGTAACAAGAAAATTGAATTTTTTAATAATTATATTCAATACTAACCGAATAAAACGAATTACTTTATCATCAAAAAATTTTCGAAATTTATATTAGTTGCAGAAAATTTTCGAAATTACTTGTCAAAGTGGTAAAGTGGTTGCAGATAATTTTTTTGATGATATAGTAATTGGCTTTATTCAGCTAGTGTTGATATTTAAAAACAAAATCAATATTTTTTTTTGATAATATAGTAATTGACTTTATCTTATTAGTATTGAATATAATTATTTTTAAATAAAAAGTAATAGCAAAAATTTTTCGTCAGTTTTTTTTTTAACAGTGTTCGCTCCAGATGGAGCGAACACACAAATGGATGTTCGCTCCATCTGGAGCGAACATGCAGCTTGCGTGTTCGCTCCATGGGGCGAACACAGAAATGTGTGTTCGCTCCATATGGAGCGAACAAACCTTTTTTTTTTCTTTTTTTTTTTCTTTTGGGGTTTTGTTAGTAAGGGTATAATTGGAAACCTGTATAAGTTTGGGTGTATTTAGAATTGAACGGGTGTGTTTAGCCTCACCCTAAAAGATTCCCCATTTTCTCTCAAATTCCCTCACATTCACAACCGTACTGAAGTATAGCTCAATTAAAATAGTAAATATAAACAATTAAACAATACCTAATCTAGCATACTATCAAAATAGTAAATATAAACAATTAAACATTTTGTTAGGCATTGAGGGTGATAGGATAGATTTTTTTATTATTTTTTTATGGATTTTAATGTAAAATAATAGAAAGAATAAATAGAGTTGAATGGTGGAGATTTGTGTAATACATGGAGATCTCATGAGATATGTGAATGTGATTGATTTGATCAAAAGAAAGAATTAATAAAAATAAATAAATAAATGGTACGCTATCCAAACTAATTTTGTCTTTTAACTTTTTCATTATTTCCTTCCATTGTTGCTCTTCCTAAACTATTATAATAATATAATTAATTCTTCAACCTACACAATTTATTAAAAATATTTTCTCTTTATCCATGTTTTATTTGTCACATCTAACTTTGGTATTTGAGATATATGCAAAAGTGTTTTTAGTAAATGGTTAAAAGGGTACTGATGGAAGGTTATTTGGTGATTTGTGATTAAGACCAGTTTAGACTACTTTAATTGAACCTCGCTAAAGATGAACCTAACGGAATTAATTTATATGATGATCATATTCTATGATTCTATCCGTTCTTTAATTTAATATTAAAAGGATACTTCCGAATCTCATAAGATTTTATCTAAAAGTACGTAATGTTTTAGAAGTAAACAAAACGTTAGACACTTGTGAAAAAGAGTTATTAATGCTGACATTTCTACTCTCTCACTCGAGATATTTTAAAGTTGCGGATGAGTAATAGTTTTGTTGTGTGTACAAAGAAATGTACCAATATTCTTAGCAACAGTCATGAAAAGTTATTTTTCACAAATCTATATCTTTTATATTATCAGAATAGGATAAACATGATAAACATTTATTGAAATTTAAAGTTGTAGTTAGTTACTCGTTCAATATTAAAATGTAATCAAATATTCATTAAATCTTGCTTAATGTCAACGATTAGCCAATCAACACGTGGCTAATAGTGTCCTACGAGGACTCACTCACAGCGAAAAAATTCATCCACACCAGGCAAACACGTACATAATCCATTAGAAACATTATTTCTTTCATGTCTCATTTTTTTGGTAAAGTCGTTTTTGCATGGTTTATATAATACGTTGTCTGATATGGATGAATTTATTGTGTTAATAGGTGATCAAATTGATTCCATGTTGAATATTGTCAACCATCTAGTAATTATATTTAAATATTGCGCTAACGAATAATTGATCGTTGAAATTAAGCAAAGTTGCGTAAATATTTAATTATCTTTCAAAGTTAAGTGAGTAGTTAGTTACAATTTTAGATTTTGTTGAGTTTTTATTAAATTTACCCATAAAAGTGGCTTGAAGTGGAGAAATATTTTCTATCAATAATATCCTCTATTGTAATTTTTTGATTTGCCTTTCAATTAATATGATCTTCAATAATTAATTAACTAAAAATTATTGAAGAAATTGATTTAACTTTCACTTTTACTGACTCCTTTTGTTTTTTCAACCTACGAGGTAAAGAAAAAATTTGTTGGACCTTTCACTTACCCTAGTCTGCACAATTCTATTTATGTATTTATTCACTTTCATATATAAATATGTTACATTTTGCCATATATTGGTAACAGGATAAGCAGGTTTATATATATATATATATATATATATATATATATATGATCCGGGTTAGCGATACAGCCGTAAATCAATTCATACAACCGTAACCCAAATTTCATACGGCCGAAATTTGGACATTTTTGGCAGAAATCATGTAGAGCTATAGACGACCGTATGGAGTGGTGATATCACCATACCGAAGACTTACGGCCGCAACTTATAATCACACGACCGTAACTTTGTATTTTACGACCGTAATTTTAAAACTTTCGGCCGTAATTTTAGACCGACTTAAGCTTTTTATCTCTACTTTTTGGATATTTGATTATTTTATTATTATGTCTTTGTATTGGCTTGTATATGGACAAGATTAAGGCCATTTGTAACATTAGCTTTTATTTGAATGAAAAAGAAAGCTCTTGAGCTTCTCGGAGTGGAAGCCTTGCTCCTCCACCTTCTTCCTTGATCCTTGTGTGCAATTTGTAGAGTCGAAGCCTTGCTCCTCCGTTGCAGCTTGGTTCTAAGGAACCCCCGAACTTACCAAGAGTTTCATCACCTCTTGTGGCATTCACCCCCGTGATTTGAAGGCGTAGTTGAGTCGAGTCGAGGGATCCTCCTCCTCGCCAGAGAGTTTCGGGTTGTTCTCGATCAATATCGGGTTCAGTCTAGAGGTTTCAACCCTTGGTCCTTATCAATATATATAAAGAATACGTGATGATTCGAGATCTAGGTTTCACATCATAAATAGGAATTGTTTATAATCGTATTGAGCATGCTTTTTAAATTTTAAGTATTATGTAAGTGTTTATCATTTGGAGGTTAGCAGAGATAGTTTCTTTTATTTAGTTCATACTACTCATTTTATTGAATTTACGATCTTTTGACTTATCATACGCTTGTTAATAAGTAAATATAAGTAAAAATATACTACATTATGTTTTAGAATGTCATATTTTTTATGGGGTTAAAAATTTCAATTTGACTAATTATTTATATACGTATGTTTTTCCTTTGAAAAATTGAAAAGTAAATAAAAAACTATATGTATATATACTTTATTGTATATATTATAAAATGGGGGAGGATAAAGAAAAAACAAACTGATTATCAACACCTTTTATGTGGGCACCTGAAACCTATGTGCGGATTCGCATTATTCTCTACTAGCAGTAACACCCGTGCGTTGCACGGGGAGCCGGATACATTGATACGTAATTCCTATTAATATGTATAAATTAGTAGTATTGAAAACGATTACAAAAAATAACAATATAATCTAAAACATCACACAATTTAAATAAAATATAATCACTTTTAACAAACAAATTCGTTTGTATTTTGGTCAATTCCAACCTATGAATATTGGTACAACTTTTAACGATCAATATTTCGAAAATCTCCGTGAACAACATAATTTTGCATTTGTATCCAACAAAAATAATATTCATTAATTATCCACAAAATTATATTGGACAATAATATTAAGCATACTATAAAATTCATAAATATATCAATCTTGAATGCGCAATAGACAACATGTTGTAGCTTTTCCTTCATAGCTTTTTTGTCACGCAATGCGTAACGAATGGATGTATGATCTATACACATGGTAACCTATAATAGCACAACTAAGAACAAATCTCATTAATATTGAAAAATACAAAAGTAATCCATAAAACCTCGATGATTACAAAGTAAATAATGGGCCACAACAATAAACTTAATTAATATAGCCAATAAAATAATTTTATAAAAATTTTGATAGGATTTCGCCTGCATTTCATACTAATCCATCCTACAAACACCAAAGGCGACACTTATCAAAAAGAACAAAACATAATTTACAACAAATAAAGGTTTTAATAAATATTAATAGTATAAAAATAAAACAACAAAAAATATAAACTGAATATTGGTCAGAGCACTAAACTTAATTAATATAATAGTGAAAGAATTCTATAAAAATTTTGCTAAAGTTACCCATGTATTTAATGGGATAATGATTTGTGATAGAGATTGTGATAATATAAATGCAAAATAAAATACTATGAAATTAAATGCCACAATTATTAAAATAACCAAAATAAAAAACTCTATTAACTTTTTCCGATCTTATAGGTTTTTGTTAAAATTATTTTGCATCCTATTATATTCGAATACAAATTCATGGGATATTAACTATACACCTGTGTGATACATGGTATTGACAATCAATATATGAATAATAATTTCTAAAATTTTATTGTGAAATATAATTGTGAAATATAATCAACACATAAATATATTATAGAAATGACAATGTAGTAGATATAGTTTGGCAGAACCAGTATCTCGGCCTGGTCCTTATCTTTGTCTGGACCATATCTTCATTTAGTCGAAGTCGAGTGAAAATGAAATAAGAGGGTACTTCTCATTCTTCATCCACCACCTCCGCTAGAAATTTCTCGTTCCCATCCATGTGGTATCACGGTCCTATTATCAGAATGAATTAATTAATTGTAGTATAATTTATTAAAATAATTTTCATTCTTAAGCTAACTATTGCTAAAATGAATTAATTATACGTAAAGTAATTAGTTTAATGGCGGCAGCTTTGAGAATTATATGAATTTAATTTTAAAAATATTAAAATATATCTTTCATTTTTAAGAGAAATCTTGCCAACAGATTGTAATATAATTAATTTGCAATTATTTTTAAATTAATACTATTTTTCCAATTTTAGAAATATAATTGATTTTGATTAATTTTCATCCAAACAAACTTCATAAATTTCCATCTAATGAAACTGAAACAAATTAACTCATCACAGAAATAATTTTAATTTTTATCTAATTATCCCGAAAAAGATTTAATTATTTCTAAAATGATTAGCTTTAAATCTATAGTTCTACTATTTTTCCAATTTTAGAAATATAATTGATTTTGATTAATTTTCATCCAAAAAAACTTCATAAATTTCCATCTAATGAAACTGAAACAAATTAACTCATCACAGAATTAATTTGAATTTTTATCTAATTATCCCAAAAAAGATTTAATTATTTCTAAAATGATTAGCTTTAAATCTATAGTTCTAAGAATTATATAAATCTAATTTCAAAGATATTTTGTAATTTAAAAGGTATTTTATAATGTAAAAAATCTATTTCAACTTTAGGAAAAATCTTGCTAACTTTAGCAATCTCATAAATTTTAATTAATTTTTATTTTTTAAATTAATTATATTTCTTCCCTTTGAAAAATATAATTAATTTTGATTAATCTTTGTCCATTGAAACGATGTCCAATTAAATGTTAGTAATATAATTAATAATAATTAATTTCAATATAAATAATTTTCAATAATTTTCATTTTTAAACTAATTATTTCTAAAAATAATTAATTAATTCCAAAATAATTAGCCTGGTAGCCGAAATTTTAAGAATTGTACAAATCTAACTTCAAAAATATCTTATAATGTAAAAGAAATCTTGCAATATAAAAGATATAGATACAAATATAGATATAGATATATGTTCAAGTAATTAGAAAAATTGATATTACATATTTCATTTATCATACTAAAATTAAATCACTCATTTTAATTAATGTTAATTTTTTAAGCATTTCTATTTTTAAAAATAATTAATTATTTATGAAACTAATAAAAAGGTTCTATCTAATTTTTTAATTTTCATGTTGCACATTTATTTTAATTTTCATGTAAAAATTTAATGAATTATAATTTTGTATCCCCACAAAAGTAAATTTTATCAAAATTGCTAATAATAATTAAATTTCATTTTGTAGCTTATTATTCATAAAAATAATTATGTATTTCTAAAATAAATTAATGAGCCTAGCATAATTTTTAAAATTTAATGTTACGTTTTAAAAAAAATTGTGCCAAAATTTAATGAATGCTAATTTTGTATCATGAAAAAATTAAATCTTAACAAAATTATTAATTTTAATTAATTTTACTTGTAAGAATTATTTTTCGATTCTTAGTAATTTTCCCAAGAAATGAGGTGTGAATTTAGCGGAATATCTAATAAATTACATTATGTCCAACTTTTGTTAAAAATTTATGTCTACGCCTGTTTATAATTTATACTTACTTTATTTATAAATAAAATATTTTAGTACTCACATGATGATAAGCTAAAGACAATAAGACGGATATCGGATTCCTAATATATAGTCAATGTTAATATATCGGATAAAAACGGAAGGAATGAAAGAATCAGACTCCCAATATATATGATTAATCATTATTAATCTATATGTAAATATATATTCTATGTATCTATTGTAAAATATAATTAATGTGTTGTGAGCAGGAAAATCAAATTCAAAAAATGCTAAAATATGAGCGGAAAATGTTCCTCCAAAATTGGTCTCTGTTTATTAATATATATATATATATATATAAACAAAAAAAGTGAATGTAAATAATTTTTTTATAGATTTAGATATACAATAATATAGAATTATAGAATGTAGATAATTATTATGGTAGGATAATCATGGTTATTTGAGGATAATGATGATGAAATAATGATATGTGTTATTTTATGAGTGGGAAAATAGTTTCCAAAAAATTCAAAATAGCTAACATAAGTAAAATTTTATAAGCGGGAAAAATTGGCTCCAACAAAATTCAAAAAATGTGCCTCTCTTTATTAATATATAGAGATCATTTTTAGCATCGACAAGATTATTTTTTGTTTTAATTTTTAGGGGCGGAAAGATTCGACAGGGGTGTATTTGATTGTTATGATTTTTCATTGAAAATATGGAATTTAGAAATTATTTTCTAAGTTGATTGTTTGATTAAAAGATAGTCTATAAAAATTACTAGTCTCCAACCCGTGCGTTGCACGGGATGAAAATATTCTAAAAAACGTGTTTGGTAGATATACTAAGAAAAATCTCCTTAAGTAACATCCATTAGTTGAAAATATAATAAAAATAATGAAGAAATGTTATTGAACAATCAATATAAAATATTTAAGACATGTTTTTAGGTATAAAATATAATTAAACAATATTGTTCGACAATCAATTTAACACAATCGTTATAATGTAACATGTTAGATGGACTCCAAATAGAATGATTTTGATTTAGAGAAATAGATCAACATTGCGAATTCGCATATTCATTTATTTCCATAAGAGAGTTTGAGGGACGTATTTGTTGAGACCCAATGTTCTCTACGTCACATGGTTTAAACGAAAAAATAGTTAATCTAAGATTAAAATAAATAATATCGCTACCAGCTTGATTAACATAAACAATATATTCTTTAATCATATAATAGATAAAATAAAAATCTATATAATATTGCTATGTAACTATATCTAATAACTAAAAATTATAACAGGCAAAGAAATAAACTATTATAGTAATTAAAGCATCCTCTAAACATCCAATACACGAAACATTAACATCTGCATAAATAAACAAATATTAAATTGAAGAATCTTCAAGAACAAAAAAAAAAGAAAAGCTGTCTTTAAATTTTACATCTAATAGGACTTCATTTCAAACCACAAATATATTAAAATTTATAAAAAGGAAAAAAGGAAAACACTTTTTTTAAAAACATTTGGTTATTCAAAACTTTAAAAAGAAAATAAAATAAAAAATTATTATTATGTTATTCAAAAGGAATATATATATATATATATATAAATACATACGAAAATATATATAGTAAAAAAAATTCCAATAAATATATATACTTTTAGTAAATAAGAAGATATTTATTATTATTTTTTAAAAATTGGAAAACGTCTTTTCAAAAAATAAAGCAAAAAATTTGTTTGATTAAAAATATACGAAGCCCTATGTTTTGGATTAAATATCAGAACATATATACATACGTTTTGAATAATAAGCAAAATTTTTTTTTTATTTTTGTATTTTAACGAAAATGGAAAAAATTCACATGTAATAACATTTAATTCTTCTATTTTTTATATGCTACTTTTTAAGCCATATATCATCCTTTTTGAAATTCTTAAAAAGGTAAAAATTGAAAACCTTTATTTTTTAATTTTTTAAAGAATAAAAAAATTTGAAAAATATATATAAACTTTTAATATTATATATTATCCTATTTAAATTGGAAAATACATTTGAAAAAAGTAAAAATAAGAAAAAAAGTTAAAACAAATGAAAAATGTGTAATAAAAAATCTACTAAATATGCCCAGCTAACATTGATGTTCCTGCCCAATTACACAACCCTTTTGGAGGCCGGTTAATGCAACTCAATCTATTACACGCCCCGGTATGCAAGCCCTTTAATTAAAAAAAAAAGCTTTTAATTTTTTAAAATTCAAAAAAGTAGAAAAAAAAGCTATCATCTAATGTATTAAAAATTAAAAGCCATTTAAAATTACATACAGGAAAAAAATTTCGCTAAAAAAAAACACGGGTGTATAGAGTTCAATTCAATTAAAGAGTCAAACATACAATTGTTTTATTGACACTAATAATAGCATCATCCCATTTGCGCCACCCGATCCGAAACACCTTCTATTATCAATACATATCTAAATAAAAATTTTTGATAGACGTTTTTAATTAAAAAAATTACTTGAAACAAACATCTTTTCATAATTTAGTCATTGATATTTTAATTTTTAACATAAGACTTTTATTTCAAAAATTAACACTAATAAATTTGTTTACTGTATTAAAAAAAACGATTGTCTAAAGTTCGTGTGTATTCAATAGGTTAACATAGAACTACAAATACATACAAATTCTTCAAAAAGGAATATATATATTTCTTTAAAAAAATGAATTACTTGATTCAGATCGTACTGCAAAACCGACCCATCAACCCACGACCCGGATCTCTCAGATCTTGAACCTTCCTTTTTTAGACTCTCCACCCATCCTCCGGCAAACCATAAATGCTCCTTGATGACAATGCCGCCGCCTCCAATCACTCTGCAGCGGCGAAAATTTTCAACTGGCATCGGTTGCTCATGGTACAACTACGCCTCAAATCCAACCTATCAAAATATATTTTTGAAATCCCACAATCTGCACCATCGTTTAAACCTAGATTTAATCCATGGCGGAGAAGACAAACACCTTCGAACACCACGACAACAGCTGCTTACCACGCAATTTTTCTTATAGTGATCCACATTTTCCGTTTCGTTGGAGCAAATTTCGAACAAACCCCTTAATACTGAAGTTGGCTAGCCTATTCTTAGGCCTTGTGATTCTCCATTTCCGTTTTGCACTTAATAAGAAGGTAACACATTTCTTACTTCTACTTACACGACTAATCAAAAAATCCAATTCATAATTTCGAACAACATGATTACTACAAAAAATTCCTACTTTTTCTCGAGATGCGGGATTGAACCAAGCTATTAATGAACGCTGGATTAATCACAAGAGTTGATGATGTGAGGATGGTCTCTAAGCAACTACACGTACAGATTCTGCGTATTCACTCAATAATTGAAGTATATGTATTAACCACAGACAATAGTTGATCCTCAATTGCTGTAATTGATCTAACTTGGGAAAATTCAAGATTGGATATGAGGTTGACATTAATTACTGGACGTGGTTTCCAATTTTATATGTGTCAAATGTATGACAATTAATTAGCTACACTTGATTTCCATTTTATAAAGTCAATTATATTTGCATGATTTCAGATTGACAGAATTTCCAAACAGAGAATTAAGCGTGTGTGCATTAATTCAAATCTAGCTGGAGGTTCATGCTAACGAAGAAACACAAATTAAAAAAATATATATATTCTCTAGGCGGGAAACTGTGTGTAAAAACACACACTGTGGGTTCAACTTTTTATATTATAAAGATTTTTCATACACAACTACTTAAACTTGTTTTAGCTCATTTTCCGCGGGAAAATAATTCCTACATCCCCTATATAAAATATTTTCCGTGAAAGTTGAAAAATATTTTATGTTCCATCTTTTCGCATCAAACAGACCTAGAGTATGTAAAATAGAAATTATTGAAAAATTATTTTTAAATACGTCATTGATAATTAAGGAAAGTGTATGTTAAATCAATGAAAAAATGGTTAAAAATGCTGAAAGAGAAAATTTTAAATTGATTAAAATTTCATCAAACAAATTTTTTAGAGAAATTTTTCAAAAAAATAATTTTTAAATATTTGTTAAAAAGTAAAATAAAAAGTATTAAAAATATAAAAAAAGCTTATTAAATCAATAAAATGAGGATTTTTTTAATGGATAAATGAGTAGTTAAAAATTAAAATTAACATTGAATAAAGATAATTTTCAAATTATTGAGTACCAAACAAGCTATAAGAATATCATCTTTTTTAGTCTAACTCTTTATTTTTCCCGATTTATTTTCTTAAAACTAAAATTTAATCCCACATCCAGTGCACGTATGAGTTTTCGTTATTGTGCAATTGAAAAATAATGAAATAATGAAAAAGATGTCACATCAAATCAAATTAAATAAATGGATAAAATTGAAAGTAAAGAAAAACAATTTTCTCATATTATAACAAACAAAACAGATCTCAACACAAACAAGTGCACAAACTTGCTTGTAGCACTTTATTTAAAAAATAACTTGACAGATAATTAGCTTGTATGACAAATATTTTTCTCCTGGGGAAAGAACTGTATCTCTAATAGAGCTTATCGCAAACGATCAAGCATTCATATGTGAGTATTTTATATTTTATTTTTCAATCACTATTTTATTAGTGTGATAATTTTTCATAATTTTTTTGAATGTTTTGATCCAGTGCCAAACTTATTTGCAACACTTTAAACATTATTTTCTAATTAGCTATTTTATTGGTGTGATAATTTTTTTCATATTTTCTTAAATATTTCAATCTCATATTTAAAATTGATTTTCATATTATCCCTTCCACACATATAATTAAAGAATCTCTTCCACATTAAAGAATGTATAATTAAAAAGTAAAAAACTATCACACAGAAGCGTAGAAAAATAATGCTACTTTTCAGATGAAAAGCAAAATATTAGCATAAAAATGTTATAGTTGTTCAACTGAAGAGTGAATGCGATTTGGCATGGATGGTTTTCAATCTATTTTCAAACCAAACCACTTTGAGCAATTTGGAATTGTTCTAAACCAAAACAGACACTTTCATATTCCTAACCAAATCAAACCAAAACCAAACTACTTTTTACAGCTTGGTTCGATTTTAAACCATGGGTTATGTATCGACATAATGAACATGCAAAAATAAGAATTTAAAGTTTCGTGCTCAAACTAATGTATCGACATAATCAAAAGCGTAGAAATAAGAATCTAAACATTCGTGTTCACCCAAAATCAAGTTTGAGAACCAACTATTCCAATGATATCTTTCTAATTCCCTAACTTTTACCAAATATTATATTTCAATTAACAGGCTACATGAACCAATATTATTGAGAAATAAATGGAATGGTGAAACAAAAGTATTCAACCGAGAAAACTCCAAAAAAATCACCAAAAATGAAAAGCCAACAAATAGAACATTATTACTTCAATAACAAAAACTATATATATGACTTTTATGAACTTGTACTAGAACGTGATGTCATGTTATATAATTGATGAGCCTAAGCCTAAAGCAACCATCTTCAAGCAAAAAATCTCAAGTTTGAACAAACTACAATGTCCAAAATGAATAAACATTTTACAATAAAAATGAATTAGTATGTGATTTAAGTCTCCGGTTAGAAATAAATGTTTCACTTAGTATATGTTTTAGGTCTTGGAATTAAATAAACCTGTAAGTTTTAAATACATAAAATTAGTAATTAAATACAATTAAAAATAGAAAAATGACTAAATAACGAGATTTAAAAAGGTAATGAAATGGAAAAAAACTTAGGGCGTGTTCTATTTGTTTTGTATTTTCTGTTTTCATTTTCGAAAATGTTTTGGCATTTTCTGTTTTCAATTGGTGTTTTGAGAAAACTATAAATGCGTTTGGTTTATTGTTTTGGAAAATTATTTTTGAAAAGAGAAAATAGAAAACGTGTTTGGTTTATAATTTTAGAAATACAATAAATTGGTATAATAAAAATTGCAAAACAGTCCCTCAACTTTTTAAATTAACAAAAAGGTCATCTTCTTCATCCCATCCCACCCACCCCATCTCTCTCTCTCTCTCTACAGTCGCCGGCGACTGAAGGTGGTGCGAACCACCATGAAATGGTGGCTCGCACCACTAGCAGGTGGTCGCGACCACCTTTGAGGTAGTTCGCGACCACCTCCGAGGTGGTTCGAACACCATTAATGGTGGTCGAACCACCTCTACAGGTGGTCGCAACCACCTGGGAGATGGTCTGCGACCACCTCCGAGGTAGTTTGAACCACCTCCGAGGTGGTTCAACCACCATTAATGATGGTCGAACCACCTCTGCAGGTGGTTTAACCACCTGCTGGTGGTCGGACCACCTTCATATGGTGGTCGGACCACCTTCATATGGTGGTCTGACCACCTTCATATGGTGGTCGACCACCACTTTTCGTGGCTTCCGGTGGTCAAACCACCAGATCTGGTGGTTTGACCGTCAGATATGGTGGTTTAACTTTTTTCCGGTGGTGGTTGGCGGTTGCCGGCGGTGGTCGTTGGTGGTTATGACTAAAATGCACAAAAACGAAAAGTTAAGACTCAAATGTAATAAATATAAAGTTTAAAATCTGAAAACGCGTTTTCCTTGTTTTCGATATTTAACATAGAAAACGCCGAAAACGCTAAAAAGACGTTTTCGAGTTTTCTATACAAATCTTGAAAATATTTTCGAAAATGTGTTTTCGAAAATAATAAACAGAACGCGTTTTCAGTATTTTCGAAAACAGAAAACGGTCCGAAAACAGCAAAGAGAATGCCCCCTTAATTTGTTGAATTCCTTAACTCACGAGTTTTTAAGGTGATGCTGATGAAAATACCCTTGGCGTCCAATAACCTATAACATAGGTTATTAAATCTAGTATTTCAATCAAAAATAAACCCCCACCGTTGATTTCTCAACATTCTCCATTATTTTTTCACCACTTTTTGGGAAGATGCCAGAGAAAATGAAGAGAAGATGTCGGATAAGATGAATACGCCGACAAAGATGAATTTGTCGGAGATCCGAGGAAAAAGATGAACTCGCCGATCAACTCAAATTCAATTTTTTTTTCTGCCATTCTTTCACCACTTTTTGGGGAAGATGCCGAAGAAGACGGAAAAAAACCAACTCATTAGAGATCTAACGGTTAAGATGAACTTACTAATGAAGATAAGTCGGAAAACCTCACCGGATCTTCTTCTAGTTAAGACAAAGTCGCTGGTCTCTCTTTCTTTTTCTACATATCTCTATCTTCTTTCAATTTGATGTCACCATTTTTTGCCTCCTAACATTGTGGATTAGAAATGAAACTTGTGAGAACGAATTTTTTCAAACTAGAAATATGTTGCTAGAGTTCGACAAGATGACCTGAGATAATGCTGGCGTCAGAGATAGTAAAGATCCATGTTGATATTTTTTTAATTGAAAGGGCAATTTGGGAAGTCTACATGAAACATAGGTAAATTCTTTTTTAGCAAAGCACCCACTAGACCCACACATCAATTTTATGCATCCGTCGAAACTGGTGGGGGTTTGAAATCCCCCTACCTTTTTATTAATATAAAAAATAGAATAGATACAAAAGAAAGGGGACATAAACCTAACCTCCTAAAGAATAAATTAAATGAAAAAATAAATAAGGAGGAACTTTCTCCCTTACAGAGCAGAAATCGTGTAGAACTAAGTGAAAGCGATAAATAAGGAGGGACTTCCTTCCTAACAAGACATAACACAACATAAAAAAAAAAAAGAAAAAAAAGACACGACCCTCTCTAAAGTCCATGAATCAAGGGGAATCCATTGCGATACATCTATAAAAGAGCTCTAGCCTAAGCAAGCATTTGATGTGAATCATACTCTGTGTACTGCTAATGTAATAAGGCCTCTGACGCAAGCGCATCTTTAAACTGATTATCCTCCCGAAAAATGTGAGACTACGCTCCTATCCATCCTGAGGAGTTGACGAATACGCCTAATAAGAACCTATAGATACCACGGGCCACTTTCTCCAACAATACAATGAACAGCAATTGACGAGATCACCTCTACGAAAAGAGCATCAGTACCAAGAAAATGTGTTAGTAGCAATCCATCAAGTATGGCACGGAGTTCGGCCTACAAAATGTACAATCACTGTAAAATGAGGAGAAAGCCTGAACATAGTGGCCCAGATGATCGTAGATCACCTTGTCCTCGCCAGCTCTACAATCAACCATACAACCATCTGTGTTCTCTTTATAGGAGCCCACAGACGACCTACGCTAGAACACCGAATAAGAAGGGGGACGCGAAGTAGCAATAGAAACACTAAACCTGGCGGCCAAGTCAATATCTCCCCTGCAAATGAAGAAATGTAAAGACCCCAGCAATACGGAGGGAGATGGCTCCGTAGACACGCCAAATAATATGCCTAAAGTCAAGAATGATGCATCGATACTTCGCATCATTACCTGCCATCCACAGATGCCAGAGGTTGAAAATAGGCACAATGATGTGAATATGGGCCCTCCTGACAAACTGTCCAGAATATCTCCATCTCTGAGTGCAATGCCATATATGGTTAGAAACGGGATATGGAATATGAAAAATGGATGAAAAATGCTGTCGGACTCAAGACGCAACCCTACTGCTGAAGAAAACATGCCAAAGCATCTCCTCATCATAACAACGCTGGCATCGTGAAGGCATCTGCACACGAATCCGTTGCCTAATCACGTAGTCAATTGGCGTGACGCCCTGTAACAACCTCTAATGAAAGAACGACATAGTCACAGGTATAGTAGGGCACCATAAGTCCCGACATGTTAGCAGTACATTATCATGCTGTCGTACTAACTCCCAGACAGACCGAGTAGAAGTGTCATACCACAACATCCTGTCGGGAGACCCAATGTCCAAGGGGATAGAAGACATCTGAATGGCCAGGGCAGACGGAACTACCTGCGATAGACGGCTAAAGTCCTAACTAGTATTATAAAAAAACTTGTACAAGTTGATCGAGAAGGAACTATGAGCATGCAATAGATCAATAAGCGGGGCATCACCCATCCAACAATCATGCCAGAAGAAGATCAAACCGTAGCCAAGCTGCCAGAAAATGCAAGGTTCAGCAATCGTCTTAATCTCCAATAATCGCCACCAACCCCTAGAGTTGAGGTAGCCTGTCGAAACCTGATAATGGGACTATCCCTAACAATATCTATCTTGCAAGTAGAGAGCCTAAAGAGACTCTTGAGAACGAAAACGCCACCAAATCTTCAAAGAGAAAGTTTCAACCATATCACCCAGTCTCTGAAAGCCAAGGCTACCTTCCCCCGGGGGTGACACAAGTTCCCCCAGTGCCTCCAATGCATACGATGGGCACCCTAAGAGTCCCAAAAAAAACGGGTAAATAAACTAGATAACCACTTCAAGACAGTCTTAGGAGGCTGCAAAATTTAAAATAGGGGTAGCGCTATAGAGTAAAGGATGGATATGATCATAGTAATACGTGCCCCTTGAGATAACAAACGACTAGCCCAACCCGAGATCTGGCTCGGATATTCCTGCACCAAACCATCAAACAAGAAGATCTGTCAGGCGCCCTTATACAGGGGAACACCAAGATAAGTGATGGAAAGCTAGTTGTGCACAAAATTCGCAAAAGTCTGCCATCTATAAAGCTGGGTAGCAGAAGCCTGGCAAAGCGCAATCAACGAGCGATTGTCTCTATTCACCAATTGGCCAGAAGCCCCCTCATAGTGCTCCATACAAGCCATCAACTGTCGAATGCTTGGCTTCTGACCATTTGTGAAAATAGTAATATCATCAACAAATGAAAGATATGAGACAAGAGTGGGGCCCCATGAATGAACTGCATATAATTGTGCTGATGTAACCTATGAGTGAGTAGATGAGAGAAGTAATAAGCAACAATAACAAATAAGGCAGGGAAATATGATCGGCCCTACCACCAACCACGAGAGGAAGGAAAGAAACCAGCAGACTGACCGTTGACCAGGACCGAAAACCGACACTCAAAAATACACCTCTTGATCAAGTCGACCCATATCTGGTCAAACCTGAACTACTCCATCACAGAGATCAAGAAATCCCGATCAATTCGGTTATAGGTCTTAGCTATATCAAGTTTGAGGATAACGTTGGCCCCCAAGCCTTCCTATCAAGTCTATGCACCATCTTCTATGCCAACAAAGCATTATCCCCAAGCCAACACCTCGGCACGAAACCACTCTAATGGGCGAGATGATACGGGATGAGATAGGGTAGGAGCTTGTTGAGACGGGTGTTTAATAGCTTCGTGATGATCTTGTGAACACCATACAGAGACTAATACGCTGAAAATTCGTTTAAGCGCAAGCCCCTTCCTTCTTAGGTAGAAGGACAATAGAAGTAGCAAAAAAACTCTGAGGAAGTCGACCCCTTCAAAGAAATCAATAACGGCCCATATACGTCATCCGAAATAATATCCCAACACTGTTGATAGAACAAAGGTGTAAACCCATCTGGCCCGGTCACAATATCCCCATCAATACTGAACATAGCCTTATAAACCTCATCAATAGTAGGGATCTGATTCAACTGGGCATTATCATCCATGGTGACGAGAGAGGGAATAATACCAGCTGAAAGAAATTCACAGCTGAACTCTAGATAGACTGCTGATCAAATAAAACAATTCCAATAAAAGTTCAGATGTAATGAATGCTACATCTAATTCGATACCCCTTAAGCAAAAGAGTGTAAATATATGATATTACGGTCCTCCTCAGCCAACTAACGTGCGTCGGACTTCTGCCTCTAGAATCCCTCCTCAATAGAAAATATGCAGTTCAAGTCCGCCTGAACCTGATGTAACTGCTCACGATGCTTATTCCACCAACCAAGTCCCTGACTCAACCGAAAAAGCTTCTCCCACAAAGCAGCCATCCCCGTATGATAGGAGGGAATGACTATTTTTAAGAGACAAAAGATTGAAAATCATGCCGGTTGGCCTAAACATTAAGGAAATGGAATCATCAGAGGTCTGACTGCGAAAGGAAATCCCAATGTACAAAGAGTGGCGCATGATCCGAGCAATGCCTGTTCAAATGGTAAACAGATAGCTGATGAAAGAAACCTGCAACATCAGGATTCATCAGGATCCTATCCAAACGCTTCCACATCCGGTTATTAGGCCACGTGTAGGGCTTCCCAACAACACCAACATTCGAGAGACCACAATCCAATATAATATGATGAAATCCCCTGTCTCTCGTACTAAAGCCTGTGCGCTTGCTCTCAGTAGCGATGACATTAAAGTTACCACCGACCAATCAGGGTCAATCCATATCCAAAGAGACATCATTCAAACCAACCCACAACACCCTCATCTCGACATAATCACATGAAGCATAAACATGAGTAATACATACAAGTTTACTAAGCTTAAGGTGCTAAACGTAGAGGTATACAAACTCATGGTGATCAATCAAAACATCGGCAGTAATACCTTTCTTCCAAAAAAACCAAATACAATTAGTCTGATTCTTAACTCGCCAATCAAAAGCCAAGAATCAACGAATAAATGCAAAATCACGATGCAAAATCATAGGTTTAATGATAACAAGCAACGAAATACCATGCATCTGGAAGAGCTTTTTCAGCGCCTCCAAGTAATCAAACAACGAATACCCTTACATTATATACTAACATAGTGATCAGCATAAGGAATGAGGCGGGGAGGGAATAATTGATCTAGACTGACTACGGGTCTGTATGCTAGAAGTATTTGCAATAAAGAACTTAATTGAGTGGGCCCGCTGCTTCTTCTCTCGTCTACTTGTCATTGGCTCAAAATCATCATCGTGCTCTACTAAGCCAGGTAGATCACCTGTTGAGCTACGCTTAAGGATACTAGGTTGGTGGGGCTAAGGGAAAGAAGACTGTGAGGGGATGGACGCCTTAGCGTTGGAGTGGCAGTTAGGCAAAAAGGAAGTCATAGCCGAACTCTAACCCCAAGTCTAAAAAACTAAGCCCCCATTAATGTATGTGTTTTGACAAATTTTTACACGTTTTTATACATTCTTTTCAACCTCATTCATTCTCTCTCCTATTTTACTTCCACATATCTCGTGGAACCTACCTGTACTACACAAATCTCCACCATTCAACTCCACTCATTCTCTCTCCTATATTACATAAAAATCCATTTTTATATATACACTGACACGCGCTAAGTCCTCCATAGGGCAGGCATAGGTCAAATATCATCCGGGCAAATATCGACCCTAGAAGCAATCTGATCAGCGGGAAGAAGATCTCTACCAACAAAACTCATCTGATCATCTAAATCAACATCAGAATCAACCTAAACAGGAGCTGACCAATGGAGTGTTACGATATTTGACTACTTATATATTAGTTGTAATTAGAGCTTTAGTTGTAATTAGAGCCCATATACTATTAGTTATTATTTAGGCCCATTAATTAGGCCCATTGTACATTAGGGTTTTGAGTTGTGTATGTTGTAACTCTATTTAAAGAGGTTGATATCTCAATGAAGAGCAGCGAATTAAATTGAATCTATTTAGTTTGACATGGTATCAGAGCCAGGTTCTAGGAATTGATCGACGGTTTACGATCGTAGCTTCGTTCATCTGAGTTACTGCTCATCGCGCAGCCGCTCATCTGAGTTACCGCTCATCTGAAAGTTATCGCTCATCGCCAGCGCCTTTCATCGAGATACCTTTTCACTCCGAGATCTTGTTTCATCGCAGACTGCTTCATCGGAGTACCGTTTCATCGCAAGACTGCTTCATCGGAAAGATCGTTTCATCGCGCGACTGTTCATCGTAGTACCGTTTCATCGTGATATTTTTTTTTCGATTTCACATAAATGGTCAAGACAAGATTTCGATTGTTCGCTTTAACGGAAGAATTATAGTATTTGGGAATTTCAATTCTCAATGTATGTTAAAGGAAAAGATTTATGGGGTCACTTAGATGGTACTACGAAGGTTCCTGAGATCCTAAGGAGCGTGTTTCATGGGTGATTAAGGATGCAATGATATAATCTTGGTTGCTTGGTTCAATTGAACCATATATGATAAATGATTCACGACCTTTGCAAATCGCAAAGCGAGATGTGGGATTATATTCGGCGCCGTTTATTATCGTGGATAATATCGCTAGAAAATATCGCTTGAGTTAGATATTTCTAATTATCGACAAGGCAATCTCACTATTCGCCAGCTTTATTTCGATTTCTAATCTTTGGAGGAATATTCGAATTGTTTCTTCCGCGGTTCCACATGAGGCATTAGAATCTTTAAAGAAAATTCAACGATGACAGCCGAGAGACCAATTTCGATGAAGCTTCGCCGTAGTTTGAAATCGCACGTGGTGGGTTAATTAATCGCCATCCTATACCGCCCTTAGACACTTGTTTAAGTGCACTATTGCGTGAAGAACGGCTTTAGCAACTCGGACGCCTTAATCAAGACTCTCGCCTCTAATCGAAATGGATGAATGTTGCTTATGCCGCTCAAGCCAAAAGAAAAACCGATGTAGAATACAATGCTATCGTCCGTAAGGAGTTTGGGCACATTGCAAGACACCGCACTAAGAAGTTCTCAGAATTATCGTAAGAAAGAGGGGCATCTCATCAAAGATTGTCGAATCCGCCTCAAAATAGACAAGGGCGAGTTCTAATTCATTCGGCCTAATCTTGCAGATGTTACTCTTAAGCGCATGCACCGCAGTTGTACTGCTCCACCTAGTGCCCATCTCCTTTCGACTCAAGAAATGGTCCAACGATGATTGTCTCTCGCTTATATCTCGCTTTTAGTATCCAAGGTACGAATCATTCTCTCGCATTTCCCTTGCTGGTTGGATTCAAGCCTTCCAAATCATATGACAGAAATCCTCGCTATTTTGGCGTGATATTCGTAAGTATACTGCGGGTAATCAAAGCATATTCAAATAGCAAATGGTAATACTATTCCTATTATCGCTTATCGGGTCTCTTGGGAATACCTTTGATAATGTCCTCGTTCGCCACGATTATCTTCAAATTTAATTTAATGGACACCAGGATAATAATTGCAAAATTCACTTTGATCGTAATGGTTGTTGTGTGCGTGGATCAAACATCGGGAAGGTGATCATGAAGGGGCCTAAAGTCGACGTCCTGTTTCCTCTTCAATTCTCCATTTCTAATTCCAGCCCAATTCGCTAATTCTGGTTTTAATTCAATAGGTTGTTTCATTGTTATTAGCAATAGTGATGTTTGGCATAAGAAATTAGGCCATCCCAATCAAGTTGTTTTATCTCATCTTGTCAAATCAAGTCAATTGGGCAATAAAATTTCATTTTTCCGATATATGTTCGGTGCCACTACTTGTAAGTCGGGTAAAAGTAAATGTTTACCATTTCCTTCTCATGGGAGTCGTGGCTTATGTTTTGAGATTGTGCATACCGATGTTTGGGGTATTAGTCCTGTTATTTCACATGCTCAATATAAGTATTTTGTGACTTTTATTGATGATTATAGTCGTTTCACTTGGATATATTTTCTACGATCTAAATCAAGTGTTCTCCAAATTTCGAGAATTTCTTGCACTTGTTCAAACTCAATTTTCGCTCGATTAAGATCTTACGATCTGATTCCTGGGGAATACATGTCTATCGAAGTTTCACAATTTTCAATGCCTATGGGTATTTTGTCTCAACGATCTTGTCCATATTCTCCACAACAAAAATGGAGTAGCAGAGGCGTAAGAATCGACACCTCTTAGATGTAGTTCGCACTCATGATCGAATCATCCTGCTCTTCCTCTCGCTTCGGGTCGAGCGCTGTCTCACATCGGTCTATCCTGATTAATCGGTTGCCTTCTCAAGTTCTTCAATTTGACTCTCCATATTATCGCTTGTCTTGCGGTCATTCCCGACTATAATTCTCTTCGTATTTTTGGTTGGTCAGAATCTGCTTTGTTCACTTACCTCCTACAGAACTAAACAAACTCACTGCTCGCGGCACGGTGCGCTTTTCTAGTACAAAGACTCCTCATAAGGGATATATATGTTATGATTCCACGCTAATAAACTTCGATCTCTCGTAATGTTATTTTCTTTGAAACTCAAGATTATTTCTTCCACTCCTCTATTCCCCACCATATGAGATTACTTCCTTCCTACGCTTGATCATGATACTTCTACAACCTAGATCGTTGGAAATGAATAGTGTATCAAAGACGCCCTCCCTGGTACCAACGCCTTCCAGATCCCGAATCGATGTCGATTCTCGCTCACATGCACCACCGAGGATCGACTGTGATATCCCACCACCGGATCGGTATGGATTCTCTCATACCGCTAATCGGGCTACTACTGATACTATCGTTATTCCTAAGTCTTATTCACGTGCAAATTTGGTCGCTGGCGGCGTGCTATGAAAAGACGGTCCAGCGCTCGGAGAATCACACCGGGATATAGTCCTCGCCTGGGGGGTCAAACTCATCGTTGTAAGTGGGTGTATATACCAAACTCCGCTCGATGGAACTATTGATAGATATAAAGCCTCGGTTGGTGGCACTTGGCAATTGCTAAGAATATGGACTTGATTATGAAGAGACTTTTGCTCGGTTGCTAAGATGACTACGCTCGGACCGTTGGCCATTTCTCGCTTCCAAAGGTTGGTCATTGCATCGATGGATGTAAAGAATGCCTTCTACATGGGGATCTAAAGGAAGAGATTTATATGGTCCCACCCCCTGGGCTATTTCTTACACAATCGAAAGTGAAGTTTGTCGCTAAAACGCTCTCTATACGGATTAAAACAGCACCCCGTGCTTGGTTTGAGAAATTCGTGCTACACTTCTCGGTTTTCACTTCACTCGAGTCAATATGATTCCTCTCTTTTCTCAAGAAGACTCCTACAGGATAGTCTTGCTCTTAGTTTATGTGGATGACATTGTCATTACACGGATCTCGATGTTCAAACAATTAGCAAACTCCAAAGAAAGATCTTCACCCTCTTTCCACATGAAAGATCTTGGCTCCTTCAAGATTTTCTTGGTCTTGAAGTTCATTCGCCTTCCATCGTATTCTCACGCATCAACACAAATACACCCAAGATATTCTCACTTTAGCCGGTCTCCGGGAATCCTGTTCTTACACCAATGGAAGTGAATTTGAAACTTTTGTCAAGAAGATGGTGAATTGTTACCAGATCCCTTTGTTATATCGACAACTTGTGGGAGTTTGAATTATTTGACTATCACGACTGACATTTCTTTGCCGCTCAAAGAAGTCACCAATTTATGAAGGCCCTCGGCATTCTCATTTGGCAAATTGCTCGCCGTATTCTTCGTTATCTTAAGGTACTTCCGCCGTGGGTTATTTTTCCCTAAGATGAATCCATTACGATTGGTGGGTTATAGTGATGCCGACAAGCTGGCCGCTCTAGATATGCTGGCTTGGTCTATTACAGATGGTGTATATTTCCTGGGATGCTCTCATCTCTTGGAAAAGTAAGAAACAAGATCGGGTTTCTAAATCCTCTCTATCGATCCTGGTACTGCCATGTCCTTAGCCTCCGTTCTTGAGATTGTGTGGCTGCGGGTTTGTTAGGCGAGCTTGGTATTCCTCAATCTTCTTCCACTCCACTACATGCCGACAACACTAGTGCCATTCAAATTGCAGAGAATCCTGTTTTCCATGAGCGTACAAAACATATTGAGGTTGATTGTCATTCTATCCGTGAAGCATTTGATCACCATGTGATCAATCTTCCTCACATCACCACGGAGTTACAAACAAACATGTATTCACCAAAGCATTATCTCGTGAGCGCCATCGCTCTTAGTGGGCAAATTGATGCTTTCGGACCCTCCCGCATCAATTTGAGGGGGGATGTTACGATATTTGACTACTTGTATATTAGTTGTAATTAGAGCTTTAGTTGTAATTAGAGCCCATATACTATTAGTTATTATTTAGGCCCATTAATTAGGCCCATTGTACATTAGGGTTTTGAGTTGTGTATGTTGTAACTCTATTTAAAGAGGTTGATATCTCAATGAAGAGCAGCGAATTAAATTGAATCTATTTAGTTTGACATGGAGTCACTGGGGCTATTGCGATTGGTACCACAACTGGTGGAACATCAGCTATAACGGGCGAACAAGCCCTCACTGGGACAGTAACTGACTGGGTTTGGAGCCGTACACGGGGGTGGATAGGTCTCCACTGCTTAATAGGCTCAGAGACAACCAGTTTACCTTTTAACGGGGACCAACAACTGTATAAGAAGTAATAGGTTGAGTAGTAGTGGGTAGGATTAGGGTCCATAGCTGGGAGAGAACTAACCATGTCCAATGTGCTGACAACGAAAACAATAGGAGGGCAAGTTCTCATAAACAATGGGTTGCCAGAAACTACCTCCCGACCCATGCTCAATCCAAATATGCTCAAGGAGCTTATGCTCCAAATGCACATCCACACAAACCCTAGCCACATTAGGGTGCAATAAATCCGCAGTGGCCTTATCAATATACAAGGGTTTGCCCACGATCTTGGCTAAGGAATACAGCATATCCTTAGCACGAAAATGAACCGATAACAGAGGGACTGATATCCATACAGGCACAATAGGTGTTTCTTCTCAGGATGAAAATCAGCAGTCCATTTCAACACCTTCATCTCCCAACCATTGATAAACCAATGTAGTC
Source organism: Jasminum sambac (assembly GCA_018223645.1). NCBI lineage: Eukaryota > Viridiplantae > Streptophyta > Magnoliopsida > Lamiales > Oleaceae > Jasminum > Jasminum sambac. The sequence continues at coordinate 11,827,101 of CP073643.1, forward strand.
TAGAAAACAGATGGGTATAGTCCACTACACGAGTAAGATGAATCAATATATGCATGCTATTAATCGATCCAACTGTATGGGAACCAACAAAACCAAATTGAGTAAAAGCAGTACGAATGGCAAGCATAGGAGGCTTATGCCGCAAAAACATAACCACCAAAGTATAACGGAACGGGGCAGCCAACTTTGACTCTTCCTTCGCCATAATGGTGATGGCCAACTCACCAAAATACATGTGAGGCTACCTAGAAGCGATGGTGGATGAGTGAGAAGTCCCAAACAATGAATCAAATGACTTTCTCTTCTTCCATTCTTCAGTAGGAAAAACGTGCCTATTAGCAATAACAGAAGCATAAGTTTGACAAGTGGGAATGCTTGTCCGGGTCTCTTGGGTATGGTAGAGCACGAGATATCATCGGGAGGGGCCAAAACTGCCCCAAAGGCAGCCCATAGGGCCCACGCCCAGCTCGTCACACGCGCCAACACACCGACGTATCACGATCTCAGACAACCATCGACTATTGGGTCTCCGCATGCTGATCATTTTCTTCAACTGGACCAACTTTCAATTCAGCCCCTAAGGTGTTCAAATTGAGGCCCAAATTCGATTTTGAGCAAATTCGGGGCTTTTTGATCAGGAAGAGATTTTGTAAAGCAGCTTTCTACAGCTCCATTTAAGCAATCAATTTAGAGAAAAATGAGGGCAATTCCGATTGATTTCAACAACTAGGGTCTATGAAGTCTATGGTAATTGTTTGCAATCTGTGAATACCAACTGAAAATTGAGTTTAGGGATGAGTAATAGGGTCAGGGGCACTGTTTTCTAGGTAGAGTAATTGAGTGGAGGTGGCCGAAATCATCGGACTAATGGTTCAGGGCAAGAATGGTGAATTTTTTTCATGTATTTAGGGGCCAGTTTTGGGGCTACTGTCGGCGGCTAGGGTGGCCGGCGAGGGTAAGGAAGAGGCTGACAAGTAAGGAGGTGGTGGTGGAAGCGGTCGGTTGTTCGGTGATTTATGGCCAGAATTCGCCAATTGCATGAAATGATTGCACTGTATTTTGAGAAATGATGAGACCTCAATTCTTGAATTTTGTCAAGAATGAAAAGTTGGGAATCATGGGTATTGAAATTAAGGCTGAAACATAGGCGAGATTTAGAAATATGGAAAGTTAACTCGAGGGATTTGGAATTGAGTATTTATGGCTTGGTAATTAAGTCATTTGCTCTTAAAAATATTAAAATAAAAATAAAAAATGGTTTGAGCGGTTTTTAACATTTTGAAATGAAACCAAATCATTTTAAAACAATTTGGTTCAGTTTTACTTGAGTCGAACATACAATTTTAAGCCAATGACTTTAGTTTGATTTGTGGTTCCATTTTTTTTTTTTGTAGTCCTAGTTCAAATATGAATGATGTACGGCGAAAGTGACAAAATGAAAAAATCGCGTCAAACATAACTATGCGATCGCATGGTGAAAGGAGTGGAGATCGCATGGTAAAAGAAATTAATGAAAACAAGAAGTGATATGTAAATTTTTTTATTTATTTATTTTTTTGTTTATCAGGATTTGAACCATGTGATAGTGCCGTTTTATTTTGCATGGTTGCATTGTTTTGTCCATAAATGAACCAAGCGATCACTTGGTGATTACCATGAATTGCATGGTTGTTAATTGGAAACGATACCAACAATCAGATGCGATTGGTTTCATGGGAGGACACGATTTTTTGGATGAGATTGCAAATTTGTGAAAGCATTTGTTGGAGAACTATAAAAAGGAGATATACTTCATGCTTACAACACAACAAAAACATAATATCTTAAAATCAAAATCATCCCCAAAACATATTAATTTATATTATACTTAGATTTCTTCAAGTTGCTATTTCCGGATTATATTTATACTTGGGAAATCTGGTCCGAGGTTCGTAAATCTGCTAAGATTATTTCTTTTGAAACCCTTAAATATCGTGATGACGAGAGAGCAATAATACAGCTTTTAAAATAGTGTTCTATGCAATTAAAATCTGATATTTTGATTTTTCATTGAGTTCTTAAGGCATATTTTCGAACAAGAAAAATAATCATTACCGAATGGAGTTTCTCTGTGATAAAGAAATGTCAAATGGCTGTCTGTCTTCACCAAAGTTGACAACCACAAAATTTGTCCAAAATTTCTTCAGAATCTCTTATTAATCTACCAAATTCTCATATCTTGTTCATCTTCTTATTCTTCCAAAATCCTTCCGTCGAATTCACAACCATAAAACGGTATAATAATTTTTAAATTTTGTGAAAAGGAAATATCTCTCACGATTTGGTAGTCCATAGTTGTCCCTCTTGCGTTTACAGATAGGTACACACGTAAACAATACGGTCACTGCTACGCAATAAAAGTCCACGTCATCCAACCACCGTCCGCCGCCTGCCGTCCCCCACCCCGCATCATTCCCCCAACGCATTTGCATTAACTACACGGCGGCCTTCCCCACTTGCACAAATAAAATAACCAAAAAAAAAAATTAAAAAAAAATTAAAAGAAACGGACAAACAAACAAAAATGAAATGAAATATACTTATCTAAATCCACCAGCTCCCTCAAACTATTGGGATCCTGTCCTTTTTCTTGTCTTCTTCGCAATTTATTTTTCGATATACACACAGAGTATGTATATAGATTATAAATGTACAGACATACAGATATAAAGAGGAATTAAGTCTGTTTCAATCATTCAGTAGAGTAATTTCAATTTCTGAAGATGCCAGCCTGGTTGTGGAAAAAGTCCAGCAAAAGTTCGAAGGCAGATGATTCTTCTGCAGCAATCATCAAGAACGTAAACAAAAGAGACAAAGAAAAGAAGAACCGGTGTGAACAGTTGAGAAATTCACCAGGGAATAGCAGAGATTTTTCGGGATTTGATTCACCCGTGTCATCTTTGGATAGAGGGCACCCACTACCTACCCCTTCTCCGCCATCAAATGATAATATTATTCAGGGATTCGGATTCGGATCTGGGTCGAGTTCTGATTCGAGTCTCAGCTCATCTGGGTCCGCGACGGGTGATCATCCTCATACTATTGATCATGGTGCTTTCAGGTTCGTATCATTTTTACAAAAATATGGGGTTTTTTGTTTCTTTTGATTCTTTTCTATTGGGGGGTTTGTTGTATTGCTGTTTCTGTTCTGAGTTATGAATCTTATTGATCATACTGAAACATTGATATGATGAATTTGCTTAGTTCTCCTTTTCCTTAATCAACCCAGATTTCAATTTTTGAGCTCTGTATGCCCTAGTTTGAATGTTGAACTGTTTGCGGGTGATTGTTGGGAATTTATTGATCATGCTGAAACTTTGATATGGTGAATTTGCTTAGTTTTTGTTTTCATTAATCAACCCAGATTTTACTTGTTAACCTCTGTGTGCCTTAGTTTGAATGTTGAACTGTTTGAAGGCGATTCTTGATGGAATGAATATATGTAAGCTGGATTATTCTGTATAGGACTAAAGACTCGTTTGTTGATATTGTTTAGTGTTTAAACAGAGCTTCTTTCTTGAAAATTCAAGTGCTCTTAAAAACTGAAAACTTGTTTTTATAGCAGAACAAATGTAGATAACAGATTAAGTCCAGTTCTGCGAAGCCCTGGTCGAGGATCTAGGCCGGGGACCACCATCACGACATCTCCACGTCATCCACAACGTAGCTTGGATTCTTCAGATGGGAAGAGTGAACTTCATAAGCTGCCTCTTCCACCTGGTTCTCCTACCAGCCCTTCGTCTCATCTTTCTCCGAAATGTTTAAATAATAACTTAATGAAGTGGAGGAAAGGGCGGCTTTTAGGACGAGGCTCTTTTGGTCACGTTTACCTTGGATTCAGCAGGTAATCACACTTCCACAAATAGCTGTGTAATATTGTAATCTTCTGTAATGTGTGATGATAAATGGATGATAGAAAAATTCCCTTATATGCTACTCTTTATTGTATGAATTGACAGCGAGAATGGACAAATGTGTGCCATTAAAGAAGTCAAGGTTGTTTCAGATGATCCATCATCAAAAGAAAGCCTTAAACAATTGAACCAGGTTTTCGACGATTTCTTCTTTGTGTATGTACATAAAGGAGACTACTTCAATGAAAATTTATATTCATAATTCATTTATTTTGTCTATGTCAACAGGAGATTACCTTACTTAGTCAGCTTGCACACATGAACATTGTTCAATACTATGGAAGTGACCTGGTATTATTTAATTTTATGTTATCTGCTATTAAATGGTCTCCTAATTTTCTGGACCCTTTTCGATGATTGGGATTTTAAAAATCCTGGTATACTTGTTTTGTAGAACGAAGAAACATTATCAGTTTATTTGGAGTATGTTTCCGGAGGTTCGATCCACAAGTTATTGCAAGAACATGGACCCTTCAGGGAACCTGTTATACAAAACTATACCCGACAAATTCTTGCTGGCCTGGCTTACTTACATGGAAGAAATACTGTGCACAGGTGAAGTTTTTTCTCTTCTTGATTAGTTACTCATCTTGATTATGCCAAATTAAAATTCTGTGTTGTTCAAATGTCTGTTGTGTTTCTGCAGAGATATAAAAGGAGCAAACATATTAGTCGATCCTAAGGGTCATATCAAACTCGCCGATTTTGGTATGGCAAAACATGTATGTATCAACTGTCTTTTCTTAAACCTTCTTTTGTTTGTGTGGATGCTGCATCACTAGAAATATGTATTTAACAATCTAAGAGCAAAGCCAATCTGGGCAAAAATGCTAAGGGGAAAAAAGTGAATGGGAAAAGTTCAAGGGGAAAAAAGTCCAATCTCAACTAATGTTGAGGGGGAAAAACTAGGGGGGAATATGTCACGTGGCATTAAAGTATTGGTTAGTATCAAATTATGTGTGCTATGTTGGGAGGGGCACTCTCTAAATTTGGGCCTAAAATTGGGTTTATTGCCCTACTTCACCACATTATTTGGCATGCAATGGGTTTGGGTTTTTTCCCCCACATTTGTTTCGGTCTAATAAGTGGATAATACTGATGCTCTTGCCAGCTAACGCACACTAATTAGAATAAAAATTCTGTTTTGTGGAAATCCCAGTATTTACCATGTTGCAAGTTCCAATCCTTTGAAACCATAAGGGTAAAAGGATCTTTAAAACTTTAGATTATTTGCAATTTCCATTTTCGTACAATGAATTGATGAAAAGAATGAATTGAGTTTTGTTATATTATGCAATCATAGTAATGACACTATTTTGAACAGATAACAGCATATTCATCAATGCTATCATTCAAAGGAAGTCCTTATTGGATGGCACCAGAGGTCTCTCTCTCTCTCTCTCACACGCGCGCGCACCCTCCACAATCTTTTCATATATTGCTTATAATTCCTTACATCCCTCCTTGTTTCTATTTCAGGTTGTGATGAATACCAATGGCTACAGCTTTGCGGTGGATATATGGAGCTTAGGATGCACGGTTCTTGAAATGGCTACAGCAAAACCACCTTGGAGTCAATATGAAGGGGTTAGACTTTTAACTTCATATTCTCAAAGTCACATTTGTATTGGTAGTCCTCATAGTAAAGTATCAAGTATCTTTCTCATTGAAATTCTATTTAACAGGTTGCTGCAATATTTAAAATCGGAAACAGCAAAGATATGCCCGAGATTCCAGATCAACTTTCCAACGTTGCGAAAAGTTTCATACGGCTCTGCTTGCAGAGGGACCCATCTGCTAGGCCCACTGCTTCTGAACTACTGGGACACCCTTTTCTGTGCCAAAATACTGTACGGTCAACCAATGTTAATGTAAATCGAGAGCCCTTTCCTCATACTGTTGATGGAAGCCGCACTCCGGTAAATGGATTTGCAATGCTTCATTTTTATTTAGTGGATTCATCTGTTTGCAAAAGAAAGCACTTTTACATTTAGAGAATGCTTTCATTTTTTTTTTTTAATATTTATTTATTATTATTATTATTTTTTTGTATATTTATTATCCTTCCCATGCCTCTTTGAAATGGTTATACCATTAAGTCATTTCAGAGACACTCTTTCTACATGTTTCTAAACATAACTGTTTATTAACACTTTAAACGAACTCTGAGACGTTTTCATTCATCTGCCTGATTTATTTATATTTATCTCTCTATTTCACAACAGACGGCACTGGAGCTGCACTCGAGCAGAATGACTAATTTTTCTCAGGATAGAGATGATACTGCAAGAAAAGCAGTCTCGAGGACCTTAATGAATTCAAGGTATGAACATTAATCTACGTAGGAAGGGAAAAAAGAAGGGGTTAAAAGGTCCTTTACAAATTTAATCTTTAGTTTTGATAAAATCGTGAAGTGGTGTTGCAGTCTAGTTATTTGCAAACAAGATGTCGACTACGATACCTTGACTTGTCAGAGTAGCTCCAAAAGATTCTCTAAATACTAGATGCTCTGTGTTTAGAAAGTCTATGCTTCAAATAAGCTACAAAAGCCTCTATATTAGAAAGTGAATTCTTAAAATGAGCTAGAAGAGACTTTCTATTTTAGCTTTTTATAAAAGAGAGTAGAGCTTCACTCTCCTTTTTGCCCTCTCTTTACTAGTTGCTGTAATTGATAGTGATATCCATAAGAATTTGTACATTATTTTAGGGATAAAATAATGTTACTAACTGAAACTCTAAATAATTTACCGAATTTATTATGACCCGAATGTCCCAAATATCTAAAAAGGAAAAAGTAGTTATGAAATCTATATAACAGTCTGCCAAAATTAGGCGCCAACATTTTAATTATTTCTCAAAAGTGTAAAAGTGGAAGTTTCAACCCAAGTTTTAGTGACGGGTTCAATATATCATCCTTTAGTTTTTATTAAAGTGCATCTTTATATAATATAATATAATATGTGCATATTAAACCTAGTATTTAAATTTTATAAAGTTTAAGAATATCTATTATGATTTGGATAGTACAATTTTGAAAGCAGTGTATTAAAAATATTTATTAATTTATATATATTTATAAACTATTATCATTGTAACAACTGTTTTATTGCTGAAATACTTTAATTAAGTTAAAATAAATGTCCAATTAAAAAATTTTGTGATGATTCATTGTAACTAATGTTTTACATTAGTTTCCTCGGATTGTGAAATTGAACACAATGAAAACTTCACTGTCTTAATTACATAGTTAAGAAGATGTATCCTCATTAATCATTTAATATTACTAAAAATAATAATTTCTATTATAAATTAAATTTTAATAACTATTACAACATTATGTTATACACTAATCTAATATTAAATATTAAAAAAATAGAATAGTGAATTACTATAAAAAAATAAAATGAAATTAATAATCCCGTAGAATAATTGTTTTAATATCAACATAATTTTTTCTTTGTGATAATATATATTGACCAAATAAATGCATCCAAGTGATAAATGTACCATCACCTTAATTTACATAACATCATTTCCTAATAAAATCTCATAACTTATGCTGCACATTTTTCTTATGTCATCATGAATTATTGATTATTCTCTAATGTGGCAATTATTTTTTTTTCTAGTGAGTTACTATATTAATCGAAAGAGACAAGAATTGAAACAATAAATCTGTACTCCGTATGATTTGGACAAAGTAATTTTAAACGAAAGGAAACAAATGCAAATCCACATTCACCAATTCTTTTGTTGAACTGTAACTACAATGATTAGAGCAAGGAAAAAATTAGATATAAGTCGAAATTTTGAACCTTTATTACCAAAACAACATAAATTCCATGTATCAATGGATACAAAATGCATAGTGAGCTCCCTACCTATTCACCAATGATACAAAACGATATCTAAAAGTGAACACGTGCACCCAAATGAGTACACTCTGTACCTAGTCGTACTGATTAGATGCATTAGATGTATTATTCGATTTGGACTCCAAATTCATGTGCTACAATACAAGGTAATATTGGAGTGTGTAAGAAAGTATATATTGTTCAAGTCTAAAGATGCCCGTGTAAATATTAATGAGCTCTGTTGCAGGGAAAATGCAATGACAATAACGTCCTTGCCGGTGTCTCCTTCATCAAGCCCATTGCGGCATCAGGCGAGCTATTTTCTTTCACCCCCACATCCATCTTGGCCCAGCCCGAGCAGTTACAATCTTCCAGTGCGGTCCAGAGGAAGAAGCACCTTCGATCCTTGGCTTGAACTTCAAGCTCATACAAGCCCAACAACACGCCCCATATTGTAGGATTTTGAGAAATGGTGCTAAGCGGAGAAAGGGGTAAACTGGTGATTTTATCCCTGCTGTAATCTGCAATGATCTATTTTCCTTGAGAGAATCTTCATGTATATAGAGATTGATCTTCTGTTGTATGTTATTGATAAATCACAGAGTTGGCAAATATTGAGTGCCCCATGGATTTTGTGTCTAGAATTGGAGCTTTGAGAACTGGGGTCTGTTAACAATGTCACAGAGTAATTTGTCTTACGTGGGTCAGATTGTTGTGGAAAAATGTTTATAAACCCCGAAATTGGGCTGCCTTATTTTGTGAGCGCTGCCAAATAATACTTCGAAATGGGTCTGAATGCCGTTTGACTATTGAAACAATTCCATTTGTGTATATTTCAATACTCAAGCAAGTTCAGACATGCAACTTGTTCGATAAATTTCTAACACCGGGGAAATAGGCGCCATAGTAGCAATCAATATCATGATGTCACACGACCATTGATCTCAATTAGCACTGTTGGTAAACAATTGAATAATGCTATTCGTTGGGGTTACCATATTAATTGATATCAAATTTTGAGTTACACATTTGATGAAATTAGTGTATCGTTTTTCCGTTGTAAAATTCGACCGTGTGAGGGAGATCTGGTTGAAAAAATGGTAGGTTTGGTGGAGTTTTGATTAATATTAAAGACCAATTTTGATCAAATTGTAGGCGTTAATTTTTTTTAGATAGGATAAACGTAAAATTATTAACGTGTGTTTATTTAAATATTTTCTTCTTAAAAAACTACTTTTAATATTCTGTTCAAATTTCATTATTAACTACACACTAGTATTTTTACCCGTGTGTTGCACGGGAAGATTGTATCTAAGATATAATTTAGAATCCGATGGCGGATTTTGCAACCCGCAAATTTTTTGGTGTGGGTCCAGATTGGCATGTACTCGCCCTAAATCAATTCCTATTAACTGCGAATAATTATATTTTTAAAATTATAAAAAGTTTAATATAAGCAAAAATATTTGGACATTTGGAAACGAAAAATATTTGAATCCATAAATTATAAGTCCACGATGAAGTGTCTCACCATTATCCCATTCACCATTTGCTAAAAAAAAAATTTTGAGGTGAGAAAAAAATTACTTCGTGGCTCAACTCCCAAGGCTAAAGTCTTACTTGACCCTTCTCTTGACCCACCCCTAGTATTCGTGGGTTGGCACAACTCAATAGCTCATTGGTCTAGGGATGAGTTTTGGCCAACCTGTACCAAACCCGACCCGTTGTCATTTCTAAAAACGAATATTAACATATCGAGGAGAAACTCACCAATTTAATATGACTTGAAGTCATCTTCAATCTTCGTAGTAGGCTTGTGTCAAAATCTAGCTAATCCGTAAATTCACTCCCCGTTAACAGTCTAAGTAATAATAAAATATAATTATAGAAAATACAATTAATACACATGTTTACAACATAATTAAGGAAAAAGGAAAAATCTAAAACCTAAAATTTTATTTAGAAAAGAGAAAAGAGAGATTTTTTTCTTTTCTTTCCTTTTTTTTTTTAATTTTACAAACACATTTACACTCAACCATATTTAAATTCAGACATTTTCAATTTATTCTCCATGACAAATATGCTTCAAAATTGATGAGATAATGGTAAGTCGCAAATTAATGTGAATAGAAATGAGCGATTGTTTTGAATAAGGGCACAAAATTAAGCCCAAAGATCCGATGACCTCATAAAACGACTCTATGAATCTTTGCCATCATCGAAGCCTCACTAAGCAATCACCATTCACTATACATAGACTGATTTGGATTAAACCTTATTTTTCACCTGATCAAGCATTCGATTTGCTTGCTATTCTTCTGCTTCAATTATTTTCTTTTTGTCATTGAATAATATGTATATGAATAGTAAGTTAGTCATTTTATCACAGTTGATTTTATAACCAATATTATGTGTTAAAAGACATATTTCTATTACTTATGTTACTCGTAAACATGTTTCTTACTATTTCAAAATAATTACCTAACACAATTAAGTATGTAGCAAGGTTAAGAAGTGAAAAGGCATATGATAAATTGTTTTAAATGATTTTATACTTAATTATAAATGGAGTAAACAAACGAAAAGGAAAATATCCATGATCAAAACACCACAAAGTTTCATAGTCCATAATGATTGGACAAATAAACTAATTACAAAAGGTCACAACTTTCAATTCTAAAGTTAAGTGTCAAATGGATAAGAACGACTTATCTTGATTTATCTATGTTTCTATACATTCAATGAACTGGAAATTCAAAAATGACAACAATGGGAAGGACAAGATACACCATACGAAATATTTTGACCCTCAATTCTTGAACTTCAACAAATAAATAATAATAATAATAATAATAATAATAATAATAATAATAATAATAATGAATAAATAAATAAAAATAAAAAACTAAAGATAAACCCAGATGCACACAACAGGTATTGTGAATTTTCAAAATAAATTAATAAAAGAAGTTAAGGACTATAAACATCAATAATGCACATATATAGCTATCTAGAGCAATGTTCATCAACTTTAAATCCACTGATAATGAAACAAATTTAAAATATTCGTAAACATGGATAAATATCTCAACTATTTTACATCCACACCAAGACTAATTCCAATTAATCTCTTAACATAATCAACTACTTTTTTCGCCTCTGTTTAGAAACCATAGTCATCTAGACCTTGCGAATAGTCTGATTTGTTTCAATTTCCACTCTGATCCAATGCTCTGGTCCAATGTCAAATTGGTTGGAGTTCCACAACAACGCACGTAGCTGATGGAACCTTCACTTCCTCAACTATTCTCCACCTGCTAAATGATCAGAAATCAATTAAAGTACGACTTAAGAACTCTATTTAACTAAAGACACCCAAAATAGTGTATACAAAAAAAATACGATAAGCCAGTGCTTTCCCCATATATTTTGTAATTCATAAGTCTTACTCAAACCCAAAGTCTAAACTACAAATGTATCATGCCAATACTTCAAAGATTCAATAAAAAACAAAGCATGTTGTATATTTAAATAGTCCTATATGAAAAAAAATGAAGAATTGGGGAAAGAAAAAGTCGAATAACGGCTACGAACCTTCGATCAGTTAAATAAAGAAAGCTGGTTCTATGCCGATCCTTAAACTTCCCTTTGATATCCCATATGCTAACTAAAGAATCGACAATTCCAACAGCAAAATATATGTGCAAGATTAACATTATTGAGTTTATATAATAGACCCGACTATCATCAATTACCTCGCTCAACACAACAGTAGATATTTTGATAGGAGGATCATTACCTAACAAAGGATTCTATCAGCCCTCATTATTTCACATTTTGAATAAGAAAACATATAAAATAGGTTTGACACACACCTTCCTAGCATGATAGACATGCTAGACCACATTCATGCAAGTTCTCCAGAATACAGATTCAAATGTGTTGATGTATCAAATGAATACAATATTCAATTAATTAACAAAGGAAAACACGACTCATCTTATATAATAATTGAAGAGTTTAATATTTAATTCGAAGTTAAAAAAGAAACACATGCATAAAAGAAGGAAAAAATGGGGTTTTGCTCTCCAGATCAGACGAGAACAATATAATTATTCAATTACAAAATAAATTCGAGAAAGGTTCTTAAAAAAATGCACTTTAATGCCGAATTCTTTTGAATATATGAGCAACTCTGGCATGACATCACAATTTTCCACGACCTCGTCGAATCAACACCAGAAGCAATAAGTCAGTAACTCTGCCTTGCAGAGACATATAATAGTTGCACCAAACACTTAGGGAACAAATAAACACATGATAATATAAGAACACATGTATGGGCTAGAGAGACTTGTCCTAAGTAAATTTAAACCAATAATCAATTCAAGTCATTGCTCCAACCAACTTTCAGATAATTTATTTATAGAAAATAGAACAACAGAGGATTGAACCAAATAACTAATACTCATTTGCAAAAATGGTTAAAAGCAAGAAAAATGAACAAAGGAAAACACGACGCACCTTATATAATAATTGAAGAGTTTAATATTTAATTCGAAGTTAAAAAAGAAACACATGCATAAAAGAAGGAAAAAAAAGGGGTTTTGCTCTCTAGATCAGACGAGAACAATATAATTATTCAATTACAAAATAAATTCGAGAAATGTTCTTAAAAAAATGCACTTTAATGCCGAATTCTTTTGAATATATGAGCAACTCTGGCATGACATCACAATTTTCCACGACCTCGTCGAATCAACGCCAGAAGCAATAAGTCAGTAACTCTGATTTGCAGAGACATATAATAGTTGCACCAAACACTTAGGAAACAAATAAACACATGATAATATAAGAACACATGTATGGGCTAGAGAGACTTGTCCTAAGTAAATTTAAACCAATAATCAATTCAAGTCATTGCTCCAACCAACTTTCAGATAATTTATTTATAGAAAATAGAATAAAAGAGTATTGAACCAAATAAATAATACTCATTTGCAAAAATGGTTAAAAGCAAGAAAAATGAAGTCTGGAATAGATTTATTACGATTAACGGAAAAGGACACAGAAAACAAAACTCTTGAGTCACTCATACACAACCGAGCACCTCAAAAAGAAAACACACCAGACAGAACCAAATAATTACCCTCCACAATACCTATGGTGGAAGAGATCAAGGGACAAAGTCATATTGTGAAAAGAATGAAAATAGCATGATATACACAACCAACAAAATTGGAACCTCATTTGCAGGATTGTCCTAATATGATTGTTGTTTTGTAATTTGTTCTAACCATTCCTAGTGGTCAGAAAAAGCAGGTCTCATGTCAAGTTCAACAAATCATTCTGCATAAAGAATTTAGATTAAAAAGTCAAAAATTAAATAAATTAATGAGGATCAATAGTTTAATTGGAGAGAATAAAAGTGGAGTTACATCATTACCTTAAATGATTATTACTCCATAAAAGATGGGTAAATTAAACAGAGTAGTAGCTTGATTACCTTAACCCTTGGATATCTAATTACGCTCAGCACCAACTTGTTCTAAAGAGCGAATTCACAAAACAAACATCGTCAGCTGACTCAATTTTAAGTAGAAAGCATGTTTGGTGAAGCGCTCTGGACTACAAAGCGCCCAAGAGATGAACTTTCAGATGCTAATATACGTGTCTACAATCAAAATTTTTACGGCATATATTTCAAGACAAAGAAAATAGGCAACCCACAAATCTTCAAAGATAGATAAATTCAACTTACAAATCACAAAAGATAAATTCAATTTACAGATCACAAACCAACATATTCCAGTAAGGAAATTAGTAATGAAATTTATGTTATAGCATTCACAATAGGCATGCAATCGAATTATCAGAAATTAGGAAAAAACTAAGAATCAATTTCCAATTTTTCGTTAGAACCTAATTTGTGAACGATAAATAGCTTGACATACCTGTGCATTGAATGGCACAATAGGCGGCAACATTTTTATTGCAATGGATGGAGGCCAGGAACAGAGTTCAAAATCGAGGGCGTTGCTGCCGATCGGCAGTGGAATCCGGCAAAAAAAAAAGGTTGAAATTAGAAGAATAAGACAATGGATTTTGGTGCGATATGCGTGAAAAAAATGAATTAAAAGAACTATTATTACCGTTTTGAAGCGCAAGATGTCAGCAGCCGAAGCTTTTTCCGGCGAGAAGACACTTGCATTGGCAGTATCCATCACTCAATCGTTCCCTGTATAGAGAGAAGGAAGACGATTTTTCTTTGTTGGCAGAGAAATTGGCCAAGTAATTGAGAAAACGGATTCTGTGATTAAATGGAATTTGGGAGATTTGCGGGTATTACGGATCCCAAACGGATTTGCGTTAGATGATGAAGGTCGAGAGTTACGGGCGAGATTTGAATGCAAAATGGGATACGGAAGAGATTTGATCCATGGTTGTTATTAATTAATTAATATTTAAAGATTATTATATAGAGTTAAAAAACCATCGCAATTAGGGAAGCAATGAACCAAATTCTATATATTAACAATTAACAATAAAATAATATTTTTTTTATTTTGAAAAATGCAAGTTTGAGCGAAAAATAAACATAGATTATGCCATCAATAGGCTTCTTGGGAAAATATTGATTGACAAATTATTGCAATTGCAATTTACGAAAAAAAGAATTAAATAAAATAAAAAAATGTCTCAAGGGGGAAAATTTTATCAATTAATTATTAATATTTAATTTAATTTAATTTAATAAAAAAATCAGAATAAATAAAAAATGTGAATATAAATAATTTTTTAATCAGTCTTAAGGATTGAGGCAAATCGAGCAAAATCTATTTTTTGATTAATCAACATTTATTAACCCCTAAAAATGAGTTATGAGAATTAAGAATAAATAAAAAACAATATAAATAATTTTTTATGGATATGGATATAGAATATAGATATAGAATCACATAATAGAGATAATTATTATGGTAGGATAATTATGGCCATTTAAGGATAATGATGAAATAATGTAATTAAATAATGAATTAAAAACTTAATTAAGTGCATTGGAGGGAAAACTTGATGAATTGGAATAAAAAAATGAATTAAAAAATTAAGAAAAATGTGTGTAAATGCGGGAAAAAACCTTGCTTTTATATATATATATATATATATATATATAGATATATAGATTTCACGTCATAATAAATTAATATCAATATTTCATAACTCTCACTGCAATTTCACCTAAAAATTTGATTTTTAGCAAAAATAGGTCCATGTATGATAGAGATTTTGAAAAGGGCAAAAAACAAAAAATAATAATAATAATAAAAATAATAAAAATAAAATAAAATAAATTGAATGTGTGATTGGAGGGGGGAAAAAAGGTAGGGTTCGGCTAAATGTGTCCCCCTTCCCTACTTCTACACCCCCATTTAAAAGAAAAAACTTTACTAATTACCTTCCCACCCCTTCTCTTTCCTATTCATACACCCTCAAGCCCAAAAAAAAAAAACAACAAAAAGAAAAAGAAAAAAAGAAGAAAATAAAGAATGTATATGCCTTCATCGCCATTTTTAAGAAGCTAATCAGTTAAAATGGCAAATCTAGTGGCCAAAACCAGCATTAATGGTGGTTTTGGCCACCACTAAATTAAATTAAAAAAAAAAGAGAACAAGAACAAAGAAAAAGCTTCTAAAACTTAAAAAAAAAATACTTTGGCAGTCATTAATGGCAGTCGAAGCTTTGGCTGCCAATAATGGCTGCCGAAAAAATATACAGAAGAAAAAGGATCGACTCCTTTTGATCGAACCAAGGTTCTAAAAGACGCGAGACGTGTCAAGGTGGCAAAGCCAAGCCTCAAACCTTACAAGCCTATTTGCACCTAGGCGAGGCCTAGGCGTCAAAAGGCATTTTTTATTTTTCTTATTATTTTAATTATTCTAAACTAATAGATAAGTAAAACATTACATATTTGAACAATTATGTAAACTTCTATATTTTTTCTTAATTTTTCAAGAAAAAGATAGTTGCTAAAATATTTAAAACTAAACTATTACTTAATATTTAGTAACAAACTCGTGTAATTAAATTCAAATTGAACATAATCAGGTAGTTGACTTCGACAAATATAGAAAAAATAAGAACATAATCTGTTGGCACCCTGGTGACGTGGCACGAGCCCACCCAGGTCCCCCACTATGTGAACCCCTTGCTGACGTGTCGAGTAGACCCGGCCACGGTTATGGTTCCGAACCGAAACCGGTCGGTTCGGAACCGGTCAAACCCGAACGGAATCGCCGAGGTTCGGCTCGGTTCAAGCTGTGGAACCGAACCGGATTAAAAAAATTTAAAAAAAAAATTAAAATTCAAACGGTCAAGTGACCGTTTGAAATTCAAACGGTCACTTGACCGTTTGAAACCCAACGGTCTTGTGACCGTTGGGTGGGGGGTGGGGGTGCCCCACCCCCCTAAAATATATATTTTTTAATTCTTTTATTTTTAATATTTTTTATTCATTACTATTTACTAATATCTATAAATACCTCATATTCTTTCTTTTTTTTCACACTACAACCTACAATTCTCAATCTCTCATTCTCTAATTCTCTCATTCTCAAATTCTCAATTCTCTAATCTCAATTATCTTAATTCTTGTTATCATTTTTTTCAAATTTCAAGTTTCAAGTTTTAATTCAAATTTATACTTACTAATTATAATCTGCAATTCTATATTTCTAATTTTCTACTTATCTACTATTCTAAATTTCTAATTTCTAATTTCTAATTTTTTACATACAATCTTTATCTTTTTAATTATTAATTTTTTATTAGTTATTATTATACTTTCTAAATTTCTATACTATATTTTTATTTTATTACTACTAAAATGTCTGGCTTTAGTGAAGATGCATCAAACCACAACTTTGGTTTTGGTGAGTTTTCAACTAAGAAAGCGGACATAATAAAAATCAACAAATTGATAGTTCGGATCCGGAACCGAACATGAAGAAGTAGATAGGAAGAATAAGAGAAATTCCAATTCCGATATTTTTAATACCCACTTCAAAAAAGTACCAATAAACGGTAAGGAATTTCAAGTATTATGCAACTATTATAAACGAAGTTCAAATTGTGTATTTGGATGGGGCTACGGCACTTTCACCAAACATTTGGAAAAAGCATAGTAACATGGTCATTGGACTCCAATCGACACAAACTCAAATTAATGGTATGGAAATTCTTCTAGTACTTCTCAGTTATTTAAATATTCTGATGAAAGAAATAAAACGGAATTAGCGAAAATGATTAGTATGGAACACTTATCTTTTAGTTTTGGTGAAAGAGTTGGTTTTAATAATTATTGTCAAAGAGCTTTAAATCCTAGTGCAAAACGTGTATCTAGAAATACTCTAAAACGTACACTTTTGAAAATGTTTAAAGATCGAAAAAAAGAATTGATTCAAATTTTTTCAAAATTAGATAATTCGGTTTCTATTTGTAGTGATATTTGGAGTGAGCATTGGGAAACACATTCATACATGGGCATAACATGTCAATGGATTGATAGCGAATGACATATGCAAAAATGAATCATTTCATTGAGATGTTTTGATGATCGACATAATGCTAATAATATTTTTAGAATAATTCAAAATATTTTGGAAGAATATGGTCTAGTTAGGAAAATTTTTTCTATTTCTTTTGATAATGCGGTAGCAAATACTGCTTCAATTAGTAAGTTACAAACTATTTGTCAACCTAACATTGGCGGAAAAGTTTTTCATATTCGATGTGCATGTCATGTTTTAAATTTATGTGTACAAGATGGCTTGAAATGTTTAAATGTTGCACTTACACCAATTAAACAAGCAATTTCTTTTTTATGGTCACATAATACAGTAATGAAAAATTGGCAGAAATATTGTAAAAATAATGGTAAGAGACCAAAAAGATTTCCTAAAGATATTCCGATTCGTTGGAATTCAACTTATAAGTTACTAAACAGCTCATTTGAATACAAAGACTTGTTATGCACTTTTATTTCACAAAATGTACCTCAAGTTACTTTATATCCACAAAATTGGGATGTTTGCACTAATCTTTTGGATTTTTTGAAAGTTTTTTATGATGCGACACATGTTTTAAGTGGTGTTTATTATCCTACATCACATTTACTTTTAGTTGAATGTATTAATGTGGCGGTGCATTTGATGAATATCATGATGATATGGTTTTAGCGTAACCAATAGTATTGATGAAAAGTAAATGGTTAAAGTATTTTCTGGAAATTCCTTTAATTAATCTTGTTGCATGTGTTTTGATCCTAGAACTAAAATGTAAGGTTTAATCGATTATTTAACTTATTATTACATCGCTTTGGATATTAATTTTAATATTGATCTACAATTGCGTCAAGTTAAAATATTAGTTAGAGAATTATTTGATGAATATGTAAATCGTTATGGATCACGTTCTTGTTCTACCGCTTCTAGTTCTAATCAAGTTCTGGAAGATTTAACTAAACTTGGGGCTGGTGATTGATTATTGAGGCAACGACATAAAAGGCCTAAAGATTCATCCGATGGATCTCCCGAACTTGACATTTATCTAACAACAACTTTTGAGTTTGGTGATAGCAAAGTAGGTAAAGATTTCCCGGTCCTTGAATGGTGGAAACGTCATCAAAACACTTATCCTATACTATCACGAATGGCAAAGACATATTTGCAAGTCCAAAAGTCAACCGCTCAGTAGAACAAGCTTTTAGTAAGGGAGGACTTATTTTGGATCCGAAACGATCAACCATGCACCCCGATTCATTAGAAGGCCAAACATGTGTCGACGATTGGTGCAAAGCAGATGAAAAAGCCCAACAATATGAGAATGATTCTGATGACGATTATGATCTAACCGAAGGAAGTGGAACAACTTCCGGCGCAGGAAGTGACTAAATTAAAGAGGTAAGAGAACTACGTAGGCTTTGATTCCTCACGAGAGGATACGTAGGCAACTTAATTGTTGGTAAAAAATTAAGTTCAAGCCTTTATAATCTTATATAGTTATATACTTATATTATTGAAATTTTAAAAAAAATTTTAGTTGGGGGTTAAATAGTCAAGCAGGTAAGGCGTTAAAAAAAAAAATCGAACCGGTTCGGAATCCGGCAGCGGTTCCAAACCTAACCGAATCAGCATCGGCATACCTGCCCTCTTCACCTATTTTGGAACCGGCGGTTCCGAACCGTGGCCGGGTCTAGTGTCGAGGGCACCAGGTCGGCTGATGACGTGCTTGGAGGGCTCAGGTCGGCTGTACACATTTGGTAGTCGCTGGGAGAACTGAGGCCAGTCCAGTTCGGACGACATGCCTAGCTCAATCTCACCACCGAGGTCGGCCCAGCAGTAGTAGGAGCCCCAGCGCCACGAGCATCCTCGCTGGTTCAGGTCAGCTCGGCGATAGCACATAGTGACTCTCGACCGCTACTATAGCCGACAACAAGGGCATTCCAACTGTCATCTGACACTGACACAATCTGCAAATGTCAGGGTACTTCCCATAAATGCAAAGGCGGCTGCGCGTAAGTTCCGAGGTCAACGCCATAAATGCTAACGGCTTGCAGGTGCAGCAGAAGCAATCATCATGCCTATTCTGAAGCTAGTCCAGCCGTCCGAATGATGACCTACTACCACCCATCATGTTCTTGCACGATAAATAGAATACTCAGTGGCCATCCGAACACACGAAAATCCTCTGTAATCAAGGACTAGCTCGAGCTCACACACGAATACATATTTGCGTTCTTACTAGCCTAATTACCACTTCTAATCAGACCCTAATACTCACTAGAGTTGATACTTAAGTAGTCCACACTATTTTGGCATCAACAATTGGCGCTAGAAGGAGGGCCTCCCCCCTTTGTATTCCAGCAACACGTCCCATCTCTACCACAGAGTATTCCTCACACGAGACATGAGCCGCAGTCGCGCGTCCCACGCCTCCACGGACGGGAGCACTTCCGACCCCAGTACGGAGTACGTCCTTCGAGAACCCCCCTCAGGCGCGGGCCAGCACCCCGCCCAGGACGTGACCCCGGCACAGATCCTGAAGCGACTGGATGATCTCACCTAGGCCGTAGCCACACTCCAACGCGACCCCCACAAGCATGCCACCGAGTTCAGCGTCATATCGCCTAGGAGAGGATGCTCATCTCGGCACCGCACCCAGCGTCGCTTGCGCTTCAGCCGCTCCCCCGCCCCAACACGGACCACAGGTGCCGCTGGAGACCCCAACCTTGTCGGAAGCCAGGTCATCCGGAAGAACTCATAGCGCCTTCGACCGCCTCGACCCCCGCCACGACTGGAAGCGGCAGACCGAGGGATAGGGCGAAAACGTAAATGACCCTCCCACGCAGTCCGAGCTAGAGCTCCTGCGAAAAAGGGTCGCCGAGCTAGAGGCTAGGGAGATGGCCCCCAGCCCCTCGACCCTGGTTGGGAAGGCCTCCCTAGTGCCTGCCAAGCTCAAGCTACCCCAACAGGGGAATTATGACGGGGTCAGTGACCCGACCGGCCACGTCGACAGATACGCCGCTTTCATAGAGCTTCAGGGAGTCAATGACGGGCTCATGTGCAAGGCCTTCCCGCTGACACTAGGGGACAAGGCCATGAAGTGGTTCAAAAAACTCCCCCTACACTCCATAAGGACGTGGGATGACCTCTCAACCCGGTTCCAAGCGGCCTTCATGGGGTCTCGGTTGCGGTCGACCCCAAAGCAGAGGCTCGTAGACGTCAAACAAGGGAAGGATGAGTCCCTGAAGGGCTATGTGGAGCGATTCAATAACCGATACATAGAAATCGGCAGCGTATCAGACGAAACAGCCCTTGTGGCCGCCTTGGCCGGCCTCATGTACAGGTCCCGGTTCTGGTGATCGGTTCACGAGAACAGTCCGGAGCCATACCATGAGTTCCTCAGTCGAGTTGAGTGCCACATCGGGGCTGAAGAGGCCTCCGGAGACCCGGAGGCGAAACCTCAAGACCCACGAGCCGAGAAAGGCAAGAAGAAGGACACCAGCTCGACCCAGGCGCCACGCGCTCAGCACCAGCCGCTGCGCGGGCGGGAGGCCGCTCGACCACCTCCCCAGAGATTCCAGACGTTCCATGTCCTCAGCACCAGCCTGGAAGGCGTGTTAATGCACGTGAAAGATCGCGGGGTGCTACCACCGCCAACCCTGATGAGGGCCCCTTCATAGAGCCAGAACTAGGGATGGCAAAACAACCCGTAAAACCCGAAAACCGTGGGTATCCGAACCGAATGGGTCGAAAAAACCCGAACCAACGGGTACCCGTCGTGGATATGGTTTCCGAGATGAAAACCCGAAGTGGATATGGGTCGGATATGGATTTTAGAGGCGTAACCGAACCCGAACCGAATAGCCGCTTTTTTTAGTGCCGGATTTGGTTTGCTGCATTCTACTCATTTTGCATTATATTCAGCAACAATACCATTTTGGTATCTAATCACCAACCATAAACATGGTTTCCACTCGCACAAACACCAATGTTCCTCTATTTTTAAATAAATCTTCAATCACCAAAATTCTCCAACGTTCTCACATTTCTTCACTTTTGCAATCCTAACCTTCATCCTCGATCAATTCTTTCTTTTTATATCAAACAACCTTATTGATAAATTTATATTGATTATTGAAATTGAAGTTTTATCCCCTTTCTACAATTCTTGAAAGTGAGTGAGGCTAATTCTCCTTGGTCATATTCTATGGTCACATTTTTTTAGGTTCACTAAGGAAGTAAGGATTAGTTTCCTCTTATAAACTCATCCCACTAATAATACACAATGCTAGCTTACAATGGACAAAAAAAAAAAAAAATACACGGGTTAACGGGTACCCGAATGGGTTTGAGAATCAACCCGAAAAAATACCCGAACCGAATGATGCGGTTCGGATATGGATATGGATATGGGATCAGGACCTCGGTTCGGATATGGGTATGGTCGACCCGAACAGAACCCGACCCGTTGCCAACCCTAGCCAGAACCAGGAAAAGTACTGTCGGTACCATAGGTCAGCCGGACATAACACCGATGACTGTCGAGACCTGAAGAATGAAGTTGAAGGCCTGATCCGGCGTGGACAGCTGCGCGAGTTTGTCGCCACACCACCCGACCATGGCCGACCTCAGCTGGGAGCTTCCAACCGGCCTCCACCTCCTACAGCGCCACGGAACGAGGTCCACACATTGGTCATGGGTAACCAATACCTCGTCGGGTCGCGAAACCAGCGCAAGAGATTGGCTAGGGAGGCCCATACTGATTATCAGTACTCCATACAGTGGGCGAGGACGAGCTCAACCCTCCCGAATCTCCGGACGAAGTGACTTTCTCGGAGGCTGACGCTGCCCATGCCCGCCACCCTCACCATGATGCCCTTGTCATCAGCATGACCCTCAACGGCACGCATGTCCATCGAACACTTATTGATAATAGGAGCGGGCCAACTTTGCTGTATCTCCGAACCTTAATCCACATGGGCCTCGATGAGAGGCACCTGAGCCCGTGCCCCATCGACCTGTGATTGGAGTGACTGGTCACACTACCGAGCCAGTCGGGCAAATATCGATGATGGTGGAGCTAGGGCAGAAGCCGTGCCAGCGGCCATCATGGCCATGTTCATAGTGGTGGACCTCCCTAGTAACTATAACGCCCTTCTAGGCCGGGCCCTCATGTACGACCTTAGAGCCTCGACTTCCGGGCCGGCCCCTCATGTACGACCTGAGAGCCTCAACTTCCGTCTACCACTACGCCATGAAGTTCCCCACGCCAGCGGGGGTGGCGATAGTCCGGGGGGATCAGTCCGCGGCACGCCAATGCGACGTCACCTTCCCCGTTGTACATAAGCGGGGTTGAAGGGCTGACCGTTGCCGTGGCCGAGCTCGACGATCTCCGTAGCCGACCTGAGGACCGAAGTGCGCAGCCAATGGAAGAGCTGAACACCATCGAGGTCGACCCCGAGCACCTGGAGAGGGTCCTGAAGATTGGGAAAAGCTTGGCTGAACCCACACGCTCTTCTTTGGTCGAGTTCCTCCGCAGCAGTTCCGACGTCTTTGCCTGGGAGCCCTCCCATATGGTTGGCATACCCTCATCCATAGCTTGCCACCGGTTGAACATTGACTCCACCGCGCGACCTCGAAATCAGCGGCGACGCCCACTGAACCAGGAGCGCTACGAGGCCTTGGCTAAGGAGGTTGACGAGTTACTTCAAATAGGTTTCATTAGGGAGGCCAAGGATCCTACCTGGGTTGCTAATCCAGTCCTTGTGAAGAAGAGCAACGGTAGCTGGCGAGTCTGCGTAGACTTCACCGACCTCAACAAAGCCAATCCCAAAGACTCGTTCCCCTTGCCCCGGATAGATCAGACGGTCGACACTACGGCTGGGCACAAACTCCTCAACATGATGGATGCCTACTTGGGATACAATCAGATCCCCATGTACCCCCAGATTCAGGAGCACACGGCCTTCATAACGGATAGATGCCTTTATTGCTATCGGGTCATGCCTTTCGGGCTGAAGAACGCCGAGGCTACCTACCAGCGCCTGGTCAATAAGATGTTTGCCGCTCAGATCGGAAGTACCATGGAGGTGTACGTTGATGACATGTTGGTCAAGAACGTGAAGGCAAGTGACCACGTCCATCACCTGGAGCAAATGTTCGAGGTCCTGAGGTAATATCGCATGAAGCTCAATCCAGCGAAGTGTAATTTTGGAGTGGAGTCCCGAAAATTCCTTGGTTACGTGGTGAACTGCAGAGGCATTGAGGCCAACCCCGAGAAAATCAGAGCCATGCTGAACCTGCGTCCTCCTACCAAGGTAAATGAGGTCCAGAGTCTCACCGGCCGGATCGCGGCCCTAAATCGATTTGTATCCAAGGCCACTGACAAGTGCCGCCCCTTTCTCGAGGCCCTGAAGAAAGGAAAAGACCTCGGTTGGACCCCCAAGTGCCAGGAGGCATTCAATGAGCTCAAGAGACACTTGGTTCAACCCCCTCTCTTGTCGAAGCCCCGCTCGGAGGACGTTCTCTCAATATATCTCTCCGTCTTTGAGCACGCCGTGAGTTCGGTCCTTGCTTGTATCGAGAGGGACATCCAGCACCCGGTCTATTACACAAGCCAGTCCCTCGTCGACCCCCAAAAGCGGTACACACCGATGGAGAAGTTAGCCCTAGCGCTCGTCAGAAGCTCAGGCCATACTTCTTCGAGCACCCCATCGAAGTAGTGACCAACTACCCCCTGTGCCAGGTCCTCCAGAAGCCGGACGCTTCAGGTCGAATGGTCAAGTGGACTGTGGAGCTCGGACAATTCGACTTCTCTTACCGCCCCCGGCTAGCCGTCAAGGGTCAGGCCTAAGCCGACTTCATAGCCGAGTTCAGCCCCCCGGTGACGGGTCCCGACTCCAAGATAGTGCCCTGGACGCTTTATGTGGACGGCTCCTCGACGGACATGCACTCAGGGGTCGGGCTCGTCCTCTTGAGTCCCAGCTTAGAGCCCTTCTACCAGTCCCTGCGGTTCTCATTCCCGGCCTCCAACAATGAAGCTGAATATGAGGCCCTGATCGCCGGCCTCCGGTACACTCAAGCCATGGGTATTTCCCACCTCCAAGTCCGAAGTGACTCTCAGCTTGTCGTAAATCAGCTCAACGGAACCTACCTCGCCAAAGATGAGAGGATGACCAGCTATTCCGACCTGGCTTCCTCTGAAATGAAGAATTTCAAGGAGGTCGTCCTTCGACAGATCCCTCGGACCGAGAACAGCCTGGCTGACGCCCTGGCGGGCCTTGCGACCAGCGAAGGGATAGAGGAGCTAGAGTTCGTACCGATCAACCGACTGATGAGGCCGGCCATAGCCCAGTGCTCCCTCATCGCCACTACCGACTTAGGCCCCCCTTCATGGAGAGATGAAATTTTCTCATTTTTGAAGGATGGTAGGGCCCCGGAGGACCCCTGGCTGGCCAGACAGTTGCGGATTAGAACCGCTCGCTACACTATCGTCGACGACATACTCTACAAATGTAGTTTCTCGGGTCCTCTACTGCGGTGCTTGACTGAAAGAGAGGCGGCCTTCCTGTTAGACGAGGTCCATTCTGGAACATGTGGAAACCACTCCGGGGGCCAGGCCCTGGCACACAAGGTCCTGCAATAAGGCTACTTCTGGATATCCTATGTCAGGCGCTGCGACAAATGCCAGCGCCACGCCCAGATCGGCACGGCTCTTCCTACCGAGCTGACCCACGTACTCAGTCCATGGCCCTTTTGCAAATGGGGAGTTGATCTCATCAGACCTATGCCAACTGGTCGTGGAGGAGTAAAGTATGAGATTGTGGCCGTGGACTATTTCACTAAGTGGGCGGAGGCCGAGGCCCTGGCTCGGATCACGGAACAGAAGACAATCGACTTCATCTGGAGGGCAATCATATGTAGATTCGGGATACCCGAGTCCATCGTAACAGATAACGGCCGGCAATTCGACAACCGTCGGTTGATGTCCTTCTGTGAAGACCTGGGAATCAAGAAGCACTATTCCACACCGAACCACCCCCAATCCAACGGTCAGGTAGAAGCCGTGAACAAGATCATCAAGTACACACTCAAGATCCGACTGGAAGAACTGAAGGGTGGATGGGCAGACGAGCTCCCGGCCATCCTATGCAGGACCAGCACAGGAGAAACCCCCTTCGCGCTGGCATATGGCGTCGATGCGGTCATACCGACCAAGGTCGAGCTACCGACGTTCCGTACCCGCTACTTCTCCGAGCATACCAATGACCAGGAACTGCTGCTCGAGGTCAACTTGCTAGAGGAGAAGCAGATGGACGTGGACCTCCATACTGAGCTATATAAACGCCGCAGTGCGTGGTACTTTAACCAGAAGGTCAGAAGAAGGAGCTTCCAGGTCAGAGACCTGGTACTCAGGAAGGTCTTCCTCGCCACCCAGGACCAGGCCGCAGGAGCCCTGGCCGAGAAATGGGAAGGCCCCTTTGTGGTCCTCAGAGCTCTCTGCAATGGTTCCTACCACATCGGGACTGCCGAAGGAGAAGAACTCCCTCACCCTTGGAACGTTGAGCATCCAAAGAAGTATTTCCAATAGTTCCTTGAATATTTGCTATAAAACAGTTGTAATATCTATACTCCAGTACTATGAATTGGAACTTTTGAACTGTTGTTTAAATTTGCTGTTCGCTACCTAACTACAAGACCTAGGTCCACCACGGTGGACCCACCCCCGACATAGCCGACCTACGAGGTACGGGCTGGGGACAGATCCACTAAGGTAGCATCCAATCAAATAATAAAATTAAAATGTCCATCTCTTCAGATCGGACCCTAGGTCCACCACGGTGGACCCACCCCCAACATAGCCGACCTACGAGGTACGGGTTGGGGACAGATCCACCAAGTTAGCATCCAACCAAATAATAAAATTACAATATCCATCTCTTCAGATCGGACACTGGTTCCACCACGGTGGACCTACCCCCAACATAACGGACCTACGAGGCACGGGCTGGGGACAGACCCACCATGGTGGCAACCGCATGTTAAAACAAGTTAATCGTGTTAAGTTCTTATGTCCAGCTGTGCTAGACCCATCTCATTTTAACCGACCTACGACACCGTGCGTCACATGAATACACGATGATCTGACTAGAAACAGTTGCATGATAAAAGAAATAAATAGAACTGAACTCAAACATTAGAAGTAAGCCAGGTTATTAGAATGACTGCTGACGTCCACCCCAGTGGACCCATCCCCTGACATAGCCGACCTGCGAGGTACGGCCTGGCGATAAACCCACCGAGGGAGCTCCTAACTTGTTCAAGAATTACATTGTTAATTCCCCCTATGACCCCAGCGCCGGGACGACCTGGCAAGTTGTCCGGACTTCGAGCAAAGGTGAGACAAAGCGAAGCATACATACATACATTACGAACTGAACACGATAAAAACAATCGCATGTAAAAAGGGAAGGACTGAACTGGAAAACTAAGTTATAGTAAAGGAACACAAAGTAAACCAAAGCTCGGCAGAGCCGAGGTTGGCAATATTCGAAACAATAAAGTAGTCAAATAATTACAAGGCACAAAAAAAGAAAAGGGGGGCGATAGCAGGACTGAAGCTACTGGCCGTCCTCGGGTTGATTCTCCGGTAGGCCATACTCAGCCCTGAGCCGTTTGACTTCGTCAGTGAGGAAGCCGATGTCCTAATCCGGATGCTTCTCCATGATGTCCCCAATGATACTCTCGGCAGCACCGACAAATGTGGAGTTAAGCTCGGAAGTGTACTCGTCGGACTGCAAAGGTCTCGATGAACTCCTCACGAGACGGTCCGACGGGTCCGGACTGAGCTATCTTCAACGCCTCCAACTCGGCCCTTAGGGAGTCGACCTCGGCGGCGTCGATCCTCTTGACGTCCTCGAGCTCCTAGGCTTTTTCATTGCTCCTCTTCTGGGTCTCCCTCAACTTGGTCAGAGCCTCGGCCAAGCCGGCCTTAGCCTCAGCCAGTGCGGCATCACTGTCCCTCAGGCTAGCCCGCAACTCTTGGGCCGTCGCCCTCGACTGTTCCCCACTTCAGAGCATATGAATTATAGCTCGACCGCAGTGGGCGACCACCGTCAGAGCGTTATCCTCCGGTACGAGCAGGTCCAGGTAACGCTCTTGAGCTGGGGTCCAAGATCTCCCCAGTGCAATCGTAGCATTGTCGAGAGAGGCCGGCACAGTGGACGAGCTCCCGGCGTGAGGAGGGGAGTTGGCCCGAAAGAAATCCCGCAGAGTCTTCGGCGCGGTCCCCTAGCTGGTCGAGTACGCCGCCTCTCTGGCCGGAGTGGTCCCGAAGTACAGGAGGTCGGCGACTGGGGGATGGACGCCGATGCTACCGGGCTGGGCCGGTTTCGGTCCAGTCATTAGCCCTTTTCCAACCCCGTGCTTTGGGGGAAGCCAGGATTTGGTGACCGATCCCGACGGCACGGCCTCAGGAGGGTGCGAGGACGGTACGGAATTAGTGCGAGCCCTCTTTTGTGCGGGCTGAGCTTGACGACCCCTCATGGCTGGCTAGGAGGACGATTGAGCTGCAAAACCGAAGTCAGTAATAATTTAAAAGGACTAGTGCGGCAACGACGAGGTTGGAAAACTACCTGAGGATGAAGACCTTTGGGGTCGAGCTCGCGACAGATGAGCGTGGAAGAGGCTTTCCTTGGTGGTGAGCTTGCGCCAATCGCGATCTAAGATCGACCTCGCTACCACCGCCCTCAATGCCCAGTCCGCTGTCGGTCTGGCCTCTTTGTAATCTGCACAGACAAGGTGTTGGCTCAGATCGAAATAAAATAGTAGTCCAGTTCGGAAGATGCTTACCGATGGGATGATAGTTCACTGGGATGGTAGCCTCTCCCTCCCTATCGTCTGGGCTGACCAGGTACCCCTCCGCCCAGAACCAGTTTTGCTTCCACCCCTTCACCGAGTCCGGCAGCCCTGTGATGAGGGCACTCCCCGAGTTCGGCTTCACCGAGCAGTAGTACCACCCTGAGCGCTGCCCATCCGACTTGAAGAAATATAGATTGTTGAATTCCCACACCGTCAACTTCCCCAAACCGGCCTGGTGCCACAAGACCAGCATCCCTACCAGGGTCTTCCAGGCATTCGGGGTGAGCTGGGTCGGGGTGACACACCAGGCCTTCAGAAACCCCTTTACCGCCCTCGGGAATGGCAGCCTCACGCCGGACTCGAGCATCGCCTGGTTCACGCCACCAGCCCCGACGGCGGGTTGTCAGCCCGGTCATCCGCTCCGAGTACAACGAATCGTACCCGGGGTGAGACCTGGTACTGTGACTGCCATTGGATCAGCATCCATTCCGTTACCGTAGACGGGACCTCGGAGCACCCCCAGGGCCTCGCCGGAGCACGGCTAGCACTTTTCTTCTTCCGCCTCCGACCGAAGCTCGGGGGGTCGTATCCAAACTGGATTGCGCGGAGGGTCCTGGTCTAGAGCTCGGATCGGCCGACTCCGGCGTCGACCTTACGGTCTGCAGGGGCGAAACATCCAATACTTCTCCGACATTGGGCGAGTTCTCTTTGTGCAGGGAGGGGGAGGATTCCGGAGTTCGAACTCCGTAGTCGTAGTCATACGCCTCTTCCGAAGCCGACGACATTTAAAAAATTTTCGGAGTTTCGAATTCGGGGATATACCTGAAAGTTACGTCGGGAGAGGGCTGGAGTCTAGGTCGGTAACGAAAGTAAAGACGGGGGACGATCTTGGTTTCAGCTCGAGAGAAAGAATTTCGCATGTGTGGAGAGCAGAAAAGTGGAATCCGAGGAACTGAGGAGGTATATATAGGCAATTACGGCGGGAGTTGAAAGGACGCGCCCTTCCCGAACGGTCGGTCGACACGTGTGCCATGGTCAGGGCCACGTGCCACGCGCGTGCCATCCCAGGCCGGCAAGAGCTTTAATCCCACCTGACCCAGGCCGGTATTAATGTTCGGGACAATTGTTGTCACCCTAGTGACATGGCACGAGCCCACCTAGGTCCCCACTATGTGGAACTGGGCGTGTTGTCGCAGTACGCCAAAATTTATTTTATTTCCTTACTCGATTTCAAAACTATAAATTAATGTAGAAGTGGCAAGTAAGGGTCGAACCCAAGAGGAACGGTGTTTAATCTAGTTGATTTTATCAATTAATATAGTAAATGGGGGTTTTGAGAAGTTTAATGAAATTCGAAAATAAAATGACAAAATATAAAAAAATGAGAATGAAACAATTGAAGATATATCTAGTTCTCGGGTTCGGTTGTGTCAATTATCTCATGTTAATCTTTCCCATGCAACGTGTACTATCCCTTCTTCAATTTATCAACTCCAATTAATCAATACGATCTGATTAACGAATTCTTCCTTAAGTGTATTAAATTAAAGTGAATTCTTTAACTTAACGTCTAGCTATTGGATAACCCTAAACAAGTTCTTAGGATTTAATGCAATGCTAGTGTGAAATGAACAAGAAGAATGAGTTGAATTAGATGATCAATTTCACAAACTTGAATTAATACATCTAAGTTGATTTATTAACAAATATGCACGATATTCGTTTGCTACTGTGGATTGGAATCTAGTGACAATTACGGATCAAAAGTTCCAATCCTAGCACATAACTTGAACTTAAAGATTAATTGATTTAATTGGCCAAAGTGAATGCAATAATCACATAAATTCAAAAACGGGTTTAAAAGCATAACAAATCAACAAATTGAAGTGGAGGAATAGATAAAACGTTAGCAAAGAGTTAGAAAAGATAACAACATGATAATTGAACACAACGTCCCCCTCGAACTAGATAGAAAAGTCTAACTACTCATATATGCGGGTTTCATACTTTTTAGCGAGTGTTCACCATGTATCACCACTGCTATATGATAGATTATACTTCACTATCACAAGTAATATACACAAAATATAGTAAACAAGCAAATAATGCTAAGAATTAAATAGAGAAGTCTAACTACTCATATATGCGGGTTAAATACTTATAGCAGCGTAACATAGTGTATCACCTCTGCAATATATGAGAAATTATCTTTCTCAAACATGAAAAATAAAAGAAATAGAGAAATTAGTGAAGAAATGCTCCGCTAATCATATTCACGGCCGAAGTATCGTCGATTGATTATTCGAACCTAAATTTAGGTTTTTACTTCCGCCGGAATATGCAAAACTAAAAGCTTTCAAGTTAGAACTAAGAACAAATGATGAAGAGAATTTTATTGAGGAGAAAGTTGGAGAGAATCACAAGCTAATTCTCTCTACAAAGTTGTGTAATTCAAGCTTGGAAATGCCTCTATTTATAGGCAAAATATTACACAAAAAATTATTAAAAAATTATAAAAGTCTTCCTTCATGAGTCTATTGTGGTGTGCTCAAGTTGTTTTATCTCAAAGAAGTCAAAAAGCCTAAACAACACGTTTGAAACAAGTTAGTGACGGCCGGCCGAAATCTGCAGTGGAGGCGGCGTGACTCGAGTCACGTGTGGACTCGAGTCACGCCGCGATTACGCTTACTCACCGCGCGCGAGCGGGAGGAGCGAGGGGCGGTTGCGGCGTGACTCGATCACTTGCGGCGGTGACTCGAGTCACTTGCGGTGTTGATCGAGCATGATCGGGCGTGACTCAAGTCACTTGCGGCGCCGACTTCGATCCACGTCTGCGTGACTCGAGTCATCCGAGTCACCCAGAAATTGCACACCAAGTCCCTCAACTTTTGAATGTTGTTCATTCTGGTCCTTTAAAATTGCATTTTGGTCCTCCAACTGTTTGAAAAGTTTCACTTTGGTCCCCCGACTTTTGAAAAGTTGCACTTTGGTCCCAACAGTTTTTGCTTTGACGCTTTTAGTCCTTTTTCTTCAAATGGCAATAACTTTCACTAGGAAACTCCGATTTGAGATCCGGAAAAAGTTTGGGAATCCTCTTTTGATGTTCTTCGACTTTGGCACAAGAAAAATTGTAAAAACAACTTTTCATAAAATTGCATCGGAGGTCCTCCATCTTTGATTCGCTTGCATTTTGGTCCTGAGTTTATGTTTTCATTCGATTTTCATCCTTTTTGACTCCTTTTGATTCTTTGTGACCCTAAACACCACAATAAAGGAAAAACACATAAAACGGAACATATAACACTAATAAAACACACAAATACATAAAATAGAAGAGTTATTTAAGTGTTTTTCTAGCACTTATCAAAGTCTCTGCGGACGTGTCGAGGGCACCAGGTCGGCTGATGACGTGCTTGGAGGGCTTAGGTCGGCCGTACACATTTGGTAGTTGCTGGGAGAACTGAGGCCAGTCCAGTTCGGACAACATGCCTAGCTCGGTCTCACCACCGAGGTTGACCCAGCAGCAGCAAGAGCCCCAGCGCCACGAGCATCCTCGCTGGTTTAGGTCAGCTCGGTGACAGCACATAGTGACTCCCGATGGCTAATGTAGCCGACAACAAGGATATTTCACCTATCATCTGACACTC
Organism: Jasminum sambac; assembly: GCA_018223645.1. Lineage (NCBI taxonomy): Eukaryota > Viridiplantae > Streptophyta > Magnoliopsida > Lamiales > Oleaceae > Jasminum > Jasminum sambac. Next base: position 11,858,975 of record CP073643.1, read on the forward strand.
TGACACAATCTGCAACTGTCAAGGTACTTCCCATAAATGCAAAGGCGGCTGCGCGTATGTTCCGAGGACAACGCCATAAATGCTAACGGCTTGCAGGTACAGCAGAAGCAATCATCATGCCTATTCTGAAGTTAGTCCAGCCGTCCGAATGATGACCTACTACCACCCATCATGTTCTTGCACTATAAATAGAACACTTAGTGGCCATACGAACACACGAAAATCCTCTGTAATCAACGACCAGCTCGAGCTCGCACACGAATACATATTTGCGTTCTTACTAGCCTAATTACCACTACTAATCAGACCCTAATACTCACTAGAGTTGATACTTAAGTTGTAACACCGCATGTCAACTTACGTGTATTTATGAATTATTTTATAAAATTATTTATTTTACTCCACAGTAAGTGAATTGAATATTTTAAATTGTAATCAATACTTATTATTGACAATTATTGAGTTTTGTTTTGCAGTGGAGGGACTCGAACGCCATCACGCTCAATGTGCCAATTAGAACGTTTAATTTCACGAAAATGAGTTTATTTGTTATGTTCTTACGTTTGTATTTAATTTATTTGGAATTTAAATCCTTTTCGTATTTGCTCTTGATTTAACAAAAAGAAGGTAATAATAATAAATTAGAATCGGGTATTTTAATTTTGGGTCTAATTTATTCGAGCTGATTCTTGAACCCAAATCCAACAACCCAAGATTTCATCTGTTATTATTATTACACCAAAATAAATTCCCTTATTCCTAGCCCAATAAGGAGAACAAGCCCAACTAGGATTCACCAAATAAAAATCCAATTAAAACAACCCAAAAATTCCTACACACACTCACGTGTTCCCTTGAGCTCTCTCTCGCCTCACGTCCCAAGCCCTCTCTCGTTGTTGCTTCAATTGTCTCAACTACCTCGGCTCTTCCATCTTTTTGTGACATCTAATAGCTTCTAGTAAGGTAATTTCTCCCCTATTATCTAGTTCTAATCTAGAATAGGTTTGAACTCAATTTTGATCATCACAAAGAATTGCTACGTGATGTCTTGGTTGTGTGGATGGTGAATAATGGCTCCAAGTTTGTGGGGTTAAGGTGTTTCATAAAATTCCTGAGTGAAATTGGTGAATTTGAAGCAAACTATATGCTGCCCAGTTTAGGCAGATTGTTTTACTCGAGTTCTAGTGCCCCTAACTGGTCATGCTGGATGAATTTCTCTATGATTCAAGTTGTAAAATGATCCCTTATGAGTCATCTATCATCTAGAGTTGATTTGGCAGTATTCGGAGCCCCGTAGTAATTTTTATGAAATTTTTTGTAAACTGCGACAGTTTTACCCGAGAACAGTTTTTAGGTCGGAAGAAAAATCTTTAGGCAGCCCAAACGTGCTTTTCCTGAGCTAATTTTAAAGGATGTTGAACTTATATGGGTTTTCCAGCTCTAATATGAATTTCATGATTTTACAACATCGTTTCCTATTTAAAATTATTTTTCAAAGTTGCTGCCCCGAGCAGAAACCTCTCCAGCTTCTCTGGTTAGGGTGGATCTTGAATAGAGTGAAAGATTTTGTGTGATATTATGTCTTGTGCTTGAGTCCTTATTGTTGGAAATATATGGGCATGATGTGATGATGCATGTAGGATTAAGACTAGCCAATGTTTCACTAAGCCATTAAAGTGTTTGATGAGTTGCTTGAAACAAAAAAAAAAAAAAAAACAAATGTATTGTGTAAAGTGTGATTTTTCTCAGTTTCTGCACTTAACTTTGAAATGCGATAACTTTTAGCATAAAGGGCATTTCTTGGTGATTCAAAGTCGGAAAGTGATCCTCTATGAGTTATCTATCATTTGAAATTGATTTGACATCATTTGGTGACCTGTAGAGGCTTTATCACATTTTTAGTAAGCATGGGCAGGTTGTACCCGAGAACAGGGTTTTTCCCGGATAAAAAATTGTTTGATGCTGTAAACGTAATTCCCATGAGCTAATTTTTAAGTATGATGAATATACATGAGTTTTCTAACGTCTACATAAATTTTAGAATTTTATGATATCGTTTACTATTTTAAATAATTCTATAAACCATAATATCTTACATAGTTTCTGTGGTTAGAGTTGAAAACTTACTGTGGCTTCTACAATCAGAATTTAGAGGTGATTTTAATCAATGAGGTATCTCTATGAGTTAGTTATTGAACCAAATTGGAATTATGTGACTTCATGCTTTAATTTGTGGGTTATGCCAATTCTTATTGGGATTGATGGATTAACTTGAATTCAATGTGGTAATTCTTTAGAAAGCATATCGTTAATGTTCTTATTATTCTTCTAGGACGTATTACGTGTGTAAATACATGTATGTGGAGTGGTGACGAATAACCTAAGATGATATAGTAATGTATCGCAGTTATAAGATAAAGTCCTAGGAATCAATGACGTTAAACTAAATGATGACGAATGAGGATCGTTGGCACGTTGATTCGTGAGCGGCTAAGGACACCCCCACTTGCTTCTCAAAGTAAATTGCTATAGATTTCAGGTAAGTAAACTTTACGTAGTTGCATGTAAGATGAATGAGTTAAGGTAAGTTGATGTGCTTATGTGGTCTCTTTGCAATGATGTATGATTTTAGCACTATTTGTTTTATGTTGTATAAGCACTATACATGCTAAGCAATGATCAAACATGCATAAACATTAAACCATTGCATCCATGAGCACGTTTGGTCAATGGTTGAAAGAATAACATTTCGGTTGAAAAGTGCAAGTTTTCAAAGAAAGTTATCTCAAGTTTTAAGAAAGAATGGGTGTACCTCTACGTCATGAAAGGGGTGAGTGGGAAATGAGGCGCGGGGGACCGGCGTACCCGATCGAAATTAATGTGAAAGCGAAACAAATGTGAAAGTGAAAGTAATGAAAGTTTTACCGCTTTGCAGTACCTAGCGGTAGAATGTTTTCTGGTTCCAACTAAGAATGGCCCACTGCGTCTGATTGACTAGAGGATACACCAAGTGAGCTCACGATTGAAAGGATGTATTTTTGAAAGAAGTGAAATATTTTGAAAGGAAATGGAAGGATTTGAATGATTTTCGAAGTGTTAAAGAAATTGGGATACATAAATTGAAAATGCATTCAATGCATTGCACATCATAAGCATACATCATGTGCATGGGGTTTACTTACTGAGCTTTTAGCTCACACGTATACTTTTTCCTACTTTATAGGTGATGAAAGCTAAATGGTCGAGGAGATCGCTTGGAGGCAGACACAGACAGGTACTTGGTTTTTTTTAAAAAAAAAATCTGAAAGTTAGCAAACATGTTTATTGGTTGAGATGAGTTGCTCATCATTTTAAACTAATCGACCAGATGGAAGTATTTTCATTTTTGGACAAAAGATTTGTATTTATGATTCTTTTAATTTCTCAATTTGAGGATTTTAGAAAACTATTTTATTCCTTTCTTGAAAACTTCTATGAGGACGGTGATTCTTCTAGCAGGCCAGTTATATTAAATTTGTAGAAAAAAAAAGGCTATCAAAATTTCTGTAGGTTTTATTAAACAAGAAAATAAATATGTCGTCGGTTAATTTATCTATTCCGCATTTTAAAGTGAAGTAACCGATAATGCTTTCAGGTCTAGGTTTCTAGATTTGGGGTGTTACATAAGTAGTCCACGATATTTTTGGCATCAACATAATCAATTCAACCAAAATAAGATATGAGTATAACTGAATATTTAATGCTAGAAATTAGAACGTTTATTAAATATTAAATTCAACACATTTTATATCCAAATTAATATTTTGATAATTAATGAAAAGATATATACTAAAGTCTCAAAAGGAGAATTGAGCTTATAAGTTAATATTTTTGGATTAAATCTAAGAAAATAATCAGTAGAGAAGCTAAAAGGCGCACATAGTTACAACAATACGCACACAGGAGGTGGTCAACTCCAAGTTGACGCCTTTTTTCAGGCCTTTCAAAAGGCAAGGCTTTTCAGTCAGTCTCAAGCCTAGGTGTTGCCTATGCTAACCTTCTAGAACACTGGCCGTGTGTGAAGCATTGAAACGTCACAGATGGATTGGCCTTTGCCATGAATTATAACACTAATACTATTAGCTAGTAAGACTGTAAGAGCCAAACTAATGTTTGCCCCCCTTAGTGTCCCAAATAATGTAACTTTTGAAAAGTGACCCCCATAAATTAAACTAGTATATATAAGTCCTATTTTGACTTTGACTCGACTATTTCACATTTGATATTGACCAGTAAAAGTTTGACTTTCAATTTAAAAATGGATTATTACATAATCATTCATAGCATTGTTGATAGTATTTAGTTTTAATTTTGTTGTATAAGAAGTCGTTTAAAATTACCGATGAATGTGACTATAGTTTAAGCTCAAACATTCTTTGAAGGCCATCTCTAATTTAAACATTTAGTTACTTTATTTCATCCTTACAGCTCTGAAAACTTAAAATTTCACTCCAAATATACACTATCTTGTGTTTTATCCCTTTATGCATTTAGAGTGTCTCTTCAATTTCTTTGATAGGAGTCAACTCAAGAAGATACGATTAACTGTAACTGAATCATGTGTGTTAAAGAAAAGCTAGTTCCATATATATCATGCACATACGTTCATTCATAGCTATTCTCTTCCATTACACATAGATAATAGATGCATGTGTGCTTTACATGTTGAGTGAAGAAAATTGAAGAAATATTTAAAGTGAATGAGAAGAAAATGGCAACTCATGCGAGAAAAGTGTTGTAGAAAATGAAGACAATGTCTGAAGAGATGCAGAGGAAGAAGCCATGGAAAACCTCTAAAGTGGATGAATATAAGATGGAGATAGCAAGAAATAGACGCCCAATAGATGGCCCCGAAGTGGACCTTGTTTTGAACCCACCTCCCAAATCAAGTGGAATTACTAGGGCCCAAGGTGAACATGTTTGGCCAAGCATCATGGAAAACATTTTCTTGGAATTAAAAAAAAATGCAGTCAAACAGACCAAAAGTTAGAAAAATGTGAAAAAATTGATTTTTCTTGGAAAAGTTTGCCCAATCAAACATAGCCTAACATTGTTCAAACTCGATTTTATATTAAATGAGAGTTAAAATTAATAACACGTGACACGTGTAATAGGGTGTTCATATAATCTTGAAATGTTGGCAATATCAAAAAAGCATTAGTGTTCCTAAAATTGAGTACTCAAAAACAGAAAAGCATTAACATCCCTAAATGTTTTGGCAGACGATATGTAACGACCACATCCAAAAGTAAAACGTTGTCGTTACGGTTGTACCTATTTAATTTAGGAAGTACATTTAGCGCTCGTCTAATAGAATAAAGTTTAACTTAATAGTTTAATCGGGGTCAAAAATACATTTAAGGGCCAATAGGATCAATCAATTGGGCCTTGGAACCAATAATTGATTTGAAACCCATTTTATCTTTAATCTATAATAGTGTTTTCACCCGCGCGTTGTACGGGGAGAACTATGCCTAAGATATAATTTAGAATCTGTTTTCACTCGTGCATTGCATGGGGAGACATATCTCCAACAATCCTTTAAAGTATGTAAGTCATAAACTAAATTTAAAATTTCTTACCGAAATCCCAAATAAATGAATATCTTTAGGCTATGTGTCATGAGTGTTCAGAATTTATTTAACATTGATGGTGAGAAAAATTCGTAATATTATAATTTTAATGCAATACAATATTTGTGTCCGATTTTATTGGTTAATGATTATTCTCTTAGACTACAGTTGATAAATTAGGAAACACGAGCATATGAAAACCGTTAAAAAATAATAATAATTATTTGAAAGAAAAGATTTGATCATTAGAAAGATAATTGAACACGAACGTACCCAAACATAATTTTCATTAGAAAGAAAATATTTGTTCATCACAATTATATTTTTTTCAACAGGGACTACAAACATAATTTTGATTAAAGGAAACTTGCGACTTTTTTAAGTGAAAAAAAATGAAACTTGTGATTTAATCACAACATATGGTGAAATTGATAGCTTACTGGATATTATTAACATGTACATTAGTAATTATGAATCCCGTTTATATATTATATAAAGAAGAAGTGATTGGAAGTTAGTAATTACAAAACTGTTATGTGGACACAATTTTGGTTGTTGATTTGTTGTACCAAATAAAAATTGGGTATTTGACCAATAACTATACTTACAGGGAAAACTTGCCCACTAAATTCTGCACATCTCTTTTGTGACCATTAACTCATCTTTTACACAATAAGACCAAAATGGAATTTAAAAATCACAAATTTACAATAATGCCACTCCAATAAAATATACAACCAAATTTACAATAATGTCACTCTAATAAAATAAAGTAATAAACATTCAAATTTACAACAATGCCACTCCAATAAAATAAACATTCAAATTTACAATAATGTCACTCTAATAAAATAAAGTAATAAACATTCAAATTTACAACAATGCCACTTTAATAAACTAAACATCCAAATTTACAATAATGTCATTCTAATAAAATAAACATCAAAATTTATAACAATGTCACTCTAATAAAATAAAGTAATAAACGTTCAAATTTACAACAATGTCATTCTAATAAAATAAACATTCAAATTTACAATAATACTACTCTAATAAAATAAACACATTTTCTCTCTCCAAATTACCATCACAAGTAATCTTGCTCAACATTCAATTTTTCCTTTCCCCGTTTTCGACTTTCTCACTCTATGCACTTTCTCTCTCCAATTAACGCTACAGGTAACATCGACCAATATTCAATTTCTCCCTTTCTCCATCTCCGACTTTCTCTATTTACGCACTTTGTCTCTCAAGATTACCACCCAATTAATTTTTATCAATATTCAACTTCTCCCTTCTCCCATCTCCGACTTTCTCTCTCTATACATTTTCTCTCTCTAGATTGCCTCATCAGGTAATCAGATTATCACCACAAGCAATATCGTTCAACATTCAACTTCTCATTTCCCACATCTTCAACTTTCTCTATCTATGCATTTTTCTCTACAGATTACTGCCACAGATAATCTCAATCAAAATTCAACTTCTTCCTTTCTCCATCTCAAATTTTCTCTCTCCAAATTACCGCCCCAAGTAATATCGATTAACATTCAACTTCTCCCATCTCCCATCTCTCACTTTCTCTCTGCACACATTCTTTCTCCAGATTATCTCATCAAGTAATCAGATTACCACTACAAGTAATCTCAATCAATATTGAAATTCTCCATTCCTGTCTCTGACTTTATCTCTCTACTCACTTTTTCCCTTCAAATTACCTGGCTAGGTAATCAGATTATCAGTACAAGTAATTTCGATTAACATTCAACTTCTGCATTTATGTCTCTGACTTTCTCTCTCTACACACTTTCCCGCTCCAAATTACCTCGCCAAGTTATTAGATTACTGCCACAAGTAATCTCGATCAACATTCAACTTCTCCACCCCAACACCATTTCGCCGCCACCACCCCGCCCCCACCACAATTACACCACCACCTTCCCACCACAATTCTACCACCACCACCCCGCCATCACCACCACCATTTCACCACCATTCCACCACCGCCATTTTACCACCACTATCGCCATTTCACTACTACCACCACCAGCGCCATTTCACTACCACCACCACCGTCGCCATTCCATTACCACTACCCACGCAACCATTTCTTACCCTTTATAATACTATTACCTGTCAAAATAATACTATTATCGATATTATTACATGTCCTGTTAATCATATTACCTTATCTGGTAATAGTATTACCTACCAAACCACCACCACTACCACTGCCCCAATAATACAAATACATGCCCCCAATAATATCATTACCTTCCCCAATAATAATATTACTTATCGTGATAATCCGATTACTACCACAAGTAATCTCGATCAACAGTCAACTTTTCCCTTCCCATCTCCTACTTTCTCCCTCTCCGCACTTTCTCTCTCTATGTATATTCTTTCTCCAGATTACTTCGTCGAGTATTCAGATTACCACCACAAATAATCTCGATTAACATTCATCTTCTCCTTTTGTATCTTCGACTTTATTTCTACACACTTTCTCTCTCCAAATTACCCTGCTAGGTAATCAGATTGCTACTACAAGTAATTTCGATCAATATTCAATTTCTCCATTCCCATCTCCGACTTTTCTCTCTATGCATATTCTCTCTCCAAATTACATCGGCAGATAATCCGATTACCACCACAAGTAATCTCGATCAATAATCAACTTCTTCCTTCATGTCTCAGACTTTCTCTCTCTACGCAAGTAATCTCGATCAACAATCAACTTCTCACTTTAACATTTCGTTATTAGCTTCCACAAATAATTTAGATCACTACCCCAGTAATTATTATCTATGCGTACTGTCTCTCTCGATTACCGCCACAAGTAATTTAGATCACCACCTCAATAATATTATTACCTACATAGGTAATAATATTGACTACATTTGTAATAGTATTACCTACCCCGTTAATACTATTAACAACCCCAATAATCATAGTAATAACCAAAAAAATCGGAATTTCAATCTCATCCACAAAAACTCTATACACTTTCTTTCTCTAGATTACCGCTCCCGATAGTCTAGATTATCATTCATCTTCACGCTTCCCTTGTCTTCAACTTTTTGAAAAATATTACCTGCCCCAATAATATTATTATCTCATTTCTCTCGTCTCTCACTTTCTAACTCTAAGATTTTCTCTCTAGATTACCACTCCTGGTAATCTCGATCAAACATCCAACCTTTTCTTCCACCATCTCTCACTTTATCGCTTTAGATCACCATCACAGGTAATCTTCTGACTCACTCTCGATGATCTAGATTACCACCCCCGATAATCTTTTAGCACACCTTCAGTAATATTGATTACTACGTTGATTTTCTTGTTTGCCTCATCTCTGAATTTCTCTTTAGATTATCACCCTCGGTAATCTAGATTACCACATTTACTTTCTCACTTCTCTCATCTCTCACTTTCTTTCTCTATACAATTTCTCTTTCTAAATTACCACTTTTTATTGGGATTGGCACCCCAATAATCTCTATTTTAACTCGACAGTTGTTAAAAAAAAAAAGAAAAAGAAAATCACACTGTAACAAAAGATTACCTATCCCGTTAATAATATTACCTACTCCAATAATAGTATTATCTACCGCGATAATCGTAAACAAAACATTAAAATGCCACAATTTTAACCCCCATCCGTAATATTAAAACACCACAACATTAAAACACCATGCATCGGCGAGAACACCACAATTCCATATCGATAGCATCAGTTCAAACTCTCATAATCCAAAAATTTGAGATAAACATATTCTAGTTTCCACGTATAAATAGTATTAATCGGTGAATGTATTTTTCCTTTAATCATATGCAATTTAATATTTGGACCTTTCATTAGTTCAGTCCTTTGTCTTTTGTTGTGCCCATTACTGTGGCCCATTGTTTTTTTGCATATAATATAGAAACAAGGCAGTGCAATGAATATGCTAATTTCGCTATGCTCTAATCATGTGTTCCTCTATCTCTTCTTGTTCACTTTCTCAGTGCCCATTTTTTCCCATCTTTGCTCCATAATTTATTGCTTCAATTTCATCATATTTTGTAGAATCTTGGGCATCAATTAGGTGAAACAAAACCAATCAAATAGCACGAAGAACATGTTCTGACGACGTATCTGAATTCGACGACTCGCGAGCAATTGTAGCAAGCTATGCAAAGCCTTCTCTTTTAACAATAAACCTTGAAAATACTAACCGGATGAAGCAAGTATAGCAATACAATTGGCGGCTTTTTCTTGAACATGGGAGGTTCCTGAAACTAGTACAAGAACAGGAATGGCTTCTTCTTTTGCTAATGCAATTCGAATTTCTTCAATTGTGGAAACATTTTTGACAGGACCAATTTTGTGTGAATGAGAAGAATCTGAGCTAGATTTAAATAGTTCTATTTACATCGAAATACCTCCATAGGCTGAAATTGCACAAGCATTATCAGCATTTGCAATGATGGATTCAATCGCCATTGCTGCTTCTTCCTTCATCGCCAGATTTAAACAATTCAAACGCCTTCAAATTGTTAGTGTCTAGTTGATCTAAAGCCGAAATCTCATCATCAATGTTTTCCTTCACATCCTTCCCCACCGTCAATAATTGCTTCTCCAATATCTCTTGAACTTTCTGATTTTCCATGATAAATTGCTAAAAAATTATCTCATCTTTGTTCAGAATTTTGAAATTGGAAAATGTAGAGATGTTCTTCGCATCAGTCTTCTATTGGTCTTTACATCGAAAGATTTGGTGTCGAGAGATTGAGAGAGAGCGAAAATAGATTTGATCTAACATAGGAAAGGGCAAAAGTGTCATAAAATTGAGAAATTAAGTAAGTGGTAAAATAGTTTATAAAATGTTGTAGTTAATGCGCAAAAATAAGATGATCTGTATTTAGTGGGCAAAGATCGGCTTTGACCTGTATTTATTGAGCATTTTCCCTTAAAAATTTCCATGTGTCATGTTGTCTTTTTACTTTTTTCTTTTTGATTTAAAATAACTAATTTGTTACGCTACCCACTACGTGTAGTGGGACGTTATCATATTCAAATATAATATAAGCTAATTTGTAGTGGGAAGTTATCATATTAACATTCCAATAATTTAGGGAGCTAATTTTATTATTACTATTATTATTACTTTCCTCTTTTATTTTTTATTATTATAAGGCTTAGAGAGATAATTGAATTGAAACCCATTTTATCTTTAACCTATAATAGTGTTTTCATCCGCGCGTTGCATGCGGTGACCTATGCCTAAGATATAATTTAGAATCTGTTTTCACCCATTCGTTGTATGGGGAGACATATCTCCAAGAGTCCCTTAAAGTATATAAGTCATAAACTAACTTTAAAACTTCCTACCGAAATCCCAAATAAATTAATATCTTTAGGCTATGTGTCAAGAGTGTTCAGAATTTATTTAACATTGATGGTGAGAAAAATTATTAATATTATAATTTTAATGCAATACAATGTTTGTGTCCGATTTTATTGGTTAATGATTATTCTCTTAGACTACAGTTGATAAATTAGGAAACACGGGTAGTTGAAAACCATTATAAATTAATAATAATTATTTGAAAAAAACATTTGATCATTAGAAACATAATTGAACACGAACGTACCCAAACATAATTTTCATTAGACAGAAAATATTTGTTCATTGCAATTATATTTTTTTCAACAAGGATTACAAACATAATTTTGATTAAAGGAAACTTACGACTCCTTTTTTTCAGTGAAAAAAATGAAACTTGTGACTTAATCACAACATATAGTGAAATTGACAGCTTACTAGATATTATTAACATGTACACTAGTAATTATGAATCTCATCTATATCTATATATTATATAAAGAAGAAGTGATTGGAAGTTAGTAATTGAAAAATGGTTATTTGGACACAATTTTGGTTATTGATTTGTTGTACCAGTTAAAAATTGCCATGTGTCATGTTGTCTTTTTACTTTTTTTCTTTTTGATTTAAAATAACTAATTTGTTACACTACTCACTATGTGTAGTGGGAAGTTATCATATTAACATTCCAATAATTTAGGGAGCTAATTTTATTATTACTATTATTACTTTCCTCGTTTCTTTTTTATTACAAGGTTTAGAGGGATAATTGTTCTCTGTCTCTTTGTCTTACCTAAAAAAATTAAGTGGTGTTTGTGAAGAAATTTTGTTTAAGGTGGATCATTTATATTTTCATTGGGTTTTAATTTTTAGCTTCTTATTGGTGTTTCTTCTAATTGTTTGGATTTTCACAATGACATTTTTTTATTTGAGATGTGATTAATATGACCATTTTATTGTTGTTCTTATTCTTTTGTACCTTGAATCTTGATCTTAATTAAATTTTATTGTTTCTTACTATCTGTTGTGAATAATAACTTATAATTCTTTAAAGAGAATGAAACATATGCAAATGATGGTGCTGAAAAATAATTTTTCAAGTTCACTTTAGCGTTAGTGCTTTAACCTCAATCCATTATATTGGTTTTGAAAACAACTTTTAAATCAATGTGCATTTTTCTAATAATTATGTACGTAAATATTACTACCATTTTATTGCTAACTTTAGAAATATAAATTTTTAAAAGTTGAATTAATTTATTCAATTGAATTTCTTTAGCAAAATGAAATGAAATATTTTATTTTTAGATGATAGTTAATCTCTCAAAAGGTATTTTTCTTATAGTACCATAATTATCAACACAAATCAGTGCTTAAATGGTTGAAATGAGGATTAACCCATCACTTTATAATTTGTTTTTCACCTTAACTATTTAGTAAAGTTTAGGTAGACTCTAAGTGAGAGATGTTGTAAATGAATATAGACAAACTTTATGTATCGATTGTTTTAAATGAAAACATTTCTACGTCATTAAGTTTTTTTAAACTTCTTTTATTTTGAATGATAAATTTTTAATCTTAATTAAAGTGCTTTAAATGGTTATATCCATTGGCCCGTTAGTATTTTCCCCCTATTTTGTACATTTGATGGAAGATTCACTAATTCAGAAACATTTGTGCTTATATTGGATATGGTGAATTTCACGTGTTTGTAGATAAAGATATTACCTGATCGATGATATTTGAATTTCATAAATTATCAATGTCGTAATCTTATTATATTATTGCCGTTTTTACTTGTCGAAATCCAATCATAGATAGCTCTCTTATGTTGCTTTTATTCAGTCTATTACCATAGATATCAAACGAAACATTTTCACTTTTTAGTTTCTTTTTATCTTTAGATGATAAATTGACTAGTTACAATGATCCATAAAATTATAAATGTGTAGACGTATATTTGCATATAAAGAATGAAGTAAGATATTGATGAGTATGTTCAAAAAGCGAATAGCCTTTTCTTTGCAAATTTGCAGAAGTCTTGGAGATGGAGGTAAAAACTTATACGTTTATCTACGTGGATCTAAAAGTTAGAAGGTATAAGTTACAACGTGATTAAATTGCAACATTTGTTGAAGTTTAATTATGAATCGTTTTTGTTGGTATAATAAGGGATCTTTACATGGAATACGTGTCATTAAGGCCATGAAAGAATAAACAAGAGTCAATTAAGCTAAACACAAATCAATATTAACAGAAAATGAATGTTGCAACATAAAGTTGTGGCAAGAAAATTATTTGTTTTATTATTTATTGGACAAGAAAATTATATCTAAACTTGTGGCAAGAAAATCTATATATTATATAAAGTTGAAGTGAATGGAAGTTGGTAATTAAAAAACAATTATTTAGACAAAATTTCTATCAATAATTTGTTACACCAATAATATATCGCCACCTATATTAACAGTTTTTAGTGTCCTTTGCTTAAATTTTTTAAATATGTAACTAATTATATCATTCGTTCCCCTAAGGTTCTTGATTTTTTTTTTTTGGTCTTTTGGGGTCTTCATTTTTTGTTTTCATCTTAATTTATGGTTTTATGGTGTTTCTTCTGCTGTTCTGTGTTCTTTGTTTTTGATTTGGCATTTTGACTTTTGTGATATGTTTTGTTACAATACACAATGCAATTTTAGTACCAATTCTCCCGATGGATCTTTCGTGTTGCTTTGATATTCATCTTCTTTTGTACTTTTCTGTTGTGAGTTTTCTTGCATGCATTTCTATGAATCATTTTTCTTCTTTTCTTTTGTTTTAAATTTAGATTTTCTTTTTAAGAAATTACCTAATAATGAAGAATTGGAAGAAATTTTTGTTATATTATAATATTTGGAAGGAACATTGGAAATTTTGTTATTTGGAAGAAATTGCCTACATTTCTCTGTTTTAGACTGCAGTCGCTCAATTTATGTGCAATCTCCTCTTCAAACCGCCTTCACAGTGATCAAATTACGAAAACCAGGCTCAGGTCAAGGTAATTGTTCTTCTATTCATTGTATTTTCAATTATTAAAGCAATTTTTGGTTTAGACATTTTCTGCCTGATCAAGATGACGTTAGCATTACGTATTTTGTGGCATGACGGAAAGCTATATGTGAGGCTACTTAGGTGGATGGCTATGCAATTTAGGTCATCAAAAATGCAGTTTAATTCTAATATTATAAGTAAAGATCCATGTGTGTTTATTGGGGAAAGGAATTCATTTACTGTTTCTTTCTTACACTACTGTTCGATATGCTCATGTTCGCCATGGTATTAATTAACTACCTCTTAAGGTCGGCAAGAAATTTTCAATTTTGACAATAGAGTTAGTTTTGGTTTCTATGAATTTTGTTGATCAATGGATGATTGAATTCGAGCTTGTGTCCATTCATAGTTTCATTTGTGTGAAAAGCTTTATGTTAATTTTTATGGCTGTTATAAATTTAGCTGTTCTTTTACTTTGTCTCTCTTGTTTCTTTTTTGGGTGTGTGGACTTTAGTTTGACGATAATGTGAAACAATTTAGTTTACTAATTGTGTGAAATAATTACATTTTATGTGTCAATTTAGACAAGATGCAATTGTAATTGTGCTCTCATCTTTCACGAAGTTTCAGGTGGCAAAGTTGTAATCTTCGAAATTCTTCATTAAAAGTATATCGTTTTCCATGTCGAATTTGACCATAGAGTGTTGTATTGATGGGGGCAGAAAATTAGATAGAAAAGTGTAAAATTTGAGAAAAAAGAAAAGGAGAATTTGAGAAGGTGAAAAAAGTAGTTCTCTTTTCCTAGGCATGGAAAGGTCTTTGCAGTTGGTCATTAGTAGTTATTCCTTTGCTTTATGTGTAGATTGATTTTATTGATTATCCAAAATCTTATTATAGTTTGTGATAAGTCATTATTTGTCTCCTTTCACTGATTCATTTCTTGGTCCATTCTATCAGCGGGCTCTTATATGGCCATCGATCAGATAACCAGTTAAGCTACCTCGACCTCAATGTATTTCAATTATTGGTAAAGGAAATGATGGAATCATCTGCTTGGTGCAGCATTAATGAAATGGTCAATTATTTGCGCTCAAGGTTCTTACACATTATATTTGAAACATTTCTTCATTCTTTAAAAATTTTTAAATAATTAGAATCAAATGCGGAGTATTTATCCTATCTAAATAGACTAACATCTTAAACTCGAAAGTTGAAAAGCAAAAAGCATTTTATCTTTAGCTTGACAACAAGATGCTGTTAGATAGTCAATGAGACGTGATTGGCTTCTATGTACACGCATCAATCATGAATATTCCAATACTAAATTTAGGGTCTGTCCTTTCTACAGAGAAGGCATCAAATTCAGCGATTTCAACAAATGGTGGCGGAAATCAATAGGGATGGCAAAACGGGTCGAGAAACCCGAGAACCGCGGTTACCCGAACCGAACGGGTCGAAAAAACCCGAACCGATGGATCGGTGGATCGGATATGGTTTTTGATAGTAAAACCCGAGACGGATATGGTTCGGATATGGTTAGTAACGTCATAACCGAACCCGAACCGAATAACCGACATTTTTTTCCTAAAAAAATTTAAAATGTGGAGCCGAGGGTCGGTAGAAATGTCAAATGTGGGTGTTATCATGATTTCAAGGTTGGCCATTATCATTTTTCGACTTGCATATCTAAAATTTATTAATTATTAGAATTACTTAGTGCTTGTTACAAATTCTGGCTAATTTAGTGTCCTTTTGAATGTCATGCTTGTGAAATGCAGTGTGTTTTTAATTAATATGAAAGCTATGTTTTCCTTTAAAGTACACTCACAACAAAGAAAGATCAAATATAATCTTTCAATTGATATCTTTTAATTCAAAATAAGGTTTCCATTTTATTAGTTTCACTCGACAAAGTATTTTAATAATACATGTTGCGAGAATTTTGCTAAGATGGGTTTGTTACACGGTTGCTATCTTGAGTTTGTGTGAATGATTTTTACACGGTTGCTATTTTAGTGTTTTAAGTGTGATTAGGTAAGTTTTGGTTAAAAAATATAGGCCAACATGGCTTTAACCCAAAAAAAAAAAAAAAAAAGGGTTTTGAAAACGGTTCGGAACCCCGACCCGAACCGAGCCGAAACTTGAACCGAACCGAACCGAACCGAAACACTGATGGTTCGGTTCGGTTATGGATATGGTTTTTACCCGCCGGTTCGGTTCGCGGTTCGGGCCGAACCGTCCGCGAACCGAACCGTTGCCATCCTTAGAAATCAAGCATCAGAGTCCCACAATGGTGATACAACGACTTGTTCATCGATCTTCATTATTTTTGCCGTGATAAACCACTTTGATTTCGTCAAATTCAGTAGGTAAACTAAAGCAATAATTTTTCAAATGCATGATGGCAAATATGAATTGAATCAAATTCGCTATTCATGTAAGATAATTAAGTGTGGTTGCGATTATTATAAAAGATATTTATGAAAATCAAGTTATTATTATTACATAGAATTGTATGTATTCGTTTATGGCTTTTTTACAGAATATGGTAACACGTGCAAGTTCGAGATTGCTATGGATTTCAGTAGAGCTTGTAGTTATGGCATGTTAAAAATTAGCAAATTGACTTCAATGATGTGTAAATCATAGAATCTGGCTGGTTAGTTGCACTTAAACGAATAATACATTTCCCCCTTTTTGAGAGCTTTATATGAAATGAAGTTTATTATCATAAGAGTTGGCATTTATGAAAGTTTGTAGTTGCCTAAATGATCTGATTTTCGTGATCAGATGAGTCTGTGCTGTGTTCTGTTATTCAGATTCAACTCGTAGCAGTTTACTGTTTAATATTAACTGTGTCTGCAAATTGCTGAAACCTAGATACGTCTACGTAAGCCAGATGCGTATGGGTTGTGAATACGGAAATAAACAGTAAGCAGTACAGAAACAGTAAAAACACAGAATTTTAACGTGGAAACCCAACTGGGTGAAAACCACGTGCTCGTCGCCTACGAGCAAAACCTACCAACCACGTCCAATCAGTTTAAAACTTTACAAAGGAAATCAAAGGCAATAATTACGCATAATTAATTGCAACATCTAAGAAATAAATGAAAGAACTCCCTGTTCGATATTCTTTAGCATGTAATGCGAGCAGACATCCCGTCTCTCTTCAGTGATTCCTTGTAACCGCGTTCCCGCAACGAATCTACACCTCCGTGTTAGATTCCTCCAAGTTGTGGGCGATCTATTGGTTGGTGGACTCCTCCCGAGATTCAAACCCGATCTATGATTGATCAAAGGTTGTTCATGCACTAGGATCAAGAAATTAACTTGATGAAGTCATGAGCAGGTTGGAGAGGAGGACACGTTTTCTAGCTGGTATGGGGGCCGATTTTTTGCTCTTGAACGTGTACACTCTTTCTCCCTCTTGTGGTGTTTTAGTACTCCTAGGTTGTCTTGTGATGCAAGAAACCTGCTTTCCTTAAACCACCAACTCCTACAAGGAATAAGATAACTCATTAGTTGTAGGATAAATAAATAAGGTAGATAAAAAATATGGAATAAATATCTTACCTTATCTTATATCAATATAATATGGAAATGATCTTACCAAATCATATGATACGTCGAATGTGGACACGGATGCCATCCTAGGCGTGTGCTAGGATTTGTGTCCTACTTGGACTCTTACTTATTTAATTAAAATAAGGAATTATCACATGTGCTAATTTAAATAAAGATAAACTAAAATTATAATGTGATAATAAGTCCATGAAAAATCCAATTATAATCAAATCAACCAAATAAAATATTCAATTAATTTAATTATAAATGTGAAAAAATAAAAATGCCAACAAAATAAACTTTTATTAAAACATAAAAGTTAACAATCTCCCCCTTTGGCTTTTTCTATTTTTCCAAAACACTTGTCATCGATAAATATAGAATTAAAGTTCATAGACACAAGGTTTTCTCCCCCTAAGTGTGTTATCCTCCCCCTCAATTTAAGCACGAAACTAGATAATGAATTAAGAGAAATAACACATAAGCAAATCAACGAATTGACACCAAATTTCATACGTAAAAATGATTTGCTTACCACTCTCCCAAAAGTGGACGAAAGAGGGATGACATACCCTACCCTACTACTCCCCCTTTTTGGTAAAATAGGGAAGTCAAAACTGGTGTATACTGCCGTAAACAAAAATGCATGAGAAATTGAAAATTTTCCCGAAATTTAAGAGCGAGATGCATCTAGTACCTGTAGACTTATCTGAGCATCGGCTTCCATCGCAGATGCATCTGAGCGAGGTCGATTCACTATGCATTAATATAAGTCAATTATGATGTGTGTGTCTGAATCAAACACCTTTGGTCAATCATGCATCACCATCAAATACCTTATGGTTGCCCTAACTTATTGGCTTTTCACTGTAACGTACAAGCAGACCGTTCAAAATCTGTAAAAGTGCGAATTCTCAAATCCGGCTTGCCGACTTTTTCAATAAAATGGCATTGTCTTTTGGAGGTGGAAATAGCTACGCTCAATCCCCAGAAATCATCTTTTGCACTTCTCCCCCTTTTTCTTTCAATTTTAGCTCCTTTTTTTAAAAAAAAATTTTGAAAGAGGGGTATGGACTTGGTTTGGATTGGCAGCCTTCGTTTCCACTGACCCTGCCCTTGGACAATCGAATCGCGTGCAATGCTAAAAGCAAGATTTTGAACGTAGGTCTACACTCAGATATATATAGCCTCAATCAGAAACAAAACCTTATAGCATTGACGGTAGTGACTTATTCCATTGGATTGTCCGACTGAAGTGCTATCAGATTAATCTGGAGGCATGTTAACTGTACGCCAGATGCGTCTGCCTCAGTGTTAGCTTGCAGCACTCAGATTCATCCTGCAGTAGCCAAACGATCTACAACCCACAAGAATGAGAATCTTCCTATATGCATGTATGAAATGAAAAACAATTGCAGAAAGGAAATTGTGAAATAAAAGCAAATCTTTTTTTTTTTTGAAACATGCAATTAAAGCACACAAAAAGTAAATGATAAAGAGGATCTCATTTTGTGAAAGAAGTGGGATCAATGGGATAAACAAGTTCACAAGGAACAAACTTATTTTCATAAGCTTTCAAATCAACTTTCCTAATCCATACTTGTTTCCCTTTCAAGTTGGTTGTAGAGGTGGAATTTTTCCTATTAGAACACTTGTGTGGTATGCTTTTGGAAAATTTAGGACAACAGGGCTTCTTATGTCCTCTAACCCCACAACATTGACCACTAATTCCATTTTTACCTTTACCCTTCACTTTGTATGATCTTGCATTATTGCTAGATGTAAAGGACCTAGAACTAGGTGTAGGTTCATGGGGATTATACCGATCATGATAAGACTTAGTCATGCTCAAAAAATGTGAAGTAACAAATTTATCATGATTAAATTTACCACAGTGAAGGCATGCATGAGAAGAAGAGTACTTACCTGGAGCTTCGGCTCTCATTCGAGTTTGAGTAAACTTTTTCTTCTTTCCAATAGGACCTCTCGGTTTCTGAGAATTGATAGATGGTCCTCGCTTTTGATTCTGGATCCTGATCCGCTCAGATGTATCTGCTCTGACTCTTGATGTGCCAGATGTATCGGGAGTAGGTTCCTGTAGACATGTCCTGAGATCTGATTTTGTTAGGTAGCACACAGGTGTAATGGACAACTCGGTGTTATCTCTGATAGCATGAGTCGATTTGATCCTTCCTTGATTTGAGTTTGTTTGGGCTAAGCACCGTCTTATTCGTTTGATGCGGATGTATCGATCCCAAGTGGTGCAGGCGTAGTAAGTTTACTACAGGAGGGGTTAGATGCATCCTGGCTGCTACTGGATGCTGCAGATGTAACTGGAGGCAGAATAGCTTCACCGCTATCTCTTGTTGCCGTTTGATTATCATCTCCTTTACCACTTTGTTTCACAAAGACAACATGATCACTTGCGATTGCCTTTTCCTTTTCCTTCGTAGCCAAGACCGATTTATCATCGGATGGTCTTCCATAGTGAGAATTTCATCTAATCTGGCTGTGCCAAGAACAAGTTGTTTGATCTTTTCATGAGCTTTAGCAAGCTCATCTCTGAGTTTGGCAATATCGCAATTCTTCTTAATTTGAGATTCCTTGTTCTTTTCTTGAGTTTTGGTTAGCTCGTCTCTCAGTTTGGCAATCTCATCATCTTTTTCTTTTTGAGATTGAGCAAATGATTGTCTATTAAACTCAAGCATGGTCTCCAATAGATCTATCTGTTCCTCCGCATTTTGAAGCTTTTCTTTCAGCTCCTCAGATCTCGGGTCAGATGCATCTGCGTTAACACCGCAGAGGCAAATTTAAAGAATCTGCACCAGATGATTCTCGGCGATGAAAGTAATTACCTGATTTTCAGATCTGCCTTTGTCTTAGTCCGAATCAGATGCATCTGTCTCTTCATCGCGCCAAGTAATATTTTTGGGCTTTTTCAGTGTGTTTGCGCATTCAAGTGCATTGTGCCCATATCCTTCACACTCCTCGCACTTTATACGTTTTTTGTTCTTTCTTTTGGAAGAGTTTGAGTTGTTTTTGAGGTACTTTTTGAACTTCTTTATAAGGTCAATCATTGTCTCATCATCTACAGTATTTTTCAGTTAAATGCGGATCCTCACTGGAACTGTCAGATTCATCTGGATCCACACAGTTTGCCTTAAACGCAATTCCAGATTTCTTATTATTCTTGCGTCGGCCCAGATACATCTCAAAGGTCATAAGGTTACCTACAAGTTCATCAACTCTCATAGATGAGAGATCCTTGCTTTCTTCAATTGCGGTTACCTTTGCTTCGAAGCGGTCCGGTAGAGATCGGAGTATTTTCTTCACGATCTGTTCCTCAGTGAATCCTTGACCGAGGGATTCTGCCGAATTTGTGAGGTCACTTAGCCTTGCATAAAAGCTTCTAAAGTCCTCTTTCTCATCCATGATGAGAACTTCAAATTCATGTGTAATCATCTGCAATCTAGATGATTTGACAGTAGTGGTACCTTCATTCGCAATCTTTAGGGCATCCCAAGCTTCTTTAGCCGTTCTTAACGAGGAAATCAACTTGAATTGATCTCAAGATCCACATGAGAAACAATAGCATTTAGGGCTTTAGAATTAAAAGAAGCGTGAACGTTGTAGATTAGTAAAAGTACTTACGGGTTTAGCGGATACAACTCCATTAACAATGGACAATTGGGTGCGATGTATCCATCAAGGGTGGTAGTCCAACAACGCTCATCAACGGATTGAATAAAAATTTCCATCCTAATTTTCCAATAGGGATAGTTAGATCCATTGAGAATAGGGGGTCTAAGAGTAGTAGACGACTCCATTTAGACAACTAGATCTCACTTTGTAAAAGTGAACCCGCTCTGATACCAATTGAAAGTTTGTAGTTGCCTAAATGATCTGATTTTCGTGATCAGATGAGTCTGTGCTGTGTTCTGTTATTCAGATTCAACTCGTAGCAGTTTACTGTTTAATATTAACTGTGTCTGCAAATTGCTGAAACCTAGATACGTCTACGTAAGCCAGATGCGTCTGGGTTGTGAATACGGAAATAAGCGATGGCGATGCGAAGCGGTAAAAACACAGAATTTTAACGTGGAAACCCAACTGGGTGAAAACCACGTGCTCGTCGCCTACGAGCAAAACCTACCAACCACGTCCAATCAGTTTAAAACTTTACAAAGGAAATCAAAGGCAATAATTACGCATAATTAATTGCAACATCTAAGAAATAAATGAAAGAACTCCCTGTTCGATCTTCCTTAGCATGTAATGCGAGCAGACATCCCGTCTCTCTTCAGTGATTCCTTGTAACCGCGTTCCATAACGAATCTACACCTCCCGTGTTAGATTCCTCCAAGTTGTGGGCAGATCTATTGGTTGGTGGACTCCCTCCCGGAGATTCAAACCCGATCTATGATTGATCAAAGGTTGTTCATGCACTAGGATCAAGAAATTAACTTGATGAAGTCATGAACGGGTTGGAGAGGAGGACACGTTTTCTAGCTGGTATGGGGGCCGATTTTTTGCTCTTGAACGTGTACACTCTTTCTCCCTCTTGTGGTGTTTTAGTACTCCTAGGTTGTCTTGTGATGCAAGAAACCTGCTTTCCTTAAACCACCAACTCCTACAAGGAATAAGATAACTCATTAGTTGTAGGATAAATAAATAAGGTAGATAAAAAATATGGAATAAATATCTTACCTTATCTTATATCAATATAATATGGAAAGGATCTTACCAAATCATATGATACGTCGAATGTGGACACGGATGCCATCCTAGGCGTGTGCTAGGATTTGTGTCCTACTTGGACTCTTACTTATTTAATTAAAATAAGGAATTATCACATGTGCTAATTTAAATAAAGATAAACTAAAATTATAATGTGATAATAAGTCCATGAAAAATCCAATTATAATCAAATCAACCAAATAAAATATTCAATTAATTTAATTATAAATGTGGAAAAATAAAAATGCCAACAAAATAAACTTTTATTAAAACATAAAAGTTAACAATTTACAATATTCAATAAATAATTTTAGCAAGGTATACATATATATATATAAGTACATTCATTCGTATTTATTTTAACTTTTTCCAGATTAACGTGCCAATCTGAAGCCCGATAAATAGATTTAGCTTTGAGGCATTGTTTGGACCACTGAAATGTATTATGAAATCTAAATTCATTCTGTGCGTTACTTTCATTGCCCAATCCATCTTTACTTTGGTTTCAAACCATACATTAAAAAGTTGCTAGTCATTATTCATACTTCGTTGTCCCCATTACTATATTCACTAAAAGGTTATAATGTTTTTTTTAACAGGGCATGTCACGATTCTGTAAAAGATGCAGCAGAATAAGGTTTTTCATGTAGCCATGTTTCTTTGCTTTTGTCTTAAATTCATTTTCAACTGCTCATTTCGACGTATTACTCTATGATTTTTAACCAGCTTTGTGCTTGCACATTATGCCACTTTTCTCAAAGTAACTATAGCACTAAGATTGAAAATTCTTGAGAGCTCAAGGTAACTTCGGACTAGGGTTATTTTTTGGTTGTGTGCCAAAATAATAAATTAAGTGCTTGTTTCATTTATCAACTTCTACATTTATTTCTTCTCGAACTCATTTAAACTACACATGGCACCATAACATCTCACACTTTTCAGCCGTATCTTTGCTGCAAATCCTCCCCGACACTTCGATAGTAGCTAAACCAAATAAGTACTTAATTTTACATGACTTCTTCTTCAAAATTTCATACGTTCATTGCTAGATCTGGAGGAAAATCTAAGCATCTACCACAAAAATAAAGTTTACTTTATATTTACCCTTGTGTATATTGGTATACCATTCTCACTTTTATGAATTTTAAATGTGTAGGTCGACACATAACACATGACTTGACCAATACTTAAGGGTTTGTTCTTTCGGTTTATTTTCAATCATTTCAATCTCCATTGATCGGAATCCATATCTTATCTCGTCCATCTTAATACAATGTTGGGGGAAAAAATTTCTCCTCTCTTACTAATGTGAAGTTCAAGGCGACTATACAATGCAAAAAAAAAAAAAGGCTAGGATTTTAAAGTATCAACAAGAATTAGCATATTCTTGCTACCTATTGCTTGAATAAAATATGTATTTATAAAACACTGACATACGTTTCTATATCACTCTGTATTATCTACACATCTTCCAAACTTGAATATAAATACCCTGTGTAAAAACATGTATATGAACACCTTGCTGAACATTCCCGTAGATCAAAGCTTTGATTAAGAAACTGAAAAAAGTGCTTTATTCTTCATATGTTTCACCTATGCCACTATTATCATGACATCACCAGACATGCATATTTTCCAAAGAGAACCTATTTTCCTTGTTGAAAGTGTTATCATTTGGGCAAAAAAGTAAAGTTTTCATTCCAATAGAAAAGTATATACAAGATACAATATGTTAGATTTACACTTTAGTCCCTATCTATCTAAAGTTATCATTTTAATACAAATAGGAAAAACTCTTCTTACAACTCATTCCAACACTCCCCCTCAAGTTGGTGCATAAATATCACACATGCCCAACTTGGATATCATTGTATAAAATGGGCCACTAGCAACTCCATGTGTCATCACATCAGCTAACTGATCTGCGCTTTTGATGTGCGGGATTTCTACAATTTTGGAGTCAAGATTGTCTTTGATATAATTCCTATCAACTTCAACATGCTTTGTTCGATCATGTTGTACGGGATTATTAGCTATTTCAATAGCAGAGGTGCTATCACAAAAAAGTAGCATAGGCTTGCTAGGACCAAAACCAAGCTCAGTGAGAAGAAGTTTCAGCCAAGTTAGCTCGGTAATTCCATGGTGCAATGCCCGATATTCCGCCTCTGCACTTGATAGCGAGACCACATTTTGTTTCTTATTCCTCCAAGTCACCAAATTCCCTCCAACAAAAGAAACATATCCAGATATGGATTTTCTATCCAATCTTGATCCAGCAAAATCAGAGTCTGTATACCCTGCAATATCTAGATGGCCATATTTCTTGTACAAAATACCTTTGCCTGGGGAAGATTTCAAATATGACAAAATACGATTCACTGCACTCATGTGCTGCTCACTTGGGTTCTGCATGAATTGGCTTACAACACTCACAGCATATGATAAATCAGGTCTTGTGTGAGTCAGATAAATCAACTTTCCCACCAATCTTTGGTACCTCTCTTTGTTTGCGGGAATTTGATCAGGATAGATAGAAAGATCGTGATTTACCTCAATAGGAGTGTTTGACATACCAGTTTCTGCCAGGAGGTCAAGTACGTACTTGCGTTGTGAAAGCACAAGTCCTTCCTTAGATCTTGATACCTCAATCCCCAAGAAGTACTTCAAAGCACCCAAATCTTTCATTTCAAACTCAATAGATAGGTGCTTTCGAAGTTTCTCAATCTCAATATTGTTACTGCCAGTAACAATCATATCATCCACATAGACTATAAGCAAAGTAATATCATGGCCATCTCTTTTATAGAACAATGTGTGGTCGACTAAAGCTTGCTTGAACCCATACTTCTTCATTGAACAACTTAATCTACCAAACCAAGCTCTAGGAGATTGTTTTAGCCCATACAAAGCTTTCTGTAACTTACACACCTTACCTCCTTGTGGAATAAATCCCGGTGGTGGATCCATATATACTTCTTCTGTCAAATCACCATGGAGAAATGCATTCTTAACATCGAACTGTCTCAATGGCCAATCAAGATTAACTGCTAGAGATAGTAGGACTCTCACAGTATTCATTTTGGCAACTGGGGCAAAAGTCTCCTGATAATCAATTCCATAAGTCTCAGTATAACCTTTCGCAACCAATTTGGCTTTGTATCTATCCACTGTCCCATTTGATTTGTATTTTAAAGAGAAGACCCACTTACAACCCACGGTCTTCTTGTCATGTGGTAATGAAGTCATCTCCCAAGTAGAGTTTTTTTGGAGAGCATCCATTTCTTCTACCATAGCTGATTTCCACTTAGGATCATCAAGAGCTTCCTGATAATTAGCAGGGATAGATACAGAAGACAACTGAAGGGCAAATGTTAGATGTGGCTGAGATAAACGATGATAGGAGATATAGTTAGACATGGGAAAGTCAACATTAGAAGAAGGTTTTGGAAAACCAAACCTATTAGGCATTTTCCGATCACGAAGAGGATATCTCCTGTCGTGATCGTCAACAATATCTAGAGCTGTAGGATTAGAATGTGGAATATGTACCTCAGTGTGTAACGCCCCGCTAAAATCTCGTCACGATTTTATATGATTTCGTATGTTTATCGTTTGTGTTTTTCTGCTGGTCGCGTGACCGGAAGCGCGGTCGCGTGTGCCTAGTTACGGCAGTAATTTATTGACTTATGGCCGTAATTTTGGAATTTACGGCCTTAACAGGGATATTTACGGCCGTAATTTTAAGTCGGCAGATATGGATTTTTGGTCAAAAAGTCACTTTTCTTGATGGTTACCCTCATTTTCGAGCCAAGCATACATCTAAGACATTTTGAAGGTCCTCCATCTCTAGAAATCCATCCACATATCATACTTGGATCAAGTGTTGGTATAGAAGATCAATCAAGTCCTTAAGGAGCAAGGTGAAGAAGCAAGCAAGTCCATCCTCTACCTAGTTTTCCTTGGTGGTCCTATCTTTCTAAGGTGGGTAGTAGAGCACTTAAAGTGTTTTGAGGTAAGGTCATGCCCTAGTGTTGGTTGGTTTGCAATAAATAGGTAAAGAGGCAAGTGGTAAGTTAGGATTAATGATGTTGATGCTTTGGTTGAGTAGATATGACTATAGGGTTGGTATGGCATATAGATACTCAATTTGGGGGTTTGTAGGATCTTGATGTTATGGACCCATTTTATGTTAGTATGCATATGATATTACATGTGTTTATTTATGTGTATACATTGAAGCACGATCATGCATGAAAAAAAAAAACGAGGAATAGGGTTGCAACCAAATGTTTATATAATGTTCGTCTCACAAAGGTCTGAGACAAATGGCCCAAATGGAGGTCCCACAAAGGATTGGGGTCTGGCCAATTCAAGTATGAATGTACGTAACGGCGCCAATATAAACATATGGTTCGCAACGGGCCCATGATTATGAATATGTCATGCATTGCATATGATTGTGCTCCCCACTGGGCCCTCGTGGCTCACGATGTGTTATGTTATGTGATAGGTGACCAGAGCCGAGACCGTGGACTTGGGGATAGAGGGGAATCCTCGAGGACGTGACGTGGAGGGGAAACTAAAGGAAGCTCCCGATCCTGTATAGACCGCTTTTGCATGTGTCCAATGGCCATGATATCATGTATTTTGCTTACGTTTTGATGTAAATGTGTAAATAAGTACTCATGAGCTTGGACCGAGTAAGGATTTTGTAACGCTATTTAACTTCCGTTGCTAATTATTATGGTTATAAACGTATGTTTTGAGAGTGGGCGTTACAGGATGGTATCAGAGCCGGCTTCCTTTTCGTTTCCCCACACATTTGAGGACTCCCTTCGCCTCTCCAGGTTATGGTTGGTAATGTGTTTTATGTGTGCATACTTTATTGTTATGATATGCTATGTTATGATGATGCTCTGTGTACTATACGAAGGAGATGAGTAGGGTGATGTGAGTTGAGATATTTCCTTGTTGTGATGGATAGATGGCTGATGATCAGGCACCAGTTATTGAAAGGTTAACTCGGTTGGTAGAACAACAGTCCCAAATGATGCAGCAGATGACGACGAACGCGAGTGGGAATCATAATGCTAATGGAAGCAATTCCGTGAGTGCTTCGGGTGTGGAGAAGACCCGAGAAGATAGGGATAAGGAGTTTTCATCCGATCGGTTCCGTCGTCTAAATCCGCCTATCTTTGAGGATGCGAAAGATCCGATTGACGCCGAGAATTGGCTTCAGACGATAGAGCGGATGTTTGAGTAAGCCCACATTCCCGAGTCGGAGCAGGTGAATTGTGCGAGCTTTATGCTCCGAGGCTCGGCGGGTTTTTGGTGGGATACAGTGAGACAAGAAGAGGAAGTTGCGGTTACGGCATGGACGGATTTTTGTACTAGGTTTCGGACCAAGTATTTCTCGGATGCGGCTCAAAATGAGAAGTTAAATGAGTTCATCCAAATTCAGCAGGGTGTTATGTCGGTGAGTGAGTATAGTAAGAAGTTTGATGAGCTCGCCCGATTTGCTACGCATATGGTGAATACCCCGGCTCGCAAAGTTGCTCGGTTTATTATGGGCTTGAAGCCGGAGTTAGCTCGAGATGTACAGTTGGCCAGTATGGCGACTACGAGCTACACTGAGGTGATAGAGCGGGCATATGTCGCGGAACGAGCCGAAGCGAGAATTGCTCAAGCTCGTCAAGCCGCTAGCCAATCGGTTCCATTTTCGCAACCGGCTCAAGGACAATCCTTTTCTTCCCAAGGTTCATCTACGAGCGGTCGAGGACGAGGTTCTAATTATAGGGGTCGTGGGAGGAATAATAAGAGGCCGGCGGGTAACGCTCCCCCCTCCCGACCACCGGCTAAGAAGTGAACAAGTTCTTCTCCCGCGCCGACGTGCCAGACATGTGGGAAGCCTCATGGGGGACCGTGCTACTACGGCACCAATCGATGTTATAATTGCGGTAAAGAGGGACACATGAGTAGAGCTTGTCCGGAGGCGAGGAATCAAGCGCCTCAACAACTCCCTCCACCGAGACAATCCGGACGCGTGTTTGCGTTGGTACAACCCGAGGTGCCCGAGAAGGTTGATGTTATTGCAGGTATTGTTTATGTTTATGCATTACCCGCTTATGCCTTGTTTGACTCTGGAGCTACACACTCTTTTATATCATTATCCTATGCCCTACGAATGGATATGGTCCCGAAGCCATTGTGGTGCACTTTCGATGTTATTTTACCCTCGGGACGGAACCAGTGCGTCGTGAGTTATTTCCCTAATGTCCCTATACGGGTTCAGGAGAATGAGACGTCCATTGATTTACTAGCTTTGGAACTCCGAGATTTTGATGTGATTCTCGGGATGGATTGGTTAGTTCAGCATAGGGTTATGTTAGATTGCCCTAACCGTGCTTTGAGGTTTCCGGATGGTGAACCAATTATGTTTCCAAAGCTAGAGCGCCCCAAACGAGTTACGATTTCGACTATGAGGGCCGAGAGATTGATTAGTCAAGGATGCCAAGCTTACGTAGTCACTTTGTATAGTACAAAGATGGGGATACCCGTGTCGCCAGCTGCAGTCCCGGTTGTATGTGAATTCTTAGATGTGTTTCCGGAAGATTTATCGGGTTTGCCTCCGCCCCGGGAGATTGAATTTGTTATTGAGGTTGTTCCGGGTACGTCACCCATTTCTAAAGCTCCCTACCGCATGGCTCCATCGGAACTTAAAGAGCTTAGAATCCAATTGAATGAGTTGTTAGAAAAGGGCTTCATTCGACCAAGTACTTCGCCATGGGGTGCGCCGGTGTTATTTGTGAAGAAGAAAGATGGATCCATGAGGCTATGTATTGATTATCGAGAACTTAATAAAGCTACGGTGAAGAATAAGTATCCATTACCCCGCATTGATGAATTACTAGATCAACTCCGAGGCTCGGCAATTTATTCGAAGATTGACCTTCGTTCCGGATATCATCAGTTAGGAATTAATGATGAAGATGTGATGAAGTCGGCCTTTAGCACCCGGTATGGCCACTTCGAATTTTTGGTTATGCCTTTCGGACTTACGAATGCTCCAGCCGCTTTTATGGACTTGATGAATCGAGTTTTCAAGCCCTATCTCGACAAGTTCGTTATTGTTTTTATCGACGATATTCTTATCTACTCTAAATCCCGGGAGGAACACGAGAATCATCTCCGCATTGTCTTGCAAACTCTTCGAGATGAGAAGTTGTATGCAAAGTTCTCGAAATGTGAGTTTTGGACGAAACAAGTGGTGTTTCTAGGACATGTGGTGACGGAGGATGGTATTTCCGTGGATCCTAGTAAAGTGGAGGCCGTCTTGAAGTGGTCTCAACCGACGACGCCCACGGAAATCTGAGTTTTGTAGGTTTGGCTGGGTATTATCGGCGTTTTGTCAAGGATTTTGCCAAGCTTGCTTCTCCGTTGACACGGTTGACAAGGAAAAACGTGCCTTTCCGATGGACAGACGAGTGTGAGCGGAGTTTTCAAGAGTTGAAGACTCGCCACACCACAGCTCCTATTTTGGCAATCCCGGACGACTCAAGTGTTTTCGCCATTTATAGTGATGCGTCTCAACAAGGACTTGGGTGTGTTTTGATGCAAAACGATAAAGTGATAGCCTATGCCTCCCGCCAACTGAAGAGTTATGAGGAGAAGTATCCAACACATGATTTGGAGTTAGCCGCGATCGTATTTGCTTTGAAAATTTGGCGCCACTATCTTTACGGGGTTCGATGTGAAATTTTTACGGATCACAAAAGTTTAAAATATTTCTTCACTCAAAAGGAGCTCAACATGAGACAAAGACGATGGTTGGAGCTCGTGAAGGATTATGATTGTTCGATCCATTATCACCCCGGTAAAGCAAACGTAGTAGCGGATGCTTTAAGTAGGAAGTCGCCGAAACAAAGATCCCGTAAGTTGCAACATGAAATGGAGAAGTTGGGTCTTGAGGTGTTAGGCCCGGACGAAGCCCGACTCATGGCTATGTCAATCCGGTCGACGCTTATAGATCGTATCAAGGAGGCGCAAGAAACCGATGACTAGGCTACTAAGGCGAAGAAGAAGCTTCAGGAGAAGCCAAGTCCGACTTTCAAGTTCAACAGGATTCTTAAGTATAAGAACAGATACTACGTTCGACTCTGAGGAGTTGAGGCAAGAGATTTGTCTCGAGGCTCATATGACCCCTATACTCTCCATCCAGGCTCGACTAAGATGTATCGGGACATTAAGGTATTGTATTGGTGGCCAGGCATGAAAGCAGTGTAGCGGACTTTGTAGCGAGATGCTTGGTGCATCAACAAGTCAAGGCGTAACACCAGGCCGGGCTGGACTATTACAACCACTCCCGATTCCAGAGTGGAAATGGGATGATGTTACCATGGATTTTGTAAGTGGGTTACCGAGAACGAGTAAGGGATCCGATGCTATTTGGGTGGTAGTTGACCGACTCACCAAGTCTGCCCATTTTCTCCCAATCAAGACGACATATCGAATGGAGCAATTGGCTCAACTGTACATTCAGGAGATTGTTCGATTACATGGGGTCCCGGTTACAATCACCTCTGATCGAGATCCGAGATATCTATCACATTTCTGGAAGGAATTACATATAGCCTTGGGAACGAAACTTCAATTGATCAGCGTTTCATCCTCAAACAGATGGACAAACGGAACGAACAATCCAAACGCTCGAAGATATGTTGAGAGCTTGTGTTTTAGAGTTTCCCCAAAGTTGGGACCGTTACCTACCGTTAGTTGAGTTCGCCTATAACAATAGCTATCATTCCTCGGTTGGAATGCCTCCCTACGAAGCTCTTTACGGTAGAAGGTGTAGATCCCCTCTTCATTGGGATGATGTGGGAGAAATGAGGTTGATGCGAACGGAAATGCTACAAGACATCTTTGTCGTGATGGAAAAAGATTAAGCAACGGATGAGAATAGCTCAAGATCGACAGAAAAGTTATGCTGATAATCGACGTCGGCCACTAGAGTTCGAGATTGGCGACAAAGTGTTTGTTCGTATCTCGCCAATTAAGAGACTCTTTCGGTTTGGAAAGCGTGGCAAGTTGACCCCAAGGTATATTGGTCCCTACGAAATCCTTGAACGAATTGGAGAAGTAGCGTATATGTTGAAGTTGCCAACTCATTTGGATCGAATGCACAACGTATTTCATGTCTCCATGTTGAGGAAGTATGTTGCAGATCCCTCCCATGTATTACCAGACCCTCCATTAGATCTTCAACCGGACCTGTCTTATGAAGAGAAACCCGTGCAAATCGTTGATCGAAGCGTCAAGCAATTACGAGGAAAACAAGTGCCTCTTATGCGTGTTTTTGTGGCGTGCGACCATTGAAGAGGAGACATGGGAGAGAGAGGAAGCGATGAGACAACACTACCCGAACTATTTTCGTAAATTTCGAGGACGAAATTCTTTTAAGGAGGGGATATTGTAACGCCCCGCTAAAATCTCGTCACGATTTTATATGATTTCGTATGTTTATCGTTTGTGTTTTTGGGAATGGGTCGTGATGATGTGAATATGTCGTGAGATGGTGTTGATGGGTATGACATGTTTAGGATGTGTTTTGGGTTGCCCATGTATGTTGGAACTAGGTACGGTCACCTAGAATGAGCCGTAAGGGAAATGCAGAAAAACTGGGATTTACGGCCGTAATTTTGGTATTTACGGCCGTAAATGTGGTAGTTACGGCCGTAAGTCTTATATTTACGGCCGTAAGTCAAGAATGAGGGTTAAAGGGCTGATTTTCTGCTGGTCGCGTGACCGGAAGCGCGGTCGCGTGTGCCTAGTTACGACCGTAATTTATTGAGTTACGGCCGTAACATGGATATTTACGGCCGTAATTTTAAGTCGGCAGATATGGATTTTTGGTCAAAAAGTCACTTTTCTTGATGGTTACCCTCATTTTCGAGCCAAGCATACATCTAAGACATTTTGAAGGTCCTCCATCTCTAGAAATCCATCCACATATCATACTTGGATCAAGTGTTGGTATAGAAGATCAATCAAGTCCTTAAGGAGCAAGGTGAAGAAGCAAGCAAGTCCATCCTCTACCTAGTTTTCCTTGGTGGTCCTATCTTTCTAAGGTGGGTAGTAGAGCACTTAAAGTGTTTTGAGGTAAGATCATGCCCTAGTGTTGGTTGGTTTGCAATAAATAGGTAAAGAGGCAAGTGGTAAGTTAGGATTAATGATGTTGATGCTTTGGTTGAGTAGATATGACTATAGGGTTGGTATGGCATATAGATACTCAATTTGGGGGTTTGTAGGATCTTGATGTTATGGACCCATTTTATGTTAGTATGCATATGATATTACATGTGTTTATTTATGTGTATACATTGAAGCACGATCATGCATGAAAAAAAAACGAGGAATAGGGTTGTCAACCAAATGTTTATATAATGTTCGTCTCACAAAGGTCTGAGACAAATGGCCCAAATGGAGGTCCCACAAAGGATTGGGGTCCGCCAATTCAAGTATGAATGTACGCTTGGCGCCAATATAAACATATGGTTATAGCAGCCCATGATTATGAATATGTCATGCATTGCATATGATTGTGCTCCCCACTGGGCCCTCGTGGCTCACGATGTGTTATGTTATGTGATAGGTGACCAGAGCCGAGACCGTGGACTTGGGGATGGAGGGGAATCCTCGAGGACGCGGACGTGAGGAAACTAAAGGAAGCTCCCGATCCTCAGATAGACCGCTTTTGCATGTGTCCAATGGCCATGATATCATGTATTTTGCTTACGTTTTGATGTAAATGTGTAAATAAGTACTCATGAGCTTGGACCGAGTAAGGATTTTGTAACGCTATTTAACTTCCGTTGCTAATTATTATGGTTATAAACGTATGTTTTGAGAGTGGGCGCACAGGATGGTATCGTGAGTCGCTTCCTTTTCGTTTCCCCACACATTTGAGGACTCCCTTCGCCTCTCCAGGTTATGGTTGGTAATGTGTTTTATGTGTGCATACTTTATTGTTATGATATGCTATGTTATGATGATGCTCTGTGTACTATACGAAGGAGATGAGTAGGGTGATGTGAGTTGAGATATTTCCTTGTTGTGATGGATAGATGGCTGATGATCAGGCACCAGTTATTGAAAGGTTAACTCGGTTGGTAGAACAACAGTCCCAAATGATGCAGCAGATGACGACGAACGCGAGTGGGAATCATAATGCTAATGGAAGCAATTCCGTGAGTGCTTCGGGTGTGGAGAAGACCCGAGAAGATAGGGATAAGGAGTTTTCATCCGATCGGTTCCGTCGTCTAAATCCGCCTATCTTTGAGGATGCGAAAGATCCGATTGACGCCGAGAATTGGCTTCGCACGATAGAGCGGATGTTTGAGTAAGCCCACATTCCCGAGCCTGAGCAGTGAATTGTGCGAGCTTTATGCTCCGAGGCTCTGCGGGTTTTTGTGGGATACAAGTGAGACAAGAAGAGGAAGTTCTTGCGGTTACAAAGATGGACGGATTTTTGTACTAGGTTTCGACCAAGTATTTCTGATGCGGCTCAAAATGAGAAGTTAAATGAGTTCATCCAAATTCAAACAGGTGTTATGTCGTGAGTGAGTATAGTAAGAAGTTTGATGAGCTCGCCCGATTTGCTACGCATATGGTGAATACCCCGCCGCAGTTGCTCGGTTTATTATGGGCTTGAAGCCTGAGTTAGCTCGAGATGTACGGCCAAGATGGCGACTACGAGCTACACCGAGGTGATAGAGCGGGCATATGTCGCGAACGAGCCGGCGAGAATTGCTCAAGCTCGCTGCCGCTAGCCAATCGGTTCCATTTTCGCAACCGGCTCAAGGACAATCCTTTTCTTCCCAAGGTTCATCTACGAGCGGTCGAGGACGAGGTTCTAATTATAGGGGTCGTGGGAGGAATAATAAGAGGCCGGCGGGTAACGCTCCCCCCTCCCGACCACCGGCTAAGAAGTGAACAAGTTCTTCTCCGCTACCGACGCGCCGCACATGTGGGAAGCCTCATGGGGGACCGTGCTACTACGGCACCAATCGATGTTATAATTGCGGTAAAGAGGGACACATGAGTAGAGCTTGTCCGGAGGCGAGGAATCAAGCGCCTCAACAACTCCCTCCACCGAGACAATCCGGACGCGTGTTTGCGTTGGTACAACCCGAGGTGCCCGAGAAGGTTGATGTTATTGCAGGTATTGTTTATGTTTATGCATTACCCGCTTATGCCTTGTTTGACTCTGGAGCTACACACTCTTTTATATCATTATCCTATGCCCTACGAATGGATATGGTCCCGAAGCCATTGTGGTGCACTTTCGATGTTATTTTACCCTGACTGAACCAAAGGCCGTGAGTTATTTCCCTAATGTCCCTATACGGGTTCAGGAGAATGAGACGCCCATTGATTTACTAGCTTTGGAACTCCGAGATTTTGATGTGATTCTCGGGATGGATTGGTTAGTTCAAAGCATAGGGTTATGTTAGATTGCCCTAACCGTGCTTTGAGGTTTCCGGATGGTGAACCAATTATGTTTCCAAAGCTAGAGCGCCCCAAACGAGTTACGATTTCGGCTATGAGGGCCGAGAGATTGATTAGTCAAGGATGCCAAGCTTACGTAGTCACTTTGTATAGTACAAAGATGGGGATACCCGTGTCGCCAGCTGCAGTCCCGGTTGTATGTGAATTCTTAGATGTGTTTCCTAAGATTTATCGG
Source organism: Jasminum sambac (assembly GCA_018223645.1). Lineage (NCBI taxonomy): Eukaryota > Viridiplantae > Streptophyta > Magnoliopsida > Lamiales > Oleaceae > Jasminum > Jasminum sambac. Next base: position 11,894,029 of record CP073643.1, read on the forward strand.
GTTTGCCTCCGCCGAGATTGAATTTGTTATTGAGGTTGTTCCGTGTACGTCACCCATTTCTAAAGCTCCCTACCGCATGGCTCCATCGGAACTTAAAGAGCTTAGAATCCAATTGAATGAGTTGTTAGAAAAGGGCTTCATTCGACCAAGTACTTCGCCATGGGGTGCGCCGGTGTTATTTGTGAAGAAGAAAGATGGATCCATGAGGCTATGTATTGATTATCGAGAACTTAATAAAGCTACGGTGAAGAATAAGTATCCATTACCCCGCATTGATGAATTACTAGATCAACTCCGAGGCTCGGCAATTTATTCAAGATTGACCTTCGCTCCTGATATCATCGCTAGGAATTAATGATGAAGATGTGATGAAGTCGCCTTTAGCACCCAGATGGCCACTTCAATTTTTGGTTATGCCTTTCTGACTTACGAATGCTCCACCGCTTTTATGGACTTGATGAATCGAAGTTTTCAAGCCCTATCTCGACAAGTTCGTTATTGTTTTTATCGACGATATTCTTATCTACTCTAAATCCCGAGGAACACGAGAATCATCTCAAAGCATTGTCTTGCAAACTCTTCGAGATGAGAAGTTGTATGCAAAGTTCTCGAAATGTGAGTTTTGGACGAAACAAGTGGTGTTTCTAGGACATGTGGTGACGGAGGATGGTATTTCCGTGGATCCTAGTAAAGTGGAGGCCGTCTTGAAGTGGTCTCAACCGACGACGCCCACGGAAATACGAAGTTTTGTAGGTTTGGCTGGGTATTATCGGCGTTTTGTCAAGGATTTTGCCAAGCTTGCTTCTCCGTTGACACGGTTGACAAGGAAAAACGTGCCTTTCCGATGGACAGACGAGTGTGAGCGGAGTTTTCAAGAGTTGAAGACTCGCCACACCACAGCTCCTATTTTGGCAATCCCGGACGACTCAAGTGTTTTCGCCATTTATAGTGATGCGTCTCAACAAGGACTTGGGTGTGTTTTGATGCAAAACGATAAAGTGATAGCCTATGCCTCCCGCCAACTGAAGAGTTATGAGGAGAAGTATCCAACACATGATTTGGAGTTAGCCGCGATCGTATTTGCTTTGAAAATTTGGCGCCACTATCTTTACGGGGTTCGATGTGAAATTTTTACGGATCACAAAAGTTTAAAATATTTCTTCACTCAAAAGGAGCTCAACATGAGACAAAGACGATGGTTGGAGCTCGTGAAGGATTATGATTGTTCGATCCATTATCACCCCGGTAAAGCAAACGTAGTAGCGGATGCTTTAAGTAGGAAGTCGCCGAAACAAAGATCCCGTAAGTTGCAACATGAAATGGAGAAGTTGGGTCTTGAGGTGTTAGGCCCGGACGAAGCCCGACTCATGGCTATGTCAATCCGGTCGACGCTTATAGATCGTATCAAGGAGGCGCAAGAAACTGATGACTGGGCTACTAAGACGAAGAAGAAGCTTCAGGAGAAGCCAAGTCCGGACTTTCAAGTTCAACAGGGGATTCTTAAGTATAAGAACAGATACCACGTTCCGCTACAGAGGAGTTGAGGCAAGAGATTTGTCTCGAGGCTCATATGACCCCCTATACTCTCCATCCAGGCTCGACTAAGATGTATCGGGACATTAAGGTATTGTATTGGTGGCCAGGCATGAAACAGAGTGTAGCGGACTTTGTAGCGAGATGCTTGGTCTGTTGTCAACAAGTCAAGGCAGAACACCAGAGGCCGGCTGGACTATTACAACCACTCCCGATTCCAGAGTGGAAATGGGATGATGTTACCATGGATTTTGTAAGTGGGTTACCGAGAACGAGTAAGGGATCCGATGCTATTTGGGTGGTAGTTGACCGACTCACCAAGTCTGCCCATTTTCTCCCAATCAAGACGACATATCGAATGGAGCAATTGGCTCAACTGTACATTCAGGAGATTGTTCGATTACATGGGGTCCCGGTTACAATCACCTCTGATCGAGATCCGAGATATCTATCACATTTCTGGAAGGAATTACATATAGCCTTGGGAACGAAACTTCAATTCAGTACGGCGTTTCATCCTCAAACAGATGGACAAACGGAACGAACAATCCAAACGCTCGAAGATATGTTGAGAGCTTGTGTTTTAGAGTTTCCCCAAAGTTGGGACCGTTACCTACCGTTAGTTGAGTTCGCCTATAACAATAGCTATCATTCCTCGGTTGGAATGCCTCCCTACGAAGCTCTTTACGGTAGAAGGTGTAGATCCCCTCTTCATTGGGATGATGTGGGAGAAATGAGGTTGATGCGAACGGAAATGCTACAAGACATGCTTGTCGCAGTGGAAAAGATTAAGCAACGGATGAGAATAGCTCAAGATCGACGTAAAAGTTATGTCGATAATCGACGCCGCCACTAGAGTTCGAGATTGGCGACAAAGTGTTTGTTCGTATCTCGCCAATTAAGAGACTCTTTCGGTTTGGAAAGCGTGGCAAGTTGACCCCAAGGTATATTGGTCCCTACGAAATCCTTGAACGAATTGGAGAAGTAGCGTATATGTTGAAGTTGCCAACTCATTTGGATCGAATGCACAACGTATTTCATGTCTCCATGTTGAGGAAGTATGCTGCATCCCTCCCATGTATTACCGCACCCTCCATTAGATCTTCAACCTGACTGTTTTATGAAGAGAAATCCGTGCAAATCGCTGATCGAAGCGTCAAGCAATTACGAGGAAAACAAGTGCCTCTTGTACGTGTTTTGCGGCGAAGTGCGACCATTGAAGAGGAGACATGGGAGAGAGAGGAAGCGATGAGACAACACTACCCCTCAACTATTTTCGTAAATTTCGAGGACTAAATTCTTTAAGGAGGGGATATTGTAACGCCCGCTAAAATCTCGTCACGATTTTATATGATTTCGTATGTTTATCGTTTGTGTTTTTGGGAATGGGTCGTGATGATGTGAATATGTCGTGAGATGGTGTTGATGGGTATGACATGTTTAGGATGTGTTTTGGGTTGCCCATGTATGTTGGAACTAGGTACGGTCACCTAGAATGAGCCGGAAGGGAAATGCAGAAAAACTGGGATTTACGGCCGTAATTTTGGTATTTACGGCCGTAAATGTGGTAGTTACGGCCGTAAGTCTTATATTTACGGCCGTAAGTCAAGAATGAGGGTTAAAGGGCTGATTTTCTGCTGGTCGCGTGACCGGAAGCGCGGTCGCGTGTGCCTAGTTACGACCGTAATTTATTGAGTTACGGCCGTAACATGGATATTTACGGCCGTAATTTTAAGTCGGCAGATATGGATTTTTGGTCAAAAAGTCACTTTTCTTGATGGTTACCCTCATTTTCGAGCCAAGCATACATCTAAGACATTTTGAAGGTCCTCCATCTCTAGAAATCCATCCACATATCATACTTGGATCAAGTGTTGGTATAGAAGATCAATCAAGTCCTTAAGGAGCAAGGTGAAGAAGCAAGCAAGTCCATCCTCTACCTAGTTTTCCTTGGTGGTCCTATCTTTCTAAGGTGGGTAGTAGAGCACTTAAAGTGTTTTGAGGTAAGATCATGCCCTAGTGTTGGTTGGTTTGCAATAAATAGGTAAAGAGGCAAGTGGTAAGTTAGGATTAATGATGTTGATGCTTTGGTTGAGTAGATATGACTATAGGGTTGGTATGGCATATAGATACTCAATTTGGAGGTTTGTAGGATCTTGATGTTATGGACCCATTTTATGTTAGTATGCATATGATATTACATGTGTTTATTTATGTGTATACATTGAAGCACGATCATGCATGAAAAAAACGAGGAATAGGGTTGTCAACCAAATGTTTATATAATGTTCGTCTCACAAAGGTCTGAGACAAATGGCCCAAATGGAGGTCCCACAAAGGATTGGGGTCTGGCCAATTCAAGTATGAATGTACGTAACGGCGCCAATATAAACATATGGTTCGCAACGGGCCCATGATTATGAATATGTCATGCATTGCATATGATTGTGCTCCCCACTGGGCCCTCGTGGCTCACGATGTGTTATGTTATGTGATAGGTGACCAGAGCCGAGACCGTGGACTTGGGGATAGAGGGGAATCCTCGAGGACGTGACGTGGAGGGGAAACTAAAGGAAGCTCCCGATCCTGTATAGGCCGCTTTTGCATGTGTCCAATGGCCATGATATCATGTATTTTGCTTACGTTTTGATGTAAATGTGTAAATAAGTACTCATGAGCTTGGACCGAGTAAGGATTTTGTAACGCTATTTAACTTCCGTTGCTAATTATTATGGTTATAAACGTATGTTTTGAGAGTGGGCATTACACAGTGTCAATACTAGGAGAGTCCGGTGGCATGGTAGCATCAACACGGGAGGTATCTTCCTAAGGTGAGGTCCCAAGGGAATCTCCAAACTCTGGTGTTGGGTCAACATTAGTAGCTATATCCCTTCTTGTATATCTCTTCTGGAATAACCTAGGTAATCTCTCACCTAAAGAGTCTGGCACAATTGAAGGTCTATCTAAAGGCTCCTTGTCTAAAGATTCCTCAAATCTATCTTCCTCAAGTCTATCTAAAGGCTCCCCTTGACTTGAGGACTCCCCCTCACTTGAAGTCCACAACCTCTTCTCACCTAACCACACCTGTTCTTCGTCCCTACTGGGAATATTCTTGAAGGGGAACCATAGGCACATATCCAGAAAAGAAAGACTCGGACTCACAAAACAGGAGACATAATATTTTCCAGAAGGAGGATGGAAGCATTTATAACCCTTTTGGGAAGTAGAGTAGCCAAGAAAGATACACTTAAGGGCACGGGGATCAAGCTTGTCTCTGAGATGGGAATGCACATGAACATAACATACACACCCGAAAACTTTGGGACAAAGGTTTAGAGCAGAAGGAATAGAGTGAAAACGCGACAATTGTCTCAATGGGATTTCATAGTCAATGGCACTAGAAGGCATCCTGTTGATAAGAAAAAGGGCAGTCATGACTGCTTCAACCCAAAAACGTTTAGGAACATGCATAGTGAAGCATAAGGTCCTGGCCACCTCAAGGATGTGACTATTCTTACGCTCGCTATACCATTTTGCTGTGGTGTGTAAGCACCGATGTTTGGTGAAGAATCCCATGACTTTTAAAGAAATTAGAAAGGGCCGCGTTAACAAACTCTCGACCATTGTCAGAATGAAAGACACGAACTTGTGCATCGAATTGAGTGGCAATCATTTTTGTAAAATGTGGAATAACATGCATGACATCTTGTTTGGATTTCAATAAATATACCCAAGTTACTCGTGTGTAATCATCAATAAAGGACACAAAATACTTATGGCCCAATGCAGATGGAGAGAGAACGGACCCCAAACATCAGTGTGAACACAAACGAATGAAAACGGAGTTTTGTGAACACTGATTTTAAAAGGAACACGATGACTCTTACCATAAATACATTGTTCACACTTTAAACTCGGAGCATGAATATTTTCAAACAACTCAGGGAACCTACGTTCCAAATTAGTGAAAGATGGATGGCCTAAGCAGCGATGCCATAACATGATTTTCTCTCTTACAGATATGTCTCCCACTACTCCAAAACCCTTACCAAGGTCAGGCTTCAAATCACTCAGCCCTTCCAAATAGTAAAGACCTCCGCGTTGAGTACCAGTGCCAATCGTCCTTTTTGTTACAATATCCTGAAACACACAATAGGTAGAGAAAAAGGATACAGGACAATTAAGACGTTTGGTTATCTGACTAATAGAAAGGAGATTATCTGACAAAGCGGGTGTAAATAAGACCGAATTCATATGGAGAGTGGGGGAGAAAGAGACAGTCCCTGATCCAGAAATGGGCATGTAAGACCCATTAGCAACTTGAACGGACTTAATCCGTGATCGGGTGAATGTATCGTATAAGTGGGAATTATTGGTTAGGTGATTAGTAGCTTCTGAATCAATAATCCAAGTGTTGTGCGAAGTAGAATTAAGGGATGCTCCCAAATGAGCTCCATTAAATGATGCTCCATTTTCCACAATTTCAGTCATCGAACCAATAACCTTTATAGTGAACAATCAACTTAAAACCAAGGCGTAAAGCAACAGAAAATCAAGAAACCAATGAGCAGATCCTCATACGTGAATCAATCATCAGCCGAGGCCCTAAAAAAAACACAGTGGAATCACAGCCCAACCCAGAGAAACAAAGGCAGTCCAACCATATATTCGGCCAACAAAACAGAGGAAAAACAAAGGGAAACCAACTCCACAAATCAAGCCCTGAAATCTGTTGACACAACCCAAACACCACAATAAGCAGTAGCCGCAAGCACCACCACCGCTGAAAAAATATGACCTCAATACATTCCTCCAAACCAACAAACGAAGGTAAAGAACTCAATTATCAAGCCATTGAACAAACAACCACAAGAAATAAGCCAAATTGAGTCCCAAAAATGGAGAAAACACTCAAACCCGAGGTCGTCGGAGGTCAAAGTGAGCTCGCCGGAGGTCACTGCAGGTCGCTGGAGATCTTTGAGGGTCGGTGAAGGTCGGGCAAAGCTGGGCGAGCACAAAGGAGTAGAGAACCTAGGTCTTCGCCGCTGAAAATGGGAGAAAACGCGACAATCGATGCAAATAAGGGGCTGCGAAGCTACTGGTGAGGTCGCCGAAGGGTTGCGCCGCCACTGGAGAGTTCGTCGGAGGTTGGGGAAGGTCGGCGAGTGGTCGCCGTCACCTGGGCTCGCCGAAAGCTGCGTCAGAAGTCGGGTTGTTGCTATAGTGACTAGGGCTCACGGTTTAACCACGCTCTGATACCATGTTATTATTTGGGCAAAAAAGTAAAGTTTTCATTCCAATAGAAAAGTATATACAAGATACAATATGTTAGATTTACACTTTAGTCCCTATCTATCTAAAGTTATCATTTTAATACAAATAGGAAAAACTCTTCTTACAACTCATTCCAACAGAAAGGGTATGAAATTATTATTGGTTCTAGAAAGAGGAACAAGGTACTTAAACTAGTTCTAGAAAGAGGAACAAGATACTTAAACTACAAAAAAGTAGGTGAACCAATGCCGAACAAATATGCAAAACCCTAAACTGAGCTCCGTGCAAAATATTTTGCTGAAGTTTTTACTTATTTTAATACTTAGAAACCTCTCTTAAAAAAACACACACACTTAGAAACCAAAACATTGACTATGAACTACGACTATGAGGCTAAAAAAATTAATGTTTTCTTATGTACAGTGAACTTTTAAGATCATTAATATTTGCTGAAGTTCATAAGCAGAAATATATTAATGATCTCCACATACTTTTAGCAGATAACTCAAATTTCAAGGAGCAAGCCTTTGGGGATTTATGTCCCTTATCTTTCAACTCGGAACAACTTGGGTCTTGAGTGTTTGCATGATTGACATTGAAGTACGATGTTTCTAATCTGGGCACACTTATTACTTGGTTTCCAAAGAACTATCTCAAACTTGACGATGGATCATTTGCTTCACTATTCGTATAAGCTCCCAAGGTCAAGTGATAACAACAATTCTGGAAAATCATTTCTAGAATCAGTGCATGCTGAAAAGATGACCCCTAACTAAATAGGAAAGTGGTGAGCATCAAATTGGTACGTTTAGCATTGCATATCCTCATATGCTACCTCTTTCCCTATTTTCCATTGTTCCTTTTGTGATGGTTCTCGAATGGGAGGCTTACCAAATTTTGTGTGGTAATACTGTGAGAGATTATTTCTTACGTCTGCTAGTGACAATTTTGCAAAGGTTCTGATTTCACTCAACAAAGAGCGTCAAATGCGATGAAGATGTTAACTGTAGTGCTCAAGTTCATAGTTGACGCGAACATAATGAATCTTGCTCCTGGACATCAAGAAAGGTGCTTGAAGTTTACCACGGAATACCTAAAATTCATAAACACAAATTTAAGAAAATGCACAGTTTTTCAGCTGCATTTCAGCGAAGAAGACTTCAAAGAAATGTGGCTCTATTCGAAAAGCTCCTTCTCATACACAACCAAGTTACTCAATGTGGTGCTGAAGAGTTCTGAAGCCACATTATTAAAATCAAGAGCTTATAATCTAGTGAATGAAAACTATAACCTCTTTATTTCAGTCGAAGAAATTTTGGGATATGGATATACATCTCAACTCGTTACTACCATCAAGCCATGGATTCATGATCTAATTCTTGCCTTAGGATCATGCCACTTGTTGACGCTGAATCCAAGTGTTCATTCCACTCCATCTGAAAATGGCGTTTCCACTTTTTGGTCGTGGCTTCGAGTTTTGGCTAAGATTGACCTCCTTGAAATATTAAACACTGACCCACATGAGGGGCCTGATAAAAATTCCAACTTTTGTGCATTCAAGAGACTTATAGAAATGATTACCGCGCTGTTAAAGTCAAATGATGATATCGTGGATTCTGTGGGGGCAATTTTCTTTGCCGGTTTACTACATGCATTTGAGACCAGGCAGTTTGATGTTGTTTTGGGGATTTTGCATTTCATTTGTATGAAGTTAGTTGAGCAAAAAGGTGAAGAATGGAAAAAGTTTAAGTTGGTGTCTGCGCCTCTTAAAGCGATATACCGTAAGGTGCAGGTTGAAGCAAAAGATGTAGAGGAACAGAGCAATGGTGAAGATGAAAGTCGGATATTAAGGGGTGCTTGAGATTTACTTGAGCCTATTTGGATGTCTTGCATATATCATGGATGACAGACAACAGAGGAAGCAAGGTTGATCGTTTTTGCCACCTAGACTAAATTGAGGAGAAAAAATGTTTCGAAATTTTCTTTTCCGGGTACAATACATAGTTAAAATAAAGTGTGAAAGTTAAAATTCATGTGGTCTGATAATATTTAAGTGGGTTTCCACAATTTTGATTATAGGTTTGACTCCCCTTCAACAATTCTTTTGTAATTTAAACAATATAATAATAATAATAATAATAATAATAATAATAATAATAATAATTATTATTATTATTATTATTATTATTATTATTTCAACGAATTTTTCTCGGCCTTTTGGCTATGATCAAGTATGTTTCTTTTTCTTGACGAAAAGGATATTGAAAAAATAATTTTGTCAAAGGTGGTCTTCATTTAAAAGTAATTCGGTGGCACCATCTATCAACTCTCCAGCGCACTATTATTTTCCAAGTTCACTGAAATATAGATAAGTGAACTTTAGTATTTTTTTTACTTTTAAATTAATTAATTATTTACATAATTACTTCAATAAGTAAATAACTAAAGTAACCAATATAAGTATCAAAGTCATTATAACTTTAATAATAGTTTACAATTTTAGAATAAAAATATAAGATTGCTCAATTTGAAACTTCAATATGAATACACTTAATAACAAAACAACAATATAGAAAGCCAATAAACACAATCCAAAATTTATTTGTATAGCAATAAAACTTATGAATTTCAATATTATTAATAAAGTATACAGTTAGTTACTTAGTTATATTAGTTAAGGGTGTTAGAGTGCTCCTCGTCGCATGTCCATCTAAGAACTGGATCTGGTGGCGACCACCAGATCTGCTAGTGGTGGACCAGCACCACCTGGTGGCCACTCGCCACCACCAGCAACTGGTGGCGACCACCACCACCACCACTACCAGGTGGTGGTGGTTGTTTGGGGTTGGGGGTGCAGGTGGGGCTTTTTTATTTTTTTATTTTTTTTATTTGATTTGATTAATTATTTGTAGTCGGTATATTTTTTTTAAGCGATATATTTCCAATAAAAAAATTTTTATGTAGAATAATTCATTTATAATTGTTTGTGAAAATTAAAATGTGTCCATCTATATTTTATTTTATTTTTTCATATTCGTTATGTTTTTATTTTTATGTTTATGTTTATGGTAGATTACGCCTACTAAAATTTTATGAAAATACACTAATTATATTTATTATTGACTGTTGGTTAAAATCAAAATGTGTGCGGATCTAATGCAAAAGAAAACGTAAACAAATGCACGTTGAAGATTTTCGGTAAAATTATCTAACTAGTGTCAAATTAATTAGAAAAAACTAATTATGGACCAAATTCGTACCTATAAAAAAGATAAAATATAAAACTATATAATTTAATTAAAAATTTGGACTAATGTAGCTAAATTAAAAACTTTTGGACCTGATTTTAATAACCCACAAAGATTATGACCATTTGTACAATTTATCCTAGTATTTTTGACGAAAATACCCCTTCACAAAAGGACAAAATAGCATAATTTGACGTTGACTAACGGTTTAATTGACAGATTCTATCTATTTGGACTAAATTTGCACCTCAAATTTTTTTGGACCAATTGAACTATACTTTTTTTTATTTTGGACTAAACTCTTCAGTTGTATTTTTTTCAACCATTTGTGCCAATTTCCCTTTCTTTTATTATTTTATATTTTTAGATAAACTAGATATTGCATAATCTTTTGATTACGCAATATTTGACTCTTTAGACAAACTAGATATTACAATTCTAGCTTTTTAAACATGACATTTAGTTTGTATGCATATAAAGTAAGAGTTTGTGTTGGTAATTGTTTTTGGAATACAATAATCTGAGATTTTGACACCGTGGTTAAAAGTTAACCAGTTTAGGAGAAAACGTGATAAGGTGATTATTTTTTCTTTGGGTGCAGCTGAATACACCCCAAATTCCACTTAACACACCCACCTAAAATTAATATAATTTGTGGACAAAATTACCCTCATTCAATTTCCTAACCTAACCCTGTAAAACACACCCACCCACTACTCACTGTAAATATACCAACCATCTCAGTAAATACACTCGATTCACACCCAGTAAATACACCATCTCTCATCTTCATGGTCTTCTTTCAAACCTGTATCTCTTAATCTACGCGGCCAAGCTCAACGCTCTTCCATATCTGCAACAACAAGTCTCTCGCAATGGATGATGAAAAATCAATCTATATCAATAATGTAAGTGATTTTGAGCATTATTCGTTATTTTAACAACCAGAAACTTGTGTGATGTTCGGCCATGGTGAGTCGATTAAAGGAAAGGATGTTCGGCACAGTCAAAATCGAGTGTTCAAACGTTAAAGTAGATATTCGGTTCAACACAACCGGAAGATAGTCACCATGTTCGGCCACAGCAGGCCGAAAAGAGTGCACTATGTTCGGAATAACACTGCCGAACATAGGGCACTATGTTCGGCCATAATAGGCCGAACATAAGGCACTATGTTCGGCCAATTAAGGCAGAACATAGAGCAAAAGAGGCCGAACATAGAGCACTATGTTCGGCCAGTGATGGCCGAACATAGAGCTCTATGTTAGACCAACTTCGGCCGAACAGAGTGATCTAAGCCCAACATACTGGTCCATCTTCGGCCTACGAACATAAAACTTTTACCTTCGACCTTCCAACATATTCCATCTATTCTTTCCAGCTACTGCCTTTTTATGCTTCTTCATTTATTTACTCTTCATTTTGTTTATATACAGGAGTCCAGTACACAGTTTATAGAGGGTAATGTTACTGATGACACTGGCGATAATGTGGGTGGCGAGATCAATATGGTAATGGATTATACGTCCCATTTCACTATTGATAACTATTTTGAACCGTGTGGTCATTTAGTTGATTGGGTAAGGAATATTGCAAAGACACTTGGTATAGTTATAGTAGTGAAAAGATCAGATAATGGTGAGGGTGGTAGACGACCCCGATTATTGCTTGCTTGTGAACGAAGCGGTAAATACCGAGAGCCTAAAAGAAAAGATGGAAAGAGTGATAATATAATAAAACATACCGGAACAAAAAAGTGTGAATGTCCATTTGAGTTGAAAGGAAAGCAAGTGGGTGTTGATGGAGAATGGGTAATAGAAGTTGTAAAGGGTGTGCATAATCATCCGTGTGCTCGATATTTGCATGGTCACTCATTTGCTGGCCGATTGACATTGAATGAAGAGAAAGTGGTAATTGATATGTCGGAAAATAATACTCGACCGAAAGATATATTATATACATTGAAAATGAGATATCCCGAGAATACGTCAACATTGAAGACTATCTATAATGCACGTCATAGACATAGGCTAATTGAGCACGGAGGTCGATCACAATTACAGTATCTCATGTACAAGCTAGAGGAGCATGGATATCTTTTTGATTTTAGGCAATGTGAGAAATCCGATATGGTGAAGGATATCTTTTTTGCTCATCCAATGAGTATTGACTTACTACGTGCTTTTCCTAGTGTTTTATTGATGGATTGTACCGATAAAACTAATTGGTATAAATTACCCTTATTGGAGATAGTTGGTGTGACATCGACGGATATGACATTTTCAGTTGCATGTGCCTACATGGAGTCTGAGCGTGAAGATAATTACAGATGGGCATTATCAGTCTTGAAATCATTATTTGACCAATCATCTCTTCCTACTGTCATTGTCACCGATCGAGACCTTGCATTAATGAATGCCGTTGAGAGTATTTTTCCAACTACAAGACATTTATTATGTCGGTGGCATATCGGTCGGAATGTAGTGGCAAATTGGAAGAAGATGTTTCCCGATAAAAAAGTGTGGGATGGTTTTTTATTTTCGTGGAATTTATTAGTATTTGCTACATCGGAGGGGTTATTTTATGAATTACTTAGAAAGTTCCAAGTAGATTATTCCGATTATGCTGGTGCTATCGACTATGTGATGAGGCAATGGATTCACCCCTATAAAGATAGATTTGTGTCATGCTGGACAAATCATATTCTGCATTTTGAAAATACCACAACAAATAGGTATGCCAATAAAAATAATCGTAATTATATATTCGTCAATTTTGATTACTATTTAGATAATAATTTTTCCTAATTTGTTTTGTTATTCCAGGGTTGAGAGTGCACATGCAAAATTGATAAGACACCTTGGTTCGAATCAGGGTAATTTTGAAATGTGTTGGACCAGAATTCATACGTTGATTGAGACGTCACACTGCTATTAAAGAGTCATTTGAAAAAAGTATAAATGTCGTCTAACACCGATTCAAAGCACCTATATTTCAGCTTCTTCGAGGTATGGTTTCAATTACTGCATTGGATAAAATATTGAATGAGATGAATAGTGTAGATACGGGTTTAGTTGATCCTTTGATGTGTGGATGTGTACTGCGAAAGACATGCGGTTTGCCTTGTGTGCATGAAATTGCTCGGTATATACATGATGATATCCCAATTCCTTTAGATGTTATTGATGGCTTTTGGAGAAAGTTGGGTATGGAACCGACACGTTGCAAACACGACTGTTTTGGATGACATTGTCGCTCGTTGGAGTCATGTTTTCTCAGGGGTGAATGATTCTTTTTTAACGGCGAATGAAACCGATAAATTATTTATGTTGAAGAGATTGATTGAGTTTGCCGAGCCATCAACGACCTCTTTAGTTGAGCCCATTGTCAAGACTAACAATCGAGGCCGTCGTCCACATTGAAGAAGCAGAGTAAATCAACAAAGAGAGAACCTAGTGCTTTTGAATATGTTGAGTCGTTTCACGAAAATTCTTTAGAACCGTTATTGAATACAACAGGAAAGCAAAAACAGAAGGTAATGGTAATGATATTCTTACGCACTTCTAAGGCTAATATACGTGTCTTTCAAATTAGTTGATTCTAATAGTTTGCTTTTCATTAGGTTGTTCGTCGCTCTACACACATGGCCTCTAACCATGGTTATATTGAGCAGCTACCATCCCATTTTAGGGAATACATCTTTGGTGTTGAAGACGTAGCGGCGGACGGACACTGTGGTTTTCGTGCAGTGGTAGCTGGCAGCCCTCCTTGGATTTGGTGAAAATGTATGGCCTCGCGTACGAAGTGACCTATTAGAAGAACTCTAGAACTATCGAGATTTGTACGAGAGAGTGTATATTGAAAATGGAAGTGTCCAAAAACAGATGAAACAATTGCATTGTTTTTCAAGCCTCGGACACCATAGACATTGGATGAGCTTGCCAGAGACGGGTTATCTCATTGCTTCGAGATATAATGTTGCCATCGTCACTTTATCTATTTGCCCGTGCAGACGAGCATTGTCGAGCCTCCTAAGTGTATTTGCATCGGGTTCGTAAATGAAAATCATTTCATTCAGGTATAATTTTATATATTTCAATGTGATATATATATGTGATATATATATATATATATATATATATATAAGTTCATTAAACTACTTGATTGATATCTTTTAATTACGGGTTTTTTTACACGATGGACATCCGATGCCCCCGGTTATCAACAAGTGGTATGAACGGCATCATCAATGTGCAATGGGATGGGCTAGCTTTTATGCCCAACAACTTACAATGTATAACTCTATAACCTCTAGAGGCATATGTGATAGGGTGGATACAATTGAATCTGACAATTGATATTTATCTATATTAAGGATTAATTGTGCAATTTAAATTTTAATAATTTATCATAGTGTAATTGAACTTTTATTGATTCTATGCTTGTACCATCATATATTACGTGAAATCATAAAGTGCATATAAAATTACAAGAATTTTGTAATAAATTATAAATAACTTGTAATGCATTACAAATAAAGTGTAATAAATTACACTGACAGTGTAAAAGGTTACAAATATTGTGTAACGCATTACATAACATATAAGCATTTCCAGTAGCATTCACAGGGTATTTCCAGTAGCAATTTACAGTGGCGTACGTTCGGGAACCGAAAACTTGGCCGTGCGGTAGGCCTTGATTGGCCGAACGCATGGGGCTGCGTTCGGCCGAAGTTAGCCGAACGCAAGGGCGTGCGTTCGGCCACGGATGGCCGAACGCAAGGCCATGAGTTCGGCCAGCCCTAGGCGAACGCAAGGCCATTCGTTCGACCTAAAATGGGCGAACACAGCCCCATGCGTTCGGACAACCCTGGCCCACCCCCAACCTTTCGGTTTCGTGTGTTCACTGTAAATGCTAAAATGCTACTAGAAATGCCCTGTAAATGCTACTGGAAATGCTTATATGTTATGTAATCCGTTACACAATAGTTGTAACCTTTTACACTGTCAGTGTAATTTATTACAGTTTATTTGTAATGCGTTACAAGTTGTTTATAATTTATTACAAAATTCTTGTAATTTGATATGCACTTTATGATTTCACGTAATATAATCTGCTTGTAGGTAATAATATGATGGTACGAGCATAGAATCAATAAAAGTTTAATTACAAGTGGCCAACAAAAATATAATATTTGCTCGCCTATTTTGATATTGAATTCGAATACAAATGGCCGAACAACCTCACTATCATATTAGTTTTTGATATTTGTCGAATTAATGCATCATTAAATTTGGGAATTTAAGGTGATGGATATATTGAATCAAGTGTCAAGCTATGGTTAATTGATATTGAATAAAAGTTCAAGATTGACGTACCACCATAACATAGAAATTACATATATATGTGTCTTTAAAACTACATAACTTCAAAGTAGAAAAATTAAAATATTAAAAAAGCAAATCATCGTCGCCTACGCCGATTAGACGGACCCGCGGATGATTCACCACCGCCGAATGTTTGTTGTCGGGATGAACTTCGGATAGCGTGATCACGCTCGTATTATTCCAATGTTAACCCTTGCATGGTAATATATGCATCACGAACATTTAGCATTACAACAAATGGCGTTAAAAGTGGATCACCTGTTTCCCACCTCTGCACCATTGGCTCTAAAATGTCCCGTGTCTTTATGACACGCTCCCATAATTCAATAAGAGCTGTAGCTTCTGATCCGACACCGCGATATGTAGAAAGATATTGGGGATTTTGTACAAAAGGATGTGTAATCTGCGTGTACCAATCAATATAATCCGATGCACACTCCCATGGAATGGCGGCCTTTCTACCAAGACGATCTGCATTTAGGAGATGACAATCCCACATATCAAACATGCATCCTAGTGTACCCCACAATACCTTATATCGTTCCGCCGTCCGTCCTCTTTTAACAACCTGTGGAGTAAGCGGATCCTCTGGTATTGTTTGCACATGTCCAATCTGTCTGAGCACACGATCGGGATGACATGGCTCGACTATATCCAATGACGTAATGCATCCACGATACAAAGTAATACCATCACATGGAAAATATTCTCTAAAATCAACATATGGATTCCATACAACCTATAATATATTAAATAAATGAATTCTTACTCGAACTGTATATCAACAATGAAAAAATAAGTTGTTCAAATATTTAAACTTACATCATTTGGTTTCAAAAAATCCAACACCTCCCGATATGCCATGATAGTATCCATAGATGGCCCGGCATGTACCTCTTGTGTCCACTGCATTGCAAGGGGTTCCCCATCTCTATAGTGCATGCTATGCAAAGGCCTTAACATTGGAAATTGTTCATATATCTAAGCCTATAATAATATTAACTCATTAATTATAAATCACAATTAAATAAAAGTGAGAAAACTGTAAATGAAATATAAATTTAATTACGTGTTACCTCCAGTAAAGTTGAATAACCTGACATTTGCTTCACATCAGCTCTAGATGCTAATCCCAACTGCCTATATAGATAGGCTAGTGCAGCAGCTCCCCCAAGCATAACTCTGTACATTGCCAACGTCCTCCAAAAAATATAAATATTTCGTCGAAACCCTAGTACCCGACTTGTCAATAAATATAGTACAACCCAAAAGATATAATAAATAAGCCCGGGCTATATACACCAATGTACGCCGATCATTAGAAGTACTCTGGGTCATAAACCTTGCGCGCAGCCATTCTAATTTCATTGAAGAACCCCTAGCACTACCATGTGCCTCCTCGGCCTCCTCCTGTGTCACTCCTAATAATCGCCTGACTAGATGATAACTAGACTCAACAGTCCTGCCTCTACGCTGCAATGTACGACCATGAACAGGTAGGCCAGTGAGGCAATTCACATCATCTAAAGTGATAGTCATCTCCCAAAAGTCATATGAAATGTATTCGTCTATGGATGCCATCTCTCCACAAAGGCAGATATCAAGCACTTATTGACTTTTCGATACGATAAATGTCGCAGTATATTAATCATGGAGTTCCCAAATAACCTAGTCCACAGCCTAACTTCTCTCGGATCATACTGCCACTCTAATAATTTCACCATATGACAATGACATTTAAGCACTTCTCTTTCGTGATTGAACCATATTTTAGCAGCTACATGTGTTTTAAATGAACATAAAATTCGTGGATCGAGTGGACCACTTGGAAATGTTTCAGTCAATATCTCATCCTCCTCGCCACCCTGATCGTGAACTTCTTCAATTTGGTGCTCAATATCAGTCTGATCATTATTTATATCATCATTCCCTTCATTTGGATCACGGTGGCTTTCATCATCAGTAGTTGGCGGCATATTTGGGGCAGTTCCTTGTGTTTGAGAGTTTCGTGTAGCCTCTCGACGTCTTCTTTCAGAAGCTGTTGGTGCCTTGCGGCGACGACCACGTCCTATAATATAACACAATAACTCAATAATAAATACATAATTTTTGAATGGCTATTCAAGAAAAACCACAAATAGTTTCACATGGAATATCAAATTTCTAATCACACAAAATACTGGGCCGAACAGATGAGAGGAGGCAAATTGGCAGTGGGAGCACCCAAATGGGTGTCGGCCGAACACCCAAATGGGTGTTCGGCCAAACATGACCGAACACCCATTTGGGTGTTTGGCTCCCATGGGCCGAAGACCCAAAGAGTCATTCGGCCTATCACGGCCGAAGACCCATTTGGGTTGTTCGGCCTGGTCTTGGCCGAACACCCATTTGGGTGTTCGGCCATCAATGACCGAACACTCGTTTTGGTGCTCGGCCTGCCGTGCCGACTACCCAACTGGTGCTGACCCTCCAAAACCACACCAGATCAAAAAAAACTTTCCAAATCTTGAAAATTAAGCACGAAAGTTTTGAAAAACATTTAGATCTACTTACCGGTATCTATGGTTATTGAAATGCCCACTTTATTTCCTTATTTCCTTGAGTTTTTTGCTAATTGGAGGAAGAAAGAGGAAGCGGCAGTGGAAACGTGAAAGAGAGGATTGAAAATGGGGATAATGTGGGGTTAAATGATTAAATATGTGAAAGGGTAAAAATGGGAAAAAGTGGGGTGTATTGAGTAAGTGAGGGGGATGAATGAAAAGATAGGTGGGTGTGTAAAGTATGTGGGTGTGTAGAGTGGAAATTAGGGTGTATCCAGTCGTACCCTTTTCTTTTTGATAGTATGGTTGAGAATGAGTCTAACAAAACCTGATTGATATGACATCTTATTACAAAATACCAATACAAACACCACAATCAAATCAACTGCAAGAAAGTAGATGTCTATCATTTTCTAGGATAGTCTTTTTATCAAAATGTTTTTAAAACCATCGAGTGGTTTTTAAGTATGGCACCACTGGGCCATTTTGACGGTCTATCCGACTTCCGTTTTGACATCCGAGACCAAATCTGGAATCAACACGACGAGAGGGAGCTCCAACAGTTTTGAAAATTTTCCAGCGACACCGCCCGTGATGATCGGTCAAAGTTTTGGCAATCATTTTAAGCGCTGCCGGAAAATTTTCAGTATTGTTGGAGCTCCCTAAGTGGTGCTGATTCTAGATTTGGTCTTGGATTTTAAAACAGAGGTCGAATGGCTGTCAAAATGGTCCGATGGATTCTTAGTTATAAAACCCTCGTTGGTTTTTAAACTTCCCGGCCTTTTTATTGCATAGTATTTCTCAAATTTAGCAGACACGTGGTTGCTTCTTTAATGTAATATTTACAAGATTGATCCATTCCCATCGGTGGTTTTTTTAGCCACGGAATGCTCAGGCGATTTTGACGGGATCCGGCCTCCGTTTTGAAATCCATGACCAGATCTAAAATTAGCACGATGGGAGGAAGCTCCAGCAATTTTGAAAATTTTGGCGACACCGTGGTGGCTGGTCAAAGTTTTGCAATAATTTGGCCTTGGATATTGCTAAAACTTTGACCGGCCACCACGGGCCGCCACGGTGTTGTCGGAAATTTTTCAAAATTACTCTAACTCTCCATCGCCGTACTGATTCTAGATCTTGTTTCAAATTTCAAAACAAAAGTCGGATCGATCCTCAAAATGGCATGAGCGTTTCTTGGTTAAAAAACCACCGGTGGGATCTTATCGTTCCTAATAATATGTATATATTGAATGAAGATATATAAGGACTTGTTCTATTCAACATAAATCAACACAAATTTTATATTTTTTTTTCTCTCATCATTTACAATCACACATTCAATTATTTAATATATTTTTCTCAAATTTCAACCACATATTCAACACGTATATCAAGAAAATTAATTTTATCACCAATCAAACATACCCTAAATTGGAGGAGTGACATCCTTTCTTCTAAAGGACATTCAACAATTCCTGTATATTTTTATACTCCTACCCTTAGGAGACATTTTGGCACAACCATGTAAAATGAGCGAAGATGTGCCCCCGTTCACCAATCACTTTTACCATTTTTTACAATTTTTTACAACTTTTTTATCCATTCTTTCTTTATCCTAAATCAATCACATCCACATATTTCATCACATCCACAAATCTCGATCACTCAACTCCACTCATTCTCTCTCCTCTTTTACATAATACAACTTTAAAAATCATTATAATCTACTCCCTAACGGGGGCTGTAACTCGTGCAGCATTGGAAAGCGGATTTTGCAACTTGACTGGTTGAAAACCATACGTTAGAAAACAAAATAACATAAATAAATAAATGATTGAAAACAAAGTAAATTGTAATAATGGTGGACAGCAATCAGCCGGGGTTATTTTCACTGTCATTCTCTAATTGATTTTGCTTAGACTATTTTTTTGTTCGACTCGTTACAAGCGCTTGTCATTTCCAAAGTAATTCGATATAATAATCTACAGTCGGTTATTATCGCAAGAAAATAAAATACTAGTTAAAAACAATTATCCAAAAAAATGGAAAAAAAAAGGAGAGATTTACTTAATTGGCGACATTCCCAATTCTAATTACTAGTTATCATATATTAATTAGGGATTTTGGCGCAAATAGTCCCAAAAAACTAGCCATATTGCAGATTTAGTCCCAAATAATAAAAGGTAGCGCAAATGGTCCCAAAAAAAAACTTTGGTGCGCAAATGGTCCATTTGGATGGAATCCGTCCGTTTAACCGTTAGTCAAAGTCAACTGCTGAAAACTTGGGTGCGCATTTGGTCCATTTCATTTGAAATAAATTGCACAAAAGGTTCTAACTTTAGATATTGTTACAATTAAGTCCAAAAGTTTGAAAAATGTATACTTTAGTCCCAAATTTAGTTAAATTGTATAATTTTTTATATTTTATTTTTTCTATGGGTGATTATTTGGTCCATAATTAATTTTATTAAATTAAAATTAGTCCCAAATTTAGTCCCAAATTTAGTTAAATTGTATAATGATTTATAATAAATATAATTATTGTACCTATATAAAATTATTATTATGAATATAAAATTATTATATTTATTATTAGCTATTGGTTAAAATCAAAATGTGCGCATCTCTAATGCTAAAGAAAATTTTCGAAAGTTATGATACTATATTAATACTAACAAATGCTCTTGTCTTTGAAATTTTTTGATAAAAACCATTTAATCGGTATCAAATTAATTCAATAAAATTAATTGCGGACCAAATAAGCACCCATAGACCCTTATTTGGTCCGTAATTAATTTTATTTGGTCCGTAATTAATTCAATTGTGATACTATATTAAATTTTTTCTATGGGTGCTTATTTGGTCCGTAATTAATTTTATTGAATTAATTTGATACCGATTAAATGGTTTTTATCAAAAATTTCAACACAAAGAGCATTTGTTCGTATTAATATAGTATCACAACTTATAAAATTTTCTTTAGCATTAGAGATGCACATTTTGATTTTAACCAATAGCTAATAATAAATATAATAATGTTATATTCATAATAATAATTTTATATAGGTACAATAATTATATTTATTATAAATCATTATACAATTTAACTAAATTTGGGACTAATTTTAATTCAATAAAATTAATTACGGACCAAATAATCACCCATAGAAAAAATAAAATATAAAAAAGTATACAATTTAACTAAATTTGGGACTAAAGTATACATTTTTCAAACTTTTGGACTTGATTGTAACAATATCTAAAGTTAGGACCTTTTGTGCAATTTATTTCAAATGAAATGGACAAAATACGCACCCAAGTTTTCAAAGAATGACTTTGACTAACTAAGAAACTGACGGATTCCATACAAACTACCATTATCTACAAGACCAAAGTTTTTTTTTAATTATCATGCTACCTTTTATTATTCTAATCAACTGCAATACGCTAGCTTTTTTAATTATTTGCCAAAATCCCTATTAATTAATATTTACAAAAATGTCAACTTTTATATCGTTGTACTCTTACCTATAATGATTTCGTTGCGGAACACAACGATCTTGAAGTCGTTGTGAGAATATTTTTGTTATATCATTCCAAAAAACTTGACAGTTCTGTAAATTATCATTATGGACTTACCTACAACGATTTCGTTGTGAAATACTCCCTCCGTTCCACAAAGATAGTCCCACTTTGACTTTCACACAGTTTAAGAAAAATATAATTAATATCATTGGAAAAGTAAAGTTTTGTTGCATTTTTTCAAATATGCCCCTACATTTAATAATGTTAATACATCTTCATTAATAACAATGCATATTTAATAAGTGTATAATAGGAAAAATTAAAAAATTAAATTTACATAAATAGAAATGGGACTATATTTTGAGACGGATTAAAATGGAAAATGGGACTATCTTTGTGGGACGGAGGGAATATAACAATCTTGAAGTCGTTACGGGGGTATTATTGTCATACCATTCATAAAAACTTGATATTTCTATAATTTTCAATTAGGGTTGATTATCTTGTAATTTAAATTTAAAATCTTAACTATCCTATAAATTTTTCAAAAAAAGAAAATAATAATAATAATGTTTGAATCCACGTCACCATTGTAAAATATAGCCGACCTACACGGATGCACATAAACATTCCCCAATCGTACTCTGCAATCTTCCCACCATTTTATTTCCGTTCAAAACTTCACTTCGTGCGGTCTTCTCTCTGTGCGCAACCCAGATAGGTGAAAAGAGAGAGCAAAGCAGTGTGTAGTGAAGAAAAATGCCGATCGAAATGCCCAAGGGGCTGCCATTTTCGGTCGATACGTGGACCCCATCCTCGAGGCCGAGGAGGCACCATTTTCTCACCCATGCCCACAAAGACCACTCGCAGGGAATTGTTACCTACGCTTCTTACCCTATCTACTCCACCCTTCTTACCAAGACCCTTGTTCTCCGTAATTACCCTCAGGTTATTTCTTCAATTCCCTTATTTCCTGTAATTATTTCTCAGATCGATTGTTTATTGTTGAATTATGTTGAAAAATCGTTTGTTGTTAAATTATTACTGTTTTTGAACAGCTTGATGAGTCACTGTTTGTGGAAATTGAGGTTGGGCAATCTATCATTGTTGACGATTTCGATTGTAATTTTACTGTCACTGCTTTTGATGCGAATCACTGCCCTGGTATGTTTTATAGCTTATGCATCCTTTATTTTTTACCGAATCTAGAGATTTTATAAACAGTATTGCTATAGTTAATTATTATTTTACAACTATAAACGGTTCCGTTTATATTTTTGGGATATGCATAGTTTGGTATGTTTCTATGCAGTGATTTTATATGATTTATCTTATCTGTTCCTCTGATGGATTTGAGATAATGTCTGTCTTAGAAGAGTGAATTTTGGTTAATTATCATGGATTGATCATTGGAAAACTGATTGAGTATTTAAGGAATTATAAATTTATAATAAGTTAATAACCTACTTTTGGGCGTGTGTTTTTTGATTAGTGCTTTTTGGTCTAATAAATCCTTGGATGCTATTTAACCTGATCAAATTCTGGTTTGAAACAACTGGAAAAAAGAAATGGATTTGGTAGTGGTGATATGAGAAGTTTCTAACTCAGAAATGTAATAAATTTTGAGGAATTGCAATTTATGCCTGTATGATTTTAGAGATCATCCTTATCTAGAATTTGTATGACAATCTGTTGATTTCCGTGTACACTCCACTGAGTTTTATGGTGTTGTATGGTTATACGATATCATTGTAAGCTTGTTAGGGCTTTTGCTTTATATCTTCCTTGTCCTTGGATAAATTATTTGGAGGCAAATCTTTTCTTAGTTGTTCCCGCTACAGATAATGAACTTCTTAAGGGTTTTACGTGGAGAATTACTGAATTATTAATCGAAACGCTTTCATGAATTTCAGGAGCAGTCATGTACTTGTTTGAGGGAAATTTTGGAAACGTTCTACATACTGGAGATTGCAGGCTGACTGCTGAGTGTTTGCAGAACTTACCAGAGAAGTATATTGGTAGGAAAGGGAAAGAACCCGAGAGTCGACTTGATTATCTCTTCTTAGATTGCACATTTGGTCAATTTTCCATGAAGATGCCCAGCAGGCACATGGCAATCCAACAGGTATCGTGATCTGTCCTTCAATTTTGTTCTGTTATACATGCAGCTGCAACAGACCAGTGCGCTTTCATACTATGTTTACGACTTGGTGGTTAACTAGACATCAAGCCCTATGGGGAATGTAATGAGGGGTTAGTAGGTCAGGAGGGACAAGAAAAGAAGTTCACAAAATTTGATTCATCTGATCAATCATAAAAATAATTATTGGAACTGCAGGGACACTTTCTAACCATCCAAAAGATTCTTACATTTCGCCCTCCATGTTTTATTCAACCACATCACCCTCTCTCTTCACCCACCGACCACCACCATCAAGCATTTGTTTGGAGAGATTTTGAAGAAATGATTTTTGAAGTGCGTTAAAAATAATAAACAAAATCTTTTAAAGGAATGGAAAAGTTGTTACAGCACCATAACAGAGAGTGGTTGAAAATGAATTTTCAGTGAAGGTAGTTTTTCTCCACCACTCTTGAGACTTGACCGTGCATTTTTTCTCTACACTAGGAAGGATTTTGGTGGGCTGAACCTTAAAATACTTTTATGGCCTAGTGAAGTTGTGAAGGATAAAGTCATGAAGCTACACAAGTACATACGTTTTCAAAGAGAAGTATTGTGTCTAATTGTACTTGTTAGCAATCTTGTATTTGTTTCCTGCTTCTGAAATGCCTCTCTAAGATAGGAAATGTAGCCCATTCCAGATAATGCTGTTCGTGATGAACTGAGATATAATGTATATTTCCTTGGCATATCGAGTAGTTTCTACTTTCTAGCGAAAATTTTCTCATCTACAAACATAACTTGGAAGGATTATATATATGACAGGGTTACCCTGTGTTGATGATTAGAGCTTTTAGAAGTGAGATATGTATTACTGGTAAGACTATATTTTGGCAGCTGATCTCTACTATCTAGGCAGTTACACCATGTCTGATGTGGGATGATCAGAACACAAGGAGAAGAACACTTGAAACCATTTTTATGTACTTACAAGATTGGATTTCCAACATTTTATCTTTTATTTATTTTTTATCTCTCATAAATGCCAGGATGTTACGACATCCGGATCCCGGACATAATTTTTTTGTTAAACTCATGATTTGCATGTCCATCTTCTTGCACCTTATTAACTCTTTCTTTCCCCTGATATGAATATTATCTTAAAAGCTTAAATTAGGTGTGACATCCCTGTTTGATATCCCAGTCCACTTCATATGTTATTGTCCACGCTGGGGTTAGTCCACACGGTTTTGCTGTTTGATTTTCTCCGAAAAGACCTCATACCAGCTGGGAATGGTCATTTAACTTACTTAAAAGTTGATGTTACGTTCCTTCGGGGGCGATGTGGGATTGAGGTTATTAATTAGGTCCTAGAAATTGAATGCCAGGGGAAGGTTATATTTTAATTGTTGAGAGAGTTAGCTTTGTTGCCTGGAATTTCATTATTGTTGCTATGATTTTATCAAACATCACTTTTCCTCTCCCTCCTAATGCATGTGGGCGCGCTTGTGTATGCTGTAAGTAATTTTGTGTTTGTGTAAGTGATTGGCGCTCACCCTAGTGTAGGGGAACGTTAGCATATACAAACCTTTGTGCAGTTAGCTTTTTCTGTTCTGCTGCTGACAGAAAAGTCATGCTTTCTTATACATGCAACCATTTGCATTTTGCATGGCAGATTATCAATTGCATACGGAAACACCCTGATGCCCCTACAGTGTATTTGACTTGTGATATGCTCGGTCAAGAAGAGATACTTGTCGAAGTATCACGAACATTCGGTTGCAAGATATTTGTTGATAAATCTCAAAATCAAGAATCTTATAGTGTTCTTGAACTTCTTGTTCCTGAAATCCTATCTCAAGATCCATGCTCCCAATTCCAGTTATTTGATGGATTCCCCAAACTATATGAAAAGGCCGAAGCAAAAATTGCTGAGGCTCGTGCTAGTTATCAACAGGAACCTCTTATAATACGCCCCTCTGCTCAGTGGTATGCATGTGACGAAGAGGCTGAAAAGCAGAGAAAAGAGAAACCGAATCAAGCTGTGAGGGATAATTATGGTGTTTGGCATGTATGTTACTCGATACACTCGTCCAGAGAAGAGTTGGAGTGGGCCCTACACCTTCTTTCACCCAAATGGGTCATCTCAACAACACCTAGTTGTAGAGCTATGGAGCTCAATTACGTCAAGAAGCACTGCTTCAAAAATCGAGACTCTCTTTGGAAACTTCTAGATATTGGTGTAGTATCAGCAGCTCCAGATGTGTTGACCAAAAGTTTGACTCATTCATCTGAGTTTAAAAATGAAAAGGCTCCTGAGAGTTTTGTAGAACACCAATCTGAACCTATTGTCATATCTACAACTCGGAGCAAACGGTTGAGTGTGTCTCCTCCAAATAAAAGACTATCTATCACGTTATTTGGAAGGGCAAGACTTGGGCTTCAAGATTATATTCTCGACTGTGAACGTGAAGAAGATGAAATAGTCTCCACAAGTAGTGATCCTACAGACAGAGTTACCGCTGAAAAATCAAATGCATCCTTTAAACCAGATGAAGTTGTTGAGGTGGATTGTGTTGAGCCGTTGGATATAAAGAGATCAATAGAATATATGGAAACAAAATGTTCGTCAAAAGAGATTCATAAATGTGATGCTGTTTCGCCCATTGGATCATCAAAGGGGTATAATGCAAACTTGAGAAAATTTTACAGGTCTATGAACGTGCCAGTACCTCGGCCTCTCCCCTCCCTCGTGGAGCTGAGCAAACGTGCCAAGCGGAGGTTATGACTAATTGATTGCAGCAATATTCATTTACATCTGTTATATTTGTCATTATTACTATATTCTTCTGTCTAGATTGATATGGCATAGAGTACTCCAATGATTCTGGAGTTGTCCGATGGATGGATCACTGCACACTTTGGTCCTAATAACGGCGACAGGGGATACATTTATCAATTTGTTGTAGTTGATTTGCAGTTTGCCCTTAATACATGTAGGGTGAAAAGATGTTATTCATTATGTAAGAACTTTCTTTCTCTATGATTTTTCGTTATACTTGTGAATCAGTCTTGTTTGTCATGGTGCGACTTACCGTAGCTTATAGCCTAATGACTTTTTCTGTCATGCTTGTTTGGTTCAGCTTTCTCTAGAAGAAATGTTAGTTTTTTGAAGAGAACGTATCATTAAAAAAGTAAAGGAGGTTATGAAGAAGCATAAAACATAAATATTTTTCATAAAATGTGTTGTTAAAAATGAGTTAAATGTTGTTAATGTTGTAAAACATACAGGTAATAGCCAGTACCGATCAAGCACCAACGTTGGTGCTGTAATTACGGCACCAACGATGGCATTTTCGGGGTCGGTCCGACTTCCGTTTTGAAATCCGGGACCAAATCTGGAATCAGCACGGCGATGGAGAGTTCCATGAATTTTTTGAATTTTTTTCCGGCGACACCGTGGCCGCCGTGGTCACCGGTCAAAGTTTTGGCACTATTTTTGACCCGAGGTGGCCACCGGTCAAAGTTTTGGCACTATTTTTGATCAAAAATAGTGCCAAAACTTTGATTGGTGGCCACGGCGGCCACGGTGTCGCCGGAAAAAAATTCAAAAAATTCCTGGAACTCCCCATCGCCGTGCTGATTCCAGATCTGGTCCCGGATTTCAAAACGGAGGTCGGATCGACCCCGAAAATACCATCGTTGGTGCTGTAATTACGGCACCAACGTTGGTACCTGATCGGTTCTGAGGTAATAGCCACTGAAAGAGAAAAGTAAAAGAAAAGGAAAAGAGAAACGGCGTGGAAAATATATTAAATGTAATGATTATGTTTTTGTTGTGTGAATGATTATTGTATATTAGATCAATATTTGTAATACGATGTGCCCCAATATTTTTCTATAAATAGGGGTCATTTGTAATGAATTCAATAACGAGAATTGAAATGAAAAATTTTCTCGTTTACAACACGATAACTCTACCTTTCTTCTCAATAGATCTGCAATCGTTTTATTAGATCTGCAATCATTTTATTCTCCTCTTCAATTTCTACTTTTGAAGTCTTGTAGACCTATGCAAAATTCATCTAAAAAAATTTCCATATTCTTCAATTTTTCTCCTTCCTCTCCACCTTTGAAGAAATCTGAGCTCATACTTGCCTACTTCTTCCTCTTTCTCTGCATGAGATTATACACCATCAGAAGATAATGCAAGAGAAAATTGGCGATTAAATCTCATATATCAACTGATACTACAGCTACAACTTGTGCTAATATCCACCAGTGTTTTGAGTATTGTTGTTATGCTAAGGTTCTATTTATATAATTACATTTCGCACACACAGTCGTACACACTACTGCTAGAACACAATATCACACTCTCTCAGAGAGCATACATATGCATACATGCATAAAGTATTGATTTTGAACCAATAGCCATGTATAGTAACTTTTTCAGAATGCAATAATTGGTCCAATGTTTATTTGTTCAAAAGCAAGTTAAGCATGTGACATGATATAATTCACTAGGGCCATTGTAAATTGCTTGGCAGCTCAAAAGGCTTTTCACGCATGAGGTGGAATTTTGTTTGTTTGTGCCATCCAAGATTACTATTTGGATATTAGAGTATAAATAATATCCAGTAGCATTAGCGTAGGTCATGATGGAAATTGCTATTTTGTTCCTTATTTAGATGATATTTTGCGCCATATTTCTCAAACTAACCGATTACATGACATGGAGCAATGAGTTGTTGGCCCCACTGATCATCCAGTCAACTGAATGTGGGTTGGAATAATAAAGCAACACAAATTGTGGATTTGAAGAGGATACTGAAGTATATATGAATGTTGATATTTCTCAATTTTAAATATTATCTTATAGTTTCGATATGATGGACAACTTGAATATCGAGGCCTATGTGGGTAATGATTGAGTTTCTGAGTTGTTGTGGGATTTAGAGACGGCATCAATAATAGTATTCAAAGTTGCATCAACGGCGTAGAACGAATGATTCTCTACACGATTCAGATGCTAGGTAATTTTCTCTCCCAAGTTGATTATTTAATTCTTTTAATTATTAAATACTAAAGTAATAATGGATGGCGATATAATTACCAACTGTCTGTGCAATTAAAAACAAATTAATTGTAACAATGAATTGAGAATAAAATAATATTATTGAAGTAAATTACTGGCACATGGAAAATAGAAATATGATAATTATATTTTGAAAAATAGTTATATGAATTTACGATCTTGACAATTAAAGTATTGTAAATGATTGGACGATTTTACCCTTGTAAACTGGGATGGATAATTTTACCTTTGCGGAGTGGAATTGATAATTTTACCTTTGTGGACTGGAATGAATGACATTACCTTTGCGGATTGGAATTGACAATTTTTATATGGTAGGTTCTACCACATATTGGAATTTACATTTATTACCATAATTTTCATATGGACGGTTATACCGCCTATTGAAATTTAAGCTTATATTTATTGTGATAATTCCCATATGGTTGGTTATACCACCAATTGGGGAGAATTTAATTTCTACAGTTTAAGTTTATGCACGTTATACTTCTAATGTGGTGGGTTATACCACACAATTGGAATATATAGCACCAGTGTGGTTGGATTAAACCCTATAATTGGTACTAAATAAGGATAACTGATTTATATATTTTCGATAATAATGTTATATTGATGTTACCGAAGGGATTTAAGCAAGTGACGTCGGAAGTTACCGCTATATATATTGATAAAATAGAATTGCTTAAAGAATCCCATGGTGATAAAAGAGAAAGAAGATATACCATGGTGAAATTACTCAAGAAATTCCATGGTAATAAATGAGAAAAAAAATACAATGGTGAAAAACCTCATCAATATTATGAGATTAGTATATTGTATCGATATGATAAGAAATGATCAAAGAAGCATTTGATAAAGATCCCAATTGATAGATCAAAGGAAATATATCGTATCATGGGATCATATGAAACAATCTCATTGGTGATATGAGATCGTATTGATATGAGAAGAAAATGATATTGAAGAAGTACATGTCACAAATGTTATACTGATGGTGCAATAGATTCCTATATTCGAATAAAGCCAACATGATATCATTATTATTGCTCTAGAAGATGCACAAAACAAGTTAAAGTGGAACATATTGAGAATATCAAAGGGTGGCAATAAACACTTGAAAATATAGAAATACAAAAAGAAAATACATATTGAACCCGTAAATGAGGGATGCGTCTCGAGAATATAAATACACCGTAACTCTGCCACCCCTAGCATCTGGTTTATCATGAAAGATCCAAAGTATCCGAACTTCTCTTTCACTTGACGCCGATGGTCTGTGACCGACGGGTTTCAGCTTCCACAGACTCTTGAACATATGATTGAATATTTATAAGTAGCTCGGCAATCGTACTGGCGGAAATAAGTATTTTTCTCGCTAATTGAGAAATAAATTTATGTTCCACACCTCGATCTAGAAATGCTGGCAAGCCATCAAAGAAATAGTTAATATTCAACAAACCTATGGGTTTGGTATGAAAGTTCCACTATGCCCATGACGCTATATTGAAAATTTCCTCCAGTGTGTTATAGCCGCCTGGAAGGACAATAAAAGCATCACTATTGCTCATCATATACATCATACAGTCGTGAATAGACTGCATCTATAGCATTAGTCCACTTGAACCCATGAGAGTACTAGATCCAATACGATTGCTAGCTCCAACTCTATGAAAATGTATTACACTTGACACTCTTATCCCCCATAACTGTGCGGCCATTGTAAGACTCTTTAAAAACTTGGTATTGGTCCCTCCATATAGTATATTGATGTTTTGTTTTCCTAACTCCCTTATAAATTGAGTTGTCATATTTACATATTGGATATCACCTACCAGTCTAGATCCACTAAGAACACATACAGTTTTGATCGGGTGAGGTAAAGATTGACTTGCATGAACTGATTCTAAAATTCTCATCGCCATCTCCATCTCCATTTCTCTCTTTGCACTAAAGTTTCAACTTATGAATAAGAGATACACGAATCCCTCTATTTAAAGAAAAATTTTCAAACTAATAAGTGATTTTACTATTTACCTTTTGACAATATGAAAAAAGATAACAGTAGAAAATATCAGTGACATGACATACACTTTCGGTGATTGAAATATATATATATATACACATACATATATATTTTTAAAAAAATAAAAATAAAAATAAAAATAAAAATAAAAATAAAATAATATTTACAATTACGCGAAATAGATCGATCTTCGCCGATTTACTTTGTATCAATATGAGAAAATCATAATACTAATCTTTTCTACTAAATTTACAAATAGGATCTTTTAAGGTAAGTTTTTCGAGACTATATCGTTCTTGTTCATCTTTAAATTTGGCCCATAAGGCCATAAGCTCACCTTGCACGTGTCCACTAGGATGTGTCTCAAGAGCCTGTTGAATATCATCCAAAGACTCCTTACTCAATCCATCCTTAATGAATGCTATTTTATCTTCTCAGTTTTTGGACAAGTACCCCATAAATTTACATCGAGTGTCACATGTCCACCAAGCCCATTTGTAGCATCCTCCTAACCTTTCTGCTCTCCATTTCTTTGAAAAATCACTTTTACCCATACCAGGCATGTATTTAGAAGGAATTGAAATCTCACCAGATAATCGAACCCGTGCTTCAATCAACCATCTAATATCTTGCGGGATGCCCTTATTCATTAGCATCCTCAACCTTTCGAGCCTACCTCGATAAATTCTCTTTAGCATTTTGATCGGTAATGAGGGATAGTATTTTCGAAGATTTGAGAGCGTATGATCCATTATAATTCTCGGACCCTTGTTAGGGTGAATATTATAAGCATCCGGATGACTTATAAACCCGTATGAGGTATGATTCCGCATTTGAACAGTACCATGATATGAAACGTATGGGTTAAGATTCAATGCTTGAAGAGTAATGCGAGTAATAATGGCACCGAAAGATTATGAGATATGTCGGTGAGCTATAGATATGATGAAAGTAATAAATCAAGTTAAGCACTATATAGATTCCGGTTCGATTGATGTAAATAATCTATTGAAATCAAGAATCGGAAGAATTATTCAAATGATTGTTCTCGATAAATGATTGCTAGCCAATGTTGGGAATAAATTTCAAATATATATGGAACACATATATAAGGGATGAGATATATGGGCCCTCTCATCTTTAATGTTGATTACTAGATATTATAATGTGGATCCACCAGGTAGTCACATATGTATATCATAAATGGGAATTTACGAGATTATTTACTCACAATATGAGCATGAGTTCCAGATCTAATGATAAAGTTAGTAAATATATATCAAAACAATTTGTATAAGGCCACAAATGATTGTCTATGCGCATATGAGT
This sequence comes from Jasminum sambac, assembly GCA_018223645.1. Classification (NCBI taxonomy): domain Eukaryota; kingdom Viridiplantae; phylum Streptophyta; class Magnoliopsida; order Lamiales; family Oleaceae; genus Jasminum; species Jasminum sambac. The sequence goes on from CP073643.1 coordinate 11,926,105, forward strand.
GAGATACAATTGGCAAAATATTTAAAGTCCTCCTATCAATTTGCCAATTTCAAGAACAAAATATAGAGTGAACAAATTCCCCCATTAAGGCTAAATACTGAATTATATTGAGTTTGGTTTTTAATATGAGGGGGAGTATTAATAGTTGCAAATGATATATGAAATATGAATTTGAAATTTAAGGGAGCACGAAAGTCTATAACGAACTCATATACCAGCTACATGTATTTTGATAAATTAGCAAGCCCGAAGTATTGATATTATTTAAATAAAAGTTCCCCAAATATGTATATCAAAGCATATGATAGAAGATGATTTTGATAAAGGAGGCATACACTTTGAAGAGTATATAGACTCAAGTATATTGTGAAATCTTAAAAGACGATCGATAATGAGATATCTCGACAAGTTATATCATTTTGGGGAAAGAAATGAAATTTGGACGTGTCAACACGGTATGAAAATGTAGCGCTACATACAATCAACGATAATGAGGATATTGAGATATATCGAAGAATAATATTGAAATATACGGGCTTGATAAGAAAATTGAACTATTAAAAGGATAACATTGCTCGTAATAGCTTAAAGCAATGATATTGTTGTACGCTGTACTCTTTTCCTTATTTGAAGTTTTTATCTCAAAGGGTTTTTCTTAAACAAGGTTTTTAATGAGGCAGCCTAATCACAATTAATAGAAAATCTCGAGAGGAGATTTGGATATATATATCTCGATACAGTAAGAATGTAAGATCGAGATTGTCGATTGCAAATAAGCACTGAATATACCACAGTCATAAATATGATACTTACCTGAAGGATTTTGATATGCTTGAAGTATACTTGTACAAAATATGTGTTGCACTTTTTTTCCCTTGACTAAGGTTTTGTCCCATTGGATTTTCCTAGCAAGGTTTTTAACGAGGCAACGTTAATAGCGTATTCACATGAATAATGTGAAATTGATTCAATGAATCTATTGAATCTGTTTATAATGAAGACATTACTTGAGTTAGATGATGGCCTATAAATCTTCCGGTAAAAGTGAACTGATACGGACCTCGTTGGTCTCAATGCCAACGCAACCCAATCCAGATTGGATTAGACCCCAGAAAAGCCAATCACTGGTCACGATCGAGAACCGGACGACCTTCTACTCACAAAGTGACAACAATAGGTTGAAACCTATCACCTTCAACTGTGCGTAGTAGACAACCAACAAGGGTGAACGCCACAAGAGTTGATCATGCTCTTTATAAGTTCGATTTGTTCAAAAGAACAACAAGAGAAATTAATCTCTCAAAGAAAAGCACAAAGCTCTCTCTTTTCATTTATCAACCAACTACCCTTTACAAATGAGGGTTGCCTTACATATACATGCCCAATAGTGAAAACAATAATAAAATAATAAAATATCCAAAGAGTAGTCACAAAAATGACTAAGTCGACCAAAATTACGGCCGTAAGTTCTGGATTTACGACCGTAAATCCTGAGTTACGGCTGTATGACTGAAAGGTACGGCCGTAATAAGCTCTCTGCCTCAAACTTGCCCAAACTTGATCCTTGAGTTACGGCCGTATGGACAATGGTTACGGCCGTAAGTCTTGAGTTACGGCCGTATGCTGAATAAGTACGGCCGCAATTACCTCTCTGCATAATTTTGGCCGAAAAGCTGGAAACTGAAGTAACGGCCGTAATGATAAACGTTACGGCCGTAAAACGGCTGATACGGCCGTATGTCCAAAGGGTACGGCCGTATTGAATTCTCTGTAAATTTCTGGTCTTCAACTTCCTAGGTTACGGCCGTATGGATTCATGTTACGGCCATAATGGCTTTGTTACGGCCGTAATTAATACGGTTACGGGCGTAAATTTCGTCTGCATGACATTCTTGAGTTCCAACGTCCCCGACTCGTAATTGGAGTATTTCTTTTGACTCGGGAACTCCGGCAGACCATTCCAAGGCTTGAAATGACCTGGTAGGGACATGTTGACATATGTTTTTGACCCAGGTCATCATGGCTCGTCCCATTCTTTTGGCTCGACTTCGCGTAATCGGTCCGATCGGCCAATGGGGTGGTTTGGTCGACGTGGAGCTATCCGGGTTCGTATCATCCCCTCCCTCTTCATGTTGATTCATCTACGAATCGGTTCCTGCATCAAACGGAACAAGCTCAGAGACGTTAAATGTAGCAGACACATTATACTCACCTGGCAGATCGAGTTTGTAGGCGTTGTTGTTGATTCGTTCAACTACTTGAAAAGGCCCGTCACCTCGGGGTAGTAATTTCGATCGACGTAGTTGCGGGAATCTTTCTTTTCAAAGGTAGAGCCAAACCCGATCTCCCGGTTCAAAAATCATTTCTTTTCGCCCTTTGTTCACCCTAGTCGAGACTTGTTGATTTCTTTTCTCGATCTGCAACTTTACTTTGTCATGCATTGATCGAACAAGCTCGGCTTTTCGTTTGCCATCCAAGCTAACCCTTTCACTCACAGGTAGATGAATCAAATCTAATGGGGTTAGCGGATTAAAACCATAAACCACTTCAAAAGGCGAAAAATCAGTCGAAGAATGTTTAACATGATTATAAGCAAATTCAGCATGTGGCAAACATTCTTCCCAAGTCCTAATGTTTCGACTAATGATAGCATCCAGAAACCGTGGAAAGAGTACGATTTACTACTTCGGTTTGACCGTCCGTTTGGGGTGACTAGTGGTTGAAAATAACAGTTTGGTTCCTAGTTTTCCCCATAAGGTCTTCCAGAAGTAGCTAAGGAATTTGACGTCTCTATCTGACACAATTGTCTTAGGCACTCCATGTAGCCGAACTATCTCACGAAAGAACAAGTCAGCAATGTGACTTGCATCATCGGTTTTGTGACAGGGTATAAAGTGAGCCATTTTGCTAAAATGATCAACGACCACAAAGACCGAGTCTCTACCATTTCTAGATCTAGGTAACCCCAAAATGAAATCCATAGATATATCTTCCCATGGCGATTGAGGGACGGGAAGGGGAGTGTAAAGCCCTTGAGGTAATACCTTGGATTTGGCCTTTCTACAGGTAATGCAATTCATGCAAATTCTTCCTACATCTCGTTTCATCCTAGGCCAATAGAAATGGTCATGCAACACAGCCAATGTCTTTTCGATGCCGAAATGTCCCATGAGGCTGCCTCCATGAGCCTCTTTAACTAATAACTCTCGTATAGAACTAGAAGACACATAGAGTTTGCTCACTCGAAATAGGTACCCCTCTAGCCGATAAAACTTCTCAAACCCATTCCTCTCACAAGCAATATAGATGCTACTAAAGTCAGGGTCTTTCTCATACAATTCTTTCATCAATTCAAAGCCCAACAATTTAGCATCTAAAGTGGTGAGTAAGGTATACCTGCGTGATAAAGCGTCTGCAACAATGTTTTCCTTTCCGTGTTTGTACTTGATCACATAAGGAAATGTCTCAATAAATTCCATCCACTTGGCATGTCGCTTGTTCAATTTACCTTGGCTTCTGAGATGCTTTAGGGATTGGTGATCGGTATGAATGACAAATTCCTTTGGCCAAAGGTAATGTTGCCAATTCTCTAGTGTTCGGACCAATGCATAGAGTTCTTTGTCGTATGTAGGATAATTGAGGGTGGCACCACTCAACTTCTCACTAAAATACGCAACTGGCCTCCGTTCCTACATTAACACAGCACCAATACCTATGCCCGACGCATCACATTCAATCTCAAAAGCTTTGTTAAAATCGGGAAGAGCAAGCACGGGTGAAGAACACATTTTGTCTTTAATCGTTTGGAAAGCTTGTTCTTGCTCTTTCTCCCATTTGAAACCTACCGTTTTCTTGATCACTTCAGTTAATGGTGCAGCTAGTGTACTGAAATTAGGCACAAAACGACGATAGAAACTAGCTAAACCATGGAAACTACGAACATCGGCTAGGCTAGATGGAGTAGGCCATTCTTTAATTGCCCGAATCTTTTCTTCGTCAACTTCTACTCCCTTAGCACTAACCGCATAACCAAGAAACACAATCTTTTCAAGACAGAAATGACTTTTAGTAGGGTTTGCAAACAATTTTTCTTTCCTTAGAGCTTCCAAAACAAGTCTAAGGTGTTTTGCATGATCAGTGAGCTCCCTACTATAAATCAAGATGTCATCAAAATACACCACTACAAATTTACCGATGAACGCACGTAACACGTGGTTCATTAGTCTCATAAATGTACTTGGTGCATTTGTTAAACCAAACGGCATAACTAGCCATTCATATAACCCTTGTTTGGTTTTGAAAGCCGTTTTCCATTCGTCACCCTCTTTCATTCGGATTTGATGATAACCGCTCTTCAAATCAATTTTACTAAAAATGATAGCACCATAAAGTTCATCAAGCATGTCATCAAGTCTAGGTATAGGGTGGCGATATTTTACCGTAATGTTGTTGACAGCTCGACAGTCAACACACATTCTCCACGTCCCATCTTTCTTGGGCACAAGCAGCACGGGTACGGCGCATGGACTTAAACTTTCCCGGATATACCCTCGACCGAGCAAGTCCTCCACTTGGCGTTGCAACTCCTTTGTTTCCTCGGGGTTGCTACGATAGGCGGGGCGGTTTGGAATAGAGGCTCCGGGGACTAAGTCAATTTGGTGCTCGATCCCTCGAATGGGTGGCAACCCGCTTGTCAACTCTTCGGGAATGATATCTTTGTATTCCTGCAAAAGAGAAACAATAGAATTGGGGAGGGAGTCAAGGTTAAAATTGAGCACTCGACCACTCTCCTTATACACTAACAAGATCACTTGTTGGTCCGCCGAAAGAGCTCTCACAATTTCTCTCGGCCTTGCAAAGAAACACTCTTTCTTTTTTCCATCATGCTCACTCTTCTCTCTTTTTGCTCTCTCTTCAATTTTTCCACTCGACTCTCGTCTCTCCTTTTCCTTCTCATCAGCTTCTTGTTTGAGCTTGACTTGATCCTCATACACTTGTTGCGGTGTCAAATGAGCAAGTACAATTGGTTTCCCATTGCTTTTGAAGTTATATCTATTCCGATAGCCGTCATATATCACTCGTCTATCGAATTGCCACGGTCGTCCCAACAAAATGTGTGTAGCCTGTATGGGTACTACATCACATAGGACTTCGTCCTCATATGTTCCAATTGATATGGGAATCTTTACTTGTTTGGTAACCCGAACTTCGTCGGTATCACTAAACCATTGCAATCGATACGGTCTCGGGTGTTTGATCAATGGAAGTCCAACCCTATCAACAAACATATAACTAGCAACATTTGAACAAACATATAACTACAAATTTACCGATGAACGCACGTAACACGTGGTTCATTAGTCTCATAAATGTACTTGGTGCATTTGTTAAACCAAACGGCATAACTAGCCATTCATATAACCCTTGTTTGGTTTTGAAAGCCGTTTTCCATTCGTCACCCTCTTTCATTCGGATTTGATGATAACCGCTCTTCAAATCAATTTTACTAAAAATGATAGCACCATAAAGTTCATCAAGCATGTCATCAAGTCTAGGTATAGGGTGGCGATATTTTACCGTAATGTTGTTGACTGATACGGCGGTCACACATTCTCCACGCCCCATCTTTCTTGGGCACAAGCAAAGACGGTACGGCGCATGGACTTAAACTTTCCGGATATACCCTCGACCGAGCAAGTCCTCCACTTGGCGTTGCAACTCCTTTGTTTCCTGGTTGCTACGATAGGCGGGCGGTTTGGAATAGAGGCTCAGGGGACTAAGTCAATTTGGTGCTCGATCCCTCGAATGGGTGGCAACCCGCTTGTCAACTCTTCGGGAATGATATCTTTGTATTCCTGCAAAAGAGAAACAATAGAATTGGGGAGGGAGTCAAGGTTAAAATTGAGCACTCGACCACTCTCCTTATACACTAACAAGATCACTTGTTGGTCCGCCAAAGAGCTCTCACAATTTCTCTCGGCCTTGCAAAGAAACACTCTTTCTTTTTCCATCATGCTCACTCTTCTCTTTTTGCTCTCTCTTCAATTTTTCCACTCGACTCTCGTCTCTCCTTTTCCTTCTCATCAGCTTCTTGTTTGAGCTTGACTTGATCCTCATACACTTGTTGCGGTGTCAAATGAGCAAGTACAATTGGTTTCCCATTGCTTTTGAAGTTATATCTATTCCGATAGCCGTCATATATCACTCGTCTATCGAATTGCCACGGTCGTCCCAACAAAATGTGTGTAGCCTGTATGGGTACTACATCACATAGGACTTCGTCCTCATATGTTCCAATTGATATGGGAATCTTTACTTGTTTGGTAACCCGAACTTCGTCGGTATCACTAAACCATTGCAATCGATACGGTCTCGGGTGTTTGATCAATGGAAGTCCAACCCTATCAACAAACATATAACTAGCAACATTTGAACAACTCCCCCCATCAATAATCAAACTACATGGTTTACCTTGCACTAGGCACCGAGTGTGAAATATATTCTCCCGTTGAGGAGTCGCGTCATCCACTTTAGCCTTTGTGCTAAGAGCTCGCCGTGTAACTAAAGTTTCGGGGATAGTCATAACATATTGCTCATCCGAATCTTCCTCCTCCTCCTCCACAATAGGAGGGATTTCTTCCTCATCCTCCGTTTCAATTTCTCCATTCTCCCGTACCACCATTGTACGACTATTAGGGCACTCCGAGGCAATGTGTCCTCGTCCTTGACACTTGAAACATTGGATGTCTCGATTCCGGAGTGGAGGTGCACCACTGGCCTTTTCCCTTTATCTTTCCCCACCGAAGAAGACTTAAGGGGTTCACTTTGCCCTGTCCAAGCCGGCTTTGGAGTTGCAGTCTTGTCACTACTCCATTTCGGTTTCCCAAAGCTACTATTTCCCCCGGCTTGAGGTTTAATGACACTCTTCTTCTTCAATTGCATCTCAACCTTGGCGGCTTTATGTACCAATTCTTGAATATCGGCATAATCGTGCAACTCAACACGATTGGCAATTTCCCGATTCAATCCACTTAGAAACCGTGCCATGGTAGCCTCCACTTCTTCACCTATATTGGCCCTAGTCATAAGAGACTCCATCTCTTGGTAATACTCTTCCACGCTTCGTCCCCCTTGAGTTAACGTTTGCAGCTTATTGTACAAACTCCGATAATAGTAGGTAGGAATGAACCGCTTTCTCATTATCGTTCTCAACTCATTCCAAGTACTCACCGGAGCTTCTAAATTTCTTCGACTAGCAGTAGCAGTTTGTTTCCACCAACTAAGAGCATATCCCTTGAATTCTTTCACGAGAAGTGGAACTTTCTTCTCTTCCGGGATTCTATGAAATTGGAACACCAACTCTACCCTGCTTTCCCAATCCAAGTAAGCATCCGGATCGGCTTTACCTTGGAATGAAGGTACTTCAACCTTCACGTTCTTCACATCACTTTCCTCCTCTCGTGATCTCTCATTACCTCAACCTCCTCGACCTCCTCGGCTGCCTCTACCACCTCTACCACCTCTATATAGCACCCCATATTCATCCTCGTCACCTTCTTCAAACTCCGGCCTACGAACATTCAACCTAGCTACTGATTGCTCAACATCCTCTCGTAACTGTTGACTTAACCGACACTCCATTGCGGTCATAGAAGCCTGAAGAACCGACTGGATATCATCCAAGGTGGCAGCTCTAGATCCGTGTCCCTCAACTGAACCTGTATCAGACATTGGGTGCAAGTGTGTGCAAGACCTGTAGTGTCCTCTCGTGAATATCACTCGTGTATATCACTCAACACTCTCTCACTCAACACTCAAGAATGCACTAACACTCTTTTGTTCAATCGAACTCAACAAACTTGATCAAGGTAAGATCTTCTTGTATGATTCACCCAAAACAATGCCAAAGCAGTTGATCACCTAAGTTGCAATTCAATGACACAACACAATACAATAGAAATTACAACTCAAGCAACCCTAGAACATACTACAATGTAAGTTCACCTACTTGATTCAACAAACAAGACGATACAAACGATAATACTAAGTGTAGCCAATGTATTGACTAACACTCATTCAACATTCAAACGGAGCCATTGTTCTTTTCTTTTTTTTTGTTTTAAATTTTAAAAAAAAAAAATTTCGGCCCCTTTCTTTTCCTCCTTTTTTTCACAATATGCAATTACAATCACAATATCAATACAATACTAGAGAATGGATGAAGTCTAAGCACAAAACTCAATTTGCACCAAGAACACCAAGAACACACACTAAATCCTACAAATTTAAAATTCAAACTGCAAGATTCTAATCCGATAACACTGACAAGTATAACCCACTAAGACTTAATAACAAAGGACTCATACTATAAAAACATAAACTAAGGATAGATACCAGATGATTAGAATTTGTGCTCTGATACCAACTGATACTGACCTCGTTGGTCTCAATGCCAACGCAACCCAATCCAGATTGGATTAGACCCCAGAAAAGCCAATCACTGGTCACGATCGAGAACCTGACGACCTTCTACTCACGAAGTGACAACAATAGGCTGAAACCTATCACCTTCAACTGTGCGTAGTAGACAACCGACAGGGGTGAACGCCACAAGAGTTGATCACGCTCTTGATAAGTTCGATTTGTTCAAAAGAACAATAAGAGAAATTAATCTCTCAAAGAAATGCACAAAGCTCTCTCTTTTCATTTATCAACCAACTACCCTTTACAAATGAGGGTTTGCCTTACATATACATGCCCAAAAGTGAAAATAATAATAAAATAATAAAATATCCAAAAAGTAGTCACAAAAATGACTAAGTCGGCCAAAATTACGGCCGTAAGTTCTGGATTTACGACCGTAAATCCTGAGTTATGGCCGTGTGACTGAAAGGTACGGCCGTAATAAGCTCTCTGCCTCAAACCTGCCCAAACTTGATCCTTGAGTTATGGCCGTAAGTATTGAGTTACGGCCGTATGCTGAATAAGTACGGCCGTAATTACCTCTCTGCATAATTTTGGTCGAAAAGCTGGAAACTGAAGTTACGGCCGTAATGATAAACGTTACGGCCGTAAAACGGCTGATACGGCCGTATGTGCAAAGGGTACGACCGTATTGAATTCTCTGTAAATTTCTGGTCTTCAACTTCCTAGGTTACGACCGTATGGATTCATGTTACGACCGTAATTAATACGGTTACGGCCGTAAATTTCGTCTGCATGGCATTCTTGAGTTCCAACATCCCCGACTCGTAATTGGAGTATTTCTTTTGACTCGGGAACTCCGGCGGACCATTCCAAGGCTTGAGATGACCTGGTAGGGACATGTTGACATACGTCTTTGACCCAGGTCATCATGGCTCGTCCCATTCTTTTGGCTCGACTTTGCGTAATCGGTCCGATCGGCCAATGGGGTGGTTCGGTCGACGTGGAGCTATCCGGGTTCGTATCAGAATGCATCAGTCATCAAGATACAAAACCAAATGGAGTAGCTGTACTCTTTTTCCTTCGATCAAGTTTTTCCCCATTGGGTTTTCTTGACTAGGTTTTAACAAGGCAACACATGAATTCCCATAAGAATGATCGTTTTCAGGGGGAGCAATTTATCGTTTTTCTCTTTGCTCGAGTTTTTGTTCTACGAGGTTTTCTTGAAGCAATGTATAATCACTCAAACTCTCCTACAATCAGTTTGGAAGTTTTTCTCCCACTGAGTTTTCTCCAAACAAGTTTAAAGGACAGTTGTATAAATAGTCATTCAAGGGGAAGTGTTGTAAAACATACAGGTAATAACCACCGAAAGAGAAAAGTAAAAGAAAAGGAAAAGAGAAAAGGCGTGGAAAATATATTAAATGTAATGATTATTTTTTTATTGTGTGAATGACTATTGTATATTAGATCAATATTTGTAATACGATGTGCCCCAATATTTTTCTATAAATATGGGTCATTTGTAATGAATTCAATAACGAGAATTGAAATGAAAAACTTTCTCGTTCACAACAGTTAAAATAATTTTGGGTAAATTATGCTAAATGTCTCCAAATTTCGAGTGCATTTACTGTTGTGCGGTAGAGTATGGGCTTCATCTAAGTTGGGCCTTAATTACATTGTGCAGCCCAAATTTTAGCCCAAGTTATCTTTTGTTGTAGTCTACTATTTAGTCCGTAAAGAGAGAAGAAAAGGCCACTTTTGCGTAATATCAGATCGAGAGATCGCCTCCTCCTTCATCCCCTTTTTTTCTAATAATTTGCCTTCAACCTCCTCTTCTCCAAGTTTTCTCCTCCAACCCCTTTCTTGTTATCCTCATTTGGTTGTAATTTGATTTGAATTCAGCTTACATAATATTTCAGAGTTGTTAGTGTGGATTTATCGATTATCTTTTGCGTATATTTCGATCCAAAACAAATGGTATCAGAGCAGCTACAATCCTTGGGCAGGTAATCGTTTCAATCTAGTTTGCAAACCTGATTTTCTGCCTCTTCGTATACGAACTCTAGGACTTCTTCAATTATGTGATTACCACATCCTTCAATATTATATCCAAGTTACGGATTAATATTCTGATAGACTTTCATTGAAGTTGAAATCTGATTGTGATAATTTACTGTTATTGAGGTTGGGATCTGATTGCAAGAATTTACTGCTGGGTATGGATCACTGATCCATGGATCGGCTGATCCGAGACAGATTTGGATTTGGATTGGATCAAGCTCCATCCGATCCAATTTGAATTGATTTTTTTTAAAGATATACTTGTACTAAGTTTAGTGAGGAATAACTTAATGAAGGAATGATAAGTTTAATTTTCGTTACATTAATATATATCCATTACAATAGTTTGATAATATTTAATACAATATTTATTTCTTAATTTCTTATTGCATAAAGGCATATCTAGTTTAAACATAATCATTTTTTGTTTTAATTTCTAATTCCACGAAGATAATTTTTTTTTTCAAAGTCATGAAGATGAACTTATGGAGATGAAAAACAATACGTTTGTTTTTTTTTTGTTAGTTTAGATTGTCTTAATACTTAAATTATACGTTTTGGATTCTCGGATATTTAATTATGTAATTGATGTTTAAAATTTGAAAAAAAAAGTCTACCAATATGGATCGTATTTGGATTTTTTTTCTTGATCCGATTCGAGCCGATCCGAAAAATTTGGATTTGGATTGAGGCGATTGATTTGGATTTAGATTATGCCGATCCGATCTGAACCTGATCCATTGCCATCACTAACCAAATGAAGGAAATAGATAGGAAACATGAATTGTTGATGGCTATATTGAAGAAAATGGTTGAGGCCCTTGAGGATAAATGTGTTGAAGTGAAGGATGAGGGAATTGAAGAGTTGATTGAGGAATTACTTATAATCAAGCAGTTGCGACCAATAACTGAGTATGTAGAGAAGTTTGAAACCCTTAAAGCCAAAGCCATGATAACTCTACCCCATTTATTCGAATCATACTTTATCTGTACTTTTATCCATGGTCTTAAACCCAGAATTGAAACCTTGGTTAAGCTGTTGAATCCCAAAACTCTCACCATTGCCTCTGAATTGGCTGCTCTACAAAAAGCTGTCATTCTGACCGCAACCAAAGCTCAAACGGGTAAAGACTTTACTTCCAACCCGGATCAACCATTACCGACAAAAATGCTACAAGAAAACAATTCCCTAGCCCTACAAGAAGCCATTACTCTAACTGCCAACAAAGCTCAAATGCATAAACATTTCACTTCTACTCCCAAACTTAGGGATGGCAAACGAGCTCGGGTTCGGCTCGTTGCCGAGCACGGCTCATGATCCAATTCTTGAGCTTGAGTTTGACTCGATTCGTCCGGCTCATGAACCTAACCAGAGTAGTCCACGAACGGCTTAGCTCAGCTCATTTTTTTTTTTTTTACAATTTCCAAATGTTCAATTACTTAAGTAACTTTGTTTTTTGAATAATTACTTAAGTAACTTAAATTAATTAGTATGATTTGTCCATATTGGTTAAAAGTATACATTGATTAATTAAAAGTGAACGCGACAAAATTAGAAAAAGTCGAAATAAAAATAGTTTTCCAATTAAAAAATTTTAAATTGTAACGCATTAAAATTTGATGAGCTCACGCGCCAATCCACGAACTCTACTAGCCAAACCCGAACTGTCAATTTCCCAATTTTTTGGCTCGGTCCAAGTCCAAGTCCGTGTTTTGACGAGTTGAACCCAAACTTTTGACCAACCGAACCGAGCCGAATACACGAGCTCACGAACTGTCCAACTCGTTTGTCATCCCTTCCCAGCCTAGAGACTGCCAACACCAAACACTACAGAAAATAATTCCCCAGCCTCACCCATAAAGCCAAGTGGATCTACTTTCGAGTGTGAGAATAAGAAGGCAGAGGTGATGGGAGAACTTAGACCGGAAACCATTCGTTTAAGTGGACACATCAAGACTAAAGAAATTTATGTTCTCATCAACAAAGAAAGTGCTCGCAGTTTTATTAATGAGAATCTTGCTCGAGAACTAAAGTGGCCTATTCAAATACCAAACCTTTTGCAGGTAATGTAGCTAGGGATGATGAATTGACGAGTGAGAATGTTCGCAATCCCTTCATTTGAACTATGCAACGCTTGGAATTCCAATTTCATTTAAAAATTATTTGTTTGGAGGGCTGTGACATGATATTAGGAGTTGATTGGCTGAACCAATTCGACCTTGTACTAGATGAAAAAAAGGGCAGAATTACTTAGAGCAGCTGGGATTGCAGAATGAAACTCTTGAGTATAGCTTTCACTTGGTAGTAGTAAATAAAGCTCAAAAGTGGAAGCAATAGTGCGGTATAAAGGCTCAGTTGAAGTCAACTGAAGCACGAGCTCGAAGAAAAATCTCCGCTAAATGGCTTCGAAGAATAGAAATTTCCCTATCAACTCAATATTTCAAAATAACTCAAGTGTGGCCGACTGGGTATGGGATCTCTATGAATACTATATTGACAATAAAGGAACTTCCGTAAGGAAAACTGCATGGATGATCAATCGATAGAGAGCCTGGTATGGTAAAGATAAGTTTGTTGAACCTTGGGGACAAAGTTCATTTTGGGGAGGAGGGAATGTTATACGGTAGAAGTGTGGGCTTGATCGAAGTTGGGCCTTGATTACATTGTGCAGCTCAAATGTTAGCCCAAGTTATCTTTGGCTATAGTCTACTATTTAGTTCGTAAAGAGAGAAGAGAACACCAGTTTTGTGTAATGTCAGATCGAGAGATTGCCATTTCCTTCATCCCTTTTTTCTAATAATTCTCCTTCAACCCCTTCTTCTGCAAGTTTTCTCCTCCAACCCTCTTCTTGTTATCCTCATTTGGCTGTAATTTGTTTCGAATTCAGCTTATATAATAAAAATTATATTTAATTTCAGAGTTGTTAGGGTGAATTTATTGATTATCTTTTGCATATATTTCGATCCATAACATTATGCTAGTAGGACATAATTCCTACTGCCAGCAATACAGAAATAGACGAAGTGGATTGTCCTTTCTTCACTTGTTCCACGACGAGAGTTTGTTGGCCCTTCATTATTAGTTTTCTTTGATCTCATTCATCCTTTGCCTATGTGCAATTTAGCATTAACCAATGTGCCGCTTTTGTTACAGACACATTCTCATCGATACTAGCTAGAGCTAGTTGGTTTCTTGAGTTTAATTGGGCTAGCTTTGAGAGTTTTATTTCTACCAACACACTTTCTAACCATCAGACGAATTACTTAACGGAGATGGTCTAATTAGAAATGATCTTGCTTTGACGCGTCAAGGGGAGTTCAATTTCTCAATCTATTGTCTTCATATATATGAGTGGAGAAGGGTCTCTGCAAATCTGAAAAGTTAGAATTCATGCAATCGTGTAATTTCAGAAATTATATTGCAAAGTCATTATTGGATTTCAACAGGTATGTCAAGCACCAACCCAATGCTAGACAAACAAGAACCAATAGTGGTGATGTCTCACCAATAGGTGGGTAGTCTATTTCACATCTCACGGGTCAAGAAAACTATTTTATTTTGTCATTTTCTTGTGATATGATCCGGGTTAGCTCGACATCATCAACACGCGTGAGAAAGCCGGTCGAGACGAAGACGAGCTTGAACGGAAGTAATATAAGGTGAAGATGTCAAGAAAAGCCGGATATGCATGGAAGAACCCTCACTTTTGACTCATCCCGGGACGTGAAATGAAGACGAGAAGTCGAGAACGGGGTCGAGCTCGGGAAAACAAGCTGAAGAATCTGCAGAAGCAAAATTACGGCCGTAACCTTTTGTTCATACGGCCGTAACCCGACCTTTACGGCCGTAACCCCAGTTACGTACGGCCGTAACCCCTGGGACAGTTTTGAGCAGAAATCTTCAGAGAGCAAATTACGGCGTAATTTAATATACGGCCAGTACAGATATACTGCACGTTGGTCATACGTATCATGAAGATCGACTTTGGCCAAATTGAAGCGAAGGTTTTATACGGTAGTATTTTTCATTCATACGGCAGATTCATAGATTACTGACCGTAAATCCAAGAATTACGGCCGTAACTTTTGACCGACTTTAGCTTTTTGTGTCTACTTTTTAGATATTTCATTATTTTAATAGTATTTCTTGGTCATGGATGTATATGAACGAATTTAGGCCATTTGTAAAGAGAACTTTTGTTCAAAGAAGCTCTTTAGCTTTGAGTGTAGCCTTTGCTCCTCTTTGGGTTGTAGCCCTGCTCCCCACCTTTATTTCCTTGATCTTGATTGCAATTTGTTGAGTTGTAGCCGTGCTCCTCCGTTGCCATCTCGTCTAAGGAACCCCCGAACTTATCGAAGGCGTGATCAACGTTCGTGGCGTTCACCCCCGTGATTTGAAGGCGCAGTCGAGTCGAGTCGAGGGATCCTCCTCCTCGCCGGAGAGTTTCGGGTTGTCATCGATCATACCGGATCCAGTCTAGGGGTTCTCGACCTTGGGGTCGTATCATCTGGTATCAGAGCTAGCCTCTAAGGAGTTGGTATTATTTTATCTGATTAGTAGTAGTTGTTGTTGTTAGTTGATCTTTGTCTTGTGCGGGAGCTTGATCAAGGTCATTTAGTGTTGTTTGTGAGTTTATACTTTGTAGGATTTTAGTGTATGTTCTTGGTGTTCTTGGTGCAAAGTGATTGTTGTGCTTAGAATTCATCAACTTGTTTAGTATTGTGTAGTAGTAGTGTTATTGTGTTGTTTGTGTTGTTATTGTTTAACAAAAAAAAACGAGTAGAAAAAAAAAACAAAGAATGAAATCAATGTTGAACGAGTGTGAATCATTGACTACACTTAGTTTTATCTTTTATGTTGAGTTGTGAAGTGTATTGTTCATTATCTATGTGTTTGAGTTGTTGTGTTGTTTGAGATTGTCATAGTGTTGTAGTAGTTAGGTGTGAGTTTGTGATTAGATTGTATTGCTTGGTGAAGGGATTGAGCTTTTGTGTGAATCAAACACGAGTGAGAAACACGTGAGGACATTAGCACACACTTAAGCACAAAATGGCGAGTCTTCGTTCTACTACGGTGAAGGTCGAGATTCGGTGGACGGTGGATCAATTGAGAACCTTATTACAAGAAAGCAATCAGATATACAAGCTTGATTGATCGCTCTATCGCCGCACTTGGTAGACGAATTGATTGACTAGAACTTGGGCAACGACGGCCTAGAGGAGGAAATGGAAGTGAAGAAAGTCGGGATAGTGAATTCAAGGTGAAGAAGAAGAGCCTCGGATAAATGTGAGAAGAGATAGGGAAGAGATCGGCGTGGGCGAAATGAGGACGAAGGAAATGAAAAATGTGAAGATTGAAATTCCTCCGTTCCATGGAAAGTCGGATCCGGATGCCTATCTAGATTGGGAAGGACGAGTTGACATTTTGTTCCAATGTCATAGAATTCCGTAAGCTAGGAAGGTGCTATTGTTGGCTAGGGAGTTCACAGGTTATGCGTTAAGTTGGTGGCAACAACTTACGGCTGACGAGAAGAAGAAATAATGACTACCCTGTTGAGTCTTGGGAAGATTTGAAGTTCATAATGAAAAAGAGATTTGTTCCTTCACATTATAACCTGAGTTTGCATCAACGATTACAAGCTCTAAATCAAGGGGAAGAACCGTGGAGGAATATTACCAAGAGATGGAGTCATTAATGACACGGGCGATGTTGTGGAGGAAGAGGAAGCTACCATGGCTAGGTTCCTTGGTGGATTGAACCGGAGATTGCCAACCTCACCGAACTACAAGAGTATCTGAACCTTGAAGAGTTGTTACACAAAGCCGAAAGGTAGAGGCACAACAAAAAGGAGAGTATCCAACAAGCCTCACCCCGGAGTGGTAGCAACTATGAAAAGGCGAAGTGGGGTGACATTCGGGAGACCAAGGACCGTGGAAAGGAAGGAGTGAACTCGCCTAAAGAAACACCAAAGCAAGCCCTAGCGTGGAAGACAAAGGCAAGGGCAAAATGGGAGCACCACCCACCCGAACCCGAGACATCAAATGTTTCAAGTGCCAAGGGATAGGTCACTATGCGTCCGAGTGTCCGAATCAAGAACCATTTTAGTGAAGACGAATGGGAGGTAGAAAGTGAGTCCAAAGCGGAAGAAGCCCAATTCGTGGATGAAGAGGACAAAAGTGACGATGATCGATTTGTTGTCAAAGTGCCCGAATCCCTACTTGCAAGGAAATTTCCAACACATGCTCGGAGTGGCAATGATATGTCACAACGTGAGAATCTATCTCATATCCGATGTTCTATAAGAGGTAATCCTTGCACTTTGATTATTGATGGAGGTAGTTGCTCAAATTTAGCTAGCACATTGCTTGTGGAGAAATTGGAATTGCTTAGATTCCCACACCCGAACCCCTATGAATTGCATTGGTTGCATGAGTCGGGAAAAATTAGGGTGGATACACAAGTGCTAGTTCCCTTGCATGTTGAGCAATACATGGATATGGTGGTGTGTGATGTGGTGCCAATGGAAGTTGCGCACGTGGTGTTAGGAAGGCCTTGGCAGTTTGATCTCAAAGTAACACATGATTGTTATAAAAACTGCTATAGCTTCACATGGAAAGGCGAGACGATAGTGCTAGCTCCTTTGTCTCCAGAGCAAGTATTTCGTGACCGATTGAAGCTAGATAAGGAGGCCGAGGAGTGGAGAAAGAAGGAAAAGGAAGAGGTAGAGGTTGAACTTGAAGAAGAAACGGAGAGTCATGTTGATGGGGAAGCGGATGAGGAAACAATTCGACTTGAGTACGAGGATCCATTCCTTGTGGCTCGAACTGCTAACAACCCCCGCCCCAATTTTCTTATTTTCTTCTTGCAGGTTAATGTCCAGAATTGGATGGCCACGTACACAACTTTAGTTCTTGTGATAGCCACTCCAATTCTCGAGGGAGGTTTTATACCAATCCCGGGGCTTCATATTCTCGTGATCGGGATTGATGAAACAACATTTCCATTCGACCCGGGTGGAGCTATAGGTACAATGAAGAATCATATGATTCGGGTCGAATCCTTTCGAAGAGGAGAGGATGATATGATCCGGTTAGCTCGACATCATCAACACGCGCGTGAAAGCGGTCGAGACGAAGACGAGCTTGAACGGAAGTAATATAAGGTGAAGATGTCAAGAAAAGCCGGATATGCATGGAAGAACCCTCACTTTTGACTCATCCCGGGACGTGAAACGAAGACGAGAAGTCGAGAACGGGGTCGAGCTCGGGAAAACAAGCTGAAGAATCTGCAGAAGCAAAATTACGGCCGTAACCTTTTGTTCATACGGCCGTAACCCGACCTTCTGGACGTAACCCGATTCACGTCTGGCCGTAACCCTGGGACGATTTGAGCGAAATCTTTAGAGAGCAAATTACGGTGTAACCCGGAATATCTGCCGTACTACTACGGGATATCTGGTAACGTTGGTCATACGGCCGTATCATGAAGATCCAGCTTTGGCCAAATTGAAGCAGAAGGTTTTATACGGCCGTATTTTTCATTCATACGGCCGTATCATAGGATTTACGGCCGTAAATCCAAGAATTACGGCCGTAACTTTTGACCGACTTTAGCTTTTTGTGTCTACTTTTTAGATATTTCATTATTTTAATAGTATTTCTTGGTCATGGATGTATATGAACGAATTTAGGCCATTTGTAAAGAGAACTTTTGTTCAAAGAAGCTCTTTAGCTTTGAGTGTAGCCTTTGCTCCTCTTTGGGTTGTAGCCTTGCTCCCCACCTTTATTTCCTTGATCTTGATTGCAATTTGTTGAGTTGTAGCCGTGCTCCTCCGTTGCCATCTCGTCTAAGGAACCCCCGAACTTATCGAAGGCGTGATCAACGTTCGTGGCGTTCACTCCCGTGATTTGAAGGCGCAGTCGAGTCGAGTCGAGGGATCCTCCTCCTTGCCGGAGAGTTTCGGGTTGTCCTCGATCATACCGGATCCAGTCTAGGGGTTCTCGATCTTGGGGTCGTATCATCTTGATTTCTCTTATAGGTGGGTGAGATAATCTACTCACATGTTGGTGCGAGATCAACATTGACCATTACCATATTGTACTAAATACTGGTTTCAAACCACTATTGAAAAAGTTACAAGTATTGTTATGAGAAGTAATGTTACCCCAGTGGCAGGAACTTCGGAGAATAAATCATATTCCTGCAAATATTGTAGTGTTACGCCAATTGAAATAAAGATTGCCACATTAGTAGGAGTCGTGATTTATCTTCTCTTATAGGGAAGAGATATGACTCTTGTGGTGAGATCTTTATTTCACTTTGATTATTTTATTTATTTTTTTATTTTTTTGAATTAGATTATTTTATTTATTTTTTTATTTTTTTGAATTAGATTATTTTATTTTTATTTAAACATTTATATTCTCATAAAATTTTAATAAGGTTTGCAAGAGGAACTAATTGTAAAAGTTATTTAGCGTGAAGAAATATTTACTTGAAAATCAACCTGTCAAGGTTGCAAGATTAACAATAATTTTCATTCAAAAAAAAATTGCATATTAAAAATAATTTAAACAACATGGTCGAAGGTTAATTTTGATCTACCACCTAGTGGTGGACATGGTATTCCACCCAAGCGTGAGTAAAGTTCTAAAAAGCGGCATGTGTAAAAAAGCTTCAAGATCAAGTACTGAATTTAGGTGTGCTTAAATGCTCTAATGCGTGATAAAAATGTAATTAATGCATTATAAAACGCAAGGTATGGCGAAGTATGATGCTCAATCTTTGAACACTGGCGTCGTCTACATGGGCTTTTTATAGAAATTTTTAATAATAATAATAATAATTATTATTGTTTATTTATTTATTAATATTATTAATTTTTTAAACAGCGGGAACCGGTGGGTTCCAGATAAGTCGCAGATCTGGAGCCCAAATTGCGCTTTTGTGAAACAAGTCGTCGTTTAAGTGGGGCATAACGGCTTTGGTACTGATCCTCCTGCAGAAAGAAAATGGAAGACATTTCTTCCTCCTCCGACGATGCGCACACAACGGGCATCACTGCTCTCCCTGTTACCACCGCCGCCAACGAGAGCACCACTTTAACTTCCAGAATTGCAGGCCGCGCGGAATGGCCGACAATCGATGGTCCATTGGGACTCTCACATCAAGATTCGGTAGCATACGCCCGCAGATTCTTTAATTTCGGATTTTTCTGTCTTCCATTCCTTTGGGCGGTGAATTGCTTCTATTTCTGGCCCGTCCTCCGTCACCCCAGTTCTCATAATTCCCATCCCCAACTCCGCCAGTGTAAGCCTCCCTATCTCTCTTCAATTTGAATGCGTTTTGTATTCAGTTAGGTTTTAATAGATTTGGTGAAGGAAGTTCCTGTTTGAGTTTCCGGATTATATTTTTTGATCAGCTTTTTCCATGTAAAATAATCTTAGGTTTAATATGTGTTTAATTTACTCCAAGAAAGGTTTCGTGCGCTACAACTGGGAATTGAATATTATTGGCACAATTTTAGTATATCATAGTAGGAATCTAATAGATGGAAGTCGAGTCAATTGCCTCTCATGAGGTATGTTTGGGTGTGATTTTTGAATCTGAAGTTGAAAAGCAGAGAAAAGTTTTAACTAGTATGAAAAAGTTTTCATGTGGTTGAAGAAGGATTTTGGGGCAAAATGATCTCACCTAAAAGTACTATGTGTCCATTCATGTTCAGAACAATGCAATAATTCTGTACTGTTTTCGATTAGATTTTTCTATTTGAAACAGTATGTTATGTGTAATACCCCCTCCTTTTAAACAAATCAAATCTCACTTTGTCCTACCTAGAAGCAATTTAGTTGTGACATTTTCACCGCTGATCAATCACACAGCACACATCTTATACCAAACAACAGCAATTGACAAAAGAGAATAGATTATAACGCAGAAACTCTATTTGTTATTAAGGACAATATTTGTTATTAAGGGAAATATTAAGAACAAATTATGAAAGAGTATTTGTCATTAAGGACAATAGTTGAAAGAATAGGTGGTTTAGCTTGCTTTCGTTTTAACTTTTCTTAACTGGAAATTCACCATTGGCAAAGTGGAATTCACGAATGGTTGTATTCTTAGTGTGAGTGTGTTTGAAAGTACCTACAAATATGGTGTTTAGAAACACACCCTATGAATAATGTGTTCATTAAGGAATTTAAATGAGTGGTGAAGTGGTGAGAACTGAGAAATAGGTGTATGAACTGAGAAAAACTGTTTTGGAGAAATGTGCAGGTGTATGAATATGTATTTTTGGAAGAAATTGTTAGGTAAACACATGATAAGTAGTAAGATCCATTTAATGCTACATCAGAAATTGAAGCGAAAAGAGAGCATTTTTCTCCTTGGAGTGGAAATCATGATGTTTGGGTAAATGTGAATTTTTAATGAAATTATTTAAAGAAGACTAATTTTTATTGACTTCATTCAATAGGAGCTCTAAGATTTGTCTGTGGAGAGATATACCTTGACAACGACTAATGATTCTTGTACCAAATCGGTACATTGCCATAGAAACTGAGCATATTAGATGGATGTTACCAAATGACTTGCATTCTGGTTTTGCATTTAAAAATAAGAGACCTCATGCTGGGGATATGAGAACTTCATTGATACAAATTTTGTAGAAAATCATTTTTCTCTAACATCATTTTCAGTTACCCATTTTATTGATGTGACAACTTTTTGCATATCTTTTTAAACTTCTTTTTTTACCTTTCATGCTTGTTCAGGCTTTTTTTTTCCTCCGAAAAACTCAACAAATAAACACTAAATGAGGTAACTAAAGTACTTGGGTTTGGACATCCGCTATATTCTATTGTAAGATTACACTTACTTCATTCTGGACTTCAATCTAGCGTTGTAACTCAACACATCATATTCTGACCTCTTAATAACTACCATGTTTATGAAATTATCGTACGTTGAACTATGTAAACATCATTAGTCACCAGTGCTTCTATAGTCCTAAATAAATTCGACTTTTAAACTATGTAACCTCCGTCTTATACAAATCACTCGAGTGTGATTTGTATGCCTAAACCAAGATAAAATAAAACAAGATTTTGATGACTGCATAAAACAAATAAGTAAAAGATTCTTCTTTTAGTAATCACATTAAATCACTGGGACTCACTGTAGTCTATCTCTTTTCACCACCACAAGGTAAAAGCATTATTTGGTAGAGAAACAAAGCAAATAACATTATAATATATTCCCACTTATTCTTGACCGAAAGCGGTTTAGTTCTTATACGGCCTTTTGCATTCCATGTATATGCAAATTATAGCTCATAACTATGGAGTTGTACATATCAGTTGTTGAATTTCTATAACTCCAGCTTTGACATTTTGATGCTTGTACTGGTACCATCTTTACTTTATAGTTGTTAACTCACTCATTTGCCACATAATTATGGTAGCATCTTTTTTCCTTTTTACAGATGTAGTTGGATCAGCTATTGGGTTCCTGGTGTTTGCCGTGGTTCTCTGTTCATGGTCTGTTACCTTTATGGTCGGTGGGAATAAACTATTTGGGCCCACATGGGATAAATTAGTTATGTACAATGTTGCTGACAAATATGGGTTGACTGGACTGATCTAAACCTACCTACCTGTTGATAGCTTCAGGTGCCCTTCTGCTGAAAAAGATCATCAATGTGAATGAATGTTCAACTGACTGTATAACAATGTTGATCTACCAATGTTGGAGTAGTTATTTCATGAGCAAACTATTTGTTCTTTTGTTATCAACATGGGTAATGTAGTTTCGTGTAATCGCGATGAAAGCAATCTGTTTTAAGCTTTTTCGAGTTCGAGTGAGTTTGAGGATTAGTTGTTGAATTCCAAGTTAAAAATGAACAAAGCATGACTAGTGATAATCAAGTTTCATGTCTGAGTTTTCCGTAACAAAGGCCTTGTGTCAGTGAAGCTTGATTACTTGTGACTAGATTGTCTTGGATTAAACATAGAATAAACTGATTCACCTACCAATGACTTGTCAATAAATTCTATATTTTTATTCATTAAATAGTTCAGTATCAATTTTAGGGCATACATAAATGGTTAAATACACCATAACTGTCCTGAATTTTGATATCATGACTATGCTAAAACAGAAGGATTTTGCTTTTCCAGCCATTGTTTTTTAATTTATGCTTTTCTTTTCTTTTTTTTTTTGTGTGTCCCCCAGCCTCTTTCTGATTAAATGCAATGTTTCTTGATTAAAAACAGTTTTAATGATACTATAATTAATTATGCTATAATCACACAAGAAATTTACTTCATTCCATGCATGTGTTGGAACAATACATCCATTAAGTCAATACATTAATCTGAATTCAAACAGCCACTAACCATTAATCATATGTTAATTTCGAAATTAAATACATATTGTTATAAAAGTATAGAAACAATAGAGAGAATTTAGAGAGAATGAATTCTAAGGAATTCTCAGGAATGAATTTCATTAATAACTGAAGCCCTATTTATAGGAAAACTTCGAATGGCACAATCGTAATTACATAATTTCATCAAGGGTATAATAGTCATTCACATATAATAATTATATCTTTTACCAAATTATTCCTCATAATTCATAACCACCACATTATTCTCAATTATTCATAACACCTAATAATTATTCTTCAATTATTATTCATAACACTCCCCCTTGAATGACTATTAATACAAATGTCTTCTGGACCTGTTTGGAGAAAAACCCAGTGGGAAAAAACTTCCAAACCGATTGCGAGGATAGTTTGGAGTGGTTATATCTTCTTCATCAAAACATTGCTCCCCACGATGTTTATCGGCGGCATATGAGTATTCACGTCGCCTCGTTAAAACCTTGTCAAGAAAAACCCAAAGTGGGAAAAAACTTGATCGAAGGAAAAAAGTGCAATTTGCTCCGTTTGATTTCATATCTTGAGAACTGATATCTTTACTTACGGTAAATGATTTCAATATCATCATCGTTTGGATCTAAAGCATTAGCTCCATTATAACTTGATCCAATAGATACATCGTATCAATTTCTCCTATCGTTCTCAATATACCATGAATATGCCTCGTTAAAACCTTATTAGGAAAAACCCAATGGGAAAAACCTAATGAAGGAAAAGAGTACATTATTCATGTGAATACGCCTTTAAAGTTGCCTCATTAAAAACCTTGCTAGGAAAACCAATGGGATAAAACCTCACCGAGGGAAAAAGAGTGCAACGCGTATTTTATACAAGTATCTTTGCAAGCATTTCAAAATCTTTCATACATTTGTATGAGTATCATATACATTGATTTTATACTTTTCGTTCATTTAGAGTGCATCAATTTTCTTACACAACTACAAAACATTCACCATGAACACATGTCTCCAAATACACAATTTAAAGCATATAAATTCATCGTAAAAACATGTAAACATATAAGTAAACCTTCATAACTAAATAACACTTAAAATATATCATTTAACATTTAATACTCACTTAATAGGTTATTTCATTCCCAGGGCTTAGCTCACCCTTTAGGGTACTCATAAACACGGTTTAGCTCATCCGATCCTTTAATTTCCTTTTTCTGCATTACACACACGATCGGTAATTTAACTTTCATGAGCATGCAACATATAATGACCACCATGCTTATTTTTAAACTTGAGCATTAGTCATCATCATCTCATCATCTCATAAGTTAAAGATTTCACATTCAGCATTTATCATCTTCAATATATCTCAATATTTTCATTATCATTGATCATATGTAGCGCTACATTTTCATATCGTGTCGACACTTTTCAATTTCATTTCTCTCCCCATATCGACATAACTTATCGAGATATCTCATTATCAATCCTCTTGTAGGATTACACAATGTAGTTATGTCTATATACTCTTCAAGAGCATATGCCTCCATTATTAAGACCATCTTTTATAATTTGCTTTGATATATATGTTTGGGGAAATATCAACGCTTCTGGCGCGCTAACTTATCAAAGCATCGTAGTTGATATATGTGATTGTTCATAGCCTTTCATGCATTTTTGAACTTCAAGTTCGTATTTCAATTTCGAGGATATAACATGATGCATTTCACATATTATTTTCAACCTTTAATACTTCCCTCATCTTTGAGAAAATTTAGAACACCAAAACTCATACAGCTTGGTATGATTTTAATCATATATGTTCTCATCATTCAAATAATATGGGAATTTAGACCGCTTTGCATTTCTATTCTCGATATCGGCAATTTATTTGAGGACTTTAAATAATTTGCCATATAATATCCCACTTGTATCTTGCATACTCAATCCTTCAGGATTTATTCAAGTATTGGGATATACATTTACTAGCTTTATCATTAAATTTGGAAATCATGCTCATACAGTGAGCAAATATTTAAATAAATTTCAAATTTGAATCATATACACATGTGACTATCTAGTAGATCCATATCATAATATCTAGTAGTCCACATGGAGGATGAGTGGGCCCATATTTCTCATCCTTTATTCCAGATATATTTGGGATTTATTTCCAATATTGACTAGTAATAATTTCATCATTTATCGAGAACAATCATTGAAGAATTCCTTTAATTCTTCACTTGAAATATTGATTTCAATAATTATTTAAACCTGGATGGTCAGTCAGGTTTTATAAGCGAGTATTATTGAACTTCTAGTTCAGT
Organism: Jasminum sambac; assembly: GCA_018223645.1. Taxonomy (NCBI): domain Eukaryota; kingdom Viridiplantae; phylum Streptophyta; class Magnoliopsida; order Lamiales; family Oleaceae; genus Jasminum; species Jasminum sambac. The sequence goes on from CP073643.1 coordinate 11,951,329, forward strand.
AAATTCTTATATCGATTTCACTAGTATCTGTATAGTGCTCAACATGATTTATCATAGAAACAATTCACCGACATATTCCATCATCTTTTGGTGACATTATTGTCTATTACTGTTCAAACACGGAGTTACAGCTCATACGCATCACATCCGGCTATTATTTAATTCCGAAATCGTAGCTCTTACGCTTCATATTATTTATTTAAAATCGGAGTCTTATTTCATACGCGTCGTATTATTCTATAAATAAATCATCAAAATTATTGCAAAATTCATCCTAACAAAGGTCTATACATTATAATGGATCATATGCTCTCAAATCTTCGAAAATACTATCCATCACTACCGATCAAAATCCTAAAAAGGATTTATCGATGTAGGCTGGAAAGATTAAGGATGCTAATGAATAAGGGTATCCCACAAGATATCCGATACTTGATTGAAGCAAAGGTTCGATTATCTGGTGAGGTTTCAATTCCTTCTAAATACATGCCTGGTATGGTTAAAAGTAGTTTTTCAAAGAAACGGAGAGCAAAAAGATTAGGAGGATGCTACAAGTGTGCTCGGTGGACATGTGACACTCGATGTAAATCATGGGGTACTTGTCCGTAAATCGAGAAGATAAAATAGCATTCATTAAGGATGGATTGAGTAAGGAGCCTTTGGACGATATTCAACATGCTCTTGAGACACATCCTAGTGGACACGTGCAAGATGAGCTAATGGCCTTATGGGCCAAATTCAAAGATCAACAAACGCGTTACAGTCTTGAAAAACTTACTTTAGAAGATCCTGTTTGTAAATTTAGTAGAAAATTTTAGTATAATAATTTTCTCATATTAATATAAGGAAGCTCGGTGTAATAACGAAGATCAATGTTTTTCTTGTAATTGTAAATATTGTTTTTCGATTTTAAGATATATATATATATATATGTATATATATATATTATTTTTCAATCACCGACAGATATATGTCATTTTCACTTAAAAAAATTTTATGCATTTTTTTTTCTTTCATATTTGTCAAAAAGTAAATAGTGCACTCAATTATTGGTTTGAAAATTTTTCTTTAAATAGAGGGATTCATATATCTCTCATGTTCATACATTAAAAGTATAGTGTAAAAAGAGAGATAGAAGTAGAGATGGATATGGAGATTTTAGAATCATCTCATACAAGTCAGCTTTTACCTCGCCATATTAAAACCGTATGTATTCTTGGTGGATCTAAACTGGTAGGCCATATCCAATATGTAGATATGGCAAACCGACTTGTAAAAGAGTTAGGGAGACAAGAAATCAATATACTATACGGAGGAACCAACAACAAACTTTTAGCTAGACTTATAATGGCCGCACAATCATGGGGAATAAGAGTTTCGAGCGTAATACCTTTCCATCTAGTTGGATCTAATACTCGAATTGGAGCCAGTTCTACCATGGGTCCAGCAGGGTTGGTGCTACAAGCGCAATCCATCCACAATTGCATGATGTATATGATGAATAATAGTGATGCTTTCATTGTCCTTCCAAAGGCTACAACACACTGGAGGAAATATTCAATATAGCCTCGTTGGCACAGTGGAACTTTCATGTCAAACCAATAGGTTTGTTGAATATTAATAATTTCTTTGATGGCTTACTAGCGTTTCTAGATCAGGGTGTAAATAATAAGTTTATCTCTCATACAGCGAGAAAAATACTTATTTACGCTGAATCTTGTTGATGAACTACTCATCAAATTTCATGCATATGTTCAAGAATCATGGAAGCTCAGTCCGCTTGGTCACGCATCATCGGTGTCAGCGAAAAAGAAATTCGGATCCTTTAAATATTTCATTATGAATCCTAATGTTGATGGTGGCGAGTTACGAGTATTTATACTCTCGAGACGCATCCCTCATTTATGGGTTTAATATATATTTTCTTTTAGTATTTCTATATTTTCGAGTGTTTATTGTCATCTTTTGATATTCTCAATGTGTTCCACTTCGACTGTTTTGTACTACTTCTGGAGTAATAATAATAATATCATATTGGTTTTATTCAAATACAGATATCTAGTGATTTTGCTTCTTCAAGAGCATTTTATTCTCATATTAATACAATCTCATATCATCGATGAGATTACTTCATATAAGCTTTCCATGCGATATATTTTCTTTGATTTATCAACATGGGATCTATTCAGCATTTTACTTTCGTCTATTTATCCAATGGTAACTTCAAGTACCACTTGCTCAATTTTCTCCATTCATATTCGGTATATATGAAGAAGTAATTTTATTCTCATCGTCTACTTCTTCGAGAGTATGATTAGAATATTTGATCAACTACTTCTTCTAGAGTAGGATTCGTTATAACCAATCGTGTAGTATAACTTACCACATTGAAAATATGCACACCAATCGTGTGGTATTACCCACCACATTGGAAATATACTCAAACTATAAAGTGCATAAATTTAAATTGCAGAAATTAAATTTCCTCCAATAGGTGGTCGAACCTACCTTATGGGAATTATTGCAATAAATATAAATTTACGGAATTTAAATTGTGAAAATTAAATTGCATAATGTTTAACTACTTCTTCAGGAGTAGGATCTGCTTAGTAGAAGGTATTACCCATCACTTAGCATATAAAGTGCAGAAATATATAAAACCTTCCGTTTAGTGACAGTTGAACCCATCATCAAGTAGGAGGTATTGCAGTAATTAAATTACAGTAAATAAAGTGCGAGAATTAAATATTGAACTGCTTCTACGGGAGCAAATTTGTTTTTCTAGAACAAATACTCATTACTTCTACAAGAGCACATTTATCCTTTTAGAATAAGTATATTATGTAATTAAACTCTTTGGGAGTTAAAATAATATTCCGATCTTTTAACTCAAATGGATTTCAAGCCATTTTATATAATCAATGGATTTAGAATTTCTTCATGAATATTCTATCCCATTTTCACTGTCGTCAAAATTAGGTCGGTTTTACCCTAAGGGTAAAATTGTCCATTCCAATTCGTAAAGGTAAAATTGTCAAAAATATTTTATCAATGTTTTACGATTGAAAATTATCTCATTTCTATTTCAATTTATCAATATCAAAATGTTCAAGGACTATTTTGTAACTTTTTCAAAAGTTGGTGTACTGATTTGTAAATTTTGAAAGTTTGATAATAACATATTTCAAAACGAGTTATTACCCTATCAATGTTAGTGTCAAATCGAAGCTCTCGTTAAATCAAGTATAATGGAGTCGAGAAAATTTAATTTTGATAATGTATGCTCCTTATATCTCGAAAAAACGAATATTATAATTTAATATATTATTATATTATAAAGTAATATAATATATATACCTTTTCCTTTTTCTTAGGGAGAAGCAATTGAACATGCACGTATTTCCTCCATTTGCCAATTCTTGAATTGCCCACAACTCTTTGTCTCTGCATAAATGTTTTCTGTGAGTGATTGGGAAGATAGAGAGAGTGAGACGTGAGAAAGTGGGAAAAAGATAAGAGAGAAAAGAAAAATAAGTATTGATTGGAGATGGATTAGGTTATTTATAATAATTCGGTTTCTGATACAGAAGATCATCTATAAGATGCAACTGTAGAGCATACTCCCTTCATATTACTCAAATGGCTAGAGACTCGTGCTGATAACGTGTTATAAAAGTATAGAAACAATAGAGAGAATTTAGAGAGAATGAATTCTAAGGAATTCTCAGGAATGAATTTCATTAATAACTGAAGCCCTATTTATAGGAAAACTTCGAATGGCACAATCGTAATTACATAATTTCATCAAGGGTATAATAGTCATTCACATATAATAATTATATCTTTTACCAAATTATTCCTCCACCAAATTATTCCTCATAATTCATAACCACCACATTATTCTCAATTATTCATAACACCTAATAATTATTCTTCAATTATTATTCATAACACATATAGATTAAATGATTAATGGAACAGTCATGTTCTTCTTTCAATGTGATTTTAATCCCTTCTTAAAAAAATTCTTGATAAATGTAGAGTCATTGGTCATAACAGAATTTTAGCTTTCAAATTAGATACATTATAATTCCATGGACTCAATGTATTGAGAAACTAAATGTGGTCAAATTCTGCTTTTGAATTTGACTCCGTGTCTTTAATAACCAATGAATCCAAATGGCTGAAAATACCAAACGTGTTTGTCATTCACAGTACCGGGCTTCTCACTTCAAATTGCTTCATTATTGTTCTCTTGAGCTGTTCGAACATTCTAAAAATGGCTTTTGCTTTTGCGTTGATGATTAAGGAGTTGAACAAGAACATGACACCCTTAAGTATTCTGAAAGATGGTGAGTATTATCCATTAATTTTGTATTCTTTGATGAAATAGAAATACTTTTTCTTTAATCTAACATTCATTATTAATGGCTTTTTACAGTAATATCTTCTATACCAACTAGCGAATGTTCAATCTACACAATTATCAAATCGTAATTTTGATATGATCCTGGTTAGCTCTATGACATCAACTTCATTTGGAACACCGGTCGAGCCGAAATCCGAGCTTGAACGGTTGGATTAGCAATGAAGATGACAAGTTAAGCCGGATATGCGGGGAAGAAACCCTCTATTTTGGGTTTTTCTCATCGGTGGTGCATTTCTTTTCTTTTCTTTTCTTTTTTCCATTCAAAAAATGGGTTGAATTTTTTGGGTTTTGGTAATTGGTCCTAAATTTTATAATGGGATAAATTAAAATTGGAACATTTATGGAATGAAGTAGTAATTTGGAACATTTATGAATTCATAGCTCCAAACAAAAGAGAATTCACATAAGTCGGGTTGGTATATACGGGAAAGATTTATGAATTCTTAATTAGAATATGGTAAAGCGGTGCAATTAGAGTGAAAAGTAGTAATCTGGAACATTTACGAATTTATTAGTATTATATTTTTTTTCAATTGTTTTTTGTTAAAATTTATATATAGTAAGACGGGAGAAGTTCTCCTACCAACAGTGTGCATCTTATGGTGCTCGCAATGTCATATGGCGCTCATATATTAGTCCAGCATGAGTGTTGTCCCTCTCTATTCATATGGAGCCTGACACATGGTAATTGTGAGAACAATAATGTGACCACTGTTGGTAGGTGATCATTCACCATAGTAAGACATTTTAGATTTCGTAAATTGAAAAATTCACTTAATATTTTGATTTGTACTATTTTGTAACTGTTTTTACCATTTTTTATGGAAATTTTTTGCTAAACGGAAATTTTTTTTTTATATAATTGTTTTTCTTTTATCAATATTGGTAAAGTATTTTATTTATATTGGATAAAGAAATTCAAAAATTCTTGTTATATTTTATCTTCCAACTAATTATATTATATACTTAAATTTAGGTGATTGATGTTGAAATATTATTCAAACACTCATGTCTCAAACAAAGATAAGTATTTTACATTATAAACTAATTTGATTTATCTCAAACGTGCAGAGTATGTTAATCTTGGAGAGCCTTCTTTGTAGCGTGTAGCATGTAAGACGATATTTTTGTACGACCAGCAATTAGAAAAACGTCATGGGAATACGAATAATTCTAAATTTTCTTTATGTTGCAATCAGGGTAAAGTTAGAATTCCTCGAATACCCGATCCTCAGTAAATTTTGATTGATTTATTTCATGGTTGAAGTGATAAAAGCAAACATTTTGTTGAGAACATCCGAACTTATAATATGGTGTTTGCATTTATATCAATGAGAGGACTATTGATAAGAGTCTAAATGATGGAATAATGGCACATGTTTTGAAATATTAATGAAATTGTGTTTTTTTTTTTAATATTTCATCCCAATACTAATGTAAGCTTTGTTGCTATTAATGAAAAGACAATTTGTGTTTTCCAAATGATTGACTCCCGTGTAACGCATGGGTACAATTACTAGTTTATTATCAAAAGTTGCAACCTTTACCATCTCCATTGGGTAGTGGATGTTAAGCAATGACATGGATGAGACAGATAGAGAGAAGATGATTATTTTAATTGAAAAAAATAGAGAATGTGTAGTGAAAAAAAAAGAGGGAAAAATAAAAAAGTAGGACAAATGTAGAAACAAATTCAAAAATAATAATAAAACTAGTAATTGCACCCGTGCGTTACACGGGAATCAATCATTTGGAAAATACAATTTTTTCTTTTCATTAATAGCAATAAAGCTTACATTAGCATTGGGATGAAATATTAAAAAAACACACAATTGCATTAATATTTCAAAACAGGTATCAATATTCCATCATTTAGACTCTTATCAATGGTCCTCTCATTGATACAAATGCAAACACCATATTATAAGTTCGGATGTTCTCAACAAAATGTTGGCTTTTATCACTTCAACCATGAAATAAATCTTTCAAAATTTACTGAGGATCGAGTGTTCGAGAAACTCTAACTTTACCCTGATTGCAACATAAAGAAAATTTAGAATTATTAGTATTCCCATGACGTTTTTCTAATTGCTAGTCGTACAAAATATTGTCTCACATGCTACACACTACAAAGAAGGATCTCCAAGATTAACATACTCTGCACGTTTGAGATGAATGAAATTAATTTATAATGTAAAATACTTATCTTTGTTTGAAACATAAGTGTTTGAATAATATTTCAACATCAACCACCTAAATTTAAGTATATAATATAATTAGTTGGAAGATAAAATGTAACAGGAATTTTTGAATTTCTCTATTTAATATAAATAAAATACTTTACCAATATTGATAAGAGAAAAATAATTATATAAAGAAACAATTTTGTTTTTTCCGTTCAGCAAAAAAATTCCATAAAAAATTATAAAAACAGTTACAAAATAGTACAAATTTAATTACAAAAAATTGAGGGTTATAATTTTTTCGAACAATAAAATCAAAATATTGCCTGAATTTTTCAATTTACGAAAACTAATATGTCTTACTATGGTGAATGATCACCTACCTACCAACAGTGGTCGGGTTATTGTTCTCACAATTACCACGTGTCAACCTCCCCATGAATAGAGAGGGGCCGCACTCTCGTTGGACTAATACATGGGTGTCATATGGCATTGCGAGCACCATAAGGTGCACACTATTGATCGAAGAACTTCTCCCGTCTTACGATATATAAATTTTAACAAAAACAAAAAACAATTGAAAAAAATATAATACTAATAAATTAATAAATGTTCCAAATTACTACTTTTCACTCTAAGTGCACCGCTTTTATTATATTCTAATTATGAATTCATAAATCTTTCCCGTATATACCAACCCGACTTACGTGAATTCTCTTCTGTTTGGAGCTATGAATTCAAAAATGTTCCAAATTACTACTTCATTCCATAAATGTTCCAATTTTAATTTAGCCCATTATAAAATTTAGGAAAAATCATCAAAACCCAAAAAATCCAACCCATTTTTTGAATGGAAAAAAAAAATGCACCACCGATGAGAAAACCCCAAAATAGAGGGTTTCTTCCCCGCATATCCGACTTAGCTTGACATCTTCATTGCTAATCCAATCGTTCAAGCTCGGATTTCGGCTCAACTGACTTTCTAAATGAAGTTGATGTCATAGAGTTAACCCAAATCATATCAAAATTACCATCTGATAATTGTGTAGATTGAATATTCGCTAGTTGGTATAGAAGATATTACTGTAAAAAGCCATTAATAATGAATGTTAGATTAAAAAAAATGTATTTCTATTTCATCAAAGAATACAAAATTAATGGTGTTGTAAATATACTTTGGATACTATATATATATATATATATATATATATAATATCTACTATGTGAATGCCTATTTTACCCCCTAAGTGTATTGTAATTTACACATTTGCCATTTTGTAACTCTATAAATAGGGGTGTTCTTTCCCCCACTTAACACAATAAAATTCTCTCATTCTCCTCTCTAAATATTCATCTTACTTCCTCTATCTTCATAAATTTTATATCATCCCATCAAATCATATTCCATAACACGTTATCAGCCACGATCAGCTTGCTTTAATATACATCCAACTAAAGGGTAATATAACAACTTATTTTGAACAAAGGTATGTAGAACATCCTTGTAATTTAATTCAAGTTGTGGGATGAAACACCAAATGAAGAACACACACTCAGATATTAGATAAATAGTTTTACCCGCCATGTTGGATGGTTTAGGAAATTCTTTATTGATGACCATACCATGTTGGATGGTTTAGGAGATGGTTTAAAAGATTCTTTATTGATGACGCCATGTTGGATGGTTTAGAGATTTTTTTTTTTTTATTGATTTATGAATTATTAAATGGTATACTAAGCCACCAAATAGTCTAATTATTTTATAATTCAATATCTGAAAATACCCATTTTCGTGATGAGTACAACTATCACAAATTGGGAGGATACACCTAATTCTACATTTTTGTGTACTCCTAGTTACCACACTCAAAGGAGACTTGCCACCTGCTGGAGGTTTAAGCCAGTTATACAGCTTTATATTAGTTAAATTCCCTACATTTTTTTGTACTCCTAGTTACACTCAAGGAGAGCCTTTACCACCTGGTGGAGGTTTACTAGTTATACCGCTTATATTAGCTAAATTTATTGAAAGCTAATCTATACTATACTATTTGCATTACATTTTTTTTTTTGGTATCCTACCACATGATTGATAAAGAATTAATTATACTTAAAAATTTTCTCAAGAGAATATTTCTCCTTCAAAACCCAACTTTTATTTTTTACACTTGCTTTAATTGTGCAAACAACATCATATCAACCCACTATTAATTCACCCAACTTTTATATTTTTACACTTGCTTTAATTATTACCAAACAACATCATATCAACCACTATTAATTCACCCAACTTTTATATTTTTACACTTGCTTTAATTATCACCAAACAACATCATATCAACCTACTTTTCTTATAAATTTAACAATAATTAAATATATAATGGCAATTATCTTGTCTAGTTAGTTGATGTAAAAGTAATAATTTTGTCTAGTTAATTAATGTTCTAACTTGTTTTTCTTGTTATTTTATAGTATGGCATCAAATATCACAAAATTAGAGTTCGCGCCTTCGATATTATTGGAAAGAATTATCTATCATGGATTCTTGATGCCAAATGCATTTAAATGCAAAAGGCCTCTGGAGATACAATTAAAGAAAAAATGAAACATCGTAAAGGACCAAGCTAATGCTATGATTTTTCTTCTCATCATCTCTCGGCGAAGCACTAAAAATGAATATCTTGATTGAAGATCCTCTGGAACTTTGGAACAATTTAAAGGAAAGATATGATCATCGAAAACAGTAATCCTCCCAAAGCTCGTTTCGATTGGTTACATTTAAGGCTACAAGATTTTAAATCAAGAAATGAATATAACTCCGCTTATGTTCAAAATTACTTGACACTAAAATTATGCGGAGAAAACAATTACGGAGAATGATATGTTAGAGAAAACATTCTCCACTTTTCATGCCTCAAATGTTGTCCTCGCAACAACAATATAGGAGCGAGGCTTTAAAAAATATTCGAGTTGATATCTTGTCTACTTGTAGCGGAACAAAATAATGAGTCATTAATGAAAAATCATGAATCACGTCCAACCCGATCTTTACCAATGCCTGAAGTAGAACAATATAGCATCTACAAGTCGTGGGCGAGGATACAACAGGCGGAGATCTGATTTTGGCGTTAATCGAGGCGGAGGTCGAGGCCGTGGCCGTGATCAAATTTTTCATGGCATCGAAATAGTCATGACAGTTTCAAATTTAAGAAAGTAAATAATCATGGTGAAAGAAGGGGAAATCTCTATAAAAGAAATGTGAAGGAATCGATAAGAGAGTTGTGATAATTCATGCCATAGATGCGGCATGAAAGGACAACTGGGCAAAAAGTCCGTCGAATCGCTAAACATCTTGTTGATTTATATCAAGCATCTAAAAGGGAGAAAGTAAATAACATTGAGACAAACTTCTCATATAAAGAAGACACTCCACTCTTGGAGCCATCAAGCGACACATCTTGAGATTGCAGATTTTTACGAACATAATGAGAATTGATGCTACTATGGTATCTATATATGTATGAAACCTACTTATGTGTGTCTGTATAATAAATAATGATGTATAATATGTGTGTATCCAGTATGTATGTGTGTAAGCATTATATTCTCGTTTTATATATAAATAAAATATTATATTCTAAAATTCATCATTTCTTTTTGAAGGAGAAAGAATATTGATCGCCTTATTGATTGACTCAAGGTCATGGATGAAGAAATTTGTTTAGCGGATAGTGTTTAGACACATTCTATATTAAGAAACAAAAAGTATTTTTCAAGTTTGGCTATGATAAAGAATGATGTAATACTGATGATCGTGTTCTAAGACAGCAATTATTGAAGGCTCACAGGAAGAGCAAATATCATATTGAAAGGGGGAACACGAATCATTATCAATAATGCTTTGTTTGCCCCAAAATCAAAAAGAAATCTATTGAGTTTTAAAGGCGTGCGGAGTAATGGGTACCATATTGAGACAATGAAGAAAATAATGCTAATATCTATATATAACTTCTATGATTTCGAAAGGAAACATGTGTTGGAAAAGTTGCCCGCATACGCTCCGCTTATACTATACCAATATTAATACAATTGAAGTACATATTACATCTAGCCGAAGATTGAAAATCCAAAGATTTCAATATTTGGCATGAGCTTAGGTCATCCTGGTTCGACAATGATGAGAAGAATAATTGAAAATTCAAGTGGGTATTCTCAAAAGTCAAGATTCTTCAATCTAACGAATTTTCATGTCTTTGCATGTTCTCAAGGAAAATTGATAGCGAGACCATCACTAGCTAAGGTCGGAATGAATCTCCAGTGATTTCTAGAACGGATACAAGGTGATATATGTGGGCCCATTCACCCATCATGTGGACCATTCGATATTTTATGGTTTTAATAGATGCATCTACAAGATGGTCCCACGTATGCTTATTATCCACTTTAAACATGGCATTTGAGATTGCTAGCACAAATTATAAGATTACGAGCACATTTTCCAGATTATCCAATCAAAAGCGATCAGGCTAGATAATGCTAGTGAATTTACATCACAGTGCTTTTAATGATTATTGTATATCGCTTGGAATAAAAGTTGAACATCCGATTCCTTATGTTCATACTCAAAATGGCCTAGTCAATCATTTATTAAAGCCTCCAATTGATTGCCAGGCCACTACTCATGAGAACAAAACTCCCACTTTCTCGCATGGGGATATGCTATTTTACATGCAATGAACTTGTAAGGTTAAGGCCAACATCCAACAATAAATTCTCCCCATTACAATTAGTCTCGAAAAATGAGCCTAATATTTCTCATTTGAGATATTTGGTTGTGCGAAAGATGTACCCATTACTCCTCCTAGCATTACTAAGATGGGGCCTCAAAGAAGGTTGGGAATATATATTGGTTTAGAATCTGGTCTATAATTAGATATCTTGAACCCCAAGCAGACAATATCTTCAATGCACGCTTTGCCATTTGCCAATTTGATGAAACATTATTCCCACCTCTAGGGGAGAAGATAAAAGTTGGAAAATGATGTGACACGCAAAAGGTTGGAAAAGGAAGTGATATGGAATACTACAACATTATCCAACCTAGATCCTGAATGGGCAATCACGAGCAAGAAGTTCAAAAGATAATTTACTTACAAGGAGCGGATCGATTACCGAAGCTTTACAGATGCCAAAGGGATAACTAAGTCACATATTCCAAATTGAGAATGCCCTATGAGAATTGAGATTCCAAAACAACTAAAATTGCAAATGAATCGAGAATACAACAAAACGTGGTAGACCTATTGGATCAAAAGACAAAAATCCTCGAAAAAGAAGGGGAGCAAATCGCTAAAATAATCGCATTAAAGAAAGCAGAAGGTCTTAATAAATCAAGAGATGAAATCAACAAGAACCCCCGAGAAAGGTTCAGTGCAATTGAAAGCGATGAAATTAAAGAGATCTCTATAAACTATGCTTTCACAAAGAAGAAATGGAATAGAAAAGAAACAATTATCAATAATGCATTTGCATATAATGTTGCACTTGATATAATCAATGAAGTTGAAGATGTTGAACCAAAATCGTTGATGAATGCCGACGAAGAGATGATTGGTTGAAATGGAAAGATGCCATTCAAGCGAGAGCTAGACTCGTTAGAAAAACGAAATGTTTTCGGACCTATAATGCTAACACCAAAAGAGGTTAAACCAAAGAGGGTACAAATGGGTGTTCGTAATAAACGAAATGAGAAAAATGAAGTGGTGAGATATAAAGCACGACCGGTGGCACAGGATTTTCGCAAAGGCCCGGCATTGATTATGAAGCAACATACTCTCACTGTAATGGATGCAATCACCTTTCGATATCTTGTCACTAATCTACATGAGAAGCTCAATATGAGACTAATGGATGTGGTTCTTGATATTTATATGGTATAATTGACAATGATATCTATATGAAAATCACTCAAGGATTGAAGTTGCACGAAGTATACAATTCGAATGATCGTGAAATTTATTGATAAAACTTGAGATCATTATATGAGTTGAAACAACTACAGGCGCATGTGGTATAATCGTCTAGCGAATATCTTCTCAGAAAGAAGGGTATAAAAATAATCTTATATGCCCATGCGTCTTTATAAAAAGGTCACCTTGAGGATTTGTTATTATTGTCTTTATATGTAGATGATCTAAATATTATCGGAACCTATTGAAGATATTCCAAAAAGCAGTTAATTATTTAAAAGCGAGAATTTGAGATGAAAGATCTTTGGGAGAACTAAGTTTTGTCTTGGCTTACAAATTGAACATTTCAAAGATGGGATATTCTTACACCCAGTCCACATATAAAAGGTCCTTGCGATTTTATATGGATAAAGCTCACCCACTAAGTACCCCAATGAGTGTTCGGTCACTTGATGTGAAAAAGGATCCTTTTAGACCACGAGAAGATGATGAAGTGGTCCTTGGACCCAAGTACCATATCTTAGTGCAATCGGTGCACTATTATATCTTGCTAATAATACAAGGACTGATATAGCCTTTGGCAGAAATCTATTAGCAAGATATAGTTCGCTTCCTACACAAAGACAACCGAATGGAATCAAACATGTGTTTCGCTACCTTCGAGGAACAAGTAGATATGGGCCTATTTTACTCAAATAAAAACTAAACTTGAATTAGTTGGTTATCTTTGATGCGAGATATTTATCCGACTCCACATAAAGCAAAATCCCGACAGGTGTTATCTATTTACATGCGGTGGAGCATGCAATATCTTGGCTACGATCAAACAGACACTCACACCACATCTTCAAACCATGCAGAATCGATAGCAATATATGAAGCAAGTCGAGAATGCATTATGGTTGAAGACGATGATACAACATATTCGAAAGAGTGTGGTTTATCTCTACTACAACCAATCCAATTATATTGTATGAGGACAATCTTGCTGCATAACCTAACTAAAGGATGGATTCATTAAAGCGACCCGGACGAAACACATTTCACCAAAGTTCTTCTTCACTCATGAACTTGATAGGAGTAACGAAATTGATGTACAACAGATCCGTTCTAGTGATAATCTTGCAGACACATTGTTGGACGGCACCATGACGCAACATTTGAAGGATTGATCATAAAATCTGGATGCTTAATTAAAGATATCATTGATATTATATTGAGGGGGAGAAATTTGAGTCAGACTCTTTTTTCCTTCGTCAGGAGTTTTTATCCCACCAGTTTTTCTGCAAGGTTTTAGCAGCAAATGTTCTAAAATTTTAAGAGTATCATGCTACTTAATAAAATAGTATTCAAGAAGTGTTGTAAATATACTTTGATACTATATATATATATATATATATATATATATATATATATCTACTATGTGAATTTATTTTACCCCTAGTGTATTGTAATTTACACATTTGCCATTTGTAACTCTATAAATAGGGGTGTTCTTTCCCCCACTTAACACATAAAAATTCTCTCATTCTCCTCTCTAAATATTCATCTTACTTCCTCTATCTTCATAAATTTTATATCATCCCATCAAATCTGTTATTCCATAACAAATGGATAATACTCACCATCTTTCAGAATACTTAAGGGTGTCCTGTTCTTGTTCAACTCCTTAATCATCAACGCAAAAGCAGAAGCCATTTTTAGAATGTTCAAATACCTCAAGAGAACAATAATGAAGCAATTTGAAGTGAGAAGCCTATTACTGTGACTGACAAACACGCCTGGTATTTTCAGCCACTTGGATTCATTGGTTATTAAAGACACAAAGTCAAACTCAAAAGCATTTAGTTTCTCAATACATTGAGTCCATGGAATTATGAGGGTGTTAGCGGATGAGTTTTAATGTATTTTTATAAGTAGGAAGAGAGAGAATGAGTGGAGTTGGATGGTGGAGATTTAATGAGTGAAGAAATATAAGGATGTGATTTGTTTGACCAAATTTAAAATTTGAAAAAAATGCATTAAAATGCATTTTGTTTTGTTTGAAAGCTAAAATTCTGTTATGACCAAGGACTCTACGTTGTCAAGAATTTTTTTAAGAAGGGATTAAAGTCACATTGAAAGAAGAACATGACTGTTCCATTAATCATTTAATCTATATGTATTTAATTTCGTAATTAACATATGATTAATGATTAGTGGCTATTTGAATTCAGATTAATGTATTGACTTAATGGATGTATTGTTCCAACACATGCATGGAATGAAGTACATTTCTTGTGTGATTATAGCATAATTAATTATGGTATCATTAAAACTGTGTTTAATCAAGAAACACTGTCTTTAATTAGAAAAAGGCTGGGACACGAAAAAAAAAAGAAGCAAAAATTTAAAAAAAATGGCGGGAAAAGAAAAATCCTTATGTTTTAGTATAGTTATGATAATAGTGAAAGATATGGAGTTGAGTGTGGGAATGTAGAAGGTGGTAGGGGAATTTATGCAAAAAAATGGAGAAAAGTGGGGGAAAATGAGAAAAAGATAAACAAAATATGGGACTCTCAATTTTTTTGTATCTTTATCTTTCCTCCACATGAAAGGGTGGCAACTCTCGTAAAGAGATATATACATAGAATACTCGTATTTTCACCATACAAATTGTAGTACTTTAGGAGACATTGTGTTTGTAATGTTAATTGCAAAATAAATATTGTCAATTTGAAATTAGAAGTTGTGAGCACTAATAGAATTTAATCACATTTGTTTTGAAAATTAAGATAATTTATTATTTTATTTTAATTAGACTAAAAAGTGAAAGATCATTAAGAATCAAGGTGAATTATACTGAAATATTATTTGTTTTATGAATTAAATAAAGTAAGTTGGAGAGAACGAAAACTAATCATTAAGGGCTAAATCAATTTAAATTGGAAAGTTGAAAATACTTACAAGATTTAATTGAACTAAAGAGTAAAGTTTGAGCTTTTCATGAAAAGTTGAGTTATATTTTTATCTTTAGATTTTCAAGCCTTTACATAGATAGTATCGTTATATTTGGTCCCTGCTCTCCTGTTTTTCATCTGCGTTAAATGAAATGAATAATACATAATAGCTCCCTGATGGTTGGGGGCTCATGTGGGCCCCATAATTTTTTTGGCCCCAATTTTTGCAAATGTGGGCATCTCCCCTGCCCACTGTGTAGGCAGGGGAGCAGGAGTGCATTATATTTATATTTTACTTTTTAGCCCACATTAAAGTTCACGAAAAAAATCTTCTATTCGAGATCTATCTTGCCAATTTTTTTGTTCAAAGACAATACTAAATTTGTCAAAAGAAAGAAAATAATCTAGAAATGGAAGAGAAATTAATTGAACCCTTTTGCAATTTTTTATTTTATTTTATCCATATTGGAAAAAAAAAAAATTCTCAAGCATTCATGTGTGGGCACTTGCATGCGCATGCCTACACTTGCCTCCGCATAGATGTGTTCTCTTATTGTATTAATTAATGTGGATGTGGATGTTTAGTGATTTCTTGGTGAACCATGGACACGCAGTAATGCCATGAAATTTTTTCCGCGGCCAAATTGATGGTTGCCACTTTGATGGTAGAATTAAAATCAAATTGAAAAACATTAATCTAATTTGGATTTGATGGAGCCTATATCGGTCGCTTCATTGTGGCACTTTATAAGATTACGCTCCAGGAGTTGCAATGCGGTTTATCAAAGCCTATGTCGTTGCAATCTAATCACCCTTGTGCCCAATGTCATACTGTGTTTATTCAAAGCAAGCAGTGATGTTCTTTGTTGTTTTGTTACTTATTTAGGATGAGAAAAAAATTAATAATAACAATTATAAAATAAAAATAAACTAGAAATTGCATATTAAATTGAAAGTGACACACTTTCATGGTCATACATAGTTGGCAATGGTCCTTAAATGAGGGGTGTAAAGAGCAGGTGAGGGCGGTGCATTTAGCCGTACCAAAAAATGTATCCTGGTTTTGGTGGAGTGTTGTCAATGCTTTTCAAATGAATAAATTCAAGATGATCATGTCAGATAGGTATTGCTGCGGCGCAAAATTCGTTTTGAGGGAATTCTTGCTTATTGATAGTGCAAGCAAATTCTTGGAGGCATTAACATCAAAGGTTTCTGGCATTTGTGTTCTAGTATAACCTCCTCAATTGTGCCTTAATTAGTGTTATTTGAATTTAGGGCTCATATTATGTCGGTTCGGATTCCACACATTGACATTGGTCATGATGGGGGTATGACCACGGTGAACATTGGACATGGTGCGAGTATAACCATTGGCATAGTATCTGATTTTTGTAGTCGGGTACTCGGGCTTACTCTTTATGTCTTCAACGGATTTGAATATATCCGTCATGTTGCAAAATTTGAAAATGGATTATGAAAACAATCCACTGTTTACATTTACACGCTTCTATCAGAAGAAGTGTAAACACGAGCTAATTCTTAAAAGATTCAAAATGGATTCGTTGATTATCATTCAAAGTCGTACAATGTAGAACTGTACACGGTAAATGAATTGTAATAATCCATGACTATGATATTGTTACAATTATATAAGGCTTGAACTCATTGAATATCATAAGAATAGGGATGGAAGCCAATTATTTAGGCCTTGTTCTTTGTAAATTAAAATTTGTTTACTCGAAATTTCTATTAGATGTACGGTTAAGAATTAGATAAAATATATTAAAAAATATAATATAATTGTCAAATCAATATATAAGTGGTTGAAAATGATAAGAGAGAAAAGATAAATTCGAGTTTATGAAATTTAATGTGAGTAGAGCAAGCTCCTAATCATCAATAATGGAATCTCGACCCAACGCTCGAAACATCGAGATCTTGGATTCAATGAGCAAAGTATTGCAAGCACTATTTTACATTTTGCAATAAAAAATCTTGGAGAGAATTCGTGCGGTCTCGGAGTGGTGATCAATGGCCAATTGTCATTGAGTGGTGGTGTAATTATAATTCTTATCCTTTAAATGTAGCATGTTTAGAAATGTGGCGTAACTATAAAAAAATATAGTGATAATATAATTAACCTAATTATATGGTAATAATCATATTATTATAGCAAAACAGATTGGGTTGACCTGTATATATGTTTGCTTTATTTTATTAATTAATAGATTATGGGGTTCGAGTCTTTATCGAGTTATAAGATTGGAACCTGAATCCATATTCTCTTAATTTCAAAATAGTTGAATTGAATTGGATCACAACCCAATCCTTTGATAACTTTAAAATGTAAGTAACTTAAAAGAGATGACTATTTGAATATAAGGGTGTGTTTGATTGACGGGTTACAAAAGAAAAGCGGGAAAACGTTTGCGTGGTAAACGAAATACCACCTACCCCTTAAGAAAACGTTTTCATGCTTTTTGTGGAAATCGTGCTTAAAACGGTTGTATCTTATAAAACCATTTCCTTTTATAATTGGCAATCAAACAGCGAAAGTGTAAAATATTTTACACGATTTGACATTTGCATGCAAAACCAATTCCAATCAAACATACCCTAATTTTTTCTGTAATTATTTCAATTTTTAGACTTTACAGAGGTAGTTGAATCCATTGCTATTGTGCTGCATATTCAATTTTTATTTTATACAATTACGAAGAAAAAATTTGAGTTCCTGCACTAGCCGCACAGAAATAGACGGCTTTGAGCATGTTTATGGCGAGTTTCGAAAATTTGTTCTAAACGACCAACCAAAATTTCTAACCGGGTTCGATTTGACCCGAAAATCGTACAACTTGGTCGCATAACATGACGAGCTAATCCAATCGAAAAGAGTAATAAACTCAATTAGCCAATCCCCGCAATTTGACATGTTTGTTTAACATTATGACTACAGTATAGAAACTTTATCACACAAAATATGTGACGTATGTCTTCCTTCAGTATTTTGGGGAAACTTCCCGCATATATTTTAGAAAATAAAACTCATCGATATTTTTTATAATTTGATTTTATAAAAAAATTTAACCCTTACGGTCAAATTCTACCAAAAAATCGTCGTTACTCCTCAGTAAGTAATCAAGCCAAGGTTGGGTCCTCAAGCCACCTAAGCAGCAAGAACTCTTCCTTGGGCTCTTGCCACTCAAAAATAATTTTGGTCTGGTTAGGAGCAATGGCTGATGGCCCGGTGTCGGATCCACGAGCTCAAACCCGTACACAGACAAATATCAGTAAAAGGACCTGATTTTACGTTACAAATTCAGTGCATTCTTATCCCAACTTTGTGAATTTGTGAAGAAAAAAATAAAATTTATTTCTCTCTCTTCCTCACTTTATATTCAGGCCATTGTTCGACCTTGATGATTACAGAACTGGTATGGCTCCACTTACTTTTACTCTTTTTTTCTGTTTCTGTTTTGCTGATTTGTGTTCAATTTAGGTTTATACAACTTGCACGAGTCTCGATTAGGGTTTTATTTTTATTTTTTATTTTTTATTATTTTGTTTCTCTCTATTTTCTCGAGTCTAAACATCAATAGAAATGCTATATAGCTGTGGGCCCTTGATACGGATTGAGTTTTTATTTGTGGTCAGATTGGCCAAGCCGAGTATGACGTTGAAATTTCTAAGGGAAACTTGGTATTTGGGCTGCTGACAAAAATTGATATTGGGGCTTCTTTGATATCTGTTGCATTTGTGGTGTAATGATGTGAGTATGCTATTGAATAATTTACAGCGTGCAAACTGAAATCTGTTAGTGCGACTTGCTTGTTTTGAAATATTATATAAATGGTATACATGTCGTCTGGTCGTTTAAGAGCAAGCACTATAACTCATTATATAAGGGTTTATTTCCTTTGTAGTTCAAGTTTCCATTTGTGAATTCGTTTTTATTTTCTTCCTTATCAGTGGAGGGAGAAACAAGTGTGTATTTTCCTTGTTTGCAAGATTTTTGCATACTCTCACTGAATATGAAGTAACTTGATTTTTCACTTTTGATTGTAAGAGGAAAGGTTTCCAAAAGTGACAAGAGGAAGTTATCACCAGCCCTTTTGTACCAAAATTTCTGCAGTCCAATACAATTTGGAGGATGATGTCAAACCAACTCTCTGCCGATGTTAAGGGGCATGGTGTCAAAGTAGATCCAGTGAGGAATAGAGTCAAATGTAATTACTGTGATAAAGTTGTTAGTGGCTTCGGCCGCCTCAAATGCCATTTAGGAGGTATTCGGGGGGATGTGACCCCTTGTTTGGAGGTTCCCGCTGATGTGAAGGAAATATTCAGCAACGAGCTTTCTCTCAGGAAACAGGTTAACTTAAGCAAGGAAGTTGGAGAACTCTATCATCCTCAGCTTTCGTTGAAGAGAAATGTCCCCCCTAAGAGCAATGTGATCGATCTCACTGAGACTGAGAGTTCTGGAACTCAACAGCATCTCAAAAGGGAAAGCCATTCTGACAGCATTAGTACAGAAACTGCCTCTCCCCCCAAGAGACAACGGGTGTTAATAGAGATACCTGAGAGTAGCACAAAAAATCAATCATTGGAGTTGCCTGAGAGTAGGACAAGAAATCAATCATTGGACGAGGCTAAAAAACGAATAGCCAGATTCTTTTATGAGACAGCAACAGATTTCAATGTTGTCAATTCTCGTAGTTTCCTCACAATGATCAATGCTACCCTTGGTGGCGGGCAGGTAATTCCTACTTGTGAGGAGTTACGAGGATGGATCTTGGAGGATGCAGTGAAAGAGATGCAAAATTATGTGAATGATATTAAAAGTTCATGGGCAGTTACTTGTTGCAGCATCATATTGGACGGTTGGAAAGATGACAAAGGCAGAGACCTTTTGAATATTATAGTGAATTGCCCCAAAGGTGCTGTGTATCTTGGATCATCCGATGTGTCGGCTTTTGCTGGGGATGCTGGTGGCATGCTGACTTTTCTTGAGGATGTTATAGAGGAAGTTGGGATAAAAAATGTGGTGCAAGTTATTACATATTCTACATCAGCAGACATGAAAGAAGTGGGTGAGCTGCTGATGAACAAGCACTCACATATTTTCTGGACAGTGAGTGCCTCGACCTGTTTAGAACTTATGTTGGAGAAAATAAAAAACATGAGTTCCATTAGTAGAATATTGGAGAAGGCCAGAAAAATAACGCGATTTATTCACAATGATCCCAGTGCCCTGAAGCTTCTGCGGACTTATACTCGGACTGAGAACCTTATAAAGTCTTCAAATGTTAGGTCAACACTGCCTTACTTAACCCTTGAGAATATTGTTCTGGAGAAGGAGGGCTTGAAAAAGATGTTCTCGTCATCTGAGTGGAAAACCTCTGATCTGTCTAGTACCCTTGAAGGGAGAAGTGTTGCTCGCTTAGTGGAAGATCCTACTTTCTGGAATGGGTCGCTAAGGGTTTTGCAAGCTGCTATTCCTATAGTGAGTGCGCTAAAGTTGATAAACAAGAATAATAAACCTCAAATGGGTCTTATATATGAAACAATGGATCAAGTGAAAGAAACAATCAAAGAGGGGTTTAGAAACAATGAACGATTGTACACACCATTTTGGAAAGAAATAGATGAGATTTGGAACAACCACCTACACAGCCACCTTCATTCTGCTGGGTACTATTTCAATCCGATTCTATTTTATTCAAGTGATTTCTTCCCCGATGCAGAGGTTTCCAGTGGTATGAATCGTTCTGTAGTCAAGATGTCGAGGGATAGTCGCGATCAAGATTTGATCTCAGATCAGGTTGATAAGTATTCTAGGGCAACCCGTGGTCTCAAGGAAGGAAGTGAACCTGAATGGCTATCAGATGCTTCACAGCTTTACCCAGGTCTCTTAATTGCACACTTTTGCTCTTTGTTTCATGGGCTTGTTAGAACTTAGAATCATTCTGAAAAAGTTAAATCATAAGTTTGTTTAAAGCTTCTTCACTAGAGCTTAGATGTGAAGAAAAATGATCTTTTGCGAAGCTATGTTGTTAAAAAGTAACAATGTTCACTGAGAAACGTGAAAGATAATAGTTTTTTTAAGACCGAGCTTAAAACTAAGCTATGTCGAACAAGCTCATATTTGTAAGGCAGTGACTTCATCTTGGTTATGTTTACAAATCAAAAGATGATCTAGATTTACAATCTTGGGAAGTGAGTCTTGTTATGGAAAGAATTAAATTCGAAAACTAGAATAAGTATATTTTTATTGGTCGAAGTTGAAATGACTTGGTAGGAGTAAGCTTCAAGTTTCAAAATATATCAACTCTCTTCATAAACAACTAAAAGATATGCAAAGTGTGAATGTCTTTTAGGCAAAAACTTACCTTTGTTCTTTTCCAAAGGCTAATGAGACATGCAGAGTTTCAATATCTAACTTTCAATATCTAATGGCAGTACTCTGGTGGACGAAGTACCAAGAAATATATCCCCAGTTGCAGCGAGTGGCGATTCAAATTCTTAGCCAGACCTGCGATGGTGCAGCAAAGTTTAAGCTCAACAGGATTTTGGCTGAGACACTACTCACAAAGGGACAGAATCACATAGAGCAAAAGAAGTTAAGGGATCTGGTATTTGTCCATTACAACATGCAGCTACAGATTTTTGAGTTGAGCGAGAGAAAATGTACATTTGGCAATGGCATTGATCCAATGGATGATTGGTTGGTTGATGAAGAAGCACAAGCCGATCCCATGGTCGCTAATGGTGAACCAAGAGACAGTGCTGATACCGGGGGAAGCTGTGTGGAAGGACCAGAAGTGAAACCATTTACAACTATATTCTGCTGAAATCTGTTCTGATGATAGGTGGGCAGAGATTTAAACATGTGATAAGTAGTAAGATCCATTTATTGCTAAAGAATTGCATATAAATGATAATGCTGTATCAGAAATTGTAGCAAAAAAAAGAGCAATTTTCTCCGAGTTGAAAATATGTCATAATGGTTCGTGTAATTACAAATTTTTAATGAAACTATTTAAAGATGACCATATGTATCATAATGGTTTACTATAGTCATAAATAAAACAAGATTTTGATGACTGCGGTATGTAAAGATTTTTTCAATAGTCACATTTAAAAAGTAGGACTTTTTTTGTAGCCTCTCTCTCTTGAGCGGGAAATGATTGCCTCCCCACTGATTCCCGGGGGGGGGCACCACTGATTGGTGGGGTCCAGCTTCGGCATTTTGATGCTGGTTCTGGTAGCGTCTTTATTTTAGAGTTGATAACAAACCCATTTACCACATAAATGAGAATTTCATGGATACCATCTTTCATGAAATGGAAATTTTTGTTCATCTGCCTACTGTTGTTTTTACATACACAGAAATTAATTCATAAAGTCATCTTTTGCATTTGCCTAAAGGTTTGGATTGTTTTTTCTTAACATAAAAGATGTTAGGGTTGGTGTACTGCACATGATGTCACTGAAAATCTCGTCTATAAGTTTCTTCTTCCTGTATATTTTTCTGTGGCTTCAGGGGTTAAAGTAAATGGTAGCATTTTTCCCCCTTTTAGCGGATGTAGTTGGATCAGCTGTTGGCTTCCTGGTGTTCGTTGTGGTCCTCGTTTCAGGGAACCATCTCTTTGGGTGTGTTGTGTACCAAATCAGTCCTTAAATTCATTTATTTATTTATTTATTTCCCCTTTACAGATGCAGTTGGATCAATTATTGGGTTCCTGGTGTTTGCCGTGGTTCTCTGTTCATGGTTGGCGGGAACCACCAATTCGTGGGATAAATTAGTTATGTACAATGTTGCTGACGAATATGACTCGACTGGATTGATCTAAACCTCTACCTGCTCATAATTTCAGGTCCCCATTTGCTGAGAAAGATCATCAATGTGAATGAATGTTCACGTGATTGTGTTACAACATAAGAATGTGCTAAAACAGGGCCCAGTGGTTGTGTATGGAAAATTATTTCCACGAAAATTTTCAATAAATAATAAAGTAAAAAATATTAACTTGGTGAGATATTTTCATTGGTCACATTTTATCAAAATTTTATCTACGGCTATTAATAAGAAGTGGAATGTGACCAGATGTTTTGATTGGTGGAGCTCCTCGTAGCTTGCGTGTGTTTTCTCATCAATAGAAACTTGGACTACAATGTTTAAGAGCTACATGTTATTCGAATATGACACATTTCAGTGATGTTATAAATGCAGTAAATAATAATAATAATAATCCCAATTGAATGGAGGATTTCTCCCTCGCACATGAAAAACAATGATATGTACGTCCCATGTCCGTCATTCCGTCTTCAACCTCACTCTCGGCTCCTCCTCTCCCAAACTTGCCGTCTTGAACATTGTCGCCGCCTCCTCCTCCACTCACCAACAATCGGATTCATCGCAAGAAACAATGGTATACTAGTAATAATAATGCAATCATAGCTACATGCGGTAATGATCTGGTACCCACTTGTGGGTACGTTACAGTACCCACAAGTGGGAAAAAAATTCGTAGAGGGTCAGGTGAGCCTCCCACCATCAGGAGGCAGTTATGTATTATTCGTCTAACTTAACGTAGATACAAAAAAAAATAATAAAAATAAAAATAAAAATAAAAAAATTTTTGGAGGGATGATGTAGTGGCGCCATGTGGCGTGGGTACATAACCACAGTGGGTATCGGAACAAAACCGTAGCTACCTGACTTCTTCTTGCATTTGGTTCACTTTAACATCAAGTTGGTAATTTTAACATAACTAGTATTTTCTCTGCATCGCATTTTGCGAGGATATATAAAGTTGAATTCTGTAGAGGAAGGGAAGATTGAGTTCTGATTTGTGATTATCCTAAGGCGTGATTTTACAATTAAATTTTATTTTTTAATTGAAAAATGAAACTTTTAAAAACGACCTCATATTATATGAGAGAGATATATAAAGTTGAATTACAGAGGAAGAAAACATTGAGTTGCAAATTTGTAATTATCCTTTTACAATTAAATTTTATTTTTTTAATTCATAAAAATAAAACTTTTGGCGGGAAAATGATCTCATTTTATTAATATATAGAAGACTCGGATACCACTTTGGAGTCCATCCAACTACAACCCGGCCCTGCTTTGAGCCTTATTGGGCTACTACCGAGGCCTGCTTTAAACCAGGCCTAATCTAAAACCTTATTCAGAGTGCGACTTATTAGCCCTCGGCACCAATATCTCCATCACTTTGTCACACTGATTTCTACTCGACGTTTTTCTCTTCATTTCTCTTCATCGACAAACTTTGAACTTTGAAGGCAGATAGCGTCATACTTATTATTGAATTGAATTTATTTATTTTCCAGAGCTGTTGTTTCTAGATGGTAATCCATCTTCCTATGGCAGCAGCCGTTTGATTTTCACACAATATTTCCTCGCTGTGGTTATGATTATCCTTGTCTCAAGTAATCGGTGAAATATCCAGTCGAGAGTAGTCCAGTACGGTCAGTTTCCCCCACTCAATTCCTGTTTCTTTTGAAATTTTCATTTTGCACAGATTTTATATCCTAGGTGCTTAGGTGAGTCGGCAACAGTTTAATTTATCGGTGAATGCGTTGAAATTCATGTAGATGGAAATAATTGAAAGCATCAGTAGTATTCCCGTACAAAATCCAGAAAGGGAAGATTTCTCATCGGCGGATTTGAATTGGACAAAATTTGGAACCTCAGAGCGTTATGATGATGTTGCTCTTATTCCATATGCACGAGTTGATGAGTTTATTATTGGAGAATGTACTAATGTTGAGTTCCCCACAAGGTTCCATATCGAAAGGGGACGAAAGCGAACGGATAGGAGCTTGAAGGAATACAAAGATGACGAGTATTTAGAATATAGGATGTAAGTATTTCATTTGTGTATTTTCGTGAATTTCATTTTGCCTTTTCGTTTCCTTTAAACTCTACTCTTATGTATGTTTCCTCTTGTTAATATCTTTGATTGATTTCTTTAAACCTTTGTTAGTTGTTGCTTTATTTACTACTGATGTAGCTTTTGGTTATGGTCAAGATATTGAAACATACAAAAGGTGGCCTATAATAGTTAGCTCGCTTGGTTGAGTAATGCAAGGGACTGATACTCTTTTTATTTCTGTGTGTGAGGCTCTCTAGGTATTGTTACCTTGTTCATGGTTTCCATAATTAAGTTTTTACGCCCTTTATGCCTTTGCTTGGAGGTATAAGAAAAAAGAGAAAGAAATAGAAGAATGTGCCTAGTGAAAGCTCTTACTGCCTATAATCTTGTGTTTGTGATTAGTTATTTCTTGAACCGCTGATACACAGTTAACATGAACATTAAAATCGCCAAATGATTGATTCTGTTCAGGATGCAAATATTTGAATATTGATGGTCAACATAATTGGACAAGTAAGGAATGGCACACAGAGGAAAATGCCTTTGTACTTCTGTTATATTTGTGCAGCGGAAAAAAAAAAAAAAAGCAGAACAAACTCAGTACTCTGTCTCTAACTTCATTTAAGATATGTTACACCAGAATACACATGATGGATGGCATCAAATCTTTTTGACTTTTGTTTTATATCCTAATCAACTGCATAAATGACCCATCACATTGTAAATTCTATCCTACTAGTTCTCATTTTTTTTTTTCATCTCCAGACTGTTATACTAAGATATTTAATTGAGAGAGTCCTCATTCATAGTCTTTTCTTTGATGTCGTTTTGTCCCATGTCCATTATAACACCTGGCATCCAGAAACTGGTAACAATCATGAATATGAGTTTTCTTTCTGTAAACAAAATGCCCCCCCGAAGAATTTACCGTGTGGCACATGTTTTTCAGGTATTGGTGTTCCTTTGGCCCTGAAAATTATGGAGAAGGTGGAGGTATATTACCAAGTCGACGATATCGGCTAAACACTCGAAATCGAGCGGCTAGACCTCAATCCATGAGGGGCTGTACATGTCACTTTGTGATGAAGCGTCTTTATGCTCGTCCATCTCTTGCACTTATTATATATAATGATAGGCGTCATGTCAACAAGGCTGGTTTTGTCTGCCATGGGCCACTGGATAGAGACGCAATAGGCCCTGGTGCCAAGAAGATTCCCTACGTATGCAGTGAAATTCAACAGCAAACCATGTCAATGATCTACCTAGGCATCCCTGAGGAGAATGTTTTAGAGAAGCATATGGAGGGTATTCAACGTTATTGTGGTCCGGATGAAAATGTAAAAAGCTTAGCTTCGCAGTACGTACACAAACTTGGGATGATTATCAGACGTTCCACTCATGAGTTGGATCTAGATGACCAAGCTAGCATACGTTTGTGGGTTGAACGCAATAAAAAGTCCATTTTCTTGTATCAAGATACATCAGAAACTGATCCTTTCATTTTGGGAATCCAAACCGAATGGCAAATGCAGCAAATGATTCGTTTCGGCCATCGAAATATCATGGCAGTTGATTCAACATTCGGAATAAAAACATTAAAGGTAAAGAAATGCATTTTGCTATTTTGTGAATACACTATGGAAAAACTGGCGGATAACCATTCTTAATTGGTAATTTATGTAATGGCAGTATCCATTGTGCACGGTGCTTGTGTTTGACTCCAGACAGCATGCACTCCCTGTTGCTTGGGTTATTACTCGTAGCATTGCCAAGTTGGATGGGGGAAAGTGGATGAAAGCTCTACTTCTTCGTGTTCGCGCTGTTGATCCTGGATGGAAGGTCAATGGAATGATAATTGATGATGCAGTTGCAGAGACAGATCCGATAAGGCATCATATGTTTCTTTTTGTTAGACTTAAATTTTTTCAGTACCTGATTGCTCATTCACTTGTATTGATTGTCTTCTCAGGGAGACTTTTTCTTGCCCTATACTATTTTCACTTTGGCGAATTCGAAGATCATGGCTAAAGCATGTTGTTAAGAAATGCATCAACATAGAAGTTCAGCGGGAGATATTTAAACGCCTAGGACAAATAGTTTACAGCATATGGGGTGGAGTGGATACTGGCTTTGCTTTGGAAGAGTTGCTTCTAGATTTTGTCGATCAAACTTCCTTTATGCAATATTTCAAGGACATTTGGTTGCCAAAAGTTGGTAAGGTGACTCTGCTCTGTACTATTTGTCTGTCAATTTTCTATTTGACTTTGAGCATGTTTTTCCATCTTAAACGTAACTAAAAGTTACTTTATGCTAGCTTTCTGCCAAACATGATTCCTTTTGTCACTGACTGAACTTAGGAAACTTAATTTGTAGAAGAGTGACCCACATGTTCATCGTATTCTATCCACTATTATTATTTTTCATATTTTATTTTCTTGATGTGGTGCAGAAATGTGGCTTACTTCGATGAAGATGCTTCCACTTGCAAGCCAGGAAGCATCTGGTGCACTTGAAGCATATCACGTGAAGCTGAAAACTAAATTATATGATGATGCAAGTCTTGGTTCACTCAAGCGGGTTGACTGGTTAGTCCACAGGTTGACAACTGAGTTACACTCAAGCTACTGGCTTGACCGTTATGCAGATGAAAGCGATTCATTTCAAAACGTGAAGGAGGAATATATTGCTTCTACCTCATGGCATCGAGCTTTGCAAATCCCCAACACTGCTGTTACTCTAGATGATAAGGATCACCTCTTTGCTAAAGTTATGAGTCAGAAAGACAGCAGCATAACACATTTGGTGTGGAATCCCGGTTCGGAATTTGCGCATTGTGATTGCTCATGGTCATTGCAAGGAAACCTATGCAAGCATGTCATTAAGGTCAATATGATATGCGAAACCCTGAAGTGCTATCAACCTTCAATGTCATTTCAGTCATTTAACAATATCTTGTTGGATCTCTTGATAAAGCCGCTTGATGATTCAGTTGATTTGGACATCTCAACGGCTTGGAGTTGCCAAATGCTTGATCAAATTCAAAAGCTTGTCGAGTTGAATAACTCCAGTGATATTAGCAATGTAGTAAATAATATGCCATTGAAGTGGGTCACTAAGAAAGGCAGAACATCGTATGGCAAGCCACAAATTATGCATTCTTTGCCCTCTTGCTCCAAGAATGATGCAAACAATGCTGCTGCACGTAAAAGGAGTCGGAAGAGAAAGAGATTGTCTCGTATAAGATAACTTCTAAGACGAAACTTAATCGCTCGTGGAAGAGTTCTAGAATGTATCAACCCAATATATGCCAATTTTGGGGTATTGATATGTTTGATCTAGAATCAGTCGGGCAAAAGGTTAATTGACGCAGACAGTACTCATGCCCTTGATGGGAATGAGTTGTCTGGTTCATCTTCCGAGTCTAAAGATGCTATAAGGGGGACAGTTCCTGCCGAGTCAAAGGTGGAATATAAGGTCAACTGCGCTGACAGAGGTAGTTATTGAGTCTTCTTTACTATCATTCAATATATTCTTCCATGCATCTACATTTTCTTCCTTCAGTTTAGATAATGTACTCTCTCGATTTATACACAGGCCTTCATTTTTATTGCAGTCTTGTGGATAACTGGTCCCCTGCCTCAACTTTCATTTGATGCTTATCACGAGGTCTAAATGAATATAATTGTACAGGCTGGTCTTAGTTCATCGCATTGTTTTGATTGCTGCATCATTTTTGCTGTTTGGCAGCAAGTAAAGCAGACTTTTCTATAGTAGACCATATTCTACAATTTTGTTAATTCAATTGTATGGCTTACTTTTAATCAACTTACATTTTATTCGAGCATCAAGGGGCAATGAAGTAAATTGGTGTTTGTTCACAGTAATGCCAACTGGTGTTTTTGATGAATTTTGGTCTCAAAGGTTATCACGGAAAAACATGGTCTGGCTTCTGAGATAGCTGAACCCATAACCAAAGGGAAGTATAAAAATCCAAATGCGGCCTGGGAATGGTGAAATGTGTTAACCATTAGCCTCACCCCGCACTGTATATATATATTGCTCCAATGCCCACGTCACGTGTGGACATCGTGTGGGCAATGATTGATATATGCCCTCCCACTTCCACCAACAGGGAGGGTGGATATATGTCAATCATCAGTCTATACATGGGTATCGGATCTTTGGTGTATATGGCATTTGGGGGCAAATGTATTGTACTAAATACATCAGCCTCGTACTATATGATATGGCTTATCATTTTACATCTTATGTCAATCATTAGCCTCCATTTTTAGATGTGTCAAATAAAGTATATGTCAATCATCAGCTTATATGTGGACTTACTCGAGGAAGAGTGGGGGCAATATACACCAAATGCCATATACACCAATTGTTTACAAAGTATATGCAAGCCATCAGCCTATATGTCAATCATCAGCCTATAGATGTTTCACACATGTAAGTCCGCCTCCTTTTTTATATGGCATTTAAAGTATAAGAAGCCATCATGAACAATTGTAAACAAATGTATTGTACTATATGATATGATTTATCATTTTACACTTGATAAATTTGAAATTTTTTTAATATATAATGCATGAATAGATCATTATTAGTAATAAAAAGTTTGTAATATAATACTATGCAGTTACAAAAAAATTTCGGGGGCACTTGTGCACCGATTTTGCCCCCATTGAACTACAACATAGATCTGCACCTGTATTAAATATCAAATTTGTATCCATTTTTAACACTCAAAACTTCATACCCGGGACTTTTGCCCTCAACTCCGTTTACTCTCTTTGCTTTCCTTTTTCCTTTAGATATATGATTTTTTTCACATTAGTTGGCAATGTAAAAATAATGAAAATTGGGAATCAGTTCTGAAAGAGTTCATTTAAATTCAAACAGATTTTTCCTTCTCCCCGTCCCCCAACCAACGCCCCCTCCCCAAAAAAAAAAAAGAAAAGAAAAAGAAAAGATAGGAAATGACTCATACTAACAAAAGGAAAAATGATTATGTAACGTCACTAAAGTGGTTAATAATTGGTCATCATAAACTGTCTAGGATATATTGTGTTACAAGCACAAGTATATGTTGAAAAATGTCTCTCGTAAACTGTCCACGATCTATATCGAGTTGCGAGGATAGATACATGACATTGTAACCGTATGTTGTGGGTGTTATGAAGGTGTATTTGGTGTATTATTAAATAGAAAAATGAGAAATGATTTATGCAATGGACGAGTGAGCGTGAAAATGCTTTTGCAAGCAAAGCACTCAGAACTCATCATATATATGGCACAGCATTAAAAAGGGAAATTCAGTGCTCAAGTTAGGTTAAAATGGAGACTTGGGAAGAGGCATAGAATGATTTTTACTTACGAGTAACAGGCTCTGAAAGAGGTTCATCAACTACGGAGATTAGCATTACCTCACCCGAATTTACCCTACTTGTTTATCACTTTTTCTACCTCATTTCTTAAGACACGTCCAAAATCAAACATCAACTTACACATCTTTCACTACTATTTTATTATTATTTTTGAATTTATTTCCATCTCTCTCTTTTTTCACTTTTCCCTCTCTTTTTCCTCTACACTCCTCTCTATTTCACTCCAATTAAAATAATCATCATATCTCTATCTCTCCTAAATTTCACACTTTGGACAAGGACATTACATAGGACATGCGCTCATAAATGTCAGCCCATATCCAGACACTGGTGTTAGCGGATGAGTTTTAATGTATTTTTATGAGTAGGAAGAGAGAGAATAAGTGGAGTTGGATGGTGAAGATTTAATGAGGAAAAAGATATATGGATGTGATTTGTTTGACCAAATTTAAAATTTGAAAAAAATACATTAAAACTCATTTTGATGAATATGCTAACAGGGTCTTAGGAACTGACTCATAAAATTTGTCAGTCATCCGGTTTGACCCTTTAGTCCGAAAAATAAGTTCGGATGTTAAGGATATCCTCAAGAGCGATACTAACAAAGCATACTATTTTTACTGCTCAGTTGATTACAACAAGCCGACAGAGTCATTGAATTTTAGGATGTAAACAAGAAAATGAAAAGAGATTTAGAATTCAATGGATGAACAAACTTGCGAACCTCATAAAAGTTTGATGATCCTTATAGTAGTATACTGGTAAGGAACTGCCGTACAGGCTATCGCTTTATAATTCTATGCAAATCTCATGAGATTATTTTATTACACATGGGACTCACAACATTCACTCATATAAACTTTAGACAAAATAAATAAGACGGGATACGATTATTCGAACAAACCAACAAAAAGAAGGCAATTTTTCAACACAGTAAGGGTTTTTTTTTTTGAAGAAAAAAAAGAGATGCAATTTTTTTAGATATATATAGATTGGCAAATACCATATTTATTATGGTGTGGTGTTAAAATTCGCTTCTCGTGCCACTATAACCAAATCTTGACTATCATATTCATGGTGTTAAAATTCACTTCTAGTGCCACTGTAACCATAAAAAGCTTTCCACCGCATCAAACCGGACTAGTTGGCCTAATTGTTTTGGGTTGTACTCTCCCCCCCCCCCCCCCGGGCGCCCCGGGCGCCCGACAAAATATTTGACATTTGCAATGTAACAGTTGCCAGTTGCAACAAATTTTTTGCTCATGTGGTGTACCAACATTGTGGGAGTATTTTTTACCACTCCACGAAAATTTTTTTAATAAACAGGAAATTTTATTATCATAAAGAGAACTACAAAAATCAATAAGAACGTGGATAAGATATCCATAAAGAAACAAGCCCAAAAATAAACACTAAAAGCAATGGCACATTGAGGCTTGAGTGTTACTCGATATTATAATCAAACACTAAAGTAGATACAATATCCACGAAAATTTATAGTCCTATACTTCTTCAACAATAACTTAGATATAAAAGGCTCACATTTATTCAAAAAAAAAGATTCACATTAAATAATGACTCCTCACCACGCATTGGCCAATGATACCGACATAAGGTACTCATAATAAATTAATAACGTACTCATAATAAATTACCAGAAATATTTTCAACGTCTACAAATCCATGTTGCTTTTAACCCGAACAAAATTATAATACTAACGCAGTACGAGAAACTTTTGTCCTTTCCATTGACACGTTCTCAATCAACCCCACCTGGCTACCCACTTAGACGACGAAGACCCCAAACAAATTTATTCATGTTCAACTACCGAGCACAAAAGGAAAATAAGAAATTCTGGAATAACAAAACCATCTGTATTTCTTCTGGTCGAGATACTAAAAAAATTGTTCCACAAAGATGAAAAGTAATCTAGCTGCAAAAATAGTAGACATAGTGCGTATAACCTATACCACATAACGACAATAACTATGGTCAAATGTGTAACCACTCCGGAGTGCAATGTTCCCATAAATGCTCGTCTGAACAAAGAACTACTCACTCGATTTCATTCAAGTTCCCAAGCAGCAATATGAGTCAACGAAGGCGCTGTAGCCTCAAAGCAATAGTGAATACTTGTTCCATGGAGAGCGTTTTTGATAATTAGCAGCTCGACCCTCATTCTCTAAATCCAGCCAACCTCACTTCAACTCTGAATCCTTCTCAGGACGGGTAAACAAAAAGATCAGGCTGTATGTTTCTTGTTCCTGAAGTTCTCTTTCAGCAATGTAAACTGTTTCTTACACTGATTAACAGTTTTCCCAGGAACTGCAGCAGCAATTCGTTCCCACCTCTGGTTAGTTTCCTTTGGAAAAGTTTTAAGAGCTTGGATCAAAGCTTTCTCCTCAACCTCAGTCCAAGAATCTTGATCAGAACTTGAATTACTTTCATCTGGCTTTTGAGAATTATCAACTGGGCTGGGGGATGGATCAGAAACATCTGACTTAGAAGTAGTTTTTTCTGGCACATTGCTGTTCCTAAAGTTTTCTTTCATCAACATAAATTTCCTCTTACATTGGGCGACGGTTTTACCAGGCACTGCAGCTGCAACACGTTCCCACCGCTGGTTGGTCTCCTTGGGAAAGGTCTTGAGAGCTTGAACCAAACCTTTTTCTTGAACAGCTGACCATAAATCTTGATCTGAACTTCCATTAGCAGATGCACTATTGTCTACATTATGGGAGCTTTTAGTTTCACTGGATGACTTTGGCAAAGTCTTTGGATCAGGAGGAGGATTCCCATTAGATGTTGCAGGCAATTCCTCTCTAGCTGAAAGGGGAGAGGCAATTGCTTGAGCGGGTTTTCTTTTCTCAAGAAAGGAATCAAAAGCCTTAGAATTGTCTGGCTTCTGGAGAAGAACAGTTTTTGTAGCCTTCAGAATCTCTTCAACTGACCTTCCAGTGCCAATGTACTCAGAGATCACTTCCCATCTACGAGAGGTTCCTTTAGGATATTTCTGCATCCCCTTTCTCAACATCTCAATCTCTTCTTTGCCCCACGGTTTCTCCTTTTTCTCATTGCTGCTACCAAATAATGTCTGTTCATTCACTGCAATAGAACCATTCTGCTGTGGGTTCTTCTTATCATTATGTTTCTCATCCTTCGATTTGTTATCAAATCCAAGTGCCTCCCTGACAAGTTCAGCTCTCTCTAGCCCTTCCTTTGTTTCCATCTTTTCACATAAAGTCCTAAGCTGTTCAATATCAAGTGACTTACAAAGACCTTCCACATCATCATCAGAAAGATCGAGCAAATGCCTAGACACAATAGGTCCAGAAAGTGTTCGAAGACGGGTACGCTCTTTACGCATTAACTTCTTTTCTTTCTCCTTTAACTTTTTCTGATTTAAAGCAGCCTCAGCAGCCTTTCTTTCATCCTCCTCTTTCTTACGTCTTTCCTCCTCCGCAACCCTAGCTGCTTCTTCCTCCTGCATTTTCTTTGCCATAAGCTTGGCCTCCTTCTTCCTCTGTTTCTCAGCTTTAAGCTCATCTTTTCTCCTAAGAATTCTAGGGTCTCTTTTATAGGCATTGTCAACAAGTATTCGTACACGTGCATATTCTTCCTTCCTTGCCTTCTCTGATAGTTTTGCATTCTGCCTTTCCATCCACCTTTTGTGATCACGGGACTCAGCTTGCTCGAGGTCAAACTCATCAGCATGAGGAAACTCCCTCCAGCTCTTGAAGCTGTACCAGAAATCATAAAAACTATCCACTTCTTTGAATGAAGAATTGTCATCTCCAAGAGACGGGACAGGCTGGTGCACTGACCAGCGCCCATTTCTTAAGAATGCTGGTCCAAACACCTTGAAAAAGTCCTGTGGTGCACACTCGTATGGAATTTCATCATCAAACTCGTCAGTTGAATCATAAATCCTTCTCTTCACAGGGTCAATCAGCACCTCATAAGCTTCTTGAATTGCCTTGAAATGGCTCTCTATTTCATCCTTCTTTGCTTGCTTTGCTGTTTCAGTTTCCTCAGCAAGTAAAAGAGCAGCCTGCTTGTCGGGATGATGCCTAAGCGCAGTTTCGCGGTAGCTTTTTCTTATCTGTTCCTCAGTCGCAAGATACCTCAAATGGCCCAATCCCAACAGCGCATAATGATCCTGTTGCTTCCCTTCACCAGATTTCTTCTTCCCTTTACTGCTGTAGGCGTCTGATGTTTGCCTGTAATCCCGCTCCTTCTCATTCATACCCTCCTCCTTGGCTTCATCATCTGCATTTGTTTCCTCAACATGACCCACCAACCTAAGTGCAGCTGCGTGAAATGAATGCCCTGCAGGCTCAAGCTTGGAAGCCTTGATTGGAAGGCAGTTAGATGAAATGTAGATAGGTTCTCCACATATGATTTCTTCGGAGTATGTAATAAGCTGCATACTTTCCCTAGAACTCATAATCTACCGATTAACACGATTACTTCACTTCAAACAAATCTGGCTCGTGCAGCTGAAGAACAAGAATCAGTCAATTCCCGAGCAGAAAAAATTTAAGACCAAGAAACCGTACATCGAAGAACAACCATATAGCAAATAAGACGCAAAATTTCAGCATAATATATATATCATTTTTCTACAAAATAAGTCAACAGTAAACATCACATGGAGTACAATAAATTCAGAGATAAAATGACCGATAACAAAAAGTTAAAATCAGAAAGTATTCATGTAAGCATGTAAAAAAACAATGACCTACCTTAGCTGTAGGCGAAGACAACCGACCTTCGGCGGCGGTCGCCGATAGTGACGGAGCCGGATGCTGAAGGTGGATGGCTATAGAAGGAACGAACCTAGGGTTTTGATATAGTTGTCCAGGGAAGAGAAATTGGGAAGAACAAGCAGAAATGCATTGGTGAGTATTTGTACTTATGTTTCGGCGATTGGACTCCCAAATGAACATGAGCCCTCGGATATTATTGTATGGGCCGAATATGCAGCAATTGGGCTGATCATGTGGGTTGAAGAACAAGTTAAATGCACAAATACTAGACATTACTCATCAAAAATGACTTTTAAGGGCAGGCTCTTTACACTATAAAAGCCATTAATTTCCATTATTTTTTTTTCTATCATTTTCAATCACTCATGCAATCACTTTATATTTTTAAATATATTTTCTCTAATTTTAGCTACCGAATCTATCACGACTTTCAAGTGGACAAATTTTATTACCTATAGAACAAGGCCTTATTATAAATTTTTTAAAAAGTGAAAGTCAGTACATTTTCAAAGTATCATAATGTAATACTTTCAAACTATCACAGTCTGATACTTTATAATTTTTATGATACTTTAAAAAAAAAAGTATTAACATCCGCCACTGTCCCTTGCCTATACTAACCTCACCACCAGGTATGGTTCGCCAGCAAATAGTGCAAGTGGCGGCGTGGGGCAATGAGTCGATGACCGTGGTGACGATGCGGTGGTTCAAAGTATCATATTGTGATAGTTGACAATGATAGTATTTTTCTTTTTCTTTTTTTTGGGGAGGGGTAGGGGTGGATGGTAATAAAATTCAGTTTAAGAACGTAATTGTGGTGTTGGGTGCATTTACTAATTATGTGGGGCAACAAAAAGGAATAGCTCTACTATGACCTTTTTATATAGAATTTAGAAGAAAAAAAAAAAGAAATTATGTGAAGTGTCTGAAAAACTAAATTATTTTATAAAATATTTACCTTCTTAAACTATTCAATAATATACTTCTTAATTAAACTCTAATCATAACCCCAATTTTAACTCTCTCCCCACCATCATTTGCTGCCATTGCCACCGTTTCCTGCCTTCCTCTTGCATCGCCATCATGGTCACACGACCACCATCAATTGCTGGTGATTGCACAACCATAATATATGGTGTTTTGCACAACCACCACTAGTAGTTGTCCGGTGTTTGCGCAGACCACTAGTTCTAGTTTGCCGGCAAACCAGAGAGGGGAAAGGAGGTGGCGGCGACTATGGTGAAATTATTTGCTCGATTTTTTTTTGAGAAATTTTTCCTTTTTTTTAATACAAATTAGGGACCATAGGGGTACCTTACCACTAAACCAAACTCCTAATTTGTTTAGTTAATTGTTAAGTTGTTAATTTGAATTGTCAAGTTATTAAGTTGAATTGATAATAAGTATTTTGTAAAATAGTTTTGGGTTCTAATAAATTTGGAGATAGATTGTTTTTGAGTAGCCCATCAAAGAAGTCCTTCTAGAAATGCACTCCTAAATTTATTATTACTAGAATTTTCCCCGTGATGTGCACGAGACCTTTTAAGATGATTTATTTACATAAAATAATATTAATATAAACAAAAATAATAAAACATATATAATATTATAAATTTTAATAACGGTTTACAAATTTTAATATAAACCATTATCTTGTAAGAAAAAAATATCATATCAGTTGTCGTAATTGATAATTTTAGGCAATAACAAAATATTTGGGATTAAAATTTAGACAATACTTTTTGAACAAAAAAATGCTTCTATCAAAATTTTTGCCGAATTTTTATTATCAACATCATTCAAGTAACTAAACCATGACGATATTTTTTAGCAAGGATTTTTGAATATTAAGTTTCGGAGAATTTAGGTGACATGGATTGTGTACTATATGAAACGATAAGATATCTATGCACAATATTTATAAGTGAAACTCTGCATATTAATTTTTTTATAACAAAAATTTGTGTAAAATAATTGAGAAAAAAAATCACAAATGTGTGCAATACTAAATATAAAAAAAATTAATTTTTGATACTTTTAATTTTTTTTGACAAAAATGAAGAGATGATTAAATAATAATTTTAAAAATTATTTTTTTAAATGGCTTGCGAAATGATGAGACATGAAATTAGGAGTAGGCAAAAAAATCGGAACAGAGCGGATAGAACCGAAATCGAACCGAAAGAACCGGAATTGAACGGTTCTGTTAGAAAAAATGAAAAACCGGAACCCAGAAAATAACCAAATGGTTCCTTTGGAATAATCGGAGACCGAACCGGAACCGATTTAAAATAAGAAATAGCACTGTTTCTTCTACTTGATTACCAACTTCCGTGAATTATTTTGGTAAATTTAAAAATTGATGGCTATGTTAGGCTTGAACTACTGTTTAACAGCATAACTGTTGTTAAACAACAACTTAGCTGCTGCTTAAATAGCAACCAGTTGTTGTTGTTGTTTTTCACCAGCAGCAGCTGCTGCTTAATAACGGCAGTAGTTGCTGCTACTGTTAAGTAGCTACTAATCACTTCAATTTTTTATTCTTTTTTTTGGTTATATTTATGTTTGAATCAAAATTTTTATTTTTTTCCCATGATTTTTAAGTAATAAAAAATATATCGCAAAATAAGCAGAATCGAACGGGAACCGGAAGGAACTGGAACCGTACGAGTATTTCATTTGAAAAGAACCGAATGGTTCCATCTTTCAAGGAATCGGACTTTACGGTTCGGTTTCGGGGTAATGAACTACTCGGAACTAAACCCGGAACCCCACTCCTAATGAAAATTTATCGTTTTCTATTTCTTTTCTAATTAGTTAATTAATTATTTATTATAAATTTAATTATTTAACTATTCACTATTTGATCTTAAAAAAATTATCCACTATTTGAACTGCTTAATGCATATTACACATGAAAATTATCTAAAACTATCCTTTTAAAATGGTAAAAATAAAAAGAGTTTTTTATCTAATTTTTTAAATATGTAAAAAGGTTTTTTTCTAAAATAGAAAATCTTATCACATTTTTATTAATGTGTGCAACACTAAATATAAAAAATTCAAAAATTATATAAATTAATTCAAAAATTAGGATTAGAATACATATAAATAAAATCTAATGCGTATAAAAGAATAAAATAAGGAAAACAATACCAAATAAGGAAAGTGGAATAAATTAAATAATGAAAGCAATTAATTACTAAAATACAATGCAGCCAAACGTGGCACTACCACCTACGCACTTTGCCTAAGTGGCTTTTTTGATTTTATATATAGTTAGATTATTTTTTTAAAATACCACTATATCAAATTCTAAAATAAAATGTGATTCTATAACACAATAACTTAGAGATGTGATCCTTTAGTAAATATAGCGAATGCATTAAAACTTATCAATTAAAAAGTGTGACAAAAATATTACTGCTTTGACTGCTCATATTTCTCTTTTTTTTTGTTTAAAGGTCGTTCATTTTGGCCTAGTGGAAAAGCAACTCTTTACAGATTTGACCCAAATTCGAAACACCAACGCACCCCTACAATCTCCAATTTGTACTTACAAAAACAAAAACAAAAAAAGTTTGTTAATTTAACATTGGGTAAATTTAATGAATAGTCACTAAACTTTTAAGATGTCACGAATTATTCACTGAACTTTGAAATGTAATTAAATACTCACTGAACTTTACTTAATGTCAGCTAATAATCACTCTGTAACTCAATATTTAAATATATTTAAGAATTATGTGTATATGACTAATAACATTCTTCGTAGAGGCAATTAGATTAATTGTTGGCGAAATAAATTCATCAACTGGAATTTAAATCAAAGAAAAACTAAATAAAGTATTAGAAATGCCACTATTTGATACAATACTTGTGTCACGTTTTTTTATTATTTATATAGCTTTTCATCATATTTGAGTGAATTTTTTTATACCAGCAGT
This sequence comes from Jasminum sambac, assembly GCA_018223645.1. Classification (NCBI taxonomy): domain Eukaryota; kingdom Viridiplantae; phylum Streptophyta; class Magnoliopsida; order Lamiales; family Oleaceae; genus Jasminum; species Jasminum sambac. The sequence goes on from CP073643.1 coordinate 11,990,864, forward strand.
TAATTTAGTTGGTCACATGTATGATATCGTCATTCAACTTGGTGTAACACGCTAATAGAATAAATATTAAGTTAACGAGTTATCGATAAATGACATTAAGTAAAGTTCAGTAAGTATTTAATTACATTTCAAAGTTTAATTATTTATATCTTGAAAGTTTAATGACCATTCATTAAATTTACCCATTTAACATTGGTCACCACCCCACCCCTTTACGGGTTTGACCTAGGTGAGCAATATATAGTGCCCATATGTTGGCAGATGGGCACCACTACCCCCACACTATCAGAGGGATACGTGTCGTCTATCCGTTCACATATGGATAAAATATATTGCCTATGTGAACACCACATGTGAGCAACATATCATTAGCCCATACAATATTTTAGCCCTTTTGTTTTTAAAAAGACATAAGAACAATGTTACTTTCTTTCTTTCTTTCTTCTTCATTTCTTTTTTCCACTATTAAATAGCAACCATAACGAGCTTATAATAAATAAAATAAGCACAAAAATACAAAAAGCTTAAAAAAGGTAGTATAATTTTGCAAAGGGAACACTAGTATATAACCGGGGTTGGGTGGCGGTTCTTTGACCAACACCCAATGTCACCGAAAGGGTGGCGGTATAAAAAAATGCCACCCAAAAAAGAAAGGATGGCGGTTGTTTTTTAAAATAACGGCCACCTGTTCTATATATTTTTTTAAAAAATTAGGGTGGCGGTTCTTAGTGCAAAACCGCCACCAATTTTGCTTCTTCTTCTTTTTTTTAATGATCGGGTGGCAGTTTTACACTTAAAACGGCCACCCATTTTGCTTCTTTTTTTTTTTGAATGATAGGGTGGCAGTTCCTAGTGCAAAACCGCCACCCGTTGTGCTCCCTTGTTTTTTTTTTGATCAAGTACGAACACACATGATTAGAATTGCATTACACCTAACAATTAAGAACGAAATAATTTTTATTCAAAGTCAATCGCCTCCAATTACAACCAAAACTGTTATTAAATAATAATGATAAATAAAATCCTAAGATACTACGAAATGAAATAACGAAATAAAACAACTGAATAACAAAAATATAGAATAGAAAACTAAACACTACATTTTGAGGCCCTAAACGACCTCAGATTGTCCTAAAACATGGGATCACGGCAATAGCTATAATTGTCGTAGATCTCGTCGTGACGATTCCGGAATGGGCCTAGTGGGTTGAAAACGAACATCGTATGCAAAAGTTATGGCCATTTAAAGTTTGCATGCCCAAAACTCTCAAAACATTATATTAACTATTAATTTTTTAAATTTCTCTTTTAAATTATTTATAATCCATAATATCACTAAAATTACACCTCTAATTCAACAATATGCATATAAATAAATCAAGAATATTTAATTCAATAATATCCATATATAAGAAAAACAATAGATTTACAATAAAAAACATAGTTCCAATCAAATTACACACAAGAAATATAATACATTAAACATGAAATCACAATGTATAAGTATATTACAACAAACAAAAACTATAAAATTAAGATTTACCAAAAAAAAAAAAAAACCTAGAATTTGGGGATATTAACTTACTAATTGGTCCAATTGACAGAGGAAGATGACATTGTTGTGTTGTGGCTCCAACTTGTGAATAAAATGCAACAAAATTCAATTTCAAGAAAGCTTAGAATTTGGGGATGTTAAATTATGACCTAAAAATACACGAAATTGGGACCAACGGATAGAGGAAGCTTACCTTGCTTAAATTGTGGCACCAATTTGCGAAGAAATTGCACTTAAATCTGATTTGAAGTCATGAAAATTGCAAAAAATTTCTAAAAATTTTCGAAAGAGGAAGGAACTCATAAGTGGGAATGGCTTTTCGCGAATTGGTGCAATAATATTTAAAGGAAATGGTGGCGATTGTAGCAAAGAACCGACATCCAAGAGTATTTTTAATAATAAAAAATTAAAAAATCGGTGGCCGCTGTAGAAAGGAACCGCCAACCAAAAATGTATTTTAAAAAAAATTATTTTAACTTTGGGTATCGGTTCTTGAAAAGAACCGTCACCCGTTATTTTAGTTTTGGTGGTGGCTCTTAAAAAGAACCGCCACCCAAAGTGGTTTTTTTATTTTAAATGCATAACGGGGTGGCGGTTTTTTCTAACAACCGCCACCCAATGTCAATTGTGTACTAGTGGAAATTTTGCCAATTACCAATGGTCAAGTTTTTCTTTTCACATTTGATAAAATATTTTGATTTTAACTAAAAATTGGGTTTTAATTATACGATAGAAATTATTCATTATTAATTATATTATTACTCGTAATCTGAAGATATAAATATTTGGGGAATAAAATTTTGCCAACACATAGTGAATATGTAAGGTACATTAATCGGATAAAAGTGAACGAAATTTCGTAAAAGAACCAACAAAATATTTATTTATTTACATTAATGATTTAATCATTTTTCAGTTTTGCAACGTTATTTTAACAACCCTTGTCTCCCCACGTTCTTTCCCAATCTCAAAACAAAAATAAATTACTATTAGTTTAGAAGCTTTGCTTTAAACCTAAGTGATCTTTGAATGATCCAAACTCCACTCAATATATGCTAGCTATTATGTGCCCAAATTTCCACAAATCCTCTCCCCATATCATTCCATTGGGATCTTACTTTCTCCATTTCCAATATTCCTCAAGATTTTTTTCTTCCTCATTTCCGTTCTCTTAGAATTTTACAGGGAAAATCATGGAGAAAGAGCTAGAGCATATTCAATTTCTTGGGTTCTTTGGCATTCTTACAGAGTCTCTCAAAATAATTTATTCTTGGAAAAAGATTTTCTCACAAATCACATTCGCCTTTACTTGCCCTCTCTCTCTAATTTTCTTGGCTCAAGTACATATTTCTCATGTCCTCTTTGATGACATAATTCACATTCAACAAGCATTAATGGAATATTCACACAAAAATTCTTCCAAGTATTTGAAATTTTGAATTCAATGTCGTCAAAATGGACAACATTTTGGGCGTTCAAAATCACGTACTTGATCTTCTTCTTCGCTCTCTCCCTTCTCTCGACTTGTGCAATAACTAACGCCATTGCTTGCATATACACTGCTAAAACGATTACCTTCAAGAAAGTCATTAGCGTCGTACCAAAGGTTTGGACGAGAGTTATGGTAACTTTCGTATGGAGTTTCATTGTCGTGTTTGCATACAACATTCTTACGCTTAGTGTACTTTCTCTAGGGTTTACCTATGCTACTTCCATAACTGCTGGATACACGGTTTTCGCAATTCTTTCTATCATGTACATAGTGGGATTTTTATATATAAGCATCATATGGCATTTGGCTAGTGTGATATCTGTCTTGGAAGAAGATTATGGGATTGAAGCCATGATCAAGAGCAAGGCATTGGTAAAGGGTAAATCAATAATTTCACTATGCATTTTCCTCTTGCTCAATCTGTGTTTCATTGCAATTCAACTGGGATTTCAAAGGTATTTTGTTCTTGGGAAGTACTCTTCATGGAGCAAATTATGCTTCGGACAATTTTGCTTATTTACACATTCCATTTTGACTCTATTTGGCCTTATAATCCAAACAGTCCTTTACTTTGCTTGCAAGTCACATTACTATGAAAGTATGGACAAATCTTGCTTCGCAGAGTTTCATCACGAGGTTTATGATTATTTAGGGGATTACCTTTTTTGAGATCTAAGGATGTTAAATTAAAGGAAATTTATGATAACTTAAGAATCAAGTCTTCTATACAGTTATATTAATGTCCAATAGTACTATTTTACAATTTTTTCGAAGATAAGCAGTATTTTACAGTTACTCTTTGTTTTTGTATATCAATGTAAATATGCAACCATGATGCAAGAATTCAATAAATCAAAAGTGGTTTAATGTTTTTGTTGATATAGGTCATCTTGTCCATAGCGAACACATGTGACTTCAATATTAGATAATGTCGGAGGATTACATTATTAATGTTGTCGTAACATCTATTCCGTGAACACACTAATTTAGTCATGTCTACATGTGTGTTGGATCAGTTCTCTTCAATCACCTCATGTGGGTGCACGATTATGTTGCTTACGAGATACAAGTTATATACATGGGCAATTAGAGGATGTCGAGATGATTGTATTGTGTTGAATGTCGAAGTGATTAGTACATTTAATGTTAAGGTGACGTGTGTTTCGTATGGATGATGAACTAAATTTACTCGCTTTTGCTTATAGTTACATGCAACTCCTAAGAGTTAAGAGCATCTCTAATTCTCGAAATTTAGTTCCACGTAGTTGAAAAAAATAATAATAATAATAATTACGTTGCACATTAGTACACTGGTGTGCTAAACATTGTCTATTTAGCATTAATTATTTTATTTTCCCTCTCTTCTTTAACCAATAGTTGATAGACACATAATTAATTAGTTTTACAATTCACACCCACCATTAAAAATGTTTTTTCTTCAGTTTCATTCTATTTATCAATTATCACATAATTGAATTCACATTGCACCGTAGAGATCGCGAGATGCTCTAAAGATATGTTGAAGTGATACGCTTGATTCATTTCATGTGGACGGTGAAATAAATTTACTCACCAGTTTGCATTTTGCTTACTAAATTAACATGCTACTCTCTTGAGATATAGTTTGTTATTGGTGTGGCGACCTAAGGGCCCACAAACAGTCCGCCAGCGGCATACGTGGCAAACGGTCCCCCCGCGACACACGAGGCATCATAGCGGACGAGGGCGCCCAAAACTCTCGCTAAGGCGGCCCCACTCTCCGTAGGCGCCCCGACCCCAAAGTCAAAATCACCCACATGCACGGGATGGCCACCTGCGGATGATGTGACACAAAACTACTCACAAGATCTTCAAAGTACACAAAGTCAACGCAACATCACATCTCACCATTCCTATGATGGGACCCGAAAACAAGCAACCGTCGGACACGTGGCGAGCTATCATTAGAATTCCAACTACTACTGTGTGAAGTTGTATAAATAGAGGCCATGGGTAAAGGAAAAAGGGGAGGGAAAAAAAGGTAAAGAACCATTCTATATATATTTCCGTTAATTCACTCACAAGAGTTTCCAACTCTTCCGAGTGGATCTCTGTAACACCTCGATTTAGGCTTCACAGCTCCACCCACGTCAAATATCACTCGTGTTCTATAAGATGGCTGACTTGACTATCGGAGCGCGTGCGACTGACGCCTCCTCTGCTACCTAGGAGGTGGTTGCCAGTGGTCAATGCTCCTAACAGTTTATCTTAACCTGTAGGTGGACGGAGGAAAAAGACAGAGGTGATGAGCAACTGTGGGCCCCATTTCAAGAGGTCAACAGTTTGGCGCCTTCTATGGAAACCACACTTAACCACGAGGACACCGCATGAGCAAAAGCCCTTACTGCCGATCCCACATTAGGGGCACTCAGCACCCCTAAAGCTACATTGTTTGGAAAACCGGCCATGGATGAAGACAGAGGAAGGAGAAGGGCCCGCGCAGCCAGTCGTATGGGCAGACGAGTGAAGGAGATGGTCACTAATATGGCGTAGATGAACGAAAACAATCGCGCTATCCAGGAAATGCTGGCGAACCTCCAAAATCAACAGAACAACAAAGATGACCACACAACCACAGGAGAAACTCCCCCCCGGTGTACCACGAAATCCCTGAGGATACGGCCCACCGCAATGCCCGGCGTCAGCATCCCCTTGAACGGTCTCACCACTCAGCTCCTCCACACAATGAGCTGCCTCATAGTGTCTTCAGGTGGTTAGGTCCCACACCTAACAGGGGTCCCCATCTTCATCGATAGGCGTACAATGCCCCTCCCGACCCGACGCTCGTGTCGGGGACGGGCAGGCGTCACGGAGCACGACGAGGCATTAGTGCAAGAGGTCCTACCCCAACAAGACCGTTGCCGAGAAGCCTCTCCTCTCCACTATTATAGTGACGAGTCACAGAGGGCACCCTCTCCACAATGCTCCTACAAGCACGACGATGATCGCTAAATTTCTCCCTCTCCGGCCAGGCTGCTGGGGTCCCCCATCACGCGTAACTTCACAATGCAAAAGATAATGCAGTATGGTGGACAAGGCGATCCCAACTTGCACGTTACCGACTATCGCATTGCCATGGACCTCAGGGGAGCCAACCCCGTTCTCAAGGCAAGAGCCTTCCACCTCACCCTCGCCGGAGCGGCCAAGACATGGTACTCGCGCCTTCCCAATAGGAGCATTAGTAGCTGGGCCGACTTGAAAAAGCTTCATGAACTATTTCACCATGGCAAGGCCGTCGTCTATGCCAATCCAAGCCCTGTATGACATCAGGCAACAAACGGGCGAAACCCTGCAGAACTACCTCAATATGTTCAACCAGGCGATGCTCACTTGCGATGTCGTCACCGACCGCTTGCCGCCCTGAAAGGCAGGGTGGATGTCAAAACCCCTTTCTTCAGAGATATAAGGAATAAAAAGCCCACCACCTTTGACAAACTGATGGATATGTCCAAAGAGGAAATAGCTTCCGAGAAACCGGAACAGGAACCTACCAATCAATTAGGCGGAACCGAGGTTGCATGTAAGTCAAAGGCTAGGGAACCAACCCTAGAGGGATCAGAAGGGCAATAGGCCCGGGGGCTCATCCACTGGATTCCCTAATGTGACCTCAGTCGTTAGTAGGGGTCCACCCACTGGGCCCATCCTGCCCCAGCTGCTGGTACTGATCTATTTCAATTAGCCATACGGTACAATGGCCTATCTGGAGGCGGGACCTAGCTCGTTGCCCTTATGGATTCCCGACCCTATTGCCGCCTCCACCGATCTCACACTCATAACACCGAGGACTGCCAATACCTCGCCAAGCTCTCCGAGCACCGGAACGATAACAGACACGCCGGCGAAAGAAATAATCGACGCAGGACGGATCAGACCCCAAGAAGACAAAGCACTCCCCGCCAATCCACCCAGGATCAGAGGGTTGAGCCGCGCAGGTTCGAAGGATAAAGGGAAAGGAATGAAAATCTGCAGCCACAACCAAGGAAAGAACCTAGGAGGGACGCCAAGTCGACAACCTAAAGAGGCGGCGAAAACGGGAACCACGCTCCGACCATTTGGGAGATTGCCACCATCATAGGCGGAATCCTACATTGGAGGGCAGTCCAGGAATGCCCAAAAGTCGTACATCCGAGAGTCGAAGAACAAATCGACTGCAGCTGGCGCATTAAAAATTCCCAAAGATAGGGTTTCCAGCAGGTAGAAGCCATTACATTCACCGATGCTAACAAGATCGGGGTTTACTATCCCCACTGCGATGCCCTGGTGGTCCGCACTGAGGTGGCTCGGAATGGCCTCGCGCACATGTTGGTAGATAATGGCAGCTTGGAAGAGATCATCTTTGCGAATACCCATGAGAAAATGGAGGTGGCCACGCCGCTGACCCCGTCATCGACCCACTCTATGGGTTGACCGGCGATTGTCTGATTCCTAAGGAGAGCATCGTCCTCTCCACCACCATGGGCAAGGCGCCGAGGTCGGTAACCATGTTCATGGAATATCTGATCATAGACCGGCCCTCTGCATACCATGGAGTCCTGGGGCGACCCGCCCTGCATGACCTCTACGCCGCAACCTCCATCCATCATCTATGCCTAAAATTCCCCACTAAATACGGCATAGCCACTGTCCGGGGGATCAACCAGAGGGGTGAAGATATTATCGCAATGCCCTAAGAAAGGCCGAACGACGAGAAATAGACATGGTCCTTCTTGACGAAGAAATGGCGGAGTCTTAGGCCGTCGGCCCCCCGAACGGGAATGACCCAAGGGAAGGAACCTCGGAGGTCAAGGATATCGAGATGGAGGAGGCCAAGACCCTCGAAGATCTTTACCCTAGGGCTATAGAGGTCGACTCGCCCTCTGCGGAGGCTATGGAGGAGCTGGAATCCTTCCTCGCCGACCCCATCGACCCAGTCAAAGTACTCCAAATCGGCTCATGCCTCCCGTCCCAAACAATAAGAAACTAATAAGCTTCCTAAGAAACAACTTGGATGTGTTCGCCTGAAAGCACAATGATATGGTAGGTATTGACCCAGGGGTATATTGCCACAGGTTTAATGTAGATCCCTCGCACCCGGGGCACTGTCAGAGGCGTCGGGCCATCAAAGCCAACAAATATGAGGCATTGTGGGAAGAAGTTGACAAGCTCCTAAAAAGCGACTTTATCCGAGAATGTCTATACCCCAAGTAGGTCGCCAACCCAGTCCTAGTGAAAAAGACGAATGGGAAGATGAGAACATGCATAGATTTCACCGGCCTCAATCGTGCCTGCCCAAAGGATAGCTTCCCACTACCTCGGATCGACCAGTTTGTCGACGCTACCGTTGGCCACGAACTGCTCGGTTTCATGGATGCTTATTAGGGCTACAACCGAATACCCATGAATCCGGGCGACAAGGAACACACATCCTTCACCACTGACCGAGCCCTCTACTGTTATAAAGTTATGCCCTTCGGGCTAAAGAACGCTGGAGCTACTTACCAGAGGCTAGTCAACGGAATGTTCGCAAAACAACTGGGCCGAACTGTGGAGGTCTATGTTGACGATATGCTAGTGAAAAACACCAAAGCCCGGGATCACGTCGCCTCCTTAAAGGAGATATTTGAAGTGCTGCGACGATACCGAATGAGGTTAAACCCCCTGAAATGTGCTTTGGAGTGGCCTTATGAAAGGTTTTGGGTTTCATGGTAAACCAGCGAGGCATAGAGGCCAACCCCGAGAAGATCCGAGCCCTTCTAGATATGCAATCACCCCAGAAACCTAAAGAGGTCCTACGCCTGATCGGCCGCATAGCTGTCCTGACACGGTTTATCTCCAAGTCAACCAATAAGTGCTTGCCTTTCTTCAAAATCCTCAATGGGGAACAAGAAGTTTGAATGGACAGCCGAATGTAAGGAGGCCTTCCAGGCACTGAAAGCATACTTGGGAAAGGCTCCCTTACTGTCCAAACCAAAAAGAAGCGAGAGCCTACGGATTTACCTAGCAGTGTCCGATGAGGCGGTAAGCTTTGTTCTCATCAGGGAGGAAGGCGGGGCACAACTACTAGCATATTATGTGAGTAAAATCCTCCTCGACATCGAGACGAGGTATCCGGAGATGGAAATGTTAGCCCTGTCCCTCGTCTCCACCTCTAGATGCCTCCGGCTGTATTTCCAGGCACATTCGATTGAGGTACTAATGAACTTTCCATTAAGACAGGTCTTTCAAAAGACCGAGGCCTTCGGGAAAATGCTCAAGTGGGGCAGTCAAATTAAGCCAATTTGACATCAGATTCACATCAAGATCTGCAATCAAGGGTCAGGCATTGGCAGATTTCATTGCTGAATTCACACACCCCCCACCTCAACCGATGGAGGCCTAAGCTGGCCTAACTAGCCCTTGGCGTTTGCAAGTGGACGGGTCCTCAAGCGAGGATAGCTAGGGGGTGGGAGTCATCTTGACCAGCCCGGAAGGCCATGTACTAAGCTGTGCCATCAGATTTTCCTTTTCTAACTCCAATAATGTTGCTAAATATGAGGCCCTCATGGCCGACCTACGCCTAGCCCAAAAGATGCAGGTCAAGTAGCTATCAGTCCATCGCGACTCACAACTGGTGGTTAACCAAGTCAATGGCCATTTCGCCGGCGAGAGAGGACGATGTCCCTATATCTAAAAGCGGTCACTAATCTCCTCTCCCAATTGGAGAGCTTTGAACTACTCTAGGTCCTGCGAGCCGAGAACACTAACGCCGATGCCTTATCTAAGCTGGCGAGCAGCAGAGACTCATAGATACTCCAAACCATCCCAATAGAACAACTGACTTGTCCCTCGATCGAAAGGATCGATGAAGTTCTGACTATTGCAGAGAGGATAGAGGGGGACAAGCGCACCTGGATGGCCCCCTACCTCGCCTATTTGAAAGATGAGATGCTGCCCGAGAGCGAAGATCCCATGAAATTTAGGAGGAGGGCAGCACACTTCGTGCTGCTAGATGAAATGCTATACAAGCGAGGGTACTCGATGCCCCTGCTACGGTGCGTGAGTCCCTTTGAGGCTCTGTACGCAATGCGGGAGATTCATGAAGGAATGTACAACAACCACTCTGGCGGACAATCCTGGCTTCAGAAGGTTCTAAGGTAGGGATATTTTTGGCCAACCCTCAAACGAGACGCTGCGGACTTTGTGAAGAAATGTATAAATTGTCAGAGGCACGCCCTGATCCCGCGCCAGCCTCATCAGGCGCTCACCCTAGTGACCAGCCCCTGGCCCTTCGCCAAATATGGAGTGGACCTCATCAGATCCTTCCCTAAGGGAATAGGCGGGGCGGTGCACGCGATCGTCTCCATCGACTACTTTACCAAATGGGTCGAGGCCGAGCCCCTGTCGTTTATAATAGAGGCAAAGACCCCCCAGTTCTTATGGAAGCATACAATCTACCGCTTTAGGATCCCACACTCTCTAGTGACAAACAACGAACATCAATTCGATAATCGAAAGGTGCGGTTCCTCTACGAAGAGTTGGGCATAACAAAGCATTTTTCCGCACCACATTACCCACAGTCTAACGGACAGGCTGAAGCTGTCAACATGACCATCAAGCACCTACTCAAGAAAAGGTTCGAGAACCCAAGGGATGCTTGGGTCGATAAACTTCCCTATGTAATGTGGACGATCCGAACCACCCCCCATCCCGCCACCGGAGAAACACCTTTCGCCATGACCTATGGCATAGAGGCAATGAGCCCGGTAGAGGCTGGACTTCCGTCCCCAAGGAGGATACTCTACAACGAGCACTCTAACGCCGAGGCAGACAGGACTGCACTGGACTTGCTCCAAGAAAAAAGGGACTCTTCCCAGGTAAAACTCCTGTCTTACCAAAGGAGGATGTCCAACTACTTCAATAAAAGGATCAAGATCAAGCCCTAAACCAAGGAGACCTAGTTCTCAAACGAAACTTTGCCCCCACAAACCAAGGCTCATTTAGCCCTAACTGGGAGGGCCCCTATCGCCTAGGTAAGCAAATTCGGCCCGTAACATTCATTATGGAGGAAATATGGGGCAAACATTCCTTAGGAAGTATTATCAATAGGGCCCCACAACATGTAACCCTTCGGGGGAATGACAACTGTTTTTTACTTTTGTACTTTTGCAATGAAGCGCTCACGAAGCCAACTGTTTATTTTCATGAATCTAATATTTGGGCGTGCAGACCCACGCATGAAGGCGAGGCAACCTAGCCCCTTCATTGTCTAACTAATCTTTAGGCATGCATGTAATATCCCGTCCGTTTATGCATGTGATTTACGATGTTATGTATGATCGTGAGGTGGTGAATATGTGTTTGGACCCTTGGTGACTTCGTGGTGATGCTATGTATGGTATTAAGTGTCGAAATGGCCTCCCGAGCGGCTAACGGGGCCGCTACATAAAATTCGCTCATAGATCGAGTTTTTACGTAGTAAGTTGATGGGTTACGGCCGTAATTATCGGGTCTGGCCAGTACATCATATAGTTCTGGCCGTAAGTTGTGGAATGAGGAAATGTGCCAAAATTCTACAGAGAGCTAATTCTGGTAGTATGACTTGTAGATCTGGCCAGTATTATATGGGTTTCTGGTAGTAAAGGTTATGTAATTCACGTACTGTAATTATTGAAGGGTGAGATGCATGGATTTCTGAGACTTTATTACTGATCGTATGTTCTTTGAGTACGGCCAGATCGTAAGATTACGCCAGAAGATTCATGGGTTCTGCCGTAAATTTGGGAGTTACTACAGTAAAAGATAGAGTTACTGACTGTAATTTTAAGTCAGAACTGCTTGGATTGGGTTTTAACACGTTGGCTTGGGGTTTTTCCATCATTTTCGACCCCAACTCCCCAAAACCCTAGAGAAGAAGTTCAAGAGTGATTTTAAGACTTTGGCTTGGTATTTGGCTTGGGATCATTGCTCCAATCCTAATTACTATCTTGGAAGCAAGAGGGAGGAAGGAAGAGAAGAAGGAAGGGAGAAGAGATATCATCCAACCAATCACCTAACTTGGTTTCTTGTTCTTTGAGGTAGGTTTGAGATAGAATATCCATGTAGGAGGTAAGTGGAGACATGAATGATCCTTAGATAGCTATGTATGCAAGTTTCTTTGGCTAATTTCCTAGTTTTGGTGAAGTAGGACATGGTTAGCTTGTTAGGGGGATTTTCTAGGGTTAGGTGCTTCCTAACCTTAGTTCATGATATGCTTATGTTGTTGCCAAATGCTATGCTATGAATGTCTCGCCCATGTGTGCTCATATGTCATGCGTGATTGGATTGGATTGCCTATCATGTGTTGCGTTAATGTTATGTTTTCGGCCAAATATGGGGACCCACGCCCAACGAATGATACGTCGGTCGAATGGGGACCTACGCCCGATAATCGATAGTATGGCCTCACGGGGACCCACGCCCGATGATGTTACGAGGCCGCCAAATGTTTAAAATGGCGCCAATGCTAACACATGATTCGCAATGGGCCCGAGTGATATGTGATGTTCATGTGCATTGTGTCTCTTCCTACCGAGTCTTTATGACTCACGTGTATTCTTTCTTATGTTTTAGATGATGCTGCAAGTAGGAGGCGGTGGAGGTGGCGCCGATCCTCTCACGCGTGAGCTCGTCAACGTCTTAACGGAAGGAAAAAGATTTTGGGGTCATGTGTATACAAAAGCACACTTTTGCAATCTCTTTTGTAATGTAACTTTTGGAGCTATCACGTTAGATATATATATGCAAATTATCGTTTTGAGGTTTTCGTAAAACGTTTGAAAATGTGTTAGCTCGGTGACGTCACGCAGGTAACGCCCTTCCTAGTACGATGCCGCTGGACGTACTGGGGCGGGTGTTACAATGCAGGCCCACGCATGAAGGCACGGCAACCTAGCCCCTTCACTTCTTAACTAATCTTTTGGCATCCAGGCCCACGCATGAAGGCGCGGCAACCTAGCTCCTTCATTGCCTAGTTAACCTATGGACGTGCAGGCCCTCGCATGAAGGCACGGTGACTTAGCCCCTTCACTTCTAATCTAATCTTAAGGCGTGTAGGCCCACGCATGAAAGCGCGGCGATTTAACCCCTCCACTGCTTCTCTAACTATGGGCGTGCAGGCCCACGTACTCCTTCACTACTAGGCACGCCAGCCCGTGTATGAGAGCGTCGACAATCGACCCCTTCATGGCTCACCCCTAATTATCGGGCACGCAGTCATAATGTGAGAGCATTGCATCCGAACCCCTTCGAGTACACCCTATCCCTTTGTCTATAGTTGGTTACTCCTAGGATTGGTTAGGTTATATGTGAACGCGCACTTGGCGGTCACCTTTAGAGTCCAGTTTACTGTTATTCTCAGGTTAGAACTTACTACAAGCGTGCTGGAAAAATTGTGAGTTAAGGGAGGGTGGGGACAATACTGGCGGGCGACGCAATAAGCAAGGTTTACAGCTATTGAGACAAACGAAAACACTATTGAAACGAAAAACACTTTATTGAGACAAATAAAAAACACTTCATTTACAAAAGCTTGGGAAACAGAGCCATCCCTATTACATCAATTCCTACTGCTATATTTACAACGAAGATAAACCTGCTCTCTACAAATTCTGCCGCTTTGACTCCTCATTGAACCCTCATTGTCTTCCTCCGCTCAGAAGGCTCCCTCCTGGGATGGAAGAGGCAGGGTTGAGCAGTGAAACTTCCTCCACAACCTTAAGGGCAAGCTTTGCCCCCTCCGACGCCCCTGGTCCAGGAGCGGCTGGTAGTACTCGGAGGTATGGAAAGTCGCCATAATGGACCGCTCCCATTCCACCCGATCCGGCTCTTGACCTGCCGGGGCACTTGTCGAAGCCCCTACAACTGAAGTCTCCCTCGCCTCCTTAAGCTTGGTCGTGAGATGGGCAACCTGGCCCTCCATCTCACTCCTCATTGCCGCCACCCTCTGTTCATTGACAAACAACACCTCAATGTTAGAGTTAAATTCCAACTATTCAAGTTGAAGCGTGAACTGCTTAGCACGTACCTCGCCTAAATCTCGCTGGAGGGCTTCAACGGCGCCCCGGGATTGAGTCGCCTCGACCTGGAGCTCCAGGTTTTCCGCTGGAGCCCGTCCTTCTCCGCCTGAAGGTCAGCAATGGAGGAATCCCTTGCCGCCAGACCTCGTCGAACTTACTTTTCAGCTCGTCGACCGCGCTTCAGGCTCTGACAGCCTCGGGACCCCTGGCTAAACTCTCCGCCAACAACTCTTTCCACAATCGTATCAGCTCGGCAGCGTTCCCAGCCCACGCCGCCTCCAACGACCTAAGCAGGACGCTCTGCTCTTCATAGGCCCTATTCTACATCGCATGTTCTTAGAGAGATGCCTTATGCTTCTTCGTCAGAGCGGAAACGTTATGATCCGACTCGCCGAGCTCATCCCTCACCCTCTTTAGCTCCTCCTCCAGCGAGGCAACCCTCCCCCTTTCCACCTCCAGTAGGTCAGCCGCATCGGCATCCTTCGCCGTCTCCGCCACCGCCCTCCTCGCCTCCTGCACGAGGAACAGGGCCCGATTGCTCTTCGCCTCCGCCACATGCAACAGCTGCTCCATCGACAGTTTGGTGGGCAGAGCCGCGACCTCCTTCGGAATGTACTTTATTAGTAAATTGGCCCTGGGCCTGGCAACTTTGGGAGACCGTCGACTGTCTTTTGATTTAGCTTTTTGCCGGATGGTCCCACCAACTTCTTGTACGCCTCTTGCGTGGCGGAATCTAGGCCCTGCTGCTCTATGCCCGGGATGAGCACTTCCGGCACAGGGGACACTGACGGCGAAGCCTCCTCAAATGGGCACTTTCCCTGCCGACGGGTGACCAAGGGTTCTGCCTCATCTGACAGCTCGCCCTCCTCGGCCGTCGTTGACGCCGTGGACGACAGCAAAAGGCATCGTCGCGGGCATCCTCTCCGCCGCCTTCTTCAATCACCTCTTCCCACCCGACAAGGCAGGTGCCACCACTATGGCTAGCTGAACGGCGGGGGCCTCTCGTAGCCGTGCCCCTCTCGGAATAGGGCCTCAACATGGAACTCCACCCTCTCCACCTTCGGCCCCACTCCCACCACGAGCCTCGCCTTCGTTACCTACGGGTCGGCCACTCGAGCCTTTTTTCCTTTGGCGGACAGCCGACATCGATATGACCTTCATTTTTTTCGTGGCTGTCGACGGAGGCAACGGGATGGTCGGCCTAACCTGCAATGTGGCAACAGCCGCCTTACATTCTTGGGCCACTTTCTTTTGCATCACCTCGGCCGCCGAGCTAGTCAGCACTGCTGGGACGGGGCAATTGGCCTCTGCTACTATATTCACCTGAGCCGAGCCCCGAGCCTCCTCCCTTGCAAGAAATAGTGCGTCAGATGACACTACTTGGTGAAAAATGTAAACAAAAGTCAATCGACCAACACTTGGCTGTGGGAAGCAGGCCAGCTCGCCCCAGCCTCTCCCTCTCGAAAAGCCGGCCATAACATCGCTCTTCCTCCGGCCTCTCAACTATAGTTGCTAGCATCTTTATGTCCCCGTCATAGAGATCAAACACCCAGGACACATCTGTGTTGTGAAAATATAATTGCAAGTGTACGATATCGCCACAAAAGTAGTAAAGTGGACCTTTTTAGAGTCCGGATTATCGTTCCCACGAGGACTAGCTTATTATATATCGGTACAAACTAATCACAAAAGCAGTTAGGGAAATGTAAAGAATAAAGATTGGATTTTTTAGCGAAATTGTAAATAACAAAGAAGTAAATAGAAAAATTATAAAGGGTTGTTGAAGCAATGGAGAATGAAGTTGGGAATCCCGATTTATCTTTAGTTATCCTATTTGATTTCTCCTCTCAATTTCTACTCTACAGTTGTGTTAGATCGAATTCACGAAATTAATTTAATTTACCTCTCTCGAGTTCAAATCAATTTTATTTAATTAAGTCAACTACCATATCTCTATGTATAGTCTGAATAAGCCTTAATTAAATGCATTAACGCACCTAGGAATTCATAAAAGTCCACCTGTCATGTGGAATCTCAACAATTATAAAAGTCTATCTCTAGCTTTTATGTGAATTGCTGGATTTTACTACGTGGTCTAAATATTTAACTTACCTCTCGGTTTATTAAAATTTACAAATCAATGATTTAGTGATCAATTAAATCATGCATTAAGCGTAGAAGTAAAATCAACACATAGGAATAAAAGTTCAAGAAATTGAGAGTCGACAATCAAATATTCAATCTAAATTACATCGTTCATCCCAATAAGTGAATTAGTTGTTCATAATAAAAAGCGAATAAATAACGAAAATAAAAGAGTTCATCACCGGTTTTAGGCTAAGAATCAATAATTGTGAGTAGATCTTGCACCAAGCATCAACCCCGTCTTGAATCTCCTCCCAAAACCATGCAAATCCCTCAATTGTGGTGTGTTTTGCCTTCAATTGATCCTCTCTAATCACTCCCAAAAACTCTCCCAAGCCCCCTTAATATTGTGGCTTACTAAAGTAGGTCTTAATTTCTTGCACAAGAAGTAACCCAAAACCAACCAAAAATAGGTCTCCTAGTTAAAATAGGAATTTTTCTGCGCGTGGGGATACGGCCGTATGGAGTCTCTTACATTGATTTTTAAGCTCATTGGTTGATCGATTAATAGCAGTAGTATGTCTTCATTTTTCACGGTAGTAAGTCATCTGATCTGGTGTATGACATGTTAAGACGGCCGTATCTCCTTATCGGGAAATTTTTGCTCGTTTCTTATTTCCGTGGAGTTACTACCGTAATTTGGGCATATGTTCTGACCGTATAAAATTTTGCAGGCCAAGTCCTCCATCTTCCATTCTTGTTTGTTTTGGTCCTTGTTTTCCATTTTTTTACCACTTTTGGTCATTTTTGCCCTTTTTCACTTCTTTTCATTGTCGTCCATCCGTGTTGGTCTTTTTCCTAAAAATAGACAAAATTAAACATAATAAACACTCTAAATTACTTATAAAAACTATAAAATAAGCACAAACTAAATAACTATCAAATACCCCCAAACTTAACTCTTGTTCGCCCTCGAACAAGAAACTCAAACAATATATAGAAAACAATCACGCAATAGACATTAATTGCAAACAAGACTCAGAACATGTCAAGTGTTGTACTATTCGCCTCAGGTCGATAAAATACTTGTAGAATTCAGTCAGACCAAATAAACAGTCACAAAACTGTTCACTTATCATATGCATGACATACGGTGTGTGTGTGCGTTAGTCATTGCGCAACTCAAATCCCTGTTAGAATGTAATCACAGAATGCACATCACAATACCATGCCCGTATTCCCTTGTGGTAAGTTTTATCTCACCCCACTCATAGGATTCACTCCTTATACTTTTCTCTCAAATCCCGGGGTATTTAATCAATGTGGTATTCTAGAAATATTTCTATGCATTTTTCCACACAAGATGTTAAGTAAAAGTGACTAGATGTTAACGAAACTACCGTTATCCATCCATCCATCTCTACTCCAAGTTTCCAAATCTCTAGTCTTTGAATCTTTTCCCAACACTTCAAACCCCTATCACTCTTCATTTCCGGATTTTTGTTTTTTTTTTTGTTCTCTTTTTTTTTTTTTTTTTTGGTATGATATGCAAATGCAATGCCCCAACAATAATGCTTTCTCAAGGACCCGTAGCGAAGTAGCTTTAGGTCGATGACTCCTTGAGCTCGCCACTCAAGGCACCAGGTAAAATATCCCTCAGACTTAATCACTCGAGTCAATGAGGCAAGAGAATGGGGCATATATGCAATGTGAATGATGTCTTTTTTTTCTGTTTTCTTTCACGGGAGTATGATAGCCTCAGTTAGTGTCGGTACAAATTCGCCAACCAAAAATCCTTCAACTTAAAGCAAAGATTTCAACACATCAAGCTGTAGTTCCCCCAACAATAAATCACTAGTCTTACCACCCCCAAACTTAGCTTTGTAGCTAGTTTTGGGCCTAATATTCGGTTAGGGGAAGATTACCTATTTCTAAAGGTTTAAACAGTTCATTACAGGTAATAATAGGGGATAAACGACATCTAGATTACATCCAAACATAAGTCCAAGTCACGCAATGACCATGTGCTCAAAATAAACTTAGTCGCGCACCAACGAGTGACAAAAGGATTTTAAAAGATCAAGTGAATGTTCAAAGGTCCAACTATCATCCTATGCAATTATGCTCAAAAGAAACAATCATCGGCGATACAACACTAAACAAACACATAAAAATTTATTATTATTATTTTTTTTTGAGAATTTTTTTTTCATAAAAAAAAGACACAAATATTACGACTCAACCAAACATGCATGCAAAAATTAAAAACGACTCACACCCCCAAACTTAAAACCAACATTGTCCTCAATGTAAAAGCAAAGATAAAAGAAGAGAAAAGTTACTGAACATCCCAGCGGTTTAGTTGGTCTTAGGGGGGCCTTGTGTAACGTGAGATCGAGCTTGGATATTAGTTCTGCAAAATACACACCTTAGAAAAAGCAATTAGATTAATTAAAAATAAACATGCAGGCACACTAAGAAAAAGATAAGGAAGATAAAGTCAAGCACGCGAGGCACACATAGAGAGAAATAAAGAAAAGGAAAGGAACATTGGGTTGCCTCCCAATAAGCGCTTCATTTATAGTCTAGAGCTCGACTCTTGGTGGCATGGTCATGGAGGTTTGAAGCGGATTTGGGAATCCCTGAATTGATTGATGTTGTCTTCCCTAGCCTTTTCCAACTTTTTCCTCTTCCATTTTGGCATCCACAACTCATGCAGGTTGCTCTGAGCTTTCTTGTCGGGCTTGTTCGGTTCAACATCCTCCTTCTTTACTTCCTCGAGCTTAAGACAACTTTCACCTTGAGCTTTACTTCGTTGAAGGATGTTGAATGTGACTTTGTCTTCATCAACCCGCAACATTAGCTCGCCTTTCTCCACATCAATTAATGCCTGTGCAGTGGCTAGGAATCGTCGTCCAAGAATGAGTGGCATTCTGCTATCCTCTTCAATGTCCATGATCATGAAGTCTGCTGGGAAAATAAATTTTCCCACTTTAACCAGAACATCTTCTACTATGCCATATGGACGTTTGATTGTTCGATCTGCTAGCCGTAATGTCACCGTTGCCTGGCTTCGCTTGGGCCGCCCAAACCAAGTTTTCAGAAATGCATAAAGGGCATTAGATTAATACGGCACCTAAATCACATAAAGATCTATCAAAGTTTAAATTTCCAATATTGCACGGGATAGAAAAACTCCTGGATCTCTCGAGTTTAGGTGGCGACTTATTCTCGCAAGATTGCATCGCATTCTTTCGGCTGCCTTTGTTTCAAACTCCTCCAGCTTTCTCTTCTTCGAAAGCATCTCCTTCATGAATTTTAAATATAGTGGCATCTGAGCAAGAGCATCTGCAAATGGAATGTTGATGTGCAGCTTCTTGAAAATTTCCAAAAATTTAGCGAACTGCTTGTCAAGTTTGCTCGTTTGTAGCCTCTGGGGGAATGAAATGGGTGGCACGTAGGCTTTGACTGGAGTTGGGGCTTCCTTCTCAACTTTTTCACCTTCTTTCTCAGAATTGACTTCAACCAATGGCTCAGTTCCATCTTTATCCTCTTCTTGCTCCTCAATTACTGAACCCTCGATCTCCTTCCCAGGCCTTTTCACATGGATTTTAGGCAACTGTACCCCACTTCGCGTTGTTATTGCCCGTACCTCAGCTGGCTTTGCAAGTCCTCTCAATCTTTGAGGGTATGGAATTGGGGGAACATAGGCCTTGGGCGGCACATATGGTACTGTTTCTTCGTCAACAGGCTGAACTTGAGGCTCCTCATTCACAATATAGATGGCATTAGCTTGTTCTCTTGGATTCTTATCAGTGTTACTCGGGAATGTTCCATGAGATCTTTCTGCCAATTGTAGTGCCAGCTGCCCAATTTGAACCTCTAAATTTTGTATGGAAGCCTGTTGGTTCTTAGCATTCACTTCAATTCGTTCCAACACTTTGTCTGTCCTTTGCATGTACTGTTGGAACATATCCCCCAAACTTGGCTTGTTTTCAGGTGAAGGGTAGTTATTAGAGCTCTCCCCATATCTCAAGTTTGGGTGGAATTTCCACCCCAGGTTATAAGTTTGTGAGTACGGGTTAAACTGTTGGCGATTGGTATTTCCCATGAAATTTACCTGCTCGTTTTGTGCGGCCAACAGCATACAATCTGAGATGGCATGGTTTGCTCCACAATTTTCACATATCGGAGTTGCCTGGATTGAATGTACTCCGGAGTCTGTGCCCGGACTAGCAGCTCCACTTGTTTCATTAATGCGGCGATTTGAGAATTAGTGGATGCTAGCACATCACTCCCATGTGGCATGGGCCCTTTCTTCAAAATAACACGATCTGATGGGAACATTGTGTGTGTCTTGGCGATTAATTCCAAGAGATCCCACGCTTGGTTCACTCATTTATTAGTGATGGATCCATTAGAAGACGAATCCACTATGGATTTGAACTGCGGGGATAATCCGGAATAGAAGTACTGCACTTGAGTTCCCTTGTCAATTCCATGGTTGGGGCACTTTCTCAACAAGCCCTTGAACCTATCCCAAGCCTCATGGAAACTTTCGCTGTCAAATTGTTGGAAAGTTGAGATGTCGAGCTTCATTTTGGCAACTTTGGCCGGTGAGAAATATTTATTGCAGAATTTCCGAGCCAAGTCATCCCAAGTGGTTATGCTTGCATCAGGCTCTGAGTCTAGCCACTCCAAGGCGCTGTCTCTCAAAGTATACGGAAAAAGGCGCAACCTTATAGCGTCTTCATTAACCCCATCGAACTTAAAATTTTGGCACATTCTTAAGAACCGTGCCAAGTGAGTGTGCGGGTTCTCATGGGCGTGGCCATAAAACTGGAGGCTATTGGTGAATAAGTTGATGAGATCAGCCCTTAGTTGAAATTCATTCCTCCCAAATGGCGGGTACACGATGCTTGATCGAGACGGGGCCGCCGGTGGAGTCAAAAAGTGCGCCATAGGTAGATTTCCACCGTCGTCGTCCTCATCCTCGTCTTCTTCACGTTCCCCATTTTGCCTATTAATCAACACTATTCGTCTGTGTGCTTCTTCCTCTGTTTCAGCTCGGTGCCTTGCTTCTTCCTCAGCTGTGCGTTCCATGACAAATTTCCGTCTGGCTCTTAATGTACGTTCAATTTCGGGGTCAAATTCTTCTAAAATGCTCCCTTGTGAGCGGGTCATGCACCGGACGCCAATTTCTGCAAAACTCAAGTAAAAACAAGTATCAAAATTCTTTTATAAATGAAAACTAAAACTAAACTAAAACTAAAATTAAAAATATGATTAATATAAACCGATATCAAATAAAATTAGTCCCCGGCAACGGCGCCAAAAACTTGTTGTGAAAATATAATCGCAAGTGTACGATATCGCCACAAAAGTAGTAAAGTGGACCTTTTTAGAGTCCGGATTATCGTTCCCACGAGGACTAGCTTATTCTATATCGGTTCAAACTAATCACAAAAGCAGTTAGGGAAATGTAAAGAATAAAGATTGGATTTATTAGCGAAATTGTAAATAACAAAGAAGTAAATAGAAAAATTATAAAGGGTTGTTGAAGCAATGGAGAGTGAAGTTGGGAATCCCGATTTATCTTTAGTTATCCTATTTGATTTCTCCTCTCAATTTCTACTCTACAGTTGTGTTAGATCGAATTCACGAAATTAATTTAATTTACCTCTCTCGAGTTCAAATCAATCCTATTTAATTAAGTCAACTACCATATCTCTATGTATAGTCTGAATAAGCCTTAATTAAATGCATTAACGCACCTAGGAATTCATAAAAGTCCACCTGTCACGTGGGATCTCAACAATTATAAAAGTCTATCTCTAACTTTTATGTGAATTGTTGGATTTTACTACGTGGTCTAAATATTTAACTTACCTCTCGGTTTATTAAAATTCACAAATCAATGATTTAGTGATCAATTAAATCATGCATTAAGCGTAGAAGTAAAATCAACACATAGGAATAAAAGTTCAAGAAATTGAGAGTCGACAATCAAATATTCAATCTAAATTACATCGTTCATCCCAACAAGTGAATTAGTTGTTCATACTAAAAAGAGAATAAATAACGAAAATAAAAGAGTTCATCACCGGTTTTAGGCTAAGAATCAATAATTGTGAGTAGATCTTGCACCAAGCATCAACCCCGTCTTGAATCTCCTCCCAAAACCATGCAAATCCCTTAATTGTGGTGTGTTTTTCCTTCAATTGATCCTCTCTAATCACTCCCAAAAACTCTCCCAAGCCCCCTTAATATTGTGGCTTACTTCCCTATTTATAGGCTCAAAGTAGGTCTTAATTTCTTGCACAAGAAGTAACCCAAAACCAACCAAAAATAGGTCTCCTAGTTAAAATAGGAATTTTTCTGCGCGTGGGGATACGGCCGTATCTAGCAGCTCTTACGGCCGTATCGTCTCTTCTGTTGATTTTTCGCTCGTTGGTTGATCAGTGTAACGGCCGTATGTCTTCATTTTTACGACCGTAAGTCATCCCAATACGGCTGTATGACATGTTAAGACGGCCGTATCTCCTTATCGGGAAATTTTTGCTCGTTTCTTCAGCTCGTGGGTTACGGCCGTAAGCTAGGCATGTTACGGCCGTATAAAATTTGCAGGCCAAGTCCTCCATCTTCCATTCTTGTTTGTTTTGGTCCTTGTTTTCCATTTTTTTTTACCACTTTTGGTCCTTTTTGCCCTTTTTCACTTCTTTTCATTGTCGTCCATCCGTGTTGGTCTTTTTCCTAAAAATAGACAAAATTAAACATAATAAACACTCTAAATTACTTATAAAAACTATAAAATAAGCACAAACTAAATAACTATCAATCTGCAACAAACCTAATCAGACCCGACATAGATTAAACATAAAAGTAAAATACCCAACCCTTACCAGGCGATCTAAACACTGCGGGCACAGCGTACTGCTCCCTCCTCTCCCAAGGGCACCGCTGGAAGTCCCCTCCGACCCACATCCAGGACTCCTTCCACTTTTTAACATTCAATGCGGTCTTTACTAATTGAGGCAGCCCACTCCTTGGTGAGATATAGAAGAACCCCGTGTCCGCGGTCTTCTTTACGGCGTGATACGTCTCAAAAATGTACAAGGCCATCTCATGACCCCCAGTCACCTCAACGCACAGCGCCAATGAACCTATGATGTGGGCAAAGCTGTTAGCCGTCATCTGCATCAATGCCAGGTTGAACCGCCTAAGCACCTTCCGTACAAACGGATGCAGAGGAAAGTGCAACCCGCCGTAATTCAATGCCGGCATCGAGAACGCCACAGCTTCTCGCCCTCCCCCGCCGGCTAGCGATAGGCACGTTCCTCCACCGTCGGAACCCAGTACTTCACTCCAACCGCAAAGCTATAGCCGAGCAACAACGGAAAAGGGTCACGCCCGACCCAATAGCTTGGGTAGCTCTCCGCCGCCCATGTCAGAGAGGCCGAACTACCACCGCCCACAGCCGTCTCCCCACCATCGTTACCCTCATCCCCACCGTCACCGACTCACCACCCGACGCCATAGCATCATGCCCATCCAGGCCCCCATCACCACCGCCGGCTGCCCCGAGACCTACCGCTGACGCAATGAAATTGTCATCGGAATCCAACAAATACACTGGAGCTCCATTTCCGGCCAACACTGCTAACGAAATCGGAGCCATTATCTCACTTGCGTTAATAATTTTTGACACAATTTTCATAGAGCAATTAGGCTAACAGACTGATTCGTGAAGCTGCAACAAGAAGAAAGCTTCATCTCAGAGAATTTGAAAATTTTTCTCCATAGTAAAGAACGCGAAGGCAAAAATGGGGGAGGTGACACTATTACCAAGGACGACTATATATAGGCGAAGGCAATCGATCTCAACCATACATATAAGACACGTGCCCCAATCTGGCAATGCATCGTACCCCGAACCGTCTCCACCGCCTCATGGCACCCAGACATTGCAGGCAATGCGCTTTCTCCATTGACCGTACCTCCCACGCGCCCTCAAATCTCGGGATTTTATAGCTGGAATGATAGCCCTCATTTAATGCATACAACCGTTGTAATACGGCTCGCTCCAACTTCCAAAATGCGCATGCTCCTGCAGCGCCCCACCCCACAACCACCGCCCGCCTTCTAAGTGCCCGCTTGACTCTTACAGCACAGCCTCGCCTTCTAAGTGCCTGGCTCGACTCTTACAACATTGCCCCGCCTTTTAAGTGCTCCGCTCGACTCAAAGACCGCCCGCTTTTTGAAGACCTCGCTCCATGGCTCTGACATCACTCCACCCTTGCGCTGCCCACCCACGCCATCAACTGCCCCATGTCAACGATAGCAAAACCCTCACTAAACCCAACGCCCCGTATAAATATCAGGGAGTTGGGCTTATGGGACTTATGTTACTGGTGTGGCCGCCTAAGGGCCCACAAACGGTCCCTCGCGGCATACGTGGCAAACGATCCCCCCGCTACACACGTGGCATCATAGCAGACGAGGGCGCCCCAAAACCCCTCGTCAAGGTTGCCCTACTCTCCACATGCGCCCCGCCCCCAAAGTCAAAATCACCCACGTGCACGGGATGGCCCTCTGCGGCTGATGTGACACAAAACCACTCTCAGGATCTTTAAAGTACACAAAGTCAGCGCAACATCACATCTGGCCATTGCTATGATAGGACCCGAAAACCAACAACTGTCGGACACGTGGCGAGCTATCATTAGAATTCCAACTACTACCCTTGTATGAAGTGGTATAAATAGAGGCTATCGGTAAAGGAAAAGGGGAGGAAAAAAGGTAAAGAACCATTCTATATATATTTCCGTTAATTCACTCACAAGAGTGTCCAACTCTCCCGAGTGGATCTCTGTAACACCTCAATTCAGGTTTCACAGCTCTACCCATGTCAAATATCACTCGTGCTCTATACCGTTGGAGTGCGTTCGACTGCCGCCCCCTCAGCTTCCTAGAAGGTGGTTGCCGGTGGTCAACACTCCTAACGGTTTGTCTTAACGTGTAGGTGGACGGAGGAAGAAAACAGAGGTGAGGAGCAACTGTGGGCTCCATTTCTAGAGGTCAACATAGTTCATTGTAAGATGAGTATATTTTGTAAAAATATGGCCTTTCTAAGGCAATTTCAATGCATATGTGAATGGATAAAAGATAGAAAAATAAACAATTTCACTTTATAAATTCTCCCGTGCAGATTTGAATTGTCTAAAAAAAAAGGGACCGAGTATAGACAAATAAGTAAATCCATATTAATTATGATACAAAAATACTCTTCAATACAAATAAATGGATGGTGTGAATGGGTGTGGATTGTCGCGGCACGCCAAAATTTAATTTTTTTTCCTTACTCGGTTTCAAAACTACAAATTAATGTAGAAGTGGTAAGTAAGGGTCGAACCCAAGAAGAACGGTATTTAATGTAGTTGTTTTTATCAATTAATATAGAAGTTGGGGTTTTGTGAAGTTGAATGAAATTCGAAAATAAAATGACGAAATATAAAAAATGAAAATGAAACAATTGAAGATATATCTAGTTCTCGGGTTCGGTTGTGTCAACAACTTGTGTTTATCTTTCCCATGCAACGTGTTACTTTTCCTTCTTCAATTTATCAACTCCAATTAACCAAGATGATCTGATTAACGAATTCTTCCTTAAGTGTATTAAATTAAAGTGAGTTCTTTAACTTAACATCTAGCTATTGGATAACCCTAAACAAGTTCTTAGGATTTAACGCAAAGCTAGTATGAAATGAATGAGAAGAATGGGTTAAATTAGATGAATAATTTCACAAACTCGAATTAATGCATCTAAGTTGATTTGTTAATAAATATGCACGATTTTCATTTGCTACTTTGGATTGGAATCTAATGATATTTACGGATCAAGAGTTCCAATCCTAGCATGTAACTTGAATTTATAGATTAACTGATTCAATCGGCCAAGGTGAATGCAATAATCACATAAACTCAAAAACGGATTTACAAGCATAACAAACCAACAAATTGAAGTGGAGGAATAGATAAAACGTTACTGAAGAGTTAGAAAAGATAACAACATGTTAGTTGAACACAACGTCCCCCTCGAACTAGATAGTGAAGTCTAACTACTCATATATGCGGGTTTCATACTTTTTAGCGAGTGTTCGCCTTGTATCCCCACTGCTATATGATAGATTATACTTCACTATCACAAGTAATATATACAGAATATAGAAAACAAGTAAATAAATGCTAAGAAATAAATAGAAAAGTTTAATCACTCATATATGCGGGTTAAATACTTTTTAGCGAGTGCTCGCCTTGTATCACCTCCACAATATATGGGAAACTATCTTTCTCAAACATGAAAAATAAGAGGAAGAGAGAAACTAGCTTAGAAATGATCCGCTAATCATATTTACTGCTGAAGTATCGTTGATCGATTATTGGTACCTAATTTAGGCTTTTTTTCTTCAGCTGGAATATGAGAAACTAAGATCTTTCAAGTTAGAACTAAGAACAAATGAAAAAAAGAATTTTTATTGAGGAGAAAGTTGGAGAGAATAACTAGCTAATTCTCTCTACATTGGTTGTGTCTTCCTTCCTTATAAATGCCTCTATTTATAGGCAAAATTCATCAGAAAATATAATAAAAAATTACACTCATGCACTATCATGGGTTTATTAAATTGTATCCACCAAATCATGATATTGAAATTGCATCATGGTGTAGGTAAGCATCTTGGCTGAATTATGCAATTGGAATTTCCTCTTTTGGATAATTTAATAGAAAGTTATGAATTTTTTATCAAAAGATGGCCCAAGGAATCCTCCATACAGAACACTCTCGGTTTTACCCATTTTTGACCATCATATGATCCGAATCATTTGAAGTCATAAACACCAAAGTTGTATCCCTCTAAGTCTTCTTTCCACAAGAACAAGAATCGGGTCAATTCGATTTTTGTAGCTCAAGTTCTGGTCAAATTACTTTGCCTTTGTGCTAGTAAATCCGAAGTTCTTTGATTTTGCGATATGACACTTTTAGTCATTTTTCTTCAAACGGTCATAACTTTAACTAGGAAACTCCGATTTGGGATTCGGAAAAAGTATGGGAATCCTCTTTTGATGTTCTTAAACATTGGCACAAGAAAAATTATAAAAATAACTTTTCATAAAATTGCATCGGAGGTCCTCCATCTTTAATTCGATTACATTTTCATCCCGAGTTTCCGTTTTCATTCGATTTTCATCCATTTTGACTTCTTTTGATTCTTTGTGACCCTAAACACCACAATAAAGGAAAAACACATAAAATGGAACATATAACACTAATAAAACACACAAACACGTAAAATAGAAGAGTTATTTAAGTGCTTTTCTAGCACTTATCAAACTCCCCCACACTTAGACTGTTATTTGCCCTCGGACAACAACCATATGACACAAAAAAACACAATGATTTTACATGAGATAAACAACTTTAAACATTGAAATCCTACTACAGATAGTGACTTGCTCAATAAACATTCTCCCGAACCATGAAAATTTCACTTCTTCTCAAATAAACAATGGTTTGTGAGTGTGTGCAATTTAGGTTATCATCCCATCACTAACTGGAACCAAATAAAAGCTTACGATGTTTATCCAAATCCTGACCCGAAATGGTCAAATATTTCCTTTAACCTCTCGTGATCCCACTCTTATTTTACAATGATTCCCATAGATCCTAAAAATTACTTTGTTCACCAAAAATCATCAACTGTTAGCACTGCAAAGAAAAAGAAAGGGCATGGCAGGTGTTTTATCGCAAATATGTCTTCAATTTAAAGAGTGTTTAGATTGGGCACTTCAAACCACTGAGGGAATTTATTTATCTAACTTCACACTTGGGTAGCTATCACATTTCTTGTTTTTTTTTTTATGTTTTTTGTTCTTTTTTTTTTTTTGATGAAGAAGAAGAAGAAGAAGAGTTTTGCAATTTTCTTTTCAACTTTTACCCCACAAGTAGCTTTCACACTAACCCCTTTCATTGGAGGTAGCCTTCTTCAGCCATACGAGGTGACGATCTTTCACTCTCTGAGGCAGGTAACTCTTTCCTGTGGTCCCTCTCCTTATTTCGAATATAAAAGTAAAATTCATGCTCAGCATATGTCAGTGCTATTTCCAAACTTTTGAAACTCTGTCAATAAAAGACACATTCACAAAAAAACAGATACCATGCGATTATAACTCCACCTTACTAACAATTGATGTTTCCAGGTTGCTTTGAGCAGGACGAATGGATAGAAAAAAAAAAGAAAAGAAAAAGTTAGTTTACTATGGTCTAGAAAAATAAAAAAAAAATCAACATTTTCAACCTTCAATTTGTGTTCCAGAGAATGATAGTAAATTACCTATAAATGTGCTCAGATAAATTTGCCAGCTGTGCTTGGAGAAGAACTGAACACATTTTTTTTCGAGATCTTGTAGTTTCAACTAAGTCACCCAAATTAAGCTCAATCATATTCAAAAGTTGCTATCTCATGCAAAATCGTCGACACAAATAAAAAAAAATCACACGCAGACCATAATATGCCACTCTCCCACACTTAAATTCTACATTGTCCCCAATGTAGAAGTATAGATAAGCATAAAAAAAAAGAAGAAATAGAAACTCCCCTATGGTAAGCAATGAGTCGTGCCGATTTGGGGATGGTGGTTGGACAATGTAGCACTTCTTAGGAACACTTCGACAATCCAAGAGCAAGAGACACGCAATCAACATATTCTGAGCAACAAGAAAAAACAGCAATTGAATTTTCTTTTTTTTTAAGAATAGAAATATATACAAAGCGACTATGGGAGTTGACAACCCTCTGAACATCTTGCAGTAGTATTCACATCAAATTAATGACATGATTCGATCAAGTCTAATCCCCATGGAAACTATCTGAATCAGCATACTCTTTACAAAACAGTTTGACAACCAACCTTAATGAAAAGATCCTCCATATCGCCACATGACACATAGGTATGGTTACCATTTAATAAAGAACAACCCCACAAGAACCAACAAATGGGAGAATGTTTAGAGCAGAACGTCCAACTCAGACACTTCTCAACTGAATGAGACGTAGTTTTACATCTTCAGATGGGTGCTAGTGATCACGCTCAAAAAGTTGTTGCTCAATGGTTAGGCCATCGAGTTTGGTTTCCAACAGACATTGTCGTTGTTCCAACAAATTATCAAACTCTCTCACACTGATTTCGAGCTGGCTGTTTCTCCTGATAGACTTTTCGGCCCTGCACCTAATCGGTCCATCCGTGAAGAAAACAACATGTCTATATTGTGAATAAGTTTGATTTCTAGTACAATGAGGTCCATCTAATAGCTTTCCACATTTAAAGCAACATTTAAGGCGCTTAGCACGTCGTTTGCGAGCAGATCACGATGATCCTGCCCCAAAAGCGATAACGTTCCAAAGGGAACGCTCATACTTGTCAACAAGTCAAACAATTTGAATCTTGATATCAATAGGCATAGAAAAAGAGTCGAGTACTTGTAGAAGAGCAACAATACGTAAAGGAGATGCCATGAGAGAAGTGAGAATTCAATTCTTAAAGCTGTATCTACAAAAGAAAAACTTGTGAGAGAGGAAGGAGAAAGAAGACAGTTCTTCAAGGTCTACTGA
The DNA here is from genome assembly GCA_018223645.1 of Jasminum sambac. Taxonomy (NCBI): domain Eukaryota; kingdom Viridiplantae; phylum Streptophyta; class Magnoliopsida; order Lamiales; family Oleaceae; genus Jasminum; species Jasminum sambac. Next base: position 12,020,715 of record CP073643.1, read on the forward strand.
AAAAGGCCAGTTTAATGCCTTTGAGCGGGATAAAATAACCAGTATCCAAGGTTTTTTTTTGTTTATTCCAGAGCATAACACAGATGTGTTTCCAGTGTTAACTCCGTATTCTACCATCTGAAGTTAGCTATTCCACATTCATAACCTTAACTCTAAATCCAATTCATTCGGAACTCTTTTTCTTTTGCATAATTCTTCTGACCAATTGATGACAGGTACTTCTACATGCATTTGTGGTACATAAGCTTCTAATTTCTCCAATAATTCCTCAATTGATGGTGTAATAAAAATCATTTTTAAAGTATTAGGAGAAATCAGCTTTTGATGAACTAAAAATTCGAGAAATGCCAATAAACCATTGAAATGGTTTTGAATGTTTAAAAGACCAATTGGCTTAGAATGTGGATTCAACGTGGCCCAAGAAATTATGCAAAAGATCTGTTCCAAAGTTTCAAAACCCCCTGGTAATACAATAAAAGCATCCGAATGCATTATCATCAGTGTTAAGCGTTCAAACAACAATTTAGCCTTTAACTCAAAGCCGATGGTTTTACCATACACCTGTTTTAAAGGTGGCACAGTAATACCAATCACTTTTGATCCTCGTACGTACGCAGATTGAACGGCACACCCTATCAGTCCACGGTAACCTCTTCCATGTATTATCTTGCCCTTTCGATCTCCAAGTACTGTTCCAGCTTCTACTATTGGTGCTAGAAGTGTTGGTTGTCCCAGATTGATTCCACCAAAGAGACTTATGACCCTCAATGTCCTCTTTGAACTCCCAGTTCCGGCAGAAGTAGTAGCCTCCATAGGTTGTCGATTTTGCACACTAAAAACTGACACCATAACATAAAAAAATTAAAAATAACAATCTGTACACATAGTTGTGATTGTGGCTCACATCTTCCTCTAGTGTTATATCCAGAAACGGCTTAAACGCCTTCTATGAGTCGGGGATAGGCTTCCCATCTAGTTTTCTTATAGACTGGCAAACAGGATCTTTTAAAGTCAGATTCCCAAGACTATATCCTTCTTGTTCCTTTTTAAATTCACTCCACAAATTGAGAAGTTCGATTTGCACCATTCCACTAAGATGCGTCTCAAGAGTTTGGTGGATATCATCCAAAGACTCCTTACTCATGCCATCCTTCATGAAACATATTTTATCTTCTCGATTTGTGGACACAAATCCAATGGAACGATTACCTGAGTTGCAGGTCCATCGAGTGCATTTATAAGGCCAGCTAGCACATTTATAGCACACATTCATTCTTTTTGCTCTTTGTTTCTTGGCAAAATTACTTTTTCCTAACCCTAGTGCATATTTAGTGCTCAAAGATGGCATTTCACCTCCTAATCGGACCTTTGTTTCAATCAACCAACGGATATCCTCAGGCAATTCCTTTTCCATCAATATTTTTAACCGTCCTACTCTAGAATAATAAATCTCTTTCAAAGCATTCAAAGGCAATGACAGGTAATATTTGTGGATTTGGGAAAATTTGTTATCCATTTTTTTTAGCTACGTAACACACGAAAGAAAAAGAAACACTGAAGAAATAAGATTAAAACCATCAAAATCAATAAGCATAGTAGATTATCACACTCTCCCATACTTTCAAAGATATTGAAGAAGGAAAAAAATAAGAAAATTTGAATTACATAATCAATTAATATGAGGAAAAGACATATATATACAAAAATATCACACACATCCATGCTATAAGAAAAACAAATAAGAAGAAGAGATGAAGAATAAGAGAAAAAAATCAAGAAGAGAAGAAAATTACCAAATCACTGCTAGAAAGAAACACTCACAGAGTAATTGAAATTGTAGTTGTGGTTTCAAGTGGAGAATGATCTGGATTTATAGTCAAATGAGCACTGTTTCAACCGACAACCATGCATGTAGAGTGTGCTGAAAAGAGTACGATGGGAGGAGTATCCGAGAAGACGCATTGACAAATTATCCATTATCAATAATTAATCCACACACGTTATCAGTAACTATTGCTAATCACCGATTTGTGCGCCATCATGTCTCTTCCCAAATAATTGAATCTCTGGATATCTTCCTTCTACAGTTACAAGGCAACATCGTCCTTAGTACGTTAGATAAAAAGCGGAGAAATAAAAACAAAAACAACTAAAATTTCAAAAGAAAGATAAAAATGAGAGAAAATGCTTGGGTTGCCTCCCAAGAGCGCTTTTGTTTAAAGTCGTTAGCTCGACACAGTTCCGATTTATCAAGTAGGGTTTCTCAAATCCATTGCAGCTCCATTTTGTCTTTGACAGTTTCCTTCGAATGTTTTGATTTCTTGACTGTCCACCTTGAATTCTTATCCAACCTTTTGGTTCTCCATTCCAATGGCTTCCTTGAGATGAGATAATTGTGCTTTGACTCCATTTTATGTGGCACACTAGCTTTGCAATTCAATTTACACATTTCTTGCACAAAAGGGTTAGTCGAATTAATTGCAAAGACAGAACAAGCGTTATTAGGGCGCAATGAACCATCAAAAATATTAAAGTTCGCTTTTTCATCATCAAATTCCATGGATAGTGTACCCTCATAGACATCAATTTTAGTGCGAGAAGTGTAAAGAAATGGACGTCCCAATATAATAGGTGTAAAGTGAGGTGAATGTTCATCAGCCATATCAAGCATGTAAAAATCAGCAAGGAAAACTAAACTATTTATTTTGACTAGCACATCTTCTATCACTCCATCCGGGTATGCATTGGTACGATCAGCTAGTTGCATAATTACGTGAGTTTCTTTCAATTTTCCTAAATTTAGTGAAGCATACAAGGATCTATGCATGACATTTATAGATGCTCCTAAATCTATAAGTGCTTTGTCAACGTCGTGATTGCCTATGGTACAAGGGACAGTAAACATACTCGGGTTTTTGCATTTTGGAGGCAACTTCTTCTGGAATACCACTGAAACGGTTTCTCCCATTTTGATCATTTCATTTCCTTTCAATTTCCTCTTGTTAGTGCAAAGATCTTTTAAAAACTTAGCATAGCGTGGGATTTGCTTGATTGCATCTAACAATGGAATGTTGATTTATATTCTCCAAAATGTGTCCAAAATTTCTTTTTCCTTGTCATTTTTATTGGTTTTCGCTAATCTATTAGGGAAAGGGAGAGGAATTGTTTTAGCATTGATATAAGAGTTAAGACTTACTTCCTTTTCAAGCTTTTCTTCTTTGTCTTCATGTGTGGGAACTTCTTTGTGTGGGTTCTCTATCTATTTTCCACTCCTTAAAGTTATAGCACTGACATTCTTTGGATTTACCTCAGGTTGGGATGGTAGCTTTCCTGCAGATTGTGCTTCTAGGTGATTGATGGCAGTTGCCAGCTGACTCATTTGATTTTCCAAGTTTTGAATGCTTGATTTGGAATCCTGTTGAAATTTCACAGTGTTAGTTGCTAATGTTTTCACCATATCCTCGAGAGACATACTTGATGATTAAGATTTTTGTTGAAATTGTCCTTGGGGTTGGAAATTTCCTTGCTATTGAAACTGCCCTTGAGGTTTGTTGGGGAAGAAACCTGGAGGCTTGTTGGTTCCATAACTCAGATTGGGGTGATCTCGCCATCCTGGATTATAGGTGTTTGAGTATGGATTGTACTGTTGCCTTGGGAATGGAAAATTGCTTGTTGAGTTCACTTGTTCATTGTTATCCACTTGCGAGCAGGACAAACATCCGTAAGATGTCCTAGATTTGTCTGAGATGCCACATGCCTTGATTTGTGGATTGTTCCCTACAACAATTTGTTTGAGAAGATGGGTTAGTTCAGAGAGTTAGTTTTCAACATTGGAGTTACTTACCTCATTTACTCTTCGAATGTTCGTTTCCCGGTCTGTACTGAATTGTTGAGTGTTTTCAGCCACGTTTGAAATCAATGTTCTTGCTTCAGCAGGGGTTTTGTTCATCAGAGCTCCTCCACTAGCAGCATCAACTATGTTTCTGTCTGATTGACATAAACCTTCATAGAAGTATTGCACTACGAGGATTTCACTGATTTGGTGATGCGGGCAGCTTGCAATGAGCTTTTTGAAACGCTCCCAATACTCATAAAGAGTTTCTCCACTGTTTTGGCATACTCCAGAGATATCTTTCCTAATGTTTGAGGTCTTTGAAGCTGGGAAGTATTTTTCGAGGAAAAGTTGCTTCATTTGATTCCATGTTGTGACTGTTCCTGGTGGTAAAGTATATAACCAATCTGTGGCGGCATCTTTTAGTGAAAATTGAAAAGCTCTGAGCTTGATTTGCTCTTCAGTGATGCCTGGGGGTTTCACACTATCACACACAACATAAAACTCCTTCAAGTGTCGGTACGGATCGTCGCCGGATCGTCCATGAAAAGATGGTAGAAGATGTATCAAACCAGATTTCAACTCGAAAGTTTTACCTTCTTCTACGGTTGGAAATGTGATACACAATGGTTGTTGAGTAACTTCAAGAGTTGCCATTTCTTTAAGAGTTCTTTCATTGTTTTTATCAGCCATTTCTTGTTCTTGTTTTGCTTGTCTTATTCGTCTTCGAATGGATTTCTCGATTTCTGGGTCAAAATTTTCAAGGATTCGATTAGTAGATCAAGTATTATGCATAGAAGTGATTTTTTTAAAAAAATTAATTAATAAAAGCAACTAAATTGGTTAACCGTTCCCCGGCAACGGTGCAAAAACTTGGGCGTGGATTGTCGCGGCACGCCAAAGTTTAATTTTTTTTCCTTACTCGGCTTCAAAACTACAAATTAATGTAGAAGTGGTAAGTAAGGGTCGAACCCAAGAGGAACGGTGTTTAATGTTGTTGTTTTTATCAATTAATATAGAAGTGGGGGTTTTGTGAAGTTGAATGAAATTCGAAAATAAAATGACGAAATATAAAAAATGAAAATGAAACAATTGAAGATATATCTAGTTCTCGGGTTCGGTTGTGTCAACAACTTGTGTTTATCTTTCCCATGCAACGTGTTACTTTTCCTTCTTCAATTTATCAACTCCAATTAACCAAGATGATCTGATTAACGAATTCTTTCTTAAGTGTATTAAATTAAAGTGAGTTCTTTAACTTAACATCTAATTATTGGATAACCCTAAACAAGTTCTTAGGATTTAATGCAAAGCTAGTATGAAATGAATGAGAAGAATGAGTTGAATTAGATGAATAATTTCACAAACTCGAATTAATGCATCTAAGTTGATTTGTTAATAAATATGCACGATATTCATTTGCTACTTTGGATTGGAATCTAATGATATTTACGGATCAAGAGTTCCAATCCTAGCATGTAACTTGAATTTATAGATTAATTGATTCAATTGGTCAAGGTGAATGCAATAATCACATAAACTCAAAAACGGGTTTATAAGCATAACAAACCAACAAATTGAAATGGAGGAATAGATAAAACGTTACTGAAGACTTAGAAAAGATAACAACATGTTAGTTGAACACAACGTTCCCCTCGAACTAGATAGTGAGTCTAACTATTCATATATGCGGGTTTCATACTTTTTAGCGAGTGTTCGCCATGTATCCCCACTGCTATATAATAGATTATACTTCACTATCACAAGTAATATATACAGAATATAGAAAATAAGTAAATAAATGCTAAGAAATAAATACTTTTTAGCGAGTGTTCACCTTGTATCACCTCCACAATATATGGGAAACTATCTTTCTCAAACATGAAAAATAAGAGGAAGAGAGAAACTAGCTTAGAAATGATCCGCTAATCATATTTACGGCCGAAGTATCGTTGATCGATTATTGGTACCTAATTTAGGCTTTTTTTCTTCAGCCGAAATATGAGAAATTAAGATCTTTCAAGTTAGAACTAAGAACAAATGAAGAAGAGAATTTTTATTGAGGAGAAAGTTGGAGAGAATAACTAGCTAATTCTCTCTACATTGGCTATGTCTTCCTTCCTTACAAATGCCTCTATTTATAGGCAAAATTTCATAAGAAAATATAATAAAAAATTACACTCATGCACCATCATGGGTTTATTAAATTGTATCCACCAAATCATGATATTGAAATTACATCATGGTGTAGGTAAGCATCTTGGCTGAATTATGCAATTGGAATTTCCTCTTTTGGATAATTTAATAGAAAGTTATGAATTTTCTATCAAAAGATGGCCCAAGGAATCCTCCATACAGAACACTCTCGGTTTTACCCATTTTTTACCATCATATGATCCGAATCATTTGAAGTCATGAACACCAAAGTTGTAGCCCTCTAAGTCTTCTTTCCAGGAACAAGAATCGGGTCAATTCAATTTTTGTAGCTCAAGTTACGGTCAAATTATTGCCTTTGCTTGATGAAATCCGAGTTCTTGATTTTTGCGATATGACACTTTTAGTCATTTTTCTTCAAACGGCCATAACTTTAATTAGGAAACTCCGATTTGGGATTCGGAAAAAGTTTGGGAATCCTCTTTTGATGTTCTTAAACATTGGCACAAGAAAAATTATAAAAATAATTTCATAAAATTGCATCGGAGGCCCTCCATCTTTGATTCACTTGCATTTTGTCCCGAGTTTCCGTTTTCATTCGATTTTCATCCATTTCGAATCCTTTTGATTCTTTGTGACCCTAAACACCACAATAAAGGAAAACACATAAAGCGGAACATATAACACTAATAAAACACACAAACACGTAAAATAGAAGAGTTATTTAAGTGCTTTTCTAGCACTTATCAGTGAATGCGAGTCGGTGATGAATTTAATATAGACAAGCTGAAGGTGAATGTTTATTTAGACTTGTTACAAGATATTGTTTACATTTACTCCTTGTTAATTGCGAACTTACATTTTCATCGTGTTCATTATTTGCATTATAAGTGTTCTTTTTCCTTAAGGTAAATTGGTTTATTTGTCCAAATTTTTCCTCCATTCAATTTTACAATGGAGAATTTCTAATATAAATTTAGTTATTTGTCGATGCATTCCTCCCAATTCACACGTGCAATAGATATTCTCTAAGTAGTAATGGAATGTGACGTTTAACATTATGTATAATCAAGTTTCTAAAAGGCGTGAGGCATGACAAGGCAAGGCGACAACGTTAAGCCTCAAAGCTTTGGAAGCCTGGGCGTAGAAAGACATTTTCAATTTTTTTATTATTTTAATTATTGCAGAGTGATAAATAAGTAAAAAAATCATATTTGATAGATTTTATATAAATTTTAATATATTTTTCAATTTTCCAATAAAAATATAGCATTTAAAGTATTAAAAGCTACAAATACTTGACAAAATACTATCAATTTCTAAGATTAGATTATAAAATGAATACAAATTAAAAATCTATATATATATATATATATATATATATAAATAGGCTTTTTTCCTACCTAAATGCATTATCAATTTTTCCCACTTATTAAATTTGCCTAATATAATCTTCGATCTATATATAGAATAATTTATATATAAAGAAAATGAGGCTTTTTCTTATTATTATATCTTTCATTGCCTTAAATCCGTTTTCCATTTAAAACAAATTCTCTCTTTATTTTATTTTTTTCTTTTCTAATCCATTCTACCCTACTTTACCCAATCTCATGATATCTAAATACTCTATCATTTTCTATCCTTTTTTTTCATTTTCTACGTATAAATTTTTTTAAAAAATTGTGATTCTATTTTATTGGACTTGTGATAAGAGTTTTAAAACAAGTATACTATCAATATATAAATTTTTATTTTTCTAAAAATAAAAATTTATCGCAAATATGTAAATTAGTGTCTAACTTAAATATAAATTGATATTAATATAGATTAACGACTACTGACATAATGAGATTTAAAAAATGGATAATTTGTTACAACACTTAATTGATATTTGTGCATAAAATTCAAATATAATGAGATTTATAAATTATTTTTGCTTTTAATTTTATTGCATATTTGATTTACCTTAGAATAAATAAAATAAAAATTAATGTCTAAATTTTTTTATCTCCCAAATATATGTTAAAGCTAACTTTATTTTATAAATATACAGCATGAAAAATTAAAAGTTAGCTTGGACTTTTAATTAATTTTAGAAAGAATTCATTATTTTTAAAAATACTAATTAGCTAATAAATAAAAATTAATTAAAATTAGCAATTTTGCAAAGATTTCATTTTTATGTGATAAAAATTTAAAATTTATTTAATTTTTTCGAAAAAAATTAAAAGAAACATCTAGCGTCAATTTTTTTAAATTAATCATTCAATTGTAACAATAGTCAATTTTTTAATTAATTAAATCTATATATATATATATATCTCTCTCTCTCTCTTTTAAATTCTAAGATATCATTTTAGTTATAAGATATCTTTAAAATTAGATTCATATAATTTGTTAAATTATGGTTATCAAACAAATTATTTTGGAAATAATTAAATTTTTAGAAATAATTAGCTTAAACACAAAAATTAACTCAAATTATTTATACTATAATTAATTAAAATAATAAATTCTATTGTTAATATTTAGTTGGACATGAATTCATTAAATAGAGATTAATCAAAATTAATTACATTGTTAAAAGGGAAAATATAACTAATTTAAAAAATAAAAAAACATTAGATTGCTATGGGTTTTCTCTAAAAAATGAAAAAAATATTTTAAATTGCAATATATCTTTTGAATTACAAGATTTTTTCAAAATTAGATTCATACAATTAATAAAAATGTAGATATTAAAATGATTATTTCATAAATAATTAATTCTTTTCATACGTAATTGGCTAAAAATGAAAATTAATAATGTTGTTAAGATTTAATTGGACTTGGTTTCAATGGGCAAAAATTGACTTGGTTTTGTTAGAAGAAAACTAATCAAAAGTAATTATATTGTTAAAATAGAAAAATAGGATTAATTAAAAAATAAATAATAATTAAATTAATTAGGTTGTCATGGTTTACCAGATTTTCCTAAAAAAATGAAAAGACATCTTTTGACGCGTAACATATCTTTTTAATTATAAAATATCTTCAAAATTAGATTCATACAATTCTTAAAACCAAGGTTTAAAAACTAATTATTTTAAAAATAATAAATTATTTTTATAAATAATTAGCTACAAAAAGAATTAATTACAATTAATTATATTAAAAATTAATTATATTTCTTAGATTTAATTGGATATATTTTGATTGGACGAAAATTAAGATAGTTTTATTAGATGAAAATTAATCAATATTAATTAAATTTCTAAAGGGGGAAAACATAATTATTTCAAAAAATAAAAAATAATTAAAATTAATTAGATTGCTGCGGGGATAAAAAATGTGTTTCCAAAATTAATTTGTCTTTTTATATATTTTAAAATAAAGTTCATTTAACACCTATAAAATTTTGGATTCTTAGAATTGGGGTATTATATCTTATTGTAGGGAAAAACTACCATATAGGTATTTTTTATTTGGCCAGAATGCCACTTAGGTATTAAGAATGTCTCCGACGACACTAAGGTCCTTTTTCTAAATGTTTTGCGCAGATGGGCCCATTTTACTCGCCGCCGGTGAGATACTGATTAAAATATTATTTTTTTAAAAAAAATCTTTTTTACCCATTTTTTTATATTTTCTAATTTCCCAATACCATTTTCTTACTTCATTACCCTAAAACCACACACCACACCACAATTCCTCTTTCTTATTCCTAACTAGTTGTTTCACCCGTGCGTTGTACGGGGGATAAAATTTTCAACTAATAACATTATTGATAGATGTTAACAATATTAATATAAAAACTAAAAAATTAATTAAAATAAAGAATGAGTAACGGAACATATAACACTAATAAAACACACAAACACGTAAAATAGAAGAGTTATTTAAGTGTTTTTCTAACACTTATCACAACCCCACGTCAAACCTCGCAGGAAGGGAAAAAACTTACACCACTGAGGAGAAGAACTAGGAAATTTACAGCTCTATCTATAAAGGATGTGCCATGTGAGGATCTGAATGATGATGTAGGACTGTCAACCTCTTCTGATGATGATATAGCTGAAGATGAGACATACAAGATGGATCCTAATGAGATGATACTTGATTGGGATGAGATGAGGCATGATGATGAATTGGATGATGTTAGATAGTGGAGAAGGATGACACAGAGGCTTGAACTGGAGCATACGATTGGTGATCATAAGCGGGGAAAAGAGAAACTTGGGAAGGATTTACCTGTGTTTAAGGTTAAGAGAGGAAAAAGAACTGCTAGAACTCAAAGAAAGACTAAAGTTGGTGGTGCTGATGGTGGGGATGAACCAATACAACATGAAGATATAACAATTCATCAAGGTACTAAGAATGTTCCAAGTGCTGAACAACACAATGGTGTTGAGACCCAAAATGGGCCTATCCATGATCCATTTGAGTTGTGTAATGAAGGAAGGGAAGACTCAGAGAACTCAGATGATTAATTTGACGGTGATGATGTAACAATCAATGAGTTAGAGTATGATGATGAGGAAATGCATGAGATCAGAAATGCTGTTAGGAGGAAGAAGAAAGGAGAAAGTAAAAAGGGCAGTTCATCAGTAATTGAGCCAGACCAACCTAGGGTATCAAGAAATCCTTTTGCAGCCACTCATTTTGAGAATGTAGGACCTGATATCAATAATGAAGGTGGGAATGTTGAAGAACCAAAAACCAATATGAGTACTGGGCAAGGCATTGCTCCCAACCTTGGAAGCTATAGTCATAAGGACAAATGGATACCTGCACTAACTACTTATGAAGGAGGATATGAATCTGAGCCTAGAGATTCTGAAGATGAGGGTCCATTTATTGAAAGTGATGAAGATGGTAATGTTTTCAAAGGAAGAATGAGAAAAGCAGTGAAATATCCTGAATTCAATGAAAGGACTGACATGAATTTAGTTAAGTTTGAAGTGGGACTAAAATTTGGCAGCCAAAAAATTCGAAAGAAGCTATCCTTCTGGTATTAAATTCAAAATCACAAGGATTTACTCTACATGAAGAATGACAAAAACGAATTCACGTTGGATGTTCAGGGTGCCATTGGGAGATGACTGCAGGTCAAGACCTAGAACAACCTGGTAGGTGTCAGATAAAAAGAATTCAACCTGTGCATAGATGTGTGCGAACTTTCAAGAACAGGTTGGTGGATGATAACTGGTTGTCAAAGGAGTATATGGATAGAATTTTCAGGAATCCAAAGATGAGGCCGAAGGAAATTCAAGAAGACATGGCTAGAAGATATGAAGTGAATGTTAATATAAGAAAATGTGAGAGGGCAAAGGATAAGGCACTGAATGCAGTGGAAAATCTGATGAAAAAACAATATGGCATACTGAGGTCATATTTGTTAGAACTGGCTAAATCCAACCCAAACACTACATGTGTTTTGAAGACTGTTGGTAGTGAGCCAAACCAACCTGCCACATTTCAAAGGTTTTATATATGCTTTGATGCACTAAAGGATAGTATGATCAAGTATTGTAGACCCATTCTTGGCATTGATGGCGGTTTTCTAAAACATGTTTGTGGGGGACAACTTTTGTGTGCTATTGGTAGATATGGAAACAATCACATGTTTCTTGTTGCCTGGGTAGTTGTAGAAGGAGAAACAAGGTCAAGGTGGGAGTGGTTCCTCAATCTTTTGTCTAAAGATCTCTCCATGCGTTTAGGAGATGGATGGATAGTCATAACTGATCAGCAAAAGGTAATAATACCATTCTTCGATTGGTTTAATGTGTTAATTGTTAATATGGGATTGTTGACATTCTTTTTTTCCCCCTTGTTTTTTCATATAATGGAAGGGACTTGTACCTGCGGTGCATGCAATATGGCCACACATTGAGCATAGACAGTGTGCAAGACACATCTTGTACCTGCGGTGCATGCAATATGGCCAAACATTGAGCATAGACAGTGTGCAAGACACATCTACTCTAACTGGAGGAAGATCCATAAGGGAAATGAGCTTCGAAGACAGTTCTGGAAGTGTGTGAAAGTAGCATCTAAAGCAGAATTTGAGGTTGAGGTTAGAGAGTTGAAACATATGTCATTGGCAGCATATAAAGATTTCATGGATAGAGATCCCAACACTTTCTATAAGTCACATTGTCAAACTCATTCATCATGTGATTGTGTGGATAACAATATGGCTTAAACATTTAACTCCTTCATCCTTCTAGTAAGATATAAGCCAATAGTGAGTATGTTAGAGGACATTAGGCTTACATTGATGGATAGAATGAGAACAAAAAAAAATTTTGCTTCAAGCTTTGTGGCTGGAGTGGCACCAAGGATAAGCTTGAAGTTAGAAACATCATATGATCAACAAAAACATTGTGTTTGCAAGTGGAATGGGGATATAGAGGAAACTGGTTTTGAAGTCATCCACAATGGGGTTGGGCATGTAGTAGATCTACTAAGTAGATCTTGTTCTTGTAGACAGTGGGACCTCACTGGAATACCATGTGCACATGCTATGTCTGCTATATTGTATATGAATAGGCAACCTGAGAGCTATCTAGCCAAGTGGTACAATCTTAAAACCTATAAAGCAACATATTCTACCATGCTCAAACCAGTCCCAGGTAGTACTTTTTGGGACCATGAAACTGATGGCATGGTACTACCACCAGAGCATGAAAGGAAAAAAAATGGGTAGGAGAAAGACTAATAGGAGAAATGACATGGATGAGCCACCAAGGTCCCAGACAACATATTGTAGGAAGGGACTACCTATGCACTGTGGTAGATGCAAGTCAACAGAGCATACAAGAAGGAACTGCCCTATTCCAGCAAGCTCTCAACTGCAAGAGACCAGCCAGGTGCATAGCTGTATATTATCAATATTCTATAATATTAACATGTATTGCCATTGAAACTACTAATTTATTTACAAATTTCTCATGGTTGGATTGCAACAGGTTACTCAAGTTGATCAAGGTACTACTTCAAAAAAGAGGGATAGGCCTAAAGAAGTAAAAACAGAATTGGAAGGCCTATTGAAGAAATCCCAGCCCCTGCAGAACATAGAGCTAAATTAGTAGGATCCAAGAAGAAGACAACTGGCACAAGTGCTGGAACGGGGGATCACTCTTCAATGAATTGGCTGGAGACTATAACAGATAAAAACAGGCCTTCTACAAAAGGAAGGAAGAAAAGGCAAGGGCAAGAAACAATGCACAACTAAAGGTTTTGGTGTTCTGGTGGATGACAATGGGCAATCAATTTACATGGACAAAGCAGATGGCCCTGGTGTTTCTTTAGGATAGATAGCTGTGCTACAGCTCAATTTCTTCATGTCTTTTGATGGGGTTGATATATGTCATCTATTTTTTGTTATGTAAAGTGTAACCCCAATTATTTTTTTGAAGAAACTATCAGTTTGATGTTGGCTAATTATGTATGTGTTGATGCATCTTTTGTAACTGGGCAATCTGTTTTTTGTTATGTGAAATGTAACTCCAAGTTCTCTTTTGTTTAATATCAAGTTCTCTTTTGTTTAATATCAAGTTCACTACTTGCAGCATTTTTAGTTTGAATTGCATCCTTTTTAGTTTTAATGGGGCAAGTTATTCATATAGGAAACCTGCTGCTAACTCAAGTTAAAGGAAAATAAAAATTTTGTTTAATGAAATCACATCAGAAACTGCTAACTCAAGTCAAGTTCTTGCATCCTTTTGTTTAACTCAACTAACATTTGAACCAACATTCTACTACAATTAAACCAAGAACCAACAATGTTAATCCCCAAGAAGAATATAATTGAACAAAGAAGTGCTACAGAAGGAAGAGTTATAAAATAACTTAAACATCAAACTACATAAGATCAATGACCTAACATAAGGCAAAAAACCAGATGCTACTTGACCAAATACAGGATAACAAGTCCCAAAAACGCAATTAACATTCGAACAACTGAAGTTCATCCTGCTACTCCTCTTGATTCCTTCCAAATTGCTAGTTCCTTCTTCACATCACATAGCTCTTGCTTAACATTGGAGAGCTCATCCTTGCACCTAGTGATCTCTGCCTCATAGTAGTCAACAAGGCATTGATGGCCATCTCCAGAATTTTTCATTTCAGAAAACTCTTCAAGGACCATTGGAATGAGTCTGGAGCCATATTTGCAAGATGGTGGATCAAGCCATTGCCATAGTCCACACCTATCTTTGGGATCCTTAGCTCCGCATGCCCTGAATCTCCTTGCTGGATTTCTCGATGTCATGAAAGTCCACACTACAGCTTCAATTCCACAATCACAACGAACCAACCTTTCCCGCTTGCAATGTCATTCCAATGTCTAATACACCTCAATTCATTGTACCCACTATGGTTACAAACTTGGTAACGATAACACACATGGAAAATAAAAAATAAAAATACCAATTTGTATGAAATTTGAGCCGAAAAGAAAGAAACACGAACATTAAAATACAAAACTTATTGTGGCTGAGTCTCCTTTCACACTGGTTCTAATGGAGGAAGAAGATGACGAGGCCATTGGAAGCAAAGCAAAGCAAACAATTCGTAAACAAATCTGTGGCAGAAAGCAAATCAAACTTTCACTCTAACCCTAATTAGAACCTAATTAGGACTAAGAAAGAGGAATTGTGGTGTGGTGTGTGGTTTTAGGGTAATGAAGTAAGAAAGTGGTATTGGGAAATTAGAAAATATAAAAAAATGGGTAAAAAAGATTTAAAAAATAATATTATTTTAATCAGTATCTCACCGGCGGCGAGTAAAATGGGCCCATCGGCGCAAAACAATTAGAAAAAGGACCTAAGTGTCGCCGGAGACATTCTTAATACCTAAGTGGCATTCTGGACAAATAAAAAATACATATCTGGTAGTTTTGCCCTTATTGTAGAGTAAGTCGACTGATTATTAGCCCCTAATTAACTTCATTTATTTTTTTAGTATCATTCTTTTTTCAAAACATATTTTCTTTTGATTTGCATATGTTTTTGTATTTTCTATAATATTTCTTTTGAGTTATAGTTGGTGGAAAAAACAGTAATATTTCTTTTTTATATATATATAATTAAGAGTGTTTCAAAGGATCTGCTCCTTTTTTTAAGTAACATGCCCCAAAACTAGGTCTTCAAATAGTAATGATTTTTTATTTTGATACTACTTGAACCAACAATTATATAATAATTATTTGGTTCAAGCTATTGCTTTCGCTATGGAATAAGTTTGAGAATTCTTACTAAACAATTGATTATCGAATCAATCAATTATTGGAATTATACGACTCAATTAGAATATTTAAACTGGCTTTCGACTGTGTTAAATATTTATATAACTTTCTATCTCCTAATTAAATATTAAAAATCCTGACTACTTTGAATTATTTATTTTACACCGAATTTTTTCAGCTGATATTTTATTTAAGTTTTAAGCATCATCAATTAGGTTGTATATTTTAAATATTAATCATATATATTTCAATTTATTTATCTTATCCAAATTAATTTAAATTTTATATCGAATCATTTAATATTTAATACATTGAATATGTTAAATTAGTAAATTTATACTTAATATCTTAATATACATGTTAATATATTTAGAAGGTATTTATTAAAGAAATAAAATGTCAATAACACATATATTAAAAAATAGAAATAAAAGTTTTTGATTAAACCATCATGATGGGGCGTGGATGGGATGAGAATTTTCTAATGGAGCGAGGATGAGGAATGGAAGTTCCCATCCTATTATATTTCTTATATCATTCTCGTTCGGCTTAAATGAAGAAGGGCCGAATGAGAATAAATGTTTCTGGCGTGGTAGGAACGAGGTGTTAGGGTTTGTCGGAGTGTACTCACTATATTGTTATTTTTATAATATATCTCTATACCGATTATAATTCATAATTAAAATTTAAAAATCATTATTTACATATTAATTGCTAATAACATATATCATAATGATGAATAATTAATATCTCTCAAAATTTATAATTACATACAATAGAATATAAAATAATTTTAAGGAAAAATAATGAGTTGGACAAATGTTATTAGAGCTATTTTAATATGGTTATTTTGATAACTATAACATCTAAATATGTAATGTTATTTTATTTTGAGTTTATATTAGTAGATTAACCTTGCAATGAATGAAATGTGATATATTATCATAATTTCTGCCACAAATTGTCATTCCGTGCAAAGCATGGGTATAAATGCTAATTAAGTTACTATTATATAGAGAATAGTAAATTAAGTTATGTGGATTTTCATGAGTTATTCCTTACATATTTGCAGGATAAATTAGTACAAAATATAGATGAAAATCTGTCAAAATTTTTATAAAATTGTTTTGAGTCAAATCAATTAAATTTATTATTGTAACTCATTCTTTATTTTAATTATTTTTTTTAGGTTTTATGTTAATATTATTAATATCTATCAATACGGATATTAGTTAAAAAATTTGTCCCCCGTGCAACGCACGGGTGAAACAACTAGTATATTTTTAATAATTTGGCCCAACTTAAAAAAGCAAGTAAAAATGATCTTTTAAACAGAAAAAACACTTCGATCCAACTAAAAGGCTTGCGACTTTTCACACCTAAACCCGCCTAGGCGGGCATTAACCGCCTTTTTCCATGCCTTTCTATTATGTGAGGCTTTTTCCTCAAGCCTAGCCGCCTTTTACCACCTTTTAGAATACTGTTTATAATCACATGATGTCGTGATTAATGGGCATACTTATTTAATTTCCAGTCAAAAATTTTCAGAAAACGTTGGAAATTCTATAATGTTGTAGCCACTACTAAAATAAAGGCTATTAACAACAATAAAATCCGTTGGAAAAAGAGATTATCGACAGTCAGGAGACCGTCGGAAATAGTATCGGTGATTGTCTTGTCGGTAATTACCGACGGATTTATGCTTTGTCGGTAATTTCGACAGAGATTTTCGTCGGTAATTTCCGACGGACTTATATAATCTGTTGGTAATTTCCGACGAATTATTTGCCATCAGAAATTACCAATGGACAACACAATATTAGAAAAATAAAATAAATATTAATTTTTTACTCTTGAGAAACCCAACCCAACCCACTAGACCCATGTACTAACCCACAAGCCAACTTGGGCGTTGCAACCCGGCCCGACCACCATGACAATCTCTAAATTAATGCCCTCAAGTTGTATAAGCGTGGACTCGAACCTGGCACCTAGTGGTTGAGGAGTGAAGAAAAAAAAGTGGTTTCGTGTTTTTTTTCTTCTAATATATGGGACCGATTAATATTACCAATCCAAAAATTAACGTTTCACACATCAGGAGAGTTTGGAGAGAAACTTCAAATTTTCTAAATAATATGTGATGAATTTGTGTTGCACTAATTATGATATACATTTATTATCTATATATATATTTAAAAAGAGCATTTTTTCCCGCCTAAACACATCACAATTTTTCCCGCCTATTGAATTTGCCTAATATAATCTTCTATCTATATATAGAATAAGTTTTATATATAGAAAATGAGGTTTTTTTATTATATTTTTCATTACCATAAATGCGTTTTCCAATTTAAGACACACTTTCTTTTTTATTTTCATTTTTGTCTTTCCTAATCCATATAAAACTCTCTCTTATTTATTTTCCTTTCTTAATATATTAATATTAATGTATAATGATTTTATTTGATTATTTCTACTTTACTTTACCCAATCTCATAAAATCTAAATACTCTCTCTATCAATTTCTCTATTTTTTCATTTTCTACCTATAAATAAAAAAAAATTGATTATATATTGTTCGACTTGATAAGAGCTTTATAACAAGTATACTATCAATATTTAAAATTTTATTTTTTAAAAAATTAAAATTTACCACAAACTTGTAAATTAGTGTCTAACTTAAATATAAATTGATATTAATATAGATTAATGACTCTTGTATAATGAGATTTTAAAAATTGATAATTTTTTATGACACTTAATTATTTTTATAAATAACTACCTAAGAAAAAAATTAATTAAAATTAAAAATCCCTCCAAGATTCAATTTTTCTTCGATCAAAAATTAGATTTTATTAAAAATTTTCATAAAAATAAAAAGAAACTTATCGGTAGTTGGCCTGAGTTTGAGATAAAATCCCATCACGATGATTCCCAATTTATACTAAAAAATTAGGTTAGACCGATTAATTAATTTCAGAAACAATCAATCATTTTTATAAATAATTACTAAGAAACAAAAATTAATTAAAATTAGCACTTTCTCTAAGATTTAATTTTTGTGTGATGAAAAATTACAATTCATTAAAATTTTACATAAAAATTAAAATAAATATGTAGCATGAAAATTTAAAACTTAGCTTGGACCCTTTAATTAATTTTTGAAAGAATTCATTATTTTAAAAAAGAATAATTATCTAATAAATGAAAATTAGTTAAAATTAGCAATTTTGATCAGATTTAATTTTGGTGTGATAAAAAATTACAATTCATTTAATTTTTAAATAAAAATTAAAACAAACGTGTAAGATCAATTTTGTTTAATTAATCATTCAATTGTAATATTAATCAATTTTTTAATTAATTGAATCTATATCTATATCTTTTAAATTTCAAGATATTTTTCAAATATAAGATATTTTTAAAATTAAATTCATATAATTCTTAAAATTATGGCTGCTAAGCAAATTATTT
Source organism: Jasminum sambac (assembly GCA_018223645.1). Classification (NCBI taxonomy): domain Eukaryota; kingdom Viridiplantae; phylum Streptophyta; class Magnoliopsida; order Lamiales; family Oleaceae; genus Jasminum; species Jasminum sambac. The sequence goes on from CP073643.1 coordinate 12,039,407, forward strand.
TTGAAATAATTAATTTTTTAAAAATAATTAGCTCAAACACAATAATTAACTAAAATTATTTATATCATAATTCATTAAAATAATAAATTCTAATACTAATATTTAGTTGAATATGAGTTTAGTGGACAAAGATTAATCAAAATTAATTACATTATTAAAAGGGAAAATATAATTAATTAAAAAAATCATTAGATCGCTACAAGTGTTCCCTAAAAAATGAAAAAAAAAAAATTAATTGTAATAAATCTTTTAAATTACAAGATTTCTTCAAAACTAGATTCATATAATTCTTAAAAGTGAAGATATTAAAATAATTATTTAAGAAATAATTAATTATTTTCATAAATAATTAGCTAAAATGAAAACTAATTAAAATTAATTATATTACAATTAATTAAAATTAATGATATTGTTACACTTTAATTGGACTTGGTTTCAATGGACAAAAATTACATGGAGTCATTGAATCAAAATTAATCAAAATTAATTATATTGGTAAAACAAAAAAATAGTATTATTTGAAAAATAAATAATAATTAAAATTAATTAGATTACCGTGGTTGACTAGATTTTTCCTAAAAAATGCAAGATATCTTTAAACATGCAATATATCTTTTCAATTGTAAAATACATTTAAAATTAGATTCATATAATTCTTAATGGCGACAAAAAACTAATTATTTTAGAAATGATAAATTATTTTTATAAATAATTAGCTAAAAAAAGAATTAATTATATTGCGGTTAATTATATTTCTTTGATTTAATTGGATATATTTTCAATGGATGAAAATTGAGATAGTTTTATTAGATGAAATTAATCAAATTTAATTAGAATTGCTAAAAGGGGAAACATAATTAGTTCAAAAATGAAAAATAATTAAAATTAATTAGATTATTCTGAGGAAGAAAAATATGCTTCAAATTAATTTATCTTTTATATATTTTAAAATAAAGTTAATTTAACACCCATAAGATTTTTTTATTCTTAGAATTAGGGTGTTACATCTTATTGTAGAGTAAATCAAGTTCATTAATCCTTAATTAACTTCATTTACTTTTCAGTATCATTCTTTTTCAAAATATGCTTTTTTAATTCTCATATGTTTTTATATTTTTTATAATATTTCTTTTGAGTTATAGTAGGTGGTAAAATATTTATATTTCTTTTGGTATAATTAAGGGTGTTTCAAAGGATATGTTCCTCTTTTTTTAAGTAAAACGCTCCACAAATAGGTCTTCAAATAATTTTTTTTTTTATTTTGACATTCTTTCCAAACCAACAATTATATAATAATTCTTTGGTTCAATCTATCGCTTTCGCTAAGGAATAAGTCCAAAAATTCTTACTAAACAATTGGTTATCGACTTAATTAATTATTGTAATTATACGACTCAATTAGAATATTTTAACAAGCTTTCGACTACGTTATATATTTATTTAAGTTTCTTTTTTCTAAATAAATATTAAGAATTCTACCTACTTTGAAGTATTTATTTTATATCGCATTTTGCAGTTGAGATTTTTATTTAATTTTCAAGTGTCATCAATTAGATTGTATACTTTACGCATTAATCATATATATATTTCAATTTATTTATCTTATCCAAATTAATTTAAATTTTATATCGAATCATTCAATTTTTAATCTGGTGAATATATTATAATTAGTGAGATTATACTTAGTATATTAATATACACATTTAGCATATTTAGAAGGTATTTATTGAAGTAATAAAATGTCGATAACACACATATTAAAAGTAAAAATAAAAATCTTGATTAAACCATTACGATGGCGCATGAGCGGGGATGAAAATTTTATAAGCGAGATGGGGACGGCAAATGAAAGTTCCCATCCTATTATAATTTTATATCATTCTTGCTCGACCTAGAGTAAATGAGGATGGCAAGAGCGAGGATAAGTGTTTCGATTATTAGACGAGGCAGGTGTTAGGGTTTGTCGAATTTGTATTTATTACATTTATTATTTTTATAATATGTCTCTATGTTGATTATATTTCATAATTCAATTTTAAAAATCATTATTTACATATTAATTGTTAATAGCATTATATCACACCGATGTATAATTAATATCTCCCAAAATTTATAATTGCATATAATAGAATGTAAAATAATTTTAAAGAGAAAAACCATGAGCTCTATGAATGTTAGTAGAGTCATTAGTATAGTTATTTTGATAATTATACTTGATTAATGTCTCGTTTTATTTTGGGTTTACATTCTTAGATTAATTTTGCGATGAGCAAAATGTGATATATTATCTACTGCCTAATTGTTATTAAAATTGCAGCGAGTATAAATCTTAATTAAATTCTTATTACATGGAGAATCACGATAAATTAAGTTGTGTGGATTTTTAAGCGAGTTGTTATAAGCGTATTTGTAGGATGGATTAGTACGAAATATAGAGGAAACTCTATCGAAGTTTTTATATAATTGTTTCGAGTTAAATTAATTAAGTTTATTATTGTAATTCATTCTTTATTTTAATTATTTTTTAGATTTTATGTTAATATTATCAACATCTATCACTATCGTTATTAGTTGAAAAATTTGTTCTCCGTGCAACGAACGGGTGAAACAACTAGTTTTAAAAGAAAACCTGATTATGATAGAAAAAATAAAAAATCCTTTGACCAAAAGGTGGAGACAAGTACTTCTCGATGTTGTTGACCAAGTAAAATGCTGTGGGCTTAGTTGAGAAGTTGCCTAGAAATTAAAGGAAACCGTTAAATGTTGACACTCGAGAAGAAAAAATTAGGAAGCTTCCTCCCTGGGAGGAATTTCAGAACTTCTTTGAAAATCTCAACAGAAAGTCATCGGCAAAGGGAATCCACTGACCACTGCAGAGAGAGAATAGAGAGCGGAATGCTAGAGAGTCACCAGTAAGAGCAAGTCGCTGTAGAGAGGATTCACTACAATGGAAATAGAGAGAGAAATAGTACAAAAGAGAGAGGAGGAAGCGGATAGAAGCAAAGCGTGAAGTAAGTCAACATTTGGGTCGGGCAGACCCGTGAGGGTCATTAGGGCTAGACGAATGAAACCTCAACTTATAAGATTGTAATTGAAAAATCTTGCAAATTTTCAATCAAATAATTAATGGGTTGTACTTATTCAAACAAATAACGCTATCTTTGTTCTTTTCACATAAAGTTTCATTTATTCGAATTGTATATCAATATTTTAGTGGTTAAAAAAGAGGAAAAGAAAAAAATAAATTTAAGTTTTAAAATTTAATGTGCATAGAACAATTAGACTCTTGACGATGATGAATGATCTATTCATGCAACTGTATAATCACTGTCATATTATCTAATGACGGAATACCTAGATAAATATATTTATGCATTAGACAATTTATTACCACATAAATCGACGTACGTTTGTTAGATTTTAGCAATTGCTTTGTATCAACATATACGCAGGCAACAAAGCACGTGCATATGTTATATGCATGCACTCTTCAAGAACTAATTAGCTTACGTCTAAACAAAGTGTATATAAATATATATATATATATATATATATATATATATATATCTGGTAGTTAGGTATAAGCAGTTTAGCGATCATTAGGGCGCTTCAAAATAGAAGGGTCCCAAAATTTATAAGTCTATGGGTGAGGTGACTATTTTTTAGGGTAAAAGTTAAATTGTTATTTATTAGAATCTAATTTTAATCTCTTAGAATTTATATTATCATTATCATAACTTTGGAAGTAAAAGTTTGTATTTAAAATTCGTGCATATAGGTTTTTTGGGAAAAAATGTATTTATCAGGGGCCTCTAATAAAATTTCGCTTAAGAGCCTCCAAATTTCAAGACTTCTGTATATATATAGATAATAATGTGTATAAATGGGATAAATGACATGAGTAATCATTTATGTAGTTTAAAATGTAGATTTAACTTTTGCATATAGTTTAATTTTATGGTTTTAGGCTACAGAGAAAAGAAAGTGGTGTGCTTCATGTTTTCAATATTTTTGCGTATTTTTTGCTGAAATGTCGTTTTGAATTTCTTTATGAACCTTTTTCTTGTTTTTAAAATTGCAAAAATAGCATTGAGTTCTTTACAAAATCTATGTATTCTTGTAATTAGGAATGCGAAATAAATAAATTTCAGTACTTCGAAAAACCGAAAAGAGAGCTCTGAAATAGAAGGTGAATGGGAGTAAATTAAAAGTGTTTTAAAGTGTTTTAAAGTAAAAGAGGAGAGAGAATGAGTGGAGGTGAGTGGTTGAGATTTATGAATGTGATGAGATATGTGGATGTGATTGATTTAGGAGAGAGAAAAAAAGTTGAAAAAATGGAAAAAAATGATAAAAAATGATAAAAAGTGGGAAAAGTAAGATCCATTCATGCTTATAGTAAATGGGACATTTCATAAATAAATATTTCTCCCAAGCTCATGATTGAAATATCATGTAAATACAAAAGCATTGACCTCTGTGATTTTCATTAAAAAATAAAAAATAAAAAAGAATGTTATCTTTTTTTTTTTTTTTCCTGTGGGTGGGCTTATAAGTTTAGACCAACTGCAAAATTTTAGTTATTTTTCCATATATCCTATTTTTCATTTTCATTCAACAAGTCAAGTCTTCTCCGTTGTCCCGTGTGAATAATAGTCTAGTCTTCGGCCCATAAAGATCTGACCTTCATCATCTATATGCATTCATAGCCTCTTCCTTCAGGTCTCCAATCTCCATTGCCAAATCAAATCCAATCGATTTAACTGCAAAATCATGGACAGAGAAGATGAGGAATTGCAGTTTCTGGGTTTCTTTGGCATCTTCAAAGAATCATTCATCATAATCTCTTCGAGTATCAATATCTTCACCAAAATAACAATCGCCATGATCATCCCTCTCTCCTTAATCTACCTGGGCCATATTCAAATCTCCCAAATTCTGTTTTCAGATATCATGTTCAATGAATACATTCTTGATAGAATCCCAAAGGGCACTCGTTCATACGACAGAATTTCAGAAATGTTAACCTCCGAATGGACTGCTTTTATTCTTTTTAAAATTGGGTATTTCATCTTCTTCCTCGTTCTTGCCCTGCTTTCAACTTCTGCAGTTGTTTACACCATCGCATCAATTTACACTGCAAATGAGGTTAATATGAAGAAAGTGATTAAGGTAGTCCCAAAAGTTTGGAAAAGGCTTATGGTTACATTCATATGGAATTCTCTGATAGTTTTTGCATACAATCTTGTTTCTATATTGATATTCATTTTGTGGCTTATTCTGTTTGGATCAATGCAATTTGTGGGTCCAATTCTTTTGATCTCTCTTGTTGTGATTTACTTAAGTGGGTTTGTTTACATCAGTATAATATGGCATTTGGCAAGTGTGGTTTCAGTTCTTGAAGAAATTTATGGGCTAAATGCAATGGCAAAGAGCCAAGGTTTGATGAGAGGGAAAACAGGGATATCTGCAGCAAGTTTTCTTGTACTTAGCCTAATTTTCTTTGAAATTCAGATGGGATTTGAGTATTTTGTGGTTCTTGGATTTGAGAGTGGGGTTACAAAAAGAATTTTGTTTGGAATTTTTTTTGTTTTGCTTATTTCTCTGCTCTTCCTTTTTGGGCTTGTGATTCAGACAATTATATATTTTGTCTGCAAATCATATCATCATGAGAGGATTGATAAGCCCTCCTTAGCTGATCATCTTGGAGGCTATCTTGGAGATTATGTTCCTTTGAAGGCTAAAGACGTGCAACTTGGAGAATTTTGAAGCTTGAGAAATGAAACTAGCTAGTTGTTCTTTGTTATACAATAATGTAGTTATATACTAGGACTTTGAGTTGTGTGGGCTGGTCTACATATGGTGTGTGCTGATTTTCTTGTTTCTTCCACTCTTGGTGTTGGCTAGCAAGTCGAACCTTTCGGAGATGCCATTTTTCGCTTGAACTGAATTGTAAACATAGTAGGTTTGATTAGCAATGAGAATGTCTTGATTTTGAAAATGATGAAGAAATCATTGCTGTTTGCTTGTGTAATTCAAATGACATGGAATGGAGGAGTTTATAAGAACATTCCAATGGAACTCTCCTTTGGTGAATCCTATTTATATATTGTTTCCCTCTTGAACCCTCTTGTGTGAGCAAGATGGCCTGCAAAACATTTTTTTGTCATGTATAGATTTGATTCCAGCATCAATTCTTGGAGCTCGAAGTGACAATACTCAAGGTCTTTTTGAACCGGAGAAATGCTAAGTGAACATAATGGACAACATAAAGATTGACATAATGCTAAGTAGTCATGTGATGGCCATTGATTTACGGTGATATGATGAATAGAAAAGTAAGATGTTGTCAAGTGTCTAATACGTGAAACATTATGTCATCTGTTATGTCTTTGTAGCAAAATTGAATCGGATTGCAGTTACATTTACACATTTTAATCAATAATGTTATTAATTATCACCACTTTTCTATCATTGGCACAACTATATATCTTGGCACCACTTTTCTATCACTACTTTTGTCCAACCACAACTATATATCGCAATACCGAATCTTTAGAGACGAAGGTTCTAACTTTAACGCGATGATTGAAGCATTCTGGTGATCATCTTTTTCGTTGAATCATTCATTGTTCTGCTTGCTGACACTCCTCGACGATGGTATCTACTTCAAACTCATGATAATCGAGCTGGACGGGGCATGCTTAGACAGGCAGATCAATTGATGCTCTATTTGGGTCCACAGTTCCATCCCAAAAAACATTTCGTACGGACTCACATGAGTCGATTCTCATGGAGTTGTATTATATGCGCAGAAGATATTTGGCAACACATCCGCCCAGTCACGTGCCCAATCTTACAACCTCGTTCGCGAATCCCTGAGACTATTTCAATCTGTCACTTCTACTTGTCCTTCGGTTGAGGATTTGGTACGGAAGACAATCTCAACTGGATGTCACAACTGGCACAAAAGTATCTAAATTTTTGGTTATCGAATTGTCTACTGTTATCAAGTAAAAGGATGTGAAGAATCCAAAAGTCGCAAATGATCTACCTCCAAGAAATATGCAGACCTTGAATTGCATTATAGCCTTATCACATATTTGATCTAGTACCCAGTGTGGGTACCTTATGATACCCACAGTTGGGGAAAAATTACGTGAGTCGGGTGAGGCCCCCACACACAGTGCGATTATGTATTATTCATCCTCAAGGTAGATCTTAAAAATTAAAAAAAAAAAATCTATAGTGACGTGGCGCCACCAGAGTTCCCCTCGTGGGTGTGGGTACGTGTCCACATGGATGGACAATGTACCACCATATCATCGACATAAGCTTCAATACTCTTCCTTTTTCCAACTTCAAGAACCTTATTTACCATACGTTGATAAGGGGCGCCCATATTTTTTAAACCAAAAGGCATAGACATATAATAGTATGTCTCTTCTACGGTAGTGAAAGACGTCTTCTCCTCAACATGAGTTGCCATTTTGATTTGATGATGTTCCGAGAAGGCATACAAGAAGCTCAATCGCTTTGTACATGTTGTGGCATCCACTAACATAAGGTACGTCGTAGCAGATAATAGTCTTTCGGGCAAGCTTCATTTAGATCAGTGTAATCAATGCACATATGCCACTTTTCGTTGGCCTTTTTCAACAACATGACGTTTGTCAATCAAGGTTATTTACATCGTGTATCAATCAATCTTTAAGCAACTTGTCTACTTCTGTTTGAATGACCTTACGCCTTTCAAGGGCGAAGCTACGTTGCTTTTGCTTCACTACTTGATCGCTCATCATTCGATAATCCTGCACTAATGCGAATCAAAAGCCCGTCACGTGATGTATGGGTTCTAAAATCATAACTTCGCTTCTTGTATCGATATAACAATGGTGGGAATAAAATTGACTTGTTCTTATTTCCCCAACCCCGAGGCTGGTTGGGAATTTCAGCCTCTAATGATAGATTGAGTCTACAGCCTTTAGCTTGATGTAGTAGTGGTCATCCATAGATCGCATTCTAGGACATTTTGGTATTAGCCACGAGAAACTTGACCATCAATGTTATGGTATTTGGATCGGAATGTTGTTATGTTAAAATACTTTTAAACGCTTTGGGAGAAAAATGTGAGAGAGATCTTTGGTGAGGGCCTCCTGCACGCGCATTCGACTGCAAGTGGGTTGTGAGTAGTGGGGCTTGTTTGAGAGAATAGCGAGAATATAACATTTTCGGTGTTTGGATATGTTCCTAAAGTTACTGGAATTATGACAGATCCTTCTACCTCTACTACCGATCCCCCAAAGCCTTGCGACGGAGGTTGCATAGTTTTCATGCAATCACAGTTTCTGTGGATTTATGTTTCGTAACTTATAATCTGGATAAAGATTAAGGCCAAAGCATACTACTATAAATGCATTATTTCTTATATTTTTCAAAATTTAAATTTGGTCAAACAAATTACATGCACATATCTCATAGGGTCCATTTGTAATTTATACGCTAACACCTTCTAAGTTATTCATTAAAATAACACCTTCTAAGTTATTCATTAAAAATGTAGATTAAGTAATTCTTTAGAAATGACTAATGAAAAAAAAAGGAAAACAAAAGAAAGGACGGATTACGGTTTTTTGGAGGAAAACGATTCTTGTTTACGTTGAAATATCTTACATCTAATCTAGATATGCTGATTCATCTTGTTTAAATTTTGAGCCCAATGTAAATTTAGGAAGTAATTATATTCTGGGTGATTGTAAAAAGTTACTATTAAAGAAAATAACCAAATCTTGAAAACTTTTTTTACCCCCTTTGTTTCAGGTGCCCGTTGTGGGCACCTCCTCGATCTGAATACATCCCGAATTGGGGGGTGGGGCCCACACACCCCCTCTCTATCGGGTACGTGCCTGCAACGGGCACGTGAATAAACCCCCTTTTTTACGCTACTTTTTCTCCAACTCATTACACCTATTATTAAAACCTCTAGTAACCCCCAGACTATACCATTTAAGCTAATCTATAGATTTACATCTAAGTGTTGTAGTATAGAAAATTGCACAATCAAATAGAATGATGGAAACACCAAAGAATTAAACTGTTTCAAAACTAAAAACTGTAATCTCTATATAAGACTCGAGAAATAAATTTTTTTCTCATATAATAGTTTGGCTCTTCAAAATTGGAGACATTGCGATAAAGTTAGATATTAGAGATGACTATGTGTACAATATTGAATTTTTTGTTAAATATTTTTAAGTAAAATGCATTCACTAATCTGATAATGATCATTTAGTTAAAATACCAGTACCAAAATAGTAATAGACATAGTAAGTGTATGGTATTGATTTTTTTTTTTTTTAATTGAAGTAAAATTTATTCGCTGATCTCAAAATAATAATTTAAGCCTTGTTTGATTGGGGGTTTAGTTGTTCCGCGCGGTATTCCGTGTAAAAATGTGTGGTTAATATTATTTTGAGAAATGTGTGTGTGGTTGAAAATGAGTATGAGGTATACGGAATTGCGTGCGGATTTGGTTAACACCAAATAGAACAAGGCCTTAGTTAATATACCAATCTCAGATTGGAAATAGAGACGGTAATGAGGCATACTTAAATAATAACCCGGGAAAAATTAGATAAAACTAGTATCACGCCCGTGCGATGCACGGGAATAATTAAATTTATGTACGATAAATAATTGATATGAAATTATAAATATAAATGTTGAATTACAGAATTAATGTAATTTATGCATAGGAGATTGCATAATTGTAAATAATTATTAAAATCTATAATATTGTATATTATAATCAATGCAAAAATATGGAGTAAATTTACAATTGTAAATTATAAAAATTCACGTGTATCACATAATTAAGAAATTTATCAAAACGTATAACCTTAATTATAATTGCCTTGTATAGCATGCACAACAATGATCATGGAGATTAATTAATTGTAAACGAACCATGAGGAATGAATATATAAAAATTCTTTGATTATCAAAACATGTCTTTTTGGTTTTTACATATCAAATTTATATTGAGCACCTTTCTTCTTTCGGAAATGGACATTATGCACTCTAAATTTTATGATTTTATGCGTTCTTTTAGTGATTAGTTGTAATTAATTTTTAATTTTAACTCTGTTGTATAAGAAGTATTATAGTTAATTTTAAGTAACTTAAATTTGTAATAATACCGATAATTTTTTGTATTTACATAATTCATTTGATTTCTTTCCATTTACGTAAAGTGTATGTTAATTGTAGAAACAAAAACTTTTTATTTTTAATTTTATATACTTAGAAAAGGCAAAAAACGTACATATAATGTAAAATTCAATTAGTGAGCATATCACATCAACCGGTATTAAAAGGAAAAATATCAATTAAATTTTTTAATTAGGAACTATGTGTCATTTGGCACTGCCAATAAGGCGTTCATCAAAAGTGGCACTTCAATTATAATAATTTAAGGATTAACATATTACTATTTTACTCAAAAATAAATAAATTATTCAATATAAATGCACTATAATTTTAACCACTCACAATTTAATTTAAAAACGAAAAAGTAAAAATATCCACTATTTTTAACAGTGAGCATCACGTAATCAAACAAAACTATCAAAACCTATAATTTTATCACGATAAAATTAAATATTTATTATTTAATATTTTGAATTAGACCTTTAAAAAATGAACTTATATTTAAAGTCTTTACAAAATAAATTTTTCTCATTAAATGTTTGTTTTAAATATTGGTTTATTTTCAATTATTTTTAATTACTACTAATGAATGTTGGTTTATTTTCATAACTAATTTTATAATTTTTTTAAAAATATTTAATGTGTACCGCGTTGGCATCTTTGCCTACATGATACTTTACAAACTGTAATATAAAGATTAATGATATGATAATAATATAACAATTCAAAATATAAAGATAAAGATTCATAAATTACTCTTTATTTAAAAATAAATAAATTATTCAGTGCAAATTCAATTATAATTTTAGCACGCACTATTTGATTTAAGAATAATCTACTATTTATATAATCCAATGCACATTACAAATCAAAACTATCTAAAACTCTAATTTTTTTAACACGGTGAAAATAAATAAATAAAATATTTATTATGTAATATTTTCGATTAGAAGTTTGAAAAATGAAATTACATTTAAAGTTTGTCCAAAACTAATTTTTTCTTATTAAATTTTATTTATCACATTTAATGAAAAATTTATGTTTCATTAAAAAATAATTATATTTAAAGAATTTTCCTATTTAAAACTACTAATTAATGTTAGTTTATTTCCAAAAATAGAATTTTCTTTGTTTTAGCTACAAAATTGACTTTTATGATTTTAAAAAAAAATATTAATGAGTGTCATGTTGGCACTATTGCCAACATGGCACTTCTCTTTTTATAAGATACTAGATACTTGCAATGCGCAGATTAAATGATATATTTACATAAAATAATATTATAAAATAAGACAATAAATTTGGTGAGAAATATTATCTTACAAGAAAAAATATTATATCAATTATCGTAATTGGTGATTTTAGGGAAAAACATAATATTTGGGAAAATTTAGATAATATATTTTTTGACCAAATAAAAAAAAACTAAATACTATGTTTTATGAGTCATACATAACTATTCAAATGTATATTTCAAATATGATTAGCAATGATCTTATAGTTGGCCTACAGATCATTATATAAATTTTGTGAATATTGAATTGATTTTATATCATATTTAGCTCAAAGTGAATTTTGAATATTGAATCGATTTTGTACATTAAGTAAATAAAAAGGCTTTTCTCATTTACTTTTTAAATAAATAAAAATGATTTTTTTAATAACAAATCGCTGCCAACCTAGCACTATACCAAGTTGACACTATAATTCAAAAACTAAACAATATATAAAAAATTAAAATGTAATATTCAAAAATTAAAATGTATATTAAAAAAGTTAATTATCATTTTTAAAAATAATTCAATTGATATTACAGTTTGTAACTTTGATATCATATCACATTTTCATTAATATTTGCATTTTTTTTGTTTATTTTCAATTATATACATAATTGAAAAATTAAAATTTATATAAAAAATTAAAATAAGGAAAAAATACTAAATAAAGAAAATAAATTAAATTAAATAAGAAAAATAAAATAATAAAGTGTGTATTTAATATTTATTTCCAAAATAAGATTTTCCTTTTTTAATTTTAAGTAATTAAATGAGTGCCAATTTGGCGCTGCCAACATGGCGCAGTGCCTAGTTGGCACTCCTCTTATTATTATATTAAGATAAAGATAACACTTAAGAATCACGTTAACTAAACTTTAGCATCATTAAATAACAGAATATGAATGTTTGTTAGATTTACACCTTGAAAGATATATAGTTGAGCAAAATAACTCACAAGTGAAAATGAAAATGCCATTTTTCATAGATATAATTGATCGAGATTAGAATGTAGAAGTAATTAGGACTTAATTGAATTTGTTTCTATAAAGTAGGAATATCAATCTAAAAACAAAAGGATTAAAGTAAGTTTGATGGACTAAATTAAGAAGTTATAAAACAATTTGTTCATAATTTATTGAACCATGAAAGACTAAGGATGCGTTCTATTTGACGTTTTCGGGCCTTTTTCTGTTTTCTAATATGCCGAAAACATGTTCTATTCATTATTTTCGAAAATAGATTTTCAGAAACATTTTCAAAACTTGTAAAGAAAACTATAAAATGACTTTTTGACATTTTCATCATTTTTATGTTGTTAAATGTCGAAAACAATGAAAATATATTTTCGAATTTTAACTTTACATTAGTTACATTTAAGTCGCCATTTTTTATTCTTGTACACTTTAGTCCTCGACCACTACCAACTACCGTCGACCGTCGCCATTCATAACGGAGAACAAAAATCCAATGGTCGGCCACCACTAGATCTAGATGGTCGACCACTATAAATGGTGGTTCGACCACCAACAAGTGGTCGAAACCACCATTAATGGTGGGTTCAACGCCATGCAAATGGCCAAAACCACCATTGCAGATGGCGAACCCACCACTATTGGTGGTCGAACCACCTATTATGGTGGTGGCAATTCGTGGACGACCAATGAGAAAGAAGAAAGGAGTTGGACATGTGTGGAAGGTTGAAGATAAGGGCCTTTTTGAACACATTGAAAAGTTTAGGACTTTTTTGATATTTTTATTATGCGAACTTATCATTTTAGAAAAATTATAAATCAAAAATGTTTTTTATTTTCTCTTTTAAAAAAAGGTTTTTCAAAATAACAAAACTAAACGTATTTTAAATTTTCTTAAAACAACAACTGAAAACAGAAAATACAAAACAAACATAATGCAACCTTAGTTTTTAATGAGAAATGCAAAAAAAAATAAGAAAAATGAAATTTGTAGTGATAATATTTGATGCAACGAAAAATTGTACATTGATAATTAGCTCTTTAAAGTGTACTTGTATTGACCTTCAAATTGAGAGCTTGATTTAACATCCATATTGCATACTTTTCACTTAATTATGGTATCAGTTTTTTGAAATAAAATATGAGAGCAACAATTAAAGGAAAAAAAAAAAGAAATAAAGGAAAATAAAGAGTTTTTTAAAATTTTATTTTATTGAATTAATGAGCTAAGGAAACATTAAGAATTATCTAGTGTGTGTCTATATATATATATATATATATATATATATATATAGATATAAGCCACCCAAACAAAGTGTTTAGGTGGCAGTACCACGTTTAGTATTATTTTTAAGGATTAATTGCATTTATTATTTAATTTATTCTACTTTTTTGTTTGGTGCTGTTTTCCTTATTTTACCTTTTTATGTATTTTATTTTTATATGTATTTTAATTTTTTGAATTAATGTATATAATTTTTTAGGGGAAATTGACAAAATACATCTTGCATTTATGATGTATTTACCATTTACATACCGCCTTTTTCAAATTATATTTCACATATTGCATTTTATTTAATGGTAACCAAAAATACCTTATGCTGAAAAAGTAGAAAAAACTTTGAAACGACTTTAAAGAGACTAAATTACCTTATTCGTAACTAGCAATGTACACTATATAAATTAGATTTTGTCACGTACACTTTGCATAAAATTTTAATTATTTATTTTTTAATACTTTTAAATTGTAATTACAATTATTCGTTGTAAATAATTATTAACTTTTCCTATTTTATTCTATTTTTATTAAATCAACTATATATGGTGAGCTAAAATTTTAACAAAATTAAAAACAAGGCATTTTTGTTACAAAATTTTTCAAAATTTTTTATATTTTTTCACAACATGTTTATTCTTTTCCTTTCCTATAGTTGTCTTGCTCACAATAAATCTACAAAGAAATTAATTTAATAAATAAAAGAAAAATCGTTATACTATTAGAGTTGATTTTTTTCCATTCATTGAATAGAATTTATTCACACGATAACAGATCCACATTTTGCACCTTCCAAAAAATTGTAATTTGCAAAAATAACATCAAATAAATTTTTTAATACGTTTTCAATGTATTACTTACTTAATAAAATTATTTATTTATTATATGTTGCAAGATTATTTTTCCTAAAAGGTGATTATTGCAAGTATTAGTTAAACTAGTATTCAACCGATGCATTGTACGGGATGAAAATCCTTTAAAAGAGTACGCTTTGTAGGTACAAAATGTAAACCTTTTATGTAAAATGCAATAGATGCAAATATAATTGTGAATTTGTGATAATAAAGATAAAGATATATTGTTTGACAATTAATGTAAAATATTTAAGATATGTCTCACATTATATATAAATATATAGCTGAACAATATTGTGTTACAATAAAAATAAAGTAGTTTTAGCAAAACACACATTAGATGAAAGTGCATTTGAATCGGTGATCATGGTTTATTGGATGATGTGGCGGTATGCATCTGAACTAAATAAATATTATGAATAAAACATTCACTATAAGATGGTGTTAGCATGAAATGAAAAATGAATTTTAATGCATTTTTTTCAAATTTCAAACTTGGTCAAACAAATCACATCCATATATCTCTTTACTCATTAAATCTCCACCATCCAACTCCACTCATTCTCTCTCTTCCTACTCATAAAAATACATTAAAACTCATCTGCTAACACCCTCTAAATTTTGAAACACATTTTAAACACCACATTTGTTATTGCGTTTTCATGTTGACCATCATTGTCATAAATCAAAATCTTAAGTCCGCTGCCATTCGTAACTCTCGAGACAACAACATATAATTGTCTATGGTTGAATACGGGCCTCCTCAAATAAATACCAATATTAGAAAGCGATTGTCCCTAATGCTTCTTTATTGTCATCGCTTGTGAGTTTTTTTATTCTTAATTTTTTAATCAAGCGTCACATTTTCCATTCACCTTTTTATATTAAGAAATAAATAAAAAGAAAACATATAATATAATTATAATGAACGAAGTAAATTCTTTGTTTGTTAAGAATCAAAAACCTTTTAAAAACTAAAAAATAAAAAATAAAAGCTTTTATTGGATTGAAAAGATTAAAAATGATATTTAAAAAATACCGCATAAAAATATATATGTCAATAACCCACTAACAAATTTTTAGTATCTACTCTTATACATGGACCATCATCGTCTCAAATGTAATAAAATACATCACCCAAATCAATTAAATGAGTCAAACACATATTTTCAATTAAATGAAAGTCAAACACCCATTTCTTACACAAAAACCCTCATTATGACCCATTTAATTTAGTAAAAACATATTTCACTAATACCCACTAAAATGATTTTCCTATATTTATCCAATTCAATTAAATGCGATTTCTTAAAAGCAATAATTCCCATTAAAAAAGAAATAATTTTATTTTATTTTTGTATTTTTGTTTTATTCATATTGTTTTAAATTAAAAATTAATAGTTGTTCTAAAAATTGATATTTAGTTTTTTATTGTATTTTTATTTTTAATATCCTGGAAGTTTTTCATATTGGATAAGTTTTTATATGAAAAAATATAGTTAACAATCTTGTTCATCGCTTGGAACCACAAAAGCGTACTTTAATCTCATTTAGGAAGCTATTATGGGACCAGTGTGGGATTTTCATTTATTATTATTAGTTTAAAAATAAACTAAAAATTACTATTAAACTAAAGAAAAATCGATTACCTACTTCCCCAAGTAGCCATTGGTTATAACTTCTAGATGCATAACGATTCGTGCTTTATAGAGTAAAACACACATTCTTCACTCATAATTATCTGACATGGAATATTTATCTCCTTCAATATTGTGGAAAATTATCCATTTGCTAAATTTTTGGAAAAAATTTGAAAATTTTATTTTTGATAACTTTCAAACACAAAATGATTTAATTAACTTGACATAAAATTACCTATGTGATCGATTAATTCTTAAATTATTATATTCTTAATAATTAATATATCTTTTATCTAATGAAATTAAAATAAAAAATTCATGAATTTTATTAATTTATTTAGTGTTCGATTTTAGAAAAAAAATGTATTTCTATATTAAAAATATGAATTTAATAAAAATTTATAAATGGAATTAAAAAAATAAGCGGTAAATTTGATTTAGCTAAACCAATAATCCAATTTATTTTTTTGGATTTTTATTGTATTCATATTATTTTAAATTAAAATTAATAATAGTCCTAAAAAATTGATTGTTTGTTTTTTATTGTATTTATATTTTCAATATTGTACAAATTTATTTTATATTGCATAAATTTTAGCTAAAAAAATACAATAAATAATCTTGTTGATTACTTAGAGCCACAAAAGTGTATTTTAATCTCATATTAGACATGCATTTTGGGGTCACTATGGGATTGTATTGTCTAAAAAAGCAAAGAATTTTATTTTTGGAGAACCATCAAAATATATAAATATTTTTACAACTCAAAAAGATTTAATTAACTTGACAGATAATTAATTGTGTGATATATTAATTCCTAAATTAATTTATTTGGTGTTCAATTTCCAAAAAAAAAAAACTAAATTTGTCTCTATATTAAAAATATGAATTTAATTTTAACATTATAAATGAAATTTAAAAATTTAATTAAAAATTATAAATGAAAATTTAAAAATGAATGGTGAATTTGATTTCTTTAAAGATAAAAAACAAACAATCCAATTTTTTTTAATTTTTATTTTATTCATATTGTTCTAAATTAAATATTAATAATTATCCTAACCAACTGATAGTTGGTCTTTTTATTGTATTTCTATTTTTAAATATTTTAGAATTTAAAAATATTAAAAAATTCTAGCACTGCCTCTCTTATAAATGCTTATTAAGGAAACACGTGTTTCCTTAAATTTATAAACGTGTTTCCTTAATTGATTAATTATTAACTCTTATTGCTAACTAAAAAATAAAAATAAAAATAAAATAAAATAACTTGTGTTTTTGGATGGAAAAACTTGCTTTGGTGGAAGATCTTTTTATAGATTATAGATTATAGACTAAAAATAAAAGTAATCTAAAAATAATTATATGTTTTCAATAAAAATAATTAATTAGTAAATATAGGCCTTTTAATTAGTAAATATAGGCCTTGTTCTCCCGACCATCTTTTTCCACTAATTCTCATTAACTTCTATTCACTTTTTCTCTTTCATCATTTTCAACCACTCATTTAATTACTTTATATTTTTTAATATATTTTTCTCAATTTTAAACCACACATCTAACATGTTTTTCGAGTAAATATACATTTTCAAAAAACTTGTTCCAAAGAACAAGCCCATAATATATTTTAGGAAATTAATATATGAAGGATAACATAATATAATATGCAGGGTATGATTTGTTAGTCTTGATCGAGGATATTTTAGTTTGTTTAATATATATAGTAATAATTTTATAATTATTTTTTTATTTTTTAAAACAAAAATGGTTTCTTATTATCATTAAATAAACGTCAATGCATAAAATGTAAAATTAAAAATTATGGTATGTAGATTGTAAATACACCCTAAATATAGGATGTATTTTGCAAATTCCCTTTTCTGTTAATTCTTTTATATTTAGGGCTTGTTCTATAGATGATAATGTTGATTTAAGTTGATTTACTCGAACCATGTGTTAGATGTGTAGTTGAAAATTGAAAAAAATCTTTGTATTATAAAAAGAGGAGTGTCACGTTGGCAGTAGTGCCAACATGACACTCATTAATATTTTAAAAAATACATAAAAATCAATTTTGTAGTTAAAAAAAAGGAAATTCTATTTTTGGAAATGAACCAATATTAATTGGTAGTTTTAAATAGGAAAAATTCTTTCAATATAATTATTTTTTAATGAAACATAAATTTATTATTAAATGTGATAAATAAAATGTAATAAGAAAAAAATAGTTTTGGAAAAACTTTAAATGTCATTTCATTTTTCAAATTTCTAATTAAAAACATTTAATAATAAGTATTTTATTTTCACCGTGTTAAAAAATATTATAATTTTAGATAGTTTTGATTTGTAATGTGCATTGAATTATTCAAGTAGTGGATTATTCTTAAATAAAATATTGAGTGCTAAAATTATAATTGAATTTGTACTGAATAATTTATTTATTTTTAAGTAAAAAGTAATTTATTACTCTTTATCTTTATATTTTGAGTTGTTATATTATCATACCATTAATCTTTATATTATAATTTGTGAAGTGCCACGTAGACAACGATGCAAATGTGACACACATTAAATATTTTAAGAAAGTTATAAAATTATTTTTGAAAATAAACCAACATTAATTAGTAGTAATTAAAAATATAATTGAAAATAAACTAATATCTAAAACAAACATCTAACGCGAAGAAAATTATTTTGGAAAGACTTTATATATAACTTCATTTTTTAAAGTTCTAATTCAAAATATTAAATAATAAATATTTTTTATTTTTTATTTAATTTTATTGTGATAAAATTGTAGGTTTCAATAGTTTTCTTGGTTACGTGAATTGGTCTATTCAAAAATAGTGAGAATTTTTTACTTTTTTATTTTTTAAAATCAAATAGTGAGTGGTTAAAATTATAATTGGATTTATATTGAATAATTTATTTCTTTTTAAGTAAAATAGTAATTTATTAATCTTTATATTATTATAATTGAAATGTCACATTTGGCGAACGCCTTATTGGCAGTGCCAACATGACACACTATTTCTAATTAAAAAAATTGAATGATGTTTTTTGTTTTTAATACGGCTGATGTGATATACTCATTAACTGAATTTTGCATTTCATATTTTTTCCTTTTCTAAGTATATAAAATTACAAATAAAAAGTTTTTCATTTTACAATTAACATATAGCTTACGTAAATGAAAAGAAATTAAATGAATTATGTAGATGTGGAAAATTATCGGTGTTACTACAATTTAAATTACATAAAATTAAGCATAATACTTCATATACAATAGAGCTAAAATTAAGTAGTAATTACAGCTAATCACTAAAAGAACGCATAAAATCATCAAATTTAGAGTGCGTAATGTCCATTTCAGAAAGAAAAAAGGTGTTTAATATAAATTTGATATGTACCAACGAGAAAGACACGTTTTGATAATCAAAGAATTTTTATATATTCATTCCCAATTAGTCATTTACAATTAATTAATCTCCACGAGCATTGTTGTACAATGTTAGGCACGGTAATTAGAATTAAAGTTACATGTTTTGATAAACTTTTTAATTATGTGATGCATATGAATTTTTATAATTTATAATTATGAATTTACTCTGTAATTTTTGCATTGACTATAATATACAATATTATAGATTTTAATAATTTTTTATAATTATGCAATATCATATACATAAATTACATCAGTTATGTAATTCAACATATATATTTATAATTTTATATCAATTATTTATCGTACATAAATTTAATTATTCCCGTGCATCGCACGGGCGTGATACTAGTATATTAAAACATATAAAGTAATTGTATGAGTTGTTGAAAATGATGAGAGAGAAAAAGTTAAAAAAAGTTAGTAGAAAAAGATGGTGTATAGAAGAAGCCCTTAGTATTGCATACATTAATGAAAATGTGATAAAAGATCAAAGTTACAACTTATAATACTATTAGATTAATTAAAACTGAGAATTAATATTTTGTATATGCATTTTAATGTTTGGATATTACATTTTAATTATTCATTTTGAATTATATATATATATATATATATATATATATATTAGAAATTCTTCTAATTAACAAAAGTTGGATTGCCAACTTGACACAGTGTCATGTAGGCAGTGATTTTTTGTTCTAGAAAAAGCTTTTTACGTATTTAAAAAATTAAATCAAAAATACCTTTTTTTATTTTTACCACGTTAAAATAGTCGTTTTCGATAGTTTTTATAAGTAATGTGCATTTAACTGCTCAAATAGTTGGTAATTTTTTAAAAACAAATAATAAGTAGTTAAATAATTAAATTTATAATGAATAATTAATTAATTGGAAAGCAATAGAAAATGAAAACTTTCATGTCTCATTTCATCATTTTGCAAGCCACTTCAAAAAGTAATTGTTAAAATTATCATTGAATCATTACTTCATTTTTTTGTTTTGTCAAAAAAATTTCAAGGATCAAAACTTAATTTTTCAAAATTTTTTTATATTTGATATTGCATGCATGAGCGAAAATGTGGTAACAAGTCAAAGTTGCAACCTAAAATAACAATTAAATTAATTCTTAAAATTAGAAGCAACTTTCTTGTATATATTTTCAAATTTTTGCATTAAATGTACACGCGCGCACATGCACATGCACGCACACACACGCACACACACACACACACACACACACACACACATATATATATATGAACCATGTTGGATAGTATCAACGTGATAGTGCCATATGGCATGGGTATGCTAAAGAAATTTTTTAAAAATGACTTTTGGAAAATGCGTTAATTATAATTTCTATTTTAGATTGTATAATTTGGACAAATCATAATAATTAATTCATTTCTTGAAAATAATGAGGCAATAAAATTCACGTGTATGAAAAATGAAAATTGAACTGTAATTATCATATAACTATGGAAAATAAATTTGACTAAATGTAATTTTTCAAATTGGACATAAATTCGTGCATTAGAACGGCTGAAACTCGAGGGGTGTTTTGAAAACAAAAATCTTTGTTGTTAGTTTCTGCAATTGCGTAGAGATAAAATATATCGACAAGAGCAAATTACTCAAATATTTATTAAATATATGCATATATTTAGTTAAAGGAAAATCGAACAAGGGCAAATTTCTCAATTATTCAGCAAAAATTTTCGTTATCAAAAATCAATATACAGAGTTTCACTTATAAATAGTTTGTATATAGATCTCATCATTTCATGCAGTACACAATTTATATCGCATAAATTCTCCGAAACTTAATATTAAAAAATCCATGTTAAAAAATGTTGTTGTGGCCCAAATTTGTCAGGTACCAATGCAAGTGAGAAAGTTGTTGTCCTAAGAATATCTTTGACTCCATCTGATGCGAGATTACCTTTCAAGTTTCAGAAGACAATCGTTGTTCATCATGGTCAATTATATGCGGCAATACATAGAGTTACAAGGCCGTGCAGGATTGAAGGTTCTTATATATAACAAACATGAAAAGCCAACATATTCAACGATGAATATTGTTTTCAAAAAGAATTTCAAAATTTGTAATTTTTTATTGAGTTCAATTTAATTATATGTTTATTCATTTCCATTGTCTAATAAATAATTTTAATGTTATTATAAGTAAATTGTACTTTACCCGTGCAATGCACATGCACGGGTGTAGTACTAGTAAAATTAGAAAACCCTAACTTTCCAACCATCCACCCTTTTATATATTAGTAATGTTATCATCTGTTGGAAATATATAAAACAAATATTAAAATGGAGGAGAACACAAAGTTAAAGAATAAATCGAAACACCAAAACGAACTTTTATTGATAATATGGAATACAAGGCTCGACCGCGTAAATTCGCTGTCCCCAAGCCAAATCTACCGTCACGGGATTGTAATTGAGTGTTTATGGCTTTTGGTAAACGGTTTGGAGGATATAATCAAGCCTCGGGTTTGATTTAAAGATAAACACCTAATCTTCAAATCAAATGAACTAACCAATTTAATGAAGAAAAGATAAGGAATTAAAACTTGTATGTATGATCTCTTGGATAAGTTTTTGATGATCTTTGAATGAAGAATTCGTCTCCTATATATAAGAAACCAATAGCCACCAAGAAGGGACGCATCTCTTGGCGGAAACTCTTCGAAAAGTCATATCTCTTTGCTGAAAAGTCATGCTTGTACATGTATAAATATTACCGGTTGCAATATTTCCACAAATGTGTCAGTGGCCTAGCGGTTGAGGCAGTTGTTTGATGAATGGGCATGAGTTTGAATTCCAATAGGCGCATCCCTTCAACTTTTTTTCTTTTATTTCCTTTTATCATTTAATTCATTTCTTCTTTCCTTCAAATAATTATTGGACAATTATTTTTCAACATCATCTCCATTCCAATTATTTTGCGGGCGTTGCATAAGATTCACTAAGGTCTGAAGGGGGCGTTCTGTTTGTTTTGTATTTTCTGTTTTCATTTTCGAAAATGTTTTGGCGTTTTCTGTTTTCAATTGGTGTTTTGAGAAAACTGAAAATGCGTTTGGTTTATTGTTTTGGAAAATTATTTTTGAAAAGAGAAAATACAAAACGTGTTTGGTTTATAATTTTAGGAATACAATAAGTTGGCATAATAAAAATTGCCAAACAATCCCTCAACTTTTTAAATTAACAAAAAGGTCCTCTTCTTCATCCCATCCCACCCACCCCATCTCTCTCTCTCTCTCTCTCTCTACAGTCGCGGGCGAAGTCGCGGGCGACTGAAGGTGGTGCGAACCACCATGAAATGGTGGCTTGCACCACCAGCAGGTGGTCGCGACCACCTAGGTGGTTCGAACCACCTCCGAAGTGGTTCGACCACCATTAATGGTGGTCGAACCACCTCTGCAGGTGGTTTAATCACCTGCTGGTGGTCGGACCACCTTCATATGGTGGTCCGACCACCTTCATATGGTGGTCAATCACCACTTTTCGTGCTTCCGGTGGTCAAACCACCAGATCTGGTGGTTTGACCGTCAGATCTGGTGGTTTGATTTTTTTCCGATGGTGGTTGGCGGTTGCCGGCGGTGGTCATTGGTGGTTAGGATTAAAATGCACAAAAATGAAAAGTTGAGACTCAAATGTAATAAATATAAAGTTTAAAATTCGAAAACGCGTTTTCCTTATTTTCGATATTTAACGCTGAAAACGCTAAAAAAACGTTTTCGAGTTTTCCATACAAATCTTGAAAATGTTTTCAAAAATGTGTTTTCGAAAATAATAAGCGAGCAGCGTTTTTGTTTTAAAAAAGCGACTTGAAACGCCCCTAAGTTTTCAAAGCGTCGCCCAGTGACAAAACGGAGAGGTTGCTCGGATGCCTCATTCTGTCATTGGTGGGTTGATTATTATGTTGATTTTGCTAAGTGTTTCTTGTTACACGAGACATGATGGCGCATGTGATGCTTTTCATTTTGCACCATTTCAGACACTGGCGGAGCTACGTTATGGGGAGTGCAGTCCAGTCACAGCATTGAGCGTGTGTTCGTGTGTGCTTATTTTTGCCTAAAATTTGACTAAAAGTGGAGTGTAGTGGTGGGGACCACGAGATGTGTGGATAATAGTGAATGATGATGTGAAATGTGTGATTGATATTGATGTTTGACTTTGACTTTTAGTAATAGGTAATTTTTAGGTGAAAATAAGTGGAAACGAACACACGCTTCAGTTTTTCTGAGTTTTTCCTTATTTGGTAAGAAAGCCTAATTTACCACAATTAATTCTTTTGGTCCAAAATCTAAGTAGTAGCCCATCAATAATTAGTAGCCCACAAAGTCAAAGCTTAGGAAAATGTGATGTCAAGAATTAAGGATTAATTGCAATTCAATTTTAAGTCCGAACACAACACGCTTTGTCCTTAATTCCTTGTACGACTGCCACCAATTGAATTGACCACGAGCATCAACGAATTCACAAAGATTTTTTACTAGTATATGAAATAGTGTATACTAATTTTAGAATTAGAAATTTGGAGTCAATGTCATAAATTTATTTAGTAAATGACTTGAAATAATGTTTACTATTTTTATATAGAGACAGATATAATTTTAAAGATTGATAACGAAGTAATTGTATAACTTTTTCAAAGTATAAAAACTCGTAAAGTACTATTATATATAAAAAAATTATTTACTTTTGTGTGGGTAATTAGTTACTCGACCTTTATATTACTAGTACTATCAACTTTTGTCCGGACCGCATCGAACATATTTCTTGACTACGCCCCTAATTTGAGAGAGAAAATATTCATCCTTGTAAATGAGGAACGTGTGGGTATTTATATATAGAATTGGAGTACATAAGCATTTATGATCATTATCATTTGAATTTTTCAATGGATGAGCGAAGGGCACGTATGATACTTGTTAATAGCATCATGTTCCGTTCCCCATGTGAATACGTATACACGGGGAAAAAAATTATGGGCCCCACCATTCAAGGGTATGAGTCATTAATCCCACCAATATAGATATTAACTAAATTTTATTTTTAAAGAAAAATGACAATCATCATATTCGAACAAATACCAACAATAATAACATTTCTTACTGCATATCTGTAATGTATTACATTTTTGTAACATGTAGAAATTAGTATAGAGAGGAGGTTAACATGTATGTATGCGATTGAAAAATGAGTTGAAAAATAAAAATATTTAGAAATCCATATGTATATAAATAATTTATAAACACTAACTAAAAACTAGGGATGACAAAATAACCCGACCTGCCCCGAATGGGTCGGCGGGGTGGGTTCGGGTCGGCTCCCATGACCCGCAGCGGGGTCGCGGGTTGGGTTCAAGTCGTTGGTGACCTAACCCGAGCTGATGGTTTTTTTTAAAGGACATTGAGGGTCCGAATTGTTACATTTATTGCATTGTAATAGATTTGCAAAAAGTAGCTATTGGGTGGAGAAATTAAACATTGTAGAATTACCTAATTAGACTCTCGAAATGTTAGTTGGGTTGAAAGATGAATCTTTGGACACGTCCATGCTTTGAAATCACATTTTAGTTAGGTGGAGTGTGTGAATTTTAACAAATTTACAGGCATTTTTTATTATTACTTTTTTTATATTGTATTATTTATTATTACGTACATTTTTATTTCTAATCATACAATATGTCTTTATTGTCATATTGTATATGGAAAAGTGTTAAAAAAAAATTATTCGGGTCAACAAGCTGGTCAAAAGTTTGACCCCTGCACCGATCCGACCCGAACCCGATTGTTCACGGGCAGGGTTCGGGTCAGAAAATTTTCAGCAGGTCGGCCACGGGATCGGCCGACCCGACCCGAACCTGACCCCGTTGTCATCCTTACTAAAAACAATGTGCTGTGGTATCTCAAAGTGAGGAACTTGCTACACAACCCGATTATTCCTATTGAAAAATACAATAGAATTGAATTTTTTATGGCTTTTTAATAGATTTTTATGTAAAAGATGAGAGAAAATGAATGCAATTAAATGATAGAGATTTGTGTAGTAGACATGTATCTCATGAAATATGTAAATGTGATTAGTTTGATCAAAAGAAAAAATGGTTAAAAATGGATTTAAAAAAATTGTAAAAAAATTAGGCTATCCCCCTTTTTATAAGTATATATTTGCAAGATTCCCACTTGCACTTGGGTTTCTCCCTTTTTAGGGTAGAAGAAAGATGTCACTTAGGTCCTAAAATGAGGCCGAAAATATGGACCCTTGTTTAACGGGATTCTGCAATAGTCAAAGGCAAACGTGCCAATTAAGAGATCTGTATGATAACTTTTCCAAAACTAAATTGTCATCTTTTTCATCGCGTTATGTGAACGTGAGCGTATAAATTATTTCAAATTGGCATATCCAGTCTGGTGTGGTTGTATACTAAATATAATTTATTATTATTTTTTTATTTTTTAAAATTTAAATTTGATCAAAATAAATCACATCCACATATTTTGTAGGGTCTATCTGTATTATTAAATATTCACCATTCAATTCCACTCATAAAAATATATTAAAATTTATACGCAAACACCCAAAGCGTTCGCTTTCTGTTTTCATTTTTTATTTTTAATTATAGAAAGAAATAAAGAGAACCGACCCGAAGTGATTTAATTGAAATCGAATACGTTACCAACATGAAAATGGTCCAAAGTGGACGCATGCACTTCTCAGTTTTCAATAATTGGACTTTTATATATTCATCATCTTTCATATGTTACATGTTACAGTTTTTAGTGCGATGAGATCAATAAATTTGTCTATATACGGCCATAACAATATTGAAAACACTACTAAGGCATTATCCGAAAATGCCACCGTCTTCTTTTAAAAATTATTTTAAAAGAAATCTCTAACAAACATAGTTACTTTAGAGTTGATAATTAGCCTTAAACAATTCATTATCTTTTTAAATGTATTTGGTGACCGTCCTTTTTACGTAATTTTAGATGGAGAGAATTATTTATCCTAGACCTTAAACAACTTAAAAAACTTCTGTGTTTTTATATTTTATATTTTATTTTATTTTTTTAAGTGAAATTTAACCATTTTTAAAATAAGCGACTTGGTAGAATTCAACTTTAACAAATGAAAAATTGTTTACTTCGGACTCACTCATCATTTTGTTGTAAGCTTTGTAGAAAGGATAGAGAGATTATTTATTGTAACTCGAACAAATATTGCCTGATATTCAATTTCGTAAAATAAAAGAAATGGGCGTATATATTTTTGTAACAAGTAAATTTAATAAATACTCATCAAATTTTGAATGTAATTAATAACTCACCTAACTTTAAAATTTAACCAAATGCTCACCGAACTTTAGTTAATGTCAATCATTAAGCTTATGTTAAAACGAAATTTAATATGTTAACCATTAGACCCTCGTGGCTACTGATACCCTACGAAGGATCAATTAGGCAAATTTTTGGTATAAAAATTCACTAACAATAGACATATAACTAAATAATCCATCAGAACAAGGACTTTTTTCGTATTTCATTTTTGAATGTAACACGTCGTGTTTTGTTATGGTTTACATAGCTGTTTGTTGGATGTGAGTGAATTTCTCTCATCAGCGGTTAATCTATTGTGTCCTCGTTAAAAATTATAAGCCATTTAAGGGTAATTGATTAATACATTTCAGTATCGGATCGTCAGATGATTGGTTATTGACATTAAACAAAGTTTGGTGAGTTTTTTATTATATTTTAAAATTGCGCGAGTAATCAGTTACATCTTTAAAGTTCAGTGGGTATACATTAAATTTACTCTTTTTGTAACTATTATAAGCACAAGATTAAATGAAGAGAAAACATCTCCACTATAACATGTGCATGGATCTAGAAAACAATTGACAACACGTTAGTCAATTGTTATTATTAACTTAAAACAAATAAAATGGCGAGAGATGAAAAATTAAAATATAAAATCATCATTATATCGTCAAAATGTGGATGATTAAGTAGACATCCCCCACTTGTAGAAGTGCAACTTAAGAATTTTTGAAGCATAAAACTACGTATTCTGAATGTATAGAATTTATTAGAAATGCTCCCTTTCAAAAAAGAATTTATTAGAAATGCTCTAAGTTTGTGTCCATTTTAATACAAACTAAATTAAATTGCCTTTTCAATCTCATTACTTTTAGCTATTTACTCATGTATATTAATTTGATAATTTTTTATATTTTTAATATATCTCATTTATTTCCCAACCACAAATTTTTCCTCAAAAAACAGATCAATATATGTGTTATGTAGTTTACCCCTTTGACCTTTTTAAAGAAGATTTTGTTACTAATTTGTTTTCTTCCACGGTAGGTAATGCATTTGGGTTCAAAGCCTTGCGTGCTCGGCGTCTGGAAGATCTGCGAATCACTCCTGCTTATATTGAAACTCAAGGCCCACTCCGTGGGATCTAATCTTAATCTAAGGTTGGGCGCACAATAAGGATCGAAGAAGGACAATCACTCATTTTTAAAACCAGCGTTCCTAACCCCAAAGAATCCAGCAAAAAAGGGGGGAAATGCCCATCATTCCTGGTTCATTTTTCTTTTTTTTTTTTTTTTAATAATCTGTATCAAGCATACCCTCAATTTTTTATATTGAAGTTTTGCATTACTCAATCAAGATCACACTTTAATTTTTACCACATTTTCAAAGTTTGTAATCATTATATCACACATTTTATAGTCCTACAATTTTGAAATAAATAATAATTTTCTAATAAAATAAAAATTAATAACTGACAGACTTATTCATACAGCATTTACGTCATGTTGTTTTGTCCATTTTACAGTCTTTAGCAAAACAAATTTTTTTCTTCATTATGACATTTGATTTGTTTCCACTGACATAATAATAGTTAGGCAAACCACTACTTTTCCCTCCCGTTATCTTTTGCGGTTATTTGACAAAATTTTAATAAAGAAAAATAATCCAGGAGAATGAGTAGTAGTTGAAATTTAAAAGATTACGAAGAGATATGGACAATGAGTTTATTGTAAAATCTTTTGGGTAAATTTTAAATGTAAAAAGATAATTTTAAAAATACCTTTATCAAGTATTTCCTCAAACATATACTATTGACATAAATACACACTCTCTCTCTACATGTAAAAAACCAACCAGGGGAGAGCAAGCCATCGATCTGTATTTTGTGTGCCTGTATTGTGTATTCTTTAAAAAAAAATGACTATGTAACTATCTTTTTGTATAATACGCACGATTAGAGATGAAAGATATACATACAAAATTAAAGTTTGTTTATTATTTTATGCCTTTGATAACGGTTGAACAAATTACAAAAGATACTTTTGATCTAGTGTTAATATCTTTTTTTTTTTGAATAATCATTCATTTAAATTGGCACACTACATCGAAACAACACAAATCCAACATTTCTAAAAACCAAAATGGGCCAAAACTGCGAACAAGCTCACAACACTGAGGTTAATAGCATGAAATGATAAAATGCCTATAAATATGAAAAAATCAAAGTCAACGTGATGAGCCACGTACATGATAAATTTTATTTGTTTATATAGATGTTTACTCATTCCAATTTAAGCATGCTATAGTTGAATTACATCAAAAGTGAATTAAAGGGAAAGGCAACGTGATGAGCCACGCGATAACAACGAACTAAAAGCAACTTTGGAAGATATGGAAAATGAAATTTTAGAAAAATGATTTTGATGATAATCTCAGCCAAACAATCAAGTTAGTATCTTACTCTTGAAATTCAGGTCAAATATACTCCAAAAAAAAAAAAAGAAAAAGAAAAAGGAGAAAGAAGGAAAAAAAAAAAAATTGAAAGCAAAGTAAATTTAGCATTTTGGAGAGAATACATGGTGTACATGAAGACCTTTTTTTTAGGAAAAAAATTTATTTATTGTCATCATCGGAAAGAAATATATATATATATATATATATATATATATATATCATAAATCGGGGATGGGGTATCCCTTTCCAAGCAAAACGGCCTGATAAGGAACTAGCTGCTCTAATTAGGGGTGGAGAAAAAAGGGAACCAAATAGATAGAATTGGAACCGAACAAAAAAAAACCCCGAAACCAAACGATTCTTTTAAAAAAATGAAGAACAGGAATCCAAAAATAAGGAACCCAAAACCGAACGGTTCCTTTTTAAAAATCGAAAATCGAGTAATTTCGATTTGAAAATTAAGTCTACATACTTTTTCTAGTAAATTAATTATGATGTAAATAAAACAATGTGTGTAGAACACATATATCTAAAAATTTAAACAAATAATGTATAGTATTTGAAAGTTATACTATTGTTCGACCATATTTGCGGTGGTTTCTTATATTTTTATGAGAATTTGATAATAAAATAATAATAAACATAAAATATCCGTAACGGAATCGGAACAAAATCCGAATGAATATCTTGCTCGAAAAGAACTGAACAGTTTTATTTTTCATAGAACTGGAATTTGTGGAACTACCCAGAACCGAACCCTAAACGCCCACTCCTAGCCCTAACTAAATTATGACCGGTTTAGTTTGCAGACCGAAGAACCTAAGAAAAACAAACAATTTTAATCTCGTTACAAATAAAACGATATATCACTAATCACTAATCCAAATATGGAAAGATTATCATCAAAAAGACTTCGAACACTAATCACTAATCTCAATCACTAATAATGCACTAGAATTATGCTCCAATGGAAATATTTTAAAAATATTCAATCGAACACACATCGTATCAAGAACTACTTCAACTAGCATAACCAACTGAGACCCAATAATAATCAGTAATATATTACAGAAACTAGCGAAAGTACATTGATCTATAATGTCAATGGCATAAGCCTGATCAAATATGAAAAGAGTCGAGTCAAATGGAGGGGCATGGGTGACCTGTATGGTCGTGTCACTAAATATAAAATTCTCAAGTGTTACATGAAATCATTATGAGTGATCATGTTTGCAGTACTCTACAATGTTTTAAAAAAATTAAATAATTTTTTCAGTTTTACCAAATATTGAAAAATACACGTGTACATAATTAATCAATATTAATATGGCAATGTGGTATAATGTCAAATAATCAGTATGATGAGCACTAATTTAAAAGTGATATGATGTATGCAAAAAGGACTTTGCTTGGTGTCCACACAAAGCAATACCACACAAATTCCACACCCTGTTAGGGGTGTGGGCCCTCTACTTTCAGGAAGGGTGTAATAGTAATTTATCACACCTCTATTAGGGTGTGGTAATATATGACAATAATTCATTTGTATACACCAAGAATTATCCATGCAAAAACATAATGTTTTCACAGATATATTATGTTATTTTTCGTCACTCGTTATATCGAACATAATTGTCAAATATTTCATAGAAGTCAATACATATCCTCTGTACACATTCGTCCAATTTTGAAGATTAAAATGAAAGCTTTGGATCATGAGTCCACATGGATCCAAGTAACTTGAGCAACATTCTTGCCTTGGTTTTAGTCCTTCCACTGCACTGGCTTTGAAGCAGCAACAACAACTTAGTCAAAACTCCAGCACAAATGGCTTCTTCCCCAACACTTTTTGACTCAAAACAAAGAATCATTAAAGCATTTACTGCACTTTCACTCCCTTCATTGTTTGATGAAACTCTGAAAACCATCTTCACAATTGCATCAACTCCTAAAAGGGTGATTAATAACTGCCTCTTTTCCACTTGCTACTGATATAAGCAATGCAAGAATTATTCCCATTGCCATTGTTGCAAAGATTTCTTCTTGTTTCTTAGCTAGCATTGAAAATGTATATGATGAGACCTTGAATTGCACCTTGTTTGACCAAGTTCTCTCGACTCGACTCTGATAAGGCTAATGCCGATACTGTTAGGAATTGATCTAAACATGCACAGCGGAAATAATTAATCAATTCCAAACACCGGATCCTCTCGACTCTTAGATGAGAATTGTGATTAAGAGATTACCAATAAAGCGGATTTTACGGCGTAAATCTCTCTTGCTCTTTCGTCTCCACAACCGTCCAAACGTACGGCCTCCAACGTTGATCCACACGTCAAGACTCGTCCCGAACAACGAACAACTTCGTAGTGAGATGATCTCTCTAAATATTAGTGCTAGCTAATTTAGAGAGAGTTTTGAGACAATATATGTATGATCACCACCGTATTATGGGGCTACAATGAGTTATTTATAGGTTTACAATAATCCTATTGGGCTTGGGGTTGCTTTGGCCACAAGATAACTCAGCCCGGTCCAACTATTGGGCCTTGTACATACCATATCTAACATACTCCCACTTGGACAAGGTCCAATGCACGACACGAGTCCTTGACTTTGTGTGTGACCCATCAGGCTCCCATTCACAAGGCAAACGTCATGGTGTCACTATCTGATCTTATCAGGATAGGATAAAATGAAATCCCCATTTCAGTTTATCATCGATTCACCCAGATCGATCGACCCATGTCGCCGTCCATGATTGACATCTAGCAATGTGTCATGGCAATCCATGTAATGGGATAAGTCATGTGGAGATAGAAACCTTTACATGTGCTTCGTGGAACTATAATCCCTTCATCAATATAAACCCGATTGGTTCCGAGATATGGATTTACGTCAATCTCATTCAACCAATCATGTTGTTCGCCTCAACTCAAGCGTTGATCAAATCGATGATTGTGATTGAAAACTCAATTCAATCCTACAATCCCACCTTGGCCAAGGAATTTATATCAACTTGATTGGGCGAAATGCGTTTATAATCTCCGTTATCCAGGAGTGATGAATCCCGTGTATCGAATACTCACAACCTTCATGCACTTCTCGCTATACCCGGCATTTCCGATTCAACCCCGGTTAGAGTATCCTTCAATGTCCGCCAAAGTAAAGCCATCCGTGCATAAGATTCTATGGTATTCTCAAGTCTAAGGACCAATTCCACCACCGCACATTAGAGACCAAGCTGGCAGCGTAAGGATAACTATCCATGCGGTATCCCTGGCGGGTCATCCAAATGCTTGTTCCACCAACAAGGCATCCATGTGTCCATCTGAGCGTCTTCACATTCTAACTTGTGAGATCGATTACTTCTTCCTTAAGAAGGAGATGCAACACATGCCGATCTATCCGCATAACGACAATATCCGAGTCTTGCCATTGCTTTGGTGAGGATAGTTTAAGAATATGTGCTAAAACTTGCATCTCACAATCACAACCACTTGCGATTAATCAAGTTTGTCCACACTTATTCTACGGACTCTATTATTTTGATTGTTATAATATGACAACGAATGAATATAATAGATCCGCCATTTTTGAAGCGCATATAAATAATTAAACATACTCAAAATGTCTTACATGAGGGTATTGACATCCAAACTATATCCATTCACTCATGTATCTTATACCAATGGAAAAACATGACTATCATGCTTATTTTGCGATAACGCTTTGGTCAACGGATCGTACGTTATCGCCGGTATGGACTCGCTCTATCTTTATATCATTCCTCCGAACTATCTCTCTAATGAGATGGTATCGCCTTAATACATGCTTGGATCGTTGATGAGACCTCGGTTCCTTTGCTTGCGATGGCTCCATTGTTGTCACAATACAATGGTATCGGATCAACAATGCTAGGAACAACTCAAGTTCGGTGACAAACTTCTTGATCCGGACCGCTTCCTTTCTTCTACGAGCGTATGTATTCGACTTAGTCGTTGAATCACCGTAGTTTCTTGCTTGGAACTTTTCCAACTTACGGCACCCCCATTGAGGGTAAACACGTAACCAGATTGGGATTTGCAGTCGTCTTTATCTGATTGAAAACTAGCATCTGTGTATCCATGAACTTTTAGTTCATTTCCTCCATACACCAAGAACATGTCCTTAGTTCTTCTCAAGTACTTAAGGATGTTCTTGACGCAATCCAATGTTTTTCTCCAGGGTTCGATTGGAACACCGCTCGTGACACTCGAGCATATGAGACATCCGGTCTCGTACATAGCATTGCATACATGATGGATCCTATTGCCGATGCATAAGGAATCCTATCCATGCGATCTCTCTCAACTTGTGTCTGTGGACACGTATCTTTTGAGAGATTAATCCCATGCCCTATGGGACAGAGTCCTCTCTTCGACTCTTGCATATTAAATCTTCTCAAGATTTTATCTATGTACATGGATTGGGATAGGCCAAGCAGTCTTTTAGATCTATCTCTATAGATCTTAATCCCAATGCACGTATCTTTGCCTCTCCCAAATCCTTCATGGAGAAATTTATGGATAACCAAGATTTTACTGATCTTAGCATTGGAATGTCGTTCCCTAATATTAATATGTCATCCACATATAAGATTAGAAAAACGATCTTACTCCCACTACCCTTTTGGTATACACACGGTTCGTCTTCGTTTTGAATGAAATCAAACCTCTTGATTGTCTCATCAAAACGAAGATTCCAGCCCGAGACGCTTGCTTAAGTCCATATATGGATCTTTGCGGTTTGCATACCCTATGCGACACTAGACTCAAAACCCCCTGTGTCATGTACACATCCTCACCGAGATTCCCATTTAAGAACGCGGTTTTGACATCCATTTGCCAAATCTCATAGTCATGGTATCTTTGCAATCGCAAGTAGAATCCGAATTGATTTAGACATGGCTACGGTGAGAAGGTCTCATCAAAGTCAACGCCTTGTCTTTGATTGTAACCTTTAGCCACTAGCCTTGCGTTATAAGTTTGAACTTTACCATCCATGTCGATTTTTTTCTTGTAAACCCATTTACAACCTATTGGTTTTACCCCTTTAGGCAAATCAACCAAGGTCCATACCTCATTTTCATACATGGAGTTCATTTTGGATTCCATGGCTTCTTGCCATTCTCTCGAGTCAACGCTTGACTTCGCCTTGTCATAAGTGGTAGGCTCGTCTTCCTCTATTAGTAATGTTTCATTAGTAATCATGAGATCTAATCTACGAGAGGACGAATCATCCTACTAGACTTACGAGTCGGGCGTGTCCTTGGGAGCTCTTATCTCCCTTCATTAGTTTCAACTTCATCCAATGGTGTCTCAACTCATCGCTTTCATCCAATCGGTTGTCGAAGTTCCATGGTTTCTTGAACCTCTTCAAGATCTACTTTGCTCCCCTTTATTCTCTTTTCGAATAAACTCTTTTTCCAAGAAAAGCAGTGTCTAGACACGATGACTCTCATGTCATTGGGATTGTAGAAATAATATCCAACTGTTTACGCTGGATATCCCACAAAGTAGCATTTATCGGACTTAACATCCAATTTATCCGAAGCTTGTGCGCTTCACATAAGCTTCACAACCCCAAACCTTCATATATGAAAGATTTGGTCTCTTACCATTCCATAACTCGTATGGTGTTTTGTCAACCGATTTAGATGGGGCCACGATTAGTGTGTAATGTGCGCGATTTTAATTGCATATCCCCAAACGACTTTGGAAGGTTTGTTTGACCCATCATTGAGCGCACCATATCCAATAGGTGCGATTTCTCCTCTCGTGATACACCATTGTGTTGTAGGTGTATAAGGTGGAGTCCACTGCGGAAGAATCCCATTCTCTTTGAGGTAATTCAAAGCTTCGCCCTTAAGGTATTCTCCACCCCGATCGGATCCCGAGTGTTAGAATACTCTTTCCAGTTTACTTTTCCACTTCTTGCTTGAATTCCTTAAACTTTTCAAGTGCTTGCGCTTGAACTTCATCAAGTATACAAATCCATATCTCGTATGGTCATCGTAAACGTGATAAAGTAGGAAAAACCACCTTTGGCTTTCAATTTGTCATTGGTCCACATACATCGGTATGTATGAGTACCAATCTTTTCGCAACTCTTTCTCCTTTCCACTAAAGGGAATTTGGTCATCTTGCCTAAAAGGCACGACTCGCATCTTTCAAAGGATTCGTAATCCCCTTCCCCAAGTATCCATCATTATGTAACTTGTTGATGCGTTTTTAGTTGATGTGCCCGAAACTGCGATTGCCACGCAGTCGCGTTGATCGTTATCAACTTTTTCGCCTCTTATTTTCTATAGTCATTATAGAATGTTCGAGATTTAGAATATAAATGCCATTATCTAGGTTCCCATAACCATAAAACACATTATCACGATAAATGAAAGCAACATTTATTCTTAATATCAATGATAAAGCCATTCATGTCCAAACAAGAAATGGAAATAATGTTTTTTGGTAATAGCGGGAACATAATAACATTCTTTTAATTCTAAAATAAGGCAGAAGGCAACGATAGAGAGTAGCTCCCCACTGCTAAAGCGGCAACTCTTGCTCCATTTCCAACTCGTAGGTTCATTTCTCCCTTGCGGTGGTCTAATGTTCTTTAGTCCCCATATTTGTACAAATATGAGATCCACATCCGTATCTAATACCCGTGAAATCAAGATGTAGTCATATTCAACTCAATGAAGTGTATACCAAGTGGAAGTTTGAAGACTTCTTTCCTTCAAGCTAGCAAGGTAGAGCTTGCGATTCCTCTTCCAATGTCCTTTGCCTTTCTGATAAAAGCACTTTCGGCATCGACTTGAGACTTGTTCTTGTTGTTTTTCTCTGTTTGGCAACTTTTTGCCTTCGCTTTACCCTTCTTTGATCCTTTCACAAAAGATCTCTTAGCGCTTTCTCTTAGTCCCACTAGAGGATTCAATGGCCAACACTTGCCCATTGGTTTTAGCGATGTTAAGCTCGAGCTTTCAACATATTTAACAGCTCCGAGTTTCACCTCAATTTTATTCATGTTGAAATTCATGATAAATTGAGAATAGCTATCCAGCGACTATAGGGACTAAGTCAACACTTAGCTCATGGTCCATGGCAAAGCCTAATTGCTCTAATTTTTCAATGTATCCGGAGTCATCTGCATTAGTACATGAGTACTTACGAAGATCCCTCGCCATCACGACCTTGAAAAGCTTTTTCGATATCTCATATCTTTCGAGGGATCGCCATCGTACAACTCCTTGAGATGAGCAATCATTGCATAAGCATTCATATCCTCATGTTGCTTTTGCAACTCGAGGAGACATCGTACCAAGCATCACACATGTGCTGTTATCATCATCCATATGCCGATTGTATGCCTCCCATCGACATCTTCATTGCACCCTCGGCTAGCAGAATGCTTGTTCTTCAAGAACATATGCAATTTTCTCGTGTTTGAGAATCCGATTCTCGTGCGGTGCTGGGCATTAAAGTTCTGACCCATTAAGTTTGTTAGCATCAAGTATGCCCCTCAAACTCATGTGACCTGACCATAATTCATAGCTTAATCAGAATGATAAAGATAGAGTAATTATTATATGCTTAAAGTTAATAAAATATGGACTTTATAATACTAACTATACTCCATCGAATCAATGATCCCCAACATTGGTAAATTTCTCAAATTTGTCAGTGGGCCAGGATCCCAAACGTTCAATCAGAGCCTTGAGTCACTCAACAAGCCTTAACCGACGTTTAGGTAGACATATCTATCAATCACATCTCTATGTGACTCCCGGATCATCAAGTAGATAACTCATTATCCTATACATCTCATGTATTAACTTGATATACCTCTAAAATCCAATTTCCTTGAGTTACTCAACAAGAAATGAACTTGATTAAATTCGACCCAATGTTCGGAGACATCACATAAATCTCACAAATAAGAAAACATTCCCTACGATCGAGTAGTCTTGAGTCACTCAACAAACTTACTACGATTGTGAGAATCTAATTTTCTTCACCATAGCATTGGAAGGCATTGATTAACATTTAATCGCGAATTTAATATCATTTTAAGGGGAATGGGTCTCATCAAATACTATGCAAAATATCATACATCAACCATGCACACATTTAAAGCATAATAAAACTGGTGGATGATTATGGACGTATTTCTATTCCAGTTTTCCCGAGCCACCAGGAAAAACTGGTTGGTCAAATCCTAAGGCGAAGGCTCGTCTTCAATGGCGACTCCATTGATCTCCATCTTCTTCCTCAACTTGTATCTAATACCGGTTGGCACATGCGCCATATCAAATGGACTCGCAGTCCTAATTTTAACCACAATCAAATGGCACGCAGGCCCCAAATTATTAACAGGGACGCAGGCCCACAACACCAATAAGAATTTAAACCATACATTCATCCAATCACATTGGTCTGGTCCATAATCATCCACAATATCCAATATTGATAAACAATTTAGTTTCTAAATTTATTGTGACGACGTATATTGTTTAAACAATTTAAACAATCAGAAACAAAATTTCTGAATTAATCTAATTAATTTCATGTAGAAATAAGTAATTAATCTAATTAATTGCATGTAATAATAAATAATTAATCTAATTAATTAAATATTATTGGAGACGAGGTTGAAGCAAAATAACACTTTATTAAGTCTTCTATATCAAAAGTCACACTTTGATAAACTTTTATAAAAAGACTAGGGAAGAATAAACTAAAATTACAATTTTCTAAAATTCAACTTTTCTCCAAATAAAAATTTTTAAATTAAAAATAAATATTTAAAGTTGAATATTTACAAGAAAATTAAAAAATCTAATTTATTATTAATTTTAGAAATTTTATTTCATTCCCTAGGACCGACATAAAAAGCGAAGTAGGGACTGATTTGCAAGTTTCTCAAACTTATGGAAAATCGGAATTCGCTTTAAATGAGAATAGGGCTTGGTGCAATTTCCAAAATTGCAACCAGCCCGGCCAACTCCCCCGTCTCAGACATCGTGAACCCTAGCTGCTGGGGTTCCACCCTCCGTCTCATGAGCGTCACGACCATCGCCACAGGAATGCGGTGGCGATGTCCTTGGCCACGCCATATCACTGCAATGGCTGAAATGCATCTTTGCTCTATTCGCGACAGCCGCTGCAAATCGCGATAACCGCCCATGCTGTGGCGGTGGTTACGTTGCCGCCAAGCGGCGGCAACAATTGCCGCCGTTCAAGGTCATAGCCGATGGCAACCGCCATACCGCCGCGCCCGACCCGGTGGTTCTCCGGCGAGCATACCAAAAAACTCCTTTTTTTTTTTTTTTCTTGGAACCACATATATACACCCGGCTCTTCATGAATGCATCACATATGCAACTCACATATCTGACAAGTGAATTCAATTTCTGGTTGTACATATATCTCACATATACACAAAGCGAGATTGTAATTCATGCATATCTATTCGATTTTCGTTTTCCCCTTTTTTTCTTTTCATGCAATTAATAATTAATTATTAGATCTAATCTAAAAATTAATTTTAATGCAATTACATCGTCACAAATAAATCAAACTAAATTGTTTTACATAACATAAAAATCAAATCTCGTGAAGAGATCGAGTTGGCTCGATACCCTTTGTGAGGAATTGATCTAAACATGCACAATGAAATAATTAATCAATTCCAAACAACCTGGGATCCTCTCGACTCTTAGATGAGAATTGTGATTAAGAGATTACCAATAAAGCGGATTTTACGGCGTAAATCTCTCTTGCTCTTTCGTCTCCACTGCTTAGTCCCAAAGCGTCACGGCCTCCAGCGTTGATCCACACGTCAAGACTTCGTCAGAACAGCAACCAGAGTGAGATGATCTCTCTAAATATTAGTGCTAGCTAATTTAGAGAGAGTTTTGAGACAATATATGTATGATCACCACCGTATTATGGGGCTACAATGAGTTATTTATAGGTTTACAATAATCCTATTGGGCTTGGGGTTGCTTTGGCCACAAGATAACTCAGCCCGGTCCAACTATTGGGCCTTGTACATACCATATCTAACAGATACGGCTTTGATTCCTTCTTCAACAGCATTTGAGCTTTTGTGAAGAAGATGAACTATTTCTTGAACAAGTTTATCAGATTTTCCAAGTGTAGAACAAAGTTGTTGAGACTCTAAATCTGATGAAATTGCCTCCACAATATGGCATAAGCATTTCTTGATGACCACACTATTTTCAAGAAGAGAAATGAATTGGGATAGTTTTGTTTCCTCTTTGAGAATCTTTAGACATCCTAAATCACTAAAGGGAAATAAATTTACAGCACAAATAACTGATTTTTCCACAACCCTTAAATTTTCTTCGGAATTTAAAGCTTCTCCATTTCGAAAAGCTAGTTCCATAACTTAAACAAGTCTTGTTGAATCAAGAACGAATTCTCCAACGGTAGTTCTTCGGATAAACAATGGAGCTTTTCTAGTACTTGAAGCTTATGATCCAATGTGGATTCATTCGACTTTAGAATGTGCTCAAATGTAGCTATGGATTCATCGTTAACGATCGTTGTGAGGCGATTGGGCTTGACTTGGTCACCGGATTGAACCCACTCTTTGATCAAATGGCGAAGTGTGTGATTTGGAACAATGGATGAATCTTGGAGCTTTTCCATAATCACGGGGCATATTTGGTTTCCGTTAGCTAGCCATTTTTCGATGCTCAATCGCGCTAGGGTTACTGGATCTTTCAATAAGTATATACTTATTGGGCACCTAAATAAAGGAGGGATGATCTTCTCAACTCCTTTCATGAAAGAAAAGAATCAAAATATAGCAATGCACAAAATAGAAAAAGAAAAAAAGAGAGAAAAGTTACAATGATGTTCAAGCACAAGCGAGTGTTCCATAATTATGGAACACTCCATAATTATGGAACACTCGCGCCATTTTGAAGGCCCGTCCGACCTCCGTTTTGAAATCCGGGACCAGATCTGGAATCAGCACGGCGAGGGGGAGCTCCGGTAATTTTTTCAAAATTTTTGCGACACCATGTGATGCCGTGGGGCCGGTCAAACTTTTTGGCCAAATTTATACTCCCCCTCGCTGTGCTGATTCCAGATTTGGTCCCGGATTTCAAAACAGAGAGGTCGGACGAGCCTTCAAAATGGCGTGATAGTTCCATAGTTATGGAACTTTTGCTTGTTCTTGAACATTCCTGAGAAAAGTTATTAGAGAATCGGAAATGATACGGAACCATCGACGGCATTTGGGGGGCTCATTTGAGCTCCACTTTGAAATTCGGGATCAAATCTGGAATTAGCACTGCGATGGGGAGTTCCAGGAATTTTCCGAATTTGTTTCGACAACCCGTACCGGCCGTGGCGGCCGGTCAAAGTTTTAACAATATTTTTGCTCAAAAAATGTTGCTAAAACTTTGACCAGCCTCCATGGCCGGTAGAGGTCGCCGAAAAAAATTCAAAAAATTCATGGAACTCCCCCTCATCGTACTGATTCCAAATCTGGTCTCAGATTCTAAAATGGAGCTCAAACGAGCCCATAAATGCCATCGATGGTTCCTTAATAAAGGAACCATCGATGGTTCCGGAACGGGGCTGATTAGAGAACGTAAATGATAAGGAACCATCGATGGCATTTGGGGGATCGTTTGAACTCCATTTTGAAATCCGAGACCAGATCTGGAATCTGCACGGCGATGGGGAGTTCCAGGAATTTTTCGAATTTTTACACAGACCCAGAGCGTATGGCGACCCGTATCGGCCGTGGCGCCCGGTCAAAGTTTTAACAATATTTTTGCTCAAAAAATATTGCTAAAACTTTGACCGCCTCCACGTTACTGGTCGCTAAAAATTCAAAAATTCCTGAACTTTCTCGCCGTCTTTGATTCAGATCGTCCCGATTTTAAAACGGAGCTCAAACGAACCAACAAATGCCATCAATGGTTCCCTAATTGAGGAACCATCGACGGTTCCAGAACGGGGCTGATTAGAGAACAGAAATGATAAGGAACCATCGATGGTTCCTCAATTAAGGAACCATCGATGGCATTTGGGGGCTCGTTTGAGCTCCATTTTGAAATCCGGGACCAGATCTGGAATCAGTACATATGCATTGATCAACTTCAAGAATCAATCAAGAAAAGTCTGTTTAAACAACAATGATGAAATGTTGATAAATTAAATACATGCATTAATTAAAATACAAGAGTTTGAAGAGAGATGGAAAAGCTCAAAAGGGGTGGGTTGAGAGAATTGAGAGTGTAACCACATGTGGGTGAAAAATAC
Source organism: Jasminum sambac (assembly GCA_018223645.1). Taxonomy (NCBI): domain Eukaryota; kingdom Viridiplantae; phylum Streptophyta; class Magnoliopsida; order Lamiales; family Oleaceae; genus Jasminum; species Jasminum sambac. Next base: position 12,081,223 of record CP073643.1, read on the forward strand.
TTTATGGAGAAAGAAATTGAACATAATAATAACAAAAGAGTTTTGCTTGAGGTACACACATAATAGAGTGCGGCAAATGTCACACTATAATAGGGGCGTGGGCCCTTCCACTTTCAAGGGGAGCATTATGATTATTTTTACTTTTGTGTATTATGGTGTAATAAATATATGGTAATAATTTGTGTGTATTTTTAGTTTTTTTCATAACAAAACATAGAATAATTGGGCAAGGTGAGTTTTGGTTTACTCACAATTACTAGGAATCGAGTGAAAAATGGACCCTACCAAGTGGTACTGTTTTTGATGAAGTTTGAATGGACCAAACGATGGTTTGAATTGCACCAAAGAGAAATGGGAAATGTTAGATTATCATAATAAATGTTATAATGGTTGATATAATGGTAGTTGGCATATTTAATAATCGTCCATCTAAACGTGATAGAGTGGTTGAAATTATAGAATCATGCCACGTATTCATTATGTCAACTAGTACCTCGTCCCATAAATATAGCTCACTTCTAATTTCACAAAGATTAAGAAAATTGTAATCTTTATATTATAAAAAGAGGAGTACCAACTAGGCACATTGCCATGTTGGCACTCCTTTAGTTAATTTATTTTATTAGAAAACCTTATTTAGAAACAAACATTAAATGTCATTTAATAATTTCATTTTCTTATTTAATTTATTTTCATTTTCATATTTACTATTTTTTATTTATTTCCAAGTCGACACTCATGTATTATTATAAATATATAAAAAAATGACTCGCAAACAAATATTAAATGTACATTTAATAATTTTATTTTTCTTATTTAGTGTGTTTGTATATATATGTGTGTGTACGTGATATCTCATATATATATATAGATATATATTAATTTTTGAATTATGTATATAGTTGAAATGAACTACATGCATGAATTACTAAAAACTATACTGTCAATAAAAAGTGAAGTGCCAAGTAGACATTGTGCCAAGTTGGAATGCATTTATTTAAATATAACTTCATTTTTTTAAATTCTAATTCAAAATATTAAATAATAAATATTTTTTGCTTACTTTTATCGTGTTAAAATTGTTGATTTTGATAGTTTTGCTTGGTTATGTGAATTGGATCGTTAGAAAATAGTGGGTATTTTTTACTTTTTTATTTTTTAAAATTAAATGTTGAGTAGTTATAAGTATAACTGGATTTATGTCGAATAATTTATTTATTTTTAAATAAATGGTAATTTATTAATCTTTATATTATGATAATTGAAGTGTTATATTTGGCGAATGCCCTATTGGCGTGCCAACATGACATCTGGTTTCTAATTAAAAAGTTAATTTATATTTTTCGATTTTAATACAAGCTGATGTGATATTCTCATTAACTAAATTTTGCATTGCATGCATTTTGCCTTTTCTAAGTATATAAAATTAAAAATAAAAAGTTTTTCTTTCTAAAATTAAAACACTTTTTACGTAAAGAGAAAAAAATCAAATAAATTATGCAGTGCAGAACATTATCTAGATTACTATAAATTTATGTTACATAAAATTAAGTATAATACTTCTTAGACAATAGAGCTAAAATTAAGTTACAATTACAATTTAGAGTTTAGAGTCTTGAAATGTCCATTTCAGAAAAGAAAAAGGTATTAAATATAAATTTGATATTTACCAACGAGAAAGATACGTTTTGATAATCAAAGAAATTTTTATATAGTTATTCCAATGATTCGTTTACAATTAATAAATCTCCACAAGCATTGTTGTGCAATTAGATACACGACAATTAGAATGAAAGTTATATGCTTTGTTAAACTTCTTAATTATGCGATCCACGTGAATTTTTTAACTTACAATTGTGAATTTCCTCCTCATTTTTTGCATTGACTATATAAATATAAAATATTATAGATTGAAATATTATTTACAATTATACAATCTCCTATATATAAATTACATCAATTATGTAATTCAATATTTATATTCAATATATTTATAATTTTATATCAATTATTTATTATACATAAATTTAATTGTTCCCGTGCATCGCACGGGCGTGATACTAGTTAATAGTATTGGAAAAGTAAAATTTAAACTTATTTTCATATTATACCATTTCATTTATTGGATATATTATTTCAATTAAGTTATTTTGGTAATAAATATGTATATTAAATGAGGGTATATAAAACAACTAATAGTTTAATTATATCTTTAAAAGGAATGTGTCTTATATTTTGGGACGATTTAAAAAGGAATAGTGGACTATAATTATGGGACAGAGATAGTATCATGGTATGGTCCGAAAGAAATTATTACAATTGTTGGCGACCCACCCCATGTAGACAAATAGTACCATGTGGTCTACATGTTTTTCAACTAGAGATCAGATGGGACGAAATGTGCGTTCAACAATTTTAGAGGGACATTGTTTATAAATATTTTTAATTAATATTATAATGTATTATTGTTTTATTAGGCGATAATAATAATTTTTATGTGATCTATATTCAAATTACATTCTTATTCAATGATAAAATATAACATCATCGTATCACTTAAAAATATTTATAAAAATATCCCCTAGAATCACTCTCTGTGTGTTTGCTTGCTAATAAATGTATTACAAATATAAAAGTAACTAAATTAGTCCTCGTATTTATTTGATTGCTACTTAAACATGAGTGACCTAACATATAAATTCATTGCTCAATAAGACAATCCTTGATGAACCTTCTAAAAAGAAAAATGATATTTCCAGCGTGAACTTTATAGAAAAATATGAAAAAAAATATTTTTTTTCCAAATCATATAGTTTAAATAAATGTCAAAAAAGTGGAAAAGTGACTGAGAAAATAGTTTTTTATTTGCTTGAACATGCATGCCTTAAATATCGGAATAGTAGAAAAGCGACTGGAAAATAGTTTATTTATTTGTTTCATTAAATGTAATCTAAAGTTTAGTCAGCAAGCATTAAATGTAACTAGTGTTGCAACAATGAGATGCGTGAAAATAATTAAAATAGTATATTTACATAAAATAATATTATAAAAAATTTATTATGTATGAATTAATGACAAAAATAAAAATATATATGTAATAATAAAATGGATTTCAATAAAATTCTAAGAATTTTTTTATCGGAATTGTTATTCTGTATTTGAATAAAAAACTAAATACATTGAAGACATCGGAATGATAAAATATTTACATCATCCGTACTTCATAATTTGACAATAGTAAAATAAAATAATTTATATTAAAATATAACACGAAGTGAATGATTATATGAATTAATAAGTATTAAAAAATAATTTACATTAACTTTCTTAGTTATTATTGATTTTTTATTATTAAAAAATAATAATAACTAAGAAAATTTTTATTTTAAAACAAACCCAAGAAAAAATTAGTCATTTAAATAATGTTAAGTAAAATAACATTAACTAACTTACCATAAATTTTGTATTGTATCCTGTTCAAATTTTTAAGAAAAATAACATTAAGTGAATTAATATTTAATCTACATAATTAATTATTAGTAGTTACAACACAAGAAATTACTTATAAGAAAAAATAGACTATCTAAAAATACTCAATTGATAAGAAAATTTGTTATCCTAAATAGTAGTAGTAGTAGTAGTAATAATAATAATAATAATAATAATAATAATAATAATAATTATTATTATTATTATTATTATTATTATTATTAAGTTAAATATATTAATTGAAATAGTACAACTATCACAATTATCATAATACAATTACAAAAATTTCCACAGTACAATTGCCACATAATAATAATAATAATAATAATAATAATTATTATTAAGTTAAATATAATAATTACCATAATTACCATAATACAACTACCATAATAATTAATATAATACAGTTACCATAATTATCATAAAACACTTTTGGCGTGAAAATACTTTGCAAAGATGCTTCTTTTCTATATATATATACTATATATATATATATATATTAGTGCCTTATTTTTCTTCAAATAGTTTTCATTTGTGCAATCCATGAGATTTGAGCTATCTAAAAATTTTTATGAATATTTAATAAAAATAAGAGTATATGTAATGTTTTTGATTTCAATAACGGTTTCCATATTTTGATCCGAAATATTAGTTTGTAAAAAAAATACGATATCAATTGTCGAAATTGATGATTTTAGGTAAGAATAGAATATTTGGAAACAAAAATTAGATAATAGGACTAAAAATGATCAAACTTATTTTAAAAGCGACTAAAAATAATTTTATAGTCGACTTACACATACATATAAATGACTGATGTACATGTAGAAACGACCCCAAATAAAACTCAAAGGGATTATACAATATGCCGATTTGAAAAAGTAAATAAGTAAATATAACTCAGCAAATTGATAAAGAATATTCTTTTCTTTCGGAAAAAATACTACATCGCACCACCTTTTCATTATATTTATCTTTGTTATGAAAAATTTAGACTATGCAAAATTTACAATTTTATTCTCATATAAAACACATGATCCAAATAACCAAGGAATAAAATAAAAAGAAAAGAAACCACCAATTAAAACTAAAACCAGATTTAAATTCAATAACGATTTAATTAAATTGTTTTATTTCCATTTACATAAAACACATTTTCATTTTAGAAAGGAAAAGAACTCATATTTAATTTTATGTACTTGAAAAAGCAAATGCATGCAATGCACGAGTTCAATTATTAAGCAAATTATTTACTCTTTTCCTCATTGAGAAAACTCAATGGTATTACAAAGGAAAACAATAATTAATTTTTTAAATTGAAATCGTGTGCCACATTGGCAGTGTTAATAAATCATGTATCAACGTGACACTTCAATTAATAGACGCATATTAAAAAGACAAACACGCTTTACTTTTAGAATTAAATTAAAATAATGAACTCAATTGTTTAATATCAAAAATTATTCCTATTAAACAATTGAATTTTTTTTTCAAATAGACGTGTGCCAAAAAAATAGAAAAATCTTCTATTTTTCACAACATGAATTATGTAGAATTTACACCATAATGGTTGTGTGATTTTGGAATTAAGTTACAAAAAAAATAATGGACAATTAATTTAATTACATTTTTTTGAACAGAAATTAATTTAATTACAAATTTGTTTACCTAGTTTTTTTTTAAAGCTTGCGAATTAGGCACTATTAACATGGTAAAGTGTATAGGTGGCATTTCAAGTTTTATAATATAGAGATTTGAAAATTGAAATGTATATAAAATAATAACTAAAATGTAATATCCAAAAATTAAAAAATATATAGAAACTAATAATTCTCATTTTCAGAATTAAATTAATACGTATTGTAAGTTGTAACTTTTATCTCTTATCACATTTACATAAATACATGTAACACTAAATATAAAAGAAGTAAAATAAAAAAATTATAAATTAATTTGAAAAAAAAGAATACATATAAAAAGGGTAAAATACATATAAAAAATAAAATAACACTAAATAAGAAAAGCAACATAAATAAATAAGGATAATAATTAACCCCTAAAAGTTAATGCCAAATATGGCATTGCCACCTAAGCATTTTGCCTAGGTGGCACTCCTCTTATTATAATATTAAGATATATTAGTGCCTTATTTTTCTTCAAATAGTTTTCATTTGTGCAATCCATGATATTTGAGCTATCTAAAAATTTATTTAAAGTTTAATAAATAAAATTATAATAAAAAATATAGTAAAATGCAATCAAGGGTTACTTTTCCTGCCAAGGTTTTTTTTTATTTTTTATTTTACGTTAAGCTGGCCTAGTTTGGCTTTAATGCAGTTTTTCAATGGCAAATGTCCATTAAATACAGCCCAAAGCACATCCTTCTCTACTAACTCGGGTCTATCTTTTCTTTACTATTAACTACAACCTTTTACAAATTATTTTATGACATTTTCCCCTTATTGTGCTTTTGCATCTTTTGTTCTTCACTAGGAGCGCAGCGTCCTTCTTGCTTGATGTTATAGAGTTCTAGTGGTTTTTAGGCTAGATCGATGGAGGAACCCCGTTCTTTTTCCTTGTGCGATATTGCTGCTATTAGGTCCTCTTCGTCTTTTTTTTCGTCTGGTGTTCTCTTGCTGAAATGTCTTCGATTTTTGCTGATTTTTGTTGCGCTTGTTGTTCTGATAGACTGAATTATCTTCTCTTGCTGCTGGATCAGTTTTATTTTGCATTACTAACCACTTCTGTTGGTGATTATCTTTTGGTTTTTATTTTATGTTGCCGTTATTGTTTTCTTCTTCATTGTTTGATATTGTGATGTCGCCTACATAGGTAATCTACTGCTTTACGGGATTATTTTATATTCTTTGGAGTTGTTTTATGAGAATGATTACTCGGCTAGGCAATTACTGTCTAGTTTTTATTCTATTTTGCTGTTGCTGTTTTAATTCTGTTGACAGCTTGATTACTTGAGTAGGTAATCTCCTCATTTATATTGGTTTTATATGATTACTTGGGTAGGTAATTCTTTTTTTGCCTTTTTTTGTTGGTTTTAACTTTGTTTTATGTTTGGTTTTATGTAATTGAGTTTGCTGCTCTTTCTTTCTCTAGGCATGGTGATTCTAACTTGGTTGTCCGATGCAGTTTGAACGGTCGATGTTTTTTGTTTCCTGTGGATTCTCATTTGACCTATGCCGCGTTCTCTGATAAAATCTACCGTAGGTTTAGTTTTCGTCATAATGATGTTAGTGCTCTCCAATACTCATTGTCAAGATGTTCTATGTGCTACTTACACAGTGAAGTTGATTTCCAAATGCTATTTAGTGGGGTAAGAATATATAAATTAGATTGTGTTAAGATTTTGGTCTATAAAGAGAATGGTAGTTTGAGTGTAAGTCGTGTCGGTTCGGTTAATGATATCTCTTCAATGGCTGTAGAAGATGAATTTCTAGGTTTACCATTTAGGTCTGAACCATCAAAGCCATTTTTATCTGATGAATGGGCTAATGATATTGCTAGTGTTGGTCAAAAGTTTAATGGCGGTATAGTTGAGTTTAAAGATAAATTAAAAAAGTATGCAATTGTGATTGGTTTCAATTTTTCTTTTCATAGAAATGATGGGGTTCGTGTGCAAGTTATTTGTGACAATAGTGGAATCTGAGAGGGAAAACCGTGTGCTTGGTTTATAAATGGTTTTGTAGCTTCATCTAATGGTGCTTTTTACATTACTGATATGCGCAATATGCACACCTGTAGTGGTGTTCTTCACCAACAAAAGCACCGCCTTTTGGATTCCAATGTTGTGATGAGTTGTATTGAGTCGGATATTGTGTACAATATGTTGATGCGCCAGAAGGAGATAATGAGTAAGTTCAAGTCTGCTTATGGTTTTGATATTAGTTATAAGGTTGCTTTGAGAGTTTGGAAAAAGGCTAGGGATAAACTTTATGGTGGTAAAGCTGGATCTTTTAACAAATTGACTTGGTTTAGGGATGCTGTGATGGAGACAAATCCTGGCTCTTATTTTGAAATAGAGGTTGATCAGTTTCAAATCTGTTCAAGCGATTTTTTAGCCTATGGAGGTTGAATAAGTGAGTTTAGGTTCTGTCTGCGTGTTTTATATCTTGATGGAACTTTTCAGGAAAAGTGTATATAAGGGTCAAATTCTGGCTGCTACAAGAAGAAACGGTAACAAAGGTAAAATTACCTTCCAAGGTAATTAATTATCTTTCCAAGTAATTTTGTATTTCCTTATTGTTTTGACAGCGAGTAATGTATTACCCACGCAAGTAATTAATTCTACTTGCCAAGTAATTTCTATTTCCTTATTTTTTTCATAGCTCGGTGAGATATTATCCCTGCAAGTAATTAATTATCTTTACATATACTTTCTATTTTCCTTATTATTTTCTGATAGCCCAGTAAAATATCACCCACGTAGGTAACATATTATAT